>CM030010.1:58447337-59670909 GCA_017639485.1 Pluvialis apricaria | reverse complement strand
GACAGAACAATCTGGACACGTTTGGGCTCACACCCCAGAACACACCATGCCACAGCTAGAATCGAACAGCGTCAAACTGGGTGTAGTGGGAGGGCAGGAGAGGACTCAACCAGGACAGAATTTTCTGGCTTTTGTCAAGGACGTGAATCAGTAATGGAAACTGGAATGGAAATCTCAAATTAATCAAGAGGACAAAACAAGTCACTAGAAAACCAAACAAAACTGCAGGGCTCTTTCCATGTACAGGATTCCCCAGTGTTGTCTACCTGTACCCTTATTCAGTCTTTCAGTGATGAACTAAATGAGAAACAAGAAGTAAACAGCTACTTTGTATGCGCTCTTCTAGACCATAACCAATAAACAAGCAGTGGCTCTCTCCACAGAAGATTCCTATTTAAATACAAATGCAATACCTATTGATAATAATGTAAAGAACAAACCCTTTCATTTAGAAGTTTGTTTGGTTCGTAGAAAGCTTAGAAGATGCTAATTTGTGAAAAAGCTAGCAGTCCACTTCTAAAGAAGGATACTGCTTAACTCCAAAGCTTCCTTTTTTTTTTATATACTTTTTTTAAAAAATGTAACTCAGTATCTTCAAATGCAAAACAGGAAAAATGCATTTTCTTCACAAATGTGAGTCTAAATTTATAACTGAATCCTCAGTTTCAAGCACTCTGAAAGTTCTTCCGAAGAGTAAAATGCTCAAATTATTATTTTTAGGTAAAAACATAATTTTTCAAAATTTAGCAATGAGAATGTTTTCCAGCTAATGTTAAGTTTGCATTGATGAGTAATTCAAAAGCATAGGTATACACTCATCTGTCCAATTCTCTCCCATTTTTTTTCATCATGCCCAACCGGAAATCGTATCTTTACACAAAACCAAAGGAGCTACTGAACTTCAAGCTTCCTCAAAGACTTTTATGTGTTAAAAGAATGTCAACCTTCCAGGCAGGATATATCATTTTATGCTGTAACTCACATTTGCTACTGTTTACATGAGAAAGAGATAAGCTCAACAGACTGAAAAGAACAAGGGACCAGAATCACACAGGTCGGGTGCTTGGAAATGCACTTTCATTTCTAGGCCATGGGTTCAAATCAGAGCTGACTAATCCATTTCAGACCAGATACACCCATGAACCTAGCAGAAATCCTAAGAACTCTGCAGACACAAAGAATAAAAGTCCTCCTAGGGCATCTCTGAGGTACATTTCTATGTAATGACAGAGGGCAAAGGCAAGGAAAATTCACATTTTTCCCAGCCTTCAAAGTAGCTATTCATCTGGAAAGATAATTAGGCCAAAAGTAAAGAATCTAGTATTATAAGTCAAGCCAAGAGTTTTCACGCTGGCTAAATTTCAGCTAATATTTAGCACAAAAGGAAAAGGGGGAATGTAAGAAACAGAAACGCTTAAAAGGTTGCACTGTTCCTTTTACCCCCAACACAAAAGAATATGCTTAAAACAAAATATGCCCTCATTTACCATACCTTTGTCACATCTACTTGGTCAGACCAATCTACGTTGATGCTCTCCAGGCAGTTACTGCTGGCATATTGTTTCATTGTCCGGGAAACATTGTAATAACAGTAAAACATGACTGTTAAGGGTACAACAAAATTAACAGCAATTACACTCATTGTGTAGGAAACAAAGGACCTGACAAGACAGAAAAACAAAACACAGTAACTTACAAATAGCCATCCAGGAAAGGTCACTAAAGAATTTGATATTTTCATTTGATTATGAAACTCTAAAACAAACTTTTAAAGAATTAGGAAAATTTTTTTTAGCCTTAATTTTTTTATTAGCAACTACAGGTCTTGCAGTTTTCAAGCATGGTTCAATTCCTATTTTTTTTCTAGATTTGCTCTATATTATTTCTATTGTTTTAAAATTATTTTTATAAACTAGACTTCATACTTCAGAAATAAGAAGTTATGCACATATGGCGGTGAATTAAATAATCTTAGCCTTCAATGAGACAGAAAGTTTAAAAGAAAGAGTGAAGGGGAATCTTACACATCATTTTTCCTCCAATTTACTGTGCACGTTGCTCCAGTCGGATCCGGAGCATAGCTGGCCCAGCCTACAGTAGGCATGGAAGCCCAAAAGACTGCATTTATCCAAGCAGCAAGAATTAGAGTGGCATAGCTACGGGTAGTCATTCTTCTTCCTGTGGCCAAGCACATACAAACACAAACAGTTGTCATCTTTTGCATCTTTCCAGTATTGAACTCGAACGACAAGTGGCTTCCAGCAAGCACATACCACGTCAATAATGATCCTTTCAAAGGCCTACACTCCCGAACGCTGTAGCATAGCTGTTTCATACTGCTGAACAACAACTCAAGCTTTCCATCCTTAAACGCCACCATCACCCATTCCACCCCACAGCATACAGGCAATATCTTGTCCTAACCCCGTGCCAAAAATCTTATTATGCAACAGCGCATTCAAATAGATCTTTGCATGATTGCAGGGGGAGGAATTAACTGTTACAATACAGCTGTAACAGAGAGGAGAGAAAAAAAAATCCAGTACAGTGTTAACACAACACTAGAGGCACACACCAGCTTGACAATGGTCGAAACCTCCCACAGCCAGAAGCTTTTCATGTGCTTCTGTATATGGATGTGACCTTCTAGAGACTGGAAAAAGCCAGGAAAATACACCTTATAGACAGAGTAACAGCCTAATTCTGAAATTTTCACTCTCACAAGTGGTACCATCCATGCCAACCAGATAACTTACTTAACCAAGTGCTGTAGGATCATGCCCTAAATTCAAATTATGCCCAGCACTGTAACTATGGAGTCATTCACGAGAAAACAGTACAATGACACTCTTATTTCATAAAAGCCTAACAGTGAATGATCTTTGACCATAAGTACAGTACCTATATCAGGCCTGCAGATTGTCAGATAACGGTCAACTGCAACAACAGTGAGCAAACCAATACTCGCCATCCCAAAAAAGATATTTAAGGCAGCATAAATCTGAAATTAAAACAAACAAACAAAAAAATCCTTTCTGAGAAATCTTTGAAAGGTACAAGCACAAATTTTTGGACTGAATCAAAGGCACTACAATACTTTGCATTCAGCCAGTGTTCTCTTCCATAAGCAAGGTACTGAACGAACTAATTCAGTACAGGCAATGTGGAGCTGGCTCATTTAAAATTAAACATTTCAAAAGCAACCTGCTTGTGTGCACATCAGAAATCCTAAATACAGTAGTCTAAAACGCAAACAAACATCATAATTCAGTAAGTACATTTTGAGATTAAGAGACAAAGAGTTTGGAAGCTGGGCGGGGTTCAATTCATGTTTTCAATATATGTTAAAGAAACCTGAAGAGCATTTGATTCATCAAAAAAGTTATGGTTTTAGCAAATGTGAGGTCCTGAATTGTCACTCTGTTGGATCACCACACTCATTTCACAGATAGGGTACACTGGTTTTCCCCATCAGCCCCCATTTTTACACGTGTCAGATCTACTGCACAGAGTGATATGCTGCAATCCCAGCACGATCCAAATGCACCTGCCCAGTCATCCCATGGGCAGCCTGACCAGGAAGGATGACTGGGAGGGCTGTATTACCACTGGCACCCCAGAAATACAGAGCCCTGAGCCAGACCACATGCCACCAGCGGTTATAGCAGAACCACATGACATTCAGCCATCTCAGTTCACAGGATTCATCTGGTTTAAGTTGACATGACTTGTGCTAAAACTAGGCTAAATCTCTAATGGAGACGAATACCCGTGCAGGCCTTCATTTTGGATATCCTAATAGCCCCATCCAAAAGAACATGAATTTGCCAAGCAGAACTCATTATGATCTGTCAAGCTCATCATCAACACAGCAGTCAGATCCAAAGTCTTTTAACTATCAAATAAGTCATCAAACGTGCATGTGCTACTGTAATCTTTCTCATTTGAGGATTTCATTTCCTAAGCCTTCTTAAAGCTATTTTAAAATCTCTAGTTGATAAATATAAGGTTACATTTTAATGTTTTCAGATTATAAATATGTTTGGAATGAAATTCACACAAAATCCTATATCTGGAAATTGTTGACATTAAAGGACATCAGCTTCAGGTCTAGAGTCAAATTTTACATCTCCATCTTATCTCTTAAAAGAACTAATATCAGGTAGAGCTACCACTTGTTTCTCAGTTTGTTTCTAAGTGCTCAAAACTTTCTCTTTGACTAAATTGCAATACCTGGCATCCAGTATATCCAAATTTCCAGCTTCCATGTAGGTCCGAGGCAGCAGACATGGGGTAACCAATGCCACTAACACCGATGTCAGTAAAAGCCAGGTTGATAATAATTGCGTTGGTTGCTGTCCGAAGCTCTTTGTACTTAACAAAGATGCCTAACACAACAATGTTACTGAAAATGCTTATCACCCCTGTAGAAACAGAAAAAGGGAAACTTTACAAAAGATGCATACCAGCCAGTAATATACATGGAGAAGAAAATGGAGCCTGTTGTAGTATCTAAGTCCTAAACAAGTTTTATTTTCAGTCAAATGCAATTTTGCAATGAGGATAGACACCTGAAAAGGAGAGAAAAGCTTTTCCGATTAGGTAACTTGCACTTGGATTCAGTAAGGGCCAGAAGGGGAGTGTTTTGCCGATCCTGGGACTTCTAACGCAATGACAAGAAGCATAGCACAAATTCAAAAGCATCAAAAATTCAAACACCCCAGCCACTGAGTCCAGTGCTGTCTTCCATGGCAAAAAAGAATGCAGGCTGGTGACTGGCAAAAAAAAAGTGAGGCTTATGATTCACCTGATCTAGCAGCAGGCCCCTGCCACCATCTGAGATCTTGCTTTCTCAGCTGAGAGTTTCCACTGTGCATTCAGACAATCCTGGGCAAAAGGAATATAGAAGCTTTGACTTTGCTACCACTATCCTAGTCAGACTAATTCCCTTCTCTGCTCTGGACGTCCCAGTTCTTTGCAAGCATCAAAGTTGGCTCAAGTTGCTACAGATTTTATTTTCTGAGCCCCATCAAGCAGTCTGGATGATCCGCACAGGCTGCCCCAGGGGCACGGCTGGGCCTGCCCCAGAGCTATTTCCTCCACCTGAGAAGCTCTAGGGCCGTGTCGTAGCCATGGTAAAGGTCCAGCTCTGCACTGAACTTGCTCCTGCCTGGCTAACCTGTGTATTTTTAAACCTCTTTGGTTTGTCTTGACTCGAGCTGTCTCTGAAGCCCATTATTAGGCAACACAAGAAGTAGGCAGTAGACAGATTGTTTTAATAAAGAAACACAGTACTAAAGCTAAAACA
Source organism: Pluvialis apricaria (assembly GCA_017639485.1). Taxonomy (NCBI): domain Eukaryota; kingdom Metazoa; phylum Chordata; class Aves; order Charadriiformes; family Charadriidae; genus Pluvialis; species Pluvialis apricaria. The sequence continues at coordinate 59,665,601 of CM030010.1, read as the reverse complement.
TACATTCTCTCTTCATGTCCAAGCCCTCTGAAATTTGCTTTGGAATTAATGCTCTTCAAGGTGCCTGGAACACTCTTCAGGACCCTGTGCATCAGCAAGCTTTTTCTGATCCTGTTGACCTATATTAAAATCTCACGATCCTTCTTTTCTCTTGCTATTTCTCCTTCAAAGCTAAATCTTACTGCATGGCTCTTGGAGCGAGTTTACATGGCACTCCCTCAAAACAGTGTTTTTGTTTGTTGTGGTTTTATTCTCTTCAGACTTTAGGCTGTTGCAGAGAGATCCAAAACAAACTCCCATCCTCTAGACTTTTACTAACCCACGACTAATACGAGCTGTTAATAAACAGCTAATAAGGTTAAAAACTCCCTCTTGAACCTCAGCAGAGAGACTCTCTTGAGCTGCAGCTCAAACAATAACCTCCAATCAGCAGGGTTAGAAAAACGGAAGGCAAGAATCAGTTTCAAGCACTTCAGCTCTACAGTTGAATTTTGAAGACTTAACTGGTATCAATACGGGAATTCCTTCAAATCATAGAAAGACCTGTGGACTCCCTCATTGGCAGTCCACAGGAACACAAACCACAGATTTATAAATAGCAGCGCAAACCCCAGTGCGTCAAACTGAGGCAGACATTTCTAGAGTCAAATACACACCAGAAGTACTGTCTGAACCACTATGCTCAGCAAAGGCTACGTTAATACCGTGACAGGTATGAAAAAGACGCAGAAGGAAATCCAGTGCAATCATAATAACATACATAAAAATATAACAAAGATGATACTTTGGGTAACGGACACTAGGGATAACACCAATTCTTCAGCTTTTAAATGGAGTTTCTCCATCTCAGTTATGTAAATTGGTACCTTTTTCATTATACCTGAAACTCATATAAGGAGTTTCACTGTAACATTTTATTAATCAGTACCAATCTCCTACATTACAGAAACTCTTTTAACAGATTTAGTGGTTTTAAAATAAAATGAGGCAAAATTATAATTAATTCCTGGCTATCTCTCTTTCCATTCTCTTTTTAAAACCATCAAACATGTTTGTTCTCATGGTGCAAGTCTCCTGCTTAGTACATAAAAATTACATTACAGATTATGTTGGAGGTGCATAGCCACATAGGTGCCATCAGTTATCATATTCATATATTCACACATTTCAGGAATGACACTGGGATGCTACGAACCCCTAAAATGAACAAAAGCAGGGAGCTGGGGATCTGATCTGAAACCAACACCGTACTAAAAGCACTTCCAGTGCCAAGTCTGTCAGCTCTCCTGTTGACAGGTAGTAAGTCATCTCTTGGTACAGAGGAAGCAAAATAGAATTACAAGTTTATTAAAAAAGTACAGGCTTCTTATGAGGCATGCTTTAATAGATATTACAGCTACCAAGAATGAAATCAGAAATGCAACAGAACTGTAAACTCATATCCTCAGGGTGAAGGAAGGATCCTGCTAGATACACTTAAACTCAGTGCTTCAGAGCCTAATCTTAAATGTAGGGGGGGAGTGGGAAAGGAACCAAACCAAATCAGGAAAGAGAAAGTGAAAATTGCTAAGACTATATTCATTAAAAATTTTAGTACAACTAAAACAAATTAATAATAGAGACAAAAAAATGTTCCTGGGAGGAAAATGTAAGAAAGAAGATGGACTCCATCTTCAACAAAGTGAGAAAAGTCGTATAGATTCAAGAAATGCCCTCTTCCCTGTTTCTGAGAATCAGGTCAAGTATTAGAACAAAATTCCTCCAGGCAGCAGTTAAGCAGTGCCCATTAAAAGAACAACAAAGCTGGTGAAGGGTCTACAGCACAAGTCTTATGAGGAGCAGATGAGGGAACTGGGGTTGTCTCTAGCCTGCAGAAAAGGAGGCTGAGGGGTGATTTTATCCCCCTCTATAATTACCTGAAAGGAGGCTGTAATGGGGTGGATTTCAGTCTCTTTTCCCAGATAACCAGTGATAGGACAAGAGGACACGGCCTCAAGTTGTGCCAGGGGAGGTTTAGATTGGATATTAGGAAAAATTTCTTCACCAGAAGGGTTGTCAAGTGTTGGAACAGGCTGCCCAGGGAAGTGGTGGAGTCACCATCCCTGAAGGTATTTAAAAAACGTGTAGATGTAGTGCTGAGGGACATGGTTTAGTGGTGCACTGGTTAGGTTAACGGTTGGACTCAATGATCTTAAAGATCTTTTCCAATCTAAATGATTCTATGGTTTCTTAGAGGGCTGTGAGTGCAGATCAAGCCCAAGACTTTCACTAACCTGAAATCATCAGCTGGGACAAACTCGTGATTCAGAAAAAGCACAGGGATGCTGCCCCTTGGCCTGTGAAACATCTTAGGGTTACATCACTATTTCCATGTTTCTTTAATTAAATCTTGTAGTTTTGTGAAGATGAAGATAAAAACCTCATGACCTGATCAAGAGCAGAATAATTTCTTATTTTCCTTCTTCCCAGGGAAGCAATGAAAACTAAAAGCAGACCAAATGCAAATACAAGCCATAACAGGATTAAGCAAGACACATGGGTAGTAGCATCAAAACAATGAAGGTTAGGTCTGTGTATGACATGGAATTTATTTTTCCAGTTAGCATTTTTATATGACACCAGAGCATTTCACCATTATAAGCTGAAGGATATCCATCATGCAGTATTGCTTCCTGCCGCCCGAGTATCCCTGTTATCATCACTAAAATTAATACACTGACTACTGTAGACTGCAATACCTAACAATTACTTACTTCTCAGAAAACAAAGCAATTATCTGCAAGAGAAGCATTCAAACCTTTATAAAAGCAGCATAATGATGAATACTGTACTTGTACTTCATTCTTCTTCTTAGACATCTGCTTATTAACAGAGCCTAAATTTTCCAGATGTGAGATTTGCTGTGGTAAGGCATTTGCAAAGCAATCAATCATGCTTTCAAAGATGTTATAGACCGTACTGTCAAAAACTTGCCTCATTAAGAAAGCAAAGTCCAAGCTACAGGTGAAAGATTTACCAGACTCCCTCAATTATAATAAGGAAAAAAAAAACAAAAACCACAGAGTAATCCAGCTTTTTTTTTTTTTTTTTAAGACATTGAATTTCCATGCAAGATTAAGAAAGAAGAGCTGGGTTGATTCTGGTTAATCCCATTGATCACCTATGATAACTTTGATCCCTAACACCAGGTGGTCAAACTACGTGAAAAGACCACTTTGTTACATACAATGTAATCAATTTCAATTAAATATAACAAGTATCATACATATTTGCAGCACCTAATAGATCCAGTTACCTGCAAATAATGTGGTAGTGTTGCAGAGTGTATCTAGCTTTCCAATACTTGATCGTCATCCATCTCTACAGCATCTTAACAAGTCTATTGATCTGTGCATCTCTTCTACCAATTTTTCTAAAAACCTGAAATAAATTATGCCTTTGCATTCAAAAGTACCCTCTTTACCATAATAGCAATTTGATACTCACCACTTCAAACAGATCTGCTAAATAAAATGTGACCATCAGCAATACTATTTCGTATAAACCTGAAGTACATTAATATTTTAAAGTATTTTAAAAGCTGCTTATAACATAGAAAATGTATGGTACAGTCTATGAATAAAGGATTTATAAACTGATTTAATTTTCCATAATAAAGGTATAGAGGCCGATTTTTAAACACAGTAGGATTCAGGTTTTGGTCAGGTTGATATTTCATTGCTATAGCACTCAATGCCTCAGAAAAACATTACTGACTCAGTTGTGGTTATAACAATGAGAAAGTTTTCAAGGGAAAAAAAGAAAATAATTCCATAATCATTCAAGTTTAGCCAAAAGCCATTGCAGTCACAGGGAACGAACACAATGTCAAGCCTTCCAGCGTGCTTTTTCTAACATGTGTCATCGGTGAAAAATACAGCTGCAACTGGAGTCTGCTCTTCTCTGATTAATGACCAGCTCCCTCCCTCTAAGTCACATTCCAACCCTTCCCCTTACATCCCCCTAACAGACACCCGCTCACATGCTCAGACTACACATATATTACTACGAACATGTGGCCCAGGAGAAATCTCAAGATAGCTTCAAGCACATCACAGAAAAATGCAAGATGTGACAGCTATGCCCTATTTTTATCTCTTTTGCAAGCTGGCAGAAATTAATTCTCACTCTCATCTATAATTACATATCAACAAAATATATTTTTTGAGACACAATGCTGCCTTCAAATATAGAGCAGAAAACTTAGATGTTTCTGTGCACTTCAGATGTTTCTGCACACTTCAGTCACCCTGCTGCTGGCTAACTTGTCACTAAACTATGGAGAAAAGCCATCAGACATTTGCGTAATACAAAATGAAATACCATCACTGTTACTATACAAAATGAGCATTCAGATCTACAGCTCTATTTTAAAAAGTTACGCAACAATTTGCCAATGCCCATACCTGCTGTTATTAAGTAAGCTGCAACTATGTTGTGCTCAGTCTGTGTAAAGGCTGAATGAGCTTCATTGTCACTTTCTGAGGAATTGGATGAATCATTCCAATGCATTTTGGACAAAAGAGACTGTCCTCTATCCTCTGCAATAATTCATCAAGACGACGAAACACTACAAAACTCTGTCAGGCAAATTCTTTCATTATTCAACAGACTTACTGAACAATTAAAAAAAGGGAGGTAGGGGGGAGTTCCCCCACCATTGACGGCCTCCAAGCATGATTTAATTGGACTACAGTGCAAAGAAGTTTACACTACCAATCTATGCAGGAGATTGTTAATTAGAACAAAGAGCAGCACAGAACTGAGTACATGAGCACATTTCCAACAGTATGCTTAAATTTCATTCTTAGTGCTAAAGAGATTAACTGTCACATGCCCCCAAACTTTTTCCTTCAAACCTCTTGTGCAATGCTTCAGAAACCTCAACAAATGTTGGCTCAGGTCAGTTGGTCATCAGCCTGGCTTGGAATTAATTCCCATCATCACAGGGAGCACACAAAACCGCAGCACAACATAAAGACACCAACACAAATTTCTTTTAAAAGCAGAATACGCTTACTCTAAAGTCCATCCCTTCAAATCTTTAAAGACCTACTTCTCCAAGATTCTTAGTTTGATTTAAACTCTGAAGATGACACAGACACAAGAAGAACACAGTGCAGTATTTCCTAAAGTGAAACATGACTTTCAGAAAACTCAATTGCTGCATTTCTAAAACAGCCTGGTCTGCAGAAAATGGTTGTTGAATATGCCTTACAAGTGTGAACACCCTTCCTCTCCCAAACACGCACACATAAGCTTAACTTTAGGCAAATTTTCTTAAGCGTGTTACTGGGCAGAAAATGATCATGCATTTTCCAAAGCCTTATGCAGCAGAAGCTCATGTTTTCTTCTCTTCAGTGATGAGGTAGCAGCACACCAAAGTAAAGACCTTTTACAAAACCCTGCATAAATATTAGCTGCAATAAAACCTTGCCCAAAGAGCTTATATGCAGTATCAGTATAAGCAATCAAAGGTGTTTCCCTCCAGTTCTTCATACAGTTTTTGCCTCCAGTTTTGTACTCATACTGGAGCAAGAAGGATGAGAAACCGGTGGTTCTTCAGCTGTAGGTGGTTCACAGGCAGCTCAAGCAGGCTCCAAGGCTAGGGCTGTGTCTTCTGAGCAGCAATAAGGGTGTAGCGACACAAGCAGTACTGAAGAATACAGCCATCCCATAGACAAGAAATACACCTGAAGAGCTGCTCTCCCTTCTCTAACCCATGAAACACTCATAGAGCGTTCTCTCCCACTTCTCAGCTTTCCAAAACAGACACCCTGCCTCTTTCACCCATTTGAATCTAAAGGTAAGAAAATTTTGATATAAAACTTGTGCAGTCATGACATTTAGTCATCATTACTACAGACGATGTGTCACAGTTCTACCAGCAAACATTTTCTGTAATGCCACAGAGCTACACTCACTTTTACAGTTCTCAGGGTACTTGTATTATTGCAGTATTTTTCCTGTCAGAAGAGGATTAGGCAGGAATAGGGTGGGAGGGTTCTGAAAGGAAAGATGATCTGTTTGGCAACGAAGCCACTTCCCTAGTGCCCCACAGTCCTGCCTCGAAAGATAAAAGCATAGTGATAATTTGATATCTTTGCTTTCCTCCCCTGAAACTTTGGCAAGATTTTCAAAAGTCTCTCAGATCCTGCAGCTTCCACAGAAGTCAGAGCTTGCAATGCTGAATGTCTCAGAAAAGCAAAGCACTACTAATTTTATTCAGATAGGATTCCAGACTTAGAGTAGCAGTTAATGAGACCATACAGATTTTTTACATACTTGTTGGTTAAAACGCTAGTTTCTAATACATGCAGTCCATTCTATGTACCATCACATTGTCTCTGTCTCCTCTTCTCTTAAATTTGGCTAGTTTTACAGCAACAGGAATTGAGAGAAAAAAGTCAAAATTAAAGGCAGACATTACTTATCATAAACGTAAAAGTAATTTTTTCTAGAACACTGCAGTTCATAAAACAAAGCCAAAAAAAGATAAAGCAACAAACTAAATATTAAAGTATATAAATAATGCAGAAATATGGAACCACAGTTCCCAAGACAGATAAAACATGGCTCACCACATTGCTTTTTAATACTAGCATAAGAAAAAAAAATCCAAAACCTCAGCTGTTTTCATCCTCCAATAACAGATAGTATTACTAGTGTCAAAGCGGCACTTTATAACTTCAACTGATGCTTTTCCTTCCGCCTTGTTGCAGATCAATAGCAACAAAACACAATTTCTATGTAAGTCCATTCTTCAGTCTGTAAGTATCTGTATAGATATGGGGCAATGCAAACCTCATTACAGGGTTTAGAAAGTTGCTTTCAGTTATGTATAAAGTATACTTCAATCCAAAAGTGATGAGAGTAGAGAAACTTACCGTCTGCATTAAAAAAAAGTTAAAAATTAAAAAAAAATCCTAAACAAAACCTCTTTCCTATTTTCAGTGGTAACCACGCTAAAAAAAACCCTCCCACGTTTATTAAGCACATCGCCACTGGAGGGCTCTATAAGGCAGAACTTTCCTTTAGTCTTTGACAAACATGCAAATGAATCACACCCAATAGAAAACAAATTAATAAATTACCTTCCCCCCGGCCCCGACACTTTCAAAGGATTTAAACTGTTGATTAGAAGAGTTTGATTCTGAACTAAAGAGATTTTCAACTGACCCAAAAAAACACCCTGACAACTATGTGACTCGAAACCTTTTTACTTGCCATACTTAATGCCATAGCTATGCTTTTTTTTTTAAAGAAGACAACACAGTTTCTTGCCAAGACAATGCTTTGCACAACTGCACATAGCTTTGCACCAGTATGTATGTGACTCCAGCATTGCTTCTGGCAAACGTCGGTAGCTTCGTGTCAGTGCTAGAGAATCCTTTCTGTTCTACAACTGCCAGTGCTGCAGACATACATTAAAATAGCCCAACTATTTTCTGCACTTCATCAAACTTCTCTGTCAAGTAACATAGCAAATCTCTGAATTATATTGAGCCACCCTATCCCAACAACTACAGAAAACACAAGGAGAAAAACCATCCCTCCAACAAGGAATGCAGGGGCACTAAAGCCATTCTCAGTGGGTAACAATTTAAGCTTTACAATACACTTAGATCCCTCATAGAAAAAATATAAAACCAGAATTTTAGTGTGGCGAGGACAAAAGGCTCGAGATCTTCTAAATACCTTTAAGCAATCTGATCCTAGTGATTTACCAGCTGCCAGTTTCAAAATCAGCTGAAAGTCAGACCCTATGTCTAGGTCAAATATTGCAGTGGCGAACAGAGTCACTTGCAATCACATTTTGAAAACGGGACTTGGGTCATGGAGTGCTCTGCCTCTGCCGACAGTGAGAACACGCAGACACTGACAAGTAGACATGAAGGCAGGCAGGTGACACCACTACTGCTTTGTCCTGGGTGGGAAGCCAAGCACTGTGGGGTGAACTGCAGCCTACCTTCTTCTTGAGCTCCAGGGGAATACTGCAGGACACCAACCCCCTTTGCACTGCTGGAGCGGGTGGCAGGTAAAAAGTTCTCGAGGTGGCCCAGCCATTTGCCCTGAAGGCCGCGAGGGGAAATTCAGGGAACACCAAAGTGTCGAGAGCCTACACTCCACCAACACCTTCTCCCCCCTGCCCCTCCCTTGCTTCAGACTGCACTGTAACTTTTTTCCCCCGACACTATGGCTACTTGAAACTTCCCATTTCTGCCAATACACCTATTTCTGTCAGGGTGCCAGTGAGCCCACCTTTCCTGTTCTCTGCAGAAAAAGCCTAGGATACCTGTAAGTTCATATATGAAACTCAAACATTTCACTTACTAGGATCAGGAGCACAGTGACAGAACCACAGATAGGATTTGAACAAAAGGTTCAAAACAGAGAGGAAGGTGTCATATGAAATTAGGGAACCTGTACTTTAATTCATTGCAGGATTACACTACAGAGCAGACTCCTTAATTTTTTTAAGACACTGAATTTTCATCTATTACAGGTAGCAACGACTTGCATTAGGAGGGCAGGGTCATGCCATGGCATAGAGAAGACAAGGCAGAACAGGGACTGGATGGGCCCTGCCACAACCAAACACCATTCTTCCCCAAAACGGGGAAGGGCGGGGGGAAGACATCACCACATGTCCAGACACTGCTTCCTCATATGGCAGCTCATTCCACGCCTAATCACTAAGGATGTTCTTCCATCAGCATCTGAACATCCTACAAACTCCACATAGATCTAAGATTATAAATTTACTCTGGATATCTGCGTTAATCCCATCCAACATCGTTTGCATCCGTAGGGCATGCCATAATGCTCCTCATGCATTTCTCAGCTGGGACTGCAGTCAAGAGGCCGATCTTCACTCTAGAGCTGCAACAGATATTGTTCTTTAACTCCTCTGCACACAAATGTAAAAGTCTTTGCTTTGGTCTTGCAACAGCTTCAGGCTGACTCACTGCTCCATCTGCTGTGAGATTCAAAGCATACACTTTTTGTCCTAAACTGCAAGATAGCACCTCATGCAACTGAAGTATCAGCTGTCACGTCATGCAATTTAAAGGGGATGGCAGTACAGTCTTCTGATATCCTGCGAAAAAACATGTCCCTAAAGCATGCAGTGCGAATAGCAATGCAGAGCCTGAATCTGGGTGTGAGGGCTGTGTTACATTAGTCTTCCAAAGCCAGAAGAATAAGGAAAGATCTAAGCCAGCTACCCACAACTAGCTACTGAAGCATCAGTGAAGAAATACAGCACAGAAGAGGATGCGATTACAAATATGGCGGAAGTAATGACACTTCCAGCTTCACTGCATGTTGGTATTGTTCCACTAGCATGTGGTATGCCAGAGATGCAACGACTTGCATAGGATAGATAAAGGGCAATTCTACAATGCCTCAAGTCAGAGCCCTAAGTCACCTAGGCCTAGGAATATACAGCAGCAAAAGTCTAAACATCTTCAGAGGTCTGGATTTAACTGACCTGGCTAAAGTTAAGTCTGTAGCAATATCAGGAAAATAATCTGTATCCCTCAATTCCTGACTGTGCTGCAGTTGAACATTAGACTCAGTTTCTTCTCACAAAAGTATATCTGGCAGAAATTCCAATGTTTTGTGGTTTCCTTTTTTAAGCTGAAGAACATTTTTATCTATTATCTTATGCAGCATCTGTTCAGACTTAAATGAATTCCTGAACATTTGTTTTGCTCCCTTGTTTCAAGTTTTGTTCCACAGATTATTCAAACTAGCAGTCATGTTCATTAAAATGGACCAGTACCTGTCCAATCCTGGCACCGACAAATTACCTGTTTCTTTTTGTTAAGCAGAAGACTAATAAAACTCATTTGCCTGCTATTGCATTCATTAATTAAAAAGTATAACAGTAGGATCAATTCTGAAAGGTACTTCTTTCCACATTGAACAAGATGTTCAAAGTGCTTGGTATGAGAGTCTGTGAATGGACTCCTGGCTCTGGATGAAATCCAGGGAAATTCTACTTTACTATTCTTATTTCCAAAGCTAAAGAGGCACCCTGTTCTCCTCCATCCTTAAGAAAAGACAGTTATAGCTTTACAACAATACTCAGAATGCATCCAATTAAAGTGACCAAAGACCTGTGCAGCTTTTTTCATGCCTTTTTTAAGTGATACTTAACTGAAAGCACTGTGTGCAGAGGAGCCCTATGATGGGCTATCTAACCTTAGCCCTACACAAGGTCAGAGCGCCACAGAGGTACAGTGTCAGGATATCAAAACCTCAAGAGAAACAGGCTAAGGGGGAGGTAGGGGCAGTTAAAAACCCTTAGCAATTTTAATATCAGTGTAACTAGATACAATTAGGTGACTTAAAAATAGTATTAACTTTGTCTTATTCGTTAGACAGTGGCTTCTAAGAAGAACATGTCTTAATGCCTTTGGCTTTCATTGAGATTTATACAGAGAAATCCAGAAAACATCCTTTGCTATATCTTCCTTTCCTTTTATACATTATTATGCATAAAAAATTTCTATCAACACAAAACTCTGAAGTTTGGTTTGTAAAAAAATGTTCACAAAGGTTGATTAAACAGCAAGTCCACTTCAGAGCAATCCAGAAGATTCAATATAAAAAGAGGATGAGAACCAGGGATCAGTCACATAGGCAACAGGTTCATACTGATGAATGTGCATGTAGTGAACCCGTAGGGTTTTTTAAAAAAAATATTTCAATTGATTGTTTACTCCAAACTCCAACATGAAGTCAAGTATTGACTATATCACTTGTCAGAAACAAACAGTTTAAGAATAAAATTGAATCCTGGCTTAGCTAAAAAAGTTCAAGTATATTGTGAGCAGTCTTCAGTTCTTCATCTGGGGCTATGCTCTCCTCGTGTGTTATCAACAGCCATTAAGTGTAACAGTAATTGTCATTTTACAGCTTCTACTTCTTTATAAAAAGAACTTTTTCAGGATCCTTTACAAAAATTTTTCCTTGTTCTTCACTTCTGCAGATGATACAGTTAACAGTGAGGAGATACTTGCGGCTCCATTTTTAGTATCCTCTTCCTGTTTTAAGAGGGAAGAAAAATACACCAAAAAAATCACCTCAGATGCATTAAAAGCAAATAAATTATATACATAACACTAAATGACTTGATAAAATAATTTATCATGATTATATGTTCTCACAGTCATTTCTGAATGCAAAGAACTAACTTGATCTTACACAAGCATCAAAAAACGCAGAATACTGTACTTTGGTTTAAGCTAGCTACTGTGATGCACAGAAACTTTTTGCATAAAACTATAAACATCTATAAGAAATTAAAAAATAAAACATTCTGTTTAATATTGAAAATCTTTAGAAATCAGGAGCGATTGTTATTACTAAAATGTAAAAACTGCACACTCACCCCGAAAGCCTCCTCCACCACCTCTTCCTCCTCTGAATCCTCCTCCACCTCCACCTCTTCCTCCTCTGAATCCTCCTCCTCTTCCTCCACCTCTTCCTCCTCCAAATCCTCCTGAGCATAGGAAAGAAATTATACTTTGAGGGGCATAAAAATTCATTGTCATGCATAACAACTTATTTTATTGACAGCTTCTGAAAAGAGCAAGACAAAAACAGAAACTGCCAATTGCTGGACAGTTACTAGGTCAATTATTAGTACCTCGTCTCTTCTAGGGACCATTTGCACATTTTAGGTACTGTTTAACATCTGATATACAACATCCAAAATACTAAAGACGCTAACAAAACTCCACAATAACTTTCTTTCATGAGAGCAAAAAATTAATTACAACTATTAATTCTTATTAATTAATTACAATGCAACAGAACATTAGAACAAACAAAACAAAAAGCTTTGAAACACTTGCACCTCACTGCACACAAAGGGGCAGAGTAGGGAGAAGAGGGAAGAAAATGCAATGTAAGAAAAAATTAACCTCAGCTTTAATTGAGTATACCACAGCATCATTTACGTTGGAAAGGACCTTTAAGATCATCAACTCCAACTGTTAACCTAGCACTGCCAAGTCCACCACTAAACCATGTCCCTCAGCACCACATCTACACTTCTTTTATATACCTCCAGGGATGGTGACAACCACTTCCCTGGGCAGCCTGTTCCAATGCTTGACAACCCTTTCGGTGAAGAAATTTTTCCTAATATCCAATCTAAACCTACCCTGGCACAACTTGAAGCCATTTCCTCTTGCCCTACCGCTTGTTACTTGGGAGAAGACACCTCGCTACAACCTCTTTTCAGGTACAGCGATAAGGTCTTCCCTCAGCCTCCTTTTCTCCAGGCTGATGTTTAAAAAGCAAAGAAGGAAGCGATCTACCCGGTCATTTGCCCCCCTCTCCAACACTGCATTTCAAGTATTCTGTCCAAACTAGATTTTTGGAACATACTAAAAATACAGCTTTCACTGACAGTTTTGAGTATTATCTACAACCTTTTACCACAAGTTTGCTTAGTAGTCATGCTTTCTGTCTTTGTTATAAATCAGCATACTCTCCTTCCTATGCTTTGGGGCTGCTATTTAGCTAGCTACAGAAGCCTAGATCTTGCCATTGGAAGGACATCACTGTCTCTTCCATTAAGTCATTATCCTGGTTTCAGCTGGGACAGAGTTAATTTTCTTTCTAGTAGCTGCTGTGTTTTGGATTTAGTATGAGAATAATGTTGATAGCACATGTTAGTTTAGTTGCTGCTAAGTAATGTCGACATTAGTCAATGACTTTTGTGGCTTCCCATAGAAGCTGAGAGGGAGCACAGACAGGACAAGTTGGCCAATGGAATATGCCAGACCATAGACATCATGTTCGGTATATAAATGGGGGTTGGCCAGGGGGGCAGGAATCCGCGATCATGGCTTGGGACAGGCTGGGCTTCATCATCATGGGCTTGGATCATCGGGTGGTGAGAGCAACTTGTGTTGCATCGCTTTATTTTGTATATTCTTTCACCATCAACATTATTATTTTTAATATTATTATTTTCCTCTTCCTTCACTGTTCTATTAAACTGTCTTTATCTCAATGCATGAGTCTTTTTTCCCCCTCTCCTTTTCTTCCTCTTCTCCCCACTCTACTGGGGGGTGGCGAGCGAGTGGCTGTGTTGCTGGCTGGGGTTAAACCATGACTGTCATCATGCAGAAATATGCATAACATTTTTCTTTCCAATGCAACTGTTGATATTCAAGTACTCAACTGCAGCATTACCCAAAAAAAAAAAACCCAAACCCAACCGAAAACCCCATCCCCTCAAAAAAAAAAAAAAACCACCAAACCCCAAACAACCCACTCCACACCAAAATACCCCAACATTCTGCACCTTTCATTCTTGGGATCTTACCTCTACCACCGCCTCTTCCTGCTCCACGTCCACCACCACGCCCTCCTCTACCAGCTCCTCTAGGAGCACCTTTTTCTCCAGGAGGCCTTGGCAAAAATCTCTGAAGGGGTAGCAGTTTTGCTGGATCAATGTAAAACTGTAGGAAGAAAGCTCCATTAGGCTTTGAAAATACAAAGGCTAAAGAGCACATCAATATCTCCCTTTACAAATATCCACTATTTGGTCTTAACCCTTTATATCAAATTGTCCTCAGCAATTAGCCAAATAAGGAAAGCACGCAATAAATAAACCAATGTTATGAAGTTATTAGAATATAGATGATATCTGCAGGAGTTTCATTTGTTACATCTTCTGTGGGGCGGGGAGAAGGAAGAATGTGGCAGATACAAAAGTGAAAAGGAAGATGAAATGAATGCTTATGTTTCCAAAGGACAACTAGCTTTTAAAGCTAATAAAAACTTAATAAAGCTTTCATTATCTGATAACAGAGTAGATTTATCTAACTGATGACATACATTAGTATTCTGTTATTGAGATTGGCTAACCTTTTGCATTTTTTTAAATGAAGAGGCTTTCATGTTCTCAGACAGTTTCACTGAAAAATACTGTTTGTTTCTTTAAGGAACACAGCAGGAATAAAACATTAGAAATAGTGATTTTGATTATTGTACGAAAGGCACATTCAGACATTTTCTAAATTAGTATTTTATAAATGAAGCTAAACATCATCACTGCAATTGAAAAATTACAATTAGAAGATCAGGAGAAACTATTTTCAATTGTTTTCAGGGTTTTTTCATGATATAAATATGGTATTTTGTGGTAAAATCATTTTCTCCTTCCATGTGCTAAGACATAAGGAAGAACATACCAGTGGAAAGAATACATAAAAACGTAATTGTAAAGAAACAAATTTGTATACCAAGTGACAACCCCTTTAGCCCCAGGGTGACCTCAAGGCACATCTGGAACAACAGTATAGCAGAAAATTTGGTCAGGTAGCCAGAAAAAGTAACATCTCAAACCACCACGGATCCAAAAGACATCTGCCAGCACTGGTACTCACTGAAAACCTCTGCCTGACATAAGGTACTCTGTCATATTGAAAAAGCTTTAAGATAGACACCTAATGTGAATGAGGCACCTACTGACACCTACAGTTGCAGCTAGACTTGGGACTGTTCACATCTAACTGGTAGCCAAGCCTTGACCTATTTTAAAATCCTACAGAAATTCCAATCAATAATCAACTTGCCTTTAAAAAACAAATATTGTACATCACACATTTTTTTTGAAGGATACAAAATCTCTCAGCTGTCCGAAGATTTCATCCACTTTGCCAATCTGTTCCTTATTATCCAAGTACACTGGGGCGTTGAAGTAAGGCACCTTGTTTTCTTCTGTTTTGCATTTACAAACAATGTCATCTTCACATGGATGCATGAACTCTCCCAATACTGAAAAAAGGACCAAACAAGCTAAAGATCTGAAGCAGTCACTCTAAATTGAATAAATATAATCTATTCATGTAACTTACAAACTACCCTTTCTGGAGGCCCCTGGTCATATCCGCCTCTGTTGAAGCCTCCTCGTCCACCTCCCCGTCCAAAGCCGCCTCGTCCACCACGATTAAATCCACCTCTGTCACCACCACCGCCGCCGCCACCTCCTCCACGATTGAAGCCACCTCCTCTTCCTCCTCCACCTCCTCGTCCACGGAAAGACATTCTCTACTACCTCCTGAATTGTGGACAAAAGTCAGCTGTTTAAGAAGTAAAAGATACGTCACGTTTGATCTGGTGTACGAATTAAGATCTCCTGACAGCCTTGTGAATTTAATGCTTAGCCGTTTCAGTCCTCCCTAAACACATGCGGGCGCATGAAAAACCAAGTTTACACCTAAAATGTCATGCGCTGCAACGCCTCCGTGTAAAAAGCGACTAGCAGGGACGGCACGTTCTTCACCCACCTGTATGAGGGTTGAACGTGCCACCCTCCAGCCCCGGGAGAAGGCTCTGCCACCCTCCGGCCCCGCGGAGGAGCGGCACAAAGCGAGCCCACCCTCGGCGCGTAACCACAGCGCCTTCCCCCGGCGCCGCACGGGGCCCGCGGGGCACCGCCTGCGGCCCGGGCACGGGGATCCCCATCAAGGCCGCCCTCCCCGGGACCCGCGGCCCTCCCTGGGGGCCGCCGCCGGCCCTTGGGGCTGCGCGACGGGAGCTGAGGAACTGCCAACGGCCGCTAACGGCTCTGTCCCCCTGCCCGCGCGCGTCTCGCCTACCTCCACGTGCGCGCCGTCCCCGCCGCCGCCGCCGCCCGCTTGCGTCAGCAGCGCGCACCGCCACCGGCAAACCGCCCCCACCGCCGGAAACGAGGCCGCCTGCCGTAAATAAGGCAGCACCTCCGACCGGCACTGTCGCAAAAGCATCCTAAGGCGGGTTACTATGCTGGGGCGCCGTATTTGCGGCTTCCCCGAGCGAGTGGCGGTCGTCTCGGCGACCCACGCCGCTCGCGAGGGCGTATTCCCCGTGTAAAACTGAGGGCTGCCGGAGGGAGCCGTGGCGCTCGGAGCCGCCTCAGGCCCAGCCCGCGCCGGCGGCGGGGAAGGCCGGAGCGGGCCTGAGCCGGCGGCGCTCCCCGGTCCCGCCTCAGCGTGCGCCGCGGTGGCTCGGTGGGCCCCGGGTACCGCCTCGGCCCGCGCCTGAGGGAGCGCAGCCGCTGTGGGCCCTGCCGGCTGCCGCGGTGCTGCTCAGCCCGCCCCGGGCTCCTCCTGAGGGACCCGCCGTCAGGGCCGGGCGTCGGCCTGAGCGCACGGGGGCGGCACGGCGAGCTCCAGGCACCGGGAGGGTGTGAGTGTGTCTGTGTGCGCGGACGGGCCCTACTAACGAGAAAGAGCGAGCGTCTCTGCCTGCAAACCCCCGCCCGGGTGCGGGGGAGCGGTTCTGCTGCCGCCCTCCGGACCGCACGGCGGTTTGGGGCGGGGGGGAAGGGGGTGTTGGTTCTGCTGGCTTTAGTTAAAGTTTTCCTGGAAACCCACTTTCAGAACAGTACTTCAGGAGTTTGCCAAATACTTGCAAATCCACTCTGCAAATCGTGTAATACGAGCTTGTAATCCAGCTGAGTATATAAGGGACATTACAGGGATATGAGTGTTTCTCTCCAGATATATGAAGCCATCTATATCTCTTACATAAAAACACATTTGTCTTTTACAATAATCTGGCAAAGTTGAATGCCTACAATTGGGAGAACCAGTGTGACGATTTGATCAGTCTCCTCTGGCAAAAGAAATGTGTATCCTTAATAAGTGCTTCCTTTTAATCATTTACTTTAAGGGGTTTACTTTTGTTATCTTGTCTTGCACTTACAGTAAAACCAGTTAAATTGAGGCGGGATCCTTTTGGAGAGATCAGTTTTATTAGTTAATAGTGGAGGCTCCTGTACTTATTTCTAAACACACTTCAAAATATTTTACTAATGGTTAAAAATTAAACACAAATCTAACAATTGACACTCAAAAGAATCCCAGCCAGAGCAATTTGTCTACAAAGACAGATCAAATTTCATCATGCAAGTGGCCCCAGTTTTCTTGATTTTCTTGTCTCTCTTTTGTTTTTGTGGATCTGAGGTAAGAATTTATTTTATTGCGGTAGCAGTAATTTGCTTAAAAAAATAAAATTTAAAAGCAGTTTATTGTTATAAAAGGAAAACTAGTTGATTTTTTTAAGTTCCCTTTCATAGTATTTGTGTTTCATACATTTGTTTGAGCCCATCTTGAACGTTTGAAGCTTGCTATTTCTCTTTCATGTATTGATTCTATCTGGGGTTTATGCTAACAGGCTTCTGGAAAAGATTTTGATCGTGGTCCTATCCTAAACCCAATTTGCAAGCACAGTTGACTACAGAAAGGTGCTGCAATTTTCCCTGCCCCCCTTTTTTAAGAAATGAGATTAGTCTTGTAATGTGGCAACACGGTATATCGTACCGCCTGAAGGATTGCTCCAGAATCTCTTCTGGCAGAAGTGTCGCAGAAAGCCCATCTGGGCTGACCGTTCAGCGTGCCCCGAGTCTTTTAGAGAAACCCTCAGATAAAAATCAGCACCTTTTGTTCCTATTCAGGAGAAATGCCTAGCACAATATGGGAGTTATGCCAAGCCGGATCTGGCTCACAATTTGGATTCTACTGACCTGACAACAGTAGGAAGAATTTAGTAAGATTATACAACTGTTAAAAGGGGCTTTGTTGGATTAAATTCTCCCCCAACAACATCCCCACTGACTGTACTATGGCCAGGATTTCTTCACAAGAACTTTAAACTTCAGCTCTATTGATTCAGTTGGCACAGTTAAAGCTGATAAATCACATTTGAGGACTAATCTTTCTCTCCCATTTTTATGCAAAACCCATCTATATATATTTTTCATGTTTCAGTGTTCTTCCTACCTGTACATCATAGTAAGCAAAAGCACTCGGGCAGCAACAAAGTCACCAGAGAGCTGCACAAACGCAGGTGCAGAGTCAGTCACCGAGCGGCAGTGGGACAGAGGGTCAGAATCTGCACTTGCAGTTCAGTGATGACCAGCAACCACATTGCAAATCCGCTGCTGCGCAAGAAACAGGAAAACACCTGATAAGGAATGGCACTTAATTTTCAAATTTCTTTAAGATGCTTGTTACCTCAGCAGTCACACAGTGAAACAAATCATCAATTTTAGATTTCTTCATTTGCTTCTAAGTGGTTCATAAATACTTACAGGTGATACTTAAACCCAAAGCCAACCAAACCAATAAAAAAGTCTCAGAAAAAAACAAGTTGCTATTTTTTTTATTATTTTTCTGGCGTTTAAGTCCCCTCATGATTTGATTTCCTTACAGTCCCATTGCTGTGGTGTGCTATAAACCATTGGCTTAAAACAGGTTTATAATCTGCTGTGCACTTCAGCTGATGTTTGAAGAGTAAGGAGTGTAAAGTTTGCGGGAGAGCAGTAAGAGTGAAGATCACACCGGGTGGATGATCCAAAAAAGGAAAAAAAATGTTCAGAAAAACAGAAAGATGAGGTGGCCAAACACAAGGGAGTAAACACTATAAATGATATTTAGCACCTTTGTGCTTGTAAGATAGAAGGCTTATGAATGAACACTTTGTTGAGGGTCACTAAAGGGATATGCAGAACTCTTGGTGCAGTTCTTAGTCTCTTTTTTGTTTTTTCTTGGTGCTTTTCAGAACGCAGCATCTAATGCTGAAGAAAACCAGCTTCAGCAGGTTGAGCCTGCCCAGCCAGCTGAGCAAGACACCTACCTCATAGGAGAATGCTTAAGCAACCAATACACGCACAAGTCGTGCGAGAAAGTTTTTTGTAACCCATGGGAACGATGCGTGGAGGGAAAATGCCTTTGTAAGCTTCCCTACCAGTGCCCAAAGAACGGCTCTTCGGTTTGTTCTACCAATGGGAAGTACTTCCAGACTTACTGTCACCTAAAGAGCTATGAGTGTCAACGTCCCGAAGCGAAGTTTCTGCACAAGGGAAAATGCATGTCTGAAGGTATACCGTTTCCAAAATGTATTATCAGTCAGTCATTTGTGGCCAAGGAGATGCTTTACTATTTGCAGCTCAGAAAGTCTGTTCATTTCCTTGCACTAGTAAGAACATGAAAGAGAAAACGAGAAGTCATTGAAAATGGGCAGTATCTGTTGATTTTCATAAAAATAAAGTGACTGACAGGCCCAGATCACCCTGCTGCTGGTAGGTTGCTCAAATCATCAGGTAGAAAGGGGAGAAATAGACAGCTCAAAGGTTTCCAAGCAGGGTGTTGACTATGGTGGGCGGCACAGCAGGAGAGGGCCTGGCCTGCTGAGAACATGAGCAGAGAGGGTAGCTTTTGGAGAGGAACAGACCGCACAGGAGCAAGAGTCCAAGGAACGGAGTCAAGCTGCTGAGGGGTGTGTGGGAGTGCACGGGGAGAAGGTAAGCCGTGTTCACCTCAATCATCCTCATGCTGCGGATTTCATCAAAACAAAGCTATTGCCCTGCAAACCAGTGACGGTTTGTGCACTGACAAGCAGCTCTTCGTTCTCACCTGCTTTTCAGGCTGCACCAAGCTGTTCTGTCAGCTCCACCTCTGCCTGAGTGCAGGGCGAGATGGCTCCTGCTAACCGGGCAGGTGGCCCCTCTTAGCAGTAGCAGTTGCTGCTCCTACCCGTCCTCCAGCCCCACCTCACCCATCCCAGCATCAGCAGCAAGCCAGGCCCAGGGCTCTCCCGCCCAGTCTCTGTCCCACTGCCATCCTCCTTGTCCCCACAGAAGCAGCAGCGCAGCCCATCGCCTGCAGGGTGGCAAAATTCAATTCTGCCTATGCCACGGAAAAGGATCGGAGAGCCTCCGTGTGTTCCCGGTGCGCTCTCTATCCGGCTTCACTAAGTTAAGCAGAGGACCTTAGCTCTGCCGTAAACAGCGGAAGTTTTGCTACACAGGTAATAGAAGCAGGATCTGTCCCTCTCACGTGAAGTGGTACTGTTTGGTTATCAGAAGTCCTCTAATGAAAGTCACTATGCTAAGATGCAACCTTTCCTCAGCAGACCTCCAGGTACACTTACGTGGTAGGAACCATTACCGTCGTTTGTCCTGAAACTGGCATATTTTGAAAAAGTGGCAGGCTCAAAGCCACAAAGTCAATCCTCAGAAAAACCAGGAATAATTCCTGAAGCTTCTGATTTTCAGTCTACTGTTCTTTCCATACGAACTTTGGCTGTCAGTATAAAATTAGTCCTGATTTGTTTCTGTGCTGTCTTTCCACTAGATACATCAATATCATGTGATTTTATTGGGAGAATTTTTTTATTTCTCTTATTTTAGGAACATTTTCAATCTCTGTGGGCCATGGAGATTCGAGTTTGCTTCGAGTAAAACCTGTGAATCAAAAGAATGACTTTTTTGTATGTGATAGTGAGTGGACTATGAATGAAGCAAACGTGGCTTGCAAGCATCTTGGCTTTAAATCGTAAGTTTGGATAATTTATCTCTGAAAAAACTGCAAGGGATCTGAAAAAGCATGGATGCTTACATAAGTCTCAGCCACAGTCAGCCAACAGTTAAAACAGAAAACTCATGAACAATGTATTTGCTACAATATTCTGATAAAGCTTCTTAAATTGACGCCTGAGAGTGAAAGCCAACCCATAGATTTCTGTGTTCTATTACAGATTACAACTATACAAACCATAATTGTTTTACTTTTAAAATAAAGCTGCAGACCAACGCAGAGGTTCTCTCTCAGCACTGTGTAAGGGAAAGCGCATAGATGGACCATCCCCAAGTAGCTCTGCGCAATAACCTGGATGCAGAGAAAAGTTTCTTGCGCTAGCTGACAACAGGGTACGGCTCTGGTTTGCCACTTGCACCAGGCAGACTAACAGAACCAGAACACATTTCTTCACCCCTTTCCCCCACTGCTGTTGCTTGCTTTGCTCCCCAGAAACGGGTGAAGCCACACAAAGCTTGTTCTTTTTCCAGCGACTACACTGATGACCTGAGGTGCACATTCAGCTCCTCATAAAGAGTCAACTCTATATCCTGTACATATTAATTTTACACATATACAACTAATTTAACTTAGTCAGGTAGGGCTGCCTCCCCAACCCTACCCGAAAACTAAAAATGGTACCGCAGTGCCCTAAATTGTCCCCTGTAGGTGAGAGGCAAGTATTTCCTAGTCCTGATCAGTATCTTTAGATAGCAGAGAAGGGTTTGTCCTGGGACAGAGCATTCAGCCCTGGAGTCCCATTGTAAGCCTCTCTAGTTACTTATTTACTCCATCCATATTTCTTTAAGGTAGGGGACACATACACTGTTAGGAGCATACCGCTCAGGTAAAGCCAAGGGAGACAAAATTTATTAACCCCAGCCTTGCAGTGGCCCAAGCTTCCTCAATATTGATTGGTTTTGAAGATATCAAGGATGCTTGGCCCCATGCAGGATGGTTTGCAAATTGTGGCTCACCTGTGCCCACACAGACAGAGAGGGAGATATGAGCTTACAAGTTTTGCTAACATAAGGAGACTTTTCTATCCATGATACACAGTGACTGTCACAGAGCTCCATACGGATTTGTACACATGGATAGATATGGACAGTTCTATGCAGCAACCTGCAAAAATCAGCACTTTGTTTTACTTTTTCTTCCAAAGTAAACATCTCCTACTTACCCCTAGACAATTCCATGGGAAGTCTGCTCTTTCTCTTAGCCATCACCAAAATTCTTTAACACTGAGGAAAATCATATAAATTCTAAACAATAAAAGCAGTGGACAATCCATTGTGAAATGATATAATTTATTATTATTATTTGTATTCTCACAGAGGTGCTGAATATTACCGAGCCAGTTCCAGCATCACAGAATCTGCCTTAAATTCGTTGCACTGTCTGCAAATAACTTGCAGGGGCCTAGAGACAAGTCTTGCTGAATGTCACATAGAGATGAAATCAAGAGATAGTAATGAGGGATTTGTTAGCCTCCAGTGCCATGAAAATCTCAGAGGTTAGTAGGTTTTTTAGTTTTATATCTATCTGGGGTTCTTACATTTTAAGTTTATGTTAATGAATTAGGATCTAGTTTGCTGAGCTCTCAGCCGCAGTAAACCTGCACTGAAACCTTTTGATTTTTTTAAATAATCCTTTTGCAGACTTTAAGACAATTGAGGCAGTCTTGAATTTGTGAATTTGGAAAATGACTGTTGCTCCCAAAGTACTTTTACAGATATTTCCCAACAGTAAATACCGTGGTTCTGTTTGTTGCCCCATCCCTTCGAAGGGTACCAAGGTATACTGTATCCCACAAGTCCTGTCTCTCCCAGCTTAACTGGTGAGGAGACAGATGACAATCTCCTACTCACTGCTTTGGCTATGAAGGAGATCAATGAGGACACTATCAGCACTGTAGCCAGACAAGCATGACTATAGCAGAACTGCTCGTGTCTTCTGAGGACTTTCAGGGCTCCTCAGTTTCTTGCTGATATAAGTGGAATCAAGACCTTGTTTTGACTTCTAACAGCTTTCTATTCTCTGTAGTCAGCTTTCTTTGGCACTAATAAGCATCAGCCTGAGAAGCTTCTGGTTAGGAGCACTATGAATTATCTGATTTTTCTTATGCCACAGAAGTAGGAGTTCACAGCCTCTTGGTGACTTCTTTCTAGAGGGTGAACATCCGTCATCTTAACCACTTGAATCATTTACAGTGGGTTTGAACCGATCACTTCTGGTTTAGTCCTTGTCTAGAAGAAATTAAGTTCCCTTTTGCCAGGCTACTGCACGTTGGAGGAGGAAAATAAGTGGTCACACTGAAAGCTTGATAAGAAAGCAATTGAAGCGATAAAAAAAAGATTCCTATTTACATTACCGAGCCCTGCTGTTGATAGGCCAAACTGCTGATAGAATAAAATGCACAAGCAGAGTATTTCTGTGGGCAGTTGTGAACCTATAGATATTTCCACGCTAACTTGATTTTCATTGTGCTGCACAGCTTGTTCAGACAGTGAGTTTCATTGTGTCAACAAGAAGTGCATTTCTCTGAATAAAACATGTGATGGAATCAATGACTGTGGAGACCTAAGTGATGAACTGTGCTGTAGAGGTAATAATTTCCTTTCTCAGCTGTTTCAAAATCATTTCAGCAGAAAACGACCCCCAGAGAATTTTTACAGTGATGTAACAGCTAAAGCAGGCATAATACAATTTGTTGAAGCAGGCAAGGGATCTCTGAGAATCTGGACTTCCTTGGAGGATGAGGAAATACAATGAGATTATTTAGGAGGCTGTTAAACATTGATACAAAAAATGAGCCATGTTAGAATGAAAATCTATTTTTATTTGTGAGAAATCAACAGTAATTAAACAAACACTATTTTTCCAATGAACTATCTTTAAACCAAAGTAAGATCTCAAATTTATTTACTAATGCAAGATTATCCATAGAGTATCTGTGAACAGTTCCTGTCGCATTGCTTGCTCATGAGCAGTCAATTCTTTCAGCATCTGCAATTCCAGTCATAACAATTTTGATGAGAAACAAGGAATGGATCTAGCATGACCTGAATGCAGGAGAACAGTTTCAGAAGTTGGGTTTCAGGTGTCAAACGGTAATGTGGGCTACAAATCCCATCATTATCCCTAAATAACCTTAATTTTGTAGTTTTACAATTGTCAGTAAATTTAATCTGATAATCGTGGAAATGCAGTCACAGGCATTTTAGAAGAAAATAAGAAATACCTGTGGCTTCATATACTTAAAGGACATTTATTCAGATTCCACTTGACCAAAATGGCGCTGTTTCAGCCATAGGGGCTGAAAACAATGCTTCCTGGAATCAAAACTGAGTTCGTGGTCTTTGGATCATATTGGAATATCTGGATACTATTAGAGAACAATCTTATTTCCTATTAAAAACATATATCCTTAAATAGTAGATTGTCATAAGATTATAAAGTAGCTCAAAAAAAACCTGCCATAAATTCAAGCACTGCTTTGCTTTTGGTAACATACAAAGTGATCACAGAAATTAAAAGGAAAGGAGTTCCCAGGTTTATAATAACATTTCATATAAACAAGAATTTTAGAAGAAATAAGTTATTAAATCCAGTATCTTCAAAACTGGACTCTTGATTCCTAACCCTGCATTTAGGCATTTAGCTCATTCAACCAAAAGCCAGCTTGGACTCGATTTTGGGGGAGAAATTTGACCCAAGCATCATAAATTCCTCATTTGAGATGATCAGTAATGCTGGCAAAACTGGAGGTCCTTTGGCTGAGTGTGGGCATGTGTTGTGGATTAAACTGGTAAGGAATGATACCAAGTCTAGAGATCCACATTTTTTAAGTCTTAAAATTTCAAGATGGTAAAATGAGGAGAGCCAAGTATTCATTTCCCTTTACACTTAAAGAGCCTGCTTTTGTGATCTATTTATGAACAGCCAAGTCCCCCATAACAAGGATATTATATTGTTTATATTTTAAAAAGCTCTCTAACTATGTGAGGTTGCTGAATCATATGATCCTGTGATTTACATTTGTAATTCTTCTGTGTTACAGAGTGCAGAGACAACAGTTTCCACTGTCGGTCAAATATCTGTATTCCAAATAAGAATGTCTGTAACAAAGAAATTGACTGCCTTACTGGAGAGGATGAAGCTCAAGCTCTCTGTGCAGGTTTCCTTCCAAAAGATGTTTTTGTTTCTTTCCTTTCATTCTGCTCAACTATAACTAGAGACTACGCAATGTATATTATTAAATTATTTAACAGATTAGCAAAAACAAAATGCGTGGAAGAATTAGTCTTCCCAATGTTATGTTATGCATAGTAGGAAGAAAAGGTTACCTGATTTTCCTCCCCTTCCTTCTAGAAAAGAATAGCAAGAAAACTAAAGGAAGGAAGAAACAGATGATGTTTTAGGAGACTTAAGGCAGATTATATCTTTTGCTTACATGGCCACCTATCAAACTGGTATCCCCTATTTGTGAAGAAAGCATAGACAGGGCAGGCAGGAATATTTTCCTCTCAGATGAGAAATTCAACTAGTTTGTCAACATAATAATTCTTCTGTGCTGTTCCCCTCACTGATGAAAAGATTTTGTTTTGTTTTGAAATTAGAATGCTTTTCCTTGCTCTGATAAGAGACAAAGTCTAAAGCCAAAAAGTAAACACTATTGGTAAATGGTAAGGGTAAACTGAACTCTAAATGTAAACATTACTGTCAGTAACATGAGAACAGACCCAATCCTTAACCTCCATTTAGGAACTAAATTCAATGGGCATTTTGTTTGAAAAAAAGCTGACAAACCAGATTCAGGAAGCATTTAATTTACTTCTCATGTTGAATACCCTCCCTTACCCTGTTAAAAGAGGTACACAGTACACAACAGCATCATCTAAATTGGAAAAAAAAAAACCAATCCTGTTACCTAATATTCCTTTGGGCTTTAGAAAGCTCCAAAAGGTTGATGAGGCAGGAGGAGGAATTTCTGTTGTTTCCTGGTGGAGTAGAATGGGATATCACTTTAGAGATCAAAACCCCCCAGAAAAAGGCCATTTCTCAGGGTTTCTTTGCAGAAGGGCTCCCTAGGTATGGAAAGCAGAGCAGATGTCATGTAGTTACAATTGAGTATCTGCTGGATGTAGGTAATTTGTAGGCTAAGGCAGCCAAAGAGTGTCTAGTAATAAAGGAAACAGCAGGCACCAGGCTGAGAGCATATTGGTATTCATGTGAAATGGTGTGCCCTTATGTGTTTAAAACATATACCATGATTTTGGCACACAAACGTATATTCAAATAATAGAACAAATGTAGATGTTTGCCAATATTTTTAGTATTTTGTTATTCTACTACAGGCAAAGAAAAAGGTGCTGAAAATCACAGTATGGATGAAGGTAAGTGTAACCAACCCTCCAAAAACAACAGCATAACCTCTTCTTAGTGGCTTTCTAGCTACCAGCCAGCTGGCTAGATCCAGAACACTCCCTGGGGCTTACTATTTGTCTCGCTTTCCACTAATTTCATGCCATAATAATTCCTCCTGGCTGAGGACCCACATCTGCATGTTTTGGCAACTGGTGGAGGTAAACTCTCAGCAAATCTAGGGGAACTGCTTTAAAATTATTTGCCTGAATGCAAGCAGCAGTGGAATAAGTAATATGATGCTAAGACACAAGCAATTTTCAAAGCAAAACCAGATGCCAAAATTTTTGGTCTTTGCGTTCCCGCTACTGCAGCTACTGGCATATTCAGAGCATTCAGATTTTCAAGACAAAGATAAACCTGTCTCCAAATAGAGAGAACGGATACCTGAATTCTGAGACACATTTTTCCTTTTTGTTAAAGAAAGAAAAATGATAAAGACACTTCTTCCCCAAATACACTGCGGTCTTACAAATCACACATTAACTCGACGGAAGAGAATCGTAGGTGGAGAGATTGCAAGAAAGGTAAAAAAACCCCTTACCAGATATGAGTTCATTCAGCATCAGTTTAAATGGGCATTATGGTCCTTCTGTTAAAATGTACAGCATTGCACTGAAGAGAAGCACAATTTATAAAGTAAAATGTGGATATGCAAAATTGAGCATTCCAGTACAAGTACCCATTGAAAATTATTCAGCAAAATACTTAATACTATAGCTAGAAATAGCAATTCTGAAAAACCAGAATTTAAATTTGCACCTTTGAAACAGAATACAGTCAAAAATGCTATACGCAATCATACCAGATCAGATTCTACATCTGTTTCTCTGGCTACAAGGGGTTTCATGACAGAAAGCTGGAGGGAAGGAGGCATCACGCAAAGTCAGAAGATTGAATAAAATTACTACATTTTAGAATATGTATCCTTTATATCAGATGGAGGCCAATTCACAATTTCTAGATAGCAGATTTTTTATTTATAATCAGATATAGTCAAGGAGATGAGTTGATTCCGAGAAGTGTGTTTCCCTTTATGCACTAAAAATAGTAAAATTATTATGATTTCACATTATTTGGGTCTTTGTTGTTTGAATAGGGCGAATTCCCTTGGCAAGTGGCAATTAAAGAAACTGGCAGTGAAGGTGCAACAGTGTACTGTGGAGGGGTTTATATTGGTGGCTGTTGGGTTCTGACTGCTGCACACTGTGTCAGGTAAAAACAACAAACTCGGAAATTATTTTCTTCTTGCAAGGCAGAAAGATTGATTTGGATATTATTGCCCTTCTTAGCTACCTGTTTGCTAACTTCTATTTGCCTATTGAATAAAACAATTTAAAACACTGACTCACCCACATTAATGATGGGGAAGGTTCAGAGAAAGTAGAGTATTTTGGCAGTGAATAGAAAGATGAAAAAGTAATGACGAGTTTGAAGAGAGGGCATTCTTCGGTCAGAGAGCAGGCAGGCAGGAAAGGTTCACCGTAACCACTTTTCCTGAAAGGGAGATACAAGGGACCTCCTCTCTTGCCCATCTCCACCTTGCAGAAGTCCAGGATCTGTTCCCTGAGAACATCCCTGTTCCCCAGAACAAGCAAGAGCAGACAGGGAAGATTTGCCAGTCCCAGGATCCCATCCACATCTGCTCACTCTTCTTTCACTTGAAATCAGAGGCATAAATGCCTGTTTTCTCTTTGTCACAGCACTAAACACAGAGGCTGGCCTTTAATATTTTTTTCTATATTAGTTGCAGTACTCAGTAGTTAAGTGTCACCTGCCTTGCATTTGCTATACTTCAGAAAAACCTGGACATCAAGTCCAGAAAGAAACTATACGTATGTAATATGAATTTTTATTCTAGAGAAACTTTGATAAAATGCAAAAGTTTACAGCTAGTTGAAATGTACAGTGCTTGTGTTAAGTACAAAAACTTACTTTATTTCACTGTTTTTCTCCAGGGCAAATCGAGTTCATCTGTACCGTGTCTGGATTGGACTGTTGGATACAATACTGTACGACAGAGAGACAGATACTTTCAGACTAAACCAACTGATAATCCATGAAGATTATAATGCATCAACTTACAAAAATGACATTGCTCTGCTGGAGCTGAGAGGTTTTCGGAAAGGAGAATGCTCCCTGAAATACAGCACACCTGCCTGCATCCCCTGGTCAGAGTATATGTTCAAGGCTGGTGACAGATGCAAGGTTTCTGGATGGGGACTAGAGAAAGGTATTGGCTTTAGTGCTTGCTACAATAATGTATTACTTGTATCACTTGTTTTCTAATTGTGGTGAGCTTTCATTTTGAAAAGGGTGAAGAGTAGTTGTGCACAAAGCACTTAGAAGAGGAATACAGAAAACACAGGCTGCGGTTTGGTATTTGGCTGTCACTGTTGGTTCTCTTTTCTGTACTGCTTCCTCTGCTGTTTCGGCCACTCAGTAAACTGATCTGGAGGACATCCCTGGTTGAAAACTACCCTAACAATAAGAAATGTTCCTTTTGCCAACCTAAGATTTATATTAGCTGTGGAGACCTGCTAACTATATTTTACAAGTGGTGGTCAGTGGCTTACAGTGACCCATACTCACAGCCTCTGTGATCCTCCCAAACGGATCTGAGCTGCATCCAACAGTTATGAAACTCGGCACATCTTGTCTCAGCCGTGTTTGAGTTTAGCCCAGAGAAGGTTGCAGCGACACAGATAAGCCAAAGATAATCATGCTTTCAAAGATCTGGGAAGCATTTGCTTTGTATCACAGTGATTACAGCCTGGCACTGAAGCTACTGCATGCCGGTTGTGAGGCTTCTCCTGTCCATGCTCAGTAGCAGTCCATAAAGCAAATGCAAAGTTGGGAATTACTAGCAAACAGACAGAGAACAAAACAGAGAACCTCCTTAACCTTGTGAATACATAGTTCACCTGTATCTTCAATATCTGGTCCACTCATCCCAAAAAGACAGAGTAGAACTGGAAAAAAGGTAATAAGGATGATCAGAGCCACACCTCCATTTCATAGGAAACAGTATACCAGTTTCCCAGTGTCTGAAAACCTTGATATGGAAGATAGAGAAAAAAAAATAATGAGAAAGACAAGGGAAGGGGTGAAAATGTCACAAAATGAAAGTACGGTATTTAACACCGCAATTAAGCCACTCTGCTTTTATTTCTAAATACATGGCTAATGTACTGCAGTTCATATGGGGTAAGGGTGAGTGGCAGTTTAAGGTACCTGGTTTATAATATTGAAGATTATATTCTGTAGATAAGCAAATATGTAACTTTCAATTTATGATATTAAGTGTCTAATATGTACTTACCATTTTTAATTTAGACAAGTTTATTCTTTTCTTTTCTAGGTTATACCAAACAATATATCCTCAAGTGGGGCAATGTTAATTTATTTCAGAATTGTTCTGAACTGTATCCAGGACGATTTTTTGATCGAATGGCATGTGCAGGCAAGCATCAATTTTCTTACTATAATTTCTCTGCCATCAAACCAACTGTTTATAAGGTCAGACAGGCTGGCTAGGAATCTTGTAGACTTGGGAATGTCAATAAACCCATTGCCACCGTATCACCATTAGCAAAACGCTAGCCATTGGAGCCTAGATTCCTCCACCATTATATCTCTATTTATAAACAGAGTTAAGATGACATTATGCCAAGCTTCTATGTTTATGTGGGCAAATTTCGGCATGCAATTTGAGTTACGTTTTCTAAACACACAAGCACTTTACAGCCCACTGAACTTCCTACATTTACTATATTTGATTCTGATTCAGCAACATATTTAAGCAAATGCCTGTCTTAGAGCACACTAATAGTCCCATTGACTAGAATGTGACTGTTCATCTGCTTGGACATTTGCACTACCACACTGCACTCCAGGAAAAGTACAATTAACTTTTCAAACTAAAATTAGTCTGGCCAATTAACTGGTTGTCACTCCTAGCACTAAAATAAGGACTTTTGAATACATGGTTTTTGCTTCTCAAGTAACAAAAGGTATTGCCAAATACATGACTAAAAGAACAATGAGTATTCAAATTACAGGGCAGATAGTTTAAACTGTTCTTTAAATCAAGAAGTAAAGGCAATATTTAAACAAACTACTTACCAAGAAAAAGAAAAAACAGATATAAAAGCCAAATCATTCTGATAAATTCAGCATGAATGTATAAGATACTGGCTTTGTCTACTGTGCAAGTTCCGTAACTTATCTCCTTGATCTTCAATGTATTTCAAGTGATTATGCTTTACCAGGAGGGAACAAAAACAGTATCACATGGGACAACATCAGAAAAGGGGGATCTGGTGTTAGCTTCCCCTCCCTGATGCAAATACAAACTTGGGAATTAAGGGCTAGTATTCACAGGAGTTAGTTATACAAGCAAATATTAATTTAAGTAAAGGCAATAAAATCTTGTTTTCAGACTTGGAATTCCTAATCCTATAAAAGTTCAGAAAACTCTTTCTCAGTAATGTAGAGATTCAAGAGACAGGTCATATTTTTAAAAACTTGGAGACTCCTGCTTAGTATGTGTTCCTTCATACTAGGTCAACCGACCAAGCAGAAAGGTGTAGTAAGGGTGTTAGAAATTAATAAACTTTTACTAAGCATATAGGACAAAGCATAAATCATATTCTAGCTCTGTAGCAGCATTGCTATCTATATCACATCTGTCACTCTTAATTCATTTTTTCACGAGCACTGTATTTGCTGAATTGCAAATAAGAAGTTCTGTGAGCACTGGAATTTACAAAGAGCGCTGGATCCTACACACTAGCACCTCAGGGCTGCTACCTGGTGTTGCAAAAGGTCCACGCTGTGACCGAGACCTTTGCAGTGCGGGCACTTAAGAGACAGTTGCCCTCCCTCCCATCCCAGCATTCACATGCTCTCCTTCTTGTACCTGCCCACCTATTTTCATACAGCTGGTAGAGAAAATAATTTTGAGGCCTCTGCCTCTCTGTACAGATGATCCAGCCAATGAATTACTGGGCAGAGAGGACACCAAAGGCACACACGTAGGCATACGCATACTATGATAGCTTCGTTTCCATAGGAATCAGCCTACAAATCTTTTTACCTTCTTCCTCCTGGTTTTGTTCACTTTTTATGAGCTACTTCTAATGATATAATAGGCAATATGGCTGAATTCTTCTCTATTGCACAGGGTAAAACAACATTCACATCACTGACACCAAAGCAAAAAGAGGAGAATTTGGGCCAGCCATAAATGTAAAGAGAGGCCCCACACTGAAAAAGAAATGAGAAGTAATAGATGGAAGAGGTTAGGAACCTCCTTTACTGCTGATCATTGGGCAAACAACTGTCAGGAAGTGACATGAACCTGAAAAACCTCCTGAGCTCTGTTTCGCATGCTAGCTTGTATACGAACTTATTTTTGCTTTTTATTTCCTCTTTTGCTTCAGGTACTTACGATGGCTCCATAGACAGTTGCAAAGGTGATTCAGGAGGACCCTTGGTCTGTTTTGATGCAGAAAATGTGGCGTATGTCTGGGGTATTGTGAGTTGGGGTGAGAAGTGCGGGGAGGCTGGTCACCCTGGCGTGTATACAAAAGTCGCCAGCTATTATGATTGGATTAGCCATCATGTGACAAGGAGTCTCATTTCACGGTATAATATCTGAAGCTCAAATAATTAAATATGTACTTCTTATCACCCATGCAATAATGAACACTGGTCCTTTTTTACAATCAGCAGCCGTGTAACTTAGCAACAATTAGTACAAATCTTTAAAGAATGCATTTTGAAAATTCTTAACAGTCTACAAATACCACAATTTTGCAGAAGCCTGTGGGAAAAGAATTTTACAGTCACATGAGTCCGCAGCAAAAGTCTCTAATAAAAGCGAGGAAATTAAAATCTCTTTTTCTTGTTGTTACTTTGTTTTTTCCACATTTCACATTGCATTTCAATTGTGGTTGCTTGTTTATTTAAGATGGACAACCATACTGAAGGCAGTGGTTGGAAAATGACTGCACAGGCAATACATGAACTTCACAGAAATACAGTTTAAAGAACTTCCATCATCTCAAGGCCCAGGTCACTCGAAACCCTCAGGATGCTGCCTTGCTTGGCAGTTGATTTGTTAGGCTTACTGCAAAAGTAGACCTCACACCATCTATTACTTGACAGATTGACTACAATCATTAGTTCTAATGCAAAAACTACCCAAATAACAACTCTGTTTGGTGGTAGTTTTTTCAGCTACAAACTCAGACCATTTTTAGCTAGTTATTATACCTCATCTGATCATCTAGCTTGGGGCAATTTGTGTAGCTCTAAGTTTTATTAATTTAACCGCAGCTGGTCACAAACAACAAAGGAATTTTAAAACTTGGATCTTCAACTTAAATAAAAAGCATCTTTACTATCTTAAGTTCTCTGTGTATGTATCTATATTTCTGGTCTCCAACAAACTCTTAACACCAAGTAGGGTTTTACTGCTTGTGTATATATATATTTATACAAACATACACATATATATATTTATATAATTTATATAACAATATAAACGTATTAAAAGTCTATATATTATACATATAGACTTAATTCTACAAAAACAATTTACAGATCTAAAGTTAAAAATTAATACTCTCAGTCATAACCCCCCCACACCCGATTCTCAAATTAGCATGAGCTTCCTACACCAATACAGAGAAGCATGAAACAGTAATGCCAAGAAAGAACATCCAGGGCCTGATCCCACAGTGTGCGGTCAGGGGATTTTGCTACTGCCTTAACTGCTCCAGAACCGGATGAAGACAAGAGGCCATCAACAAAACTGAAACAATTAAGCAGAAAATCCTTCTGCTTTCACCAATCCTTGTGAGGAAGTTCTGCCCACTTGATAATCAGGAAGCACAGCCCAAAGGCTCACTGTGTAAGCTACACGTTTTTAGACAGCAGTAATGGTGCCTGCCATAAGAAAACCTCAGTCTATACAAAGTAGTCTCACATTCAGCAAGAGTTATGCACAGAAAGTGTGCACAAATTTTTTTAAAAGTAGTAGAATTTGGCTTGTGGATCAGTACCCTCGACACAAACCTGTCAAACAGCTTACGGACCATCTTGGTAATTTCTATCAAACTGCTGAACAGTTTTAGAACATACTTCACTCTATTCTAATTTAGAAGCGGTTTTAATTTCTATTTTACTTTACTCCTCTCAAATAATTATCCTGTTGAATAAATGGCATATGTTCACACAACACAGTTGCTGTGGTGTTTTGTCTATAATTCACCATAGTCTGTTTCAGACAACATTTTTACATTTTCATTGATTTTCCTTCATCTTCCAATCTTGTAAAAAAAACCCACATCAGCATGAATTTGTCATGTAAAGACACTGTCAATCACCAATAACTAATGTAAGGGTATGAATTGCTTCTCTCATCCCCCCCCCCCCCCAGCAAGGCTTGCTATTTAGGAAAGCATTTAAGTATGTTCCTACACAGGAATTATCTTCTTTGTATTTCTTTGTAAAGTAACCATAGGGAAAAGCTGGACAGGTGTAGGAAGAGCTCCCTCTTTTGTTTGACAATTAACTTCTGTAAAGAACTTTTTCCACCTATTTCTTCAGTTAACTACAAATACTACTAAATGGTGAGGCTAAAAAGAAAAAAAACACCCAGTAGAATATTTACCATGTATCCTTCTGCTCTGCCTGTTGATCTGGATGTCTCCCAGTTTTCTTTCCATTTCCTGTTCTTCTTTACAGTTAACTTTGTTCTGAAGCCCAATATGACTATGTTCTGAGGGATTCCGCATGTCTTAAAACAGAACTTCCATTACAAAAATTAAAACAATTTCCACATGGTTCCACTTTGGCTCATCTGTGAAGCATCTAGAATTTAAATATAAAATTAATTTTAAAAAAAACATAAAACCAAACAGGAGTTTGGTAGCAAGCAAGTTCAGTCTTTTCAGCAAATCAAGATTGGGTTTTTAATGTTTAACCTATATACTTTCATTTTGCCCTCTTTTAGAACCCCGTCTTGCACATTCGATGATGTTACCTAAGACCGAATCACTCTTATGCGTAAAAGTCACTGGATCAGTTTCCTTCGTGTTGAACATCATCATAAAATTAGGTTAAAATTTTGACGCTTCAGGTACATATTCCCTAACACATTCTCCTGGCTTCTAGACGAGCGTGCTTTCCAAAAGGTCCTGGTTTTCTAGCGGTATTAACACAAGCTCTCCCCCAAACTGCACCCGAGGAGAGCGGTGTGCGGGTTTGGGGATGCTCCTCTCATGGGCCGCGTCTGCTCTGAGCCACCGCTCCGACGCCGCGCCGAAGCCCGAAGGCCGTCCGCCCTCCCGTTGGGCCCCACGGCCACAACCTCTCAACGGCTGCCTGGAAAAGCGGCCTGTCTGCCCTTCCTCCGAAACCCCGCTCCTGCCTCTTCCCCACGCAGCAACGCCAAGTTCACCGCTTCCAACATGGCCATCAAACAACGGCTTTCCGAATCAGAAATTCCTGGGGTTTCGCCTTGTCCGACAGCGCGGGCCCCCGCCCGGGCCCTGCTCAGCCCCCACAGGCTGGCAGCCGCCTGCTCTCCCGGCCTGCGCCGGGACGGGGTTGGAAAGGTGCCCCCCCCCGATGGAACGAGGGGCACCGTGACCTGCGGGGGATGGCGGCGTTTCTCCTGCTGAACGAGCCCGCCTTGTCACGGGGCAGCTGCGAGGCCGCCTTTTGCGACGCCTCCTCCTGCCGCCCGCGGGTGGGGGGGCCCGGCTCTGCCCGGCTTCTCCCCCCTCAGCGCCACGGCCCGCTCCGCTCCCTCGCTCTGACGGCGGCCGCCGGCAGCAGCCCCGGACAAGGCGTTGTGCCCGCGACTGAGCGCCTCGCAGCCCCGCTCCGGCCCTGCGCCGCCCTCCGCAGCGGGCGGGGCGCCGCTTCCCTCAGGGCCGGGCTGGGGCGGGGGGGGAGGCGCGGCGGCAGAAGGCCCCTCCCCGCCGAGCGGGCGGGGGCGGAGCCCGCGGGGACGATGGCGGCGACGGCGCCGGGCTGGGCCGGGCCGGCGGGACGCTGCGGGAGCGGGCAGGCGGCGGGGGCTTAGCGGGCGGCTGGCGGGGCGCCGCTCGGCATGGCCCGCGCCCTGCTGCTGCTGCTGCTGCTGGCCTGCGCCTGGCTGGGCCCGCGGCCGGCGCGGTGCCCGGAGGCGCCGCACACCCCCGACTGGCGGATGACGCTGAAGACCATCCGCAACGGGGTGCACAAGATCGACGTGTACCTCAACGCGGCCCTCGACCTGCTGGGCGGCGAGGACGGCCTCTGCCAGTACAAGTGCAGCGACGGTGAGGCGGGGCGGGGGGCTGGCGGCGCGGCCGAGACCCCGCCGGCCCGCGGCGACCCTTGCCCTTCCTCCCGCCGGCCGCCTTCGGGCGGCCCGGCCCGGCCCGGTCAGACCGGCCGCGGGTGCGAGGGCGGGAGGCAGCGCTCCCGCCGGTCCCGGGAGCCGCTCCCAGGGAAGCGGGGCGCAGCCGCGCAGGAAACCTCCGTCCCTGCCTGAGGCGGCTGCCCTGCTGTGCCCGTCCCCGGCTGCCGCGGAGGGGTGCCGGGCCAGCGAGGGGGTGTCTCGCCCGCCTTGTCACCGGCGCTCCGGGTCGGGCCCGGGCGGGAGGGTCCCGACGATCCTCCTGGTGGTCCCGGCTGGATCGAGTCGCCGCCGGCTGGCGGGGTCGGAGGAAGCGGGTTCGGTGGTGGCAGCCTGCCTTGGCTGCGCCAGAGCTGCCAGGACACCGTGACATTGCCTCTCTGTGCTACTAGAATATGCACTTCTCAAATACGTTTTTATCTTCTCCATTACTTTTTAATTGTGGCCTCAGTTTGTTTCCGATACCAAAACGAGGTGAAGGGTCATTCCTCAAATTAACTCCGCAACCTTCCTTAACTTGGGATGCAGAATTCCCTGTCTTGCTGCACTAGTCGGTGTTCAGGGAGACAGTCTCTACTAATCTAGATTTTATTAACGTTACAGTTATAGCAATAAAAAAGATGTTTCGTTCCAGTTAATTTTAAAGGTTAAGCTAAGAAAATTGGAGCAGTACTGTTGCTTGCATGTAAAGCATATAAGTATTAACGAACTTACGCTAAGATACTCGGTTCTTTAATGTAATCCTACATACTGCACACTTAACTGACACATCAGTTTTAGTAACTCCAGCTCTTTTTTTTCTTTAACTTGGGAAGCTAATGTTAACACTTGCTCAGGTATCTTGTCCCCTTTTTTTTCTTTTTTTTTTTTTTTTTAAAAAAAAAAAATGCTTAGTGCCCCAAAGTTTTAATTTGGTAATAATGGTTGACATTCAGGTGCCTGAATGTATGCTTAAGTTAAAAATATAAGTCTCAAGTCCAACAAATGCCTGTGGTGAGTTTTGACAGTACTAAAATTCTGTGCAAAAAAATCTATTTGAGGCACAATAAATTACCTTTTTCAGGATCAAAGCCCCTTCCTCGCTACGGATATAAACCTTCACCACCAAATGGTTGCGGATCCCCTTTATTTGGAGTTCAGGTAAGTGTTTCTGTTTTGGGGCTTCTTTGTGTGTCTTTCACACACCAACTTTCCTCAATGTGGGCGGTTTTTTCCTTCCCCCATTCTAAGGATGAGACAGCATCCACTTAAAATGTCCTTGCTTTTATCAGCTCCAGCACATGCTTTGGTAAAAACACATGGAAAATGTTAGTATTATGAGCAAACATAGCATAAACATTTTAATCATCAACATAAAATATTATAGGGATAAAATAGAATAATGATGACTAGTTTCTGATTTTCTTAAGCATAAGCATTTTGTTTTCACAATCCTGAAAGCATTGAATAACACCAACTGTAGCCCTGTGAGCGTGGAGAGTTTGGCTCTGGCTCTTGCTGTCCTTACTGACGCTAACCCATTTTCCTGAATGCTAGAAGGAAAATACGGGTATTTTTTGTACTGGCTCTGGCTGGAATGGAGTTAACTTCCTTCACAGGAGGCTGCATGGCGCTGTGTTTGGGATTTGTGGCTAACACTGTTGATGGTTTTGGCTGTTGCTGAATGGTGATCGCACAGCTTTGGGACTGTCTCTGTTTTCCCCACTCTGCCTGTCTGCCACGCCAGAGCGCAGGCTGGGGCTGGGTCAGAGGTTGGGAGGGGACGCAGCCGGGGCAGCTGACCCGAACTGGATATTCTCTATTACGCAGAGTCATGCTCAGCAATAAAAATTGGAGTGGTGGAAGAAGGGGGTGGGGGGTTTGTGTGTTTGGCTCGCGAGGTGGCTGTGGCTCAGAGACTGATTGCGCATCTGCTTGTGGAACATGGTGAATGATCGCTTTTGCACTGCTAATTTTGGGGCATTTCCCCCCTCTTTTGTTCACCTATTAAACTGTTTGTATCTTGACCCACAAGTTTTCTTGCTGTTACTCTTCCTATTCTCTCTTCCATTCTGTGGAGAGTGGTGGGGCAACTCTGTAGGTGCTTGGCTGTTGGCTGGGGTCAAACCACCACAGCTTACTAGAGGCGAACAGCAAAATACAGAGATAAGTGAATGACAGCTGGATTGATTGCATTAGTTTTTAATTTCGATCTGTTATAGTCTGTTCATAGGCTATATCTTTCTTACTGGAATACCAATGGAGTGGGGGGTATTTTCTTCACAGTTTGACATCGGTATCCCTTCGATGACAAAGTGCTGCAATCACCATGACAGATGCTATGATACTTGTGGCAATAAAAAAAATGATTGTGATGAGCAGTTTCAGTCCTGCCTCTCCAAAATTTGCAGAGATGTGCAGAAAACACTTGGAATTTCAGAGAGCGTCCAGGGTAAGTATGAAAAAGCCTTTCTGTTTTTCAAGTTTAACTGATCTTATTTGGTAAAGAATCTTTGTGCAGCACGGTAATGCCACATTTCCATAAGCTGATGCCGAGTTCTGTCCTTCTGTCATGCAGCCCAGACACTTGTACAGCAAAGAAATGACACAGCGTAGGAAAATGATCAGGGTTAAAACTAATGTTCAGGGGAAAAAATAATGCTTCCCATTTCGGGGTATGAATATGGGAATACAGCTTGATCAAAATGCATGTATAATTCTTGCATTTACTGCAGTATAGCTGAATATTCACTGTTCTGCTGACTAAGTTCTAAATGTCTACTACATGTGATTGCTAGTAAACTGCAGGAAAATACTGAATTGTTTCCTTTTATGAAGTAAGATATTAGTATGATACGTTGTTACAGTGGAAGTAGTTAATGCTCTCCCTTAGTGAATCAATTTTAGGCTTTTCAGTAATAGGACATATGATACTCCTTATGGTTGTTGGCCTGCATCTGATCAATATATGACATAACCACCACTTTTTAACTTAGACAATGTCACTTTTACAGTATGTAGTCCCAGTGAGAGCAAACAGGTTTTAGAACAAGCCTACGTTTGAACTTCTCAAATTCATTTAATGCAAAGTCATCATGTTAGTGTTTAGTGTCAGAACTGGTGAATATTTGCTCAGTTCTGTTGAGCTGCTGTTAAAGACAGCAATCTCTACGTAAATTGGGATGCAAAAAGTAAAGCAGCTCTTTCATCTTTCCAAGACTAAGTGATGTTTCTAACGCTGATAACGTTCCACATGCACTGAATTTTCTTGATCCTTTTGGTTGCGAAATGAAAAGTCTTTACTCACAACTTGAATGATTCTGTATTGGTTCGTTTTTTTCATTTGACAATCTATTTGCTATGCTCAGAGAAGACTGATTCTTTTTTAAAATAATTCTCAATTTGCCAGATTAATTTCTGTTAGTTTCATATTCCATTCAAAGAGTACTTTTAACTGAACTCCTCTTTACTTGCAGCTTGTGAATCAACTGTTCAGCTGTTGTTTGATGCTGTTATACATTTAGGATGTAAACCATACCTGGATAGCCAGAGAGCTGCATGTATGTGTCGTTATGAGGATAAGACAGATCTCTGAAAGAAGATACTGAGATCTCGTGGTGTAGAATAAAGTCAAAGACTCAGCTGGAATGGAGCAAGCGTTTGGTTACAAAGCTTTACGCTTTTCAGACAGTAATATATTAAACACAGATGTGAATAATACTGGTTTGAAAGTTGCTATGATATTCTTCCTAATGTAAACAAAGAAACAAGTCTTCCTTCTCTTCCCCT
Organism: Pluvialis apricaria; assembly: GCA_017639485.1. Taxonomy (NCBI): domain Eukaryota; kingdom Metazoa; phylum Chordata; class Aves; order Charadriiformes; family Charadriidae; genus Pluvialis; species Pluvialis apricaria. The sequence goes on along the minus strand of CM030010.1, from coordinate 59,626,577 downwards.
TTATGCCAGAAGCTTGGAAACTGAAATTAGTTTCCATTGGTGTATCTCCGCTCAGGGTATGCTATTGTAAAACACTAGTGCCATTACAAAGTTTTTAAGAAAACTCCATAATGGGGAAATCAGAGGTGCAGAAGAGTTGTATTGAATTCTCAGATGATTTTTAATATAGGTCAAATTTTAGGTTTACTAGCAGTCGATGCATCTGATAGACCCAACAGGAAAGAGCATTTAGTGTGCATTAATACAGCATCTTAAGTAGCCTGTACTTTCATGCTTTTGGTACAGTTGCCTTCAGTTCTGTCTGATGTATGCTGTCCTGTGGGTTTGTTTTTAAAAAAACAGAAACAAACAAAAAAGCCCTAACCCTAACAAGGGTATACATCTGCACTACATATTTCTACCTGATTCTATATCAACCTTACTTCTGCAGCACTTTTCAGATCAAATATGTTGATCCTTTCAAGGCTTGACCACTGAAATGAACAGTTTGCAACCTAAGGATGTACTTTTGATTTGACAAAATGGTGTAATGTAGTTATGTTATTTTAAAAATGAATCAAATGTTTATTTTTCAAATAAAACCTTGTGTTGTGTATTATATGCATAGAAAGGATATATTGTTCAAAGAAGTTGATCTACATTTGTCTTGTGGCACAACTTGGTTACTGTATTCATCTTTGCTTTCATTTTGTCCATTCTGATGAAAAGTAAAAGGAAGTTCCACAGATAGGGTCAGTATGCCCAACAAACCTTTTTATTTAAAATGCCCTCTGTGAGGCTGACAGATATTTGAGCCTGTATTTCGGTCATCTGTTCCCGTGACCTCTGTGAGGCTGAGAAACATCTGAGCCTGTACTTCTGTCATCTGTTCCCTCTCTGACTTCTCTAGCTGAAATCACCTGATACCTGAATTATTTGGGGTTTGTTCTCTGTACTAGTATTTCATTGCTTCTCTCCAGTCGTCAGACCTTGGTTAACTTTTGCATTAGGTCCTCTGTCAAAGACTTTGATTTGCTCTCCTGGTGCCCTGATTCTGCCTTAGAAATCCACAGGAGGAGAGGACTGAAAATTAAAATATTGCATCTGTGAACAGGGAGTGGAAACCATGCTAAAAGCCTGAAATCTACCATGGACTCATGGACTATAATGTGATTTCTCCTCTGGAAGTACTTTTATATGTTTTTTCTTTAACAGTTGTTTGTGGTATTTTTGTTTTGTTTTTCACTAGAGCTTACTGTACATGACACTGAATGTAAGTGCCTCATAAAATAAAGTTTCTGCTAAAGTTCTTTGTCCGTGCTTTATAGCTTCTTTCCAGATTTGTTGAAGTAGCACTGCAAGAGAGGTATTGCTGTAGAGTTTTACAAAACTTTGTTTGAAGAATTTGGGGTTCCTCTAAATTTGGTGAAATTTATCTTCTGTCATAGAATTGAAACTACTCAATCACCCTGGAATTCCACGGTTGGAACCCTAAAAGTCTTTCAGCACCAAAGCAGGGAATGGTAATGGCATTACTTGTTTAAAATTAAAAAAGTACCACAATGAGACCAAAACACTGTAATTCAACTAGATGGGTGCTGAGTTGCGCAGAAACAAGCTTAAACTAGATGCTTAAATGAGCGCAGACAATTTTCACTGTTGGAAAGAGCTGGTTTCTGTTCCCTTCTGTATTGACCTGTAATTAAACCATGAAAGCCTTCCAGAGTTTCCTTCAAACCATTTATAAAATTACAAAGAAAGAGCTTAAACGCTGCTAGATAGCACAACTGACACATTGAGAGTTCTGCTTGCAAAGCAGAGGAAGCATTTGACTTCTTCCAGGGAGTCTTTATTTTGCATAAGCTTTTCCTGTAGCAGAAATCCTTGATTACAGTTACCTGCAAACTACACACAATACAGTTTACATGCCACAGCCCCAAAATGAAGGCTAGCTATCACCCCCAAGATTAATCATGCCATTTAACAACTTAGATATTTTTATATACATGTAAAAAATGTAATACTATATATAGGAGGTTTTGGCATTTGACTCATTACTGTATGCTTTTATGTAGTCAGTAATACTCTTTCAATATTGCAGTGATTTATTTTTTATTTTACAGGCTGTCGTCTTAATATTCCCTCAGGCTATCTTGCTCTTCTGGATGATCTGAGCAAAAGCAGTGTGTCCACAATCAAACTCCCTTGTTTGAACTGCAGTTCTGATACATCCATAAATGCTTTTTCCAAAAATACCCACTTACAGTGGAGCTACTGCAACAATCTGAAACTCTTTCAAAACATGTACATACATGTATAACAAAAACTTTCATGCATTAAAATAAGCTGGAAATGCACACCAGTCAAACGCTACCTTAAGCTTCATAGATGTGATCAAGTTACTGGTGACTCCTCCGAAGGAAGTGGCTGAGTATACTCTTAGCCTCCAGCAAAACAAAGCAGAAGAGATTTTGATTGTCTTATTAGGACCTAACCGTTGGACTGAGGAACACAGCTGACACAAGCTGAAACTCTGCCGAACAGCAAGCTGTTACAGAGTCCTAGATTTAGGTTCTACAGCTGCTACTTCACACAGGATTCTTGCAGCCCAGTGGGTTTGGGGGCAGCTCTAGTGTGAGCTGAGAGATCTGGGATTTGCAGTTTGCAAAAAATTAGTCTGCTGCATAAAGGTCTAAACGTTTTGTAATGGAAGACGCTAAACTCTTACAGTCGTATCATGTTCTAACTAAAATATACACAAAGACAATTTAAACGACAGTTTTATCTTGATCTAGCTGCCTGCTGGCAGCCTGAGGATAACAAGTCCAAACAAGGGGAAAACATGCAAAGGCAATTAGAAATACCCGCAGCTCCTTTAACCAAAAGGGAGACATCTTGGCTAAGATTAGTCATGCAAGAAGCCCCTGTAAAAACAGGCCAAACAGACTGGGTAAAACCACCTAAAATCCCACTCTAAATCCGCCTCCTTTTGTGCTTGTAGCAGTGATCTCTAACAGCGTATTCACAGTTGAGTTTGTCCTCGAGCCCACCTAGAAATCGGCTGGATAGGAAATTCAGATCCATCCACACTACAAATCTGCAAAGCTCTCATACAGAAGGATGTTTTTTGCCATTGGCTTTGCTTTAGAAACTGTTGTTTCTTACGCAATCAATCAGTGAACAGTAAGTGCCATGTAACGACAAAGCTGGGAATATCCACGTTTTTTAAGATACCTGGGCACACTCTTCAAAACCTTGGTGCTCTCCTCACAGTTCTGGGATCGACAAAGAGAACTGGTGCAAGAATAGAGCGAAGCTGTAAAATCACCTACATCAAAACCTCTCGAGGGTTTATATGTGGGTGCCCGAATGAAAATGCATTTTGGGTAACAGTAGTCTTACAGCAAAGGAAACTTGCAGCATCTTTCCAGTATCTGAAGGGGGCCTACAAGAAAGCTGGAGTGGGGCTTTTTATAAGGGCATGGAGTGATAGGACGAGGGGGAATGGCTTCGAATTGGAAGAGGGTAGATTTAGATTAGATATGAGGCAGAAATTTTTCACTCTGAGGGTGGTGAGGCACTGGCACAGGTTGCCCAGAGAAGCTGTGGGTGCCCCATCCCTGGAGGTGTTCAAGGCCAGGCTGGACGTGGCCTTGGGCAACCTGGTCTGGTGGGAGGTGGCCCTGCCCAGGGCAGGGGGGTTGGAACTCCATCATCTTCAGGGTCTCTTCCAACTCGAACCACTCTACGATTCTACGAAACAGCACTCCCCCCCCTCTCCCGCCCCGCTGCTTACGGAGGCCGCTGCCGGAGGAAAGGGCGGTGAAGGCTCTGCCCCCGAGGGCGTGCCTGGGCCGGGCCGGTCCCGGGGAGGCACGGCAGGGCAGGGCGCGGAGCCGGGCTGCCTCTGTCCGCGGTCATGTCGGGCTCGGAGCGGCGGCGGCCGGCAGGTAGGCGGGCGGCGGGAACTGAGGCGGGCGGCGGGTAATGGCGGCCGCCCCCGCGGTTGGGGGGGGGGAGGCGGTGTCGGTTGTCCGGCGCGGGCCCGTTAACGGTCTCGGCGGTCCGCAGGCCGACAGGAGCGTTCAACCCGGGCTGTGGCGCCCGGGGTAGGCACGGTGCCCCCGCGGGGGGAAGAGCGGGAGTAGGGGTGGGTGTCTTTGCGAAGATGGTGCGGGGCGAGGGGCTGACCCGAAGCGCCAGAGCGGCGGCCGTGGCTGGGGGCGGCCTTTGCTGCGCTTCAGAGAAGGAAAGGGAGCGGGGAAAGGTGGCGGCTGCAGCGGCGGCAGCCAACGCGGAAGTCCATTCGCCTCAGCGAGGGGAAAGTCCCCCCGCCCCGGCACAGCTGCCGCGGCGTAACGACGGGGAGGCCCGGCGGGGCGGCGGCCCGGGACGGGGGAGAGCGGGGAAAGGCTTTGTCAACACGGAAGGGGGGGAAAAAAACCCCCAACCCAGCTGGAAGCACAGAAAGAGGCGAAAACACCGCGGGCAGCCGGGGTTGAGGTGCCCGGGAAGAAGGGTGATGTGTCACCGGAGGACAAGAGAAGGGAGGAGCAGCAGAACCCGTGTGGGTTTGGTTCCTAAAGATGCTGTTAGGCTTACACGGAATTATTTTTTTTTTTTGGTACCATTTGGGTACTGGTATTTTCTAAACGCCGTGCCCTTTGGCTGAAATGATAGCCCGACTGAGATTAAAACGTACCTAGGGAAACAGGCTAATCAGTGTAATCAATCCAGTGCCTGCCTGATCTTTGATTCCTTTGAAACAATCCACCTCCACGAGATTTCAGTCCACTGAGTAGTCCGATTGAGAGCAATCAGTTTTTAGAACAAGCAGAAGGCTTTTCATAAATCATCGTAAATTAAGTAGCGTCAACTTGAATGAAGCTGCAATACGACGGTGGCAATTAAAAGCTAAAAGACTGGGAACTGACTGAACAGGATTAAAAAAAAAACCAGGAAATCCATCTTTCCCTAATTTCCTTTGGCCCAGGAATTCTGTTCTTCCTGTGTCTGCGTAACACTATTTTCTGTCTAAAAGTTTGATGACTGTAACATTTTTATGGTCTGTTGGGTTTTTTTTGGGGGGGTGGATTACTCCCCCCTGCCCCCTTAAGTTGAGGCAAAAGCATCAGCAAAATCTCAGGTACACAAGCAAAAATATGGTGTCAATTTAAGCACAGGTGCACTCTTAAAGATCTCTGGCTTCATATTATCGACAGAGCCACAGGCATAGGTGTTATTGCTATTTTCTATCTTCTACACTCATTTTTCCGTATTTCTGTCATTAGTCTGACCTACATGTTATGTTTCAAGCAAACTGAAATAGCTTATTTTGTGTGTTCAGGTTACTAGTGATAATTCTAAGACTCAACATCCTAAAGCATGATAGATACTTGCCTGTGCGAAATTTCCGTGTAAATAGTAACACTTAGATGCATGTGACTTTCTTTGAGCCACCCCCTCCTGTGCCATGGTGTTCAACATAAAAGCTCCTAAAGCGAAGTCTAGATTTCTGCAAGTTTATTCTAATGTCTTTATGAATTTTTCTCCTCTGTCTATACATAGCTACATTTGTTTGTTTTGCAAAAGGCTTTAATCACATGTGAAAAACAGATGTAAAAAGGTAGCATGGTCTATACAAAGTAGTTTGTAAAATACACGTATACGTGACCGGTCTTCTCTTCTAATTGCAGGCCATGTCCAGCTGGATAGCAGACCTACATTAACCACCACGGGTACAGTATAGTACATAGTTTTCATAATGTAGTAGTCTCCACCAGTAGTAGGAGGAGCTGTCATTTTTTAGCCCATTGAGATGTTTAAGCAAAAGGAATAAATATTTTGGCCTAGCCCTCTGCAAGTCTTTAGCTCTGCATCCTCCCAAGATGTGCATGTTCCCTGTTGTTCCCATAATGTTACCTTTATGTGCATTCTGTTACTGGAGATACTTATGTCTATACAGTTTAGCAGAAGAAAAGGTATCTTGCATCTTCTCAGTTGTCATTAGCTATATATACTGTTACACTACCTGCTGGGACTCATGCTGCATCCAGCCTCAAAGAGAATGCTCAGCTTTGCATTAGCAGCATTACTGAAATAAAAGAAACACCAGAGTATTTTTAGATTATGTAAAATCATAACTATTGAGTTAGAGACTGTTTCAATAAACACAGCCAGCTAGTTAGGTATACAAAATCATGATCTCTGAATATGTCTATATGGATACAGATACGCAGACAGATAAAAAATACGCATGTCTTGACCACCTAAAATTCAGACTGTTGGGGTCAGAACTTTAAGAACAGCCTCCAAAAGCTGTGGGTGCAAACAAATGCTAATGAAGCTGTTTAACTGCATACCTACTTACCTGATGTGTGAATGGTTCACATTAACAGCTAAGCTTTAAGGCTGGATGCACAAGTTCAAATTGTTTCTTTTTAATGGATGATTTAGTGGCTAAATCACTTTTTGATCTGTCTAACAGATGGAAATCAGAACATCACAGAAGTAGATGCACTTGATATAAGGTAAAGTTCTGATGGGAATGACAGAGATGGCCCACGGCACTGAGGTCAGTGCAGGATTTTCTGATTTTTGTTAAGAATGTGACCGGATTGTTCAACTCAGCTCCATCCACTTACAGAACACATTTCTTAGTTTTAGCTACACCAGATGTAGAAACACCCTTCTTATCATGAAGGCATGCAGAAGGGACTCTTAGGAGTGGACTCCTTTTATCTTAGGCAATGTGCAGAGACTGTGGCAAAAATACCATCACAGTTTAAGGAACAGTTGAGCAGACTAAGTGATAGAGTGTTGCACAGGAATGCGTTCCTCTAGAAGGAGAGTAAAGGGACCACAGGATAGTGGTTCCATGAATTTTTCCTACTCCACTCCTCTAGCCCTGGAGAGGGTAAACTACCTGCCTGATAACTTCCTTTGCCTCACCTGCTCAGTGAATACAGCTGAGCAGAGGAAGAACTATTTAGGGAACCATTCTTTATGGTCATTCACAGGATCCAGGGACCTAACTGTCCAAAATCTCTACGAGCCCTACATCTAGCCAACTCCTAAGGAAGATAAATTGCCAAAATCTGCATAAACTCTGTTACTGGTAGAGGTAAAATATCATTCATAACGACAGGGCTAAAGTTTAACATGAAAAATGCAAAGATGCTAAGTACTCATTGGGGAGAGTGTGATAAAGCACCCTGTTTAACTTTTCTTATTGCTTATCCAGACAACATTGTAGAAACCCCCAGGCTTTGAACACTCATCCAGAATTCCTGTTCCCTATTTGAATTCTTATGCAGATGTTACAAAAAGATGCTTCATTAAGGTGCTGCTCATAATAAAGTGGAGAAACAGAAATAGTTTACAGGTAACTTTGTTCATTTTGTAGTGAAACAAAAGCATTTTGCTGATGAAACTGCAATCTTTAAGTTAACGTCTGCAGGCAAATATTCTAAGCAACTTCTTCCACCAATTGCACCAAAAGCCAATATTCCATAGCAGGAAAAAAACAGTAACATGCCAAAGATGACAGCTCTGACTAGAGCCAGTCCTAGGGCAGCATGACCTGGCTGTCATTCTGTACATCTGTAGCACTGGCCTTGTCTATTGCCAGAAGCATTTTAGTTTCTGTTTCCTGCACCTATACCTCTGTCTACAAAAGCAGTAAGATTGCCTGCATTGTGTCTGGAAATACAGCCATGCCAACACGTGGAAACAACCTTTTGCGTCCAAGTGTACAGTCCATAGCGTGCTATCACAGACTTCTATGTAGTGTTTTGCTCATAAAAAAAAAATAAAATTGCTGAATGCTACTCAGCATTCGGGTGCTCCATACGTTCATTGCCACGATAAAGTCCTCTGCTTAGAAGCTTGGTCAGTCATTTGTTCTGTCTTTCAGAACAACACTGTTCTTCAGTTTTAGGATTTTGTTGGCTGGTTGCTAACAACTTAGATGAACAGATTTATTGTCATAGCTTTCATTTTGTTAGGGTAAATAATGCAAATTTGTTCTCCTTTTGCAAGATGCATTACACATATCACTTCATCACCAGTTTATAGTCTGTTGGTTATGGCGCAGCACTCGGTTTAGTTAGAAGAACTTGAAGCAAATCTCAGACAGCTACAATTCCAAATAAGTACATAAGCACTATTCAACTATGTGAAAATAATATTTAGATAGATAAACACATAATACAGAGAATTGGAGCCAACTCTAAAGCGCACTGTTATATGCCTTACTGCATCACTAATGAAAGCCTCCCGACAAGAGAAAATACAAATTCATTGTAGAGAAACTGTTCAACCTACCTGATAGAGCCTAGTACACATCCAACATTTGTTTTTACTGAATTCCTGAACAGGCCCAAGCTTTTCAAAAAGACCTAGCAATTTAGGCTCTTCCTAAAGTATTGTGCATTTTGAGGTCTTGTCTTCAGAAACTGGATCCACAAAGTCTCTAGTCAATTAAAAAATCTTAGCTAGCAGGAATACAGGAAGGGAATTCAATTAGCCATTAACTCGTTTATCAAGAATGTTTTCCGTCTCTGGCAACAGACAAACACTTGATCCTGCAGTGCAATACAAAATGAACCATCAAAGAAGAGGAATTGCATTAATCTTCAATCACGAGCACTTTTTTTGGCATTTGAGGCTGCTAGACAGACGTGGGACTCTTGCAGACAGAAACAATCTGAAACGCAGGTAAGAAACTTGGTTTCTCTACTCAAGCTTAAAATGCTAAACTTCAGAAATCATGGTCAAATAAGCAGTTACCTAAATCTTACATCTAAGTATAGAACAAAAGATTTTGCAGACATCAGCACCTATGCAACCTTGGCAAAGAAAGCTGTAATAAAAAAAGCTTAAGGCACAGTCCTTTGAGTCACAGAAACTGCTGGCACAAGTCCTGTGATTTTGGTGTGTCCAGACCTCTCTTAGGACAAACTCTTTGAAGTAACTTTAGGTATTACACCTGCATTTGACACCAAAATCAAGTTTAGTAGTTTTTTTTCATAAATAATGCATAAACACGAATATTCATTCTCTCACAGGGAAAGAACTGAGTTGGTAGCAATTGACATATAATTTTAACAAGATTTTTACTGATACTAATGTGTTGTAACAATAGTTTGACAGATCTTGGATTTGAAGTCAGATATTTTGATGATCTGAAAGCAGAGCATGTGCTGCAGAAGATTTATGAAGGTAGGAGACTATTTATGTCTAACAGTCTAGGAAACTGTTTATGTCTAACTATTTGTAGCAGAATTTCCAGATATCTTTTCTTCCATTCTCTCTGTTCATCTAACTTAAAATAATTTTTGTGCATAAGGGAGTTATTTAATGTTAGAAGGACTTAAGGGTTAGACTTCGGATTATTTTATTTCAACGTAAGTAAAGCTTCTGTGGAAAGAGCTAATGAAGTTGCTAAGAGCTGAAAGAAAGTAGTTAGTTACAGAAGTTAGTTACAGTAGAGGTTGGCAGCATTCTTCTTTTCACTTGTAGTGGTTCTTATCTTCAGCCGTGTTGAATCATTGCACCTTCAAATCTCTGCAGTATTACACTGTCTGAAAATAGGGTTCATTTGAGAAAGGACTGATCAGAGATTAAATTATATGTACAATGTTTTTTAAACCTGAAGATCACTGTTTAGTCATCTAAACAACACTTGACTATTTCAGTCTCTAAGGATGACCACAGCAATGCCGACTGCTTTGTTTGTGTGTTCCTGAGTCATGGCGAGAATGATCACGTTTATGCATATGATGCCCAAATCAAAATTGAGACAATCACAGACATGTTCAGAGGAGACAACTGCCCGAGTCTGGTAGGAAAACCAAAGATATTTATCATTCAGGTAAGATGTCTGTTTCTGAATTCAGTGGCGTTAACACTGACCTATGTCTTCTTGTAATACAGAAGTCAGTTTTCCTCATACAGTCTTCCCACAAGGGAAAGTTTTTTGCATCTTTAGGAAAGAAGGTATGGAAAACTGTTCCTTAAAGGCATTTAAGACAATGATTCTTCTCTTTTTTTAAAAAAATGTTATGTACACAAGTGTTAATATTATGATTCTAGTTGTATTTAATAAGTAATTTTATGAAGAGCAACCCAAATTAAGCCCATGTCAGATTGACTGTCAGTGTATATTTAATGGCAGAGAAGAGAGTACCATTCTTTTGAGAAAGTCGCATACAGCCTCAACTCAGTTTCTACTGTTCACACCTCACAGCCCTAGGCTAGGCTGAAGGCAGCTACCAAACCCCCCCCCCACCTTCACTGTTTCCTTCCAGGCAAGTCCCTTTACTTGATCCTTACAGAAGTTGGTTTTTGTGGGTTTTTTTTGTTTCATTGGTTTTGGTGGTAGGGATGTTTTTTCTGATTTTCTTTATTGTTTTGTTTTGTTTTTTTTCTGTCCATGACCAATACTTGGCATCTCTGTAGAATTTAAAGAATCGATTTAAGGTTTTATTGTCTTAGAAATACTGCTTGTGATGAGTGGTCAAATAAAACCCATATGTAACCTCCTGTTTCCCTCCGTGGTTCACAGAATAATGCAAGTTGGAAGGGACCTCAGGAGGTCTCTGGTCCACCCTCCTGTTAAAGCAGAGTCAGTTATGGGGTCAAACCAGGTTACGCAGGGCTTTATCCCATCTTTGTCCAGATTACAATTGGCAAACTGAAATGAGAACCTGGCCTTCAACAGATTGTAATTGTAGTAGTTTATAGAGTAATTCTAAGAATTACCTTTTTTCAAATGAAAGCTTGCTTAGGCACAAGGCCGCTGCAAGAATCAACATATTGTTAGTTTATCTTTCATTAGGACTCACTCAGCTTTGATTTTTTTTTTCTTTAACCAGGTGCCAAAGATGGAGAAATATTTGCATATTTCAATTTTAAGTTAAAAGTATTACTTGGAAATATTTATGATATATAATCATCAAAAAGCAAATTAACTTAGTTCATCAACTGAGTTCTTTTACAGCGCAATCAGCAAATCAGCATAGCATTTACCTTTGGAAGTCAGAGGAAACAGCAAGGATGGAACTTCATCACTGTAAATGAAAGAAGATTTTCATGTTTCTCTCTTAGCGACAGTTCTTAAGTAATGCTCCTTACCTACTTTGTATCTTTTGAGTGTGTTCTTACCTTCTTAACCTCCATGTATAGCGTTTCTGCAACACTGACAAATACTGGGCTTACTTACTGGCTTCTCACAAAAAAAACCCCTCCCTCAACATTTGAGATTGAACTAAGAGCAGAAGTGTAACAGCATATAATGATGGCTGTGCTTCAGAGCATTTATTCAATGCTGCCTTGCCAACAGGTCCGAGGGAGGTGATTCTTCCTCTCTATTCAGCACTGGTGAAGCTGCATCTGAAGTACTGTTTCCAGTTCTGGGTTCCCTGCTAGAAGAAAAATACGGACTTACTGGAGTGAGTCCTGCAAAGTGATGATTAAGGGACTGGAGCATCTCTCATATGAGGAGAGGCTGAGAGAGCTGGGACTGTTCAGCTTGGAGGAGATGGCTCGGGAATGTTATTAATGTTATAAACACCTGGTGGGAGGGAATAAAGAAAGAGGAACCAGGCTCTTTTCAGTGGTACCCAGTGACAGGACAAGAGGCAACTGGCACAAATTAAAACATACTAAATTCCATCTCAACACAGGAGATCACTTTTTTACTGTGAGAGTGGTCAGCCACTGGAAGAGGTCATCCAGAGAAGTTGTGGAGACTCCACCTATGAAAATACTTGAAAGCTGACTGGACATAGTCTTGGACAACCTGCTCTAGCTAACCCTGCTTGGGGGTTGGACTAGGTGATCTCAAGAGGCCCTTTCCAATCTTAGTGATTCTGTGATCATCTCAGAGCCTTCACTGGACTTTGTCACCAGTATTTTAATTGACAGAGAAGGAAATGAATCTATATGCATCCAGACTCATGGTGATGTAGAACACCTAACTGAACAGAAGTCCCCTCTGGTTAGTGTCAGAAGAGGCATATTAACATAGGTGAGCTTGGCAGAGGTGCAAGCATAACAATACTTCTCATCAACAGGCATGTCGAGGTGACAAACACGATGATCCAGTTATTGCTGAGGATTCAATAGATGGTAGCCATGAATCCATTGTCAATGAGACTGAAGTGGATGCAGCTGGGGTCTATACCCTGCCTGCTGGTGCAGACTTTATCATGTGCTACTCTGTGGCGCAAGGTGAGTTCTAATATTTTACACCTGATATCTGATACTTCACTGTAACAAGCTTGAACACGTCTTCATTTTGCAGTCAAAATAACAAGTACAGTTCCAGGTCATCTGTTTTGCGTGTCTGATAAGTGACATCTCATCTGGGGAAAGACCCTTACATGATAAGGAAAAAGTGAAAAGAAACCATCAAGGTTGCAGTTAATTTGCCAAGCAGAATCGTTCTCATCATAGTCTTGCGGCTGAGCTGTCTGCTGACAGCAAGCATTCCTGTCTTTTCCAGGATTGTAGGATTCTGGTGGCTTATAAATGTCCTTGCACTATGGGGCTGTACTCTCCAGTACTCCACATATCTTGTCCTCAGTCCTATCTGCTCTCTTGTAATGTGCAGATACAATCCTGTAAGCTACCACTCCCCAAACCACAGTCCTCTTGGCTGAGCACTATAAGCGACCTCAGAGCCATTTCCCATCTACAATTTCCACTGAAATAACATAATTGGCAAAGTAAGATTTACACCCATTAGTACTCCCTTACGGTTGCAGCTAGCAAGCAGTAACTTACGAATATTTTTCAAGTGGCACTGCTACCTACATTGGGATATAATTTTATGTTCCTGTTCTACAATAGGTTACTTTTCTCATCGTGACACTGTGAATGGCTCCTGGTACATTCAAGATTTGTGTGAGGCACTTAGGAAGCACGGCTCTTCCTTGGAGTTCACAGAGCTTCTTACTGTCGTTAACAGGAAAGTATCTCATCGCAAAGTGGAATTGTGCAGAGACATTAATGCTATAGGAAAAAAACAGATTCCCTGTTTTGCCTCAATGTTAACTAAAAAATTGTATTTTCATCCAAAATCTAAGTAGATTGTTACTTAACAATGACAATCATTAACTAATACTCACTGCAGAAGTGAAGAATGCACCATGTTAGCTCAGGAGACTAACATGCTACAAGATTGTTTGCAAGAACACTGGGATCAAATGTTATAGTTTGTACATATAGTAGTTTCTAAAATCTTAAAGCAATTTTAAAGCTAGTATCGCAGCTCTGTTCATCTCAGGGAATTTGGGAAAAGTTGACTGGTGCAAAACTATTAAGAGGTGCTCAGATTTTATTGAAATCTGTACTCTAGATTACTTTTTTTCTTAAACGTTTTTTGCTTGATTGCTGTCTAACTATGGCACATTTTGCTATTTCCAAAAGATTTCAAATGTTGCATTAGATTAGCTTTTCTTGCTCCAAGAGCATAGTTTACAGGGAATATGTTTATAGGGCATCTTTTTAAATCTGTGGACAGCAGTATCCACCTTCCAATTTTTGTTGATTTATAGCTTTTTAGTCATTTTTTATTTTCTCCGAACACTAAAAAGGAACTTAATTTCTTGAGTACAATTGTAGCATTAATATACATAAAGGGCTTCTTTTTGCTTGCACATCCTTTACATTTGGGGCACAATTAAAGCTTGCCGGTGCTTTGCATCCTCAGGAGAAAAGCAAGCAGTAGTGAAATGAGACCACACACAGCTTGCTTAGCACGACTTTGGGTAAGCTCACCTTGTACGCCTCTCTCAAGCTAAAGCAAATCATTTCAAGGGTCCAGGTTCACTTACGACTGCTGGATGTCTCTAGGCAGCTCCGCAAAATGCAACATATGCAAACCTTGATACTTCAGGCCTTGGTGTTGGGTGAGCCTCTTCCTCCCCTTGGCCCCAGTGGAGATCAGCCATACGCTGTCATGGTGTATATAAAAGCAGTAGTACATTTGTCACCATAGGATGTTTCACCATAGGATTGTTACTACTGCACCATCAGTAATTTCAATGATACTTACTAGAAGCAAATATTTCTTTTATTATTTTTTTACATTTAGTGGTACATATGCTTAACTCTGGGGGACAATGGAGAACTCAAGCTGAGAAAAGTGTGTTAACCCACTTTCCTGGGTATAAAAGAAGTGACTTACTGGCTCTGCGTCAGTTAAATCTGTCGATATGCTATGTTCTGACTCACAGATGTTAAATCTTACTATGGCTACTTTTAAGCTTTGTATAAATGATGAATGTATACATATGAATCTTTTGATAAATTCTTTCAATAAAATGCAACAGTGAAACATAAATGAGTCTGATATAGCTTACTTTCCCAACAATATTAACTAAAAAAGCGTACTTGTAATGCAAGTTTAACCTGCACCAGTGGTGTTATATCAGAGTCAAAGCACAGAGCTAGGGAAAGGAAAGCAGTTAATTTCAGAAAAAAAAAAAAGGCCTTAATGCAGAAAATTATTCTATGAGCTACTGCTGTGCTATAGTAAATAGTACTAATAAGACAGCCCTTGTTCTATAAAACATGCCTGTCATTTTACCAGCAGGCAGCATGCCTCAATTTTACTAATGAGATTTGACAAATATCTTAAAGAACTTTGCTTCAGCAGCTTCTTTATAGTGTTTAAAACAAACAAACAAACCCAAACCATCAAGTGACCAAATCATTTTTATAGATATTTATTGCAACTTTCAAAACTATAGTGGTCAAAAATATCCAGTTTCTGTCGAGTAACTAAATGTTTGTATCAGCTTTGAAAGGGCAATCCTAATATATACAAAACCAAAGTCAGTCCTTGTCACTGATTTCCTGGATAGGAAGCCTCAGGTGCAGAGGTTGGCGCAGACGCCTCAGGGATTCTTCTGCCTGCCAGGGCAAGAAAGAGTTAGAGTTCATCCTTCTGCAGCCCTCTGTTTTCTCCTCCTCTTTCACACATCCAGTATCTTTCCTTTCTCAGAAGGCATTGGTCTCACACAGGAAGACAAACTAATCCGACGGAGGACGCTGAACGTGTACAGAGCTGCTCAGGTGTAGAGAGCAGCCAGCCTCCCGAGAGAAGCACGTGCCCTGCTCGTCCACCCACTCACCCACGCCCCAAAGTATTATTTTCCTGAAATTACAATTACAAAATTCATACTCGAAGGCTACTGAAAAAGTGTCAAACTCTAGCCTTATGACAAACGTGGCTCATGAAATGATACCCTGAACTACAGGTCTTGAACTAGAATGAGGGGTAGTTTCCATTCTTCTTTACGAGGCATTGAACACAGGGCTGGGGACGTGGAATGGGGGAGTAAGAACTGAGGAGTGGGTTCTGCCACGTGTTTTTTCACGAGGATTAAAAGTTTCTCCCAGGCACACACACCACACAGCCTTTTACAGAATATGGATGACTATGTGGAAATCTAAGAAGTCTTTTATCTGAGAAATAGGATTAAGATGTCAAATGCTGAACTCTGCAAGACCGTCTCCTTCCAAGGAAAGGAGAGGATTGTGTGACCACACCAGTGCAGCAAACGCACTGTCTCAGAAAGCAATACAGCTATTCTATTAAAATAGCTGATAATGCAACATATTCAAGTATGCAAAAAATGGACATGTAGGGCTGATAAACAGACTTACTTGTTTTAAATTAAATTCATGAAGGTCTCCCTTTCCGATGACTTACTGATGTAGTTCATACCTCAGTGGCAAACATTGTATGGTTATTTAAACAGCTCAAACTGGCTGATAAGCAATAACACAACTGTGTGTTTTGAACGTATGTAACAAAACTTGAGCTCAATTTTCTGTTAGTTGAGAGTTTACTGGAAAAGTCTTAACCCAGAGGCTACCTTGTTATTTAAGGACTGTATTTAAATACCTCTGCTAGGTCTTCTTTGAGCTTGTTATATCGTTCCACATTAAAACGCTGTTTTTTGGATTTCCGATAGAAGTAATGGAGGAACTGCCTGTCTTTAGCGTCAGGGTAAATGTAGTCCTGGTGAAGAAAGCAGGGCACATACTTGGGGTTAGCAAGATTATCTGTACAAATGAGTTTTCAATAGAAATTCAGCCTGTTTGAGGAAGATTTATCTAGTTCAACGCACACATATGTTCTGCTAAGAGGCTACATATTAAGTTATGCCCTTATGGATCATAAGGGCCTTTTAGACACATGGTAGGAATCATTTCTATCACATCTAAAGGAAGTTTTAATCATAATAAAGACAGAGCGTGATCTTCATGACTGGAGCCACCCAAGTCAATGGACGCTATTCCCAAGGAGTGAGAGAAAGTTCAGCTACTCAAAGTTCAGCTTTCTCAAAGTCTTATTTAAAAGTCTCAAGCAATGCTGCCAGCAGCTGTTCAAAAAAGCCAAGTAGTCATGTCTTTATCTACTCATATGCAAAAAGTAGGAATGCCTTAGCCCTTCTTAAAAACCAGCGAGAAGGAGTAAAACTGGCATTCAGAGTCAGCTGTTCACAAAAGCAGACAAGTCTCCCCTTTTCACTAAAAGAACCTGACATCTCACGAGCTCTATAGAGCCGCTGGTATTATGGAAGGACGCCTTGGTTACTTTTCCACATATCTCCATAACAAAAGGAGGTTTGCATCACAGAAAGTTTGACATCAGGATGTCCACTTTGGGAGTAAAGAGTACAGAGCTAAAACAGGAAAAAAACATTCCTCGAAGTCTTACAGGATTCCAGGACAAGTCTGTATTGTGCAGCTCAGTTAAGGTCTGTTTTTTTGTTACTCAACAAACCTTTTTCTTCTAAACAATGCCTATTTCCTGCCCTATTTCAGCTGTCCTAGATTTATCGCCATTCATTCAAAGTCAAGGAAAAGCAGTCAGGTTATGAAGAACAAAGCAATAACATTT
Organism: Pluvialis apricaria; assembly: GCA_017639485.1. NCBI lineage: Eukaryota > Metazoa > Chordata > Aves > Charadriiformes > Charadriidae > Pluvialis > Pluvialis apricaria. The sequence continues at coordinate 59,609,677 of CM030010.1, read as the reverse complement.
TTTTCAGGCACTAAATTAGGTATATTTCAATAATGTACCTGCCAGATTTCCAAACAGTTTGGCACCCTGCTCCGTTTATACATAAACTCCAGCAAACAAAAGCTACTGAACTAAAGTTCAGTGATTTGCTTCCTGGCCTGCTGTAAGGCAGCGTTCACAAACTGGCACAGCACTAACAATTGCTCTCCCTTTACAGCAATGTGCAAGGCGCTGTTTACTCTTCAAAGTGATCTACAAAAATATAAAGTCAAAGGAGAGACTTCTTTCATCACTTTGCATTCCCTACGTTATGAAATCTTACAGCTAGCAGCTATGCTCAGCACCCAGTCTGCAGTTCATGTGTAACAGCACCTGGCTTGACTTTGCATAATATAATGTTCGTATCCAGCCCCATTAGGGATCAAACAAGTCCCTGTCTGACGGCAAGGCTACTTCCCGAATTACATTTTCATCAGAGCCCAAACACTGTGATTTTCAGAGTCAGTTATCCTTTACAATACTCAGACATTTACAGAACGAGGATTTACCTGTTTAGTAAGAACAAAGTAGGCATAGAAAGCCATGGCACTCCCGTAAGTGATGAAGTATGTGACTGGCTCCATGATGTCCCACGAATAGACCCACCAAGTGAGCCAGGCCAGCGCTCCCCCTTGTGTTGACATCAGAGCTAAGCCAACCCATAGGAGCCTAGAGGTCTTTGCATCTGCGCTCTCCATGATTCTGGCTTTCATCTAAGAAAAAGAAATACAGAAACCTGTTCAAGCAAACACAAGTGCAACTGATGAGCAGCTCCTCAACTATGTTTTGTCCTGCTGGGCTAGATCCTTTTCCAGGATCTTTTACTGACTCCTCTTACTGACTTACCCTGCAGAGAAAGAAAAGGACTGAAATGCAAGGACAGGTAGATCTGCCTGTGGTGCCCCAAGAAATCCTGCTTTTAATCCCCCCTATCCACTACTAGGGATTTATGTCTACTGGGTTTCAATTTACCATTCAAGGCAGCCCTGGTTAACACTGAGGCTGGTTCTCACAAAGCAGGTCTGAAGCCAAGGAAGAGTTTGTCCACTTTGTCAGGCTCTTTCTGACTGCATCTCCTCATGCTGGGTTAGCTTAGCCTGCCCTAGAGAAACATTCATACCTTCCCTTCTTGATTTACAGCAACCATTAGTCCAAACAATTTGCCTTGCTGCCTTGGTGATATAGAAAACCCTAGCCTAAGCCACAGGTTATTTCTACCTCACTATTGTTTTTTTCTGTAATGGGTACTCAGAACTCATACAGCAACAGGTGACTAAGTGGACTTTCAATCCCAATACTAGCTATGCTGAGGCTTGTTCGTGACAGATTTCTCCAGCTGTTGTGGTTTCTACCCAGGGCATGTGCATAACAGGAGGGAAAAGAACTGAATTGAAAATAATTTGAATTGTATTTGAATTGACCCTTGTTTACATAACAAACAAAACAGACACACCCTAGCCATTCATGCTGATTTTTTTTTTCCTATCACAGAACTCAGTCTTGATGAAAGAAAATGCTTTTGAGTTTAAAAAAAAAAGTAACGCCACTTTCCAACCTGTTCAAGGGGCAGCAGCTCTTCTTTCAGATGGTCCAGTTTCTGCAGCAATTCTCTCTCTTTCCTGATCTGGTGATCTTCTAAATGTAGAGCCACGAACAGTCTGTGAACCAAGGATTTGATATCTTCCATTTCAGTAGCATGCTCGCTACTCAGCTTATCTGAAAAGAAAATGTTTGTCATATAAAAGATTTCAAGAACTCACCATTCTTCACTCTCTCCCCACTTCCAGCCCCAAAAAGCAAGACCATCCAATGGTAAGGAAAAAAAAAAGGCTTCTCATGCCTTTCACCAGATGAAGTGAAATAATCAGAGTTAAGCATCGCTCTTACCTTTTACAGGAGGTGACACACTGTATGCTGTGTTGTTGATAGCAAGTTTAAAGTCATTCATCAATAAGACCTCCATCAAGGTGGCATCAGAGACCTTGCTACCATCTGCAGAAGAAAGATTTAAGTTCTAAATCATTTATCATAAGGAATCTTAACCATTAGCACTAAAGCGATACCAGCTAGAGTTCTTAATTAATAATGTTTGGAAGGGAACTGTATTTTTAGTAAATCTTGTAACTGATACTAAACGGTAAGGAGGAACACATCAACGCAAAGCGTGTGCCTGAGTGCTTTCTCTAGCAGTGTCATTTGGACTTGTCATGACTATGAGCGGTCTTGCATCTTCTTGTGTTATGATTATGACTAGAATTGACCCACTGGGAAGGGGAGGGCAGAAGAAAAACAGTAACAAATTGCATTTTTGTTTCTCCATCCTCACATAAATTTGCATCTTCACTAGGACAAAGGGTTTTGGGAAATTAAAAGACCTCATCTTCAGTTCTGGACGTATGTCTTTCCTTAAACAAGCTCTTTTGGTCAAAAGGAGCAATTCTAGCGGTGTTCAGATTTTTATTAACGATACCTGAAATCACTCTGTTTCACTATCAGTTGTGACTGGGAGTTAAGAAATAGATAGCTAGACTGTCCAGTACAAGGCAGATCAGAAGCCCCAGAGGCATTAGTCTGAAAACCTCTGGAAAGCCCTTTTCTACTTTTGTTTTTTTATGCAAAAATTTACATTAATGCTATCCCATCAGCAACACAGAGAACAGGCTGAGGAAAAAAAAAATCTTATCTATTTTCAACGACTTAAAATCAGGGGCAAGGGGGCAACTGTGACATTCCATCAGGAAAGCTGGTTGTTGAAGATTTTATGTCGCTTTTATATTTGTTCCTTCTTTTCATTCCCTCTTCACCATTTTTCTTTGCCAAAGGCCCTTTCACCCAAAAGTTAGTATCTGTGTCTGCCTAGGGCTTAGAAAAGATTTGCCACTGGTAGATGGACCACAACTTTCATATATGGAAAGACTCTCATCCAACAGCACAGACACACTGCAGCCTTTCTCAGGGCATTCTCAACACAGCGGATCTTGCAAGATTAGCACTCTGGCAACGTTTCTATTTCTTGTACAACAGGAAAAATAGCTGCATCCAAATGAGAGCTGGACCCCTTCCTATTTTCCATTCAATACACAAAGGCAGATGTAATCTAAAACTTCTGTTGAAATCTAGAAGATCTGTTTGGTACCATCTTTGCTTTTTGTTTTCCTGTTTAAAGGGGCATGAAGTTTGTAAATAACCTCTTTTCTTTAGTATATTACTACTCTGCCTGCCTGATGGCTTTCATATCTCCTCCTCATTTCACCATCCACTGCGCCTCACCACAGCTAGGAGGCAAAGGAACACATCACATCTCACAGGGAGCTGCAGACACCGAAAAGGAGCTCCTGGAGTCATTAGCAGCAACATGTAATGGTGGATCTTCAGAGCTCTCACTGGCCCAAGTCCAGCAGATCCCAGAGCCACCCAGTAAAACCAGCCTCTCCAGGGGTTTCAGATGGCCAAGAACACCCATAGCTGCACACCACTGCTGGTGGGCATGTTGCTGTGGTATGAGGGGGGAGACACAAGCCATAGAGCAGCTTCCCCACAGTAGCTGTTTGACCTGGTCTTCATCTCCTATACATAAAAAGGGCATCTTCCCCTGCCAAGGGGTGGGCAGTGGTGGAAAACAGCAGCTTTACTCCGGAGACGAATAATGATCAGGCTACAAAATATGAAGATTTTTGTATGTAAATATTTGTCACAGTGCTACTGCCCCAGCTCCTCCATCTGTCCCCACGTGCCCACTACAGAAAGGCGCTGTAGATAACCCCACACCTGCAATGATTTATTAACTGTCTTCTTGGGCCCCATCTGCTGAAACTACCGAACCCCATGAGCTAACACACCAGCTGGCTCCCCGACCTACTCTGTGTGGGTAGCAAACCTAGAAGACTATCACTTTCAATGCAAAATTTGAAATTTTAATGTGCCCATCCACTCATTTCTTTTTATCTCTTTCTTTTTTTTTTTTTTATAGTGTAGTAGAACATCAAATCTCATTTGCATGTAAATTATTAAGGTGACATTTATAAAGTGACATTTAAGCGAAAAATACTTTTCAAAAGAAGTGCCAGACAGTCTTTTTGTTCTGGATGTGCTACAACACTAATTTATTAACCTGTCCAACCTTTCATTAACTGAAAAGCAGAAAGGGGGGGGGGGGGGGCGCACGGGGGGGGGGAGGTGAAGAGGGTTGTTTTATTTTAGAAAGTTCAGGCTTTCAGCAAAAGGCTACTTTCCTTCCTATACCTAAGCACAGGTGCTCAAATGTGGACCAAGGGCCATTTTTTGTCTACAGAAGTTCTGCAGGACCAAAATCAAATCTACAGAAAATGAAAGTGAGTCATCATACACAGAACTAATGCTTTCAATTAAGGTTGGGTTTCATTTAATGGCTAAATGACATGGGAGAAGCGTCTGCACTAAATCAAGGCTTCATAATTTTTCTTTAATAATAAATGTTTAAATTCAATTCTCAGTACTTGACCAATAGTTTCTCTTTACAGTATCAGTTTCCTAATAAATTAAACATCTAAGCTGTTCTCTACCATTACAATTGCCTGGCACTTGAAAAATACAGAGCGGAGAACTGTAACAGTTTTCATTTTAATCAAAGCAGACAGTGTTTCTGTTCCAAAGTCGGGGGCTGGGGTGGAGGTGTGTGCATTAAACAGATGAGACAAGTGAGGTGGAAACAGCCCAAATGCCTTTCCACGCGTGAACCTGCTGTCCATCCATGCCAAAAATGCCAGACTTGTATTTTTCTTACAGAAATTATCTTAGGCTTCACAGATGAGAACGTTTGCACCGAAGCAGAATGAGTCGTGTGCATAAAGCTTTTGTTGACACACCACAGAAGAATGGGATTCAGCAGGGAATCACAAACACCTCTGCTGTGGATGTCTCTGCAGAGATAACAGTACTTTGAGGTTAACTGTTTGCTGGCACATGTTCCTGGTTAGCCCTGCCTTATCCCAGAAAGGAATTCTTTTTAGTGAAAACCTCCATGCCAAGGGGAGGGACAGCTTCTGACAGCGATGATTTGTCACAATGGCTTCTGAAGATACAGGAGTTTCTTACAGAATGCAGATAAGCATTAAAACAAACCAAAATGCCACCGAAGTTCTTGCGCGCACAAAGTTCAAGCACGTACTAGGATCCACACAGATCACATCTCCATTGCTCTAGAGGGTATAAACATATTGCTCTATGGGGTATTTTCCTGTTTACTAAATGTGCTTTTAAAGGCAACTAAGGCAGCTTCTCCTAGATCTTTGGCTTTCTGGTCTTCTAGGAGCGTCAATCTATTTTGAGTTCCTTTAAAAGTCCCTTCAGCCCTCTGCAATATCAACCAGGAAGAAAGGGAACATTATGAATGCATCCAGTTACAAGCCTTTGGACCAACTTGCCTTGACCTCATCCTTTCTTCTGTCTATGTGTTACATGATGGAAAAAAAAATATCTTTCTATAGGGATGTAGCTATCCCTTTTTTCTTTTTCTTTCATTTTAGAGGGGGTGAGGGAGGAAATAGATGCTTTTAGTTAGCTGAATTAGAGTACCTATTCTATGAAATTCAGACAAGACAGTTACATCTCACTTCTACTTTTGAGATTGAGTCTTTCTCTAGGATCAGGACAGGGGTCGCAAGACTTTTCAGAACTGCTGTGGAAAAACTATAAAGCACTGCCAAAATACAAACCAAGTTGTCTTGGAAATAAAATGGAAAACCAGTTTAACCTACTGGATGTTAGCTTTTATCAACAGGCAGAAAAAGCAGACAAAACACATTAAAACAGTGAGCAGAGCTTGAGAAAATTACCTGCAGATTTGGGACAATGGGATAAACAGTATGAAAGACCACATCAATGCTAACGTATCAGTATAGCGTTCTCCTTTCAACCCAAGGGTCCTGAAGTACTATACTCTAGCTGATGAATTAAACCTCCCCAAAGTCTCAAAAAGCTGCCCTTTATTTTTGCACGTTATCTCGTTGCTTAACTCTTAGTAAGTTTTCCATAGGAGTTTAAGTTTGTAGTAAGGCAAACAGACTCTTCTAGCTCCAGGTAACACAGAATAACTGGCAGACATCACGTTCAAGAGCCCACAGAGGACAAAGAAAGAAAAAGATACCAAGGAAACCAGAAGAGAGACACTTATTTAAAGACAGAATTACAAAGAGAAGCTACCTGAAAAAGATAATAGAGAACACTACTGGGATATAGGGATGGTTACAGTAATATGTCCAATTCCACATTGTTCATCAGCCTTTCCAAGAGTACTCAGATATTAAATCCGAAACACCAATAAACCCCAGAAGCATTCAAGAACTACCCCAACAGCAACAACGCTAAACCTGATGGAGGACTGTGCTCCTGTGCTTCGGGAGAGAAGTACAGTCTGTTTGAAAAGGAACATATTCATTTTGAGGAATGACAGAAGTGTAAGATACCTGTTGCAAAGACTTCTGCCCTTTCAATTCCTTTATCTTCTCTCTGCACATCCTGCAGGAATGCCCCTACGGTGGTAACCGTTGGCTTAACAGTGAACCGACAGCGTTCACTTCTTGTGGGCAGCGTAAGAGTTACCACGGGAAGACCATGTCTGTAATTAATAGTTACTTCTGGGGAGGGGAAAAAAAGTGAGAGAGTCATATTGTAAGTTGTAGTTTAATTTTAAAGCCCAGGATGAATAAAGAAAACACAATACATTCTAGATTTCTTTAATGAATATAGTACTTCTACTTCTGGGACATACATAATAAATAAATAAATATATATAGAAAAAAACCCATGCAATTAACATCATCTCACCCTACCCCCACAAAATAAATTAAAATCTGGCTGACTTTGGTGAGAGGGGGCAAACCTGCTGGATAAGCTTACCGTCAGATGGCACCAGTGTGCTGTAAGGTTCTGCTCCTTCCCGGCCCCACCAAGCTCCACCGTGCCTCCATGGCCATACCTGCAGCACGGACACAGGGAGTTTGCTTTAGAAAGGGTAGGATACAAGATTTATCTGGTCAAAGGCAGTGCTAAGCCTGTCAGGGTGATCTGCTTCTGTGTCATCTGACAGCAGAGGTGTCCGTCTGAAGAAAAACCCCAATTTCTATATAAAAGATGGAACCATCCTTACAGAAAGCACAAAAGTTGCCAAAGGTATTAAGATACTGCCCATAGTTCAACTTTTTGTCTAGCGTGGTTTAAATAACTCACAGAAAAAGGGGAAGGGGAAGGAAAGAAAGGAAAAAACAAAAGTAGTGTTTCTGAAGTGCTTCACACAGCTCTTACAACAAGCCCTCTCCCCCAGAACGCAGCCACTTGAAAGATCTCTACATCGTGGTGCCTGAAGGCAGAAGGGTTCTGCAGCAGTTCAGAGTCCACAGTGTAACCTGAAACAGTGGGCATGGTTTCCGTCAAGTCTCTTACTGCTGAATCATAATCAGAATGGCACTCAATTTCAAATAAAATATGCAACTGAGGTCACTCCCCTTTGCTTCGTAATTATATACCATATCCCAAAAGTTAACTGTTGACATCCATGGTGTTAAAAGACAATAACAACAATGCAGCTTGCCAAAGTACGGAAGATCTTTTATTTTTATTTTTTAAATATGAACGGCCGTTTCAACTCCAGCTGAGATGCTGCTGCAACTAACAGCACCACCAGCCACTGGAACCACATCGAAGGAAGCGCACCCGGATGCAATCAGTATCCCCTACTCCCTGGGACAGTGATGACAGCAGGTTTTTAAACCTGCATGGTTGCGCTCCCAAGCACGTCACTTCCAGGGACATTGGTGAGAACCATCAAGCCGCTTCAACACAGCAATGTCAAAACAGAGAAGACAAACCGCTCTGATTAGACCCGTGTACTTAAAGCAGTCCAGACATGCTGTGGAAGACGCAACTGCTCCCACACAAAAGTCCTCTGCTTCTACACCTAGTCCCCCGCAGGAGGAGGAACAATTTTATTGCAGCAACTCCCACGAAGCAGGCATTGCTGCTATAAACTAAGTGTAACAGGCAGAAGTAGGAAGGGAAATCACATCCCTGACTAAGCTGGTTACAAAAATTCTGTGTGGGCTGGACTAAGGCATGGGGTTTGAAATATGGTAGCTGGGGGAAGCAGGAAATGATGTGGGGAGAGATGACAAGGACCGATTCTCCCTCTGGTGAGCTTTATAGCTCATCTTTCTGAAGGCCACAACATTTCAGAGTCTGCAAGCTAATCTCCTTCGACAAGGCAGGAAAGGGAAACTGCAAATGCAAGAGGCCTCTGCCCATTCAGTATGCCAAGCACTGTTCACCGCATTCATGTGATTTATTTGTTTTTAAAGAATCACAAGCTTGACTGTTTGGATAGGAATACGCTGTTAGGTTAAATAAAGAATTCATCTGTGATATGAACCTGTGTGTTTCAAAGATTCTGACCTTGCCCTAGATTTCTACCTGGAACGAGCCCTTTTCAGCATTTAAAGAAAATAAAGTAAACCACTCTGGGAGTTTCCAACTCTAAGAAATTTGTGTATTGTAATCTTCAGGCATCAAAGGCAGTCAGAAACCTAGACTGAATAGCAAAATACCTTGAACACAAGAGTGTTGATTAAAAAAGGTAGACACTAGGAGTGCAGGAATGCCAAAGGTCCACCCAGAGCTAGGATACATTCTCACCTCATCTACAGGGGCACCTACACCCACAAAACATTTAGGAACATACAGCCCAACAGTAGGGAGACAACACTGAACACGTGATCTGTTTTTCCACAAAAGACCCTGAAACACACGGATGAGAACAGTCCATGCTAATACTCGACGGCCTTGAATATAACAACTGCGTTGTTTCTTCAGAGGGAGATATTTAAGGAACTAATTTTTTTACAGACACTTGGTACATAACTTTGCAATCAGTATCTAGATATCTATCATCCAACATGCCCCAGGCACTGAACTGCATCCAGCCTGTAATTAAAGGTTACCTAATTTCTTTTGTTGTGAATTTGGGTATCTACTTTACTTACGGAGGAAACACTGCATTCAACAATTTCTATATCTCAATATGTTAATATATTAATATGTATTAAGTTAAAAATATTTATGATATTAACTTCCATTTATTGAAATAAGATCTTTAAGGTATTTAATTCTATTATTCTTTAGACTTTGACATTTACCATTCATGATCCCTTGAAAGACTCTCTATATACTGAAGCTTTTCTTTTCCTTTTTTAGATTGTCGGCTAATGCAGCCTACTCATTAAAATCCCCTGCAAAAAATATATGAAGAAAAGCAAAAGCCACTGAGCCATGGAGCTGAACTGAATTCCAAATAATGAACTCTTTCTATACAAGCTCTAGGTTGATTAGTTGGGAAGCCCGAAGGGCTGAGTTAACTTTTCTCCCTATGTTTCCAGATGTAGATCTCCAGTTTCAGTAAAGTTATTAAACCATTAGGTTGCGCCCTACAGCCAAATCACTGTGCCCCTTTTGAGGTGCTTGGAATGACCTGCCATTGGAATGAACCCTGCCACTGGGAAAGAAATGAAGTCGCCAACCACCGCGGCTAAAAGGAAGACTTGAACTACAGGACCAAACCAACGAGATTGCCCTCACAGTAACATCAGTGAGAGTCGGAATAGAAGGAAGGTATCCTGAATTAATTGCATCACAGCTTTAGCTTTGAGACACTGTAAGGAGAACAGCATACTACTATTTATATGCCAGTACACGCACTTCTTGGCTAATTCATCTAACCACACAAAGGCTAAAGAAAGCTATTCTATGTCTTTCTGCAACTCGAACACACACGTGGCAGGACATCTGGCTAAAACACCTCTAATGCAATCACAGCTATGTTTGGGAACCAGGCCAAAGGGTTGTGAAGAGCATTTAGCTGTGAAACACCTTTTCTCCCTCAGCTATACTTGCTTCCTAACACAAAACACCTGGGAGCAGCAGTTGGACACAGTGCATCACATTTCTTGACTCAGTTCAAGGCAAGGACTCGGGGAGTGAAAACTCCTGAGAATTTAAGGCACGGAGCAATAACTGTGATAAAAATAATTCAATATATTCCATTAAAAAATACCAGTTGGTGTAAAACGGAAAACATATATCCAGTTTAAAGAAGTATTAATGGTACCTCCTGTCCCTAATAGCAGATGCGTTGCCACTGTTAGAGTCAGAGTGGAAATGTCAATGATCTGGTTTACAGTCCAGCTTTAGGGACTAATGTAGCAGCATAACTGAGCTGGAAAATTAAGCAGCCAGACATGGAGGGTGGGAGAGACAGGAATAGCAACACTGCATTTTTCACTTTTGAGAGTGGCAATCCCCTGAACCTACCTACATTGCATTTTCTGGAGTTAGCTGTTCCAAATAAGCAATTTCTTATCATGTTGAGTGAGTGTTGCTGCAAACTTAAGCTCAAATTTATGTGTGACCAGTTATGTGTAAGAAATTGGTATCATCATCAGTGTATGAGGTGGCATGAAAGCCTCTGGTCTTCCTCAGCACTGCATATGCAAACAGAACCCCATCAGGAACCATAACTTCTGTTGTGTGGAAAATTGCAATGTGGGTGGGAAGGGAGAGAGCAAGTAATAAAAATATTTTTCTCAGGAAAAAGTGACCTTGAAAAAGGAATTCTACAAAAATACATCATTAGGAGACCTTCTAAGGCATGGACTTACTGTCTTCAACACTTACTTGATTTATTTCATTTTGACTTGCCATAGCAAAATGTAAAAAAATCTGAAACAAAATGCAGCTAGCCAATAATTGCATATTTGGAACTGTTTTGTCTTTGCTTATATACATCTCAGGAGATTTGGTAGTTTCAGTTTGTTATTTCAACAGCAAAAATAATGTAATGCTCCTTCAGTATTGGAGTCCCCGTTAACTTACATTATTAGTAGAAAGCTATTCATCCCAACCAAAAAACAGAGTCAGCTCAACTCTGCCTGCCCGCTTCTTGAAGTGCCATGCAATACTACAACTGAAGTATTATATTGCTCTAGCATGAGATGCTGTCAATAATGCCGCAAGTCAAACTCATAAGCAGCCTTCACAAAAAATTATTACCGCAGACTGTTACTATGAATGCTATGGTCTCCCATATTCTCATTTCCTTCTCTCTAAGGCAATGATAAGAATCTGAAATAGAAAACCACAGTAATAAAAGGCACTACTCCACAAAGCTCAAGCTTTTTACCCTTAATTACACTGCAGCAAAACACACTCTAGTTAAAATGCATCTTGCAGCATGCTTTTCAATAGTAATATAGTGTTACAGTCTTTCCCTCAGCAGAAGAGGAGAGCTCAGCTACCTCCTGGAGTCCTTGTCCAACACCTGGCACAGGTCCCTCCACACAGCTGTGGGAGAAGGACTGGGGGAAGGGAACAGAAGGGAGAAAAATCATGGGGGAAACTAGTAGTTGCAATGCCTAAAAACGATTTTTGGGGCCTCTCTTTCTAAGCATCACTAGATGAGCCAACATCCCCCATGCACTGATCGTGCCCAGCCTGTGAAGGAGAGGGCAAGACAAGATGCTGCTTGCTGGTCTGGAGCAGGAGGAAAACAAGGGCAGGTACATGTTAGCCACTGTTCAGTGAGGACACGCAGTGTAAATAGCTATTTATATTTTCCATGTTGACTTACATGTTTTACTATCTCTAATAAACACACCTAGAAATTCTCTGCATATAAATGACGTCAGCTCCCATCTAATTCTCCAAGGGAAACAAAGGGAGCAATTAATTAATTATGGACTAACAATCTGCAATTTCAGAATAAACTATCTACAGACATTTCAGAAAGGTTTAAAACCAAGGGGAAGGAGGAAAAAAATGAGTGCTGCCACAGTCTATGGACTTGCACAACCAAAATTACCAAAAATTAATCAGTATTCAGACCAAGTTAACAATAACTACACATAAGGTATTTCCCTTTTTAAAATGAGTCACCAAGGCCATTTTGGAGATATCTGCTGTTAAATTTTTGTGCTGTTTTTATAAGCAATCCCACACGAGTAGGAAAATAAGACATAAGGAGCCCTAACAACCGCCTACAATCATCTTACAAGTGCCCATTTGCGCTACAGAAACACCTTCTCTCTCATTAACTTCTCAGTAATTTGTCTTTGCTTACACCGAAAGGATTTTCATTGTTTCTCCACTGGTCCTAGAACTGATTTAGATCATGCAACAACAGCCTCAATACAAACAGCAGCTCCAAGGCACATTGCTCAGATTTAGCAACATCCTCTGGAAGCCCAGCTTAAACTAAACAAACAAACTCCCACAACAGACACATCACTCATTCTGCCCTAATACCCCTATGCCTAGTAACAGTTTCAGCCAGGGAAGATACTTCTGACACTTGGGAGCATTCAGGACATGTTTCTCTTTCCTAGAGAGAGGAAAAGGGGGGAAAAAAAAAAAAAACAATGCCAGATTTTCTGCTTTTCCTGAGACACAGCTTTCCTGTCTTCAATATGCACCGTGTGGTGAATACCTTCTCTCAGCTGCTCCATCGGGCACTGCAAGAGCTGCACTGCATTCACATTTCAACATTTCCATTTCAACACTGCAGCTTATTCAAAATCCACCATATTTTTAACCCCTTCCCCAGTACAAATCAAAGTTTAAAAAAGTAACCAAGATGTCTCTTGCAGCAAAGCAGTAGTTTCAACATGAGTATGCATGTTCCGGTGATCGTGAAGAAGCAAGAGCAAGACAGCATTCATGTCACTTTCCTTCAAAACTCACTTGTCTTACAGCACTTTAAAAAAAAAAAAAAGTTTGGTTTCAGTGCCTTTTGTTCTTTGTGCCTTTATCATCCCTGATGATCTCTCATTTCCTGCCTCTGCTCAGGTTCCAAGAACAGTTGGGACTAGATTTAAGCAGACAAACCCTACCAATGACCAAAGTCACAGCTGTGAGGAGAAGTGAATCAAGATGACCACCCACCAAGAACCCCTTTTATGAAGGCCCAGCTGGTCAAATCCACCACTGCAGCAGGGCTTCACCAGGGAGACCTTCCACCCAGCCTCTGCTGAGCAAGTGTGCATCCTCCACTTGACTTCTGCTCACTGTTCCTTTGTGCTTTCCCCCACTCCCTGCACAAACTCGTCCTCCACCCACACACGCACACTCCCCCCTCCATGTGCAGGCAGGGGAGAGAAGCCATTATGCAGCACCTCCAAGTCATGGATGATCACAGGGGGCAAAGTCCCTCTTCTCACCTTGAACGTCACTGAGGTCATCTGACTCTCCACCAGCCAGCTGAGGATACAGAACTCCAGGTATCTAGGGAAGCACCTGGATTTGCATCCATATCAGTTTTACGAACCATAAAAATAGATGCTGAAAACACCGACATTTAAAGCAGGCTGAAATTAAGCCTCACCCTCCTCTATCCAAAAGCACCATTTCAGTAACAGTGACCCCTCACTGCAGAGAAGCAACACCAGAAAGTGCTGAGGAGACAAGAAGGACAACCACCAGATGACATCTGCCTACAGTGTCTTCTGGGCACTACTCTGAAGGTACAGATAATCCTCGCTTTTCAAAGCAAGCAGACGTCCAACCACGTCTAAGGACAGGCCTAAAAACAAAACAATTACACAGGCCAAGTGCGTTGTTAGGAGCAACACCAAGAATCGTGTCTTATTATTTTATCAAGCCTCAGTCTCCTTCCCTTCCTACACAGAAAGGCAGATTTAAATCTCCTCTGAGTCTAAGGTTTTACAGTATTGGAAATCTCACATCTTCATCTGGTTTCAATAAAGTCTAGCTGTCTGAAAGTTGCTGTTCTTCCCAACCTACTTTATTTTCAGAACGGAAGATGGGATGCAACACCTAGAAGGAAGTCTGCAAATCAAAGAGGGGTAAGACTTTGAGAGGGAGGGATTATAGCGTGAAAATGTATTTGTGCCTTATCAAAAGCAAAAGCAAGCCCACATTTGAGAGCTGTGCCATCTGTTCCCCAGCAACCGCCTTGGTCAAAAGATTAATTTGTCAGCACAGACAGGGTTTTTAATTTGTCCCACAGAATGGATCTTTGCTCTTGTGCCATGTCTTCTTGGACAGACATCCTGATCTGGGAAATGTTGCAAAATTTTACTTTCAGGGTAACAAGAGTGATTTTGCTTTCAAAAATATGCTTATAGTATATTGTATTAGATAAGAAAATGGGCTTGTTGCATCTTTTTCTACAAAGGTCTTGGAAAGAGCGTATCTTAATGCACACAGCTGCTTTCGTATCTCTCAAAATAAAACACTCAAACACATCTCTAGGAATAACACTAATTCTTCAAATTGCCAGCCAAGAAAAAGCTTGTTTAAATTTCAGCTGAAATGAGATAACAGAAGAGAGATAAGGGTGCAAAGTCAGATGAATGCAATTAAAGGTTTACCAAAGTTACAGCCAACTCTCAATTTTTTCTTACAGAGCTTTTCAGACTGAAAGCACTGGGCAGCTTGTAGCATGCAGGAAAAAGATGCAACTCAGAAAACAGAACTGGTTGTCAACATTTTCATTTAGAATGGGCACTTCTATTTACAATACAAGTAACCCTATCCCCGCAACACAAAAAAAAAAAACAAACCAGTTTTTTATACACTACAAGGGTGCACTTCTGTTAATTTTATGATTATTGTTTTCCCACGCTTTTCTTTACTCAACTGTGCAGATTTCAAATGCCTTAAGGCATTTACAGCATGGCTCATAAAGAAGAGCATGCTTGGGAAATTTTATTGACTCAGGGCTTAGAATCTGACAGATGCATGCAAAAAGGTCAGTCAGAATTATCAGCAGTGGAGAAATTCCCAGCGATGGTTCTCACCCAGCTTTTCAGCAAGTTTTTTTAGCAGGTAACATGCTGCAGATCCGCTCCATCAGACAGACCTTGGAAGGGGAACCAGCTGCACAGCTGCTGAAACATGCCAGGCAGGGAAAGATGGCTCTTCTCCACAGCATCCCCTCCGTTCCACACTTAGCCACCTCTCCAGCAAATCATTTCCATCTCTTCTCCACTGAGTGCATTTCCCACCGAGTCCCCTCTCAGACCTCCCTAGGGTCTGACCACAAGCCACGAAGAACTCCAATACCCTGAAAAATCAAAGCAACCATCTCCCCTGTTCTGTTGCCCTACCTTTTTTTTCCGCCTCCCTAAAAACTTAACTGCACTCTTCTTATGTAGTAGTAGTAATGAAAATTTGCTCTCTTTTGAAGAGCATTTCCCCACAGCTAACAATTTCTGCTACCCAAACACCACCATGCCGAAAGCAGGAGGTTTCTTGGCAATGCAGACTGTTAGCTGCAGATTCAGCCTCCGGCCGGCTCTGCGGGCCCGGCTTTGCGAGCGGCAGAGCCGCGGGCAGTGCCCTTCCCCTCTCCTTCGCCCTCAAAGACTCTCCCGGTCACCTTAGCACCAAGGATGCCGTCCGTCCTAGCGAGAAAACACACACCAAGAAATCCTGCGCTTGACTTCAGCCAGACACAGAGGATTCATTCCATTTGCCCATGCAGACTGAGCAAACAGGCTTTTTAATTAAATAATTAATTATTATTTGGAGGGGCAGGAAAGTGTTAGGGATCAAATTTAAGGCAACAGAGGACAGTAATAGAGAGTAGGTACTTAGTCTTATGTGCGTGTCTGGCTAAGTCCCAGTATAATTTAGAGCACATCTAGGTGCAAGTATCTGAATGTTGCACTATTAGAGAGGTTTCTCCTTCCTCTCCTACCACAACATTTCCAGGAATGACTTGTCTGTATAATTATTTTAACATAGCAGACCATAAAAAGGTGTTTTTATAAACATTTCTATGTCTCTGTTCCTTCATTTTTTTTAAAAGGTCTGCAGTTAGACCAGCCCAAACACTTAGGAACCAGTGTTTTGCACAGGCAGCTGTAAATAGGTGCTTTTCCACTGGTAAAACACAAATTTCTTTTGGTTGCTTAAAAAAAAAAAAGAAAGGAAAAAAATGTAGGAACAGAAGAACTGACAGATTAGATGAAATCAGAAGTCTTTCTCTGCTAGTGGTTGGTATTAGCATGTAGATACAATGATTTATATCCCTTATAACAGATAGCTATAGAGTAAATCCCAAAAGGAACTTAGTAGTTAGTTTATATTCCAGCTTTACATGCTGTTACACTCCCGTGGATGCTCAAATTACTTGCAGTGAGTGCAAAATATATTTTTTAGTCTTGTTACAAAGTAACCAAAGAAAACAAAGGCATAAATAGCCAAGTAAATAGAAAAGGCTAATCCTTTCCCTTTCTATAGCTTCTGATGAATAACATTAAAAAAAAATTCTAGGGCAGATACTATAAGAACATCCACAGCCAGTAACCAACAGCGAACTTCAGATCACAATTTAATAGAAACTTCAACAGGTTTTGTCAGCAGCTGTAGAGCTGCCATTTAATAATAGATCCTGGAGCAGGAAAATATAAAATAAAATAAATTAAAGAAAAAAAAACAAAACAACAACAACAACATACCAAAACCATCAGACCAACACAAAGAAAGTAAACATTTCTAAGCAACAAGATCAAAAGAGCCGCTACAAACATAAGAGCAGGGGTGTGTTTAGGAGCTTCCAGCCATTATGCACACTTCCCAGAACAGCTGCAACAAGCTGGGTTTAGCAACACTGTGGTAGCAACAGCAACACGTTACTTGAGAAGATAACTTTGGTCAACGTCCCTTATCAGAGGTCTACATAAATATTTTTAAAACCACAAAACTGGTCTAAGTCGGCAAGCTTACAACCATCTATTTGTTTTCTTGGAAAAGAGGTTTGCTGGGAGAAGTGGCTTCACCAACGGTCCTGCTAAAAGGGCAGCCGCAGCAGAGATGCCTAGAAAATCCAACCACTGCTCTGGAACAAACCGAAACACTGCCGTGTTGTTGGGCGTGCAGAGGCCTCGTGAACCCAAGAGTTCAGCAAAGGTCCTGATAAGCACGTCCTGGCACTTTTTAAGACTTTTGTCTAAGGACCTATCACTCTCAAATACTTGTGGATAGAAGTCTCAAACACTGCTATTGCCCACAGAGGCACACCGAGATGTCACCAGATGTCAAGAAAAAACCAGTTTTGCTTTATTTTCTATTTTTCTTTTGGAAGGCTATCTTCTCCCATTGCTGTTCAAGAAGCTATTTTAATCCAAAACCATCAAATGGCTGTGGCTTTGCTGATGCTGCCCACTTCCACGTCTCAGCTGTTGACATCAGTGTTTTAAAAACACACCTTAGCTGAAATAGTGACTCAGTGAACTCATTTGCAACATTCCTTATCAAATCCAGCATAGTCCAATTTTCACCTTCTTCCTATAGGAGAAAAGTATAAAGCGTACAGACAGCAGTGGTATTTGGAAATCAACAACCAATACTGGCCGTGATACACTGAGCTATCACTCTGCCCTTCAGTCTTTACGCTGTACAACAAGCCTGTACATTTATACCTTTCTACAGAGCAGGCAAAGCAAACAGAAAAACTAAAGATTTCCGGTAGAGCTTTCCAATGGCTTTTTCTAAGGCTTATTATCATGAGAAAAACAATTAAAACCAGTACAAGAAGATGAAAGGCTCCGTATGCCCCAGATGGTCCAGCACCTGTGTTCCGATGCACCCGCCGTGCCTCCCCGGGGGGTGCCAAATCTGCATGTTAGCTGCTCACTTTTCACCCCAAAGCCTTTGAACTCCGGCCAATTAAGAGTCGTTCTATTTCCCCTTCCTCTGTTAATTCACTTAGAACATGTATTTGAAAGACTGACGTAGCAAAGAGGGCAAGAACCCACATTCTCTAAATGCAGGGTTTACAGCATGTTTTTACGAACCCCTTTTAACACTAAAGCAAACAAGAATTTAATGCCCCACAGAACAAGCAACCAATACTCAAAAGCTCCACAGTAACATCAATATGCATCAGGTGTAGTCATTTGGTCTTCCAACACAAGCAGATTGCTATAATGCAATGATTAAAGGCAGAACTTCTTACCCAACTCCGTACTTTGGGACACATTTAAATGAAGCTGCCACCGATGAATCAGACTCTTGTGGACAGCAGAATCTCTAGCCTGCAACACCGATTAAAGTCTGGTTTACGCTGGCAAGTTTTCTCAAAGCTATGTCCAACAAATCCTCTCACCTTGTTAATTAATGAAGTTTGCAGTTAAAGCCCAGTTTTGTCCCAGACTTGCTCCTCCTAACTGAACGGAAGCATATCATTTGGGGAAAGCATTACTAAAAGAAAACTCTAAAATAAGGTAAATAAATCCTGCAGAGTGCTCTATGTCAGGCTGCCCTGTTTATAGCCTGTACTCCAGGACAAGCCACAACACTGACCTAGAAAATGAATGGTCTGTGGTCACTCGATTCACTCCACCCCCAACAGGCTCCCAAATTCGTACAGGAATTCTATGTAAAGTCAAATAACTTATTATAATTATTATGCGTTTGACATACTCATTGTTAATGCTTTACTACTCAGAGGAAGCAGTGGAACATATGAACTTGCCACATTCAAAGGACCTGAAAACTGTTTAGTTCTTGATCTTGGAATTTTAACACAGGACCACTGGAAAATTGAAGCTACTCCTCTGTAATGTAAATGTGCATGTGCAAAGAGATATCCTACCAGGAAAATATTCTGCCACTATGTTGTCAGATTAACAACCAAAGAATAAAAAGTTTGTCTTATTTTGTAAAGCATTATGTATATGCAGTTTGTGCAGAAAAAACCCTGGGGCAGGGGGAGGGAGGGGAAGCCAACAGGTTGCATTCAATTTTTCTTGAAAACAGAAAAGAAATTAATCCTTAAAACACTAACACAGAGGGACAATCTAAATTTTTTTATTCACCAACTAAACCATTTACTAGAAAGCTATTAATTGTAAAGTGAAAATAGTATAAAATATTTAATTCAAAATTACACTTAGCCCTTAAAAATTATGGAACCTATTTCTCCCTTTTATCAACTTTGGCCTCAAGGAAGATGTAGAGCGCAGGTTATATCAGCACCTGCAAAAAATCCTTGCTCTGAAGGAATCTAAATTATCTTAACAGCACTACTACCTTCGTAAACTGATTAGCAAGGCAGCTCCATATTATATATCTCATAAATCATCACTTTTGAATTTCCAAGTGACCTAATTATTTTCCAGATGAAGTTTCTCAGTTCATCAGGGGCAATTCAAAGCCTTACCTACTCTGCCAACAGAAGAAGAGGGGAAACCCCCCATCATCATCCCACCTCAGCAAAGTTACAAATAATCTGGATTTTTCTTTTGCTTCAGTAGTGTAGTTTCCTACAGGAACAAGACACATAATCGTGCTGTATGTCTGCCTGCCAAAGTCAGTTTCCACTAAGATTTAAGATTATTTAATTACACAGCTACCAGCCACTCACAGTCAGAAACAGCTAACAAGCGCTCAAAGATCCAACAGCCTACGTTCCCTCTACTAGGATGCATAAAACATTAGCACATTAGAGATGCTAATTTTATATTAAATGATTACGGAGAGGTTACTCAAAACTGACATCTAACATCTGCTCATTCCTGGCAGCAAGCTTGCCACTCCGTACCACCAAACCAACAGAGAGGAGCAGCGCTGTTAAGGAGTAAGGGTGAGCTGTTCCACCTCAGCGTGTTTACCCAGTACCCTTCTAACAACAATTAGTTCGTATTTAGAAGAGTTTTAACATGTTATTCTGTGCACATGGACAAAAGCATCACCAACCAACCAAAAAAATACTTTCCGCCTCTTTATCTCTAACAATGTGGAAAGACTGTCATCTTCCATTAGGTCACCGCAGCTTTACCTCCAGCGCGAGCACTGGAGCATTGCAAACAGTGCTGTTCAGAGCCCGTGGCCACTCACAAAGCCCAAATGCTGGCAAGGTTAAGAGCACTGTGGGCACCATATTCAATGACATGTTATTTAGTGCCTTTCTTCGAATAATCAAGTTATAACAAAGGTGTTGTCAGAAGCGCGGAAAAGGTGTGCAATCTGTGGTGAGAAACCACTGTTCTGTAGGAAATGGGCTTTATAAACAGGTACTTCATCTTTGATGCACTTTTCAGTTGTTTTTGCTGCAGTTCTACTGCAAGCTCTTCCCAATCCAGTCTGCCCCCAGCCAGGGACAGCACAGACTGTTCCCGGAGTCTATTATAAGAGCGTATCTTTCTTATCACAGTAAAGGTACCAATTTTAACATCCATAAAAGCAAAAGAGCCACACTGACATATTCTTTGCCATTTTACAGTGCAGCAATTTTCTTCCTGCTGGCAAGGTGAGCGGGTGACCTGGAAGTCAGATCAGGTGGTAATTCTGGTTCTGACTCACCGTGCAGACTTGGCAAAGTCACTCACACCCAAGTTTTCAGACAGGGCACTAACCTCAAGGTGTTTCACACTTGAGGTATTTAAGCCTGGCACTAAGCACCCACAAGTTACCACAGACTTCAACCTCAGTCACCCCTGCCTTCCACCTGAGCACCCCAAATCACAGAATGGTCAGGGTTGGAAGGGACCTCTGGAGATCATCTAAGTCCACCCCCCCTGCCACAGCAGGGACACCTACAGCAGTTGCACAGGACGGCGTCCAGGCGGGTTTTGAATGTCTCCAGTGTGGGAGACTCCACAACCTCTCTGGGCAGCCTGTGCCAGTGGGTTATTCAGTCTCTAAACTTCAGCTTTACAGCAGAAATACACTCAAAGCAGACCATGGAGCCAACCATAACTCGCCATAAACTATACCACTAGAGGTTCATATACATCAGGATGAGATTTAAGGAGACCGGTCTCATGGATTTCTATCTAGCACAGAGCAAGCTGTAGTAATCAGAACTGGAGATTTCCATATGGACACTTATAGGGATTTGTAATAATACATTCATAACTTACAATGTTTATTGTACATGGGATGAAGTGATTCAGCTGAAAGCATACATGTGTGCACCATGTTTTTATATCGGTGAGACATAACAGTGTAGTTATCTTCCTTAAAGTTGTAGTGATGTTCTCTTCTAAAACCTTTTCTTTAATCTCAAAATGTGTATATATGGAAAAAATACTAACCTCAGTGTTACTCAAAGATATTTTAACAACTTTCTCCAGAAAACAAAACCAATCTGATTTTCTGCTACAGGTCATTACGGTTGTCCAGATTCACATCTCCATTAATGGATACCCTCACCAATAATATTCTGTATATTCAGCTTTGCAGGAAAGTATAACTGTTTTGTGAGTATGTGAGAAAGCATATTGAAAACAGGCAAGACAACATTCCTGGGTTTTTATGAGAAGTAATCAGCCATCTTCACGTTTTTAGTAATAATATTATTCGAAATACAAATATCAGTGTTCAAGATTTACTTTGTCAAAAGGATAAAGCAGTTAATGTACTTAACACAGTAATGGCTAGCTGAGGGGAACTGCAGGATGCAAAACAATTAAAAGTCTAGTCATAAATGCCTATCACAAACAAAATGTTGGTGAATTTAGAGGAGAAACCAGAGAGCAGAGGAGAAACAGCATAGAGATCCACTGGTACCCCTCAGTGCAGCTGAGGGTGACAGAACACCACTGACAATATCCAAATTAATTCTTTCACCCCCTCCCCATTTAAAATGCCATGAATAAAACTTACATTTTTAGTTAAGGTTGAAAGCTCAACAGCTAACACTTACACAAGTTAATTTGCTCAGGTTGTGCCCAAATATGATATCCTATATATAAAGTAAATTAAAGTTCATGTGAACAACCACACAAAAATCAATCCATGTCTTTGCAGTAATAAAAACTGAATATAATCAAATATCTGACCTGATCAGCTAAACAATACATGAAGATAGCAAATAACTCTGGTTGTTGTTAGCTTTTATCTTCCCACATTTTTATTAGAAAGAGAATTGCCTAAGAAGTGTCACAATATATTAGTACTGTTTATATATTTCCAATACATATGCAGCCAAGAGTGTAACCTTATTTAAACTGCCTCAATGCTATTTCAGCTCAGGGATCTCACAAGCGATCAAACAGAGCACAGAAAGGCAGGGACTCATTGTTGTGGTTTAGGCTGAACTGGCTCCTGCGGATGTGAGGGACCCCAGATGAGACCGACAGATGCTCCCCTCTACCCTTCTTCAAAGAGAGAGGCAGAGGAGGAAAAGAGAGACGAGTTTAGAAGGAACTAAACTACTTTAATGAAATATTAATAATAAAATGGAAATAATGAAATATATACAAAACCATATCAAGCTCCCAGGATGACAGTCACGACACCAGCTGGCACTGGGGAAGTCCCAGACCAGACTCAGTGACAGACGGGAACTGGATTCCGGATCTGCATTCAGGATCGGGACCAAAGGCAGACGAACAGAGTCCTCCTCAGACGCTGGCCATTGAAGAAAGAGGGCTGACCCTTTGATCCCTCAGCTTCTATACTGAGCATGAGGCAGATGGGATGGAATACCCTGTGGGTCAGTTTTGGGTCACCTGTCCTGTCCGCTCCTCCCCGCAGGTGGGACCCCACTGCGCTTTTCTGCTGCCAACCCTCCAAAGGGGCAAGTAACAAAGTTAAGTGGCCTTGGGTGTTATAGCAATAAGTATAAGCAAGAGCCTCTCCGCATACCATGCCTGGGCATCAGCTATCAACATAGGTCTTATCACTCTGAGAGTGAACATTGTCTGCATTGTCTACAAAATATGCTGTTAATTTCAGTAGTTAGAAGAGGCCCAGCTAAGAAGCAAAGTTACTGAACAAAATTGGTCCTGTTTTACCTCAAACCAAGACATTCGTATTTCCCCCCAAACACACTTGTTTGGGGGAGGCAGAACAGAGAAACACATGAGTAACGCTGCACGTCAGAAAGGAGCCGAGCAGTGCCCAACCAGCAGAACTAGCACTCGTTCCCCAGGTTTCTGCAGCACACACTGGGATGTTACATTGCAGGGTCCAGGTCTTCTGCACAAGTAAACAACCTGTTCTCACCAGAAAATACACCTCTGCCATCTAAACACAAGCCTAAATTCCAGGAAGAAGTTTTCTTAGTGCTGGCTGTCAAACAAGACAAACTCCCTAACTTCTTGCTCTGTTTAGCCCTGTAAATATTTTGACAGAGAGTATTTCCATACATCACTGTTTATTGGACCTTTATGTTGGTAACCACATCCTATGGAAAGGAGAACAGTAAAAGCACTAGGGGCTTTTTGGTTGGTTTGTTGTTGTTTTGCTATCCAGTTCAGCTATTGAAAATAGCTAGGGAATCAAAACAGGAACAGTACAGATCAGAAAACACACCCAGAGATATTAAGGAGAGAATGGGTAAGCGAGATCAATCCTATCTGATGTGCTGCATAATACACACATTTCTGCACAAAGCTCAGCCTAAGCTGAAACGTAGTTTTTCAGAAAAAGTCTTTGCCTTGATTTAAAAAAATTGAATGGATGTTGTAGATTTTCCATAAACCAGAGATGACAATTATAAACTAGCTTAGTAAAAAAGAAAACCCCAGGCATTATGTTTCAATTTAGTGGGTTGAGCAACTTAATCTCTGTAGAGTTTAACCTGCTTATATTAACAGCTGTTGAGCCTCAGAAATGTCGTTCCTTTATAGGTACCCGTAGATCACAAGAAGATACTGAGATTGAAAGTCTTCAATTTTTTGTTGTAGAATATTTTTCTGCTCTGGAAACAAGTCTTCTAACTTCGTTAAAGGAAACAGAAACTTTCCAGCATTCAGAATTCCAGACTCACTAACATTCTATGGGACAATAATGCTCCCACCTCACAGTTCCCTCCCCATACTCATCTGCCCCAAAATCTTTTGACTACAACCTCACGATGGGATTAAATCCAGCCATCACAACCTCCATGCCTTTTTCAGAACGGCTCCTTTATAGGACATAGTCTGTCATTTACATATTTTTTTCCAGATGAGGGACCTTATTTTTTATGTCCTATGGTTTTTATTTTAAACATATTCAAATAATACCACTGGGTGAAAGTGAGATACAGAAGATAAAGTTTCCAATGCCTTCCAGCTTAATGGAAAACCTTAATTCCCCATATCTTGAAATAAGCGTATCTTAAGATAGAAATAATGACACTTACCAGCCTTTACATGTTATAAGGGATGAAAAGGAATCAACCTCAGCAAGCACCCAGAGTTACCGACCACTGACATCACCATTAATCAGCCAAGCAACCGTTAATCCATATTGTTTAGGTAATCTGTACATTTTACCAGTATTTTGCTCTAGATGCTCAGGATACTCAACTAGCAGCAGGTAAGAGCTCTTACACAGCCACCCCAAACATCACTGCATTCAGTTAATTTTGTGCTCTCACTTTATTGACATCTTATTTATGAATTAAAGACAAGTACATTTTAGTAGGTATTACTAATTGGTATGTCGGAGCTCAGTTCGGTCCTTCTTGTTCCTATCTCTGGTTTGTCCAACTAAGGTTTAAAACGGATTACTGTACCCTTCACAGTGCCAGAGAGACTCCATGTGCAAAGAGGAGAAAGACAAGTTTTCAAGTGCATTTTACAAGGAGAATTGGCTTCAAGAATATAAATTAAAGATGAAATGCAACAGAGACAACAGCAAAAGGTTTCACACACCGCAAGCATAATCAATGCTTAAGGATTCCCTGCAATCAGAAGAAATTGCCTATTTTTTTTCTCCTTATGGTCAAGCTAGCCTGCCACCTTGTACCTCCATTACATTACATATGATTACCTATTTCCTTACAAAATTGCATACCAGCCAGAGCCCAGCCTTTGTCAAATGATGAGTAACTGAATTCCCTTCCTTTCTGTTTTGAAATCCTAAGCTGTCAGCCGCAGGCAATTTTGAGGCAATCAGTAAAAAGTCTCTAGCATCACCATTTAAAAAAAATTACTCAATTTTGTTTCATAATTAATGTCCTACAAGTAAGATCATGGCCTTCACACGTAGGCGAAATAGAGTAAGAAGCTCCTGAGAAAACCATTTGCTCTCTTTAAGGGACTTAGGTACTCAATTTTTTTCCTAAGGAAAGGGAGGCAATGTCAAATACCAGGTGTTACCTCCAGAAGATTAAAGCAACAAATCAAGGAATACTTACTAGCCAGAGTTTCACATTAACTGGCAAAGGTTAAGTGACAGGTCACTCTGTAGAAAGTCATACTCCTGTCCTGCCTAGAGCAGAGACAAGCACCCCAAAGCCCTGAGCTATGGGGAGATGACATCAGAGGCACCATCATGAACTTCAACTAGCTATTTGGTAGATATATCCTTCCTGTCCTTAGCCTAAATTAGAAAAGCCTGAAAACCAGGTGGATGTGGTCAGCGAACTCCTCAGTTCATTTAAAAATTCCCTTCTGGTAAGGAACGGCAATATTATTTTGGGTTGATCCAACTTGATTCTATTTCTGGTTTGCTGCCTAACCGTGCTCATTACTTGCAGAACCTTAAAATTTGCATTCCAGCCTCACTATCTGGAATGGCATCCTGAAGCCCACAGCAAGGAGAAAACCCTGTGTGTTGTTTCAGGTCCACCAAGAGCGAGGCAACCAGGGCAGAGCCACACACACATCCGCAGGGGGCTGCTGATCCTCACCAGCCACAAAGGGCAGCTGACTCCTAAGCAAGACTTCATGAATTTCCAGTAGCTTTGCATGGGATTTTGTTAGATGAGAATAAAATTAAGCAGTATCAAGAGAGGACTTGTAAACAAGCTAAAAGCTTAGAAGTCTGGGGATTTGGTTTTAACCAGCTGAACACCTATTTTGGTAGTGATGGTAAGCAGCTCTCCCTCCACTCAGCCTCCAGGGTTTGCAAGGTGGTCCTCCAGTGCCTGTCACGTCAGCAGAAGACCCTCAATTTCCCATCATTTGTGTTATCTCCACAACGTACCAAACCATATATCTTTTTCTTTGGTGTTGATAAATTGCACATTACATTGTATTTTTGTTAAACTTTCTGTTAACACATGGCATCCAGTTCTCAAGAACTAGCACAGTATTTATTCACATCCACCAGGAATACAAATACAGGCATTGAGATCACTTTCATGGAGCCCACAAAGGGCTTTAGCAGTCTGAACAGATTTTTTTTTTTGTTTAAAGGAAGTCTCTCACAGTCTTAACAGTATGCTGAGTAGCTGCGTATGGGGAGAGATCCATCATGTATCCCAGCACTCGCCCAAATCCACCTGACCAAAGCAGTCAAAATAGTAACAAATAAGTTGACAAAAGGAAGAAAATAATCTAAATATAGAATTACAAAGATTTCCATTTGCCATCTGTTCTGTTTCTCCAGCATGCTGCTGCGCTGAGCAAAATGGATTGTCCTCCTCGCTGCTGATGAGATTAAAAACAAACAAAAAACCCTCTGGCTAATGAAGTTTTTTCTAAAATCAACAACATGATTTTACATCCATGTAAAGAGACACTGGGCTTGAACCCATGATTTTAAGGGCACAAAATTGCCTGTGCCTAGCCAGAAACGAGCATTTGAAGCACATGCACATGCTGAGACATCGCTCTTCCTCTCTCCCCCAGCCACCCCCCACCTGAGACCACAGAGTGTCAAATCCCCTCCAGTAGTTATTTCTTAAGAGAAATTACTCACTTTTTCCACGCATTGCACTGTACCCATGCACCATGGTCACAGCACAGGTCTGTAAGGAAGCAATGCTGCTGTAAGAGAATCACCTGTTCTCCTTATCCTAAAAGCTTCTGAACCTGCTAGCAAATTTCAACTCAATCTCGAGAGATGGCAGAGGTCTCAAGGTTATTGTGTTCTTGCACACTGCATGGAAAAACTGGAGGCTGAGTGGAAATGAGAAATGTAAATTACACCCCCAGGGCGGAAAAGGCAATGGCTCACCCACTCCCAAAGGCAGGCACGCGGACAGCCCTTCCATTACCAGCCCAGGACCTGCCGACACTCCCTGCCCAACAATGCAAATCCTGTGGGCGAGGACAAGGATGACCCGGGCAGTATTTGTCACACATCTGAAGAAAAATGGGCTCATTAGGTCTATGAGCCATCTAACCATGACAGCTTGTCTTATGCAACCCATAATCACATCACTACAGGCTACCTGAATATAAACATCAAGAAAGGCTGTTACAGGATCTTTAACACTGCATCAGTTTTTCACGTACCTCATGTTTACACAGAACACAGTTCCCACAAGGCAACACTCACGTTCCGTGGGGTTCCAGAGCAATTCAGCCCAAAAAGTGGATGTTGTCTACCTTGACTTCAGCAAGGCTTTCGACACTGTCTCCCACATCATCCTCACAGGCAAGCTTAGGAAGTGTGGGTTAGATGAATGGACAGTGGGGTGGATTGAACAGTGGCTGACAGATAGAGCTCAGAGGGTTGTGGTTAGTGGTGCAGAGTCCAGTTGGAGGCCAGTAACAAGTGGTGTCCCTCAGGGGTCAGTACTGGGTCCAGTCCTGTTCAGTATATTCATCAATGACCTGGATGAAGGGATAGAGTGTGCCATCAGCAAGTTTGCTGATGATACAAAACTGGGAGGGGTGGCTGACATGCTGGAAGGCCGTGCCACCGTACAGCGTGACCTGGACAGTTGGGCAGAAAAAAAACGATGAGGTTCAACAAAGGCAAGTGTAGGGTACTGCATCTGGGAAGGAATAACCCCATGCATCAGTACAGGTTAGGGGCTGACCTCCTGGAGAGCAGTTCTGTGGAAAGGGACCTGGGAGTCCTGGTGGACAACAGGATGACCACGAGCCAGCAATGTGCCCTGGTGGCCAAGAAGGCCAATGGCATCCTGGGGTGTATCAAGAAGAGTGTGGCCAGCAGGTCGAGGGAGGTCATCCTCCCCCTCTACTCTGCCCTGGTGAGGCCGCATCTGGAGTACTGTGTCCAGTTCTGGGCTCCCTGGGTCAAGAAGGACAGGGAACTGCTGGAGAGGGTCCAGCAAAGGGCTACAAAGATGATTAGGGGATTGGAGCATCTTTCTTATGAGGAAAGGCTCAGGGACTTGGGGCTTTTTAGTCTAGAAAAAAGAAGACTCAGGGGGGATCTTATCAATGCTTATAAATACTTAAGGGGAGGGTGCCAGGTAGATGGGAACAGTCTTTTTTCAGTGGTGCCCAGGGATAGGACAAGAGATAAAGGGCACAAACTGGAGCACAGGAAGTTCCATCTTAACATGAGGAGGAACTTTTTTACTCTGAGGGTGGCGGAGCACTGGCACAGGCTGCCCAGAGAGGTTGTGGAGTCTCCCACACTGGAGACATTCAAAACCCGCCTGGATGCCGTCCTGTGCAACTGCTGTAGGTGTCCCTGCTGTGACAGGGGGGTTGGACTAGATGATCTCCAGAGGTCCCTTCCAACCCTGACGATACTGTGATACTGTGAAAACAAAACAGATATTTCAGAGAAAGCCTGATAACCAACTACCTCTCCCATTAATTTAAATAAGGAAAATCGCACTTCCTCATATTCCAAAGAGTGAATCGAAACCACTTGTAGGTTCAACAAAACATTCTGCAAAAGCAAGTAGACAGAAGAGGGAAGGGGGTTGCTGTAGCTATAAAATGGCTCAAGCTTTCACAGTATGTTGCAGGCCTAAAGGTAAAAAAATTGAAGTACATTAGCTGTAAAGCTCTTTTTAGTAATGATGTCTGGATTTCTGTACTGTTTAAGTCTATCAGAGGCGAGCTCAGCAGGGCAGACGTGACTGGCATCACAACACCAAGCTATGGCACCAGAGACTTGCTTGCTTTTCTATTCACAACTCCTTATGTACCTTAAATCTTGCATCCTGCGCCAGTGCCACCATTCCTATGGTGACACCTCCCTCTGACTCTCAATTTGCATTTTAATAATCCCTAAGATCTCACCTATATTTTGGTATTACCACCTCAATTTTGCAGGTATTAGGTACAGCCTGTGTTTCCTCTAAAAGAGCCTGAGATGTCAACAAAAATAAACTGCAAATTAACTGTTTAGTTTCTTTGTTTCTAGACTTGCAGTTTGACTGTTGAGAGCAACCCAGGGTCGGCAGACCCTCCAATAATAAGGATAAATAACGTTTCTGCTGGAGCTCTGCAGGGCAGGAAGGACAGACCCCAGGGGGAGAAAAAGAAAGGCTTCAAGGAATCTCTGTTGGGAGCACTGCTCTCAATCTCCAATACTCCTGCAACTCCCTCAGCTAGCCTGGGGGTGCTTGCAAACATACTTCCTTGGCTGAGTGTTCAGGAACATCAGGACAATTTCATGATTATCTTAAGGAGATACGGAGTACAGGTCACAGCAAAATGCCTTGTTCCAGCTTCATCGCTACAACAAGCTGATCAACCAGAACATGAAACTGAGCCAACTGAAAACCAGCCCAGGGAGAGAGGGAAAACAATAAAAGGACAGAGTAGGAGAGGAGAGGCAGGAGAGATTTCAAGTTGATTCACTCTGTAATCTAAGCACAAAAGAACAGGCAGAAAAAAAGTAACCAGGGAAGGAGTGTCTTAGCCTAAATTAACCTTGAAGAAGTCACCTACAGGACACTGTCTATCTTGAACTGGATCAGAAAACAAACCAAAACAACCAAGTAGGAAGTCAATTGTCCTAGAAATGGAAAAAAAATTAAAAAGTCTGTGTCCTAAAAAGTAAGTCACAGGAACAGCTGATTTTTGCTGCAGTGGTAGCTATGTTGTATTCTAAATATATCACATGGAAAGCATGACTTTTATCTGAAGCACTGATGCATAGAGCAATTTAGTGGTTGCTAGCAATGTAACAGCAAAGCTGTAGAAGAGGAGCTCACCTAACCCAGGGGCTGAGATGCCCTCACAGCTCATGCAGACAGTGCAAGAAGGCCATGGAATGGCAAGGTGCGGAGCTTGTACTCCCAGCTCTGCTTCATCCTTCTCTGCCTGAAATCTTCCTCTGCCACTGGAATTGCACATACCATTTAAAAGATGTCCCCACAGCGACAATAACCCTGTCTGGCGACCTCACGTAGGTCACCAGCTGACTAGATACCAATTGCCTGAACAGTCAGGCCAAATACCAGAGTGGCCCAAATGAAGATATGCAGTCGTGGATTTAGAGGGCTGGGACACACACTTGAGCAACATTCTGGAGCAGCGGAGCCAACCACAATCTGCATGCTGCAGGCAATATAGACTGCGTGCTTTCTCCCCTGATGCACCTGCTTCCTCAGGAGCTGGGCTTTCTCCCTAGTGTCTCTGCCCCTTGCTTCTCTCATCTTTATGGCTTTCATTTGAAGCTACAGAGAAAAAAACCAAAACACCAGCATGGAAAGAGCAGGCAAAGGAAATTAAAACTAATGCAATGGGACAAGAAAAGCAGTCAGCAGCTATTTTTGAGACGGACACTGCATAGTGGCAGACAAAGACACAATAGTCTCATCCCTTCTACACAGAAGGGTGATGATCTGTTTGCAGCTTTGCCATATTTCTCTAAATTGCCCTCTTTTTCAGTCTGCGCTTACTTTCCTAATATACCCCCACTTGGATCCCAGATGAGACCATTCCTTTCCTTAGAGCGTGAAAGGAAGACCTTCCACACAGAGCCAACCAGCCCAGTACAATAGCACCGTTTCCTTTCGTTTCCTCCACCTGAAAAGTAGACCTGTGTTTAAGAAAGCAGACAGGAAATAGCTGACCTCAACTGCTGCATTTCTACTCGTGGGTACTTAACCCACACTACTATTAATATGACAGTCTCTTTTGAAAACTTTAAAACAATAAGCTTCAACCACTTGCCTACAGACAATGTGGTCAGGCAGTTAAGCTGTATAAATTTATCCATCATGTATCGTGTATTTTTTTTTACAACCCCTGCAGTAAGTCATTCATCTGTTTCCTCTTTCTTTCTTCCTTTGCAAGGAAAAAGAGAAAAAAACACTAAAAACAATGGCCAGATGACAAGTTTGGACATTTCAAAATCCTTAAAAGAAACACAAACAGGAAAGAATTTTTATTTATGTATTTCTCAGAAATGATACAAAAAGCAAATGGTGCTGAAATTTCTGAAGTGGAACACTTCAGCCCAGAAGCTGCCTGCCGCTTCTTTCATAGTTATTTCTTTATCACTATCAGGCGGGTTGTTTTGACAGCTTCACTTCTAAGCTGGCTGTAAATCTGTGAATATTTCACTGATGACTGAACTGGAACAACTACTGACAATATCCATTGGCTCGGAGCGTGAAGATTTAGCCAGGCTCCAGTAGCCAATAACATACCTGTATAAGAGTCAAAGTGCTGAAAACCTGTATTTATTTTGCACTGTGTAATTCATTGGGATTTTATAAAGTAATTGTTAACTGTCTGACTAAATTAACAATGTGCTTCATGAGTTCAACCCTTCAAGGGACAGCTGCACTTAAACAATAACAAAACAGCTTAAAATTAGGAAAGAACAAGAGCTTTCTAAAAATTAAACTGGCAACAACAGCAAAAATTGGTATAGGGCTGTAGGATTCCTAGTTCCCTGTGGGGTGCTGCATCTTTACACCACACCGTTAGCTTTAGTTCACGTTACTGTTCAGCCTCTATTGTGGAAAGTCACGCTCCTGTCTCATTACAGCCGCTGCCCAAGAAGAAGCTGCTCCGATACGTCCTCCACTTCCAGCCTGTGACAGTCAGGAGCTGACTGACTCCCGCCACGAAACGAGATGGGGGTGCCCTGAGACAGCCCTTCGCAGCTCCTCGCTTCACAGTCTCTGAAGGATGCCTCCGCTTCAACAGCCTGACCCTGCGCGGTTGGCATCCTAATCACAGCTGGCTTCCCAAATATGAAACAGAACGAACACTTGGCATCTGAATCCTTTCCAGTGTTTTATTTTGCACTGCTGGGTGTTCAGGCACAGACAGTAAGGAGCACCTCCTTCCAGAACATAACAGCTGTCAGTATTCGCTGCTCAACAACAAAGCAGTGAACCTGCCAAAAGATGTTTTTTTTTAAAAAAATATTGCTTTGGAGAAGAGGGAAAGGTTGGAGGCAGGAAACATGTTCTTATCTTTTAGAGCACTTACAACTAATTTAAGTCTCTTCTTCCCAGTGTAATTGTGCATCTCTCTCTCTGATCCTCAGACAACTGCTGCAGGCAGGGAAGTGCAATTACTTCTTTATCCAGATTAAAAAAAACAACACAGTTTAAGTGGCTTGCCAAAGGTAACACACAAAGCTTACGGTGGAGCAAAGAACAAAACCTGTGTATCAAAGTATCATCTCCGCATCACATGTGAAAGAGTACTGCGTGCTCCCCTGTTCTAGGACTCAGCAGAAGAAAACTCTACCAAGATACACGTTACATTGTAAATTATCCATCTACAACTTTTTAATTTTCAATCTATAATGTCTAAACCCTACTTTTTTTTTTTTATAAGTGCGTATTTTTGTTGATTTAACTACTTTTTGATCAAAGCACCTCGGTTTTTTGGGGGTGCCGTCCCATCTGCTGCCTGTATTTTGGAGGCATAGCAGATCAGATGTCAAGAAGAACCACAGTGAAACCAAGACCTGATCTCAGACCCTACGAATAGCCATCATGGTCCAGACAAAAGTCCAGCTAGCTCAGCATCCTCCCTGCTCAACTATGGGTGGGCAGATCCCTTAGGGATGCCCAGGGAGGAATGCGAACAGGGCAAGAATGTTTGCATTCCCTTCCACAGCATACGTCTCTTCTTTGAAAGAGCAAAATACAAGTGCATTTAATGTGCATTTCACAAAGTACAGCAGCTTGATGTCCTCGTCACACTATGATTCTGCTTTATCTCACTACTATCACTACAAAGATCACGTGTATTAAAGACACTCAGCAGCCTGGTTTTAGGACATCCGATTTCATAGCCTTCAGCTATTGTGCTAAACATAGAAAACAGCTGCAACAAGTAGAAGCAACAAGTGCAGCACACGGCGGCTGTACAGCTGCCAACTCTACCCATTTCAGGTAGACTTCTGTCATGCCTGCATACTTCAGTGACTGTAAGTAGCAGAAAACCCAACTGGTACACTCTCAAAGAATCCCAAGGAAGAGCAGCAAAAGTCTGACAACCAGTCCCTGGCAAAGGAGGAGGAGTTCTTGCCACTTAGCTTCAGCCTGACCATGAGATGGAGAGGCAGGTCTGAGAAAGTCTCTCTGTGCCTGTTCACTCAGCTCCTGCTCAGATTTTGGCTAACACACAGCCCATCCCAAGGCCTGATGAATGCTGGCAGCAGTGCCGCCAGGTGATAGCGAGAGCAACGCATGGGCAGGATGGGCTAATGGTCATTAGTCGGCTGTTACCACCTGCAGCTTGCTGTCTCCTGCAGCCATCACCCTTGCATTTTGACTGTCTGGCATTTTTTTGCAGAATCCACTAACCTACGGAAATGGTATAGACTCAGCTTCCTCAGCTTACCCAAAAAACTTTTGAAGCAGATCCAGCAGCAGCCGGACTGCTGAGGCTTTCGTGCTTCCCAGTGTGGCACAGGGGATGTCCGCATGGTGCGGGAGGAGGAAGGACGAGCACTCTCACCCTCAGCGAGGTAACTGCTTGGCTCACAGGTGCACAAGTTACGAACCAGAGAATTTGGGAGTCAGAACCCTCACGAATTAAGTGATGAATTAGTGAATTCACTTGTTAGACTAGTCTGTACAAAGGGGATTGAGCTCGTTTGACATGTTCATTTGTTTTCTTTCCTAATGAGCTCATTAAATAAAGTTTAATTTACAGAGTACCTTGCCCTGTAAATTTGAGAGATCCAAAAGGACTGTGACACTTTCCTCCCCTCAACCTGGTGTTCAAGGGTGCAAAGAGTTTGTCAGGTTTATAAATCCGCGTTTGTCTGTAGGACCCAAGACAGCACGGTTAACTCCTGCTGCGTTGTGTGTCCTTCGCACTAGATTCAAATAACACTGACAGCTAATGTGACTAATGTCACAGGATGAAGCCAGACTCAATACATATATCTAATCACCCTAAAAGGACAGGATTTTTCTTGCTACATATTTATTAGACTTCTGTCTAACATAGCTCTGTGTACATCAAGTAATGAATTCCTGTCCTCTCCCAGAGCAGGGTATTTAATAGCTCAGACCATTGCACTCTCAGGAAGTCACGTGTAGGATACTTAAAGTTTCCATTTCAGCCTTATCCCCAACTACACACACAGTTCTTTTCTTTTTTCTGTGCTTGCACCTCTCATGCTTGTTAGATTTATGAACCCCTGTAGTTACTGCTTAGGCAAGTCATGCATATTTAATTCTTAAATTTTTCCTCATAAATGAACCTCTACAGCTTCTACCCATTTACACTGCTTTTGAGTTCCCTTCATTGATCAATATCCTCATGGTAATAGGAATACTGAAGCCTAATATAATATTTCAGGTACTGTCATACCAGCGCTCCTCTTCTCTTGTCCCCTGAAATGATTCCTCTCACACATGCAACACAAAGGTACACTGGTCTTTCCTACCACCCTAGCATATTCACATGTTTTCCTCATCATTTAAACCTTTTTTCAGGAGTGCCAAAATTCAGTGGGTTTCCTCCCAGGGAGATGGGGAGGAGCACAACAAAGGTATTACATTTGTTCTTTTCCTTTTGTCTAGCAATTTTTTGTCTAGCACTCAGACAGTGCCTAGTAAAATGGAATATCACGCGTCTTCAAGTTTACTTTATTACGACAAAAATTACAAAATAAGTACTATGTCGATCCCCCTAAAGACTGCCACTTTTACACTGTTCTTCAGTTGCCTTTCAGTTTCTCTCTCAACATCTGTGCCATTGGATTTCACCGAGACACAAGAGGAATTTATAGTTATTTACCTCTTATCGAATGGCTATTTTTTCAGCACCACGAGACAGCAAGGCCTAGAAAAAAAATACACCGGCCACTTCAGAACTTCATCTTGTATTCTGCATGTGGGAAACGTAAGGGACAGGTAAGCACACTCTCTCTATTCAGCGGCAGCAGCTGCAGGGTGATGTTAGCAGCTGTGTTAAGACACAGCAGGTGTTGCCGTACTGCCACTGCTCTTCCCCTTCCACGTAACCTGGATTCTGGACCTCTGCAGGAACATCAAGGATTCCAGTCCCATGGGAGGAACCAGGGGAAGCATGAAGGGGGCTGTGAAGGAGGACAACACCAAATCAAGCCGGCAAACTCAGGACCATGCCTGCAAAAGCGATTTACGGTAAGGAGAGAGGCCTTGCATAATCACTGCACCCACTGATACAACACTAACGCAAATTACTATCAGGACCACAGGCTTGAAAAGTCCTTCCTTTACAAACAGCAGGCTAAAGAGAGATTAGACTGGCTGCTGAACTTGCAGCTGATAAACAGCAAAATCTGAGCTCATCTAACCACTACACTTATGTGCACGTTACAGCCACCCTCTCACAGCCAGCACCCATCCTGATACCCGCAGAAGGGAACTCGGAGGCAGAATATTCCCTTACGCTGTGCTACACCAATTCTACCGCTCAAGCAGAAACTTTGTTTTCCAGTGACTCTCAACAAATAATCGATATATTCTAGTTTCTTTTTTTTCCAAAGGAACCGGACATTAATTGTCCTTGCTCAAGAAGCAGGATCCTTTGCAGCCATTTCCCCCAGAGAACTATGATCTATGCACAGTTTATTACCTTATTATACCAATGGCTGAAGAAAAATGAGACTCTAAGAGCAGTCTGCTTCTGGTAAATATTTAACTACTAGAATCATGCCAACATACTTCTCAGCTTGATTCTCCTTAACTTTACTTCAACATCATGCTTTCATCTTCCCATGTGGTCTGAAGCTGATAGCATATCATATTTAGCAACGTCAGCGTACTCTTCCTATGGGATGTGAATGGATCCTACTAATAGATTACGACAGCGTTTAATCTGAGATGAACTTCAGTCACTCCTCTTATCTGTTCAGATAAGAAATCATCTGAATGTTTGCTCTACACTTGTTGCTTTATGAGCTTCAGCTTCACAGATTAGAAAAACTTGCTCTTCTCTCAACTATTAGCAGAGTGGGAGAATGATTCTTAGTCTCTAAAATTATTTGGTGGAGACAGAGGGGTGGCACTTCACAGCTACGGATCAACTGTTCTCCAGCTGGGTATAGATCGGCGTGGGGAAGGGCAGACGTGGAAAAAGTCACCAGCCAATTCCAGGCCCCAGCAGCTACAGGGAACGATAGGTAGCAAGCGTACAGCAGCCCCAATTCATTTCACCCTTCTGAGGATGCAAGATGAGTCCTGGCCACTGTGTGTCCAGACAGAGAGCGAGCGCCCACAGCTCCACGCAGCAAGGACAACAGCACCCATGCACCTCCTTCCCTGGGGAGTCTGAAGGAGGGAGGGGCTGGAGTTACAACTCTCACTTCTTCCTCTTCTTTTCCTCTCCCCTTATGTCTTGAGCCTGTCAAAATTAAACTCGCAGCATTCAGTATGTTCGGCTCTCCCTAGGAAAAAGTCAGCTGAATCCCCTAAAGCTCTGCTCCTGTCAGCATTCAAAACTGAAGGGGGATCACTGGAGCAGCTTGCAGAAAAGAACAGGCACTACCTAAAAATCCCAAGAGCTGGAGTTACAGGGTCCCAATCCGTCAATCTATTTGCTAAGAGAAAATCAAGTACATTCATATTGATTAAAATTCCACAAAGGCATCAAATCCAAAGGACCAAGTCTGACGTGCAGTTCTGGACACATCTGTAGGTCTAAGCAACATTGCAATTTCTTTCTATGTCGTTTAGGTGCCACTGCAAAAACGAGACAGAGCAGCTTTCACCCGTTGTTCTGATTTGCAGCAAAACCTTCTAGTTAGACCCTTTTCAGCAGATGAAATGTTTTTTTAATGAGAATTTGGAACATCATTTATTTCTGTAACTCCAGCTCAACTGTCACCAGCGCCATGAGAAGAGTAATGCCAGGACTGCACTCCCAAATATACCTTTGGATCCATAGCAAGCAGCGGATCTCATTATTACACCAGCTGTTTCACGTCTATATTCCACTAAGAATGCAGGACTCACTCTGCAGGCATTTTATTAGCATGAGTTAAATTTACTTCAGAATTAGTAGCAATAAAACAGACGACTGTGGCATTTGGCAGTGAGCGACAAAAAACAGCTTCCAATTTGGCCTCTGTCCTTTCTACAAAGGAGAGATCAGCATCCCATAGTGCTGGTGAAAAAGATGCACTATGGCTAACGCTGAAGACCACGCTGACAGGCTGGCACAGAGCCGGCGTCCCAGTGCGTTGAGAGTCATTGGCTCCCAGCTCCGGACTCCCACAGAGCTCTATGATGAACAGAAACTGAGAGTCACTGCCTCACTCAGAAGCAAGACAAAACCAATTAACTGGCTGGCAGCATCTCGCTGCTTTGAGAGACAGCACCTCTGGCTTCTACGAAGTACCTATCAGCATGCTTAACCTCTGCTTTAGCAAAGAAAAAGACAATTTGACATGTTTTTCTTGACAAGCCGCTCACCTTGATTCACGGCATCACTGGATAGATGCGATTAGTGTCCAGCTGGCTCAACAATGGATTTAGCTCTTGCCTCACTATAATTAAGATCTTAAAGTTGGAGTTATGCATTTTTTAAATGTTTTCACGTTAGCTCTGCTAAGGCATTGTCAACATTAGAAAGAGCTTATTGATATAGCTATCACCAGGAAACATCTCAACAAAGACACAGGATATATATCAATGGGAGTCCTTTAGCTACTACTACTGGCTCTGAAGTGTCTAATAAAAAAATTCACTCAACTTTTCTTCCCCATTAATTACCAAAGCTATCAGCCGCAATATAGAAAATGATCAATCAACAGCAAAATCTAGTGGCAGCTACACAGCTAGATATTGAGACTTCTCTGTGTGTTTATCAGAGCATCACTCCTCATATTCTTTCACATTTCTTATTAAATACCCTACCCTAAATTAAATGTGTAAGTATATTAATATTGTGACTGCATGCTATTCTAAGTATTTTAAGCTTAGAATTTCAAAGTAAACAGGAAACAGCTGACTAGTTACTGCTGTAAATTAAACTCAAAAACCATGGTTATAAATATTATGTCTCCTGTTTGTCAAAGCATCCACAAAAAAGATTTGTGGTATAGTTATACCAACAAATCCTCTCAGTATAGAAACATCTCATATATGCAAAACAGGTCAATAGTTACAGTGATTCTTTTTCCTTCAAAGATCTTAAACTAGGATTAACACCAGTTCCTTGGCTTTCACCAACTCTAGGACTTTGGCTGGAAAACCCCCTGTTCGTTACAGGTTTCAAAAGGCAGAATTCCTACTGCAAATGGAGCTATACCAGCAAAAGCTGTGCTTTGACTGGTACACCTTTCTTAATTTGAGCAGAGTTTGCAAAATCTACTAGCAAGCGAATGTCTGCTCAAGCTACTTTGTGTTAAATCATGCTAGTACAGATTAACTGACTCTTTCATTATGTAGGAGAGGCTGAACACTAAAACTGAAAGTATTTTTATTTTTTGAATGAGACCAAAAAATACTTTAACAGAAAATACCTGAAACTTTATCAAGGCAATAATCAGACTTCCTTTGTTTGGAAAATCAATTTGATGCTGAAAGCCATCCCCTTCTGAAACAACACCCTTCACATTGAGTCAAGTCAAGTCAATCTTTAACTTAGGTCAATACTGCTGACCAAGTTAAAAAAACAAATTAAAAAAGTACAATCCCATAGATCAAAACATATCCATCAGCTACTCACAGACATGCATACGTTCCAAATCCTTGTGCTATTTTTTTCAGATCTTCTATAATTGCTTGCCTACAGGATAAGAATCTCAGTTTTTATAAAAGAACGTATTATCCTCTTGACTATGAAAGAGCTTGGAAAAAAACCCCGCTATTCAAATACATCTCAAAGGCTCAAATCCCAGTGGAAGGCAAGTACACAGAACCATAATATTTTGTTTAGAAAATAAGTGCCAAATGTTTCTGAGAAGCTATGACATTAAAAAAATACACACAAACAAAATATTCAGGGACTGCTTGCTGTCAAGTGACTGAAGTAGACACAGAGGACTTTCATTGCTAGAAATACCAAGGGAAAAATCTTCTGTATCTACGGAATTAAGATTTTTTGTTTTGTTTTGTGTTTCCTTGTGAATCTGACACTCAGACAAAAAGCTGCATCCTGAAGCAAGAGCCCGAAACAAGCTCTGGCACTGCTGCTCTCTTCCCAACCCGGTGAGAAGGTGCACGCCAGATACACACCACACAATACAGAAGGGCTTTCTGCTCCAGGTGCACCAACACACTGAGCAGCTACACGCTGCTTCCAGGATCCCAGACAGTCTTTCCATATGGACAGTGTTTTCTGGGTATAGCAGCCCACTCAGAACGAGCCGCAGAGAAAAGCATAATCATGCCCACAGAGCCCAATCTGCATCTGAGACCATCTGCAATATGAAATGCAGATACCCAGGACTATCAGCTCACCATCCTCCTTAGCGAAATGGAGAAAATAGGATCAGCCGTGCTCTCCCACTGTCTGTTGCTTGGCTGTGAGGAAGACAGACCGTGGGAGTTGAGCTGAGTTCCCCACAAATACACAGTAGAAGGATTCTCGTAAATCTTTCTCACATTACAAAACTTGCATCTTCTTTAGAAAACTGCAGTTTGGAGAAGCTGCAGTAGCTTATAACAAACACCTTTAGGATTCAATAAAGAGTGTTCCTGGAGTGCAAAATAGTGTCTGAATTTTTTCATTGATGGCTTATTGAAAGTCTAGCAAATTAGAAAAAATACCTGATTAACAACAAGTGAGCAATAGAGACTCATAACTATGTTTGCAACATGTCATCCTAGAAAAAAGTATAAGGGAAAATATAGTCACAATATCTTCGACACCACCATATTTTGCTGCAATATGCTTTTTCAGTGTGCCAGCTCCAAGAGCAAGGATTTGATATGGATTTAATAAACGTACTGAAAAACCTTTCCTCACTTGTTTTGTGGCTACACAGAGTATAAAGAGACCAATCAGTCTCTGTAGGTTGTTTCCCCCATATCTTTATTTTCTTTCAGAATAAGATGATTGAAGTTCAGTTAAAAACCTATGATCCACAATATTTACCTGTTGCAACTGAAGCTTCTGAAGTAACATGTAAACCACTCAAATTTAAACAGAGCTATTAATGCTATCAAGCAATAATTTAAACGAAAAGGGATAGCCTGAATAGTTCTGCACTGGTGAGGGGATACAAATGCCGCAGAGTGCATGCAACACCAGGCAGAGCAGGCTACAGCGAACCAGTAACAACGTAGACAAACTGCCCACTAAATATTGGTAGTTTGGGCTAAACACAAGAGTCTATCAATTCTGCGCTTTCACCATTGCCTTTGAATAAATGTTGTTGTTCAACATTTCCCTCTCTCTGAATATGTGCTGTTGGGGTTCAACCGTGTTTTCCTGAACTCAGACATCGGACTTTTCTGCTTTCATCAATGGGGTGAGGGGGGGGGAGCAGGGACAGATCACGAAAGCAGGGAAAAAACAACAAAACAAGTTCCTCCAAGTACAGCTTCCCCCTGAAGAGGATCCCCCGAGAACACTGAAAACCACACCACAACCCGGTACTGGCTGAGAAAGCAGCACTGCAGCAGCCTACAGTGACCTCTCAAGTGAAAGGGCAGCGAAGCGCCTGGAGCAGGAGCTGGAGACAGACGGAGGGCCAGCTGCCTTCGGCCGGGCTACCTGTGGCATCAGCAACATTCACAGAGATAAACTGGTTTTGTGTTCTTTCATTTTAAATGACACACACCAGTGAATTTCTAACAGCAGCAAGGGAGCCCCTCTGACACCAGCAACCACCCAATTTAAATATAATGCCTGACCTGCCATCCCAGTTTTGAGTTTGGCTACAAATGAAAGCAAAAAAGTGGCAGAGAAGAGGGTTCTCCTGTCAGCTCCAGGCCTAGAAATAGCTGCTGGCTGACTATATTTCATGACGGCCACTCCCAGAACTTCGTATTGCTTGTGCATATGGAGTATCTCATATTTGTGTCATGGAAATACATTATTCTTCTCTTGCACACCTGCAGATAAGATCAGCCTGTGCCATAGGAGCACGCACTGACCTGTGAAGCAGCACATTGCTGCTGGCTTCTCCTAGTGGAACTAGCTGGTCTGACCGCTGCCGTAAGGCGCTGTGTGTTCTCCTTAAAACTCAAGTCCTCAAGTCATGCGATTACACAACAGGCTGACCCACCGTTGCACAGCCTCATCCAAAATCTAGAAACTATTACAAACACCACAAAGGCCAATAGCAGTATCTAAGGGCTTGAATTCTAAATGCTATATGACATTCAAAATTATTAGTAGCATATGAATAATCAACATCAGCGGTTTTGTTGAAGCCTGTTAATAACTTTTGATAGCATCTACCTTATTATGTAAGTTTATGCAGTTACTTCTTGCATATGAATATTCATAACTTGCACAAAAGCTCCTGTAATACATCAAGAAAGCTATTAACTACTGATAGTTAATGCCAAGTCAGACAAGATGCGCTATAACTGTTAGTGGTTAGAGTGCACAATTATAAGATCTTAACTTCCCAACAACCCAAAACTGTATTTATATTTAAATGCCAACGAGATTACAGCTTTTATCAGCTGTCTTAGGGGAATCCCCAAAGACAGTCACATTCCTGTTCACAAGAAAAGTAACACAGCCATCGCAGAAGGAAAGGTAACCAACTCACAAGGAGACAAGCTGCAGTATGTGCAGCATTATGCAATGCTGGAGAAGGGCACCACTATGATGGTTTGCCAAGATTAAAGTCGTATCAGGGTCTGATCTATAGTAAAATATACTCACTTTACACTTCCACTGCCATGAAGAACAGCTTGAGGTCGGTACTCCAAGGAGCATGCATGGCGTAACAGCTATAATTCGTTTTAGGGCCTGGGATATTTGATGTCCCTTTAAATTGCTCCAGCTCAGTCACACTTCCAGTGTGCTTGCAGTCACAGGGCACTGCAAGACCAAGCCTGAAACTTCAACTTTCAAACTGTGATCTTCCAAGCATGCCTGATTTTATTACACCAGAAAGGCTACAAACACTGAGTACACACCTTTGGCATCTGACTATAGCACACAAACCTAAATATCAACTAGTTTCATATCCGATAGCATGTCAAACTTTATGGTTTCAGAAAAATAACGACATTTAAAATTACTACAATAAAAAATACTGGAAAACACTCTCAAAAACAACAGATTAAAATGAAAAAAAGTGGTAGAAAAGTCAGTGCAGAAATGTCAGTGCCTGCATATTAAATTGGGACTTGTTCCAACTCTCCAAAAAACAGTGTTACCTGTCTTACAAGAAACTGCTTTTGACTGAAAGCCATTGCAGTTAGCTGAGAAACTGTACTACTCAGAATTGACTGCAAGATAAAAGACGCTGCTGCGGTGCCAATGCCTGGGAACACATTCTGGCAGGAATCTTGTCTCCAGATTTTTATTAGACTTTTATTTGTTTAAATGAGTTGCGACTCATCCTGCAGCAGGTCATCTCGGAGGGCAAAAGCCCTAAGAACTCCCCATTCTGAACCTTCACAGTCTCCTTGTACTGCACCTACAGCAAGGCTTACGCTTTGGGATATTGCAGCGAACATACTATGGCTTCAGAAGCTTTTCCAAACCAACAAGCAAACTGCCAAAAGGTGTGCCACAAACCCAAGTAACATGATGCCTGAATAGTTCAGGACTCATTTATAAGCAGCCTTTGGGAAAGCGCTAACAGGAATCCAGGGTATCACCAGCAGCACCTAAGATTAAAAGGGAAAATTAAAAGAGAACATGTAAACTAAAAGCAAAGTCCCATCCAACACAGACACAGCGTAGGGTTGAATCATGGCATTTTAAACATAATTCAGGGCGTCCAGCATTCAAATCAAAACAAAGGCAGAAGAG
This sequence comes from Pluvialis apricaria, assembly GCA_017639485.1. Taxonomy (NCBI): domain Eukaryota; kingdom Metazoa; phylum Chordata; class Aves; order Charadriiformes; family Charadriidae; genus Pluvialis; species Pluvialis apricaria. The sequence goes on along the minus strand of CM030010.1, from coordinate 59,566,709 downwards.
ACATGCTCACCCTCTTGCCTCTGGCAGCAGAAGAAAACAGATTGCTCAAGATTGGTAATTGCTGTGTCTCCATTCCCTTCCTCCCCAAATTTAAGCCACTTCCTGCCTTTAGTTAAAAATACTATCATAAGTAGTGCTCTGAAAAAAACAGTATTATTTACAGAGCTGGGGAATTAATCTCCCTCAGTTCTGTCAATTCACGAGCTCAGTGTACACTTGAAAAACTGCTGCTGTCTTTTAAGAAGCTTGTGAGATGTCAACAACTTCCTGGTAGTTTTATCCAGAATTTTAAAATCCTGAAAAGCTGTGTAAGGGTGCAGGGGGCATGGTAGGGCTGGTAAGTTGAAGCTGGTCCACTGAGAAGCTAAGATAAACTCCTAACCTTGCCATTTCACAGGTATCCATTCTATTTAAACCATGTAAGATATACAAATCAGATACACAGCTCTTACGATATAGTTGTGAGAGATGACTGCCTTTAGGTTTCAATTATTTTACCTATGTTAACAGCATCACGTATTTACCTGAGCCACTGATCAAGATCCTTGACTTCCAACACAGTTGATTCGGAATTGCTAGCCTTGGGTACAGCATTCAGGACTGCAAGATCATAATGCCAACTTCTCACATAGTGTTTATTTTATTACAGATTTATTTCTTCCATTGGGATTATATTTTTGTAATTGTTTTAATTTTACTTTTTGCAAACACTTGTTTCAGTTTCTTTTCTTATCTAGGGCAAGGCAGATGCAGACAGTATCTGTAGAAAAGGACGCTGAACTACCTTGTGGTTATGCAGTGGATTTGCCATCTTCTCAAACACTTTTAGACAGTTTAATCCATCTGAATTTACTGCAATTAAATTAAAACTTGATTATTTGCTAACACACTTATTCAAACCACATACCCCAGACTAGCCAAAATCTCTGCCCCACTCCCAGCCGAACCATCACTTCACCAGCCAGGCTCCACCTAGCCCAGCCTGGCTACTAGCCCACCACTACGGCAACCCTCAGAGGCGCCCCAACTCCAACCCCACGTTTGTGCTAGTGTCTGCTCCTTGCATGAGGAACGCTGCTGTCACCGTGTCCCACGTGAGGGACTGCAGCCTCCAGGGGCTGGATGAGGAGTAGCTGGGGCCACAGAGGTCCCTAGGGCGTAGATGCTGCTGTGTCTCAGGTGGCCTGGCACCTTTATACTTCTGTTCAGAACAAACATGTAAAGGTGAGGGATATGTTTTATAAAAAGAAAGCCTTTCTTCCGCAGATAGCATCATGGAATATGTTCACAACTGTGCTGTCACAGGCAGAGAGAGGCTGATTCAAAAAGCAAGTACAGAATATCAAATAATGAATAGTTTGTATGAAAAGGGACAGAAAAGGTCAGGTCACGCCCTAGAAAAAAGAAACCTCAAACAAAACCGTAGGAACACTGTTCTCCGAGCAGTATGGCATGAGCGCTTCAGGTAAAACAGGTGACTGCACTGCACACAGATGTACATCTGTTCCCCCACCACGGCACTCTGACCAAAGCGATGTCCTCATGATACATTGTTCGACTTGCCAGGAAGAAGAGCAACGTGATTTTTCCTTCACTCTGGCAAACGTACAAGACATTTAAAGATACTTTTGTGATCTCTAAATCAACTTCACGGTCTCTTACTATACTTTTAAGTACCAATGGGGAAATACTGGGAAGATGAAATCGCTGCCTACTTTGTAGATAAATAAAACATTTCTTAAAAGAAGACAATTTATTTCTCTCTATCTGACCAGAATGTCAAGACTGAAGTAATTTTGATCTAAACGACCAGACGGTAAATGTGAAAATAATTGCTTCAAAATTGTTTTTCTAAAGTAAAAAAAAAGTAAATTATATCTCGCCTGTGTATAATGTACTCAATTTTTCTGTTCTTTTGAAGATGCACTGCCCATGCTTATCATGATAAATGCAGCTTTTAAAAGGTATAAATTTCCCATTTTTACAGTAAACATCTTTTTTCCATTTCAGTCTGAGGGAGGACTGAATGTTTCCTCACCAGTAAGGGGAGGTTGTGCTCACCAGTCTCCCTCACACAAGCACAAAAGCTATTTGTTTATCCTCGCACCAACCACTGACACCTGACATTCCCGCACAGGCGGAGCAGCGCGCCTCTTACCGTGGCCAGTCCCCCTGGGGTAAAGGAGAATTAGTTTATGGACTACAAAAGTTACCATTTTTTGTAGGCAGGCAGCCGACCAATGTTCATTTTTAACTTCTATTCCCTTCTTCAGCTGTTGTGTTACAGTAAATAGAGTCACTCTAACACGAGGGATTTATTTTACTAGCGATGGACCTGACCTTCAGAGTCTAGATCCGCACTTTCCCAACACTTGGGGATCACGGACTTTGGGTCAAGCATTCCTTGTAAGCCATCTATCCTCACCACGACCACGCCACAGATTCCTCATACGCTGTATCAGTTACAAACGGGTGTACAGAAGTACTTTTATAGACCAAGCCACTCTCCACGTATCGCAGGAATTAAAGAGCAGCCTGCCTGGCAAACACAACGTCTAGCGGGGACAGCATGTAAGAATACCTGCGTTGGATGCAATTTCAAGATGATCCAGGACTCGCACGTCAGCTGAGGATGGAAAAAGTCATGGCAAATAACTTGCAGGCCTGAAAAATGCCCTCCTCCCAGCCTCCCTACGCAAGTTCACAGAACAAACAGCTTAATTTAATTGTTCATCGGGCTCCCCAGATTAGCTTGGGATACCAGAAATGACACAGCGAGCAGTCATAAGAGTGGCAGAAATGACCTTATAAAAAGTCACCTTTTCCCCCTGTAAACCTAATCACCAAGTTATCATTCATTATCTTGACAGCAAGACAGAGGACAAGGCAGCAACACAGAGAACCTGTCTCTCCCTTTCATCTTTCCGGAAAAGAGCAAAAGGGAAGAGAAACCAACCCAGAGCAAGAACTGGTGTTACATGCCCTTAGCAGACACTTAATTAACATCACATTATAACAAGGCCCAGAAGCGACTGTGAAACACATCCAGGCTGAGAAGAGCTTACTGTCTTCTCACCTGCCCACAGGAACACAGACACACACACCTCCCAAGCAATGAGCAGCCCAATGAGACATTCACCTCTGCTGCTGACTTGCAAATATGCCGTCGGGGTGAAGATGGTCCTAGAGAAAGCAGGCCTAGCTCAAGCCCAGCTACTCCATTCATCTTCCTTCAGCTCATCTCCCCTCAACGGAAAGGGGGGGAAAAAGATTTAAAAAAAAAAAAAAAAAAAAAATCAAGATTTTAATGCTTAACTAGATCTTGGGAACAAGTGTACTGTTTGTTTCCTCTCTGATGACAAAAAATCTGACTGTCTAAGAAAGACTTCAGAAGGTAAAGTCCTCACCACAAAAAAAAAAAACAACACCAAAACCAAAACCCAAACAACAAACAAAACCAACTTAAAAATAAAATAAATAAATCAGTATTTCCCTTTCCTTCTTCTCCCACCTCTTCAGAAATTAAGATATTATGAGCTCTGGAACAGGGTCTACATTTTCGCCCTGTAAGCGTTAAAACATGATTTTAAAACAAAAATATAAAAGGAAAAAAATCCCACCCACATCATCAGAAGAGACTCATATTCTTAAAACATGTACTAGGTTTGTAAACAGCATTAAGTACTCGGCACTTCAGTGATTTGTGGTGAATCTTCAGAGCATCCATGGCATTTGTAAAGTAATTTTCACAGACATCCTCTAGAGTTTTAGTATTAGTCTCTTTACAGATACACAAAAACTGAAAGTGAGGGCCTTGCCCTGAGTGCTAGAAGGAACAGTGCCAGACTTAGATGTTCCTCATCCCATAAACAGTAAAAGAATTACTCACACTTATAGCATTGTTTGTACGACCACAGCATCCCTTTCTGTCATCTACTTTATTAATGATAGAGCACCTGATTCAGTTATCACTTCATGATATGACTATTCCTATCCCCATTCTAAATTAAAACAAACAAAGACAAACCATGTCACTATGGTTATTGAAAGGAAGTTACGTAGATTTTTATTTTCCTTTATGATAAGCCTGTTGCATATATTTTGGACTGCCCCCCTTCCAACTTTCCAGGAGCTGGTTTTCATTCCCTTTCTTCGGAACTGCCGTATTCACACAAACACCAAACACATGCACCTACTGACACATATTCAGAATGGGAAAAAAAACCATACTAATATTCTGTGCAAAGAGAGCTGATTTGATCTGCACAGCCCAATTTGTCTCTTTTCTGTCATCTGCTCTGTTGGAAAGAAAACACCAACAATTTGGGGAAGTCACACCACTGAAGCCAGTTTCAAACACGGAGTGAAGCTGGTATTTGAAATTTCCTAAACCCCCCAAAGAAATGAGTGTTTTGCAGGTAATTATATGTGCACATACAAGAATATCTCACAACCCCACTGAGTTACTACAGAATCTGTACTGGAGAGAAAAGACAGAAGAGCAGCGTATGAGACTACCTGGTAAAGGTACATATAGCTATATACATATAGCTAAAGCTATGTATCACACCTCTCCCTAGAAGCATATTTCTTAGAGCAAATTTAGCCATCTCCCAGCTGCCAGATGAGAAGAGACAACAGCCAATGGCCAGCTGCGGTTCCCAATGCCATCCCGGTGCAGGCACAGTATCGAAGGCAAATAAACTTGCTGAGACAGGCACATTTCCTACAGCAAGCCCGGGGAGATCTTCTAAATGGCCTTTTTAAGGCATTTATAAATTAGTGTTTGTACGAGTGAACACAAACAAGCAGTTTAGTGGGTTGTGTGTTTTTGTTGACGTAAGCCAGTATAAGCACAAGGTTTCTGTTTACAAAACAAAACTTGGATCAACAAGCTAAGTTTTGTTGTGCAAGGCTTTCAAAGGGAAGGAAAGAGGGGTAAAACAGGCCCAGTGGCCACCAATTACTCCCAGTTCTTGGCTCCAATTAGATCTCAATTTCCAGAGGACCCGAGTAGGCTGAAAATACAAAGCAGGAACTTAAACCACACTTCTGTGAAATATTCAGCTGCACAAGACGCTCAATGATAATTCAGTTCTCTGTAGCTGCCTGGGATGCCCTGGGGTTGCTGCTGTGATGGAGCACCTTCGAAATCCCGACAGCTGAGTACATGCAAAAGTAAAAGGGGCAAAATTAAAAAACCCAAATGAAAAAAAAAAACCAAACACATTTCAAATTACCCTGTGGCTATTTGAACACACTTAGATCCTTGTGTATAAGGCTATAAAAAAACTGGAGGACCAGCGGGATAGGTATAACGCTGGGAGCATTATGGTAATTTGGGAGCAAGAAGAACAACTATAAAAACTAACAGGAAGCACAGGAAAAAAGTTCAAGCCAGTCTGAGGAACTGGGTAGTCAACAACTTATCAGCTGAAAGCATTAAAAGAAACATTTTTGGCAGATATGGATGACACTGGGAACTGACAAAAACCAAAACCAAAACAAACCCCTCTCTACGCTGCTTTCTGCAGATAAGCAAAACCAATGACTCTCCTACTGGCTGCAATTTGCAACTAGGAAGAAAATTCCCCTCAGCAACAAGCATATGTGATATCCTGATCTAGGAAGAAAACAAATCCGTAATGTTTTTCACAGAAGCCTTTGCAATTTGATCTTACCAGCTTACGCACAATCTTCCCCTTCGCCAATGTATTCCAGAGGCACAATTTTAGGAGAACTTTGCACGCAAGAACAGAATACATTCTGAATTAACAATGTTAAATAAATTCACATTCTGGAAAAAAAAAAAAAAAAAGTTTTCCCATTTTAGTTCCCTCCCTCATACTTGTTCAAAACAAGCCTTGCCTTTTGCAGGAGACACTGTCACCACTCCAGCGTCTTCATATAGGATAGAAACAGTTTTTTAGCTCGAACAGGGTTGTGAGACTGCAAAGAAACCCGGTTTTAAACTAAGAGAAACTGCAGAACCCAGGCTTCATTTTCGCCAGTTGCTGCCCATCCCCAGTGATGTATACATGCTGGTACAGATCTCCATAGTATGGACTAAACTGGGAATCTCACGTATGTGAATGGCCATATAAAGCAACACAATTTTAGATCAGTCGGATTCAGCACTATAGAGAAACTGACTAGGATCATCTAAAAAAAAATAAAATATTAAATCCAGCCCCTTCAATGTTTCCTGGCTTCAAAGGTTTATGAATATACAGAAAAAAAATAACCAAACTCAAACCAACACACCAGCAATTTTAAGCTTGATTCTGTGTTAACACATCTGTTCTCCATTGAGACACGGTGAGGGGAGATTTTTCTCCCGGAGAGCAGTGCAAGCAGGGCATTTCCCTCAGTAAGAGCTGGGGGAGTTAAAACATGCAAACGAAGAGGAATCTTGGAAAAAGAAACTGGCAACCTTTAGGCTTCACCACAGGTGAAACAACTGCCGCGTTACAAATCCGGGACTCTAGCAAAATGAACTGCACCCTTTCGGGAACAAAATTATGTGTAATAAGAAAGCTTGTCCAAAGAACACAACATCCTTCACTTAGTTTGAAAAACTGTCTGCCTAAGCACTAGCTGCTTAAAAAAATAGAAAAAAACCTCACACAACAAAAAACTCAAACAAATTTACAAAATTACAATTTCAATTACAAATTTAAGAGTAATTTGTATAATCACTACTCCAAAGGCAAAGCAGCTAATCACAGCCATCAGAAGAGTTGTACATTTTGTCCGAAAGTGAAGCTGAGAAGCTAACAGTTAAGGATACAGCTCTTTAGGACAGCAATCCCTGCTTTTACAAAAAACCTACAGCAAATTAGCCATTACAGTAACGGTTTGTTTGTCCCCACAGCAGTGTATTTGTTAGTTGAAAACACAGCACACAAATACACTGTGTACTTACACACCTGCCCATCGACGCTGGGCCTGAATAATCTCACAGTACGAGATGACTAAGGACACATACCACAACCCTGTGCGGCCACTGAAGCATCACCTCCAGCTTTACAAATGGAAACCTACAGCCAACACCCCAAAAGGTATTTGGGCAAACCGATTCCCATCACCAAACGCAGCACGGAACAAGCTGGAGAACGTGGCCGGTGATGGCACCAGATCACACCAACTACAAAGGCAACAAGCAACCGAGCCCTGCTTTCCTCAGCCCCGCACAAGCACTCCAACCTTTCCTCCCAGCTAGAGGCAAAATATTTATTCATCCAAATAGCAATCGCAAGCAGCAGAGCTAGCAATGCACAACAGCAACGATAACAAAACCAAAAAAGCCCAAACCAAAAAAATACTGCTCAAAACCAAATCAAGTAATCACAGCAGTGTTTGCACTGGACGGGATGTATGTAATCTGATGTTCTGCATTACATCGAAATCTAAAGAGCTAAACAACTGCAATAACAATTGGAACTTTTTTTTTTTAATTATACTAGCTTGAAATTACAGCTACAGGCCATTCATTTAATGTTTAAGAGAACAAATATTTTTTAACTGCCTGAACTGTTCTGCAGACACATAGTCAAAAATTTGAATGGTACCCCCAGATGAAAACAGGAAGGGGGAAACCAGTAAACACGCTTTGTTATCTATCATGCTAGCAACTCTGTAGAAAAACTAGAACTTCGGATTGCATATATAAAAAGCATTTTATATTAATTTATTCCAAGCATTTCCACTTTAGAAATAAACAAAATCTTGCATTAAACATTTTTCTGAATTAGAATTTTCCTCAACATTACAACCTTCCTCTCCTTAACCTATTCAGTGCAAGAATTGCTGAGACGTGTCACTGTCGTGTTCCATCCCACGAGGTAACAGGGACGATCAGTTTGGTCCTCTTTCTTATAATGGCAGCACCGCCAAAGCAAGAGCTTCTCCTCCTCCCCCTCCTCTCCTTTATGGTGTCTCTTATTGAAGCTTTATCAGCTTTCAGTCTCATTTTAGAGCCGTAGGAAAGCACGAAGCTTGTCTGCAAAGCAGGACTCTGCAGAAGTTAGAGGTGACAAATTGAATATGTAGTATCAGCGTGTGCTGAATGACAGTGTAAATGCTCCCAGCGAGGCGCAAGATGTTTTTAGCACGCTGCGTTTGAACCTTGGGAGATTAAGGAGGGTAAGTCAATATTTGTCTTAAATTCCCTCCTTAGATGTCCTCACATACACGCGTGACAAATCAAAGAAGGGCCATTCGCGTTAACAAAGGTGGGGCGCGTTAATACCACGGAATTTTGCGAAAGGGCTTTTGAACAGTTTGGGCAAAAATTCTCAGGGAAAAAGCAGAGCGTTCGTTCCGCCCAAGTCCTCAGCCCCAGCCGCCACCGCAGGTGCCGGCAGCCCAGCCGCAGCGGCCGCTCGCTACCGAGCCCCAGGGCGCCCCGCGCCCCCTTCCCGTGGGTGCCACCACACGCCCCGGGCCCCACCGCCCCCCGCGCCGCCGCCGGGCCCCGGGACGGGGCTTTGCCGCGCCCCAGCTCAGCGCCGCCCGCGAGCGCACATAGCGCCGCTATTACTGACAACAATAACCGGGGGTTAAACCGTCTCCTCTGCCGGCAGACGGCCGCGCCGCACTCTCGCGCCGCCTTATCCTGCGGCCGGGCAGGTCCTCCTTTCTAAAGTTGCCGTCACCCTTCCTACTCGCCGGGTCCGTGAGACTTCTTCAAGCCAAGGGAGGCTGGCACTCGGGCGCACCCCGCTGTTTTCGCACCTACGGGCCGGTTCCCCGACGGCGCTTCGGGAAAACTTTCGCCCCCGCGTCACTCCCGGCCCTGCGGTTCCCCCCGGCTCGCCGCCCGAGCCAGCCCCTTCCCCCTCGCTGCCCCGCGTCCCCCGGCGTCGGGGGAAAGCCACACGCAACGCCCGGGAAACAACCGAGGCGCCCTCCCCCGGGCCCCTCACACCCGTCCCCAAACCGCCACCGCGGCTCCTCCCCGCCCCCGCCAACGGCCGCCCCCGCCTGACCCACCGCGCCCCACGCCGGGCACCGGCGCCCCGCGGCGTGGGGGAACACAGACACCGCTCCCGCCGCCTCCCCACGCCCCGGGGGGGACAAGGCAGCAGCGGGACGACGCCGGGACCTCTCCCGCTCCAGCCCCGCCGGGGGAACGGCCGCGCCGCGGCGGAGCTTCACCCCCACGCCGAGTTTCGTCCCTCCGCGCCGCCGGGCCCCACCGCCCCTCAGGGCGGCCCCGTGGGGGGGTTGGCCGGGGCGCTCCGCCGCCGGGCGGAGGAGGGGTGAAAAGGCGGGCAGCCGCGAGTGGGAGTTCCGCCTTCTCCCCGCCGCCGTCCCGCGGTGAACCATCGCCCGCTCCCCCTCTTACCTGAGGCGCTGAGGGCGGCGGCGGCGGCGGGCAGCCATCCCGCCCGCCCCGCGCTGCCCGGCCGCGCAGCAGCACCGGCGGCCAACCGCTCCGCACCGCCCGCCCCAGCCCCGCCAGCATCGTCCAGCACCGGACCTTCCTCCTCCTCCTCCTCCTGCGGCGGGCAGCGGGCCGCCCCCGGGCGCGCTCCGCCGCGGCTGGGCCGGGCTCAGGGCGGGCGGCGCTGGCTGCCGCGCCGGGCGTGGGCGAGCCCGAGCGGAGGGCGTCTCCTCCGGCGGCCCGGGCGGTTTCGTACGTTTTTCCTCTTCTCCTTCCCGCCAGCCGCCGCCGAGGGGCTGGGCTGGGCTGGGCAGCGCAGCTCCCTCCGTCTGTCCGTGCGCTCGGTGCGGGCCCGGGGCGGCAGCGGAGAGCTGCGGGCCGGGAGGCGGCTCCGCTGGGCGCAACCCACCGCCCTTGGCGTACAGGTGCCTCTCCCCCCGGCCCCGGCCCCTGCCTCTTTCTGCTCCTTGCCATTGCAAGCGGGTTTCCGCAACTGTATTTACAAGCGAGATTAAGGGAATCGTCAATTTCTGCCTCACCTGAACACCTGCCTTCTACGCAGCTGAGCATTAGATTATTGCCTTTCCGACCTGCCTGCTTTTGAGGAACAGGACTACTGCTACCCCCCCCGCCCCGTGTCTCAGTGGAATAGACACATTCGGCAGCAAAGCACAGGAGGAAAACGCTCTACGGAGTTCGTTATTTCACAAGAAAGTTGTGATTACAGCAGGAGAGCACTCAGCAAGGCTTAACCCTTCTCCAGTCAGTCATTTGTTTGCGATCCCCTCAGCCCAGAGCGTCTCCACGCACACAGGTGTTTCACGTTCAGTACAAACCGCTGGCGGACATCAGCCCCACGGCATTACAGCAGGGAAACCCGCGGGAAAGCGGTGTATTCCTCTGCTCTCTCTGCCCTTTATAACGTTCCTCCAAAGCAACGCCCGACGGTGACAAACGGATCTTGGAAACTGGGCTGTTGCAGATCTGAGAGACTGTCGCGATCATGGAAAACATCGACAACTCATTGCACATTTGATGACGGCTCTGGGGGACTAATGAGACCCCACTTGTGTCCATCTTCCGAGCTCTGGAAGGGAAACCTCATGCAGCTGAGATCATGGAGCCACTCGTTCCTGTCCCAGGGTCACTGCAGTCTGTTAAAGCGAGGGTGGGCCCAGGAGAAGTTGCACTGTTGACACGCAGTGACTCCCAAAGGCATTAATGTGTGGTACAATCCCTGTATCACAGGGATGCCCTGACTGGGAATCAAGACTCATAATTCTTTTTTTTTTTCCCTGCCGGCCAGGAGAAACAAGGGAACATGTTACCAGCTGGGCCTTGTGTCACTGCCAATTTTAAAATAATGACTTTGACTCTTTGAAAAACCTACCCTACATTCACCTTTCGCACCTTTCAAACTGCCTCAGGAGGCAACTCCTGCTCTGTCTGCTAAGCAACATGTTCTGTGTCTTAGTTTCCACTGTAAGTACTCACTGTTCACTGTAACTTAGTTGTTTCCAAATCATACCTCAAAATTTATCTATGATGTACTTCACTTCTAAACTAACATCATACATAATTAACACTTGACAAAGAGAAGTCTACCTAAAACTGTCATTGCATTTATACTTTCATACACATTGAATACAGTAAATATAAAAACATTCTGCGAAACATCACTATGGTCACAGATACCATTAAAATAGCTGTAAAACGCAGTGGATGGTAACGTTTCTTGAGTGCAACCACTAAAACAAGGTCTGGAGCAGAAGGCTGTTCAAGGGGGACAACTTCTAGGTTGACTTACTAGCTCCCAAACTTTCGCCTATTCTTCCCCCCCCCCCCCCCCCCCCGTGCTTACAATGTAGTAATTGTAATGAGCAGTTAGATTATGTTAACTTGAAACTAGCTTGGAATGAGCTTTCTTGTGTGAGACGCAAATAAATCTCTTCCCTTCTGGTATCTATGTGCTCTGCCAATAGAAAATGGCACTTCAAGGAGAGTGATTTATGCATGCACAGCATCAGGGTTCTTGTCTTCGTATTATACATACGTGACCAGCCTCCGTTCCAGTAAGAAAATAGTTAGGAAAACAAGCAGATTATTGCAGACTTGAGACTTATGTTTCAAGTCATATTCTCAGGGACATTTTTAAAAAAGGAAACTATTTACTAAATAAAACCAGATGGAGTTGTAGGGAAATGTGAAACCAAAAAGGAATAAGAGGGACTCTGGCTGCAGTGTTTCTGAGTGGCGAAGGGTCTGTCTTAAACCTCAGGGCATTCGTTTCAAATCTTTGTTGAGGTTAAAAAAAACAAAACAAACTTTAAGGTAGGACAGAAGGACATAGATGATCATCTTAATTAAAAACTTCTTCCCTGGGCAAAATATCAAGCTCTAGAACTCCAGACATGTCTCACCAACTGGAATGTCAGGGGCACAAAAACTGCAAGAGCAGAGATCTCTACCCTCACCACAGGGAGGAACGTGGCCAAAGGTGCCGTGCATCATATTCCAAATACGTTCAGAAGGGGAAGGCACACAGCCTAATTACAGGGTAATCATTGGCCAGCTATAGGAGTCCAATGACAAAATTAATCAGGACCCCAATTATAGGATGATGTTCCCATCACTCAAGGAAACAAATATGCTTAGATGTAACTTCAGTCATGATTACATGGAAGCCAGAGCCCCTTTCATCATCCTTTGTCTTGTTTCCTTCATCACAGTTCTTTTGATGCTTCCTTGTTTGGTCACAGGTACCTTTCCTGAGTTGGAGGGTAAGGGAGGGAGAGCAGAAAAGACTTGATGACATAACTCAAAGCCTGCGTCTGTACAACAATACCAAACCCAGAACAGACAGCTGGAAGTTCGCCCCCCAGGACAGTTCTATGCCTTTCACTAAGCAGGATTTCCCCCTCCCCCTTCCAGCATCCCCCCGGAACAAAACTTTCCAACATATCTTACTTGAAAACCAACAGCTAATGGTTTTTCTTTTAACGATGGCATACTACAGTTCAAAAGAGAAAATATAATGGAATGGAATAAAATTAAATGATGCATCCCCTCCAAAACTCACGTCTCTACTGAGAGATTTATCTCGCATCTGGTGATGAGAAGCTGCTGCAAAATCTCTCCTCTTCAGCAGCAGATACAAGCTAAGATCTCGAGCCTTGTTTGCAGAATTCCAGATCAGGCCATTACAAGTCATAACTAACCAGCCTGAATTTTCCCAAAGTCACAAGGATGAAACCCAAACTCCTACGCTTTCATGAAGAGGGGAGCCTACAAAGTTCCTTCGCTCCTTCTGGACGTGGTAACAACACTGTGGCCATTCAACCAATGTAAAGACAAACCTTTTCACCAGGGAAAACTATGTTCCCTCCCAGCGCACAAAGAGCAAAGAAACCTCTCTTCAAAGAATGGAAGAGGAGCTTATTGCAAAACATTAGCTCTGCCAGTACTAATATAATAATCCTCCTGCTCCAGCAAAGGAAGAGTGAGATGAGACCTATCACTGACTTGCATAGAACATTGAAAAAAGCTCTGTATTTTCTATAGGATGGTGGATTATGCCCGTTAAGTTTTCCTAAATAAGCTGTTGGAAAGCCTGACGCCACACGGGAAAAGACCTGGTGTCCAATTACAGAGATAAATTCTTACTCAAGGAATGAGAAGTGCTTAGGCTATGTGGAGGATCATAAATTACACTCTTATTAGAGTTGCCAGGCTGTCTAAATTGCACTGGAGCATGAAGTGAGTAGAGCAGAGACCCAAGTCGCGATTATAGGGAAGTTGCATCATCCACAGTCGTCATTTTTTCCTCCCTCTTCTGAGACTTTTTACCGTGTCTCATTGTTTGCGTAGACTTTCTTGTATGGTTTCTCTTGCTTATAAATTTATCTTTGATGTATAAATTTTTACAAAGATAATTTATTGCATTTAGGAGCCTAATACAGGGGTGATACACGGGATCACGTGACAGGCATAGAAGTCTCAGAAAACTATCACAGCTAGCAGTAAGCTATTATTCGGGTCGGCATCGCACACACAAACACAGCTTGCACTGGGCAGGAAATCAGCCCACAGAATATGGTTCATGGCCCATCTCCCAAAAACATTCAGGTTAAGAAAGAACTGGCCCAAGAGAGAAAAGCTGCAGCTTGACATTTAAATTGACCCCAGTGCGATAACACTGGCCAGCTCACTAGGAATTCACACAGCGTCTATGGCAGAGGCCGTTGTTTGAGTACATTAATTAATATTAAAGTCATGTTCTAGTTATGGAAGCAGCATATCAGTTTTTAATTTCATGTTCCCATTACAATTTTAGCAGCCCATTAAGCCTTTGTGCAGCAGGTACCAACACCAGCACACCTCTGCAATGAGGAGCCTTCCTTACCACCCCAGGGGAGCGCGGGGCGCCAAAGAGAAGAGTTCTGCTAGTTTCTATGTCCCTGTCACTAACATCTTTCCCGGGGAATAAAATGATGTTTATATTCTATGATTCTGTGTTCCCCATCCCCTGAGGTGCTGAGCGCTCAGAACCTTGCAGGAACAGCCAGCTGTAACAACAGGAACAGTTTGTATCGGGCAACGTGAATGCCAGAGGCATCCTTTGAATCCTTGCTGAGCGTTTATTTGTGAATACAGCTGTGAATACCCGTGCCTCAGGACAAGCGGTTGCACGACTGTTGCCACTCACACAAGGGAAGTGGTGGGAGCGTGTGGGGACAGGGCAGAGATTCCCCTTTTGGCACCACTGCACGGGGAAATCAGCCTAAACTGCCACTGGAGCCACAGCTCCAGGGAGACATACACAACTAACGCACCGGAAAAACACGGGCAGGGATCTCCCGTTTAGGGTTTCCTCATTCTGGAGCCATTCCAGAATTCCAGCTCCTGCTCCAGGCAGGACAGTCTGTCACCAGAGAGCAGTAGCACAATGGAAAAGTTCAGCTGTTCCCTCTCTTCCCTTGACGCACCACCCGCAGTAGGCAGAGCTTCAGCCCGTTTCGGGCTCTGGCTCCTTCTGCACCAGAGAGTCAGTCACGTCTTCAGTTCGGAGCCTGCAGTATTAAAAAGAGCTTAGAAACCCTTTATTTACCCACGTGTTCTTCCTCACTCAGGCAGTCTTAATGACCTCTGAATGACTCATGGCTTCAAATGTGAACACGTGTAAATTTAATGTCGTGGGTGTGGGCACAGAGAGCAACGGCTGCTCAGAACACTGCACAGCGCGACCCGCGTGCTCGGGGGTCCTCCGTGAATCCTCTGCGAAAGTACTCCGCGCGAGTAACTGAGGGTTAGTAATAGCTATGCACAGCTCGACACGCGCCTCTCGAATGCATGCAAGAGACCACAGAATCAAAGTGAAAGAGCGAAACTGAAATAAAGAAATACTTTACAGTCCAAAACTGCAAATAGCGATTAAATGACTCCTCAGACAAGCACAAACATGGATTACACCAGAAGAAACCATGCCCACCTAGATACACAGGGGTTTGTGTTTTTTTGTTGTCATTTCACATTAGTCATTATGAACAAACACCAGAGCTGAGCACAATAATCTATGATTCACAACCACACTCGTTCTAAAAACTCTGACATCCCATTTTAGGCAAATATTCCGGGATCTGAGCATCCACTCCAGCCCCACTCATGTCCCAGGAATATAACGACAAAACCCAGTATATTTTCCCTGTTTGGGTAACAGTTCTCCCTTCCCCTTGAGGTGATACCATGTTGTCTGCCCCGTTACTGTTTAAGGCTAAGGAAGACAGCCAGGAGCATGACAACTTGTTGGAGAAAGGGCTGGCTGCTAAGCCAATTTACATTCGATACATGTAAAATTCACTAGTGAAAGCTGAAGGGCATTCCTGGAAGTCCCAACTCTTGCTTCAGTAAGCCCTGCCTAGACCTTTTCCGCAACATGCACAGTTTCTGTAAGATTTTGGTTACTTCTAGTTATTTTTTAAGGCAAGTCCTAAACTCCAAAGTAAGGAGCTGAAACATTCTTCCTGCTACCTTAGGAAACTGCCATCGAGGAGAGAAGATAGTTCACAGGTTTATGGTTCTGTTTTGGTGTTTTTTTTTTTTTTTTTAAACTTCTCCAGGAAGCCATATAACAGAACTTATTTTTTATAACACACAGTTAAAGAACCAGATATCACCGTTAACAAAGTTGCCTGTAACAAGAAATCAGGATGAAAAAGAGTAGAAAAGGCAAAAGGCTGGTGGTACCCACCTTTATGTAAATCAGTTTACGCAACACCATTTGCGATAGTTTTGCAAAGTACTAGGCACCCTATCTCAAGTATAGTCTTAGCAGGTGGTGTGAGAAGACAGACAAACATCATCAAAAATTTAAACACACTGAGAAACTGGAAGCCTTAGAAAGCAAATTAAGGAGAGGACATAATAACCGCGTATCAAAGAAAGAAGGGTACAGAGCAGTTTGGCATTTCCTATTCTCCCTGGCACAGGAAGCTACACAGCATTCAGCAACTTTCAGGAATAAGAAAAAATTCTATTTTTCTTCACAGGTTGCAAAACTTTTCATTAAATGAAATTATTCAAAGGCCAACAATACTCCGTTATTCTGATTAGCAAAAACACCAACAGGCTTTGACGTGTCAAGCGGATCTCTAAATACATAAGGTAGAGTCGCAGCTCAGGGTAGGAGAACCTGCGCACTAGGGATTTCTCACGTTTCACCCCAGACCATCCGATCCCAGTCACTCTGAAAGGAGGCAGGACGCTGGAGGAGGTGGCTGGGCAACGCCACTGGATGATCCGGCTGCAGTTTGGCAGTGATGGAGCAGCTGACAGACCCCTGACGTGCTGCTTCACTTTCCTCAACCGCTGCGTTCCTCCTGCAGAACCGGTCCATCCCATCCGCACTGCTAGAGATGCCACAGTCCCGGTTGCAGACGCACTTTCCACTCTTTTTCCAGGAACTTAAACTTTCAAAATACATGTTTGGAAGGCTGAAAGATTTCATGCTTGCTCTCCAAAAATAACTTACGCTTTTGTGTAAACAAAGTATTTTTGGTAATTAGAAATAATAGTTTGGATGGGGGAAAAGGGGAGAGCTTGGAAACTCAAACAAATTTTTATTTTGAGTAAGGCACTTAGAAATACATAAGAAATTGCTAAACTCCAATATCTGGATAGACAGTCAAAGCACCAATCTTTCAGAAGCCATGCACGTGCTCAGCAAGCTGGATGGAAGACATCCAGCACACAGACCAGTGGTTCCAGTTCTACTTTTACTCCTGGCTTCCCCTAAGCTCTACTTCAGATAATGAAAGCAGTGTATTCAGCTGCCAAAGAGACAAAAGCTGAAAGAATTCCTTAGCTACAGATGATTGCTACACATTTTATTCTTTTTTTTTTTTTTTCTTTGCTTCAGCATTAGGTCATTAGGTAATTTTTAGTAACATTTTGTATTCAGAAAAGCTGGGATTTACAGCCTGTAGGGTTTTTTGAAAGCATCGTATCTACAGAAGTTATTAACAAAAGACAGTATTTTCCCCTAAATTATGTTCTAACATTAACCCTTTTGTTAAGTTTTTAAACATCTTTTCAAACAATTTAAAAGAAGAATCACATTTCCTATGGCCAGCAGATTACCAAGATGGTTAATTATCACCAACTCTTCCTCACGCGTGAGGATTCTTGTGCCAGTAAGCACTTCACTCGAGAATCCCACAAAGCCTCAGTGTCTCACAAGCAGAGACTTTCTACTCATGTTGATAAACACCAGAAAAATTATGCTACTTGCTAGCCAAACAATACTTCCTTCCAACACTCTCGGCCTTTTTAAACCTGTCACTTTTCTTTTAATGGCAACATGATTAAGGGTGTAATTGCAGATCTGTACTTGCTGATGCCTCTAGGGTGGTGGTCTCTTAACATCTGAAAAAAATCAAATACAACACACATACGTAGCTTTAACAAAATATAAAACAGAAAATCATAAAGATGAACAGGTGCAAGAAGAACAATATTAAAAACTCATTCTCCGTTTACTTTTTTTTTTACAGATTCTGGAATATTTCCAGGAGTTCCGTCATCTCTATTTCTGTAGAAGTGCGCAACTGCTAAAATCCTGTGCATGACTGATATTCCAAGTTAGGCAGCTCCATCGCTTTTGCTAAAGACTTTCAGAGGAAAATCAATAAATTCTGTGAAGTATTTGATACTTTTCTAGTTATCAAAATTGTAAAGGAAAACACAAAGGCCCTGCAAGTGGAAGTCAGTAAGAATTCAGGATTGAAGCATAAATTAAAGAAGCACCTATAACGTGGTTATTTGAATTTTCATTGCTCTTGTAATAATATCTTTTAAATGGCACTAATCATGAGAGAATTCTCTCGCTACACTCAAAAAGTAGGATGCTTTTGGATTTTTCATGAAAAGGCATCATCAGTAGCTAGGCAAGGAAAAATAAAATGTTCTCAAGAGACTTCAAATCCCAGTTATTTACAATAGCTGAAACCACACTTTGCAGATTCCTGCTTCTGAGTATAACATAATGTCAGTTTAAGTAAAGGCATGCAAGGCTGCTAGAAATGTGCTTTTTTTAATTCTAGGAACTGACAGATAAAGAAAGATACATCAATAAATCATTAGTCTGCCTATCCCACCTTTAAAATTCCCAACACGACTGTACTGAAAAAACCTGTTATGCTAAATCTCCGAATTATCTGGGTCCAACAGGCATTACTATTACATTCTTCTGCTTAGAACTTAATCTTTGTGATTCTGAAAGAATTATGTTCTACCTCATTTATGAAAAACTGAGAAGCAATAGTGTATGTAGACACCCCTCCACCCTTTTTTAAAACAGAGTAAACTACTAGAAAGAGTAGGTTCAAAGAGATGGTTCAAGTTCAAGATACTTCTACGAGACTGTCTTTTTAAAATTTAAACTAAAGGTCAGTCAGAATGGAGATGTGCTCTACAATTCATAAAAAAATAACTAGATTGCCTGTGCTGTGTAATAACTTTACTGAACAAATAGCTCTCAAGATGTACTTTTCATAATTTTTATATACAAAAACCATAGAAGAATAAAGCTTTAAGTAATGGTTTTACAGAATACGTTGCAATTAATCATGGCATAGTATGTTCTCAGATATTCAATACCAAGCTCACAAGTCAGAAGCATCTATCATGGGGCATTTAAAATTGTAACATGCTCTTCTCATCTTTGCAATTACAAATGATTTTTAAGATGCCCCACTCTTCACCAGCACTTAGCTTTCACCCAATGCAAATTAATCTACAAACAAGTACAGAAATCCTGGAGGTCTGATTTAGGGACAACATTCAGCATCGCCTCAGACATTTATTACATGATAAATTAATTTACTAAATGGAAAGTTTCTCTTAAGTAATCTTTGGGTAACTTAAACACATTTAGTTAAGGACAACACACAAATTTAACTTATAAAGGTATCTTCTCCAAACAATGAGTTTGTGCTAACATGCAGAATAACACCACTTGCAGAATTGAATTAGTGCATCTTTTAAAACATTTGCCATCCATAGCTAGTACTTTTTTTCTTGCCTATTTGATTCAGGGGATATTCAGTTAAAATGCCATGTTAGCATTTTCAAGGCTATTTTAAAATCAAATGTAATCACACTAATAATAATTTAGTTTTTTGTACTTAATTATTTCATTGTAGTCACATTTCATTAAACCAAACAAAAAAAATCCAGAATAGTAAGTATGAGTGATTGTGCTTCATGAATTATTTCTACTGTGCCTCTAAAAAAACCAAACCAAAGCCATCCCAACTTAACAACCAAATTTAAAAATCTAGGATAAATCTATCCAAAAGCCCAAACCATTGAGTTACCAAAACATTAGCAAGAACAAGGTTTCAGAAAGATGCAGTGTGATTACATTTTGAATTTTGACATTTTAAAGCCTTTACTTTCACTGATGTAAGGTAATTAATTTTTACACCCCTCCCTTTTTTTTTTTCCTTTAGATCACAGCAGAAATCAAATCATGTGTGAGTGAACGATTACCCATGCTTACTCTAAATGGCAGACAACACAAGTTACAGAAACCTGGAGAAAGACTACAGTAGTTTACAAAACATAAAACAAGGTTAACAGATATGCCTTCTTTAGGTTAATATATAGGAAGGGTTTTAGGAACTATATATCAATAGCTCATTTCAGACTATGCGGTGTTTTTTCCTCCCTTCCAGAGATCTGCGAAATAAAGTGGTAAACATGTTCTCTTCAATATTCAGTTCAGTAAGAGTTTAGTTGCAAAAAGATTATACTTGCATAAATATAAAAACACATGATAAAGCAAAATATTTTAATTAGTAAGCCAATCATAAATAAATTCACCTAAAATTAACAGAAGAAGCAGCTATGTTCTTTCTACATGGATACTTTTTTTAGCATGTTTTAATAGTCAACTTCATTGTCTAGCCTGGGACAAAACAATTCATCATTGAGCACTCAATAATTCTGCACACTGAGCTAAGTCTTTTTTTTAGTTACATTTTTTACATTTTCTTTACAAATGTAATACTTATGTACATTATATATTTTATTTCTACAACTGATGTACTTTACTGAAACTCTACAACTTTCACAGGGAATTCGCTGAAGTCTTTAGTAAATATGAATCATTCCTTTTAAAAAGAAATTCATATAAACAACCAACATACAGCACTGCCCTTTGACATCTCTGGTAAGAATTTGGATCTGGAAGGGCTACTATAACAAATGTAAGAAAAAAGGCTTTACCTAATTGTACATTTCGTTAAGAAATATCATCCCACATAGCTACATAAATTCACCAGCTTGCAATAAACAGAGCACCATACTGCTGCACAACTGGAAACGCGTATAAACCAATTTAAAGTTTACTAGTGAAACAGCTTCACCACTCCTAGCACTTTTAGACTGAAGTAAATCTGCAAAATTCTTTTGGAAACGTGTACTTCTTTCACTGTAAAGCTTCCAAGACAGTGCTGGTCACTGTGTATTGTGAAGAACAAGTATCCACTTTTGTAATTTCCCATATGATTCTCTTGGCCCATGCTTGTATCTGAAGTCAGGATTTTTCTTCTATTTATTCCTTGTTCACTTACAAATCTGCTGTTGAATATTAAGTAGGAATTCATAATATGAGAAAGCTGCTTCTGTCCGATCCTCAATTAAATGCTGGAAAAACTCTGTTTTGGCAGGGTTCTCATCTCTGAAAGAAGAGAGGAAGATATTTTAGACCAAAGATTGAGAAAAAAAATCCACTGTCAATTCAAGCAGAAGTATAAGTTCTAATGAATTGCTTACTGTTCTTTCAAGTCTAAATTCAGTCCAAAGATACTACAGTTGCAAGTAATCCAGAGTTAAGTTAACCCTAAAGTTTGTAATACACTACCAAACAACAGCATCTTTTAATATGTAAAAAATGGTAGAAAAGTGGGTGAAATAGCATTTGAAATATCTTGTAGAAGCACAAAAAAAGAAGTATAAAAATGAATTTGTTTTAGAAGTTAACAAATATGCTGGTGGCAATGAATTCTAAAAGGGTTAAATTAAATCCTGATAAAGATTAAAAAACTGGAAAATTTACATCTCTGGTTACATGTAATCTCAATGCCCTCCCCCTTTTTTCTTATTTGGCAACAGAAAAGAGAAGATAAACATGTCAAAGACCTAGTATCCAAAATTATTTTCCCAATAAAAAATTGCTGGGACACAGCAAATATTTGCTGGGGCACAGTCCTCTGTACCGGTATAGCACAGTGTGCAGCAAAGCTCTGCCGTTTACTATGGTCTCAGCGCTACTCGCAATTCAAGCGGCAGCCATAAAGCCTACAGCTGAAGAACTTCAATCCTATATTTAAACATTATTTATCTGAATAAGAAAGTAATCATACTCTCTAAAATGTGATCTCTGCATCAGGCTCAGTAAACTGAGTACTCTAGAGAATACATGTAAATTCAAGCGTAAACGTTTTATAGAATTTAAACTTCTTTAAGCGGGTCATGGCTTGAAAAGGCTTCAGAAATGCCTTGTATGTCATAAATCAGCTGTGGTCCTATGGAGCTCAGTAACAAATATATACAATTTTTAAACCATCTACAGATTATTAACCTTAAACTGTTTTTATGTGTAGGTACTGAAATTATACAAGCTATACCAGAAATTAACCTGGTTAACCCCATTGATCATAAGGATATCCACTGCTTTAGTATATTCTTAATATAAGAAAATATGCAACTAATTCCTACCAATAAAACTATTAACTGAATTTGTACTAGTTTCAGAGATGACCTTTGCTGCTAAGGGGTTTTAGATAACAGCACTATATCAACTGGAAAGAGGATGTTATTCAGTTTCTTCCAGGTCAGATATTCCCATTTTTCATCACCGTCAATTAGAAATTGTAAATGCAAGATGCCAATAATTACTCATTATTTAACAGCAACACTTACTTTATTACTTGAAGAACTGGACTTAAAGGTCTGCTGTCTCTAAGCCAAGATATGAAAGATCGCGTCCTCTCTGAAGAAAGTGCATCTACCTCAGGAAGCTGTGTCTGGTTGAGGGGAATTGAAAGAAGTCATCATCTTTTATTATCAAAACTACTTTAAATAGATCCTGATAGTCATAACATGACCCAAGCCATATTTCTATTAAGAAATTACCAACCATGGAGTACATAAACCTATTTTTCCTTCAGCTTTAAGTACAAAAATTCAGTGATATCTGTTCTGTAGGAAGCAGTGTATCTTTAACTTAAACTGCCTTTTAAGTGCAAAAGATTTTAGAAAGCAAGCTCATTTAAAAAGTTGTTTTTTTCGAATTGCTGCTTCCCTTTATGCTTTTTTTTATGCTTTCAAAATGCTTTTCTTCCTTTTATCTTCACCTGTCAATCAGGTTCCTCCATGTTGCATTTTGCATCACTGAAAAGATGAACACAATATGAAGAAGTGAAATCTGAATAGTAAGCAAGTTTCAATGCAAAGATTATACTGGACTATTTGGTTGGGGAATGAGCTAAAAAAAAGTCAGAATTAAAAAAACCCGAGCTATTCACTGAAATAAATATCCCAGCTCTTATAACCTTTTAAGACCATTGATACGACATAAAAGAATTGATTACAGATTTAAAAGTAGTCCTATTGCTACCTTTGTAATAAATGAATGGAAGACATAATTTAAAAGCAAATATAACTTTTATGTTTGTTTTTTCTCTCATTTTCATTACAATAAATGCTATATAACCATTGGAAAAAAAAGTCATCATCCTTCCATTATTCAAGTTCTTCCTGAAAACTCTCTCAACTAATACTTACCATCAGCTGATCAGAGGGGACAGTTTTAAATTGCTAATACAAGCAAAACACAAAACTCTGAACAAGCAGTCCAATTTTATAGTAGCCTTGAAGCTCACCACTCTTAACCTGTTTCTTATAATTCCCACTTGTCACTTGCTTTTCCCTTTCATGATATGCAAGCTTTATAAGCAGGAAATCTCTTCCTATATGTTTCTACAGTGACTAACACATTTTTGGTACTATCTGAATATAACTATTTGATTCTGAACTTTATTCTAGAATGTCTTAAAAGAGTCCATCCTTACCCGCTGCTTGTTGACATTTTGGAATCACTACCCACAGAAGGCAGCTCTTTTTTTAATTGCTGCTCTGTTTCACACACAAGACTATAGGTACAGGTTATAAGATAAAACCCCCTCTACCAAAACATACATCCAAGGGTCTTTGATGTCCTAATAGCTAAAAGTGTTTCTTTTTAATGTTGACTCAAGGCTTGGAAGATGAGCAAAACTTAACTCTTACCCTTTACTTACAGGCCTATCATGTCATAGCACAGACTTGGTATCTTACACCACGTTCAGAGGACACAAGGCTTCTGAACACCATGATATCAATAAAATAACTTTAATCGTAACAATTAACATGTCTGAATAGATAATTTTTGTATTCATTCTGTGAAATTCCACCCTATTCTTGTGAGCCTACATGCATTTCCATAAAAGTAATAAAAGTAGTAAACAATTTTTTAGCATTCCTTGAATGCCAAAATTTACATGTTGACATTCTCTCCTTGAAAGCATTTGACAACTTCTATCTGTCTCCTATGGAGCTGGCAAGAGGTTAGAAGGTACCCAATCAAAAAAACCTTAATTCATAGTTATATAATTAAAAACTGAAAGTGCAGAAAAAATAGATTAAATATAGATTCCAAATGTAAGCAGTATACAGGACAGCTCATTAAAACGCCTACCATTTTCTGTGGTACTGATGCATAGTTTGGGTATCCAAGAACATCTTTTATGAAGTTGTTATCACAGTTTTTTCCAATCCAAATGTAAAAAATCTGTAAGATGTCAGAATCAGTATTAGTAAGGGCCTTGCATACGTTTTAGAGACAAATGGTGACATAGTTGGAGTAAAACTAGAATAATACTTTTCATGCAAATGAATCACTTGAGAGCTCCAGCTGCAATTCATGTATACATCTCTATATTCATTATTTGTACATTTACTTATTAATACACTGGTAGCATTTGCAATAAAACCATTAAATGTCAAAAAAGACATAGGTGGAATGCAAATACTGAAAGAATGAGAATGCAGGACACATCTATATTGGAACAGTTAATGCACTAACTTCCCATGTTACCTCCTAAATTGAAGGACCTAAAATTTTATAAAGTCACACCACTGTGTCAGTTACTGCACACTGACTTCTAAATCTAAACAAGTCATAAAACATGTGGCTTTATCCAATGAAGTGTGTTTTTGGTATAGTGCTATGAATACCTTAAACTGTATCTACAGATTTTGTTCCCTCCCCACAATTCCCTCACTCTTGCAACTCTTGCATCACACAAACCATAAAATGACATATTCACGCAGAACTGAGAAGGTTCTTGCATCGGTGAGAAGTGCTTTGTTAAACAGACTGTAGTACATACAATTTAATAACCATTAATGTGAACTCTTGGTATATTCTAATCAGTCTAGCATGAAAAAAAATTAACCTCTGAAGCCTTAATATACAACCTCAAAGATACTGCTCTCATCGAAATATGAAAGCCTTTCACTGGAACACATATTACTGCCAGGTTACCTTGAATGCTGATTCACTACACGCTTATTGTTGAGAGTTGAACACTTAACTGCTTTTAATAATTCAGCATACAATGCTTTTTTTTTTTTTTATAAGGAATGTATGAAACTGGTAACTTACTGAACCACAATCCATAAGAAAAGCTCCTTCTCTTGTCAACTTCTCCGCAGACAGCTTCTGAAGAGGTGGCTGAGGAACCACTCTGTCATTTACATGTATTGTAGTCTGCAACAAAAACCAATACTCAATAAAAGTAGAATATAAACAAACCCTATTTTTCATCTTAACCAGGTAAGATAGAACAAGAAAACACACTGTTAATCTCCAGCAAAATTTTGAGGATTCTCATGTAACAAAATGCCATGTTAAGTTTAAAATTATTATGTACATCAAACAATTCTACAATTTCACTTAACTTAAAGGCTACTTTATTACCTAAAAAAGAATAATGCAAGTTCATTTAAGTTGTGCATGTAACATTTCTCATGCTATAGATGCCAAAATTTCAAACGAATTCCAGTGTTTACACTTAGATTTTCTAGAACCAGCCTCCACAGATTTTTTTTCATTGCATTCAACTTCACTAGAAATGTTGCGAGAGAAGAAAACCACCAAATTCTACTCCCCATAAGGGTTCACTATTTTACTGCATTCAAATAGCAAACTTCCTTATTAAGCATACTGCCTGAAGCGACACGTGGGTTTGTCCACAGAGCACTACGATTGATCTGATTAAACAATCTGGCTGTTAGCATTGACATTATTAAAAATACCCCCATTTCCTTCCCAGCAGCAAAACCAAAACCAATATAAAACTCAAACCCCCTGGTATTTTCAGATAAAAGTTGACCCCCCTGTCAACACAAAAACTGGCTGAATATCTACTAAGAATCTGTGAAGCATTCCGCAAATAACATAGGGAAATAATAGTCTAGTGACTAA
The DNA here is from genome assembly GCA_017639485.1 of Pluvialis apricaria. Lineage (NCBI taxonomy): Eukaryota > Metazoa > Chordata > Aves > Charadriiformes > Charadriidae > Pluvialis > Pluvialis apricaria. Next base: position 59,541,231 of record CM030010.1, on the reverse strand, counting down.
GCACATCTCCACGTGGTAAAAGATTATTAAAAAAAAAAATCGCTATTTTAAAAATTCCACATTATAACGCAATAGATTAGAAGCTTTTAGGGATTTATATATAATGATGAAAATCAAGCTATGAATGCCACTTGGGAAAGTTCCAGGCTTTACTCAATGCTCTCAAGAACCAAGCTTTAAGAGAAAAGAAAACCAGCAAAAACATTTTAAAAAATGCTTTTTTTTATATATATCATAGAATTTTCTGAAGAAACAAGACATTTTAGAACAGCCTCTGTCACAAATACTTTAAACTGAAGTAGTATTAAATAGCAGATTAGCCCTCTGTTATATGATGTAAAATGGGGTTTGTCAATTAATTTCAGTAGGTCAAATAAACCCTACTGTCTGTATTATTCTACTAGAAATAACTTATTTAAAATCCTTTGCTAATAAAACTGGATGTCCTAAAGACACTGCTGGCTCTTTACAGCACTCGCACATCGAATACAGTGTTTCAGCATATGTTCCTTAACAAGGATTGCTGAAGAAGCTGGCTGCTCAAATACTGGAGGGGGTTGGGGGGAAGAGTATAAAAAGACTAACTAATCAATTCCACTGAAGAACACTGAGTTTAGACTCGCATATGTGAGTTTATGAAAGATGTTAAAAGAAACTTTGAGACTATAAATAACTCCCAGATTGGGCTGAACAATACCAACTGTCAGAGAAACTACTCAAATTACCATATAATCTTGTACGACACTTAAAAACAAACTCCTACGTATACTTTCCCAAAGCTAGTGACTAACAAGCTCATGAAAACCTACTTTAAAAAACAACTTATTTCTGCAATTACAACTAACTTGGACCTTAAAGAAAATCCCATCTTTCTTACTACTACAAATGCATCTCTTTCCTAGGCTACCTCTGTAAAAGGCAAACTAAGAAAACCCGGGTTCGTACATGAAGTACTTCCTCAGTCTGATCATGACCATCTAGAAGTACAATTCTGTTTTATCCGCATCAGTCTGAGAAACCACTGGAAGTTTGTTATTGCAGGCAACTTTACCTGGTTTCAGTATACAAAACCTAGAATCCTCCACCAAATCTACTTCATCAATTTCCCCCAGACAGTTCTAAAACACAAAACCACACTGAAGATGTTTCCAATGCATACAAGCTTCTCTGCTTTCTTCATATAATAGAAAAACATGAAATTATTGTGGTCACTGAAACAAGCTGAAGTAAAAACACAGTTCTGCTCATAACACACTACTGTACTTGCAACTCAAAACCTGAAAATAAATGTTTATTTTTTATAACTTACGGAAAATACTCTGTTTACATTACAATGACAACTTAAATTATTGCAGCACAACATCAGGTTTAACAGACCATTAAAACTAGAGAATGTTATAAAATAGGCTTCATGCATTACCTCATCAATCAGCTTGTCTATTCTGTACAAGTTGGGATGGATCATTTTCATCAAATGAACAAGAGGCTGGCTCTTCATCTGGCACATTGCGTATACACGATCATCCAGGCGTGTACTCATGCCTGTTCTAAACGCTTTCTGTAAGAGAACAGTGTTGTTACTCAAATAAATCCTGTATTTATGTCACATCTGAACAGTGTATTTCAGATTTTTTGAAAGTGTTGAGCAAAGACAGCAAAGCTTTTGCAAAGAAATGCATCTTAATGAGATGCATTAGAATCTCAATCAAATACAGCAACTTGAATATAATACCTTTTAAAACTTAATCCATTCTCCCTCTTTATTGGTGAATGAGAATAAAATAATTTCCCCCCCACTTTGTGTAAATTTGTATGTGTCAGCTTTTCTCATTTTTATTCTTGACAAATATTACTAGCCTGTGAAACTCACCAATGCAAGATATCACAGGAAGAGACGAGCCTAGCAGAGTTCAAAAAAGATATTTCTGTGGATAAGATTAACTCTGTTTTTATATTAGTAAAAACTAAATGTTAAGGAAAAGCTTTGGAACAGAAATATACTTTCATGTTTTATAGCAGAATCCAGGCTCTCACAGGATAAACTATTTTTTGTAATCTTTCCTACTGGATTTTTCAGGTCTCCTTTAGAGAAATAAATGGTAACCAATCGCTGTTAGAGGCAATACAATGGAGTAAGCACCATATTCTGATTCTACAGAGAATATTCCTATAATCAAAGTTCATATTCACTTCTACAACAAAGCTAAGTACATCAGTCCTCTTCTCCTTGGCCGCCACAAGCATTTTGGTTTCTCTATATCCCAGGCTTTTTTATTATTAACAAAGATAATAAAACCCTCAAACCTAAGCAACTTGTTTTCTCAGCCACTCTTACTTCTGTCTTCTACACGGATCTTCTTGATAATAAATGGTCTGGTTTTCCCCACCATTAACTGCATTACTTATGCAAGTACCAAAGAAGTCCTAATCAGTACATTAAGAGACTAAAGTAATCACTAAGCCAAAGAAAATAAGTTATTATGATTAGATTTCTTGCCAAACTTACATAAAAGGTTTATTCATGATACAAATACAAAGAACTGTCAGACATGAAAATCTTTAAGCTATGAGATTTATTAACAACAAAACCCTGCAGAAAGTTCATTTTTTAAGTATGATATTTGGTAATACAAAGATATTAAAAAATAAATAAATCAAAAAGTAGTAACTACTTCTACATGAATGTCAAACTATATCACTTTAGTTTCTGTAATACATTTCATTGTATCTTCATGGAAACTCATTTTCCTTCTTGGTACTTTAAAGTACAAAGTATATGCATTAAAAAATATCTGACTTGCTTTTTTCTTCATAAACCAAAATTGAAGTAGTACTAATCAGCGGCATCCAACAATATGGGCAACACCAATTAGCTGCCAAAATCTGAGAAATGCCAACTGTTAGAACATATATATATATTTTTATTTTTGTTGTAAAACAAAATAAGACAAAATACAAAAAAAAAGAAATCAACTAAACCAATAAACTGTTCAGGCACTAATAATTTAAAATATGCTAATGTATTCATCTTTTATTTGAAAGACCTGTAAGCTTGAAGATGATAACCCAATTTTCATAATTTATAAAAGTGCAGACATTGCTTGACCTAGAGCTGAAGAATTCCTCATATGGAACAACGGATTAAATATCAAACATTAATCCACTAGATTATACATACCTGTTTGAGAAGGGCCAAAATATACAGAGGAAACAGCTTGAGGGAATTTGGTGCTATCAGCATGGACTGCTGCAGATTTGAGGCAGTTGACATGTATGCTGCCAAGGAGTCTACCACAGCATTAACTAAGGCATCTCTTGCATCCGAAAGACTGGATGAAACTGAGCGATCAACAGCTGTTGGGTTAGAAGGATACAAGAAATTACTAGAGTTGGCCTCCTTCATTCCCTTGAATTTTGAAAACATTAGTTGTGCTTTTGAGTGATATTTTAAGATTTAAAAAATACAAAACACACCCGTGGTCCTAACTTTTTTTAGGAGTAAGATGATTGCCTATACAGAAACTCACTTTCATGATGCTTCAAAAAAAACAGTGTGGCTGACCTCTGTTCCCTAGTTCCTACTCTTGGGAGAATTTAAAAAATTGTTTAAAGCTGTGGTATGTACTCAAGACTAAATTTAAATCCTGTTTTAAACCCTTATACAAATAACTTTGCTATTGCTGAAACTCTCTGCTGTCCTACATCCAAGGTAAGACTTGCAGCAATTATTTTTGATTATTTTTTTTTCCACAAGAAATTTCTTCCATTAATTCAATAGCATAATTATGATTAGTGTAAATGAAGCTTCATCTTTCTCTGCTGAGAAAGGGCTGCAAATCCTTTGGTTGGAGGAAGCCACCTGGTGGACTGAATGCACATTTAAGACAAGATACAGAAGCACTATTTATTTCTTCTAATTTATTTGACTATTAAGATACAATATAGCATATACTAAAATGCTGCACAGAACCATACACGTTCAATGACAGAGATCAGTCTATCAAACAGCCACTTTTGACTTGGGTGCAGGGGATAAGAATCCTCAAACCAGCAATGACAGGATAGAAGCATAGAAAGCTAACGCATCTCTCAGACGCACTGTTGTCTTAAGTTCCCTTTCAGTCTCCAGCAATTCACTAAACTGAATCGTTCTGTTTCTTAAGTAATCCTAGAATGCTAAAGTTTGAGACAACAATCATGATGATAGAAAAATGAGAGTTTTGATCCAAGTGCTTTATGATTCTTTGTCCTTCAAGAAGTTCTACAGAACAATGAAAGAAGGCTCCTTTTAAAAGATTAAAGTCACCTAAGTATTCAGACTAAGGAATATTTCAATTAATAGTCTTTGCATAACTTTGATTTTGTCGTCTTTTGTATTGTCAAGCTACAGTGTGCTCCACCACAACCTTTTTCTGCAGTACTGAGGCTTCATTCACTACTTCACTTGAACAGCCGGCAAAATTAAGAACATGCAAAAAGATATTTGAATCTTCCTGGTCTCCACTCACCCATGTTTGCTAAGAGGCAGACAACTGCTTGTACATCTGCTCCTGCATATACATCAGCCAGTGAACTTACTACAGGCAAGCAAAGTGTGTGCACTCGAATTCGACGTTCACCTAATAAAAATAAGCAGAAATCATTAGGCAATAGCTCCTGGTAGAGGTATACAAATTCAGTCATTACAGCATATCTCCACTCATCTAAGATGCACTCATTTTGTAAAAACACACTAGTCAGGAAATTGCTGTATCACTGTCTCCCGTTCCTGTCTCTTAACCCGTTCAAATTCTGCAAAGCTCTAAAGCATTCAACTTACGAATCAGCACAAGTTCATAACACAAACTAGCTTATAACACCCACAGTAAGTGTCTTGATCCTACAAACTAAGTACATTGATTTCCATCCCAAAACTTTGTGGCATTTTCCATAATAGAAAGTAGCTGCTACTCTTTATGCCCACCCAATGTAGTAGCAACTCACTCTAATCCATCACGGGTCTGTGACTTTGGACAAAGTGTGTGCCAAACATGTTATTGCTTGTAACAATGGTATGCCTTTTAAGTAAAGGAATCTTGCTGAATCAACGCTATGTAAGATGGAGATAAATTACATTTTCCCATCAAAATCGAGTTTATAAAGATTTACACTATGTGATTAACTGCCAAGCAGGCTCATTAGCTTTGGTAGGATTCTCTTAGGGTATAGAGAAAAACAAAACGCTGTGGAACTAACTGTACAAATACTATGTTAGACAAAGAAACAAAAAGCTAAGTGGCCAATTCATTTGAATTTATTTACCTTTGCTGGAAGTATACAGAAGAGCTGTTTGAAAACAAACCAAAGATGTGTCAGTCAGACTTTCCTCAATGGACATTTGTACTGCAAATCCAGCATCAGGATTGACATTGGCAAGGGACAATAAATCAGTAGATCGTACAAAAAAGTTCCCATGAAAAGTATGTATTGAAAGACCTAGAAGCAGATTAAATAATTCAGAGTGAGGAGGTTAAAACCGCATGAAAGACACCTATAACTAAAACCTACAGCCCTCAAGCTATGTTTAAGAAAACAGTAAAGATACTTATTTTAACTATTACGCAGAATCAATTACATGAATCATTAGGCATTTCAGCATGATCCTGTAGAGTTCGTGTTCAATTCTAAACACTCCAAACTAAATGGTGCCCTTACATTACACGTCAACTTAGTTGAAGTGAGATGGTGCCATCTTAAGTAAAAAAACAAAACAAAACAAAAAAGGCAAAAGCTAATGCTGCTTAAGACTAAGGATATTCAAAATGACAGTTAACATGCTTACACCAACTTTCCCATACGAATCAGTATTTAAAACATACCTTTTGTACATCTTATGCGCATAACTGCTTCAAATCCAATCTTTCTTGTAAGGTATCTTTTAAGGTCTTTTTGCAACTTCTCAGCCTGAGCAGGATTATGGCTACGATGGAAAGATGGATAGTAATAGATGCAGCCAGCCGAATACTTGGACATGCAAGCTGTGAAGGAGGAAAACATATGGTTAAGAGGTAAAACAGTAATGTGAAGTCAGGACACACAAATTGTGTCCAACCTTCTGCAAGTCACATCTATGTTCATCTTTTTCTTGAAATGACCCGTATCTGTAAGACAACGAGAACCGGCCCAGACTCCGGCCACTGAAGACAGTGATGAGTCACCCCAATGCACAATTATCTAATTATACACTTACTTAATAAGCATTCTACCTTTTGCAGCTAAGACAGGAGTGCATGTGGAACTATTTAATGGTGTAGAGGCAAAATTAAGTGTATGCTCAAAGACAAATCTTGGTTAATACTGAAAGATGAGAACTCTGTTCTATCCCTACAATTAAACTTTCTTAATTCCTTGCCATCTGACTGTTTACTGCTCTTGAGCAGGAGAGTACCTTCTCCTTTAAAACTGTGTTCAAGAATAAATTGTCTGATACCTGTTCTTTACTGCTATCAACTTCAAAGTCAATTGCTTTGCAGCATTAACTGCATTTACAAAAGTGCAAAAAAAATTGCATGACTTAAGAATTCCTGAAGTAGCGACTTAAGAATTCCTGAAGTAGCGACTTAAGAATTCCTGAAGTAGCGACTTAAGAATTCCTGAAGTAGCGACTTAAGAATTCCTGAAGTAGCGACTTAAGAATTCCTGAAGTAGCGACTTAAGAATTCCTGAAGTAGCGACTTAAGAATTCCTGAAGTAGCGACTTAAGAATTCCTGAAGTAGCGACTTAAGAATTCCTGAAGTAGCGACTTAAGAATTCCTGAAGTAGCGACTTAAGAATTCCTGAAGTAGCGACTTAAGAATTCCTGAAGTAGCGACTTAAGAATTCCTGAAGTAGCGACTTAAGAATTCCTGAAGTAGCGACTTAAGAATTCCTGAAGTAGCGACTTAAGAATTCCTGAAGCAGCGACTTAAGAATTCCTGAAGCAGCGACTTAAGAATTCCTGAAGTAGCGACTTAAGAATTCCTGAAGTAGCCTGTGCTTCCAAAAGACAGACAACAGCACGGAAAGAGTAAATGCATACATCAGGTACTCCTTACCAAGAGACGCTAGATCTGAATATTGTGAACTTAAGAGAAACAAATCCACAGCAGTCTGCTGGCCTGAGCAGTCCAGTGCCAACTTCTTATAAAAATCTGTTGCTGGACCAAGATGCTGGACCACCTTTGGTGAATAAATTATACAGGAAAGAGTTAATGCAATGATCCTGCTCTCTTAACACTTCATGGAACAAAAGACATACTATTCAGTAGCAAAGTATCTGAAAAGGAAGTCACCGTTAAGCAATAATTTATAGGCATTTCCACCTGCAGAAATGATTTTCCTCATGCTCCATATTCTTTTAGCTTATATTTACAAGCAGTTACGATCCTACTTTCAAGGAAGTTTACGTTCTCATACAAATAAAAACTCATTTAACCATGTAACACTTACTGGATGCTGTAAACCACAAGGCCATAAAAATAATAAAAAATCATGTTTTAGGTCTACAATTTAATATATCCATGCTTTGGTTCAAAACCCAGGTTGATATTAACTGAGTCACAGATACTTGCAGTTTCTTTTGCTTGCCAAGAAAAGCTATAGACCAATGGCCCAAAAGACAGCTCGTACACTTTGGAACAAGTAACGCCACGCATACATGTATAAACTAGTGATCTTAAATGCATATAGACATTGAATAATTAAAATTTTGTGAATTGCTATAAACAAAAACCAAGAGTTGATCTGCAGAACTATGCAAGTCAGAAAGACATGGCCAGTCCCTAGTCTCATGAGATGAATATTAAAGGAAGTTTTCGTACCTTTGTGCTGGACCTTTGATTGGGATCTTCTCTGGAATGCAAAAGCCCCGCTCCCAAAGATGGTAACTGAGTTTGAAACACAGATATCCGACCACCCGTTGGAGACATCAGTTTAAACGCAGCCTGAAGAGCAGGGCCCAATGCACTGTGTGTTTCTCTTGTATTGGTGAACATATTTGGTAATGCATTCAATAGATCTTTTATCAGCTGCAGAACAAATTGAAAGGTGTTTACGAGATTTTGCAAGCTTGAGATTTTCTGCCATTTCTAAAAAGCTGTATTGCCATAACTGAAGAGGAACAATCAGTACCAAATATTTCAGCTTAGTTTCAACACACTAAGGAAAACAAAGCCATAATTTTAAAAACTATGATGCATCAAACAAATAATGTGTAATATTTCTATAATTAAAAAGTAGCATTGGAATTACATATTATGAAGATAGGCTTGAATTCAAAGTTTAAAAGGAACCTCTGTTTTGAATATTTAACTCTAAGTTTAATGATACACTTTAAGCATTCATACCTCTTTGCTTTCATGGAGATTTACAAGTAAACTATCTGGTGTAGGCAGGAAAATATCTGTAGGGAGAACGGAAAAAAAGCATTTAATTAAAGAAAAAAATAACATTAAAATAGAAGAAAACATTTCACTGCCCACTGTTATATGTACCATGAAATACAGTCTACTTTTCTGATACATATATTAGGAAGAATAATACAGCCTATACAAGGCTTGTTTTATTCAAATCAAAATTAACATTTGAATTTCACTTTTTAAACACCACCTGCTCTGTAGTTAGTGTAAGATTATTTTTGAAAAATGTATTCCCTATACATTCAATAAAAATCACCTAATACCAGAATATTTGAGATTCTGATCTTTCTTCTGGGAAGAAAAGTAGCTTCTATTTGCTTTTTACTTACCGTCAATATCTGAGACAATCAGCATCTGAGGCTGAGACAAACCTTCTTGCAAGTTGTAAAATTGAACAGTGCTGTCAAACGTTATGAACCCTATTCTTGTTCTCGAGTCTCCAGGCAGCCTGAAGCATGAAAAAAATAAACTATTAAGCCCTAAATCTCTCTCTCAAGACATATACATACACACATCTCCTGCTGACGTGAGCAGAAACTCAGCTCATGTATACAGGGGCAAAGGGAAAACAAAAGGAAGGAGATCTGAAACATGAATACAAGTAATATTTCTTCAGTGTTTTCTGAAAAACTGGGATAATGATACAGTTTACAAGACTAAGTGTTACAGATAAGCACTCACTAATATATTGATGGTTTGTTCCAAGCAGGTTCATTTAAACATTACACTGACAAATGAAAGAAGGTAGCCTTCTCAGTTCTTCTATAAAAAATAGTGCATTCTGCTCTTTCGTAATTCAAAAACCCCATTCACTAATGTAGTTACAGAGTACTTACAGCTCTAAACCAAAATCCAAAATCTCTAGAACGCAACATACTTAATTCTCATGTGGACCATATTCCCATGTATGGCATGAAAAATACAGAAAGAACTACTAAACGGGATTTCTCAAATAAAACATAAAACATCAGCAAGTGCTGAAAACCATGACAGTGAACAAAACCAATAGAGGCAGATATTGTTTTCACCATCTGGGTACATAAATTAACAGGATGCACTGATTTTCCTACAGACCTTGCATGGGATTTTATGAATTTTCCTAAAATAATGTAGCATATTTCTGAGAATCTGTTGACAAAATACCTGTGAAGATCTGAACAAAGAAAGACTAATCCAATAAATGTAAGTAAAGAATTTTATCGTACATGTTAGTGTCTTCATCGGAAATGAAAATCAAGTTTCCTAAGAAAAACTTGTAGAAAACAATTTTCAGAGCAAGGCCTCTCCACAAGATGGAAATTAGTTTTCAAGCGACATGAACATAGTGAAGTTTATTGACCCTTGCTCAAAAAGCACCACCAATCCCATACATGCTGTTCCAATGCAAAAATGAGAACAGACAGAAAGCAGCACAGGTAGATCTAAGTAACTGTGATCTAAAAAAACGCAAACTGACAACAAAATTCACCTAGGCAGTCTCCTACCAGTGGTTACAACATTCCAGTATGCAGCACCCCAGCCATTTCAGTGCAAGAACCAGCGAGTTTAATCTCCGTAATTTAGTTATTTTTCTTGGTCTTGGCAGGGGGAAAGAGCGCATTTCATAGATGTTTGTACAATCAACATGTTGTTAGAAGTTACAGCTAAATATTCTTTGCAGATAAATAAGCTAATTATTTTCAGATCCATCTTTAATCACATGCAGGGAAGATAGCTCTCATCATGTAAACTGCTTCAACAGCTATTTTTTGGCAGGGTTGGGTTTTTTTTTGTTTTGTTTTTTAGACGTCTAAGTTGAATTTCAGAATCTCAGGCAACAGAACTTCTGTCCTTTAGGAACAGAATGTTTAAACACTTTGTGCAAGTTTTCTGCAAAACTGTAGGTTAGTATTATTCATAATAAAACGTTAGCTAATTTGAAAAGGTTATTTATAGTCTTACTTGTCTAGGTTCTCCAGCAATGACTGGCAGACTATTGTCAAATATCCAGCCTCCACTGCATTATGAGACACATCTAAAACAAATAAATATACCGCAGGCTGAGGAGGACGAAGCTACAAAGTAAACAAATAAAAGTAAAAAAATGTTCAAAAATCATATTTAAAGAAATGTTAAAAGTGATTAGTCATTAGAAAAGGAAGTGGGAAAAGGGGATACATAGAAAAATGCAATGTATGCATTATGCAATAAAACTGATTTACTAAGAGTCATGCTGATACGCTTAACCACGATTCCCAGTGGTTAATAATTCCCATTTGTAATAAGCATACAATGTTATGTTTCAGAACAGAAACTGGGTATTTTAGTCTCTCCTTCCATCAGTGAACTCAAACATGACTCTTACACTAGATATGGAATTCAGGCTTCAAAACACCATTGTTCTTTCAGTGTGCGGACAATGTGATCCATTAAACAGGGTTAAAATATTCTACCTACATCCTTTTCCCAACCATATAACAAGCTGTATTTATCCACTGCCAAATGTCTTGGCCACAGTGAGTCGATTCAAAGACAAGAGAAGAATTTACTTTAGCTGTTGTTAATAATGTCATTACGAACAAGGCCTTTTCCCAAAGCCTTGTTTATCTTTCTTGGAGACGAGACTACTATCACAGCAATTGTAGGTTGACTCCTAGTTAGAATTGTTTCTGCCGCAATTACTAACTAAAAATTTGAACCCAACTTAATTCTCTAGTTATTCCATTACTGGTCTTTCAAAACCTCTTCAAAACGAGGGAGAAACCCAGAAACCACATTGCAACAGACTGAAGCCAGCTTATGCCATGTTAAACTATACTGGATGACTACACACAATGCAATTGCCTTTAACTGACAAGCCTCTGAATATCTACATTTGCCAAAACTCAAAATAAAAATGAATTTTAATTATTCTTTGGTGTTAAAGAGGACCTTCACAGGAAAATTAATACACACCAGTGGGGCAATATGCAACAGTAATTCCAAATGCATTCAAAGTAACATGCAATTGCTGTTGAAAAAAACCTTTTTTTACCATATAGTCCGAGGAAGCAATGAATTCCACCGTAGAATTTTGGACCTCTGGCCGTTTGTGAGGCTCTCCATAAGATCGCGTCAGAGGATTGTACATAAATTCTTCAGGAACTATAAAAAGTAATAAAAAATATTTTTTTCTGACAAAATTTTTTTTATATATTTGTCAGCTGCCATAATGGGTTTTATTTGCTACAGGCAAACTAAAGCAGACAAAAAAAAAAAAGAAAAAATTCACATTACAGATACATAAAATGACAGAACATTTCAAGTATCCCAAGGAATATCAAAGTTAAATAACAGGAAACAAAAGAAGGTTTACTTTAAACAGCAATATATCCCCAACTTTAAAACACCAATGCAAATGTAATGTCTCTCTAAATTGGAGAGAGATGGATATGACAGATGGACTACTTGGTGGATAAGGAATTGGCTGGATGACCCCAACTCTTTGAGTGTGGCCAATGGCTCTATGTCCAAGTGGCTACGAGTGACGAGTGGCGTTCCTCAGGGGCTGGCACTGGGATCAGTGCTGTTTAACATCTTTGCTGGCAACATGGACAGTGGGATTGAACGCACCCTCAGAACGTTTGCTGATGATACCAAGCTGTGTGGAGCGGTCGATGTGCTGGAGGGAAGGGATGCCATCCAGAGGAACCTGGACAGGCTTGAGAGGTGGGCCTGTGTGAACCTCATGAAGTTCAACAAGGCCAAGTGCAAGGTACTGCACATGGGTCAGGGCAATCCCATGCACAAATACGGGCGGGGTGGAGAATAGATTGAGAGCAGCCCTGAGGAGAAGGACTCGGGGGTGTTGGTGGATGAGAAGCTCAACATGAGCCGGCAGTGTGCGCTCACAGCCCAGAAAGCCAGCCGTGTCCTGGGCTGCATCAAAAGCAGCATGGCCAGCAGGTTGAGGCAGGTGACTCTGCCCCTCTACTCTGCTCTGGTGAGACCCCCACTCTGGTGGAGTACTGCATCCAGCTCTGGAGTCCCCAACATAAGGACATGGACCTATGGAGCAAGTCCAGGGGAGGGCCATGAAGATGATGAGAGGGCTGGAGTACCTCTCCTATGAAGACAGGCTGAGAGAGTTGGGGTTGTTCAGCCTGCAGAAAACTGCAGGGAGATCTTCCAGCCCTCCAGTACTTAAACAAGGCCTACAGGAAAGGTGGGGAGGGACTCTTTATCAGGGAGTGTAGTGATAGGATGAGGGGTAACGGCTTTAAACTGAACGAGGGTAGATTTAGATTAGACATTAGGAATAAATTCTTTATTCTGAGGGTGGTGAGGCACTGGAACAGGTTTGCCAAGGAAACTGTGGCTGCCCCATCCCTGGAAGTGTTCAAGGCCAGGTTGGATGGGGCTTTGAGCAACCTGGGCTGCTGGGAGGTGTCCCTGCCTATGGTAGGGAGGTTGGAACTACATGATCTTCAAGGTCCCTTCCAACCTAAACCATTCTATAATTCTAAATAGAGCATTTCACAACAATAAGCTTCAACCTGTACTGTTTCTCATAACCTCTGGCCTGGATTGCAGGCAGTATTAGGTGTCATCATGTTGCCATTTGCATGTTGCATCAGCAGTCAATGGAACAAGTTGATTTCATTATACAAGTAATCAGGATAACACAATTACATTTTCTTCGTCTCCCAGAAAATTGCAAAACAACCTTTTGCTTCAGAAAATGAATTGACATCTGACTTATGATCCAGCGATTTAAAAAAACATCTTAAGAACACTGTCGTTTTAATCTACGTTTTAACCTAAATATGCCATGGACCAATATGATGCAAATATTTGCAAGAGATTCTATGAATGCAAGAATCACTTGCTACAAAAACTTACCATCATTAACTCTATAGCACAGATTGCATTTCCACCTCCTTTGATCAATGAAAGAAACAAAAGGGTTGATATATGTTCTGCAGGATCTGCATCTCACTATTGTGCTTGATGTTATTACTGGTAATTGCTAAAAAGAAACAATGGAAAGCTGTAACAAAGATATGTAATACATTTTATGGAAAACATTACTGTGCAGTACAGTGCATAAAATCTTCATAAGACTAGGTATTACACCATCTTTCATCTTTTTAGCTCATTTTCACGCAGAATAATTATGATGCCTATTAAAACTATCCTCCCCTTTAAAGTCAGAAGAAATAACATTTAATTATTTCTCAACCCAATCTCACAAACTGAAGATGTAGTAAGTTTTTTTATGAAATGACTTTAAATTACACAGTTACAATAACACAGCTACTATGGCAAGAGGAATTATGAAAGACAGGACAACTTTGGGTGACTAAGTATGACAGACAACAAACCTTACACAAAGAACACACATTATATGAAAAGAAGTCACACCAGACAGTGAATCATCTTTTTACATAAATACAAATAAGGTAGATTGAGCAGAGTTGCTTAACAGTTATGAACACAGCTTCAACCTTACATAGTGCTTACCTTCTATTGACAGCATTTATCATGCCACTAATACATTCAACCTGAGCACCTCTCTTCAAGAGGATAAACACCTTTTCAAGAGGTACCTGACAGTTCTGAGCCCAACATACAGAGTAGTAATTCAGAGTACCACAGGCAAAAAAAGATTTCCAACCATTAAAAAGAAAGTTTTGAAGGACTTGTCCGCAGATTTTCCCTTTTCAATTTCAATGAAGTAGCAATTTCAAGGCTTTTTTCCCTGTCCTCTCTAAGTCCCAAACAATTTTTTACTACTTCTGTTAAATTTAGGACCTATAGTTCATTATATTGTATTGTTTGAACAAAAATAGGACAAGCGCATATACTAAATACATACAATAAAAAAAAAAGTAAGCTACTTTACCGTTAGGTCTCTGAAGGGATGTAGCAACAAACCCAAAGGAAGCTTAGCTTTGTTTAACAAAGCCTGTGTCTGTGGAATATTTGTCAATGTACATCGAAATGAGCTGAAAGGAAATAAAAATATTATGTTGAAAAAGAAATTTTAAAAGATGTTAAAACCATTGTGTTAACATCTGATTTTATCTTGAAATTTAAGAAATCCCATTTTACATAGCTGATTTAGTAAACAAAACTAATGCAAAGAGATTTAAAAAGCCTCCTAAAAACCAAACAAAAATACTCCCATACTAGCAATTTAGTAGTTCAGCAATGCAAGTATACCAAAATGAACTTGCAATAAAGAGATAAAACTGCTTTAGATACAACACAATGTAAAATGATGTATTTTTTATTCATTACAAAGATTTTTTGGGTGATGGAACTAAAGGAGGAATACAATATTTGATAGTTCTCAGAGAGTAATATTTACATAAGAAAACAGTAGAAAAGGATCCCAAATACGCAGAGTCATAATCTTTTCTTTTATGTATGTACAGTGGAGGATGGACTTAAAGCTAAATAAAAGGCACTAAAAACCCCCAATGCACCAATAGTGCTGTCCAAAGTGTTCAACACCCAGGAATGATTTCGAGACACCCAGTTTTCCAATTTCTGTTTTCAGGTGATACCATGCATTGTCACTAGGGCAGTAAGCTGATTTACTTTTGCACAATTAATTCTAATTCCAAAATAAATTTTATTAAGATCTTTTGGGGAGAGCAATTTCCACTGTACCTAGCTGCACTTGATTTGGGATAGTAGATAATACTACTGAATGTTAATTAGAGGTGAAAGGATACATCGTGATTGCAGGATTACCACAGTAAAATATACTCACAGTTTATTCAGTGTATTTAGGCATGACCATCATAATTTTCTGGAAAAAATCCTATGCAATATTACAAAAATATTCTATGAAATGTACTGCATCATATTAAGGTGTTTATTAGTAGATTTTTTTAGACAGACAAAACAAGGCAAAGATTAAGCAGGTTTCTTAATGTTTTAATAAGTGAGCTACACTCACACTGCATATAATGTATTCTGATGGTAGGACACTTTCAACATTTGTGTAAGGATGCAGAGGATAAACTTATTTTCAAGTGAAAGGGGCTATATTAGCTCATCACGAAGATTTAAAGTCAGGAGTCAGTTTAGACATTTTTTGACACTTCAAATAATTATTAGTCACTGAAAAACATAAGATGCTGCTCTAGACACAGTACACTTACTCTGGACTGCAGTTTAATTTCCTAAGATCAGAATTCAAGTTAGGCACAGGTGCTGGAACTGAAGATACAGGCAAAATATTTCTATCTTGTGTAAGGTTTACTGGTCTCAAGCTTTCTGGCTGCTGAGAATGCTGTAGACTTAACCCTCCTAAGGAAGAGGACAGCTGGTTCACACCTGGATATTGCTGAAAAAAGCAAGAGCATTGCAAATGGGTAAACACACAATCATGTTTAAATAATAACCTTAAATCTTCTTGTTATCCCAATTCTTCCAGACATATATTAAAAAAAAGATACAGCAGTAGTTAGTAAGAAACCCAAACAAACAAGAAGAGAGTTGCATGGTAGAAATGTAAAAATACTAAGACAAATGTGACATACCTTCCAAATATGTATCACTGGACAAAATTCAAATTCATGATACAAATCAACATTGGAAGTCACATGTAATCCTTCAAGCTTTCCAGGCATAAGAAAACAAGTTACAAGAAAAGCTGACGATTTTTCCCCCCCTCTTTAAAGAAGTTACAATGTAACTTTTCCAAGTTACAGAAACTGTTCCATATATTTATTGTTAAATTAAAACAAAACACCATAGAAAAGGAGAAAACGTTCGGTTGGAAGGCACCTTTGTGGTCTGGTAGTCCAACCCCCTGCTCAAGAAAGGCTAACTTCGATGGTAGATCAGGTTGCTCATAGCCTTGTCCATCTGAGTTTTGAAAATATCCAAGGATTGAAGATGTCACAGCACAATCTGCTCTAGTGCTTCCCCACTCCTATTCTGAACAATTTTCTCCTTATACGTCCAACTGGAATTTCACTTGCTGCAACTTGTAAAAGTTGGGTTTTGTTCTTTTACTGTGTATTCCTGGAGAGCCTAACTCCATCTCACACTATAGTGAAAATAAAGCTAAGTCTTTCAACTTAAAATAAACAAACAAACAAACAAACATACATTTCCTCCAGGTCACATTTTACATTACCTCCATAACAGTGAAAGCATTCCTGGATATTATATACTAACCTATGGTACTACATTCAGATCAGTAAGGAATTTTGATCACCTACGACGGCAGTTTCGATACATTTGCCAGGTGTGCCTTACTTCAGAGAGTGGGGTTTGTAAAGCAGTATGTTTCATTTTCTACACCCCTTCACACATACATTTCTCTGCACTGCTTCAGCATTTATATTTTGCCTCAGCATCTGCCTCTTCTTCAGATTTCACTATTCTTGGGTGATTCACATGTGCAACAGGAGCCAGGTGATTGCGCACATCATCTTGGGTGTTTGGTGCTCTCTTTACCAGGAAAATGGAGCAGATGCAGGCAGCCTACTCTACCACATGCCCAACGCAGGCTCTACAGGGCGCTCTTATCTGGACTCCCTGCCATGCTCATAAGATGACGTAATGCTTGAGATCATAGCCCATAGTAGTGCTCCGATCAAACATATATTTGCCGATCAAGTACTGCATTATGCTTCTTCATGGTTCCTATCAATAAAGTACAGCTCTTTGAAACACCAAACCTTAAAACTGTGGATGCTGCTAGTAACTGGTGAAGCAGACTTGCTAAGCCTATTTGGAGATACACTTAAAATTTTAATTCAAAAGCTTTCTAATAAGAAGTTAAGATCCTATAAGATCTAACAAGAAGTTAAGATCAGTTATGCCATCAATATTAAATTTAACTTTTAAATTAAAAATACAAACCTGTGGATAGTGCTGAAACCCAGGATGGTGTCCTGGATTACTGGGTTGCACAGGAGTAGGTGGTGCTGCATTTTGGTAGCCAGGCTGCAGTGTTGGATATCCATAACCAAAGGGCTTAGAAGCTTTTGATGTCTGGGGGACTGATGGAGCAGGAACTGGGCTGCTGGTCACAGAACGTGTCTCTGGAAGGACACAAGAAATCCCACAGGTACTGAATTACTTAGTATTTATTTCTTAATTTAAGTGTGAACCCCTAAATGCTTAACAAACAACACTTCCATTTATAAGTTCTTTGCATTAGCCATCAAGTTGTTTATCCGCACTGACCAAATAAATTAGCAAGGAAAATTACTGCAATTATGCTGATAAAGGGGGTATACATGAGAAGATGACCATAGACTTGTGTAACTACTAACAAAATGCTATTTTATTAAAAAAAAAAAGTATCTTAAAGAGAGACATAAAAACCCCTTAGAACCACATCTTATTCCAAGATTTGCACTTGTTATAAACCGCAAGAGGCTATTCATGCTTAGTCTCTCCTCTACTGCTTGTGAATGCTGTTAAAACATACAGCTAAGGCGACAGAACTGCTCTCTAAACGTAGACACAGAGCTTTTCTTGAAGTAATGCAAGTCCCTCCTGTATATAGCTACAGCACAGTTTAGTCCCACTATTTTAAAAAGCCAAATTGAAAGTAACACATAGACCAAAATTCATAGAAAACTTAACAGTTGTAAAGAGATTAAACTACTCTTTAGAAGCGTCTACAAATGTGAGCTAAGTTTCAGAAGAATTTAAGCTTGGTAAAATCCATTGGGAAAAGTGGCAGGTAAAGAAACACCCACTGAAGAAACCAACTGCCAACAAACTATGGTTGGCATGAGCACTCCAAAAGAAAAAAAAAGAAAAAAAAATCAACACATCCAAGAAACTTAAAGTTGATCCTGTTACTCTTTAAGGAAAACAGAAGGAGTAAGTTATTTTTAGAATATGCCTTCAGCAGAACCAAAATGGTTATTTATTAGCTGAAAAATTAGAATTTGTAATCCTGCAGCCATGCCTCTGCTACCCTTACTGCATTTCACTGCACACAGGAACCCATCAACCTAAGCAAACTACGGTGACATTCTCAGAGGCCAGAGCAATGCAAAAGAGCCAGAGGGGGAGGCGCCCCAAATTAATCCAATTATCATTTGAAGTATTGGCTAACATACCTACATTGAGCAGCATCTTTTCCACCTGCTCTCGATACAACTGCTCTACAGATTCTGAGACTGAGGTAGCCTGCTAGTAGGTTCATTTAGAACAAACCTGACACTCCTGATATTTTTAGAAATAAAAATAAGCAAAATAGCAGCAATTTTCTTTAAATGAAGAAAAACAGAAGACAATGACCTGATCCAAGCACCTCTGCAAGCTGATATTGTTGGCCTCTCAAAACTTCAGTGACATTTCAGCTATTATCAGCTACTAAAGCCAACACAATCAGGCATACAGTATAACCTAGAGAAAGATGCCTGCTTTCACACAGAGCATACTTTCAGCGCTACCCTCAATATTACAATGGAAAGTATGACATATGGTACAGGGAAGTTTTATTAAATGATTACTCCAACTTCAGTGTTAAAACTGTGAAAAGTGATTAGAAAAGTGAGGTACATTCTCTCTGATGATTGCCCCCACTCCTTTCATAGGCACTTCCTTTCACCTACTTGTTAATTAACCATAAACAACACCAGAAACAGAAAAGAAACCCAACCAGAAACAGTAAACATTTAAGTCTTTAAACAATCCATTTAGAATTAACATGTGATAAACTGCTTACCTGGATAGCCACCTCCTTCCAGGGCATCATAATTGTTCAGAACAGGAGAGGCACTGCTTGTAGTAGAGGAACTATCAATTGCTGGGGGAGGAAAATAATGTAAAATCAGGTGCTTCAGAAATGCCAAATTTTTGAGAAATAAGAGACTGAGATTTTTTCCTAAGAACTTTGGTAAGAAACTGTCAAGAAAGATTCTGGGAAAAACAAACCACTTCAGCCCTAAGACTTAAAAGGAAAGAGGAGGGAGAGGAAGAGATAAACAATCAACATGGTATTAAAAACTCACACACACATATGCCCAACAAATAGCAAGGGAGAGATCAATGGGAAAAGGACAAAAACAATGAAAAAAAGTTGTTTAATATTTTTCTATTAGACTAGTAGTTCTTTCCAGACTACATCAACTGAAGCTATGCACAACATTTTTAAAATAGTGTTTATCATGACTTCCTTCACAACTGCAAACAGAAGATCCCCAATGTCTTCGGAGTGATTATGCACCGTCCCTGCCTTCAAGCAAAACTGACAAGTATTGGATTTTTTTTGTCCATTCTGAGCTGCTATAATTCAGAGCTTGTTTTGTTTTCAATGTAAAGCTTGTATTTTCCACTGAATATTGAGGAGAGGTCTCAGCTTCAGTCAGAATAAACAGTTACTTCCGGTACAGCCAAAAGTAACAGTGTAAAAGTAACAAAAGTTAAGTAGCCAAACGTGAAATAGCACAGGGGCATCTACATAGTTGTTGGTACTGAAGAGACTCCTAATGTTTAAATCTTGAATATCTTACTGTAAAACACTGCAAACAAAAACATGTTTCAAAGCATTTCTTCCAGTGCCCTTTTACATACAGTCCCAAACAAAAACTGCCAAAGAGATTAAACGTACTGCTCCTTAAAACACGCCAAGCCTTGAAGTACAACAGAAAGAATGAGTATATTGAAGAATTCAGAAAAGACAATTATATATATAACTTTTTGTGGCAGAACAAACTCAAAAGAGATTCACTAATAATGTTTGGTTCAGAAGGATCAATGTGACCACAAATCCCATTGTGAAGCTGAAAGTATTTCACGGGACAACCTCAATGGTGGAACATTTGAGATTTAATCCCCCTTTGATTGAGATTTCCAAGTAAAGAGACTCCTGCATATGGAAACAATACCACTGACATCTGGGACACATTCATACCATGGCAACATCATGACTGTATAGGTTGTTTTTGAGCATCTTGCCTTTAAAGCATCCAGCTAAGAAACAGAAAAACTATTCCAAAAAACCCACCACGCTAACAATAGACTTTCTTTTAAATAAAATATTAACACTGTGAAACTCATACAGTGTTAGCTTTCAGATTGTTTTTCACTGTAAGTCCCCCCCCACCCCGAAGTTTATAAAAGAACACAACTGCAAGATTTCTTTTGCTACCAAACTTTATCTTTCTGTCCTAGAAACTGAAGGAAATAGGATTCATTATTTTGTCCCCTGTGCAAGAACACAGCTTTTAAAAGTTTGTTAAGTCCTCCTACAGAAAAGGCAAAATGTACTTTTATCAGGTCAACAAGATCAAGATTTAAGAATTTTCAAGAAGTTTTCTTGTCTGACTAGAAGTTAGTTCTGCATTTCAAAAAAATACCGAGGATATTGACAGTTGTGAACGTATAAGACACTAGTTCAAATTTTCTGATTTAACCACTATGTCACTCCTTACAGAGTTTTTGCCACAGTAAATTGTATTCATAAGATTATATCCATCTAGAATATAATTCCATATAAAATGTGTTTCCTCTTTTCACTACTAAGATATTAATGATACAGTGAGTTGCAAACAATACTATATACTTTCCAAGCTCTGCTGGAAATGTTAAGAGAAACCAATTTGACAAATACATGAAAGAATATATTTTAAAAGCATGCTGTAAGTAGAAATAATGCAACTTAGTTGTGCTTCTACTACAAAAAAAAAACACCTAAGCATCATTTCTGACATAAAGAAAAGTTCTAGTCAGAAAATATAATCTTAGATATTTTGAAACATAAACAAGGTCTGCCTAACTTAAAATAAGAAAGTGAATCCTATTACTGGGTATCCCATATACTTAATGACTGAAGACCTTTCATTTAAGGTCTTTGCTTTGCTTTTAAAGAACTTTCAAATTTTGTAATGCATTCTTGACAACTGTCAGAGTCCCAATGCCTACAAGAATTACAATGTGCCCAGTTCTACTCTCCACTGGAAAACAAATAGTAGACTCAAAACCAGCAAGTTGTACAGTTTCCTGCTGACCTCAGCTTCAAACTCCGAGCTGGTCACATATGTTGTGAAAATCTCAGTTTTGCCACCAATAAAAAACACAAGAACTTCCACAAAATTAAACAACAGTTTTCCTATGCCTAAATTAAGCTACAACAGCTGTCAAACTTTACTTTAGCATAATAAGCACCAGATCAGAGAACATATTACAAAGACAGGAAAAATGTTTCATAAAGAAAAAACAATATTAGAAAACACTGCTTAGACAAAAGTAATATTTTACCAATATAACTTTTGCTTTCAGAGTTTTCAAGAACTCTTTGGCAACATAGTTAAATCTTTAACTGGTAAGAGTGACAAAAAATTTGAGAAGCTACACAAACACAACCAACCAAATGTCCCACACCTATTTTTCATAAAACCACTGGCACAGCCTGAGCTAGAAACCTGTCTACAGAATGTGTTTAGGATTTACATTAACTCCTGGTGAAAGGGCATAAAACAGGATGCTTATTAATCAGGTAGCCTACGTACTGAACCTGGGTGCCCTTTCAACTCTTTTGCATAAGATTAAATTTAAACACAATGATAGCTCAAAGGCTACAGGCTTTAGTGAAGTACAGAACTTGAGAGAGAAAGATAGTAAGGACTACGAAAACTTTGTCTCTGGTAGGTTTAGGAAACAAAGTAAGGAGACAAAGGTTGTTGTATGCAAAAAAAAAAATATCTGGCATATCCTTTGATACGGGCTTGGCACGGGACTAGGCAAAGATAATTATCTAGGGAAAATTCAGTAGGTAGCCCCACAATAAAAACCCAAAATGCTCTATTAGCTCTTTAAGCCTACTCTTTAGAAAGCAGAATTCAAACAGCAGTCACATCACAACAGCCAAAGCAAACTTAGGAATTGTTTTCTAGCTGGTAAAGTCTAAATAGACTTATAGTATTAAAAACCCCTGGTATCTAAAATTAGGAAGTATCCTTAGATTTAAAAAGGAAGAGTTATTCAAGAGTTACCATCCATAATTTAATACTAATACTCAATCCTGTTAACAGATCGAATGCATTATCACATAAAGGATAAGAAAGTAAAGAAACCGAACCAATAATCTGAAATAGCAAAAATTACACAGGATACACAAAATATCCTAATACTTGTGCTCCACTAGGGGTGGGGGTAATAATATCACTTATATTGATATTGTTGCACCCTTCAAGTATTGCCCTTCTCTGGCTGGAAGAATGACAAATGTCTTCGGCTGAAAATGCCTTCATCCTTGGAAAAATAACAGCAACTACTTTCTTCTAATATTCTACTAAGAGTTCAACATAAAAGTTGAATCAATATTATTCAAAACGACAACATGAACCTATCACAGTGATCTTAATTATGACCTGGATGTCATCATTGTTTTGTCCCATTCTTCATGATATTGTTATGAGCACACTAAGCTATTTTCACAGTATTCTAGTTTTATGATTTAATTATTTTGATAAAACTCAGAATTACACAGCACTGATTTTTTTCTGCCTAGTTACAATCAGAATTACAAGCTTAAAGGAAAACTTACAAAAGTTTGCTATCCCAAATTAATACTCAAAGCCAGCACACACAAATGGGAATAGTATATCCGCCCAAGGTACGTACTATTACTTCCATCTACCAACAAGGGTAGAAGCCTACATTTAATCTCGAAAAGCTTTTTACACTGTTACCACTCATATATAGATTGTAAAGACTTTTCTTTAAGTTAGAAGAAAAAAAGTTACCACCCAAGAAACTATGATGAGAAACATCAAACCCACAAAACCAGGCCATTCTGACAAAATATACGCAGAACCCTCACAACCAAGAAAGTAACACTTCAATCAATCACGACAAACTGCTGCTTAAAAATAAAAGTAAACATACTTTAAGTTCCCTACAATGCAAGCAGGTTAAAACTGAACCTTTGTGCCTGACCATAGACATACCTTAGAAGGAAGAAAAAAAAAAAGCAGCACAGATTAATTTACTGTCTTAAAAAGCACACTTGCTACCTTTCAATATTTACTTCACTACCTTAATTGTAAGGGTTCCTTATATGTAAAATGAGAAACAAAGTAAACACTGTTTAATATAACAATACAAATGGCATCCAGCTATTTAATTATCAGTCTAAGTTCTAAAGCTAGTTATCTTCAGCTAAGTGTTTAAAATCTACTGCAAATCAAAGTATTAAAAATTTGAGTCTTACAAGATGTGACTATTACTTTGTTAGATACATAAAAACCATCCGATATTAATATGACAACCCCCCCCCCCCCGTTTGCTGACCACTACTGAACTCCTTTTTGTTTACTATACTAGAAACAGCCGGGAAATTTCTAGTTAACTTGATACATGATGAGTCAGAGTGATATTTTGTCTTAAAGGAAAGAAAAGTTTCAGGGGATGGAAATACGGAACAAAACTTGAGTAGGAAGAGAACAAGATACTGGTGTAAAGCTAAAGCCAACCTGCTTCCTCATCCTCCTCATCCTCTTCCTCATCATCTGAACTTGATGACAAGGGAGCTGGTGCAGAGCTAGCTTGATTATTAACATATCCACCATACTGCATGCCTGTGAAGTGGAAAGCACAAACATAAGAGTCAGACAGACAGGAAAGATGAGGAACGAAAGTCACAAATCATTGCATTAAATGCGAGAGAAATTAGCCACTCTAGAGAAAATCCCAACATGCAAAAAGATAAGTCTACAACCCTACCTACAGAACTATAGTTCACACACGAACTATACAAGCAGTACATCAGAAGCAGGTTTTAGTGGGCTAGTTTAGCAAAGTATTATTAGCACATGGAAGTTAGCAGCAGATTTTATATATATGTCTGTGTGTGTCTATGTGCATTTATATCAGGAAGTTAAACACACACACACTTCCTATGTATTTAATGTCAGTTTGTCCACTGGAATACTTTCATAAGTTAATATATAGATATAAATTAGTTCCTTCCCAGACAAATTCAAGTTGTGTTACAAAAACTCCAATATTAAACTTTTGCTTGGCACACCTCCCTTTTAAGACAG
This sequence comes from Pluvialis apricaria, assembly GCA_017639485.1. Classification (NCBI taxonomy): domain Eukaryota; kingdom Metazoa; phylum Chordata; class Aves; order Charadriiformes; family Charadriidae; genus Pluvialis; species Pluvialis apricaria. The sequence continues at coordinate 59,516,800 of CM030010.1, read as the reverse complement.
GAATAATTCACATTGGAATTCTGAACACTGTCAGAAATTAATGAAATATACTGCTGCTGCAACATGTGAGAGTACAAACATATACCTCAGCAACAGGGTCAGTGAAATTTAAGCTAGGTAAACCCCAAAACTGGTTAATCTTAAGTTAGTGCCAAAAATCAGGCTCATGGACCCATATTTAAGCACCTAAATACACTATCCACATTTAAGATCTGGTGACAACGCAACAACTGTTACCACTGTCACCTCTAAACCATAATCTGTAAGTTTTTTTGGTAGTGTTTTTTTGTTGTTTTTTTTTTTCAATATCTAAACACATGAACAATACACAAAAGCAACACATACATATACTATTTTATAACAGAGTAAAGCATGCAGCAATGACTTATAATTAATATCCTACATAACTCATTACTGCTGCAATTTCAGCACCTTCAAGAAACTAAGTTTCTCTTGTCATGGGGAACAGTTAGCAAGGATTTTAAACATGCCTGTAGTCAGGCAGAGACATCCTAACTAAATGCAAATGAACACTGTTTCTCTCTTAGCAATCCAATAGATTGCTGTAGCAAGAAAACATCCTAATTCTTCAGAACTCTTCAACATTTTTCAGACACTTCGAGAGTTTGGTAGGTTTTTTCCCCCCTGTAAAAGCACTGTGGCACCACTAGTGTTCTTTATTTTAACACAATAAAGCACTACATAACTGTTGTATGCTATGCATAATCTGAAACCATCATGGTAATTAATAATTCCCCCATCCACAACTTAAAGCAACTATATCAACCTTTATTTTATTTGAACTATCGGCTAAAAATACTGTTAGTTCCATGGCTTTTTTAAAGAGTTAGCAGATGAACCACAGAGGACCACTTCAATTTCACTTAAACCAAAACAGAATCAAGGTGAAAAGTATCTATTCAAACAGTGGAAGTAAAAAGAAAACAGAGCAAAACCATATCACAACATTCTTGAGAAGCTGAACTTTCATACAGAGGTTAGTGCAAGAAAAGACTAACATTATTTCACTTTAACTAGTGCATTAATACTCCTACAATTCCAATCAAGTTTCTCCCCAATACAAGTAGACACAATGATGAAGGCAAAAAAATCAACCCAAATGCAACCAAGGAGGCACAATGCTTCAGTTTCTCTATACTGCTAAAACACAGGACTAACTCAAGTGATTCACAGTTCCATCTTTTATGAAGGCTCCTGGATGCACTTGATAAGGAGGACACAAGAAAAACATTCTCTGCTCAAAATCAGACTACAGCCAAGGAGACTATGTCTTTTCCCAGGCCTGGTAGAGCTACCAAGGAACAAGACAGAACAACTGCATTATTGTGATGGAGAAAAAACAACTTAAAATAATGAACATGCGAGTAGGGGAACGGGAAAAAAAGTCAGGATGACAAGAAGAGATGCACTGTCACACAGACAGACAAAGTAAAAGAAGATGGGCACAGTGAGACAGTGCAAAGACACACCTCTAACAAATACCATGTACACAGACAGAAGTAAGTAAATCTACCTGGAAAGGGCATGGCAATGCAAAAATTCCAACCATGGGCAGATGAGAGAAGATGACTGAATTAGTCATTCTACTAATGCTACTTTGGAGTCTTTGGAACATTTTTTTGGAAAACAAAAACTTCTGTTGCTAAAACTCCCCCTTTTCCAGTCACTCATCACATGCATAAAGGATGCATGTGTTCAGAAAGAATACAGAAAAAGAGATTAAAAAATATGCCAGTGACACAGAAGTTTAGGAATCATCAACTTGTCACTGTGAATCTTTTGGAGGCAGGGCTGGTTTGACTCTTACCAGCCTTACGAGTTTGCGTAGATTTTTTTTATTTTCATTGACAGCAGTACTACAAATTTCTGCCTTTAGGACACTCCTGTGTTGTGCTAGCAAAACTGCCCAGCCACAAAAACAATCTGAGAACTGTTCTGGCTGAAAAATAACCTAGTTTAAAAAGTCATTCTCAGGCAGAGAAGCCTCCAATTCTGGTTCACTGCCCAGCAATGCGAGCAGTAGGGCAGCACAGGGGAGAAAGCAACTTAAGGGCAGAAACAGGTGGCTGAAGACAGCAGTATCAAGTGCCACCATGTGCCTAATCCTGATTTCTGTTGTGACAACTCAGTTCCGCTTAGTATTTCTTACAGAGTTGCTAATAATGTTAAAGTCTCCCACTCTTAAAACTGTAAAAGTTTATTTTGAAATCACTATTTTGAGTGAGATTACTTCATAGGTCAGGCTTAAAATGCATCCACATAATTTAAATTGTCACAAATTCCTTGGACTGAAAATTTCTAAACACCACTACCAGTGTACCTGTAATATAACAGTATTGCACTCTAAGGCTTTATCCCACTATATTTTACAGACACCTACAAATGTAGGTGGGAGGACAAAAGGATAAACTCGAATAAGAACTCATTTGCCTATGAAATAAACCATTTAGGTATTTTAAGTAAAATCACCCATACCATGAAAGACTTTAAAACGTAAAGCATACATTTTATGTGGCTTAAGTTTCATAATGGAGGCCCCACCAAAAATGAAAATTAAATAACCACATGCAAAAATAAACTATATTCTGAAGGTCTTTAACTGGCTCCCCACTCACAGCCTTCATATTTTCAAAAAATTTACTATGGCATTAAGGTCTTAATATCACAAATAGTAGTTTTTACAAAATGAACCCTCCTCCATTTTTAAACTATTTGCTTTAAATTATTTTCATTTATGTATCAGCTCCTCTCATCAACACAAAGCCTAAGGAACTCTACAAATAACATCCACACAGGACACACATTCTCAAAGTTCATATCTAGGATGCCATTTTCAAGTGAATTAGTTTATCTGCATTAAATTTGTATGGATATTTATGTCAGATTAAACAGGCTTTAATATGTTTCAGAGCTTTTTTGTCCTGTTAGAACTTAGCCAAGTAAACAATTAGAATATTTTAATTCTGTACATGAATGCCCACATAGGAGCTTAAAACAAAGAAATCCACTTTAAAAATTAATTCAAACTGGTTTTCCAGTAAACAACACTACTCTATAATAAGAAAATCAGTCCATTTAATCTCTGCATGAGAAACACACTGGGAATTCTAACAACCAAGACAAATAGAACACATCTACTGAATATTTTTTCAGTAGGTTAACTTCTACAAATAAAGTTATCACACTTAATTGTCAATAAAAAGGTATTGCAAGACTACAGTATGTATTTCAGACTCAAATGAAACTAAATGGAAAGAGTTTGAAGTCTTCTAAGGCTCATAAAAATATCATCTAAACATAGAAACATATGTGTGTGATAACATGTACATGGATTTATTATTGATTATATTAATGTAAATACAACTAGATCAACACAAACTCCTGATGACTTATCTTTATATTCTGATACATGTATAGTTAAAGTGTGCTCATTCAGCTACATATTGCATTAACCTTCACTTATATGGAAGTATTTGAATTTAGTGAAGAGTTCAGCAGCGACCGCAGTGATTTGTATTTAATGTATCAAGTGTTCACACATTATACAGGAATCACTGCAAGAACATATATATTGCACATCAAGGCAAGCACAGTTAAACAGCTAAAACCCTTTTTCTCACTTGAAACAAGACTATGCGATTTCTTTGGAAGACAAAGCAACTTTTTTTTCTAGCAAGCACATCTACCTTAGAAATTCTACCCAGTACCAAAATCAGCTATAAAACTGCGCAAGAACCAAACAGTCCCAAAAATTGATTTATCATTTTCCTTAAAATGGTACACTGTACATAGGACTTTGTAGCAACGAGGAATTATCTTTTTGCCTGTGATATATAGAGCTGATTCACAGACAAGTTATTTCTTTGCATTCTCCACTCCACCAGAAAAAGGAAGAAATGGAGGAAAAGGGAAAATCTGGACATTGATGTCAGAGGACTTTGAAATTTAAGCATAAAAAACATGCTGTGATAGTCACACACCATGCTTTTGAGAGTTATTTTGAATACTAGACATATCGCATTGTTCTGGACAAAATGAATGCTTACTTGCACCTCACACACAATTCTTTTTCCATAAGAATTTAAAATCCTGAAAATACCAAGAGACAACAGTAAAAAAGGTAAAAAAATCAGTGCGGTACATTAGATTTGGACTAGTAGAAACAGGAGCATGTTAACAGTCGAGGCAAGTCAAAACATCATGGCAGAATTAGCATGGCTGAAGAAGGCTCAAGACTCAACTGATTCTTTGTCAAGAGGCTACCTACATCAGAATAGGAAGGAGCTTATACAGCAACTTTCCACAGGAGCTTACAGCTAGGGAGTAAGAGAACAATTCTATCAGTTTGAATTTAATACTCAAACTTGCTCTGTTTCCCAGTGCTAGCACTAGCAAATTACTAGTTTACACCTGATTTTTCAATACAGACTGATTACAAAAGACCTTCTTCCAAAAAGTTAAAATCATGAGCAGCATTTTTGAAGAATAAGGGAACTAAAAGAAGGGCTTTTTGAGAAAGAGACATGTAAGACTGCCAACAAAATAAACAAGCCAAAGATGACATATGGCCCAAGGAAATCAAAGAGAAGCTAAGAGACCCTAAAACTAAGGTGGTATAAAACAAGAACACCCAGGGAGCCTGATGAGATGCAAGAGGTGTACTCCAGTCAGGCAAATGCTGAAGAGCAGCAATAAAGCTTCCAGCATTCATGTCCGCATGTGGAACAGAGTGGAAGTCTGTACTGTAACTTCCCATTCCCTTTTAGTACCTTCCTGAAGGGCCGGCTCTGGTGACTGTGTAACAGAAGGTGAAGATCGTGGCTGTGAAGAAAGGCTTGGAGCAGGTGTCCTTACTGAGGAGATCACAGCAGAGGAAACAGATGTTCCAACCCCAGGCTTGGTAAACGGAACGCTCTGGCTCACAGAGTGAACAGGCTGTGAAGACTCAATGCCACCTGAAAACAACAGCAGAAAGCAGGAATGCGTTGTTTGTATTTGCACAGACAATTACACAATGCAAGCAATCACATTTGATTTCACAGTAACTACAAAAACAATACAGTACTACAAAGAGAGATGCCTTCAAACAAGTACACGTTGAAAAGTTGTTTTTAAATAAATACCTCTAATGTTAAAACTCCATTAAAAATGAACAAATTGCTCTGCCAACGAACAGCAAAAAGAAAAGCATGATTGTAGTAAGATCAAGATTAAGCAGAAGCTAAATTGATCCATTTTCAATCCATCTCCTCAACTCCATGCTTTCACAGGCTCCTCCTCCCAGGTAAGAGGAACACAGTCCATGTGTGATAGCTCCCTCTCAATGTTCCTCCCACAGACAGGAAACCTGGAAGTCAGCTGTGTAGTACACCGGTATTCTCCCTCCCTCACAGGGCTGGCACTTTGCAATTTTGGTACTCAATTATGAGACCCATATTCCAAGCAATCTGTTTCAATCAACCCTGAGTATTCTGCAGAACTTCTGATGAGTTTTAAACATCTGGACTAGATATAATCTGCTTAAAAAAGTCAGATTAGTGCTTTGAGAGATTTAACTCAGTCCAGTTGAAATTCCTATCAGATCAGGACAATATAAATTCAATTAAGAAAGCTCTGAAGAGGGTCGTTCTTTGTTTATAAATTGAAAAGATTCGTTGTATTTTGATTCTTTTTAAAAAACCTGACAGACTAGACTGTTAAAAATAAGAACAGAAAGGAAATGGTTTGACTAACACCACTCAGTAAACAAACAGAAATTAAGCAAGAACAAAATTCACTGTATTTGTAGAGTATTTACTTAAGTTACAGAATTCACTAGAGGATGCACATATAATATTAACTTTGCTTCCTCTGCACATACAGCAGTGTAGCTCATACAGTCCCTGGCTTTTCCTTAAATAACGGAGTTGATGTCTGAAAGGACTTTATCGGGGAGTTGAGGCTTCCTTCAAAGGTGGAAGAAGAGGCACCTTAAAATGATCCTTCTGTTTACCTAATTTACCTTTAAAATTAACAGCATACATTTTCACCACCTTAATTGAACTTTTTTTATTATGCAGTTTTCAAACATAACGTTGAGCATACATAGGATGTTTTCACAAGTGTTATCAAAAATAAAATGTGTGTTTTTCCAAAGTACATACACACAGCATTTTCTATGGAAATGTGCTTGCTATAACCTCTGCTTCTATACATTATGTCTCATAGACTCCCCACAGAAGCATCAGCACCTGTCAGCAGAAATGCTCTTGTTACAGCAGCTACACAGCTTCCTCAACCAAGATATGCAAGACGACGAGGCAAGTTCTTTGCGACATTAGTGTGCTTACCCAGGTTTTATAGCAGAGAGAGTTGTTTATGGGGTTACGGTATTTCCCACACTCCAAGTCAATAGAGCAATGCTTGCAGCATCAAGAACTGCTGTGGAGCATGCTAAACGCTATAATGTCACAGTGTCACGTGTTCAAAGCCAAAACCAATTTACACCCGGATTAGCTGAAGATGTAATACCTTCCTGCCAAGTACTATTATCTACTCTCAAACAGAAGTCATCCAAAATATCCTTCAAAAGTACATGGATCCTTTACATGTATTGTAAGAAAACATTTTTAAACTCTGAGCAAAAAAACCAACAAAATTTTTTCTTTGTACAAAAATCCAACCTGCAAAATTACAAGACAAACCTTATTTAGCGACTCTGGAAAGTCTTCAAGAGCCGTAAGTAACTAATACCAAAGGAAACACTTGAACAAAGTTAGTCTTTAAAAATACATTGTTAGTAACCATCATCACATGGGACAATCTATGGTTATGGTATTAGGCTATCAGTATTTTTTTCCTCTGCCCAGTGAGAAGACCGCACTCTGTCATACAAGTCGTGATCAATTTAGGGTGGTGCATTTTAGCTCAAGACAAAGCTGGACTGAACACCAGTTTAGAGTACAATGAGTACTGTTATGTGCATAGCTTTTAGCAAAATCGCTTGGAAAAAAAAATTAAGATATACTGAAATTCTTAAGTGTGATCTCTGTGACAATGAGTTGCTACAGCTGTGATCCTGATTTCCTGCCGCTGCCCCCTCAACATAACATACAATTTCTACTGAGAGATTCACCACCTCCCTGCAGCTTGGTTTTCAACAAGATCCTGTCTCCCTGACTTTCTGTATCTCGGCTGCAGTCCTTTCCCCTTTTTGAACCACACCTATATTACCAGATTTGCAGGATTATAGCCTACATTCCTATGGAACTGGGGCAGCAAGGACTTTAGATCCTGATCTGACATAGGGAGAAGTATGTGCATGAGATAAAGAAATTGAAGTGTCTCCTGTTCAAGCAGACTGCCTACGATTACAAGACAGTAGACAAGATCCAGGAAGCAAAGAAACCCGTACCATATACCCGCAGAAGGAGTTCTCTATCTCACTCTCCTCATGGAGGCAGGAGGGAGTCCAGTAAAATCCTGGCATTCTGGTTGACATCCACACTGACTGGAAAGCACCAAGAAAAATCAGAGTGCACGAATTTCAACTCAGATAAGCTGGAAAAACATTAAAGCAAGCTACTGACCTAGAAAGACAAAAAGCCTAAGTAATACAGAGTGTGTCATTTACATAGCATAACACGGTTTCTGGACAGATTTGTATCAACACTGCTCAGCTGAAATACAGAATTTAAAACTGCAAGAGGGCATTTTTGCTAGATGAAACTAGTTTAAACTAGCAACCAGAAAAATCTCAAATATTTGTATTGTACTTTATTTATAGTTCCTAAAGCAAAGAAAATTATTCTCAGTCTGCTGTTCATCAAAATAGGTCAACTTCCAGCAAAAGACATCTCTTAAAATAAATTTCTTCTAGTGAAATTTCAGCAAGCTACACTGAAAATACTTCAGTGATTTCAGACAGTGGCTGCCAAAGTTTTAGAAAAAGATTTTGTTTCAGTTCTGCGTCCTCAGTACGTGACATACAACAGCTAAGGGGGTTGATTTTAATAGATTCAGCATTTTGGGGGGCCTTCCAAGGCCCTACACAAATTGGTTTATTTAAAAATACCATTGTAAGTCCAAGGCTTAGAACTTTTCTGATTCAAGGAGAAATGACCAAACTTCTGAAAAGTTCATGATAGCGTAAGTTTCCAGAGTAAGTCCTGTTTAAACACACACATTCTATTAAAAACATGGCATTCTTCTATATAAACAATGTTTCGTTTTCATCAGAGAGCTCTCAGTGTTCACTGACCACACAAAACTGCTACTGAAAAATACATTATGACAGTAGTATCCTGCGTGACAGCCTTCCCAAGATTGGCTTATTTATAATTTAAGGATTGTGAGGAGTCATCTTTCACAGCACAGCAGCAATGACAGCAAACTGTCTTATTGGCACTCAAACAGTAGGACAGGGTATCAAAATTTCTTTACACGAACAGTCACAGAGAGCGCACTTCGGAATTTCAGTATATCTTTTTTTTTTTTCCCAAGCAATTTTGCTAAAAACTATGCACAGAACAGACTGCAACTGTTTTCCATCATCATTTGCTTCCTGGAGAACAGCAGGGAGGATGAAATATTCAGAAAAATTCCTTCTTATGCATCATTCATTTCCTTAAATTCCTTGTGTTGTACTCAGACACTTTCTAAGGATGTACAAGAAATAGCAAAAAAAAAATTCAAGATCCAACTCCTTTTTTTAAAGGCTGTAAACAATTAGAATACTATATATGAGATTATTCCATCTGAGAACAATAAGGTCGCACTGAGGAATTTAGAAAGCACATCAGTGTCCCAAAAAGTAAATCAATTATGCCAGGACCAAACAATGATTTGCCATCTTTTATTAACCAGGTGTTTTAGCAGTCAAATTTTTAATATATTTTAGCCAAACACGTAGACTGAAAAAAAGTCAGATATTATTGGAGCAGTCTGTTTAGCCCCAGGCTTTAAAAATTGTTTAAATCTTTAGAATTCAGTAATAAAACAGCCTGGCTCTTCCTTCAGCCTAGCTACTGATTGCTATCTTTATTTGCTCTTTCCCAGTCAGTAAATACAGAATCATTTGTATGCTGAGTTTGAACTAGGATTCAGAGGGAAGAGAAAAGTTGTTCTCCAGATAAATCAGTTCCACAATCGAGTCCACTGTGCAAGGAAGCACAGGGCACGCTTATCTCAGCAGCTCTACAAGCTCAGGAAGAGCTGGAATGTGGTTTAAGTAATTATGCCTATAGTCCAGCAAACAAACCAAGTACTGCAATATTACTCAAGTGTAACAGAAACAGTGGATCAGTGTTTATTTTCATTACTGTAAAGTTTGTACCCATTACATACCACTACCACAGCCAGTTCTATCATCAAGTCTTTGAAATTCAAGCATAATTTACTACTTTTTCTTGAGGCCATGTATTAACTCAATCACTCTCTTAAAAGAGCACTGAATGGTTCAGAAATAAGACTATCCATTGTTCATATGGCTCTTCACGGTCTGGTCAGCTCCACTGTTTCACCTTTAAAACAGCTGTTCCTTATAAAAAATATTGTTATGAACAAAAAAAATATTTAAAGATGCCCTCAAAGGAAACAAAATTGACAAGCATTTAAATGAAAAACTTTTGTAAATAAAACACTAACAGTCTGAACAAACAGTAAGTTGTTTTCATATCACATAATGGTTTATGTTGGAAGGGACCTTGAAGATCATGTAGTTCCAACCCCCCTGCCATGGACAGGGACACCTCCCACTAGACCAGGTTGCTCAAAGCCCCATCCCACCTGCACTTGAACGCTTCTAGGGATGGGGCCTCCACAACTTCCCTGGGAAACCTGTGCCAGTGCATCACGCCCCTCACAGTAATGAATATCTTCCTAATATCTAATCCAAATCAATATCTGGCTCTTCCAGTTTGAAGCCATTCCCCCTCATCCTATCACTACATGCCCTTGTAAAAAGTCCATCTCCAGCTTTCTTGTAGGCGCCCTTCGGGTACTGGAAAGCTGCTATAAGGTCCTCCCGGAGCCTTCTCTTCTCCAGGCTGAACAACCCCAACTCTCTCAGCCTCTCCTCAGAGAAGAGGTGCTCCAGCCCTCTCATCTTCGTGGCCCTCCTCTGGACCCACTCCAACAGGTCCATGTTCCTTTTACGTTGGGGGCTCCAGAGCTGGATGCAGTACTCCAGGTGGGGTTTCACGAGAGCAGAGTAGAGGGGCAGAGTCACCTCCCTCAACCTGCTGGCCATGCTTCTTTTGATGCAGCCCAGGACACGGCTGGCTTTCTGGGCTGCGAGCGCACACTGCAGGCTCATGTTGAGCTTCTCATCCACCAACAACCCCCAGTCCTTCTCCTCAGGGCTGCTCTCAATCTATTCTCCACCCCGCCCGTATTTGTGCATGGGATTGCCCTGACCCATGTGCAGTACCTTGCACTTGGCCTTGTTGAACTTCATGAGGTTCACACAGGCCTACTTCTCAAGCCTGTCCAGGTTCCTCTGGATGGCATCCCTTCCCTCCTACGTGTCAACTGCTCCACACAGCTTGGTGTCACCAAACGTGCTGAGGGTGGACTCAATCCCAACATGCATGTTACCAACAAAGATATCAAACAGTACCAAGTACAGTAGTTGGTATAGATTGGATGAGCTTGATCCAGGCTTAGCTGTTTTTCCCAGGCAAATCTTTACCACCATCAAAACCACGTTCCTCAGTCTTAGAAAACCTCCGCTACAAGGACTACTAAACCAATTCCAATGTTAAACTATAATCTGAACTATCTGGCATAAAAAAAGGAAACACTCTACAGTTCTCTAATATCTGTCTCATCAGAAAGAGAAAACCATTTGTATTGCACAGCTTACAAGTCAAAACTGTACAAAGTCAGAAAATTACCAGTATAGAAAGAAAACCAGTTTTCCAACATGCTGTTGCTCTCTCAGAGGGAGAGCAAGATGTTTCAATGTGGAGGCGCTCCCACATCTCTAATCTCTTCCATTCTTCCTACCCTATGAACTTGTGCTCACTTTTTGCAAGAAGCAGAAGCTACAGCTACTTGCAAGGACTGAGTATTTTCACCCTCAATTGGCACCTTTGCAACTTCATTCTCTATAGCTACATCCACACTAAAAACATCAAGTTGTTGCTCACAAAAAAATCAGCTAAAACCACCAAAATTGCACTCTCATTCAAATGCTTATCAAAAAAAATTAAAAACCCCTAATTGCCTCCAAATCTACATAGGCTCTACTTTTTCTGAACTTTCTGAATAAAAGAGCGCATGCATGTTCACTTCAGTAAAACTTAAAGAATCAATATATATCATGACTTAGAATCTCTAGCCAGAAAAGGAAAAAAGTATCTTTGTGATTAATAGACATATTTCAGAAATCACACATTCCTTCAAAACCCCACAAAAGAATTTCCTTCCAAGGCCACTAACATGAAAAAAACCTCAATAAACTAAAACTATCCCCAAATAGCATCTTCTTCTGTATCGCTTAATAGAAACATGTCAGTGACATGATTAGCTGCTATTTGAGGACTGTGGTAACCGAATGAGAAAGGCTTCAAGAATGGATAAGGACAGAACTCAAAATTACAACACAGAATTTCATATAGTGAACAAGTACAAATCAATAAGAGTACATGATTTCTGATGTTTCCCAGACGTATCTGGAAGTTCACTGACCTTCAAATAATACCATACCTGTATTTATTTGGTTGTTTACTTTAGCAACTGATCCAGTGAGATTCCTGCAGAGGTTGTCTTGAACAGACTGAGCAGTTGATAATGTTGAATTATATCCCACGGGAACATGCTGTTGAAGTGAATGAGGTACTGATGTACTCTGGCTAGAAAATGTATTTGTCTCTTTGAACTGTCCAACAGCAGGTAGGCTCTGAGAGGTAAATGCCTGCCCATACACATTGCCAGCAGCCGCAGGATAGGAAACATTAGGATACATGGCACTGGAAACCATGGGCATGGTGTAGTGATCAGAATTAAGGGGAAATCCCTGAGATGCAACTGAAGAGCTGACAGAAGTGCTGTAGTGATTACCAAATGCTGAATATGACTGCTGAGCACCCGTGTGCAAGTAGGATGCAGATGATATTGCTCCTTGAATAGGTCCTTCAGCTGGCCCCACTGAATGGGGAGGAGTTTTGTTGTACAACTGCTGTGATTCCTGTGTATTCAACACATTGGTACCCGCAGAAGGTGTCATAATATTTTGTGCTGGTGCTGAATAGTAAGTAGGGTAGTAACTGGGTCTATACTGATTATCCACATGTGAAGCAGCAGCAGCTTTATTGGGCACTTGGGAATAGTGTCCTGAGGGCACACTATAGTTTGGAGGATGCGAGCCATAGCCAGAGGGGAACTGCACAGGACCTGAAACAAAGAGAAAAATGTCACATGCATTAAAGGTGCATCTGCTAGTAGGGAGCTAGTAAGGACTCTGTGCTTACTCTAATTAACAAACAACTGGATTCCTCTTGTTTTCTGTCACTATTTTTGAGGTCAATTTCCATCAGCAGAAAGAGAACAAACCAACTATAACCCATGCAAAATACAGTTATTTGAAGTAATTTGCAAACACACATGGAAGTAGCAGAAAAATGGATTGCTTCCATTATCGAAAGAGGTTTCCATGCCAAGACTGTGTGCCTCACATTTGTATTTTTAAGAGTTTTTAGCAGGTTAATATTTAAACAAGTAGTGAGCAACAGTAAGCACCAAACTGATGTTTCTAGGTGTCTGAATACAACAGTATGCCTTAAAGAAACTGACTGAATATGGAAAATAAAAAGCTGTAGTCAAACCAGTATGTCAATAAATAAAAATTTAAGTACCCGTCTTTACAAATCCTCAATATGGTGACCAAGATAAAGCATTGCAGGGAAGCTATTTTTGTCTTGTATGTTCTTTTGTATTATGCTTTTACGAAAACTGACATTTTTATGAAACTACAGAGTATCTAGAAGATGTTGATATCAGAGAAACTGACCTCTGCTGTCACTGCAACTGGCTCTCCAACATTAGAGGTTAATTACATACTGGTCCAGCAAGGGTCAAACAAGTACTTGTCTGCTAGAGACCAAATGTTAACTAGGTCCAAACTATTTTTTAAAATGCCAACTCTGAAAGTTCTTCCTCAAGCTCTTTTCCTGAACCCTATTTTAATTTTCTAGTGAACCACAAATGCATTTCCCTGGATAACTTCCTTTCTTAAAATTACCACACCCCACTGCTTACGTCATGCTGCATGACTATGGTGTTATTTCCCAGCCCTCGGTGAACAGAAACAGCAGCACAGCACTGGGCCAGTCACAAATTTAAACAGCTGCTGTGATAATAATAAATTGTTGGTTTCCTCCCTTTACAGCGATTACAAAATGTAAGTATTATTTCTCTTGTCTTGAAATTTTGCAAAATCACTGTTATCAAAGTAACATCCAGATGTTCTAGGATTAACTTGCAAGGCAACTTTAATAATGATGTCAACAGAATCTTGTAAGCAAGGAATATACTGTCCAGAATTGCTTTCTGATAAAATTAAAAATATCTTTTCATAATTGACAACCCAGAAAGTTAACTAGAAGAGAACGGAGCTAAAAAATGAACAACAGTAACTTGGACTGCTGTGTCAAAAGACAGAAAGGCACTTTGGGAGAAAGGATAAGGAGCTTAAAAAACCAAATAAATTACATCCTGAGTTTTGAGAAGAATATGTAACTATGCTTCTGATTCACTGTTTTCTTGAAAAAGTGGGAGCTGTTTCACAAAGCTCTGTAGTGTATTCTCCTTTCAAGGAAAGTTATTTTGAGTTAGCAAGTCATTAACACCCATGTGAACTCTGGCAGACTTTCGACCTGCTTTTTTAAAGTCTGAAAGAGCAAATTCAAACATACACCACTAACTTACATTTCTCAAGACTTACTGCTTTAAGCATTTGTATCACTTAAGATGGCAAGAAAAGATGTTTTCTCTGAAGCGTCTGTGCATTTGTTCTACTAAAATATGCAGAATAAACTAACTGAGCAGGTATAATTTAGAAACTGGTTTAGCAGCACCTGACTTCTGAATAAAAGGTTGCATATCAAATCATCTCCTGCAAAGTCTTGTGGTATCTAGCTTGGGTTTAAAAACACAAACCATAAACAAAGACAGATACTGTATTTTTTATTTCAAACTCCTGGTCCTTCAAAAGCAATTTTTACAATAACAGATGAAAGATTATTCCCATTATCTGAAATGAGTTTTTTGTCCACTTGATTATAATGAACGTGAGTAGAAAGTAATTTTTATACTGCAATTAGTAGCTGAAGCTCCTAATGACTAGATAATTGGACAGTTTTCAACACTGGAAATCTGGGTACATCTTCAGTGTCATTTTGAAACCTGGTTAATTGCACAATCTGTCCTGATGTCTCAGGTACTCTACCTTCCTTCCAAAACACCTGACAATTCTCTTTCAAAAAAATTCCACAAGAGGAGTTGAAAGCCTCAGCTGCGCAGAGGTGTACTGCTAAAACACCATCTCCATGATGAAAGCAGTGAACCTCTCCTTCTACAGACAAATTAATACTTTATAATGTTATAAAGTATAACTACACAGACATTAACAGGTGAACCCCAAAAGCCTTATCACTTTTTTAAGGGGTGGTGGGAAAGCCACTACAAAAAAAAAAAAAAAAAAAGGCAGCACTATGGCTGTACCACTATGTGAATTAGTAAAGCTTTGCTTGCTAATATCACATTTGTTTGGATCTTTATGTCCATGCATTCTCTCACCTGAATAATTTGTCCATCTGCTGCGTTACCCTACCTACAGGTAGCCTATACATCCTACACTACCATATTCCTTTCTAGCCAATAACACCTGTTAGTTTTCTGTGACTTTTAACATCCCTTTACCCACCACAGCTCCCTCACGTACCCCTTACCCGCTGGGCGGGGATAAGCTCTGTGTGCCCTTAATTGTCAGCAAACAAGCCAGCAAATCAAGCCACTGCTGAGCTCTCACAACAGCTGAGTCATGGAATTAACGTCTAGCTCCTTCATTCACCCTGCTTCCCATTTTCACAAAATATTCAGGGATTTTTATCTTTCAGACCTCTATCCTCTTTATCAAATCTAATGAAACTATCCGAAAAGATGCGAAATCTGAGGATGGATGGAAAACAAGGGTAAAAAATGTCATAGTGAAAATTATGATCCCAAAATGCTAGCAGAGATACCAACAGTAATCTTACAAATCAGTTGTAGAAAACACTAGACAATAGTCTTCTGGAGAAACATTGGGACTCGATACAATTACCCTCTCAGTGTTACATTTCAACACATTAAATATCTAGCGCTGAAGTCCTCCATCACTACCAGAAAAATACATTATCTTTTAGTACTGACTAAACAAGCAACATTTTATTATGCTGAAATTAGGAAACAGGTAATTGTCAACTTAGATAAAAAGGCACCTGTAAGACTACTGCAATAAAACTGCCTCGAACTTGCACAACGGTATTCAAAAGAATTATGTTTTAAAGCCCCAAACTTACAAACAACACCCCAAACAAGGACTTTTTTTTTAACACTTAATTTCAGTATAGGATCAAACAGAGAGCACTGCAAGACAGAAGAAAAAAAATATAATAAAATACAAACAAGAAGTTTATTTTTTTAAAAAAACCCTAAGTTATACTAAAGTCTCCAAGAGTCATTGGACTGGGCAAAATCTATTAAAAACAAAGCTGAACATCCTTTTTAATATCACTGTACGTGTAACAGGTTGCTTGTGTTCTGCAAGAAATAGCCCCTCTTTCATCAGATCCCAGTAACTTCAGTTTGACCTGAAAAATTCACATTTTATAACATCAAAACACAGAGCACTCTAAACATCTGAAAGGATGCACTAGTGTTTTCTTTCAGCCAATTAGAAATAGCTGTACTCACTTAAGTATCTTACATTTAAAATCTATTATGCCAACATAAAATCAAATTTCAAAAGCAATGACAGTCTTCGTGAAATTTAGTTTCTATTGGACAGAATGGAAATTTCCAGTACAGTCTTTTTCTGCTACTATTCCCCTCTACTCCCCCTCCTATTACAATTAAAAAAAAAAGTCTCAAATCCTGTGTTGTAACTTCAGAAGATTAGTAATTAAAGACAGATACACTAATTGAAAAGTTCTGGAACGCTGTTGCTAGATGACACAAAATGACAAATTCAGAGCTCTTGCCTACAAATCATCAAATACACATCACTGTAAGATATCTTAAGGAACACAGAAGCCGAAGTTAAGTTGAGTAGTTAGCAAGTTATACAATAAAAATTCAAGACTATTACTGAACAGTGCATAAATTTCTTAGAATTAAAGAAAAACTGTTTCACAGAAACTAAATGGTCTACCACAAGGTTGTAAACAAGCTGTTTTTAAGAATATTAGCAGCAACACAGAGTTAATTAATTAACATAACAATTAGTAACAATAGCTCTCTTTAAAATTACTGTTTCATTCAGTTAAAAACACAAGGAGAACGTATGATGTCAGTTTCTACTCATTTCTGTGAAACACACTTCCATGTTACTGATGCTGTAGTAGCTGTATCCTGATAATGACATGTTTTTAATAAAAAGCCATATAAGTTAGCATTTTCTGAATAATTTTGACAAACTCAGCATTATAATACTAAAGTTGGGACACATTAGGCACTAGCATCTCCTTAAAATCTACCATTAGTTACCTTCCTTTTCATTCACTTGAGTGACTTTTGGATTATCTGCAAACTGACTCAAAACCTACTTTACAGGCATGTAAGTGCTTATTACCTAACTAACGCTTTGGACATGAGAAACACTCATGAGTAAAAAAACTCTGTAGGTCGTTACCCTGCACACTGATCTGTGTGTGCACAAAACAGCGTGACTGTGTGTGCCTGTGCACAAAACGGCGTGACTACAAAATAAAGGGTTTAACAGTAGGAGTTAAAACTCTATGGAAGCAAGAGGCCCAAATTAGATACCAAACTATCATTAGGTGGGGATGAAGATCATACAGGCATTCTGAAAAGTTAATGAGGTGTATTAATAAAGGACTGATTTTATACTGCACCAATTTAAAAATGAGGAACTGCACGCTAATTATTTTAATTCATAGCGGAGTTAGTACCTCTCCATCTGAGAAGCAAGTCCGTATTTTGTGACTTTGAACTATTTTACCTTTGTTTTTCAGTGACCCACATTTCAGGGGTCCAACCTTGTTTATTCAACTCAAAATCCAAGATCCAGTTGCGTGAACCCACCTACTACTTTTACGTTCATAAACGGTCACGAAGCCAGTACTGCCATCTACAACACGCGTGGTTCCCTGCCCACACTCCAGGAGCCGAGGCCTGGAGGTGCCTCGGCCTCCGGAGCATTCCCGGAACGCCACAAAGCAGGCGCCACAACACCGAGCGGATCCCAAATCGCGACGAGGGAAGGAAGCGGAGACATCATCTCCCCCCCCCCCCCCCCCCCCCCCCGCTTCTTTAGCGAGGCTGGGAGAGGCTGCGCCTTCTTTAAAGTTAACTCCGCACATCGCGGCGGGGGCCCCGGGGCGGGACGCCCCTTTCCCCCGCGGGTGCTGCCTTTCGGGGTTAAAGGGCTTCCTTAGCTGCCGGCTCCACCGCGGCCCACCGGGCCCTCCGCCGGACCCGCGCCCGCGCCGCCCCCCACAGCGGCCGCCCCGCACCTCCCGCCACCCCAGGGGGAGGGAAAACCCAGCGCACCCCCCCCCCCCCAGCACCCCCCGGGCCCCCAGCGAGGGAGCAGCGTCGCTCGCCCCGGGGACCCCGCGGGCGGCCTCTCCCCGCCGCCGCGGCCGCCAGCGCTAGGCCCCGCGCGGCCCGCCAGCTGCCTCACCGTTCTGGTAGCGAGGCGCGCCGCTCTGAGGGGCCGCGGCCTCCCGGGAGGCGCCGGGCCCGCCCGGGTAAACAGCGGCGGCGGCACCAGCGGGCCGCGGCGGCAGCCCGGCGGGCGCGGACATGGCTTCTCGCAGCAGCTTCCTCACTCCGGCCCGCTTCTCTTCTTCCTCCTTCTCCACCCCGACCGCAGCCGGGCGTCGAGGGTCGCCGGTGGTGGTGTGGGGCGGGGGAGGCCGCGGCCGCCCCACGGGAGCGGGGAGGGCAGGAGCGCGCAGGCCGGCCCGAGCGCCGCTCCCGCCGCCGCGGCCCAGCGGCCGTTAACGCCGCCGCCCACAGCGCCCCCTGGCGGCGCCTCGGCGGCACACGCCCTTCCCGGCGTGAGGGCGGCCCGGGCGCCCCGCCTCCCGCCGTTCCCGGCGCCCGGCCGGGCCCCGCACACGCGTGGGGAAGAGCTGTCCTGGCCCGCCCCGTGCGGCAAACAGGAGGGAGGGAGAAGCGGGGCGGCGGGGCTGGGCCCGATTAGTCTGCGGGTGGCGGGGGGCCGCATGCCCCGTCTGTAACCGCGCGGGTGCGGGCGGGCAGGCCGGGGCCGGGGCCGGGGCCGGGGCGGGGGGGAGGCCTGCCTCAGAGCACAGGCATGTACATATATTACACGTATACCTCCTGTTTTTTTTTTTTTGTTGTTGTTTTTTGGTTTGTTTGGGGTTTTTTTTTTGCCTTGTTGAGGCTTTTCTGTCTGTATAGACAATATATGCTGTCTATACCTGAGGCATAGATGTACCCTGGAACGCACAGAGGTAACGCGTGTGCTCCGCGCAGGGGGAAAAGGCCTCGCAAGGTGACGCGTTCCCTCTGCAGTTGCTCTGTAGGCAGACGGAGAAGCCTCGCTGAGGCCGGGTGAGCTGAGGCAAGGCTTTTGTTTCTGTATTGAGAGTGCACACTGGGTATTCGCTATACATAGTGTGTACGTATTAGACAAGAGTGAGGTGAGATAAGGCAAGGCTTTTCAGTCTGTGTGCAGAATATAGGCTATATAGTCTTTAACCAGAAAGGAAAATGTTGGTGAGCTTCCCCTGTTGGCTAAGGATCTCTGTTCAATTTAGCACTTTCCGCAGTCAGTCACACACTAAACCATATTAATTTTTGACTGTGTGTCTGTCTCTGCCACCTATCTGTCATCTGTCACTCAGACGCTATTCAAGACTGAATTAATTGCTCAGGTTCTTTTATGGATTATGTCCGGAAATTGAAACACAGTAACATACACTGGTGATCGTATTGTCAAGACCAAGCCCACAAAACTGAGTCACCTTTACTTGTTACATATATTTGACCAGTTCCTTCCCAGTTTGTGTGCTGTCTTTTCTACTGGTTATTATGTATGTCTGTCATTAAATACTTTAATACTTTTTTAATTACTTTGCCTGTATGCTAAGCGTATGGTCCAGCTCTGACTGTTACTGTTATTATGAAGCATGCAGGGCATCTTTAAATATTGGAGGAACAGAGTGTATTTTAAGGTTTCTCAGCCTTCACACCCTATCAAACTATGTAGTGGTGTCTTGCGCAGGCCTCTAATTCGTCCTTTGATAGACTATAGATCTATCTCTGAAAGAAATAGTTTCTTCTCGATATCCTAATCCCTAAAATATCCCTAAGATACCCTGATTATCCCGAAGAAATAATGGGCTCAAAATGCAGCAAAGTTCATCTGAGCTATTAAGAAAAAAACATTACCTTAAGATACTAAAGGACTAACTGCCACGGGAATGGTGTGACGTTGCCATAATTGAAGGAGTTTTAGCAGGGGTTACACAAACATGTCAAGAGTCAGATTGTCATCCAGCTTTGGTGCAAGCGACCTCTTGGATTCCCTCCCAGGGCTATATGGTTGTGATCGGGTTAACAAATTCCACTGTTAAAGCTGTTCTTCCTTCTTTGCAACCCATCCTCCATCCCACATGAAGTACTTCTGTGAAATGAATTCATGACAGCAAAATAATTCAGAATGTGGGCAACCGGTTGGTTTCTCTTTTCATTCTCAGTGCCGTTTTAGAAGGTGTGTAACTACTTCCTTGTACTACAACTATATTTTGTCACACTGTGCAACACATGAACCTGTGTTTTGACAAAGGCTTTCCTTTTCCAAAGTCTTGTTTCTGTAACTCCTTGTACTGTGGCACCATATATTGATCCTATATCACAATCTGTGAAAATTACACATCAATTTGTGATCAAGCACAAGGGGATGCATGTCATTGCGCTAAAAGCGAGAAGAGGCAACTGGGAATTTTTCCATTGTTTTGAATGCTTTTACAAAACCTTTTACATGGCTAAATTAATTATTTTCTACAAACAAACAATTACACTGTGGTTAAACCCATTAATTCCTAGGAAATCCAGATGTGTTGGCAGCTAGAACACAAGCCCCTAATGGAAATCCACTGTAGACTCAAATCCATTAATTTTGTTTTCCTCATTTATAATGAATCTGAATGCACTGGCAGGAAATGAGTGTTAATGTCCGCTGTTTATGCTATCATGCAACAAATAGCACATGAGCTGGCTCACCTAGACCATTGCTTCCACTTAGTCCAGTAACAAGCTTGCAGGAGTAACAAATTCTTTAGCCAGTTGGTGAGGCTTAATTACTAATAGATTTATTTTTGCCTTTGGTGTAGAAGTTTTGCAATGACACAAAAATGTCCCTCTGCCATTTGGGTTTGGGGGACCAAAATGTAAAAGTGTATCTCATTACCTGTAACTTGATAAAAGGGGCATTAAATGACCAAATCTAGAGAGCAAAAGTTATTTTTGCAAGGAGGAACATCCTGGAACAAAATCACTATAAATTGAGTCAGAAATAATTTTGAGCTTTAACATAACTAAGCCAACTAAGCCAAGTCTCTTCCACTTTGCCATACATTTCGGAAGGAGAATGCTGAAATTAGGTGCTTTTATAATCACCATCAACAAAATGTAGCTGTGGGTCACCCTAGCTCACTAATAATTTTCTAATAATTCTCCTGATTTTCTTACAGGAAGTGGACCACTTCAGGGCAAAATAATAAAAGCTTCACGTTTTCACAACCAGAGGTCCCAAATTGTGCTAAAATCATTGTATTTGGGTAAGTTGCCTGTAGCTGCTGTAGTGCAATTGCTTCCCAGAATGAGAAAGGCAAATCAAGATTCTTGATGTTACCATAAAGTGTGCCTCTGCTTGGGTGACCTCTGCATCTGATTGAAGGACAAATCCCTGCATCTGCTGGGTGAGATCTGTGCTATACTTCATTTGTAGCTGGCTAATTAGTAGAAGAGGCCCCAGGGTAGTCGTGCTCCACTTTAAATAAAAATCTTTCAAATATCTAAAACCTACCAGAGAAAGAGAAGTCAGTTGTGATGCAGCTCAGCTTTCTTACACATGTACAGATTTACTCTCCATGTAGTTTATTTTCTTTATTGTCCAGGTAACTCCAGAGGAGTTCTTTGTCTCAGCAATGAGCAGAGCTTCTGCCTGTCTGCCTGAAGCACTTGGCTTGTATGCAGGTTGAGTACACAACACTGAGCTGTGCTTAATTTTTGTGGGCTTTTTTTTCCTTTCCCTTTCTTTTTTTTTTCTGGGGTATTTGTACCTCTAATGGAAAAGGCTCAGAAAGCAGCAAGATCTGCTGGGCTGTGGTTTCAGCAGCCCTGAAAAAAACCTTAAGCATGCACGTTCTATACAGACATCATCTTTACCAGTCCCTATGCAGATTACAGGATTAAGGGGACTGTCACTGCCACTACCAACCTAATAGCAAGGCAGCCACCTTTGACTACCTTGGTATCAACAACAGTCTAATTGTCATCACCCTAGGGTGGCTGTAAGTGATATAAGAGGATGATTTAGCTTGTCCCTGGACCAAGGCGATGAGCTCTGCTAACAGCTACAGCTGATGGTTGCTCAATGTAGCTAATTATTATGGACTAAAAGTCAGAGTAGTTGTTCCATTCTGTAACCTCTAAGGATGAGTGTTGTCCCTGTTCACAATCTAGTCTATAATTTCTGTGATACCTCTTCAAATCTGAAAATATGACATAAATTCTTACGTAAATTGATACTTCTGATTGGCAATTATGCCTGGTAAGCCCCTTGAGTATGCGGGGTAGATAAACATATATATCTATATCTAGACTTGTAATACTCCTGGGTGATTTCATCAGCTGCAGACTTCAGTCTACCGCATTAGTACTTAGAAATCACCAGGCAAGCTATGACTAAGGAAGAACCTCAGCTATATCCAGAGCTCTAAATATTTTCATGAAATTGTGTTCAAAGGGAAGCTCTAGCCACAAGCTTTCGTGTGACCTTAGAGGACAGCTAAACAAAAGCAAGAGAGTCTGGGGAATTTTTGCAGCTGGTGTGCCACATCCCAGCTGTAGAAGCATGGTGATGCCGTGATCCAAACAGGCTGAGCTTAAGCTCATGAAACCTTTTCAGTTCTCAGCTATTAAAGTTTTATGCTTTTCCAGTAATTTTTATAAGACCTGTAAAACTAATAAACCCCTGAAAGATCTATTACTCTCTGGCAGTTTGATATTTTATAGGTTTTCCATTAAGATGGAACAATGACTCATCTGAACCACTGGAGCTCCCTTCTTCCTCCTGTGACTCCAGATGTGCCCCCAAAGCAAAGCTTGCTGTTACTTCTAAAAGAGAAACGTGCTGCAAACATGGGAACTTGATGTCCAAAAATAGTTTCTCAATTTTTTTCTGGATGTCTACGTCACTGGTCCCCACTGTATCTTCACATGGGCGGCAAGAAACCCACAGACCCAAACCGAGAGACACAGTTCCTCCCCTACATTATACGACTGCACAGGCTCTGCTATTTATGTACACAAGTCCTGGGGAGCTCAGTCACATGGTAATACCCTTGGCTTCAAACGATTTCTCATGTGAGTGATGGCAATGAGGTAGGCTCATGTGGACTGTAGATCAAACCATCCAAAACTAAAATAGAAGATAATTAAACCACTGAAGCACAATTAAAACTTAAAAAGTACCATGCTGTGGATTAGCAGCTTAATGCTGTAAACCTCAAGGACTCTGCAGTAACACTTTAGTAACTCCGGTTTTCTGTACATTTGAAACAACATAAGAAGCTGAAATTGCCTCTATCCTTATCTGAAGAGACTGCTGCCCTCTGAAACTAATTGAAAAATTCCTCTCACAAGATGTTTTGGCAATATTTGGGAAGCTTGTCATGCCAATTAAATATTATGGACTCTGGCTGACCAGGGCCAGATTCTGCGCTGACTGCCTTGTCCTCTTCGGTGGGACTAACTCTGGAGAAGGCACATGAAGTTCCATGTCTGTGGGAAAAACATTACTCAAAGGCATCATATAAAGCGACATATTTTCTCTTTACAGCCATATAGTTGTAGTACCCCGCCCGTCAAGTACTACTTATTTAAAGTCAGATTTTTTTCATGAGTAGCAATGCATTGTTTTCAGGCGAGGGAACCCAGGGAATGCTTTTCTCTGTACAGAAGAATAAATAAACCTAATTAATAAAAAGCTTACAGATTTATTCATATAACATCATATGCATTAAAAAAATTAAACAGCAATGCTCAGTTTAATTTCCAAGTACAAGTAGCATTCATGGAGAAAGACATGTTTATTTAAAATCTTTTCAGACATGTAAACCACGCATCTAAAAAATCGTTTTGTGCTTATAGTTGTTCTGACAGCCTTACTAGTCTCAATCTTACTTTGAGCTTTTTTAACTGTGGCTTTTTACCTATCTATAGCTTCTTCCTGACAGTTGCCTCCTAATTTAATTTAATTCTTCATAGTGGGTGAAATTCACCTTTTATTTTTGCACTGCTGACTTCTGTTGAAATATGTGGTGGCACTATAATTTCAAATTCACCTAAACAGGAAGCAGTGACATGAGCACCTCTGTTTAGTGTCTCTTTTGCTAAGACTGAAACATTTACTATCCCACAACATAAAATTATAAAAATAATAATAAAAGTCAGTGAGTTCCTTTCAGTAATAAAGTGCTTACATCTGAATATTTTTCTAACACAGAATGTAAATTTTCATACACAAAAATCCACTTACTTTTGGTGTGATGCTTTTGCTTTGAAAAGAAGTGAGGATAGGTCTCTGCCATCTTATCTTTTAAGAGCAGCTTGTGCTGTGTGGTTTCATATTGTACTGGAAATCGCGCAGATGCAGATCACACCTGCAAGGACAAAGGGGAAGCGTTTTGTTTACAAAAGAACGAGTAACACAATCTGGGGCATTATTTTATGAGGCAAACTATTTTTCTGTAGACGCTTGCTATGACCTGGGACAAACAGACATTGCTGCTTCTTAGCCTATAGCGAGAGGGATCTCTGTTTTTTCTCCTCCTTTGACCTCTACCTAATTGCTTGCATTGTAACTGAGGTCCCAGTTTGGGGTTGGTTCTAGAAGTAGATGAACGTTTGCTGACAAATTATTTACTAGCTGCAAGGAAAGCAGCTCTGGCCTGACACCATTTGGAAATATGATTGAGTATTTTCAGTTTCAAAAGTACTTTCTTTAGTACTTTTGACTGCAGTAGAATGCAGAATAAGGAAAGGTGATGAAAGGTCTGGTAGCCCCTGAAATGCAACTGAATGATTTGTATTGGGTTCAGCTCCCATCACCCTTTTTTTCTCCTTGATGTCAAAAGCCTTTTGTTTTCATATCAGGCTGACCAAAAAGATCTGTTTATTTATTTTCATTTTGGCCAGAAAATCAAACCAGCCATTTTCCTATATTCCTTTTAGTACTTAAACAAGTCTTCTGCTTCAGAAACGTGTGCCCAAAGTTAATCATGTGTTTGAGTGCCACCTAGATTAAGGATGTTAAGCGTATGTCTGAGTGTGTTCCTGTGTAATTTCTGAGGGCAAAATAGGGCCAGAAAAATCAACTGGACAGTCCCCATTCCCCCAGTTTGCTTGTTCCTAAGAGTGGAGATTATGTTATAGGAGAGAAATTAACCTGATGTGATCTGAGGTCTCTGAAACTGGGAGCACTCACACGTTCACCCCTGAGAGTCTGGAGCTGTTCAGGAAGCAGCGAATGCCGTCACGCAACAGTGTTTTTTCTTTCCAGCTATTTTCTTTCCAGCTCTAGGCTAGACTTGAACAGGGCAATTGGGGTTAAACTTAGCCTTCCTGTTCAAAATTTCATGCTGTTAACTTCCTATAGCTGTGACGACTTCTGTTGCTCTTGTTGTGCAGTGTTTGCTTTTTATACACCGGGGTTGTGTCACAGGAACAAAACCTTTATGTACTTGCGGGATAGACAAAGCAGAGAAGTGAGGGACCTCTTTTCCCATCTCCTTGGAGACCTGGGAGCAGCTGAGAAGCCTGTGCTCAAAGATTTTATTTTACTATTCCCCAAGTAAATACATTCATGAAGAGAGCTGGTCAAGCACAGGGGGGACCATAAATAAATTGCCCCCTGAGAATAGCCGCAGGCATTCACATTTCCCAGCTGCAGGAGCCGTAACCAAGAAGCATTCTGCTAGCTTTGGACATGAATCTAGCCCCAGGATTCACATTTAATGTGCTGAGGTCATTTGCTCTTAAGGATTTCAATTAGAAAAAGCACTGATTTTCAACAAATGGTAGGGAATAATAGTAAATTATTTAAAAAAATCATTAATTTTTTTAAAGCTGGTCATTTATTTTCAGAATGTAAAAAGAATACGGAATTTACTGAATTTTAAAATTTTTTTTCTTCTGTTAGTGTATAGCATGTCAGAAGCAGTGTACAATACAGCAGCATTACTGGCAATCAAATAACAGGAGAACCAGTAGGATGTCCCATATTTGAAATAATATTTGAACTGAAGCAACATCACCAGTGATACTGGTTACTAATAGTATATAGGAGCTTTTACTTGCTTGGTTTGACAGGTTGCACAATAGTTCAGAGAAAACTAATTCCCCTACAAGCTCTGCAGCAGCTTCCTCCCGCTTCATAAAGCCCCCGGAGATAATCCTGCTTCCTTTGTGCTGCAATACCTTCTTTGGGCTTTGAGGAAAAAGAAGAGAATCGGTTTAGATTTACCTGGGAGAATACAATACAGGTTAACAGAGGAGTTTTGGCAGGGAGAGAGGTGGAGAGGATGAAAAGGAGAGTGCTCCAGGTCCTGGGCTTCAAGATCACATCAATGCTTAACACATTTCTAATTCTTATTTCAGACGGAAGAGATAGGCAGTTATTTTCAGGATTTTTTTTGAATGCACCAGCATCCAGTCCTCTTGAAGGCTTGATCCCCTGGTTCTTCAAGTGTATTTAGTCTTCCTGGGTGCAATGAAAATAGCATTTTCTCTGCCTTTTCCACTTTGCAGTGGAAACAATCTACATTTCCCCTCAAATACTGTTCATCTGCTAAGATTTTCTGTATTAATTTACGAAAAAAAGCAACATTTACATGTAAATGGTAAATTGTTTGAGGTTCACATATTTGGCTCTGATTATCTGGCCAATGACTCTGAACTGTGTTGTTTTTGCAGGCTGTGAGACCCTTGAGACAGTGCCTGTGTCCCCATCTGGGTATTGTAAATGTCAATCACACAGAGCGTGCTCAATAAATAAATAATGCTGGTTTTGTTACTGCTGTATGATGTTTTCCTTGCCAGAGAAATTATAGGGGAGCAGAGATCAAAACCCATACGAAACTAAAAAAGAAGTACTCTGATTTATCTATGCAGAGGACAGGAAACCATGTGAGCGCACACTCCTGCACAAGTTCGATGTTACTTCTTCGCTTCTTTTATTACAGCTGGAGATGGAATACTTGGTCTGTTTTAACATTCTTCAGCAGGCTTCAGAGAAAACAATACTGAAGCTCCAAAGAGTTGCAGATTGGGGTAACGCAAGCATGGATATAATGACCAGGCTTAGGAATTAATTCAGTAGGCAAGTTCCCTTCCAAATACTGAACTTGACTTGATTCAGGAAAGTCCTGAAACATGTGCCTGACATTTAATCTTGACTTCAAGAGGAGCTACGCAGATGCTTAAGCTCCCCTGAATCGCGACCATCTCTTGAATGTGGGCTTTTTTGTGCTGTGCCCAGCAGTGGCGATGACCAAAGGGAATTCAGTGGGTGTCCAGCGGCTCAGAGGATTACGCCTGTCCTGTGAGTGTTGAAAACACTGTACTTGGTTCTGTGCACACTGGTGAACCCAGCTCCAGCCTGGTAGCTACAGATTAGAGCTGAAATGTTAACAGCGTCTATAATCTCTCTGCTGCATTTAGTGTACTGAAATCCTATGCATCTCTCTAACCTTGCTACAGAAAGTACTGAAGCATTACCCCAATTCTTTGTTGCCTATCTGGAAACTATCCACAGTGCTTCTGTAACTTCATGCAAGCACTTTTATTTTTCCAGATAAAGCAGAGAATAAATTCTTTATTATGAGCTGCTTAGAAAGTAAGTAGAGATCTTTTTTCATTTAAGCTGATAAAATTCAGGAATTCAGTAGCCTTAAACTGGTATAAATTAGCGCAAAATTAGACCTGAGATCTGATTTAAGCCTTGGAGAAACTCTTCCCACTAAAGACCCTTGAACAGGGGCTGTTTGGCAAAGCTGTTTGGCTGCCTCTCTTGGCAGCTGGTGGGAAGGGTTATGACCCTCACATTGCCACGTCCTTCTGTGACTCAGGGGGGCACCTCTCACTTCTGCAAAGGTAAATACCACTGCGCAGCATTGGTACCGATACCTGATCATAGCTGATTCCTTTTATTGCACAAATACATGGAAATTGTGTGAAACGGTGGGAAGCTTCCAATGTAAGGGCTCAGCCTGGAGTATATTGACATGCTCGGCTGAAAAGGGATCAGAAAACCCCAACAGCAAAAACAAACAAGTAAGGAAGCGTATGGAGAATGATAGAAAGATTGCTTATTTGGATTGCTTATTCTAAAGCAGATAAAAGTTTAAGAAGAAAGGACAGAGCAGTTGGGTTTGGCTGGTTTTTCTTTGTGTGTAAACAAAAGGTAATTGCGAAGAAATCAAAATGTCAACTGAGAACAACATAAGCAACAGGAGGGATAAATTGCAACACAAGATATTTAGGATAGACATTAAGGATATTTTTTTTTTAATTTGATATGGATACTTAAATATAAAATTGCTGCGGGACATGTATATTGTTGTTGCAAAACAAAAATTCCCCCGTTCACTGCCTTTCCCCCGAGCAGAGGCAGTGCGGCCACTAGGAGATGCTGCTGTACGCGGAATAGGCTCTGTGCTGGGGAAAGGCGAAAAGGAAGGAAAAAACACTTCCAACCAGGCTGAGCCATGGCACATTTTTTTGTAGGCATCTCGAGGGGAAATTTGAGACAGAAATATGTACAACACTGTTGCGTTGAGTGAAACAGTAACTCACAGTTTGCAGTAATTTGGGAAGACGACTTTAGCGTTTAGAGAAAGGCATTGCCTTTTAGTTTGATATAAATTGCTAACCCGGGAATTTACTTCTCAGATCTAGAATATTGACTGCTGGGATTTGGGTAACAAAAACATCTGTGTTTCTATATGTGGAAGGTTTTAGCCTGCTCGACAATATGACTTAAACATATATTGAAAAAAACTTCCAGGATAAAATGAAATTAAAATTCAGGGATGTAATTAAACAGAGAAATTAGAAATACACCTGGGATTTCAAGTAAGGGGATTTTCTATGTCTGGGCAGAAACCCGATAGATTTAATGGTGATTCCAGTTCAAAACTAAGGTGTTGGAAAAGCCTTTGCTGGAGCTGTGTTGAAGGGCCTCCAAAAATATGAAGATTAACTGAAACCTCCGTTTATGTGTTTATATTTGCTTGTCGCTGTAGCAAACTCCAGCTGCTGTGTAGCTTGATCACCCTCTGCAGTGGCGGGGATGCCATGAGTGCTCTCATTGTTCATTTGCCATTAGATAGCATTGTCTTCTGCTGGCTTATTTTGATTGCTGTCATAAACCGAAGAATGTAAAAATTAGTAAAACAATGTCAAATTTGTATTGTCCTGTGGCAAGATAAATGGCTATTCATCCACAGGGAGCCCACTTATCACCAGCGATCTTTTCTCTGTGCCTTTCTTGACATGCTCTCTCAACTCTGGGAGTCTTTGTGAAGGCTTTTTTCTTTTGGTGTGTTTTGCTCAGGGTTCTTTGAGGGGTGGATGGGAGAAGGGATACTTTTCAGAAGTATTTTGGACATATAAATTGCTGCAGTTCTCTTGCCCCCATTTTATAGAACAAGGCCAACATCTTCATATTTGTGTGTTTATTTTTAGAATACCCTATTTCCATATTTAGTAAATGCAGTTCTCAGCCTTGCAGAAAAAGAGGCCATTTATTTGGGTATCTAAATACGTAGAATTAAAAGTCCAGAATAGTGTATACATAAGTAGCTTGATTCCCAGACTCAACTCTGTGCATGTATTGCCGCTCTATACCCCCCCCCCGCCCCCAGCACTTATGCATATTCTATATTGTGCACCTAAAGCAAATGTATATTCTTTAAGGTGCCATTTTAGGGAGAACATACTCCTCAGCCACTGCCTCCACGCAGCTTCCGTCGCTGCTGCTGCCACTTGTTGCCGCTGCAGAGGGCCGGCGTGGCAGCCACCCTCCGGTGGCTGCGGCAGTGGGAAGCAAGGCATCAGGTCCATGGCAAAACCAGCAGCACGAGGGGCAGGAGTGGGACGTGGGGAGTGGGGGTCTGAGGTGCCAAGGAAGATGGAAATCGATGCGGTGAAGGGGACACACGCGCTGCACAATATATTTGATATTTTTGCACGGGTCAGCGGTAATCGGGTGTTACGGCACAATTTTAGGTCAGCCTTGCCAATAAACCAACTGTAATTCTGTGGGGTTTTGCAGGCTGAAGACAGGGAGATAAATATACACTGAAATGATGAAGTCGCTCAATTTAATTGGGTAAGCTTAAAAACTTGTTCTTGGTCAGAAAGCCTATGCTGATAAGCCCTAAACTCCCAGGAAAAGTATGTCTTGTAGGACAGGGAGCATAATGAGAAATAGTTTAAATTTTGCTATTTCTATTCTATAAGGCTTGCAAATATCCTTTGTGTGAGAAATTCCTTTGTGCAACAGAAATATTTCCTTTTTTTCTCTCTCTGAGAAACTGGTTAAAAGATTGTGCTGTTTCCTTCAGCCGTTTCACTGGCAGGACCCAGCCGGAGGGTCTGCCATCCAAACTTGATCCTGGGTTATGTCAGTTTCTGGTTGCTTTTTGGGGGGAAGGAAGGGGATGATCTTAAGATACATACATGTTTTGCAAACAGATGGAGGACCAGGCCCTGCTACAGGCAGCACAAGGTCTACTTTAGGCACAAGTCACTGACATTACTTTACCATAAAGTGGGTGCAGATGTTATTGGTGAGCAGAGGAACATTGGAAGCCTTTCAAAGGAAATGCGTTTAAGGAGGGATTTGAAGGAGGAAGTGGCGGGAGCTTTGCACGTGAGAGGTTATGATGAAATGTTTAGACTTGATCTGTAAATGACAGGAGAACATTCAGAACAGTCTCACCAAGCAAGTCGTAAGATATTTGATCTGCAAGCGTCAAGCCTGAAAAGTCCTTTGGCTGCTTGTGAGCATTTCACAGTGAATTCTTGTAAGAGTTGATCTTAAATGTGTGTCCTTCTTTGGAAGGAGGATTAACAGTGCTCCTAGGAGTATCAAAATGGGAGACATACTCCGCTGGACAAGAATCTTGATTAATCAGTCTACAGTCACAGAGGGCGAGAAAGAAACTAAAGATAGTGGGTGATGCTAATGCTGCTCTTCTTGCAAACAGACTTGCTGTTATATGAAGCTTTTTGTGTGAAATTAATTTCAAAGCTAGCACTGGGGAAATGGAAACCCCTCTAATGTGCAGATGATGGTGTTTTCAGTGCTCATCAGAGCAATCGGGAGCTGCTTGGAGCTGAGTTCGGACACTTTTCCTTTGTCTGGTAGGAGAATTCCAGCACTACTTTAACCTTTCTAAAAAGTGCATCTTTCCCTAGTGATTAATTTGCAGAAGAAAAATACACAGTCTGATTGAAGGAATGAAATAAAATGTAAGAGGAAGGAAGGAATTAGAACAGTTAACTGGAGGCTTTGGTCAAATCCATTCTTCCTGGCCCTCCTGTTCTCCACTGCTTACTGTAACTGCACCCCACCGCAAAGTGTGTATGAATTTATAGGGGGTCTTTTCTCAATTTTTAAGACACAGATGTATCTAAACACGTTTTCACAGGAAAAGGGTGAATCTAGTCTTACAAATGCTTTTAACATTAATGGAAGCCCTGCTTCTCTGTCCTTTAATTGCCTTGAGACTCTCCAGACGGGGGTCAGATCCTTGTCTCCTATCAGTTTTCTACTGACCACTCACCCAAGTGAGTTACTGCAGGCTTATGCAAACAGGAAAACTGCAGAATTGGACCTTTTGGTTTTCTGCATGTACCCTGCTGTGTTGACGATTAGTCTTTTTAAAATCAAACGAGATGAGATAAGAGCAGTAAGCTCTGCTAACACAGCCAAGCCGTGTATGGACTTTGGGTGATCTGCTCCTCTTAAATCACTGCCTGATTTCTTCAATTACTCAAAAGCCAAACCCAGAAACTAATCTATCTATGGCTAAAGTATTTCTGTTCCTGAAAAAGCCAGACAGTGAACTTCATATGCAGATTTGGGGCGCTTTTCCTGTTATTATTTTAAGGTGATGTCCTCTGAGTAGCTGCCATTTCTCATTGCTGTCAGAGCAGACTAGTAGTTCAGACTGTTGCTGCTGGCACTGTGCCTTGTTGCAGAAATAGTTTATTTGTATAGGTTTCTGATTCTTCATATGTAGGAGACCTAATGCATTTTATTCATTCTTCTTCTGGCTGAAGGTGGTCAGTTCTCATTCTCCTTTTATAGTCTGCATGTAGTTAGCAGCTACCAACTGCTCTCGTGGAATGAGGATGAGGGCTTGTAGTAATTCTCTCCTCTATTACTACAAACAGCTCGCTGGGTCTGCGCCAGCTTCTTCAGTGCTACCCCACTGTGATCCCACCACTTGTGTTTCAGATCCCTCGGTCTCTCCCTCGCTATCTAATTCCATGCACTTGCTTCCTGGCGAGGTCCTTCAACAACACGATACCACAGAGTGAAGCTAACATCCTCCACACTAGGGTTTTTTAGGAGGGGTTGAAAGAGACTCTCCTATCTTGGCAGGCTGGCATCTAAAAAGTGGGAATGTTGGCAGCTTGCTCTTGGATTGGCCATTCTGGAGAAACTGGCTTCGTCTCATTCTTCATTTTTATGCCTTTTACAGTCTTACGTGTACAGAGTTTTACTGCTTTTCTTGGTGGAATGGATTAAGAACCGTTGGTTAGACAGAGACTGCATCACAATTGGTTGGAAATCAAAGGTCAAGATTTTCCAAACGTTAAGGAAGATGAATAAGTAACATGCTTCCTTCACAATTAAACCAGTGACTGAGCTGCTGGAGCACGGAATGTATGTAATTTGGGACATTTATTCAGGTTCCCAAGTACGACCTTTTGAGCTAACTTTAGGTACTTCTGAAAAAAATCTTGGCCAACCGTCAACAACATAATCAACAAGCAGAGAAGTTAGTTTTAAGTAGACCACCCTGAAATAGTTCTGCTTTTGCTGGCAATTTATACCATTCCCCCCTGGATCTCTCCCTTGAGTGGAATATCCTGTTGGATTTATTGTGGCTTCAGCACAAATATGGTAGCAAAGTCCCCTCTCAATTTTCTCATGAGGAAGGATTCCACTGCAAATGAGGAAATAAGGTGTTACAGACAGCATACAGCTTGTTTATAACCTTTTTCTTGAAAGTAAATGTCTTCCACCATCTTTAAGCCTTACTTCTTGGATTCTTTATCCTGCAGAATGGGCAAAGCTCTGCTAGGCAAAGCTATTTGTAATGAATCAATAACGTATATTTTGGCCCTGCACAGAGAAGCAGGAAGGCAGTGTCTCTCAGTTGCAGTGGAAAGAAAAATATGCTTTTAGAGGATATTTAGACTTCTGTGTTACAGCTGGGAGCTGCTCACCTTCTTTTATGGAAGACAGAGGAGCACTGAATTTGCCTAGCAAACCTGCAGGATGGCTTTTAGCACAGATGTTTCTGACACTTTAGAGCAGGGGTACTCAAATGGGGCACTCTGGCGTGGGTGAGGATTTTAAGCACAGTTTGCCCAGATGTCCCCGAGGTCTCAGACTGACATGTGGGAAATCTGTATTTATTGCCAGATCCTACAGGTTTCCCAGGGGGCAGCTGCAGTTCACTGCCTCAGTCCCCAGCTGTGGAGGTGACGTGTACTACTTTTCCAGGAACCAAACCTCAGTAAAACTAACCAGCTGGCCTTGAGCTCTTCTGGTTTTGGGACTCTTCTTGTGGGTCAGTGTTAGGAATATACCAATAGTAGTTTCCCAGGGGCCATGAAGATTTTTACCATTTTGTTATGGTAAGTTGTTTTGTAGATTATATCCTGAAATACAAATATAAACTCTGCCTTCCACCAGGTTTAAATCAGCAGTGGACTATTTACTTTTTGATGAGTATCGTGCAGAGGCATTAGTATTAAGTGTTGGGGGGATTATGCAGCCTTTCCTTTATTGCTGGATGGGAAGTCTGTATTAAAGGGATCCTGTGATGGAAAGGTTGAGAGTCAGATGACTGGCATTTAGTGCTGACACTGAAATCATAACTAATGAGAACTAGCAGGTAAACAGAGAAACCTATAATAAGTCCCATGATAATGGAGTTTAGCACTGGTATGGTGCATATTCATACATTATACTCCATGAGGCTCTAGTGCTGACATAACCACTCACAGCCAGAAAAAAAATTCACTAGTAGGATGTGAGGAATTAGTTTCAGTACTGATAAAAATTGCACCTCAGGTGCAAAATGCTTGAAAAGTAGATGTATGTGGGAAAGTAGTGTTATTTGCACTAAATATTTTAACAGTAATGCATGTGAAAAGACATAACTTTGCGCTGTAAGGATGGGTGAGCTTAACAAGAAAATCACATAAGATATTGCCTTCAAATAAATTAGTCTTCCAGACCCATGTACAACTTCTTTTGTTAGTTGCTTTTTACCTTTCTTCTATCCTCTGATTAAGTAAGAATACATTTTGGTATCTTTTACATCCAAAAAATATAAGATCTGAATTTACTTCACCATTTGCATCTTTTTTTTTTCTACTAATTTGCACCTTAGGTGTAAGTAGCAAATCCATTTTTGTCACTGTTTATTTCAGTACAGATGTTGTGGTGGTCTCCCACTTTGTTAAATTGTTAGCCGGTGTTTGAGCAGAACACAGACTCGTCATTCCAGAGGTTATGGGAGAATAAGAGGAAGCTGTACTGGCTCGTAATGAAGAGCGGTGCAAGTAGCAGGGTGAACTATAAAGGCACAAACTTCTGTCAAGACAGCAGTCATGTTGGGCTGAGGCAGTATTTTAAATTCATGGTTGGCTACAGCTTATTGGAGAGCCTTGCTCCAAAGACTGAAAATACCAAAAGGCTCCTGAATAAAATGCATCCGGAAAAGAAAAAGTATTCTGAGAACTGGTCACTGTTGGGTTTAAGGACACCTTATTAATAGGTTATTGCTTTGTTTTCTGGTGTAGGCAGTTGCTTTCTTTGAGGCATTTCTATTCGTATTCCCTCTAGGACCACAATTTCCCCTTAAAGAAGAGTTACTGCACAGTTTTAATTTTAAGCAAGAGCAAAACACATTGACATTGCAGACCTGTTAGAAGGAGTTACCCATTTCTTATTTTCAGGGAGCTGGGCTCACTTAGGGCAGGTCTGTGTTTGTTTTGTGAAGCTAGGAAGGAGATGGGTTTAGAGATACGGTCTTTTGCTTCATTTCTTTCTAAGAGATGACTTTTGCCATTTTTAGATATGAATTTGGGTGGAATAAATTTAATTCCTATCAACATTAATTTAAGTTTCAATTTGTTAGCTCATTCTGGCATTAAGAGTAAATCAGAGAAATGCATTAATCAGTATTAATTTTCTGTTTCCTAACTGTGTAGGTAGCTGTAACATAATAGTGGGACAATGACTGGTTATTTCCCTGAAGTTTCTTGAAATCCCAGGGCTGCACTGTAATCTTCTCAAGGTTTAACATGCATTTACTAACAGCATAAGTTCTAGGCATAAAGCATATGATTAAAAAGTGCTGAAAGAAATGTTGATATTTAATTTCCTTTACATTAGCAGTGGCATTCCAAAAAGAAATAAAACTTAAGAGTTCAGAAACTGAACAAGCAAAAGGGAGACTTGGGGGAAAGCTTCAGTTTTCTACTGTGCATTTGAGTTTACTTAAGGAAATGTGATTTACTTATGCATGTGGAGTGAGGAGGCAGCGGTACTTCTCTCCACAGGATCCTGGACTAATTGTGCCCGGTTCCTGGGTATGCCATTGCTGGACGAGTCAGCGGCAAACTCATTGCGTTGCTTTTCTCTGAATTCTCTCCAGTTGCGATCTGAAGCAAGCTTGGCTAAGCAATAGGCAATATGATATCCACATATGTTAGCCAAAGCAGTAAAAGCCGATAGGAATGAGTTAATACAGCGTGAGTGAATAATGTAGGTGAAATTGAGGGCTCTGGTTTGTGATCCCTGTCAGATTTGGCAGTGGCAGCTAAATCCTAGCTGCCCCAGCTGGCTGTCCTGCCCCATTTTTAAGGTTACTGCTTCTGTAGCAGAAGTGATAGAACGAGAGATGTACCTGCTCCTCAGCAGCAGCACGCTGCTCAGTATTTTAACATAAACTAAAATCAGTGGTGCTTTTAGTTGATATATTGGCTTGCGCACTGTGGTGTCAGTGGAGCTGATGTGTTGCCTGCTATGCTGTCGCTGCAATCAGGGCAGCGACTTTTGACAAAGGGACCGAGAGGATTTGAGGGGCAGCAGACTTTTTGGATGGCATTGCTATACATGCTGGGAATTGTGTACTGTATTGCTAAACTGGGAAAATGTAAACTGAGGGGAAGAGGGGGACTGTAATTGCACAAACTCCCTATTAGTGAAGTATTAGAATATTATAGCAGTTTTACGTTTTCACTAGGTTCTCTGCTATCTTCTTCAGCTTTGAACTGTAGTTTAACAGGTCACAACCGTACAGTGAAATTCCACTCGAATTTTGGTTTCCAAAGGCAACTGACAAGGCTATTAATTTATCACACTCTTTGCCATTTGCCTGACTTCATCACAAGTGTTCACAGCATTTTGCAAGGAAAATAAAAGCAGGTCCTAGCTCTGAAGGGTCTGTAATCCAACAGTTAGACCATGACACAGAATTAAATCAAGGGAGGCATGTAAGTCTTTTTCAATAGCATGGTAGACAGCTTGCCACAACCACATTATCTGAAAGAAAAATTCTGTGGCTGCAGGGGAGCTCAGGCGAGCTCAGGGGGGAATGAATTGACCCTTCCACACTACAGACGTTCAGCAATGGACGTTCAGCGTATTGAGAAATCCATCTGAAGACACATTGTCTGAGAGCTGCAGAAAAAAGAGAGGGCTCTGGAGCCAGAGCAGAGACAAAAGACGTCGAAAAATATGGGTCGCTTTTCTCGTAGCTAGGTTTCACAAAGAATTAGGGATTCTGGAAGCTGAAGATGTTCTCCCACAAGAGAATGAGCACGGTTCTTCCTTCAGCCTCAGTAACTAGGACAGAAAGTACCTCCTCCTTGCAGTCCTTCCCATGAGAGTGAATCTCCACTTTTGCCCAGTGGAGACATAGATGGACAAGCAAATATAGTTAGGTAGCAGAGGGAGGGTGAAACTCACAACTGTAAATAATCATAATGCTCTGAACCACCATCAAAGCATGGAATTTATTTTACATTCCTTGGAGATGTAGAGAGCTATTAGCAGTGTTCTTTTCTGCTTTTGAAATTGAGCAAAACTAAACTAAATGAAGGGTCTGTGAGATCAGGTCCAACATGCAGACGGAATGGGGTTAGTGTGGGAAAGCTAAATATAGACAGTGTCTCTAATAAGAGTTGGAAGGCCAGGAATGGCACACAAGATGCAGAAAGATATTCAATTAACCTTAATTCAAGCTCTGTGTTTCGGTCTGTGCTGCTTTTGCTTTCTGAGAATGTGCGTCAAAGTACCCATGATATTTTGGTGAGGGCATTGTGATCTGTCGAGATATTCACAGCCCACTTCTAAAATCTATTTTTAGTCTTCATCTCTGAAAGGAAAAAAAAACAACCAACACCAAACCCAAGCTAAGCCAATTTTCTAACAAAGTCTTAGAATAATATTCATTGCTGGGCTGACAATGTTAATGGCCAGTTACGGATGAGCTACAAACCCCGGAAAATGAGGCTTATAATGGGAACTGCAATTCAACCATGTAACGATAGCATTGCAGATGGGATATGGTAACACAGAGCCATTCCCTGCCTGAGTGCACTGGCTGCCTTGGAGTTCTGAGGAATTCACCCGCTCTGTACCCATCTTCTCTGAGCTGGAAAGGAAGCAGCAGACATCTCCTTAGATGCTAAGCATCAGAAATGTCAGCATATCGAGTAGTATCATGGCTAATTTCAGGCCTGGAAAGAAGAGGAGGACATTTGGAATAGACTGTAAATAGTTGGCAAACTGTAGAATAGGCCACTAGGAGAGAGAGGAGAGGAAATAGTAAAGAATCAGCACTTCAGTGGCTTAAAGCATGCCCATAAATAAGGGACAGATGTTTCCTATTGGAGCGTCCACTTATAAAACAGCTTCATCCCTGCAAAGCGGCACACTGAAGCTTCTTTATATAACACAACATAACTGAGCATTTATGGAAGCTTGTTTATTTGTAAAACATTAAGGGTAAAATCAGATAGAGTTAAGACCAGGTGGGACTTCTGATAAGTACCCAATATTTCCATGTAAAGCAGCACACTTTTTCATCTGCCTTCACAGAAGATGCTATTACATTCCTGCAGCCAGTGCTGATTGTCAGTTCTGAATGCTACTTTTTGCATTTATGCAAGACATGAAAGCATCCACAAGGTTGAGATTTAGGCCATCCCTGGCCAGATAATTGAGGGCTAATGTTCTCTTCGTATCCTTAAGTCTGTTTCCACGCACAAGTGCATTATGGTGTTTCATTACCAGATCATATAACAGTGTGATGTGACAATGTGACATACTATTCAGCAAAACAGGAAATGTTGAGAAACCTTTCTGTGTTATTCACATCAGCAGCTTTCAATAATAAAAGTGACATGTCCTCCGTGATGGAATGAGTATGGATGCATTAGTATTCTTCATAGAGCATCACTCTTGTCATTATGGTAATGACAGACTTTGCATGCTTAACCTGTCACTTATAAAAAGAATATGTTTGTTTCTATAGAACCAGATTGTTCTCCCCCCACGTGTACTCAAGTAAGCGAGACAATTCCAGGATTAAGGGTCTCAGCAACGTCAGCAGGATTAAAGCGAGCATTTTTTCAGAAGTGACTGGGATTTGTTAAAAGCTTCTTTCTTTTAAGTGTTATTTTTGATGCATTCCACCAAGCATGGTTTTTACTAGGTTCATCATATATTGCAGTGCCTCAGCTACAAAATCCGGATCCAGATTCATAGCTGGGCCAAAGTGTCCCCTCTTCGTTCGCTTCACAGAGACAAAAAATTGTGGTTTATGACAGCCAGACTCCCTAAGAGCAGGGCTTAGTATCAGGAGATTAGCGGTCCCTTTCCAGATGTGATCTCAGGTACATCATTTCACTTGTGTTTCAGTTTCACCACTTCCAACAAACAGGTAAATAAACTTTTGTATCTGGTGAAAGGGAATCATACCTGTAGGACACA
Source organism: Pluvialis apricaria (assembly GCA_017639485.1). Lineage (NCBI taxonomy): Eukaryota > Metazoa > Chordata > Aves > Charadriiformes > Charadriidae > Pluvialis > Pluvialis apricaria. Next base: position 59,478,003 of record CM030010.1, on the reverse strand, counting down.
TAAAGAATATTAGCATGTATATATTTGAAGATTATTTAATAATATAAAATAGCTCTGGGACACCTCAGAAAAAAAAGCCGTTCCTTGGGGATACCCTCCCAACCTTATCAAAAAGTCCAGACCTATTTGTTTCACAAGCGTCCCTGTTCAATCCAGGTTAACGATTTCTGCCCACGAGGTTGCACAAGCAGCCCTGCCCTAATACAGCACAGCATCAGCATTTGGAAATGCTTTCCCTGATGGTAGCTGGCTTGAAGTGCCCCTTGCTGAAAAAGCGCTCCTGTGCGATCAGCAGGGGCGGGCGGGCAGGACGGTGTTTGCCGGGGTGTGAATTTGCAGCGCATAAGCTGCTCTACATTAACTCCTGTAGTAAATGTGTCATTGTGCTCACAAAAGCATTCTTAGTGCAGATTAAGGCTATCCACACAGGAAGCTAGTGCAGGGTAGCTAGGGCTGTATAAATTCACACCTTAGCTTAGTCAGTACTAAATTTCCCCTGTAGACAAGCCCACCGTCTATCCACCTACTTAGCTTGCGCGGCTCATAATGTTGCTTTTCCTCAAATGCCTAATTGCTGAATATGCTCGCAGATGCACCTTCATTTTCGCCTTTGAGAGTCATTTGTTATATACGACCCACCACACAAACCTTTAGTTTGTGCAGCTCCTTGCACGTGCGGTACCAATGGCCTCTGAGCTCTCAGTACTGGGTTTGGCTGCTTGAAAACGCGGATGCCAAGGGCCGATAGCTCAGCCTACACCCACTGCCATATTTCCATCTGCTGCTGGTATTCCCTTTACAGCCATCCTCCTCTGTCCTCCACAACTGACTTCCATGTTCCCCCACCTCCTCCACAGCTCTTTGTAGCTGGCTTGGATTAGAGTTGTGTGAGAAAAACAAAGTCTTAATGCAACCTAAGCGTGAACTCTCTGATTTACCCCATATTCAGAGAGCAGCATGCTCAGGGGACCATGCAGAACCATGCCTGAGCGGACCTGTTATCATTTAATTACTCATTTTACAATAAGCTCAACACTTCTAAATTGTTTGGACACCTTTGGCTGGATGTGAAGCTATCCCTTGTAACCCAGAAATGCTATAAACTTCCCTTTAGCACCTCCTCTGCCTCACTGCTTGCTTTCACATTGCTCAGGCTTGTTGCCTGTTGGTTGGATGGTAAGCTGTTCAGGACAGGATCGATGTCTTTTATATTTCATCAAGGTCTAGGAGAACAGGGGACCCCCTATCCTGTTACACGGGGGCACAGCCGCAGTACAAGTGATGGTGATGGTGATTACAGCTGACAACTGAAATAAATGGTGCTCTGCAAACCTCTTCCACTTTAGCTGCATTAACAAGAAGGGCAGAGAATACAACCATGATCCCAATGTTGAAAGCTAGGATCAAACTGGTAGGGTTACAGTTGTGTTTTCCCTCCCCTTTTCACGACCCGATTACACACCTTATTAAGAATATTTTCCTGCATGCTTTATGTTATTCCTTTGCCCTCAACAGTGAAGGAATGCAAGAGCAAGCCTAGCTTTTCTATGCTTTCTCTCTTTCCCCCTTGCTAAAGTATGTGGGACTTGATGTCTAATCCATATGGTTTCTAGGGCAGGCTACTCAAAGAGAATACACCATTATTAATAGAGGACATCACTGAGATGCATGAACAATGCCCCATTGTGAGAACGGAGAGAGGTTGTTGATGGTTCAGCTCCAAGCCTTGAATTCCCTCTGCTAACCCCACAGCTGACCCACGGGAACCTTTTATCCTTGCCTGCTACCCCTCTCTTTTGCTGAAGAGTCTTTGTTGCCTTTCTGTTAATAAGGGTCCTCGGCGTACTCATTTGCATGGCAATTTGCACTTCCAGCTCACGGGTAATCCATAGCCAGGATGTTGCTTGAGCTCTAGAAATAAACAGAAAGGGTCCAGAGACCTTAAATATTCTATTAAAGGATGTGCTTTGCAGAGGAGAAAGACCGTTCCCCCTCTGCTCTCAGCTTCTGTACTGTACCTCTTTCAAACACGGGGTTATTAATGCAGTAAGTGGGAAATTCTTTTCAAAATCCTCTCTGAAAGCTTGATGAGGTGTATGCCCACTTCTCTGTAACTCAGGCAGGATGCTAACTTTTTATCACAAGGCCATCATAAATAACGAATTTTAGGGGAAGTTGGAACCATTGATAGGAAGTCTTACTGCTCCATAACCACAGATGGAAAGCTCTTTAGGATGGACACCTTGTACTGATTTCCTTGCTGAAAACCTTTGCAAATGCAGATTTTGGCTTCCTACCCAGAGCTTTAAAGAAATTGCTCCATTAAAATCTCTCCTCCCCTACCCAAGAGGTTGTTTTTCCCCCCAAGCTACCGGTGTCTCAGTGCAAGTGAGCGTAGCCAGGCCGTTTAGCAGAGCAGGTATTTGGAAGAGAGTGCACCTAATTCTCACTTTTGACCCTGCAGGCCTGCACTCAGGCACTAAAATTACAAGCTGCCTTAGTTAAATGCGGCTTTTAAATGTCCATGTGGAAAGTGTGTGCGTGATGATGATTCCTAGTTTCTGGTTAGGTCAAAGTAGGTAAGATTTACGATGGTCTTAACTTTAAATTTCCGGGTTCCAAGTAAACACTTATTGTGTACAAAACACAGGTTTTGTAAATGATGTGATAAATAAGTATGTTTCTGAGCTTCAGCAACTTTAACTTCTTTGATAATCTCATCTTTGGGGTGTTTTTTGAAATAAGTATAAGCAGATTAACTACCGCCAATGTGAATGTTTGGATTTATTGATTTGACAGGTTAATACTGACCTCTTGTCTTGGTCAATATTTGCCTAGGAGGATATTAAATCTTAGTGTCTGTTACAAAAGTCAGTACATATATTTTACCTAGAGCAGAAGAAAATGCTAGAAGTTTTATTAACCAATAATGAAAGTTTGGTAGAACTAATTATTTTCAGGTTAAAGTCAAATTAATCAATCCACTACACTGCTTTTTTAAGAGTGGTCAAGCATCTTGACCTGCAATTTGGAGACGCTTACTTTCAATTTATCCAAGTTTAATAAAGGAAAGTGTGGGGGGAGAAACAGCCAAGATGTTTGATTTATAGTTAAATAAAACATTTTGTTTAACCAGATATTAATATATTTGTTTTCATGTGGAAGAAAAGCCCACTGAAGGAACAAACAGAAAACCACGATCCTTTTCCTCCCACTTCAGCCAACAAATAGAAAAAGCAGGGCTTTGAGCAGTGCTTGCTATTGCATTCGTTATACGTGCTTTCACGAGACATATCAGGAAATTCTCTGTGTTATGGCAGTCTAATTTAGATTTTAAGAAAACTGGGGGAAAAAAGGCAGACAAACATTTATCTCCAGGGAGGAAACAACTGATTCAGCTGCAGCCAGCCGTTTCCATACATTTACCAGAGTACATTCCTCCAGGGCTCCCACACTGCTGACCTATAAAAGGTGAGCGCTAGGAGCTTCCCCAAGTGTTATCTTTCCAGGCTAGACGCAAGACTGTTAACAACATGAAAAAGGGAAATAGTTTCCCTTGTTCTCACTGCTGGAGGAGCCGTTTTCCTCCTTCTAACGGGTTTCTCACAGCTCCGCCACTTCATAAAAAATGAGATGACACTGATTCCCATCACACATTCTTCCCATTTCTCTGGGCATAGGTATTTAACAAAAAGGAATGTTCCTCTAAAGTTTTGCCTAACTCTTCTCTGAATTACTGCGGGACGGCTCATGCCATTCCACAGCTGTTGTCTTGTTTACATAGCACGGTTTAAATGGACATTCCCATCATGGGACATATGGAGCATGGGTGTTACATATTGCATTCTAGAATAAGGCTAGTTAAATCCCACTTTTACGGCTTGAGTTTTCAAGTCCCTGTGAGACTTTGCTGCAGGAGACTGACAGGAGGGACAGGTGTATCGTGGCTTCAGCCTGGTGACAAGTTTTCACATTCAGCTGCATTCTTCCAGCAGCAAAGGGCCGAGCAGCTGGCAGCCCCCCAGCCTCCCTGCCTCTGCGGGAATGCCTGTGGCAGTGAGAAGAATGCGCTGCGTCCCTCGCCCCGCCACGCAGCCGCATTGCCACGCAGGCACGGCTGTCGCTCCCGCTCATCAGGTAAGGCCTCCCTCAGACACAGCCTCGGCCACCCTTATTTACCCTGAATGTGGTCCTGAGGTCCTCACCCTGAGAGATGCTGAGCGCTCTCCGGCGGTGAGCAGGTCTCACAGATGAGAATATGGAAAGAATAGGGCTTGCTGAATTCAGGTCTCTTTTTTTTTTCAAGCAGAAGAATGTTCCAGTTTTGAAATTGGGTGGAAACTAGACATAGCTCGCAATGTTCCCTTGCTTGCTTAAACATAAATTTTAACAGGAATAAATTGCACTGTTTTTTGCAGGATACAGTTTTAAAAGGATTTTTCTGAAGCTTATTCAGCCTGCAAGCAAGGTAACTCCATTAAGTGAGCGCTCCTAGATGCAGACACCCTTTGTGCTCCTATTTTAAGAAGCTCTTTTGAGGAATAGGTACCCAACATAACTCAGAAATCAGAAAAGCAAATAAAGACTAGGCTTCTTTTGGATGCATTGCAGCTAAGGGCAACTAGACATGAAGCAAAGGACTAAATTACGCTTTGTCCTGTGTGGATACGTTAGGGAGGTGAGTGCATCCTCCCCACTCCCTCTCTTTCCCCTTGTGTCGCATCCCTCATGGTCTGCAGAAATGGTTCCTCATCGCTCAAGGGGAAGAGTTGGCACTGCTGGCCAGGGCCAGGCCTTTCTGTAGAAAAGTAAAGTAGGGATGAGCAGTCTGGGTGTATATACTGGCTACACTGCCAGAGCAGGCGTAGCGAGGGCTCCCTGCACCGCACGTCCACTGGCTTTCACCTTGGCAGTCCCTCTTCCTTCCCTTGTGCGTATTTGCAGTGCAATAGCAGTGAGCAGGATGAGGTGCTGCACCGAATTCCTACCCTAACTATTCAGGCTACAAACCCAGCCGTAGGAAAAACAGCTAAGGAAAAGCAGAAACCAGTCACCTTCTTTGGCTGTAAAAGAGGAATGGTGTGAGAATCCAGGGTGAAGTCCCAGCCCCCACCTCCTCACATGCGGCGTAGCCGGCAGGCAAGCGCTCCTCAGAGTCTTTCCTTGCAAGATGTGTTATAGGTATTTCTGCATACGAGCTGTTTCCTCTATTTTTTTTTTCTTTGAAGGTCACTGTAAGGGTGAGCTGCATCATTACACAACTCGGCAAAGGCAGGTGCTACAATTACCTAGTCTAAAAAATCGTGCAAGGGCATGCTCTCTTTTGCAAGGAGAGCCAGCATCTGGGATCTTTCCTCTTTTACAGTAATCTCGTTTGCTGTGAAATGAATGAATTCAGATCCCTGAATTTTCCTCGAAGACTATCTCTAAGTACCAGCCAGCTGATCCGCAGCAATCTAGGGCGGGGGCGAGGGGGGGGGTGTATATAAATCTTTTACGGCCACCTTCCTCCCACCCTCCCCCAAAACCATATTCTCTCCCTCCCGATAGCAGCAGCTGTGACTGATGCATCCATCCAGTGGCAGGGAGGACAACGTGGGTCTGAAACTGCAACGTTGCTTGGTAACCACCTGCCGAGAGCACCAAAGAGCCAGGCGCTGGAGCCCGCGGCGTCGCATCTCAGACAAATGGGTGCCTCGCAGTTGGCCTGAGGATCAGCGGTTGCTCAACGTGGACCCCTCCTGCTCAGCAGCCGCGGCGTTACGCTCTGGGCTGTCTGGGTGTAGCATTTGAGAAGTTTGGCTCTTTTTCTCATCTCTGCAATTGATGTTGTGCTCTTCACGCGTGGCTTTGGAGCACTCCAAGTCTATTAGCACAATGCAAACCTATTCTGCACAAAGGGACAAGAACCTGACCCTACATCCTCAGCACTGTGGCAAAAGGACTCAATGGCACAAGAACGCATTGATTTATGAAAGCATTCCTATTTGGATATATTTATCATATAACTTTTCATGATGTTCTGGGACTCTGTCATGTGGTACACTTAAAATATATTTTGGGATTCTGACATATTTGGAGCTGGGTCAGATATGGAGCTTGGCTCCAGATCAGAATCTCACTTACGTTAAGTCTAGTTGTGGTATGAAACCCTAGACTAGGGTTTGTATTCAAATTAAACAATACTAGAATCCTGCAAGCTGTTCTTGTAAGAGCTCAGCTATATTAGGTGGCTACCTGAGCAGCTGAGGCTTTAAATAAAGTCAGTAACACTTGCTCGACTTTTACCAGCATGATCAGAAGTCTTGTTAAAAAGAAAAAAATCAGGCTTTTTTTGAAACAACTGGAATATAGGCTTTTCACTAAAAAAAAAAAAAAAAAAAAAAAAATTAAATTTGACCACAGGTTTGGGTTCATATCAGGGAATTAAATGAATTTTCCTTTCTAAGACTTTGTTTTCTCTGTATTTTTCTTAGCAATGAATGAGCCAATAACTTAATGAAAGGAAGAAGAAAGATGACCAAAGTAACATAGCCATGAAGTATTATGTATCTGATGGCGTTGAATACTGATACCAAATTTGTCATTGTGCACATTACCGGCTTAAAACTCAGAAGCAAAATCCAAACCAGAATCAGAATGTAGCAGAACATTTATTTTGGCACATTAAACATGGAAGCACATATTTAGAACAGCTTGTAGAGGAAGAGTCACACCTTTAAAAACAAAACGAAGCCTGTGTTCGCACCTCACATGTGAAAACTGGACCTAAAAATAACATAATGGTTTCACTACATTAAGCACACTACAGCACATGGAGCCATCAAGAACTTCCTTAGTTCCTGGGACCTCCAACCCATTTAATACCTGTTCCTTGCCATGATCCCTGCCTTGCCATAAATATATGTTCCCCTTGCATAAATATATGTTGTCCCATCTTAGGCTTACCGAGAGGTGCACAGAGGCCGTGGCCTCCTGGCGAGCAGCGCGGACAAGAGGAGCAAAGCTGCAGAGCAGAACCATGGGTGCTCCTGACCCAGCACCGACACTACGCAGGCTTCAGGGGCTTCATCCCTGACCACATCATCCTGTTTTGTTCCAGCAGGGAGGCATCCAGCCTCACGAGCCTGGCCTGCCAACCCGAACGTGGTAATAGGGGGTAATCAGGCAATTCGCTTGAGAAGCACGCTCCTGGTCTGAGCTAGAGCGTTAATGTATGCCCAGCCTGGCGTGGCAGCAGCTGCTGAGCACCTCTTTTTGTTGCTGTAGGCAGGGGCATTGCCCAAAGGTGCCCGTCTCCCTTTCTGCCTCTCTGTTGGTGATCTGGTAACACAGAAAAACATTAATTTATTCACGCCTTCCCTCTGTATTGCCGTGCTCTCAGTGCCACCGTACATACTGCCGGCTTGTTAGCGCAGCTCTGTGCGTGCTTATGAAGCACAGCAGGCAGTACAGAAATGCTCTGTGCTATTTTTGACAATTACGCCATTTTATTTAATAGCGCACTGCCTAAAGGCTCTGCTGGATGCTGTAGATAATCCCCTCCATATTCCGGCCTGGTAAATGAGGGGGAGTCATCTTGTTTCCTCCCGACGCTGCTCCCCTGGGAGCGCCGCTGCCTGTGCATATGTACAGAAGAAGTGGTCCGCGTGCTGTCCCCTCGGTGCTGCTGCGAGGGGCCCTGTGCCTGCTGGGACAGGGGGGGTCTCTTCCCCGTGCTGAGCTCCTCACACCGGCCAACAGATCAGCGTGACATGGCTCTGCATAACTTTCAGACAAACCCACCTGCTCTGCCTCCTGATGGGCAAGAGGAGTCTGCCTGCGTTAGTACGTGTGTTTGAGGTATCAGCAGGGGTGAGAATGAACCAAAAAGTAAATCACCCATTCTACCAATGGGAAGGACTCAAAAAGCATGAATCCGATGGGTCTTCATAAAAAAGTCATAAGACTGGCTGTGAATCTTCAAAGTACACAAAACCAATTTCTTTTCAAGTTGACTTATGGTCTGAGCCTTTAGTATTCACATTCTCAAACTCTTCTGAGATCTGGAGGGCAAGAACTTACCATCTCGCTCTCTTTCTTTTCTCTGTTTAAGCAGGTTCTCATGTAATCCTGACCACGGACACTGGGCTGCAAAGGAGCGGTCCCTCCCTGCCATCCCCTACGCAGGAGCTGCCACCCCTGGTGCTGCCTTGCAGAGAAGGAACCGGGGGAACGTGTTTCGTTCTGAGACATTCCCAGTCACTGGCTACACAGCCCTGCTCAACAGCTAAAGAAAACACTAGTGACCCGGAAAGAAAATAAAGACATGAACGACGCCCAGAAACGAAGACTGTGGCATTGATGACTGTGCTATCTTTGACTTCGGGAGGAATAGCAGAGGCCAGGGACAAGCCAGCGCGTTGCCACGCCGCTGATGGCTCAGCAAGCTACTTCCACCCCCAGTTTTCTGTGCGTGCGAGCGGCTGAGGCGCGCAGGTCGAGGCGCACGGGTGCTGCCGTGTCCCCTTTGCTGCGGGGCAGCCGCCTCCGGCAGCGCAGCCAGCCAGGGGCAGCCCTGCAGCAACCAGCTGTGGCGGTTTCAAAGCCAATGCGAGCCGAAGCTCTTACTTTGTGCTGCTCACAAGGCCGCTGTTAATGGAGTGTGTGGGGGGGGAGAGTAAAAAGCAAACAGTAACGTGGTAACTTTCCCCTTAACACAGGAGCTATTACTGGAGCCCCTGTGTATGGCTCACACAGCCCCTTTATTATGCACACCTTTTAAGAGCTACCTTGCATGATAGGGTCCTTGTTCTCTCTCACCCTCTCCTGCTGTACGTTTTCCAGATGGAATGATACTTTCTTCAAGCGCTCCTTCATTACGCTACCAGCTACCTCACTCACCTGGGAAATACAGGTTAGTTGGCCCTGTGCAATTACAGATTCATATCACGACCACTCGAGATAGGCAAGATTAACTAACAGTCATTGCAAAAACGGCAATGACGGAGCTAGACACCCCTTGACATTGTCACCCAAAGCTAAAAATTGCGACCAGCATACTACTCAGGTAACTGTAAACTATGAAGTCATACAGACATCTTTGGAAGCTATTTACAGGCAATTAAAGGAGAAGTCATGTACGATAAATTGCAACATCCTCCAAATCTCAAGTATTAAGTGCCTTCATTCTAAGATTTCTAAGCTATGGTTAATATATCCCCAGATTACTTTTTTTGAAACTAAATTACATGCAAGTGACCTTCTATCCTCCTCCATCTTGATATTCTGTTTCACCTTGTTCATAATTAGTACTACAGAAAAGACATCTTTAGCTCAGAACAGATTTTCAACTCATTTAACAGTTCATTATTGGATGATGGAAAAACAATTGAATCAGAGACTGGAGCTAAAATGGTTCATCTGAGTACAGAAATGCTGCTTATTATTTCGGAGATGTGTAGAAATGGCACTTGCTATCTCGGGCCATCATTTCAAGAAGCAAACAGCACATGAAGCTGGGTATGAACTCCTAATTCTGTCCGATATAATGGTTGCCACAAGTCAGCGTCGCTGCCTATGGCCTGAGACTGAACTTCATGTGAAAGCACCTCCTCCCCAAAATGGACCCGCATGAAGCCATCTGCTCCAGCAGGGCTGCCCAACCCTACGACCCCCAGCGCTTCTCGGTCAGTGCTAGAGTCGTAACTTGTGAAGTACTTAAGGATGAAAGATACTGTAAAAAAAAGCATTGTATTTTTAGAGCTCAAAGAAGGCTAATAAATAAATGAGTCTTTATGTTAGTCTTAGGACATCGTATGGCTTCAGGCAAGTACATGCTCCTTTTCAGGGCAAAACAGAGGAGAAGTAGTTTTGGTCTCTGAATGGAAATGGGTTTAGAGAGGAAGCAAACTGTGTCTCTTAAATGGAAGTGAAAAGGAAAACAGTGCAAAGAGCCGTGTGCCTGGCTTCCTTGAGAGTCCTCAACAGGGGAAGGGAGGGAGTCTTGTTAGAAGGGCGAGATGTGGTCTACGCTTTTATAGACAGGGAAGTAAGAAAATGGCTTCAAGAGGTGAGAAATGCCAAAGAAATAAAATAAGTATGGTAAAAGAGGTGTTTAAGAGGCTTATTCTCCCTCAATGTATTCCCTGAAATCCTATTTAATATTAACAGGACTTGAATACACAGCTCGTGGGGAAAGAACAGTGACCTTTGTGGGATTAAATAGGATCCTACAAAATTCAGAGCGGCACAAGAGGTAGCCAAAACAAGTTGCTTAAGTTTTAAGAAAACGCAGAGTACAGATGCACAGAATGAGCCATTGGGAAAACAAAATAAGACCAATGAAAGAGAGGACATAAAGAGAGAGTTGATGTGAGAGCCATACCCTGAACTCAGGTAGCTTCCTTGCCTCTGGTACATGTCACTGACCTGTAGTAATGACATTAGATATGTAGCTCATGATAAAGAGCTGCTGCTCACTTCAGCCAGCAGACAACTGCAGAGATATATACGTTTTCAGCAGCACATTACTGTAAGGAGCATTCCTTCCTCTTTTTGCTATGCCATGTGATAAATCCTCTGATGAAATACGCCTCCTTGCATGATTTTTTCATACAGCCACAAATAAAATAACTCAAGAGGCAGCATTGCAAACATTTGTACTGAGCCATGATTCTGCTGGAAGCATTTAGGAAGATGTAGCAGGTCAGTCTTCAATGGATGTTTGGCAGTAGAACTCTGCAGAAACCTGCAGACCTAGCATGGGGTGGCAGTGCAGCCGCGGTCGGAAAGGGGCCAAACTGCTGGAAAGAAGGATGCTGTCTCTGAACTAAGGGGAAGATGAGACAGGCTTTAACTGGGGGGGATCACAGGAGACACAGGAAGAAACAACAAAGGTGGGATGTAAACACAGAGGGTGATTAATTTTGATGGGTCCCATCTCCTGTCTGCAATAAATCAATACATGTTAGGCTCAAATCTGGAAGAAGCGATGTTCTGGCAGGCGCCTCTGCAAAGCTGATTGCTCCCGTGCGCCCTGATTCGCAAGGGTATGAATGGCAGCAAGGGGAGGGCTACAGCAGTAAACGTGCCCATGGCTTATCTGCGTTTCTTTGTCAATGTATCTTTTCAAATCAGCATCTAGTGCAAAAAAAAAAACCCAACCAAAACCCAAAACCCAAACAAACCAGCCTGCAGCTGAAATCGCTAAGGCAACATGCAGCTCCCATAAGAAACAGAGCAGGAGTTTGGTCACAGCGAGTGCTGAGGAGCGAGTAGCCTGCAGCACGGCTACCTAACCAGGAGGCTGCAAAGACCCTCAGGCTCTCACATCGGTCCAGGAAGCTTTACATCATGGTTTGTAGTTCATGAAGTTTTACAGCTGATTTATGGTACAGGTTTCAGAACTCTTTACTCTTTTATAAGCGTATGGGACTTTTCCTATAAACACAGATTGAGGAGAAGGCTTTGGAGTATTTTTTACACATTGTAATCATACACAGGCATGCTATCACTTGCAAAAAAAAAAATATTATATTCCATCTCTCTACATGTGTGTGTATATATATATATCTATCTCCCTTGTTTTATTTTAAGCATATGCGCTGGTGTTCCTGTGGGTAAACCACCTAAAAATTATTTCCAGAACAGACACGTTAATGGAGACTCAAATAACTAAAACGTAAAGTACAGCTGATGAAACCTTGGCAGCAAAATATTTGAGCATTGCCAGAAAAAAAGTAGATTCCCACCTTACGGCCAAATTTCATTACCCTTTTGATGACCAATCCTACCAGTTTGCTTTGGGCTTGGTAACTTCTAAGTATTCCTTACGGTCTCGAGACTAATGTATTGTTGCCTGCAGTCAAAACACCTAGGACTGCGACGCAGCCAGATTTCTTCGGTTGAGCCGGGGTCATCCGAGCCCGGTGCCCAGATGGGGCATCTCCTGGGCCCCCGCAGGGGGCTGTGATGAGCCCCTTCCCGAGCAGCGCGGCACGCCAGCCTGGCAGCACCGCTTCCGAGTGCGGTGCCCGTACCATCTTTTCCCCTGTGGCAGAAAGCTGACAGGCGCTTGCTCACACCCATTAAAGATTCCAGGAGGCATTTTATAGATGAGTGAGTTATAGATGCCTATTTGCTGGCTTCCTGAGGGGAGCTGCTCTGATGCCGGTTTTTATATTCATCACGAAGTTCATTGGAAAAGGTATCTTCACTTCCTCTCGGGTCTGTTTTGTGAAGCATCTGCTACGTTTCATGCAGGCTACGGCTGATTTCTGTGGAAGGGAGCGATTCCTATGGAGGATTTACACACGACAGCAGAAGGCAGAGCGTTGAGGGGCAGGCTTAATCCTCAGCTGTGCTCCAGCTGATATCAAAGAGCTTTTATATTTAATAAGTCTCAAACCCTTACAATCACAGAGGACAGAAAAGTACAGAAAAATACAGTAGAACCAAACTATCCTCCAGGGCAAGATGAAACAGAAAATTGAGAGCACAAGATTTCTTAAATGGGTAGAAGTCCACATTCAGTAATAGTGAAGAACTATACACAAATCATCCTGCTCTGTTTCAGGAGGATAGTTTATCTAAATAAGATGTCAGCCAAAAACCACTGGAGCGCTGATGTTGGGTAGGTATGTGTCAGAAAGCAGACAGATGAGTATGTACCCTGGGAGAGGACTTCCCCCCCCAAACCTTTTTCCCTCTCTTTGTTTCATCCAGGAGAGCAAACTCCGCATCTCTGCTGACCCACCTGGCCTCCCACATCAAGCAGAAAATACTTCAGCTGCAGTGATCAAACGCATTCCCTTTCCTGCCCCACCAGGGGAATGCTGCTCCCAAAGCTCGCTGGGGTCTGTTTCTGTCCCTCTAACACGGGGACTGTTTTAATTTTAGACCCGAGCTGTCCTTAAGCAGAAACATCAGAAAGACACATTTTTAGAGGTTTTAACTAACCCAGAACAAAACTCTCAGCTGGTAAACAGTCTTCCTTAAGTCCATTGCACGCTTTCTTGCCACAAGACGTTCCCACCACCGTGCACAGGGCAGACTCTCCACAAGCAAGAGGCCACCTTCTTGATCCTGAGATCTGTCGAGCCCAGATGAGATGGCTTCAACCTGTCCCCCAGCTAGTGGGCAAAACACAGGCTTGAAAGTTCCTGTATCTCCTCCCAGCCCCTGTATATATAAGTATGAAGTGTTTTGTGTCGCCGTGATAGGTCTTTTCCGCCCTTCTGCTTTTTCATCCAGGGTGCTATTATCACCCACCACCAATGCCTGTCCATTCTCTTCTCTCAGTCCTACTTGTGCTCCATCGGGAAGGAGCCTTTAGGAGCATCGCCCTCAACTGTAAAAGGCCATAATAAATTCCCTTTCCTCATATTTACTTCTGCCTGCACTGTTAACACAGGGTTACCCTTCTGCCCCAGCTTCCTCCTCTATCAGCCCCCACCGTTACTGACACTTGCTGTCACAGAATCACATAATCACAGCATGGTCAGGGTTGGAAGGGACGTCTGGAGATCATCTAGTCCAACCCCCCTGCCACAGCAGGGACACCTACAGCAGGTCGATCCTCTATGACCAGTTGCCAATATATTCCTGCTCAGCTATAAAGACAGTGTCTCTCCCAACTCCTCGAGAAGCTTGGACAGAGAGAGCATTTAACGTGCAACCTTCAGCTGACTGTTTTTGACAGTGTAATCTTGGAAAGATAAAGGGACAGGAATGCTTGTGTTGACTTCTAAGCAGACGTCTATAACGCGGCAGTGCAATTCAATGAGATGTTGATATAAATTATATGTATCCTTCTTTTAATAAAGGATGATTGATCTCAGGCAAATTTATCCTACTCTTCTGAAGACAATCAGAATTCAGTCACTGCTGAAGATAGATTTAGAATAAAATACAAAAATTTGAACAGATCAAACTTGGATTCAACAAAAATCCTGATTTTATTACTTCTTGTATTTTTTTCTACACTAATCCCTAATTTGACTACTTCTATCGATGTTGGTCCCTTCCCCAGTTATTCAAGTACAGTTTCAAAATGCGATGCCATTAGCAGCTGAAGATTTTAATTCACTTTTGAAGGACATGAACAAAATTTTCTGGGAAATTGGTGCTTGTTCATACAAATTTTCCAAAGAAAAATATGTCCTTCCTGATCATGCTCAGAGCAGGTATGTATAGGAATTCCTTTGCTGGGAAGATAAAAATGCCCAACTACATCACACCCCAGGCAGAAAAAAAAAAGGTGGGGCAAAACCCCACCCCAACAACAACAAAAAAACCCCAGTCAGACAACCCTACTCTAAAAGGCTTATCTGCATCTGCAAAATAACCGGTTAGTTTCTCTGGATTGGAACAAAGTAAATTTTAAGCTGCCTGTAAGTACATGACAAAACCTACACAACAGGGTTACTATCAGGTGCAAAAGGAGGTGTGTACTATGGAATTAACTTCTTTCTCAGATGTTTTGAGAAGACTACCTGGTTTTCTCAGACCTTTTATGCCCACCAGACTGCCAGCTGTCAGCCAGATCACCCACTTTCCTTCTCCTGGCAGCGGGCTTGGATCTGCCACATGTGCTGCGGGGCGGGAGCACGTGAAGATGGCCAGCAGGCTCTCCGGAGCTCCTGCCTTTTTGACTCTCTAGGCTTCTCTTTCTCCCTCTACAGAGGGAAAGGACAGAAAAAGCCCAGTTCCTTGAAGGCTGCGCAATTGTAAAAGCTTTGACAGGGTGGTTTATAGGGCACGGGATGGTCAACCATTGAGGCTGATTCTAAAAATCCCAAAATTAAAATGTGAAAGGTCTCTTTCACGTCTCCCCATCTATGAAGAGCGTTGTAACCTCTTCTGTGTGAAATTCTCCGGGAAGGAGAATGAGGTAAGATACCTGTGATACCTGGGCAAAAATCAAGTTGTTACAATGAAAATTATGGAACTAAGGTGTCACTGAGCACAGCCTCTGGAGAGTCGTAGAGCTGAAAAAGTAAGTTGGCAGTCAGAAAAGTGTCTGAAACCTGATCACGAACATTTAGGACATTTTTCTTTGCCACAAGTAGCGAGATAAAGGACGCCAGTCAGGAGATATTATCATCTAAAGAATCCATCGATCTTCTGTAGATTTCACAAGTATTCACGTGAATAAGCATAATAAAATAGCCCGGCTGCTTGGGATTACAGGTCCCAGCCTTGTGTCTGCATCATCTCAACTCTGTCAGGCCTCCAGCTGCCAGAGACTTTACTGCATCTTTCAGGGGCACAAATTCTTCAAATTACTGTCATAGACTTCTTTTAGCTGTCATATTCTTTACACTACTTGTATTATTTTTATGCCAAAGGTAAAGTCAAGCTTTTTTTGCTTTTTCTTATTTGCTGCGTCCATAAGAAAATTTAATTCTAATAATTAATGCTGGCTATGGAGGTCTAATTGAGTGAGTACTGATTTAAGGGAGAACAGGACCACGAGGTAACCTCTTAATTTACCATCCTCATTATCAGTCATGCACCTTAGTCCTGGACCTCTTCTGCAGGGTTTCCATTTTCCATAGCCCTGCTACGCTTCTTCCTCACCTAGAGCCCTCCACGTGCACGCTTCCCAGAACATAGGAAACCAAATCTGAAATTAAATTAGTTCTCAGATTTTCCTTTCAAGATACAACAGCTTTGAGAGTTATGACAGAGCGCTTGTGCTTGGACTACTGTCTTTTTCACAATCTGCTGAGCAATGCGACACTTATTTTGCTGTGATGTGACTGACTGGGGAGGCAGCAGTGAGCCCGTAGGCATCTGTGCCCAGACCTCACTGTAGTAATGAGAGATTCAACGACTGATTGGAAAAGACAAATCTTCAGAGCCCACCACTGCCTTCTTCAGACCTAGCAACATAAAATAGAAACCTCGAGAGGAATCACTAATAGCATCAAGAAGGGAAGCTGGAGATAACCGAGGGTACTGGACATCCTGATAAGGTTTTTCACTTGATATCATCACAGTAATTTGGTTAAACAGAGAGAAGGACGTGGCTCTGAGCAGAGTTGTGGAGGCCAGTTTAAAACGAAGCACTGATACTTAAATATGCAGTGATTGTAAGAAGATAATTTATTCCAGATAAATTACTTTGAATACGCTCATTCCGAATTGGGAAGGAAAAAAAAATATCACCAGATTTTATCTGTCTTTAAGTCAATTGGAGGTCACCATCCACTGAACCAAGGGAAGAATTCCTGCTGCAACTAACTCCCTCACCCTCTTAAAATCCATGCACTGATTATTCTTCTGCTTGCTTTCTGGCTCCTTCCTTTTAATTTGATAATGAAATCATCTTCCTTCTGTCTGCTGCCTTTTCTGATTCCTAATTGTTTGTCCCACAATAATCTTTTTCATCTTTGACCCAGAATGTCTGTAGATTTTGGAAGGTTCAGCCCATTCTAAGGATATAAACCATTGACAGTCCTTATAGAAATGTTAGTTTATTTGCATTATAATGATTCTATGATTGCCACTGTCCTGTGCTCTTTACCTTTACATTTCTGGTAATGTTGTCTTTGTGTTGGGGCAAAAAAATGTCCTCAGAGTTACTGTTGATATTATCAGAGGTGGTTTTCACTGTGTTCTCTCAGGAGTATACTCTTTATTGTAGTAATTTCTTGAGAAATAAAATAACTTTTTAAAAGTAACTGCTTCTGCATACGGAAATTATTTAGTAATGACCTCATGTGAAAAAGATAGGAAAAAAGCAACCAGAAATTTGGAATTATCAAGATGTAGAAAATTTCCCTGCTGTACAATTTGCTTTTTGGGTTGGATCCTACATCTTGACCCTCATCTTGGCATTTTTATATCCTGCAAATACTCCAGCACACGTGAAAGTTTACTTCCGTGACTAATCCTATTGATTTGGATCAGATTACTCACGTGAGTGAAGTTACCTGTTAATATAGGACTTTGCAGGCTCAGAAACTCTGCGTCCGAACCTTGTCCTCCCAGCCTTTCGCCACAACCCATGAACTCCAGTGGTGTTCACTCATACAAATAAACAAACCAGGGAACCAAGGGATATTAATTGGCCTGGAGCCAGGGCAAGGATGTCTTTTTTTTTCATTCTGGGGTTCTGAAGTCTGGTCTCCTCATCCCATTTCTGATTATGGTTCTCCACTCAGTAAAATTCTTGCCAGGGCTTCCCAAGCGTCAACTGCATTTTAAAGCAAGAATTTGAAGCTATGACAAACGTAAGACAGTCGGTTTATCTGTTATGAAGTGTTTTGTAATACTTTCACGTGAAAAATGCTTGTAAATTTTAGTAAAGAATAACATACAGGGTCTGAATTTTGTCTTGAATCAGTCAGTTTGTAGGTCTAGGAGAGCTGGTTTCATCATGTTGAAAAAGGAAATCCTGTGAAATATATTAAAATCCAGATGCAAGGGGTTTTTATTTTTATTCTTTTTTATTATCAGGTTTGCCAAAATACCAGTAAGGTTATGGAACTAATAAACTAAATCCTATGCTCATGTGACTCAGTTGCCTCTAGTCTGCAGATAAGTCTGACTTAAAGATTCAAATATATGAAGTGTTTGTACAGTAGATGTGAAATGAGTATATCTAAGTATTAAATCACGAGCAAGTGTTATCCATCTGCTAAGTATATTAATGTACTGCATCATGTATACTGTACTTTAATATGCTTATATTAAATTTAAAGTGACAGAAGGCAATCAATTTGGATATTTGAAAGTGAAAGGCTTTTCCAGCTTTTTTCCCCCCAAACAGTGAGGCAAGTCGTTTTCTGGGGGTTTTTGGTGATTCTATGCTGTCTTGGCAGATATTATGAGCAGCTCAATGAGAAATACCATACTACCTAACCTCCCAGAGAGCTGAGAAGTGAGGCAAGTTGCAGAAGTGCCGGATTCTGGTTCTACCTTGCATTGTATCCACATAAGTATACAAAAGTTGAGTAAAATCTCACTTAGGGTGCAAGGTGCACTCTAGTTCAGAGGCTGAACTGAGCAGAAGTGAGAGGAATGGAGGAAGCAGTAGAATGCAGATAGAATTCAAGTCCACGTATAATGAATAATAGATAAACTCAATTTGAAAGCAGTAACGTTTGGAACAGAAGGTTTTAACTCTGCCTTGGACCGTGCATGACCGTTATTAACCGTTAAAGCTTTTATCCTTGTGTGCATCGCCTCAGTTCCAACACAGAGTCCCGGGCTCCAGTTTCTACTTGTATTTCTTTTCTGCCTTCCGCCTTTCTTGACCATGTATGCAAGATATTTTACAAACTGAACGTGGCTTGTCGTTTCAGCAGATGGGTGCTTATTTTTCACTGATCTGTTTTTGTGTAATTCTAATCCCAAGTTTATGTTGTATCTGGTAAAGAAATCCAGTAGTGGATGGTGGATTGGTCAGCCAGAATACGGCATGCCGTAGACATAAAAATATGGAAAGAACTCCAGACACTAGTCCTGTCTGGTGGAAAATTGTTATCTGCAAACAGCATCCACATCTTCAAACACAGACCCGTGAAATGCAAACAGTAGCATCTTGTGTCAATACCTTTGGCCTGGTCATGCACGAGATCTGCTGAAACGCGGCGTTTCGAGATGTAAATCTTCAAAGTGAGAGCACTCCCCTCCTGGTGGGAAGCGTGGCCGCCTCAGGTCTGCAGGCACGAGCACTTCGGTGGACCTTATTTAAAATTCTCCTCCTTTTTTGCTGCTGTTTGAGTTGGATCGCTGCAGATCTGCTGTTTCTTATGCTCCACCTGCACGTGTTAATGGCCAGCTCAATAGATCTGGGGTACAGTTCTTATTTCAAGCTCCTTTATTCTAGCTACCCGATACAAAATGGGCTTATTAAGCCTTTTAAGTGTTTTGTAACCCGAACTTGTGTGGTATAGCACCTTAAGTGTGACCAGCAACATCTGAGATAAAGTTCCTGCCTGCAAGCAGTTAAATTACCGTTTGCCTGTGTGAGCAGCCATCTGTTTTGCTCCTGGAGTAGGAGTTTGACTCTGTAGACCAAGTTACTCACTCGAATACAAAACCTATAAATCTTTACCAATAAAGAATGTGAAAAGTAGTGGCTTTTTTTTTTTTTTTTAAGAGAAAGGGAAAAAAAGAAAATAGTTTTTTTTCTCCTTGCATGGATTTTTCATTTCATCAGTTTTTTCATTGCATTCTCAAAAGTGCTACAGCAATCTGGTTTCAATCTTAGCTATGATCCTAAGTAGATGCCTTCTTGACTCTGGCATCATCGTGGCTGCAAAATAAGAAGCAGGCTCACTGGCACTGAACAGAGGCATGTCCTGGATTCACTCGGCCTCCTGCTTGTGGAAAGCCAGCAAAAGCAGCAAGGCTGTCTTACATGTTTTTTCTCTCGCTTATTGTGTTTAGATGCGGTAAGCGTACTGCAAAGCTGCTGGTTGTCCACTTGATGGTATCAAGTAACTAAACATGGGAGGGTACAGCTGCTTAACGCTCTCTGTTTGGGCAGACACGACCAGATAATTTCATAACAGGTAAACCAGCAGTGTTATGTTCTTCACCTACAGTAACAACTCCTGTGCTAGATTGAATCAAACTGTCTTTAATTTAGCTTGCTGCTGAGATTCTGTAGTCCAGTCTAGTCTATTCCGGACCAGCCTTGCTGGGAGGTGGATAAATATGCCTCTATCAACCAGAAATATGACCATGGTTTTTCTGTAAGAAGAGGACACAGCTAATTAGCATATTCAAAGCCTCTCTGGTACCTATTTCTGTGTGAAAATACATTAAAAAAGGCTATCTGAGATAATTTATTCTCAAATTCTGTCACTTCTAAGCATTTTAACAAACTTCTAGATGACATGTTTACCAGAACCAAGCGTTGGCAAAAAGAAAAAATGTAACTTTAAGCTGGATCGAGGAAGAAGGCTGGGCACCGGTCTTTCTCCTCTCACTCTTCCTCATCATATTTCCCTTTGAGGATACATGTGAGAAGATAGATGCACAAGGAATGGATGAGCCTCGTCTATTTTCAGAGGTGAGACCAGGCAGGGCTAACATTTCTCCCAGGCGTGTAGAGGTACCCACTGCAAAAAAAAAAAAACAACAACAAAAAAACCCAAAAACGCATGAAAACAATTTATTGGGTATTTTAAAGTTGTTCTTGCCAGGTTTGGGCTTTGATTCTAGTATGGCAGAGTTTTCTATTTGTCCCAGACAGAAAAAGTGAAGGTTTCTCATCACACCTCTTTGGAATAAGAAACATCTAGCATGAGATTTGCTGTCCAGTAGGAAAGTGGCTTTGCATCGCGTCCCACAGGAATGTGGTGATCTGGCTCATTTGGCAATTTTTACAGTAAATCTAGTGCAACAAGGGACTTTCTGTCTCAGGCTATTTCATTTCTGATGTGGAGCATGCCTTTGTCCAAAACAAATGGACAGCACGAGGCTGGGACAGAAAGATGCTTGGACAGACAGACGGCATCTTTTGGCCAAGCAAAACATCGAGCCAGGTCACATTGATGTATGGGTACACGGTTGGCTGTGCCCCGTATGGGGCACTGAAGCAGCCAGAGGGACGTCCATACCTGCACTGAAACAAGAAGAGCTGATCTCGGGAGGAAATGTCACCCTGGCCTCGGGAAGGCAGCGCCCAGCTGCGTACGGGGCGGGCAGCAGCGGGGTGCGGGCAGCCGTCCTGCCCCCCGCGGCGCCTCGGTAGCCCCCTGCGTAAACCGGAGAGGATAATCATATCCTGAGGGTTTGCAGCTTTGCTTTGCTGGGTGTCACCACGAGCAGGGCTGAGTAATGGCATTGGCTACTGACAGCAGGGGGTAATGTGAAGCACTGGAGCTGGCGCCGACGGCTCCCAGCGCCTTGCTGGCCCACCAGCCGCTCCGAGGCACCCTGGGTACTGCTCGTACCACGCTCGGGGAGCCCCATGCTATGCGCCAAATAAGAGCATGTGGGTATTATTTGTTTTCTTCTGTCAGATTATTCATTCCAAATACCATTTCGGCTTCTTATTGCCAAGAGATAGGCTGCGAGCAAGTCCTTGTTTTGAAAAGAGCGGTTGTTATTCCCAAGTCCTGATCATAAGGTATTCGCTTGGGGGAATTTGTTTGCAAACTGTCCATTGCAACTATTAACTGTTTATCGTGAAGAAATTACCACCTAGGGCTATGTCATCATGATTTCTTCGCCCTGACTAGAGCTCATGAACCTTTCTTTTAGAAAGGGGAAAGACAAATAATGAGGAATAAACGGCTAGCTATGAAATTCTGGTACGCTTTATTAAAAGTCTAAGTAATTATACTGAAACCCACAAAGCTTTTTGGATCCATGTCTTCATGCCAATTGCGATTGCTTGAATACTTGGGAAACAATAGGTAATAAAACTGCACAAATACGGCTCCATAAGGAAACTTGATTCATAGTACAAACCAGCACCCTCAGCCTTATCTGAGAAGCGCCATAGTTGGACAAGTCTCTTTTTCACCCTACGAGTCTTTATATCTTGTGTCAGTATTCATGTGAGTAAATGCCAACCAGGGTGAGCTGCGTGTTCCTTCAGAGGCTGGTTCTGCTTTGCGAAGCTTCTCTGGTTCGGGAAGTTTCTCTGGTTCACAAGAAATGCCACACCGAGGGCTACACACGAGATGCGCTCTGGTAATGCCAAGATGAGAACCAAATTACGACAGGTAAACGCAGCATTTGGAAGATAAGAGCCAGAGGAACAGAAACCAACAAGCTTTCCACCAGGCCATGCCTGGAGTTCCTGGGATGTTGATGCTTCTTTTCATCATACAAACCAGGAGCAATGAAAAGGGGTTGGTGTGCACCACACAGTGAAGAAGCAACTTGGTAAATAAACAAACAGAAAGAAAATGGGCTAAAATTGGAGTACTGCATCCAGTTCTGGAGCTCCCAACATAGGAAAGACCTGTTGGAGCGGGCCCAGAGGAGGGCCACAAAGATGATCCGAGGGCTGGAGCACCTCTCCTCTGAGGACAGGCTGAGAGAGTTGGGGTTGTTCAGCCTGGAGAAGAGAAGGCTCCAGGGAGACCTTATAGCAGCCTTCCAGTACCTAAAGGGGACCTACAGGAAAGCTGGGGACTTTTGACAAGGGCATGTAGTGGTAGGACGAGGGGGAATGGCTTTAAACTGGAAGAGGGGAGATTTAGATTAGATATGAGGGAGAAATTTTTCACACTGAGGGTGGTGAGGCACTGGAACGGCTTGCCCAAAGAAGTTGTGGAAGCTCTGTCCCTGGAGGTGTTCAAGGCCAGGCTGGATGGGGCTTTGAGCAACCTGGTCTGGTGGGAGGTGTCCCTGCCCATGGCAATGGGGTTGGAACTCCATGACATTTAAGGTCCCTTCCAACCTAAACCATTCTATGATTCTATGAAGATTAAACCGTCACCACGCAATGGGGAGTGAGTGCACGCTGCTCCTTTGGAAGCGAGCCCCTGTGTCGCGCCGGGGAGCCAGCCGCTGAGTTATACACGTTTATCCTCCACGCTCTAAAAAAAGAACGGCACGACGGAGCGCTCCACCGTGGTTTATGCCCGCGCCGTGGGCATGACAGCCCGCTCATAAACCGCCGTAAATCAGGGCGCTTTCCCAGATCTTCCCCCGGCGGGGCCGCCCACCCTTTGCATCCCCTTCCCCGCCACCTCCGGGCCGCGGCCGCTCGCTCCCCACCCCGACCCCCCCCCCCCAAGCCGGGGCGGTGGCGCCCCCGCCCCCTCATTTGTTAGTCTAATACCCCGCGCGCCGCGCATACATTATGCAAAGCAGCGCTCCCCCACCCGCTCCTCCGCCTAGGTGAATACATTATGCTAATGAGGGCGGGGAGGCGGGGCCGGCGGCGCGGAGCGGAGCGGCGCGGCGGGGCTGACAGCGGGGCAGCGCGGGGGGCTGCCCGCCTCCCTCCCTCTCTCCCTGCCTGCCTGCCTGCCTCCTGCCGGGCGACGCGGCTGCCGGCCGCCCGCGGGCTTCCCCGCCTGGCGCGGCTGCTGGGCGCCGGCAGGCAGGTGCGGGGGGAGCAACAAGTCCGGCGGCGGCGGGGAGGAGGAGGAGGAGGAGGAGAACGGGAGGCGGAGGGGGGTGTGTGGGGGTGTGTGCGGGGGGTGTGGGTGTAGTGGGGGGGCGCGCTTCCCGCCCCGCGCCTGAAAAGCTCTCTGGCAAGTGGCAAACGGGGAGCAGAGCACGCTGCTCCCTGCGAAGGGCGGGTGGAAGCCGCCGGGGGGGGGGGGGGGGGAATCTCGCCCCGCACACAGCCCTGCTGCCCGCCTTTTGGCCACCCCTCCTTCCCACCCCCCCCCACCACCGCCCCGCCGC
Source organism: Pluvialis apricaria (assembly GCA_017639485.1). Lineage (NCBI taxonomy): Eukaryota > Metazoa > Chordata > Aves > Charadriiformes > Charadriidae > Pluvialis > Pluvialis apricaria. The sequence goes on along the minus strand of CM030010.1, from coordinate 59,454,687 downwards.
CCCCGCTGCGGGGCTGAGTCGCGACCCGCTGCCGGGCGGTGTGCGGTGCGCGCCGCCGCTTCGCCTTGGAAGTGTGGGAGCCGGTTGGGAGCTTTTCTTCTACTTCTCCTATTATTATTATTTTTTTGAAATTTACTATTTCGCTTTTTTTTTTTTTTTTTTTTTTTTTTTTTTTTTTTTTTTTTTTGCGGTTCATTTTCTCGTACTTTATCGGTACTATTTTTGTTGCCGCTGTTTGTAAACTCATCGCCTCCATGGGGGGCGGAGGAAAGGAAATCAAAGCTGCCGCAGCTGAAGGGTGTAAAAGCGCGCTGGGGAAGAGCCGCCGAGCCGCAGGACGGGATGGCAGCGGGAAGCCCGGCGGCGGGGACGGGGACAGGGACAGGGACAGGGACGGCTGCCCGCGGCGGGCCGGGCCGTGCGGTTCGGCGGTGGCCGCTCTCCTCTCGGCGCTGGCGGCCGCCTCCTGCGTCTACCTGGGGGTGCGGACCAGCGACCTCCAGGCCAGGGTGGCGGCCATCGAGGGCGCCCGGGGGGGTTTCTCTGCCGCCGCCCCGCTCCCGCCGCTGCCCGTTTTTTCCCTGGAGCAGCTGAACGCGATGATGCAGGAGAAGGTGGAGCGGCTTCTCGCCCAGGTGTGCGGGACGGGGAGGGTGGCGGTGGGTAGGGGGTGGGTGCTCTCAGCTTGTGCGTGTGCCGGGGATGGGGGGCTGATGTGTGGCGGGCGGCGGGAGGCCGGCGGAGGCGACGAAGGGGGCGGCCGGAGCAGCTCGGCGGGCGGGAGGTGGGGGAGAAGCGGGGAAAGTGAGCCCGCATCCCCGGGGGGCGGCGGGGCCGGGGGAGAAGCGAGTCGGGGGGATGGCGGGGGACCCTGCGGGGACCTCACCGGCGCTTTGCCCGTCCCTAACTTGCTGCCGCGCCCGAGCATCAGTCCCTGCGTTTCCCGATCGCAACAACAACAAAAAAAAAAAAAAAAAAAAAGAAAAAAAAAAAAGGAAAAAGCGACGGGGGCGCTTGCGGCAGAGGTGGGAGAGAGCCGGTGGTGTCGGGCTTGTTTTTGTTGTTATTGGGGGTGGAGAAGTCAGTGAGCCACCTTGGGTCGAGTCCAAGCGAAGAAGTCATCGCTGGCTGCGCACCCTACGGAATAGCGGTACATCCCAGTTTGCGGCCGCACGGACTGGGAGCGCTGGCTGGGATGGGGTGAGCTCGCCCGGTGCCCTCACGTCGCTTCTCTCGCCCACAGAAATCCTACGAGCACTTGGCAAAAATACGAGTAGCGAGAGAAGCGCCTCCAGAGTGCAACTGCCCACCAGGTAACAGCCGCAGCTTGGAAATCTCCTCTCTGAGGCTTGTAACTTGGGGGGGGGGGGTTGGTATCTCGTGTTTTTCAAATACACGTAAGTCAGATCCAGGGGATGCCTCTTCAATCAACAGCTGTGCCTCGGGTGGAAAAGGTGTAAAGCTCAGAATCATCTGGTTCCACTGTGGCACTGCGTTGGAAGTCACACTAGTTAAAACCCCCTGTTAGGCTGGGTGATTGCAAACACCACCACTTATGAACAAGTTAATGATCTATCCTAGCAAAAAACCCACAAAACATATATATATTCTGCCTTAAATGAGGTAGTACTGAATCAAGGCATTGTGTGCTCAGCTTGGGAAGTAGAATAAAAGTTCCTAGCAAAAATATTGAACAATTTATAACATGGACTGAAATAGGCGGAGAGTCCGTTGCCAGTTCCCAGTAATGTATACAAGAGCTTTTCAGTCCCGTTTTTCTGTAGTCGTAGATGAAAGCGGTTCCCCAAGGACGGGGTTGCAGGTTTCATACTGAGGGTTCAAAACTGTGTCTGTTTATGCAACCAATGATGTTGCTTGACTTTGGAAATGGGGCCTCTGAATACTGGGATCAGTTGTTTGTACTCACACACTGCAATGTTTCCTGTGTTTTTTTTCTTTTTTGTGCTGCTTTTTGACAGTCTGATAACCATCAATATTGTTTTAGCTTTATACACTTCTGCAGTATGTACCCAAGTTCAAATGGCATCTTAAAAGTTAAGAAAATAATGCCAGTGTTTCACAGGGTGCTGTAGGAATTCCAGCATCCTCAGTGCAACGAAGCACACTATGCACACAGTATGCTTTACATATCCTGCTGCTCTGTTTGAGAAAACATCTCCTTTACAGGTGGAATATCGACTGTCAACAAGACTTAAGCTGATGATGTGTGATAGTACCGTGTATATAAGAAAGGAGCTTTTCTGGTTTAGGTTTTAATTCCTGCCTCATCAGTCTGAAAGGACCACTGAATCTCAGTGTTTAAACTGACTGTAGTGGTTGGTACAGTATTTTGCTGATGACACAACTGAGAGCAGAGTATACCGGCTGGTATAGGAGTTACCATGACTAGCGTGAAAAGGACAATATATATGACTAGGACTGTTTTAAAAGAGTGCACAGAATTAATCGGCTCCCAGCTAGTTTTGGTAGGGAACATTGGTTTCCTGCTGTACTATACATAACTTTTTCCTTTAAGGCTAACATTAGCATACAGTGTTGATCTGATCTTTTTTTTTTTTCCTGTTGCTTAACTGCAATAAATTACGAGATTCAAGCTTGTGCACTGAAAATGACGGTTGCTAGTTGTGTTCTATGCGAAGATGTATTCTGTAAGCCCGAAACTTGGTTGAATCTGATGCCAAACTCTCTCCCTTTTCTTTCTCCTTGTTGAAATTCATCTGTTACCATGTTTTTGCTTACTGTTTTCATACTAAGGGTCAGTATCTACTGTTTCGTGGTTGGTGTTATGCACTGCTTTACTTCCTCACTACCACTAGAGCTCCACATTATACCAATTTTTACCTGACCTTTTTCTTAAGTGTGCTTTGTTGAATAGATAATGTGCAACAGAATATTCCTCACATACATTGTAGAAATCCTCGCTAGATGAAAGTCAAACTAAAGTGATCTGGGAAACATTTTCAAGGGAGCAAGGTTCATAAGATCTGGAAAATGTATATGAATCGTTATAAAAGAAAAAAAATAAATTGCAGAGAGAACTAGCTGGTATGGGGATTAGAAATGTGATATGGAGCTTTTCGCCTCTGGGTAGCTATTTCAGTTTGGAAGCAAGTTTTGTATCGACTGAAAGATGTTGCCATGCGATAGCCTCATTTTGGACAGCTTAAAACGAGTTGATGCTCTTGGGCTTGTTGCTAGTGGACAGGTGTCTACTTCCAAATGGCATTGTCTTGGGAGCCTTGCCTGAGAGAACAAGGGCTGAGTAGCACCACCACCCGGGTACTGTGCCTTCCTCATGGCAGGCATCAGGCAGAGCAGGAGGGGACAGAGCAAATAAATTGTTGTTTCTCCATTTTGTTCACTTTGTTTGTTAGAATTCCTTTTCAGCTGGACAGGGTGGGATTTTATTTTCATGCTTAATGCTGCTATTACAAATTTGGACTACTGTGTTCAGAAAGGCATTTGGTTTAATAGGAAAAGTATCATGGAACTGCAGTGGTTTTTCTGTTGCCTGCTATTTGTGAAGCCAAAGAGTAAATTGCCTCTTTACTTCCCCACATGATTCCGTTTTGCTGCTTTATTCTGCTCAGCTCATGCATTTCTTCCCTGGGTTTCTGTAATAATAAAATACATGTCTGTTAGAGAAGGCCTTCATGGTACAGAGGTGACTTTTTGAAAAATCCTTGTGCTGTGAGAACAGGCTGGTGCCAAACGGCCAGCAAGGCAGGTTCCATCATCCTGCTCTTAAAAGAGAAATAAAGATTACTTAAAAATAGGTTACATTGAATTTCCCTCTCCCCTTTTGGGAGAGAACAATCTGCAGACAGGAGGGTGAGAATGAATGGCTCGGGTACCAAAGGCAGCCAGATTCACAACTGCTCGTAGCTTGCAGAACTGTCCCCGTGTAGCTCCTTTTAATTCAATGGTAGCCTTGAACTTTGTCTAGAGTGAAAAGTGGTCATGCCTCTCTTTGAAAACTTTGTTTTCACTAAATGTGGTTTTTCTAATTATTATTTTCAATTTCATAAAAGAAACACAACATGAGGAGACATTAGAGTTTAGATTTTAATTCTGCAGGACTAAAACCAGCTACCAAAGATTTTGTAAATATTTTTAAAATGACAATAGCAGGCATTCTTTCTCTTCTTAAAGCAGAGTAATAAAGTTTGAAAAGTAAATGCATGCTGACATTCCTCTTAAATTACCTCAGTTCTAACAAGAGTGCCAGCTTAAATCCCATGCCTGCAACTCGCGCTGCAGTCACTGCTGGCAGTTAGCCTTATGCACATAGGACTGGGGGGCAAATTGCGTGGCTAAAATTATTTTAAGTGTAATCAGTGACTTTTCCTTTACCAGATTTGTTATTTATTGTAAATTAATGTTTCTCTTCCGTAAAAGATGAACAAAAGAAAGCAAATGTGTAGGTGATTATTTCATACATTTGAATCTTCCTTTAAACGGCTGCGGGAGCATAATCAGCTTTTATGAGGAACAGTCGAGCACAGTGCTGGATACTTCTTACCAATTGCCAAAAATTGTACTGTTGTGGAAAGTGTAACACTTGCAGAAAGCACAGGGATACTCCCAATTCAATGGAGTTCTAACAAATTCTTAGGTTTTTGTAGATACTTCAGACTCTCCTCTTCCAGAAAGCATTCATGTGTATACCTAGGACCTGTAGACTTCAACAGAAATTAACATTTGCTTGCATGTTTTAGTGAATTGATCCTTTATGTATTGTCAGGGTCATGTGCCACGAAGTCTTATTCTGTAAGTGGTCCTCAGAGCCCACTCCTGGAGTTGGATGATGTTGGGAGGAGTGGGAGTCAAGTCTATTAGGACAGAAAGTTCAAACTTGGTCAGCAGGAAGGCTCACAGGTGATCCATGTATGGTTTTGCACGTCACTTTTGGCCAGTTTTAGGAAGCAATATTTCCCCCCCCCCCCCTTTTCTTTTGAGGAAGACCTTTATAATGAATTTATTCCTTTAACAAAAAAAAAGGCAACAGTATGATATAAGTAGGAATGCCTATATGCCATACATTTCTTTAATTCTGCATTGACGAAGGATAGGTTGTGTAACATAAGAGATGGTTTTTATCTCTAAATGCTATGACACACTGTGCATGTATGTTCACTAAAGCTTATGTGTGAAACGATGGAGTTTGCAGATGTTTTCTTTTTCTTTTCTTTTTTTTTTTTTTCCTTCTTATTCTCCACAGATCATTAGCTAAACTTCACTGATGAGTACCTGGCCAAGTTGATCAAACAAATTTACTTTTGTTTTTCTTTTGTGCCACAGGCAGTGGTGGTTCCTTTGCTCTTTCTCTTGTATTTTTCCTATCAAGAAACCTGCATTTTTATTCCTCTTGTGTGCAGAAACCTGTGTCTTCAAACCCTTTCCAGGCATGGATGCTGTCATCGTTCTTCTTTCTTAGCCAGCTATTTTGTGCTGTTTTTGTAATCATGTCATCTTGATTCTGTGTTCCAGTCTTAGAGCTTTACAGTTTGGCATTTGAAGTACCTCCTATTTCACTACGCAATTTGCTGTGATCAGGTTATAAAGCTTGTTTCAGTGTAGTTGTGTGTCTATAAACCTGTTTGTTCAGGCGACAAAATGCCATAAGCTGAGGTGTTTTCTGGGGGATAAAGAATACTGGTTGGTCTTATTCCAGTTATAGTCATTCTAGTGGCGAAAACTGTGTTCTACAGTTCTTCGGTAAGGTGATGAGTCCGCTGTACGTATTTTGGAAGCAGCACGGATGGCAAAAATTGATGTATTTTCTTAGCATCCCAGTACTGGTTTTTGTTGTCCTAAGCAACTAATGTTTGTTTTGACATGTCGTGGAAGTACAGTTTAGGCACTCTTTCTTATTTCCGTGTGTACCGTAAGGACTGTTTCCTGCAGTATTTCAGCTAGTGAGGCTGAAAGAATGGAGGAGAAATCAATTTTGGGGATTAAAAGAATCCTGAAATAGGTATCAGCAGGGTATTACTTTTTTTTTTTTTTTTTAATTATGATTCAGTTCTGTAAAGACTGAAGAGGTAAAGAAAGGAGGAGCTGACTTAAGTGTTTACCAGTAGAGAGATCCAAAAGAAAATACAGATAGATATAGAACATATCCAAAGCGTTTTTCTCTGTTACTTAAAATTCCAGAGTGTGCTATCTAACCTAGCTCCCAGCACTACTTATTTCTGCCATGTCTGTATCATCTATTTGCTGGATGCAGTGCTCAGGTCTAATTTTGTAATTTTTCTGACAGGGCTTTGAGTTCTCCTTTCATACCTTCACTGGTTTGATATTTTTCATTTCAGTTCCTAGATAAAGATGTTTATTGATGTGCAGCAGCATGCAACCTTCTGGGTAGTGTGTTGTCTTGTTTGGATGACTGATTAGAGATACTGTTTTCTCCCCACAGAATAGCTAAATATATTTTATTGGCTACGATGTGACCTTTTAATTCCCTTCCCTCTGGGTAAGGAGATAGGGTGTGCAGCATGATGAATGAAACGTAATGTGGCTTGAAGGAGAACTGATTGACAGCGTACTGCACCAGATTCCTGTCTTTTGTAGTATTATTGATGTCAGTGGTGTTGTCACACATTGATTTGACCACAAAAGTATTATAAACCGAAGATTTTTTTTTCTGATTTGAATTAAAATTTATTGAACTTGCGTAGTTCTGTCAAACAAGGCATATTATAAAAGGAAGGTTTGATTATCTGCGTTGGCTGTTCTATATGAGATAAATATTAATAAAAGAACATGTATAATATGTTCTTCTGTTTCCTTCCATGTGGCAGCTGTCCATCTCCAACTGCTGAAGTGTCAAAGCAGTTCAAGTACAGTGAGTGTTGCAGTGTGAGAAGAGGCCGTTAGGCCTATTTCTGGAACGATCCTTTTACTGTGTGTGTTTTGGTTTTTTTTTGGTGGTGTGGTGGTTGGTTTGCTTGGGTTTTTTTTTTCTTTCTTAAATGGTTAAATATATGCATCTATTTCCTTAAAGAGTCTTTAAAGCTTGGATAACAGTTCTGTTCAGCAAACTCGGCCGCCTGCCCCGTTCCTTGAAGTTTAGTGGGTTCTTGGCAACGTGTTGCCAGAAGAGCAGCACTGCTGCACCTCCATTACAGCACTCCTCCTTCTCACTCCTTTCAAAATTTACTGGCTGCAGCCTACCTGTCTATTTTTTGTATACTTAACACAGTAAGAAGAATCAGCTAGCTTTGAAAACAGTGTGACTGACAGAAGCTGTCTGTTATAGGGCCTTTTAGGTCACTAGATAGAATCGTATAATTAATATGTTCAAGTTACCAGGCCTGTGAAACCATCCATCTTCAACGCGCACAGAACTTGAGTCCCATCACTAACTACAGCCTCTTCAGGAAGGCTCGTCTACTGCTTGCTTAGAGCTATTAAGGAGATGTAAGAAGGCAGAGAATAATACAGGCTGGAGGAAACAGTTTTCACCCTATACGATTAAAGCTGCAGCTTGCAGTTGGATAATACACGCAATAGTGAACACGATGCTGCAGGCTTAGTTTTTGGGAGCTTGTGGACTGTCATATTTTTACTGGTTAGACTTCCAGTTAGAGCAGTGCCTGCTTCAATTCATCTGCTTGGGTCTTTTCATGAGATTAAGTTAAGCAGAAGAAGCTGTTTGTGAGAGCTTAATAAAAGCAAATGTCAGGACAAGTTTTCAGAACTCAGTGCCAAATTAGAAAGTGTACATTTCATGCAAATACAGCTATTTTTTTCTCTATGTAGACTGTTCAAGTCTACTTTAGAAATACAGGTCTTGTTGATACCCCAGGAGATCATCTTACATTTGCTCCAGAGAACAGAAGCATGAATATCTAGGCCATTGTTGTCAGGTATTTCCTTCCATGTGGTTCACAACTGCAGTGTCTAGTCAGTCATGGCTGAACAAGTTGTTGGATCTGCCTTAATTTTGTGATTAAGTGCAGCAGCCGTGTGTAAATAGTCTTCTCACTTAAAAATGTGCTGCTCTGTAAATAGGTAAATGTGTAGTACAAGAAACTGCAGATGCGTACATGTGCCTAAGCGAAAATAATCTACTACTTAAATATTTCCATAGGTTGCCTAGCTCTTGGCGGGTGAGCTGCAATTTCCTTATTCGTGAAGTAAACCACTTGTCCCATCCTTTTTGTTCATGAAGAAAACCTGGTCATTGTGCTTTCTTTAAAACAGCTTTTTAAGTCTGTTGGAAGACTGTCTTTTCTGTGATGCACACTATAAAACTTCTTATCCTTCCTGCTCTTCTGTCTCTTTTTTTTTTTTTGGGGGGGGGTATTGTATTAAAATTGATTGTTGTTTATATATGCAGATGTATGTTTATAGGAGTAGGCATTTACATGCAGTTGTAAATATTGCATGCGTGTTTGGGGAGAATCGTTTCTTCTTTGCTTGGAAAGATTCAAAACAGATGAAGATGCCTGGCAAGCTTTTTGAAGAACTATGAAGTTATTATACGCTCATGTAAATATTTTTAATAGAAATAAATGTTCTTATAATTATCAAAGATATCATGACAGCCCTTTATAGGGCAAAGAAACAATAAATGGAAAGAAGGAGTGTTGTAACAGAGGTGATAAAACTGGGATGTTACTCTTTTAGAATGTTCTGAAAATTAATGCAATGATTTCAGAGACTTCTGCTTAGACACGCTCAACCAAGAAGTAATGTAGCTTTTAAGCAGTAATAGTTTGTCCTACACTGTCTTAAATTGAGCAGGAAGTTGTTGAGTATAAAGAAGGTATAGTTTTATTTAGAATGTGTACAGATGAATTACATGAAGAAATAGATGAGGGTCTATTAAAATTAATACTTTTTGTTGGGTCTGTGTTCGGCATTAGAATTATCATCTTGGTTTTGGTTGTGCATGAAACCCATCTTGTAATTATTGTGTATTGGGTAAGTATGTTACAAAATTTCTTTAATGATGTGTGTATGTTTTTAATACATATGAATTTAAATTTGGGTTTTTATGAACATGACTTACAGATTTATTTTTTTTTAATACATAGGAATTGAAATTTGGGTTTTCATAAACATAATGTACAGATTTTTTTCATAGATGTTCACCTTTGCTAATATGTCTTGTTTGGGCTCACATGGAGAGTGGATCACAAGTTCACAGATTCTTGGGGAGGTTGAGAAGGAGGCTGTACCGGGAGTAATGATGGGCATGAGTCCCTCTAGCTTCCCCTACCCTTCCGTGGCTCTTCTACAAGCTCAGCTGAAGGAGTGCTGAGGAGAGGAAGAAGGGTATCAAATGATCTTTCTCTTTGATCTTTGATCCTCTTTGTAATGCAGTTCACTGTACCGTATAACGTAGCAGTATGATGGTTGCGGTAGTCTTTCACGCCCTGCCGTAACTTGGAGACACGGTAGGCTGCCTGCCGAGCCATGGTGACATAGCGTAGAATATAGCTCACTATGGCAGGGAAAACCTGCATAAAGCCAGGTGGCTGATCCACTGCTTTCCGCTGACTGAAATAGCTGGCTCCTGCCCTTTCCTGGTACTGCTTCAGTCTGCTGGTACCTGGGAGGTGTTTCCTCTGAGCAGCAAAGATTTGTGGAAATGTTTTATTTCCTCTTCTTTTTTTTTAAAAAAAAGAAGCAGAACCAATTAGCTCCTCAGCTTGGCTATTCCTACCCTTTCGAAGAGTTTTAGTACTCTTAGGAGTGAGGGGCTGTAGTGTAAGAGCTGTAAATATCGTGGGAAGGAGACTGTAGAAAATAAGTAGTTTTAAGGCTTTTGCTGTTCTGCCATTTGCAGTTTATACTGTCTCAAGAAAATCCTTTTTTTTTTTTACCTTCTGCTTGAGTATTTTCAATATCCCTTCTCTGAATGTAATAGCAGAGAAAACAAATCATACCACAAGCATATGTTAAAAGTTTAGTTTGTGAATGAGGTCCCTTCTGCAAGTATAAACTCATTCTTAGCAGACTGTGCTTAAGATTATGCTGAAAAACTGCTATTTAAAAGATCTTTTCTAAAATTAGGGGTGAGGGACGGGGAACACGGAAGGAGTTTTGAAACCGGGAAAATGTATTGAAAATTGGAGAACAAAATCTTTTATCAGAGCTGTGGCTGCCGTTGCAGTGACAGATTTGTGTATGCGTATCCGAAAGCGGAACAACACCATGTAATTTGGAGAACACTAAATAAACTGTCTACAAAGATATCTCTGTGATTAAGGTTATGTGCAGTCTGTAAGAGCAAGAGCTTAGCCAGCTACGGCCTAAGGCCTAGTGTCCTCCAACTGGGACACCTAGCTTGTGCTGGTACTACCGGTTCTGTTGGTAGGAAATGATGTCAGGTTTCTTATATAGCAGTGCTCCAGCTGGATGGTGGTAGGGTTTTCCTGGAGGACTGCAGTGCTGAAAGTCAAAGTGTATGCATCTTAAGTTGAGGAGGGATTTCCTTTAGCTGGTGCCTCTAATAATCTCTTAAGAATATGAGAGCTAGGTGCTTGAAGGCCCCCCTCCTCTTCCTCCCCACCCTGCACCCATACCTCTAGGTCAGCTCCTATTTTGGTTCCCTTGATGTTCTCAGGGGAAGCAATGATACCTGAGCATGGGGGTATGGCCGCAAGGGATTAAAAGGATAAACTCCACAGTCTGTGTATTAATATTCTCTTCTCCAGCCACAGAGTTTACATCTAGACAATTTCCAATGGCATCACTATGAAAAATACTGTGAAGTGTTGGCTGGAGAGTCTCTGTACTGTCAACTCTTCTGCTGCTTTTCATCAAATGTTCCTTTAATACTTGCACCTCCACTGCTGAGCTACTGGTTACTGCTGGTTGAAGGATGACAAATGCTGAGAACTGTCACTTCAGCTTGACACAGAGGTGATTAATATACTATTGATTTCACACCCTCCACCTCTCAGACAGGATAGCTGTCTCAAACTTAAGTGAAAAAAAAAACCTTTCCAACTCACAGTTTGGTCCTTGTACCAGGAGATGTGCTCTGTGCAGACATTCTCAAGTGTAGACCAAAGTGGTGTCATTGTTAAGGTGGTCTTTATGGCAGTGCTGCGCTTGAACTCTGCTTTTCTTTCTTCTCTGTCCTGGTGGATGCTTGATAGTAATTCGTGTCAGTTAATAATATACAGCTCAGGCAATGGCTGTAGTTGGCACTTACAAATGAGTGCAGTGCTATCACACAAATGGATTGTGGTGTTTGCTATGTGTGTTTATGAAGAAGTCACAGTTCAGTAAGGATCATCTTGCCTATGTTTCCCAAGTGGTTCCTGGCAGCAGGCGCACAGAATACTGATGAACCAGAGAGGCTGAAAGACACAGTGGCATGGCATCAGTTTAAAGTGATCCCATGCTTAGACAGCTACTGTCAATACTTACTCAGAGTCGGTATCTTTTGTGTAATGGTGACAGCCATGTTTGCAGAAGGCTGGAAATGTTTCTGGATGTGAAGATGAAGTCTTTTTCCAATGCAGCAAGCGTGTAAGTGCACTGTATTTCTTTAGTGTAGAGAAACTAATCTTGGTGAAGAGAGATTAGTATTTAAGTCTGACAGTTGCGGATTTCACTTTAGGACAGCTTTGCATAATTCCTTAGTTTGAATTCCAGGCTTAGCCACGTCCTAATGTGCCTTAGGAGGACTTTCTTTTAGCACATTCAATTAAGAGGCAGCACATAAGCCCTTGGAGTGGCCAGTTAAAAAGAAGCATGAGTCTTGAAAACTGAACCACCAGCAATGAGGAAGAAATTCAGCAAGATTGAAAGCCTCACTTTTTTTTTCCTCTCTTAAAATTGATTTGCTGCTACAAGGTGGTCTTTTGATGTATTCCAAACAATACCATTCCATTTTCAAATAATAGGGAAAAATTAATCTGTTTTCAATGTGTATTATAATAACTGGGACACCCTGGGAACGCTCTGGAAAAAGCTTTCTCATAGAAACTTTAAAGGAATACACCTTAGAGGAAACATTGTGCTTAATGGGTTACAGCAAAGACAACTAAGTAACAGTTCTGTATTGTGACTGTATTCCTTTACAGAACTGTGAAGGTGGGGTAGAATATCTTCATATCTGAGTTTTTCCATCTGTAAAATAGAATTGATGTAAATATATTAACAAAAGTGTGCTGAAGACTTACAAGTACGAAGTATTCATAATTTTGAATAAAGTTACTGTCCTGAGGAGCAGAAGTTTCTTTCTCTCCAATGCATTCCTCTGCTCTCCTTTTTAATTTTAGTAATTACGTCTCTGTGCTCCATTTTGATAAGTAGTACAGGACATAACTGGATGGAATCCGTTGAAGTATCATTGCTGGCAGTTGCATGTTCACTTTCTGAGGATACTGAGATGGGGTTTGTGTAGTGCTCGCTCTTCTTCCCTCGGGTTGCTGAACCTTTACATGTGAAAGTAGTTGCAAATACATCAATTGGCAACTGAAGTAACCTTTTGGGGACTTTTTTGGAGGATGTTTTTCTTGTAAAACCAACCCAACCCTGAAGAATCTTCTTAATTGAACAGGAGGGCGATGCCAGCCCAGATCACTTATGCGGGAACAGAAGGAGCTTCTTGTGCTACCACAATTTCACAGTATCACAGTATCGTCAGGGTTGGAAGGGACCTCTGGAGATCATCTAAGTCCAACCCCCCTGCCACAGCAGGGACACCTACAGCAGTTGCACAGGATGGCATCCAGGTGGGTTTTGAATGTCTGCAGTGTGGGAGACTCCACAACCTCTCTGGGCAGCCTGTGCCAGTGCTCTGCCACCCTCAGAGTAAAGAAGTTCCTCCTCATGTTAAGATGGAACTTCCTGTGCTCCAGTTTGTGCCCGATACCTCTAGTCCTATCACTGGGCACCACTGAAAAAAGGCTATTCTCATCTACCTGGCACCCTCCCCTTAAGTATTTATAAGTATTGATAAGATCCCCCCTGAGTCGTCTTTTTTCTAGACAAAAAAGCCCCAAGTCCCTGAGCCTTTCCTCATAAGAAAGATGCTCCAATCCCCTAATCATCTTTGTAGGCCTTTGCTGGACCCTCTCCAGCAGTTCTCTGTCCTTCTTGAACCGGGGTGCCCAGAACTGGACACAGTACTCCAGATGCGGCCTCACCAGGGCAGAGTAGAGGGGGGAGGATGACCTCCCTCGACCTGCTGGCCACACTCTTCTTGATGCATCCCAGGATGCCATTGGCCTTCTTGGCCACCAGGGCACATTGCTGGCTCATGGTCATCCTGTTGTCCACCAGGACTCCCAGGTCCCTTTCCACAGAGCTGCTCTCCAGGAGGTCAGCCCCCAACCTGGACTGATGCATGGGGTTATTCCTCCCCAGATACAGTACCCTACACTTGCCTTTGAACCTCATCAGGTTTTTTTCTGCCCAACTCTCCAGCCTGTCCAGGTCACGCTGTATGGCAGCACAGCCTTCCAGCGTGTCAGCCACCCCTCCCAGTTTTGTGTCATCAGCAAACTTGCTGATGGTACACTCTATCCCTTCATCCAGGTCATTGATGAATATATTGAACAGGACTGGACCCAGTACTGACCTCTGAGGGACACCACTTGTTGCTGGCTTCCAACTGGACTCTGCACCACTAACCACAACCCTCTGAGCTCTATCTGTCAGCCACTGTTCAATCCACCCCACTGTCCATTCATCTAACCCACACTTCCTAAGCTTGTCTGTGAGGATGATGTGGGAGACAGTGTCGAAAGCCTTGCTGAAGTCAAGGTAGACAACATCCACTGCTCTCCCTTCATCCACCCATCCCGTCACGCCATCGTAGAAGGCTATCAGATTAGTCAGACATGACTTCCCCTTGGTGAATCCATGTTGACTACTTCTGATAACTTTCTTTTCCTCCAGATGCTTGGAGATGATGGAACAGCTTGTTCTGGGCATCATCTTTCCAGGGATGGAGGTGAGGCTGACCGGCCTGTAGTTTCCCGGGTCATCCTTCTTGCCCTTTTTAAAGACTGGAGCGACATTGGCTTTCCTCCAGTCCTCAGGCACCTCCCCTGTTCTCCAGAACCTTTCAAAGATGATGGAGAGTGGCCCAGCAATGACTTCTGATAGCTCCCTCAGCACTCGCGGGTGCATCCCATCAGGCCCCATGGACTTGTGGGAGTCCAGTTTACTTAATTGTTCTCTAACTTGTTCCTCTTCAACCAAGGGAAAGTTTTCCTTCCTCCAGACTTTCTCTGTTACTTGCAAAGTCTGGGACTCCTGAGAGCTGGCCCGAGCAGTGAAGACAGAAGCAAAGAAGGCATTCAGCAACTCTGCCTTCTCTGTATCATCCGTCACCACATCACCCATCTCGTTCAAGAGCGGGCCCACATTTTCCCTGCTTTTCCTTTTGTCTCCTATATACTTAAAGAAACCCTTCCTATTGGTCTTTACATCCCTCGCCAGGTTCAATTCCAAAGCTGCCTTGGCTTTTCTTGTTTCTTCCCTGCATACCCTGACATTCTTGTACTCATCCCAAGTCGTCAGCCCCCTTTTCCACATCCTGTAAACTCCCTTCTTCCACCTGAGTTTTTTTCTGAAGATCCTTGCTCAAATTGAATTGAACTTGCTCAAAATGAATTGAAGATCCTTGCTCAAATCAACTTCTGATATCCAAACATTATTTTATGTTTAACTGGAGGTAGGTGAAAGTAGCCTTTAAGTGGAATTCTGGCTGACAATAATCGGACCTGATGTGTGCAAATACATTAGTTTAGTCCATTAATAGTACCAGAGATTTTAACTGAAATCAGTAGTTTGGAATCTGTGTATGGTTTTTCAGTTTGTGGGTGGTTGGGTTTGTTTTTTTTTTTTTTCCCCCCCCTTCTTGTTCCTTGGGCATACCTGTTTATATGTGAAACCATTATCATCTTCTCTAGCTTTGATATATAGTTCTCTTCCACCATACAAATACTATTTTTTATTTATTTACCGTTCAGTTTATCGCTTATTCTTTCCAATCTCTGAGCAAGAACATTATGTCTATATGTGCTTCTACGAATACAGACTTAGCTTTGTAATATTGTAAGAGTTCTGGCTGCACTCGGGGACAGTCTGAACAGTAGAAATTATTAAATGTATTTATCTTTATATGAAAGATGCTTTTCTCACATCTCAATTCGTAGTTTGCAGAACCAGTGAATATTGTTCTGAGGGTTGTTGATTGTTTAGAAGTGATTAGGTAAAGCTACTAAAAATCTGACAGAAGTGTTCAAAACATCAGTTCTGAGGGACAGAAAAAAAATAGACGCATATATACAGCTGGACCTTCATCTTAATTTCCTTACCAACATGACTGAATTCTGCATATGCATGTGCTTTTCTACTCAAATAGATTTTTCATACTTGTGCAAGAGGTGATTTCTGTTCAACTCAGACTGTTGTTTTAACTCTGTGAACTAGCTCTCCCATTCCATGCTTTCCTGGCTCTATGCTTGAACCCAAATGTTCCCTTCCTTTCTTTATGGAAGCATTAATTAACATTTTTCATACCACTGCACTTTGTAAGTTTCTTTGTGTGCAGTGGCATGAAAAGGTTGAAGATCCCTCTTTGGGCTGTCAAAATCTGGAATAATCATAGAATCACAGAGTATCTTGAGTTGAAAGGGACCCATGAGGATTATTGAGTCCAACTCCCTGCTCCTCCCAGGACGACCTAAAACTAAACCATATGACTAAGAGCATAGTCCAGATGCTCCTTGAACTCTGGCAGGCTTGCTGTTGTGACTGCCCGCCCCCTCAGTGAAGAACCTTTTCCTAATATTCAGTTGGAACTTCCCCGATGCAGTTTCATTCCATTTCCTCTCCTCACCAGAGAAAGGAGATCAGCACCTCCTCCTCTGCTGCCGCCCTTGAGGAAGTTGTAGACTGCCATGAGGTCACCCCTCAGCCCTCTCTTCTCCAAGCTGAACAAATCATATGACCTCAGCTGCTCCTCTGAAGTCTTGCCCTCGAGACCTTTCACCAGCTTGGTCGCCTTCCTATGGACACACTCTAGTAGTTTGATGTCCTTCATATATTGAGGTATCCAAAACTGCACATGGTGCTTGAGATGGGGCCGCACCAGTGCAGTGTAGACAATCGCCTCCCTTGACTGGCTAGCGATGCTGTGCTTGATGCACCCCAGGATATGGTTGGCCCTTTTGGCTGCCAGGGCATGCTGTTGACTCATATTCAACTTGCCATCAACCCAAACCCCCAAATGTCTTTCTGTGGGGCTGCTCTCCAGCCTCTTGTCCCCCAGTTTGAATGTATAACCAGGATTACCCTGTTCCAGATGGAGAATCTGGCACTTGTTCTTGTTAAATTCCATACTGTTGGTGACTGCCCAGCTCTCTAGCCTATCCAGTTCTCTCTGTAAGACTTCTCTACCCTCAGGAGAGTCCACAGCTCCTCCTAGTTTAGTATCCTTGGCCAACTTACTCAATGTACATTCGATTCTTGCGTCCAGATAATTTGTAAAAACATTAAAGAGCACTGGCCCTAAAACCAAGCCCTTGCGAACCCTGTCGGTGACTGGATGCCAGCCTGATCTAACCCCATTTACTAAACTCTATGAGCCTGTCCCGTCAGCCAGTCACTTATCCAATGTATTATGGACTTGTCTGGCTAGTATGCTGGGGGTTTTGTCCAGAAGGATACTGTGAGAAACGGTATCAAAAGCTTTGGTAAAATCCAAAACCACCACATCTACAGGCTTCGCTTGGTCAACTGAATGGGTCACCTTGTCGTATGAGGAAATTACGAGAATGCATAGCCTGAATGTTGCTCTCCTGACAGAGGGTGTTATCCTGCTGTGTGGAGCTGACAAGGAATTTATAGGAAGATGGAGGCTAGTGTGAACTAGTAGTAAGGTATTCCCTAAGCAAGGGAGTGATCATAACTCTCTCCAATTCTACATCACTCTCTTCTGGTCTGAAGAAGCATGAAAATAGTGTGCTTGCTGGCTTCCCCTGTGCTGTAGCAGTGTTCCTCAAAGCCCATAGGCGCTATCGTGCTCTGTGTGTTATTTGTCTCTATTGAAACATACTGAAGTGTCAAGACCGATGGTCTGTGGTAGAAGTTGATGTTGAAGTCCAAAAGCACAGGGATGGACTTGATTTGTTCTAAAAGCTGTTATCATCACGCCTTATTTGATTATGTTACTGTCAGTCGTTTATCTCTTTGGTTTTCTGCTTTGTGTAGAGCGGGAAGGACAACACTCTGATCCCTCCTGTGGACTGGTATTTTGCTAGAAATGGACTTCAGCCCCAGATTTCTTTTTTTTTTCCTGAGGCATGTCATTTATATGTTTGGCTTAGTAGCCTAGTGACCACACATTTCCATCACATGTGTGTTTGTCTTGTAACATGTGGGACTTTACAGAAAAAGGTTGGTGGGGCGCAATATTATTATGTTGCCACTAATCATACTTTGAGAGGAACTGTAGTTGTTTAACTTAGTCAGTTACTAATAATATCACTTGGATAGGGACTAACACAGCCAAAATTTTTCTGACTCTTTGGGAAAATTCCTGGTTCTAAAGAACACTTGTTTTCAGATGAAGACAGATATCTCCTCAAATTGTCGCCTGTCTTTCAGATGCCTAAGCATTCTCTTTCTTAGACTGCCTTCAGTGTTCTTTAAATTGTGTTGCTGGAGATGGCAAAGAGGGTTACTCATATCTCTGTATTGCATTGTGTTCAGACACACTAATCTTTGTTAGGCCGTGATTAGTCACCTCAGTCTAAACCCTACGACGCAGCTGAGTAAAAGTGGCTTGAGGAGGACTTTTTGTGACAGAAAGCCATCAGTTTAAGGTCTGGGAGGAAACGATAGTGATCTGTGAGGAGTGGTTCGTGGGGGTCCTTTTCATGGCAAATAGACAGATGGTTTTCTCCACTTGAGATCACAGAATATAGAATAGCACCAGCACTTGCATCCTCACCAAGTGATATCGCATGGCTGCTTCACGGTGGGAGCATACACTTTTCATAGACACAGCAGGGGAACATTTACTTGTTGCTACTTTCCTTTCAGCTGCTTTGAGAGAATAAGACTGCCCTTTTGTGAAGTGAAGTAGGGTTCTTAGTAAAACAACAGCTTCATAAAGGATGTCATTATATATGTAAGTACCTTCTATGTAGCTGGCCCCCATTTTCTTTCTGAAATGCAATCAAAAGGAGGGCTAGAACCAGTAGTTCCAAATCCCCCTTGCTTGTGTTTTGGTAAAATACAATTAGTGCATTTAATTGTGCTGTCAAATGATTGAACTGAATAAAATGACAATTTTTTCCATAGAGAAAGTTAATTACATGCTTTTTGATTAGCAAAGAAGGTACGTAACAAATTAATTTCCCTGAACATGCTGCAAATAACATAACTACTGATGTATTGACCAGCAGCAGGTGGCTTATGTTCATTTGCATTCATTACATATGCCGCATTTTGCCATTCAATTCATTTTCTTTTTCAGTTGTGTACAAAATAAGATCTTATGACACTGGCCTTTTTAAAGTCTAAAAATGCCTCTTGGTTTAACCATGGGGAGAAGGAATTGATTTCTCATTCTGCTGTCAGCTAAGAACAGTTACAAAATAATGAGAAGGAAGTTGGGAGTCTTTTTATCCCTATGTGACATACTTAAAGTTAGTATGATTTTTTCTTTTTTTTCTTTTTCTGTTTCCTGAATGGAACATCTCTTATTGTGGTCAACAACAATATCTTTTAGAGATAATACGGTTAATATCACTTTTATTTGCCCATTCACTGTATGCATTGGGAGTAAGGGTAAATAGAAATCTTGCTGGTTTACTTGGTTGCCAACAGCTGAATATATTTAATAGAAAAAATTGTTCAAAAAATTTGCCTCAAAAGATGAACTGTCAGGTCAAATTGTTCTTAGTAGCATTGTTAGCGATAAGTTCTCTTTCTAACCTGTTCTTGCGTTTAGTGTAGTTTTCAGTAATTACTGTTTGAAAATTTGGAGATTGAGCTAGGATATATGGTTGTGTGTTACAAATGAACCAAATTTTTTACTTAAAAAAAAAAAATCACTGAACAGACTATTAGTGGAAATTTTGTTAAGCAAAAGGATAATTAACAAAAATCATCTACCCTTGGAAGTTACAGTATTCTTATAAAAAAAATTGGAACTTGAAAAATCTTGGAACCTTGTTTGCTAAGAAAGCTGATGGAAAACTGCAGCAAATTTATCTGCAAACAAATACCTCTTGATTTTTCTGAAGTGAAACTTTAAAAAAAGCCCAACCAAACCCAACCCTCCCAAGACCCCATTTTTACATGAAAGTTTTTAATTAAAAAATTTTGATAAATGACTGAGCAAAAAAGGCTACAGGCAAAGAAGTGTCACTCAGTGCTGCACAGCATTCCTAGATGCTTGTGGTCTTACAGGATATCAAGGGAGTGGAGGAATAGAATTCTCAGAGTTTTATTAGTGTTTTCTTCTAGCCTTTTTACAGAAGTCCTTGCCCATTTTATCCAAGTGTGTCCCCTTAAGGTGAGAGGAAAAACAGCTCCTTGCAGCTAACTTTGTGAAATTTTATCTTATTTCTATTAATGCGGAATCAGAAGTGATTTTTCTTTGGAGACTTGGTCTTGTAGTACTTGATTTGGTAGAAATATTTTCATTTGACTTGAATGAGAACTAGATAAAGTTGCAGTACTTCATATGATGAACATTTAATGGATTCTTGAAATACACCACTGTTATTGAAAAATATTGGCCTTTATTCATAGGTGTCATTTGCGTTTTGTTGTTGGATGGACACCAACTAGATATACACGAAGTATCTAGCTGATGAATCCAGCCTTAAGGTTTTACATACTTAATGGTTGGTGATGGAGTGCTATTCATACTGAGCTGCTTTGTTTTAAGGGTTACAAATCTGGTTTGTATGGTATACAAGATCTGGATCGTTACTGGGCTGGATTTCCAGTGCATTGCACTTATTCTAAACCCCTTACACTACTATATTAAATAGCTTAGAATAGCTCAGTGTGCTCTTCCTGATGGACCTGTGGTGCTCCACCACTACTACAATTGTTAGGTTGACCTAGATTTTGAATTGGAAACTGTATTTGTTTTAGCCAATTATAGTTAAGATATATGAAAAAAGTGGCTCTGAAAAAGTGAATTCTATGCCTTCCATACATGTGTTTTGTTTGCAGATGAGAGAGGGTTTTTTCTTTCTATTTGGCAGCATTGCAGCTAATGCTAATAAGTGAAAAACAAAGCTGTATTCAGTGTAAAGTTCCCTTCTCCCTGCTTCCCACCAGGAGTCACTGTCAATAATAAAGCTTTTGAGGTAGTGCTTCTGATGAATCAGGTGGCGGAACATGCCATTTGCACTTCTGTTGCTTATTTGGTTTCTAGAGAGATTCTTCTTTGCATGTAGAGATAGCTGTTGAGATGTAAGGGTATATAGGCCAGAAAGAGCCTTAGTTAATAAGGTGAGACGTTTCTGAGTTACTTTCTTCTTGCCCATTAAAATAATGACTGGACTGCGTTTTCTAGAACAAAGGTGCAGGTTCCCCGAACAGATGTATATTGATGTCGGCTGGATGTGTTAATAAGGTAGGTATTACATATATATGAGGTGTTAGGTCCTTAGCTACTTATTTGCATGTGCAGCTCTACAGATATATTGGTGCACTCCTGTCCATGCATGTATGCTTATAGCTCTTCTTTTTTTCTGAATTTTTGGCTTTAAGAATTTAGATTAGCACTTAAATCTCCAGTTGTCACATCCAAATTTATGTATTTCCCCTGCCTTCCATTAGTCTTGAAGCATTAAATATAAAAAAAAAAAGTCTTATTCATGTAACAAATGTAGTCTGGATCTTATCTCATTTATTGCTGATGTCTATCAAAGTTGGCTTTTTCCTTTTTCCGCTTAAGTAAATCAAAATTTTGCAGGTCGTGTTTGTATGATCCTTTATTGTCCCACGGGATTTCTTAACATCTTCCAAATACCTAAGCTTGTAACTTTATATTGTATCAAAGTTTCTAAAGTACTTTTTCTGGAGGTCTGATGGGTTCTCATAAGCAAATGATGACAAGTGAATAACTTTTTATTTTATGGTAATATTCTACATATTTAAAGTTACTTAGAAGTTAATAAAAGAAGTGTTACTTGAGGATAAAATTTGTTCTCTTTAACTCAATAGTACTTTTAAAATGGCATTTTTCCTGCATGTTGCTTGTTTTCATGAATTCTTGTCTGTCCATGGTATAGTACCAAAAATAAAAGGGCACACCCTATTCTTATAGCAAACTCTTTTGGGTTGGTTGGGTTTTTTTTTTCCCCCTCTCCTTTATGTACCATATTCTCACCAGAATAATTTATGCCATGATTTGCATATTTTAACTCACCTACACGTTCTTTTTCACTGTCTAGCGCTGCTTTGATTGTTGCTTTAACAGGTGAGCTCCTGAGAAGTGTTTTAATTACACACTTAAGGATTGAAATTGAAAAGCACTTTATCTTTTGGTCTTCCTTCCACTGTTGCTTTCTGTGTGTCTTAGTTTCTGGAACAACAGCCTGGGAGGATCTGCAAGTATGTTTGAGGACAGAACTAGACTTCAGATGCCTCACAACTGAAAGGTTTACAAGAATCTTGAAGTGGAGAAATAATCTGAAAAAACTTGCAGTTGAGTAAGGCTGAGTACGAAATACTTTGGATGTAAATAAGCTTGCCATGCAGGCGTTGATAAAGTAGCTAATCCAAAGAAATTTCTGGGGTTTATAGTCAATCACAAGCTGAGTGTAAGTTAAGTGTTACGCTCTTACGTGAAATGACAAAGAGCATGCAGGTATATTGAAACAGGTGATCTGTATGAAATAGCTCTTCCACTCTGAATTGCTCAGATGTCACTTGCAGAATTTTGTCCAGTTCTGGGAGGTATTTAAATACAAACACGGCTCAAATGAGGAGCATCCAGAGCACAGCTACAACAGCTATCGGAAGAAAGTCTGTAGATGTGAGGGAGTTTGAGAACTGGAGTGGTTTAGATTAGAATGGATACAACTGACGGAGGAGTAAGTTTTTAAACACCTGAAAGTCAACTGAAGAAAAAAAAAAAGGAAATTAAGCTGCATGGGTTTTCTTTCTTTTCTTCTCTGCAGAAGGCAGTGGAAACAGTAGATCAGATTCTATTTGATGGTTATAACACCTCCATCGAAAGAACAGACTTGTAAATACCTGTCAGGAGTCATATCGATAACTTTTGCCTTACTTTATGGAAGTAATCTAGATGATCTTTGGAAATTCTTTCCAGTGTTGCTTCTCAGTCGCTCAAACATTAAACATCCTGCAAGTTAAATATTGATTTCTCGCTTGTGGCAGATATCATTGCTTCGTCAATTCCTTTCATAGATACTACTTTTTAGAGCACCGGGATTTGTTCGCTCTTATCTTTGCACTTGAATTCAATTTGAAAGATAGACTGCCTGTAGGTATAGGTGTAACATTGCTATCAGAAATTTATATATTTTTTTTCCCTCCCAAGTTCAGAAAGGAGAAACATAGCTCAAAAGCCGGGGCTAAGGAGTCTGCTTGTGTACAAGAGAAAGTTTCTGACGAGTTAAGACATTGGCAGTACTCCCTTTTCCAGTTTTCTGTTGTTGCATAGAATGGTAGTACTGAAATATTGCAGTCAGATGATTTTATTTCAACAAATTCATAGCTTTTAAAGCTGAAGAGTAATTTTCTAAATTGCCAAGATAAAACTTGAAGAATAAACTCTGCTGCTAATGTGATTTGGAGGAGAGGGGAATGCTTTTTGGATATGCATTTGCTTTGTAGCATAGCGACTAAATTTTTATAGACCTGCTTGCCAGTGTTTGGTTTCTTTCTGTTTGGCATGTATGTGGTTTTCTTTCGGTAAGAATTTTTACTTTGGTTTCAGTGAGGCTGTGTGTATCTTTGGTGATATTTTTACACACAAGTCAAGCAAGTATGGCTCTAGTAAATACTTGGTTGGTAGTCTGTCAAGCAAAAAAAGTAAACATGCCACAGGAGATGTGAGAGTGAGCTAAGTTTCACAGTGCTTTTTTTTCCTGTGCTGTTGCTGACTCAGTAGGTTACAGTAGTGTTTGGAGAAACTGTGAAGTTAGTCTTTTTTCTTTTTTGGCATGGTGTATACTGAAATTGCGGCCACTGATACGATAGATGCACTTCTGTTTCTAAAATAAACAGTAAAACATTAATAAGAGTTAGGATAGAACATACCTCTCTAAATTCTTGGTACTTCTGAAATTGTTAGGAAATCTGTTAAAGGAACACTTGGAAAAGCTGTGATTTTACGTATGGGTAGAACCTGGAATGGATCTACTTGCGGTACTTTCTTCCTCTTTCCCCACAAACCTTCTTTGCCTGTCTTGTTCTTCACAAATGAATTTACTTTAGTGGGAAACCTCCTGCAAGATTTAACAAAATCTGAGTCTGATGTGCTTTTCCTCATTTCTTCCCGTGTCTTAAACTTTTGAGAAGTTGGCATGGCTAGCTAAATGCTGGGACGGTGGATGAATGCTCCTTAGGTTCAGAAAAACCGAGGGCCTCGCGGTAAGGGGAGCCTCTATTTGGTTTGAGTCACAGTTTGGTAAAGCTGGGTGCTTTCTGTGCCTTTTATGAAGAAAGCGTTGCAGTCAAAACCATAGCACTGTTGGCATCGTTTCCATACATACGAGGTGGCAGCAGTGATTAAACAAACACGACTTTAAAGCGTGGCTGAATTCTAAAAACTGACTTGTAAAATTAACACCTTCACTGACTGTCTGCTCCATGTGTGTATGAAGGCACGAAGTATAATTGACTTCAGTGAAAAGAAAAAGAAATGATTATTCCTAGCTCTATCAACAGCAGGGTAAGCTGGCTACTATTTCTCCTTAAGCATCATCAAAATTGTTGCATGAGTTGCAAGGCTAAACTTTCTCACCCATGCGAACCCTCGTAAGCTCGTGTTGCAGAGGTCTTTGCCAGTGAAATGACTGATATGTTTTGACTTACACAAGCTTTACGACAATAGTGTGCATGAAAATAAGAATGATCCTGTTTGGTGTCGTGGGTTTTCTTTTTAAATAGGTTACAGACTGATTTTTTTTTTTTTTTTTTTTTTCTTTCTTTAGAACATCCGCACATTTACTGCTACATCTTTTGGCTAGTAGCAGATCTGCAGAAAAACATACACTGGATACAAATATATCTATGGGTAAATCAGAAACGTAAAACTGAAAAGATCACTGTCAGCTGTGAATACATAGTAATTTTTCACCAAAATACACTTGCAACCTCCAGCAATTTGCTTCTTGGAGTGGTGTTCAGCTAGAGATGATGTCTTTTGTGGTGGGTAGTTACAGCTTACCATCTAAACTGGTATCCAGAATGATGCTTTAAAATTACTTTCACCTGAAATAAGCTGTTCAGAGGCAGTTGCTGACTGCTAAAACTTGCTGTTTATTAATCAGCCAACATGTGGGATAATTGTACTTACATTGCTGCTGCAAACTCTAGGGATCAGGATATCCCTGTAAACCAAATAAGCACCATTATGTGCACATATAAAATGAAGCACTAAGACCAATGTATTAACGACAGTCACATTTCAGACCGGGGAAATATATTTAGTGATTTCATTGACAACCTGCAATTTGAAAGCTAGATGCGAATTTGTAGATTAGCCTTTCTATTTTGAGAGTCATTGTCGGAATGACAGCAAGCTCTTGATGAAGTTTGAGCTTTGTTGCTGCTAATGATTATGCCATTGTTATTTATGCCTGTAAATGAAGGTTTTCAACATGAAAAGAAATGAAGCTTCAGAGGCAGCTTCTGGGACTCCATCCTCAGAGGAGTAAATCCAAGATGGTGGGCGGGTCCTTTCAGGACCCTGCTGTTCATCTCATGGGTTTGGTTTGCTTTTCAAAGGAGACAACTGTATATGTTACACTAATTAATATATTTTAATAAGAGGAACTGTATTCCCACTAGTTCCTCTGAATTAAAGCCCTTCTTGATAACCTTGGACAAAAGAAACACTGTAATAATTTTTATTATGTGATTTTGCGCACTTACGGATTTTATGGGGTTCTCTTTACCCCTCTGTTTCTCTTAAGAGTAAGATTAACATTTCTGCAAGAGAAGGCCTCCGTTTGGCCTCATTAAGTTTGCTTTTTGGCCTTTGCACCCCTGTGGTGGTGGGAAACTTGTCTGTAGTCTTTGGGGGATTTGTTAGTGTGAAGGGGGGAAAGAGGAAACGTCTTTGTGATCTAGGCTCAATTCAGATGGCGTGATGGCTATTTCTCTTTTATGAAAGTGCAAAGGTGCATAAAAATTGTGTGAATATGTCAGTTAGGGGGCTGTTTCTTGTAACCAGTGGATTATAGTCTAGCCTTAGGTTTCAAGCAATTTAACTATTTAAATGGGTGATATAAAGGCATATCTTAGAACAGCACTTGTTATTTTATATGACCTTAGAAATGGGAGTCTGAAATAACAAACATCTTAATTATGTTGTAACAGTATTGAAAAGGTAAGTAATGATTTTCATTAAATTAGTTTGATAGGGTTTTGTAACCGTCAGCAGTTTTGGTTTGGTTTTGGGGTTGGTTGTGTGTGGGTTTTTTTGTTGTTTGGTTTTGTGTTTTTTTAAATACAGAGCAGAATGTTGATGATATTTAATGAATTTTAAAGAGTGCAGCAGCTACTTGATCACTTAAAAGTGAAGTGGTTTCCCACATTGTATCTCTGCACTGCCAAGGAAACTTTCACATGTCATCAGTAACTTTTTCGGTTTGGAAATCTTGGTTACTTTAAATAACATCTTTACCATTTCCTGAGACCTGGACAATTCTACATTGTTAAAAGAACTCTAAAAATGTTATAGTAATATCGTGTAGCAATTGGCAGCTGTTGGCTGGAAAGTTTTCTCATTTCTGTGGAAAAAAAAAACCAAAAAACAAACCTAAACCCAAAATCCAAAACCCAGATCAAAACCCCTACCCCATGCAAAAGCACCATTACAAAACTCAAGACTTGCTTCACTTGTGAATGTATCATTATGACACTGAATAATCTTCCAATCCTGGTAAGTATAATTGGCAATAAGCTGCTAAGAGGAGTAGTTTTGAAAGAACAGTGCTAACCGCTTGCAAAGGTAGGAATATGGCCTTAGTAGAGAGATGAGATGGTGTGTTTCTACATACGGTACTGACTTGTGCTACCATTCCAAATTCAGTTTATATTACTAGGAAGTTGTTAAGGTGATATTTCCTATATAGAACAGATTACAATAGTGATCAACAAGTGATATACAGGTATAGACTTATGTATAATGTGTTTGTTCTTTTCAGTATTGCTGTAGTGCTTAGGAACTCTGCTGGGACCAAGATTCTGTTGCCCCCAAGTATTGTATAACACAATGGGGAGGCGGGGGAAGAGGGAGGCATTCTCTGATCCTGACACTTTACAATTTTAAGTGTGAAGTAACAGGAAAAGGTAAGTTTGATTCAGGCTTGTGGGGAAAATATGCAGACAGTGTGGTGATACCAGTTAGTATAGTAGGCAATCATTTGATCAAATTAGCATCAGAAGTGCTATGAAGTTGTTTTATTTGATTATGTTGTCTTGTAGAAGGAAAGTAGAGGGTTTGTCTTTTTAAGTGGGATTTTCAGGAAGGTAGTAAGGAAGCTTTGCAGATCTTTGAAGATATCCTACAAAATGGGAAGGGCAAGATGGGGAAAGCTGTTTTAAAAGGTACTGCTTTGAAAACTAAAGTGGGTAGACACTACTATTTGCTCTTTAGGCATTGAGACTGATGTTTTGGAGATGAGATTATTGGGAATGTGGAAGAACTTGAAGGTAAGCATTGATCCATTAGAAAGGGGGGTGGAGAGAGAAGAGATTTAGGCATAGACTTCCATACAGGTCCTCACATTTGGCTTAAATTAAAGATGATGTGCAGACTACGTTCCTGATTGACCCAGAATTTATTCACTGCTCTTGAGTTGGGAGATGTAGAGAGAAGTCTTGTGATGAAAGGATCAGAATGCCTGTTTTTATGTTGAAAATATCAGAGTAACTCAGTGTTGAGTTGAGAGATAACAGCTAGACAGATGCTAGATATTATCACTGAACTAGGAAGTGACTTCATTAGGGACTTCTCCATCTTGGTCATACAATTGAACTGAAAAAACTGCTGACTACCTAGAGAAGAGGCATGGGGGTAGAAATAGTAAGGACCAAAGAAAGAAAACAGAGGCTGCCCTAGCCAGCTTGGCTTCAGGTGGTACAAATAACTGGTGATGATAAAGTTACTACTTCCTGTATAGTTTGTAATTCTTTTGAAGTGTTATATGGCCAGTAATTTTAATGCAAGTAGGAGACCTAGAATTTTAAATAGTAAGAGTGGGTTGGATTTCTGAAGCTGTTCTGGAGTCTGCTTCTCACTGACTTAATTGAAAAGGGCACTAGGTGCTGAAATCAATTAAGTGCAAGTCCTTACTATGATGATGCGTGTCATACATCTTGCCTTACGAACACATACAAACACAGACAAATGTTTTGTTCAGCTAGGGCCAAGATGTAATACAGTAAGAGCCAAGTATCTCTTTTTTCATCAAATATATGAATAACATGCTCACAGTTACCCTCAGCAGTCTCATGCACGATTGAAAATTGCTATTCCTTTGGCAATGATACTGTGCCTGTAGCGCAGCCCAGTTGTACCAGACTTAATGATAGAACCATCAAGCCAAGAGCATTTAGTCTAGACTCGGAGCACTTTGGACTCTTTCACTTCCAAAATATTACAATTGGTCAATGGTCTGTGAAGACAAACAAGAAATAGCTGCACAGATAGAGCATGGTTAGGCCTTAAAAATTCTGATTATTTAAAGTAGGTACTGGCATGTAACAGGGCTCTGCTGAAATGAGTACATCTCAGACCTCTCCATCTTAGTGACATTGCTCAAATTGAAAATGTCAGAAATGTCACATTCTGAGCATGATGCATGAACACAAAACTTTAATTATATTTCTTTAAAAATGATTTTACAAATGATCAGATTTGCTTGGAATTCTGATGAAGTCCTATTGCTGTTCAAGACCATCATGAATCATCAGTTTGTTTGCTGAATATTCACACATCCTTCATGCAACACAGACAGCATGATTTGCCCTGAAACAATAAAAGACATTTATTATTTGAAGACAGAATGCACTTCAGAGGCTCAGACACAGTGATGCATAGGCGCATGACCTCAAACTAGTATTTCAAGGCCAGATTCTGTAAAGAAGTTGCAGAAGAAAGATTTGGGTTCGGGGTTTTTTGTCTGGTTTTGTTTTTGGGTGCAAATGCGGCTGAGCTTTGCAGTGGAATTGCAGTACGCTTACTCATTAAACTTGGGTTGTAGAGTTCTCAGAGTGGGTGGAATAAGAGGATTTGAGAAAACTATAGAGAGTTATCCACCCCCTGCAGACCTGGGATCCTGCATCTATGGCAAGCAGTATTAAAAGCCTCTGAAAAGCACTTTTTGTAGGAAGATGAAGTTGCTATAAGGTCTTTAGACCTTTTGTGAACATGCATGTCATCATGTTGGTTTTTTCCTGGCTCAGAAACAGTCTGGCAGTTTACATTCCCCAGTCTCAGTCTAAATCTGAGTTTAACAAACCTCTGTTGGTGAAGAATGTGATTTGATTTCTGAGGCGAGTTTCGTAAGAATCTGAGCAAACATGTATTTTCAGCACAATGTGGTAGTTGCAGAGGAGATTTTTTTTTGTTTGTTTGTTTTGTTTAAGCTGAAATTTGAATCAAAACTCTAGGATACCCTGGCAAATTAATTCACCCCAGTCTGAAACTAATTGGAACAATTTTAAGAAACCGACATGATTATTAAAGAAAACCCCAAACCAAAACAGAATTTCTAGGGAGTGCTACTAGCATTTCATAAAATCATAGAATGGTTTAGGTTGGAAGGGACCTTGAAGATCATGTAGTTCCAACCCCCCTGCCATGGGCAGGGACACCTCCCACTAGACCAAGTTGCTCAAAGCCCCATCCAACCTGGACTTGAACGCTTCCAGGGATGGGGCCTCCACAACTTCCCTGGGAAACCTGTGCCAGTGTCTCACCAGCCTCATAATGAAAAAATTCTTCCTAATATATATTCTAAATCTACCCTCTTCCAGTTTAAAGCCATTCCCCCTCATTCAATCACTTCATGCCTTTGTAAAAAGTCCCTCCCCACCTTTCCTGTAAGCCCCTCTAAGTACTGGAAGGCTGCTATAAGGTCTCCCCGGAGCCTTCTCTTCTCCAGGCTGAACAACCCCAACTCTTTCAGCCTGTCCTCATAGCAGAGGTGCTCCAGCCCTCTGACCATCTTCGTGGCCCTCCCCTGGACCTGCTCCAACAGGTCCATCTCCTTCTTACGTTGAGGGCTCCAGAGCTGGACGCAGCACTCCAGGTGGGATCTCACGAGAGCTAAGTAGAGGGGTAGAATCACCTCCCTCCACCTGCTGGCCACGCTTTTTTTGATGCAGCCCAGCGTAAGGTTTGCTTTCTGGGCTGTGAGCACGCACTGCCAGCTCATGTTGAGTTTCTCATGCACCAACACCCCCAAGTCTTTCCCCTCAGGGCTGCTCTCAATCCGTTCTCCACCCAGCCCGTATTTGTGCATGGGATTGCCCTGGCCCACAAGCAGGACCTTGCACTTGGCCTTGTTGAACTTCATGAGGTTTACACAGGCCTACTTCTCAAGCCTGTCCAGGTTCCTCTGGATGGTATCCCTTCCCTTCAGCATGTTGACTGCTCCACACAGCTGGGTGTCGTCAGCAAACTTGCTGAGGGTGCACTCCATCCCAACATCCGTGTCACCAACAAAGATGTTAAACAGTACTGGTCCCAGCACCGACCCCTGAGGAACACCACTTGGACATGGAGCCATTGACCGCAGCTCCTTGAGTGCGACTGTCCAGCCAGTTCCTTACCCACCGAGTGGTCCATCTGTCAAATCCATGTCCCTCCAATTTAGAGACCAGGATATCGTGGAATGGTGCCAAATGCTTTGCACAAGTCCAGGTAGATGGCATCTGCTGATTTCCCCATATTCACCAACACTGTAACAACTCCATCGTGGAAGGCCACCAAATTTGTCAGGCATGATTTGCCCTTAGTGAAGCCACGTTGGCTGTCACCAATTACCTCCTTATTTTCCCTGTGCCTTAGCAGAGTTTCCAGGAGGATCTGCTCTATGATCTTGCTGGGCACAGAGGTGAGACTGACTGGCCTGTAGTTCCTCGGGTCTTCTTTTTTACCCTTTTAAAAAATGGGGGTTACGTTTCACCTTTTCCAGTCAGTGGAAACTTCACCAGACTGCCATGACTTCTCAGATATGATGCTTGGCAAATTCATCTGCCAGTTCCCTCAGGATCCGCAGATGAATCTCATCAGGTCCCATGGACTTGTGCACCTTCAGGTTCTTCAGAAGGTCTTGAACCTGGTCTTCTCCTACAGTGGGCAGTACCTCATTCTCCCAGTCCCTGCCTTTGCTTTCTGCCACTTGGACGGTGTGGTTAGAGCCCTTCCCTGTGAAGACTGAGGCAAAGAAATCATTGAGTATCTCAGCCTTCTCCATGTCCTGGGTGACCAGGTCTCCCGTTTCCTTCCTGAGTGGGTCCACATTTTCCCTAGTCTTCCTTTTGTCACTGATATACCTATAGAAGGTTTTCTTGTTGTTCCTTACGCCCTCTATCTGGGCTTTAGCTTTCCTGACCTGATCCCTGGCTGCTTGGCCAACTTCTCCATATACCTCCTAGGCTACCTGTCCTTGTTTCCACCCTCTGTAGGCTTCCTTTTTCTGTTTGAAGTTGTCCAGGAGCTCCTTGTTCATCCATGCAGTCCTCCTGGTGTTTTTGCCTGACTTCCTCTTTGTTGGAATGCATCACTCCTGAGCTTGGAGGAGGTGGTCCTGGAATGTTAGCCAGCTTTCTTGGGCCCCTCTTCCTTCCAGGGCTTTATCCCACCATACTCCAGCAAGCAGATCCCTGAAGAGGCTGAAGTCTGCTCTCCTGAAGTCCAGGGTAGCAAGTTTACCATGCTCCTCGCCGCCCTAAGGATCTCATTACATCTAAAGCATGTGGTAGCTTCTGATACAATGCTGGGATAGTTTTCCTGAAGTCACTTTACCGGAGTACTTCCATCTGTCTACGCAACATGTCTGTAAGAGTTATTTTCATCCTATGGGATGTTAGCAGTAGGGATAGTAGGAGAGAGACTGTTGTGAAAACAGTCTAACAAATGAAGAGAAGCTAACGGGGAAAGATTGTGACAAAGACTTCTTGTCTTGTGATCTGTGAATGTTCAACTTCATTCTGCTTTTTCATGAAACTTGTGGGTTTGCTCGAAAGCAACTAAATGTATTGCAGGCAAACTGCCTTTTTATTTCACTTTCAAGAAACTGATGAAAGGTGCTGTAAAAGTACCTGCCTGCAAACAAATAAAACATCCCTCAGCTAATACAGTTATCTTAAGACAGAAAGATGCGCCTGGACTAGTGCTGCAGTGAACCAGACGTGTTCTGTGTAGGACTATTTCATTGATCCCATTTCTGGAACCATATAATCTTTTTCAAAAGTAGTATGTATTAAAGATAAGTCCCCATGTTTGTTGGACTGATATGGTTGTTAAATCTGAGATTGTTTATAGATAAAAGTGCTACTTGTGAAGATAAAAGGGAAAACTTGTGTTACTGGCTATAGTTCCACATAAATCTCACAGGTTGTAAAACATATCAACGTGCAGGTGTTCTGCACACTTAATCTGGTGTCATCATTACCAGATGCACTAGTTTGTACCTCTTAGAGTATTAATTACAATAATTACTCAGGTGCATGGAGTTTACAGGCGTATATTGCTTTTTCAAATCTCAGGGTTGTTTTTCTGAGAGATGATAAAAAAACAGGTAAGCATGCCTCTGTTCAGCAAAGTTTATTCGTAGTAGTCTTTTGGCTGGGAAGGAAAAATAGTTAAAATTGAACCTTGTATATAACTGTGCATATGGTTGGGTTTAAAATGGGGACACTCAAAATTAAGGGGGAAGGATAAAATCACAGTACTGCTCAGAAGTAAAAAGAAAATCAAAAGGCAAACTAAACAATGTTTTTTTTCCCCTTCTCCATAACTGCTCGTGAGCATTATCCATAGCACTGCTACTGACAGAAGTGATTACAGAAGGTCACTAAGTGATATAATTTTTCAGAAATGCCCAATAATTAAGAGGTGTTACACCTTTCTGTGTGTGTATATATGTTTCTGCATTGCCTCTTGGTGAAGAATAGTTCCGTTGTTCCTCAGAAGTTATGTGAACTTTGGAGGGGAAAAATAAGTCCATTACTGGCAGTATTTTTTCACAACACCGTGTCTGTACTGTAAGTGGATTTGCCATGATTCTTATTGCCCATACTAATACTATAGCTTTTCTACTGGTTCCAGATGTGTAAAATACAATATGGAGTGGGAGGAGGGAAAAGTGTAATGAAAACCTTCTGGATTTCCGTATCATAGACAATTGCTTTAATTGTGCAAAGAATGTTTATGGAAGTGCATATGATATTTAATGGAAATGCAGTTATCTGATTAGATCACTTCAATGAATATCAAGTAAAAAAAGCTAATTCTAGATGCTCCATATGGACCATATGAGTACTACTAGACAGTTTGCCCATAAAAGCAACATGCTTAATATATAAAAATGAAAAGATAGACTGTAGGTCAGAAATTGTCATATTGTAGCTGAAACTGCACCTGAAAGGATTCTTGAACTATGAAAACATAGAGAAAGCTGATGACAGTTATTCTCCTTCCCTCCATCCCCAGTTCTCTTCGTGAAACTGGAGTTCTCTGCATGTGCTATCTGTATGCAAAGGCTTTGATCTTGGATATTTGTTGGAGATGTCTTTAAGTTCAGTAGAGTTTGGTAGAATCAGCCAGTCTTTTGGCCTGTCACTAATGAATTTAAACTTCTAAGCAATTTGAAAGATGCCTTAATGTCCTCCTATTAGATGCTGAATACATCCACCTAATCTGTTTAAATGTGTATGTTCTATTTCGAGAACATGATGTTGCAAGCTTATTGCATTGTATTCAAAGACAGTGAAAGTTAGGTCCTCAAGCTAAAAACAAAGCGGTCCCTCCACCCCCAAAAAATAAAAACACCCTACAACACCCAACAATCAATCACCACCAAGAAAACCTGCCCTCCTACCTCAGCAGCCTCAAATTCCGAGGGGCACTTACTGAATGGAGGTCTTCAGAGAAGCAGCCTCAAAGTGTAACATGTTGGTCATACTGGCAGGGCAAAGTGCTCAGGCTATTGTACTGAGGGCGTTTGATACACGGCACTCACTTTCTTGCTTTTATGCTTATTTTTGAAGGACAGATATTGTTCCTTTATACTAAAATAAACTGAGAATAACCCCCTGAAGTCAGAGTTCTGTGTGATCCTAATACACAGATGATTAGCTTAATTCATATCTGATTGCAGGTAGCTGCTAATTGTCCCTGATGCACAAAAAAGTGCAACCATTTCTGCTGTCATTTCTACATCTGTAATTTTGGAACATTGCCATGTGTGTTGATAGTGTTAGTCTGTTATTTTACCAGAGACCAGCATTGAGCCAAATATACACACTTCAGGACCGCTGCTGATCAGCAGTTTAAATATTTAGATTAACCTGGGCCTGCTTGTAAAACAAGAGAAACCCATCAGTTTCCACACTAGTCAGGCTCAGCATTAATCAAATTTAAATATACGTTTCACTGAAGAAAAGCTAAACTGAATTGTAGAAGCAGCTATAGCATCCCATCAAACATATGGAGAGCTGGGAAAAAACGACTTTTTTTTAATCTTATGATCCCTGAGAACCACGTATGTTCTTCTGTAGTCTTTGAAGATAGACCGACTTAGGTTTTGGGTTAAGTTTTAATAATAGATTTAGTTACGTGAAGTATCTTGTATTAAGTCCTCAGCTTGTTTATTCATGAAAAGCCATAATTATATAATCCAGTTAGCCACTGCATGTGTGTTTTATATCATGGATTAACATTTCATATTATTGATTGGGGGAGAGAGAAAGTGTCTTTTTGCATTGTTTAACTGCAGTGCATGTTAATAGCTTTAAAATGCTAAAATAGAACTTGAAAGTGTTCTTAATGATTAGCTGATTTACTTTTTAATTGCATTTCAGACAGAGGGCAAAAGTCTGTCTTTGAATTCAACTGTGAGATAGCTTTCAAGCTAAGTTTAAAAAAAAAAAAAGAGGGTCACTTTTGAAATGACAGACTACAGGACTCTGTCTATCAATATTTAGGCAAATGAGGCTGGCTTAAGTTACACAACTCTTTACATTGGATTTAAAGGGGATAGTGCAAAAAAACCAAGTGATGCTATGAAAAAAATGATAGTAAAGGGTACAAAACTGCAAAAGTTGCTTGCTTAGAAAAAATTTGCCTCTAAATGGGATGCTTTTTATGAAATATCTGTGTCCTGAGATGTTTCAGTGATCAAACAGACTTTCAAAATACTTTATCCTAGCAAATGAAGGAGCTGGATATAGGGTGCCTTTCAGATCAGTTTGGATGAGATGTTTCCTACCTTTGCTTTGACAAAAAGAGGGGCCTGTAGGAGGTAATGCTTTCATCACTTCAAACACAAATTATTATTCTAAGCATCTCAAGTGGTCTGTGTGCTCTTAAAACTGAGTCTTTGGAAATAAGAGTTTTAATTTTTTTTTTTTTTAATGATGTAGCATACAGTAAAATAACCATGGTTTGTCTTCATTAGCATTCTGTGTGTTAAGCATGAATTTCACTGTATTGACATGACTCCAGGGAATTTCCTTTATACTTGTTGGTTTTACACTTCAAAAGTGATTGGAGTCCCAAAACTATTTCAGAAAGCAAATTGATTGTCAGCATTCTCTCTGGAGAGAAATGGAGCTCCTTGTTGTAAGAGGTGGAGTGGGGTGCAAAGGATAGGGGAGACAAGAATAAGAAACACAAAGAAATCTCTTGATATCATGGGTTGGATGTTATATTTTAGAGCTTTGAGTACTGCCAAGCAGTCACTTTAATACATTTTTGATGATGACATGCATTATCATAGATTTTGAGATGCATGAATTTTCTGTCTGAAAGTATGTCCAAAAGTATCTCCTGTTCTGAGTAGAGGGCACATGAAGTGCAGTGCTTGTGATTCAGGAGAAGGCTGTGGCTAACACTCATGTTTGCAAGGGAGCCAGCAGAGTCAGTAGGACCTTCGTTCTGCTGCTGCGGTGCTAAACTGGCAGTGATGAATTATTGCTCTGGTGTTCGGCCCAAGCGGGGAGCAGAGTGACGGTTTATCAAGCTGCCAGTGGTTTGTGACTTACCAAGGGCCAGTGAGAACACTCTCGTGAAACCACTGGGGTTCTGCCATGTCAGGTGTTGTTAGATTTTTTTTGTAGGCTTTGGGGATGTGGTTAAAGGATATTGAGTTATGTTGGTATGGTCAGGTCCTTCACTGTGACTTTGTAACTGTAAACTTTCAACCCTGATAATGAAAAGAATATCCACTTACAAAAAAGACACCTAATACAGTAATTAACAAACATGTGCTTAGTTTTTAACATTTTAAGTCCACTTTCTTAACTGTCTCCTGTTCTCTTTCTATATGCTTTGTGGGAGTTTGGAAAGAAGGGTTACTTCTGTAGCTTGTTGCATAACCTTTTAATGAAAAAGAATTTTCCCAGCAAGATCCTTGCCCTCATAGAAAAATCTACTAGAGAGAAAAACAGAGGCTTCAACTCTTGAAAGGAAAGGCGCAGTCTGAACCATGAAGGAA
This sequence comes from Pluvialis apricaria, assembly GCA_017639485.1. Lineage (NCBI taxonomy): Eukaryota > Metazoa > Chordata > Aves > Charadriiformes > Charadriidae > Pluvialis > Pluvialis apricaria. The sequence continues at coordinate 59,418,781 of CM030010.1, read as the reverse complement.
TGAAAGTGTTCAAGTCATCAAAGGGTACTTAAAGACAGTCTCTAAATCACCAGCAAAACAAAGTCACTCTTTGGATCTTGGGGGCTGTGAGAGTCTGAATTTCAGGTGCCACTGTTCAAGGTCTCAAGTGGGAAAGTTGTCTGCTTTTAAGAAAGGAGGGGAAAAAAAATATATATTGAAGCTTATGCTATAGTCAGGCATCAAGGATTGCACTGAATTCCTTTACTAAAAGATCATGATGATGTTGCCATGAAAAATCAATGGCTAATATGTGGGTTGTGTGTACTTGGTGATTGCAGAAGCTCAAATCTTTTATATTTTATTATGAAGAAATTCACTTGCATCAATTAAAAGTGCAGTGATCAGAGAAGTGTAGACACCACTAAATCATATTTATTCTGACATCAGTGAAGAGCACTGAACTGTAATTTTTTTCATAGGAAGGAGTATTGAGGAGAAAACGATTAAGCGGGACAATTGTTCTCCAGGCTATCATCTGACAAATAATACTGAATTATCAGGCATGTTAGTATTTGAGGTCACGTCTCCACTTTCAGCAAGTAAAAGCATCCAAAAAACTAGTAAGTTGGTAGAGTAAATGAGGAGAAACTGTTCATCTTGGTTGTTTACTTGGAAACTTTTAGTGGTGGTAATTGCTTACCAGAATATCAGAACAAGCTTGAATGCTGACTTAAGAAAAGATGGACTGAAAACTAAGTAATGTTTTCCATGCAAACGTGTGGGGAAGCAGTTTGTTGCTGAGCACTTCGAGTGTTGTTGGGGTGAAGAAACTGAAGAACTCCCAGGGTATTGGGTATCTTTGCAAGTTATATGTGTGTTTATTTCCATGCTCCAAAAGTGCCATAAATTTACTGTATGCTTAGTGTGGTTGTGTGTAGTCTTTTCCTGACTTCTGTGGCAGGAAGGAATTTGAGGTTTTTCTTCACCATACATGTATGTGTTCTCATAGCAGTCTCTCACCTTGCTTTCCTTGCTTTCTCTTCTCTTTTCTTCAGCTTTTTTCCTTTCACCTTTTCCTTTCCAATCTTCTGCTTTCACACCTGGTTTTATGCAATGGAGTTGTAGAAACAATTGCTACAGAGGCATATTATTTCATGGACTTTTTCTTAATTAATGTACAATAAAATACTGATAAAGCAGAGTTCAGTTTCTGACTGGCTGACGGACCTTCATTTTTTGGCTAATGTAGAATTACACACAAGGGAAACAAGTAAGGAGAAGAAAGTTTAAGTGAGAGAGCGATGTGTGTAAACATGGTATTTTCCTTTCAAGACCTTTTTGATGGAGTTTTTCGTCTGTTCTTTCCAAGGATCCAGGCAAACCAGCTGGTTTACCGTTGGTATTTAGGATAATTTATTAAACTAATCAAGCTGGTTCCTTTTGGTATACGCATGTCCAGACATCTGCTATGTCTCCCTTGAGAGTGTATTATGGAAAACATTTTCAAAAGGGAGCTACATCCTTGGGCTTCCTGAAGCCACTTAATAGTCTTCCTGGCAATGATGAGCAAACCTGTGTCCATCTTCAGCAGGTACGTGAGGATTTCCCTGGGGATGTGTGCAAAGCTGCACTTCATGTTATTGTATGTCATCTTAATGTTAATAAGAGCATCTGCGTGCAGGCATTGGGGATATCTCCATTGTTAGCTTCAGGATTTGTGATAATACATTGCAAATCACTCAAAAACATTGGTCGGGGCCTGGATGCTTTTGTGTTGGATGTTATGTAAAACCAAAAGAAGACATAGTCCTTTTTCTCAAGAACTATGTTCCAAGTAAAGGGTGTAAGCAGAAAGCGGGGTGGGAAATAGGACCACTGAAACATGTAAAAGGAGAGTGACTCTTGGGGGCGGGCATCGTGTTTCCTTCCTCTCATATTAAAAATACCTCAAATAAAAAGGTATGAAGGGAAAGTTGCTGGGGACTGACCAAATGAGAGTAAATGTCAGTAAGAGACACTGATAGGAATTTGGGAATAGGAAAATGGAGGAAGTCTAGAAGTAGAATTGTGGGAAGAAGAAGATAGGAGAGTGGCAAAGGGGGGACAATTAGAAGAGACTGGCTGAGGAGGAGGAAAGGAAATAAACAGCAGAGAAGGGGAAAAAAGATTAATATACAAAAAAGCCATATGTCAATGGTACTTTTACACACGCAATTTTTCATATGTAATCCTTAATTGTGAGAAGCCATTGGGAACAGCTTATGCTCACTCATTTTGACAAATCACACACCTTACTGAGAAGCTGAAGTGAGGATGTGCACCATTGGTTAAACAACATTGCATTAAATTAACCCATGTTTGCAGTTTTATCACTGAAACAGTGCACAGCTAAAAGAATTTACTCTTCTGAAACATACTTTTGCTTAATGTGATTCTCTGAAAGAGCGGTACCTGAAGGTTGAAGTATGGCTGAACTGTTAGTGCTGTCAATTTAACTTGAAACTAAAAGTTTGAAAAGAAAGTAGGGGCGATATATGTTCATTGCCAAGGGTTTAGAATTAATTCTGCAAGGAGAAAAAATAGTTTATTGGGGAATATTCTCCTTTCAGGAAAATATTTATTGATCTTTCCCAAACTTTCTGGTATGGTGAACAAATGATTTCTCCTTCTTACTCTACAATATAGTTGGTGTACATTTATGTGACATGTTAATAGTATTGTCGTTCTGGTGTTCTTCTAGGTAAGTCTGTATCATTTTGGTGTAAGGTGGAAATATCACACGTGATAAATGAAATGCAGTGGGACTGGATGATATTCCATTTCTAATTCATACATAATCTTACAAAACACTTAATTTTGGTTTTAGTTTCGGTGGTAAGCTATTAATACGCTTGTGTTAGTGTAAAAGTAAAGCACTACCTGTTGTAAAAACCTAGCTAGCAACGAGACTGAAAATCTGCATTCCGTCCTAGAGGGGTTATTGGTTGATTATGCTTTGAGTTACTGAGCTGTACACAGGGCACTGTTCTCTGGCTGTTTGTTTACAAGAAAAGCGGACTGAAGGGATGCATGAGATGTGTGCTGTAAAGAGGTATGGTATGCCACTTAAGTGCTGTGGAGTGGTGATGTCGCTTTTACAAAATGTGATGTGCTTCAGAGAAAAAGCAAAACTGCTAGTAATATTCCAGACAGAAAGTTTGTTGTCTGTGTGTGTTAGTCTCGATTTGCAGAGCTGAAACAGCTCAAAGGAGGGGGATGCAAGAACGGAAAGGAATGAATACTTCTTTATGTGATGACATATATTTTACGTGAAACTTCTTTATTTGGGGGGGGGGGGTTAGGTACTATGGAAGTACAGTACAATTGTTGCAGTAAAGACGACTTATAAGCACAACAGCAACTTCAGATAAATTAGAGATATTGATGTGCCTGTCTGGGGGTGAGATTAGGGTTATTAGGGTTTCACTAACACTACTTCAACAACAGTTTCAAAATGTCTCCTGTGCTGTAAATTAGAAACTACTCTATTTTAATCAAGACCATCTGGGAGCTTAAAGGGGACTGAAGTTTGGGGAGAACATAAAGGTGCAAGCAGTAGTTGTAGCTGCTTGTTTTCAAGGAAAGGATCATTCTCTACAAAGCAGCATGCTGAATAGAATGAAAACATTAGATGTTATTTTGTAGTCGGTATTTTTTTACATTGTATAATATTAGAAAAGATGAACAGGCCATTTGACTTGACTGTATTTGGGGAGAATATTGCATATATGTGCATATTCCCTATAGATGGTGAGTAACTGAAATTTAAATTTCATGCCGAGCAGTACTAAAGGGAGTATACAGGACAGTGCAAAAGGCTGTAGGAATTTTCAACACCTGCACTTCAAAAAGCATAAAATTACAAACCGAAGTTGATTCAGATTGAACCAAAGTTCAATCTGTGTTCCACTTTTGTGTGTTTCAAGAAGTGATGCTTCATTTAGCAGGAAATGGTTTGTCTGACTAGAAACAGAATACTTCGTTTTGGACACTCTGTCCACTCTGGATGCAACTGTGGAGTTGTGAATAAAAAGGGAGATTTAAACTGCTGAGACGGCGTCTCCTTTCACCTGATAGCTTGAGTTGTATGTTGGCTGCCCTGAATGTGCTAGGTGGAGCCCAGATTTCCCATATAACCCCAGTGCTCTGACTGAGCTATTGGGTAAAGAGGAAACAATTCCAGCCTCTGAGGAAGGTTTTACAACACTAGCTCTGAGTTTGTTTTTCCCCAGATGAAATTAGTCAGTGAATTTGACCTGGATTCATTAATCCTTTCTTGTTGGTTGAAACCACGTGTTTACTGAAGGAAACCGTGCCTGCTTGAGTCAAATGCCCTTGTCTTGGTTGCAAACGGAGAAAAAGAGAGAATAGCTCTATGAAATAGTCACAGCTTCATAGGATCAGATCCAGCGTTACTGCCATCCTGTTAGGAGGGGAAATTGGATTGAACAGCCTTTTATCCAAATTTCTTACATAAATTCTCTAGTGTAGCACATACTGTATCTAACGCTGAAAGCACTGTACTGTTGAGAGCTAATTCTCTTTATTTAGGTTCAGTAGTTTGCTTATCCTGCTACAGCTGATAACTTCACACAGAAACTGGAGCCTTGATAAGTAGAAGAGGAAGTATTTTAAATCCTGGGGATATGAAGGATGATAGTGTTGCTCTGTTTCATGTTAGTTTAATACTGGAGAATTTATTTTGTTTTTAAAGTAGATACTAATAACACACCAAGTTTGCAGTTGTATTCCACAGGGTTGTGTCTGTGTGTGCATGTGTACATATGTGTGACTTAAAGATTATTTCCCTTTTTTACAGATTGTATTCTAGGATCAGATTCTCAGCTAAGAGGAATTGAGATTCACCCAACTTTAATGGTGCTATACTGATTTAAATCGGGTGAACTTTTGCCTCTTAAATCACTGGCTATTTAGCTCATGTTCCCCTAATATGTAGTCTAAACTTATCTTTTGATTAATGCTGCCACAAAATTTGCAGGTGCACCTGGGTGTTTGCATGTGTCAGTTCGATGGGTAGGTACAAGGTTACAAGAAATGATGTGCAGATGTATGGTTTTTATGAATGCATGCAGCACGTATGTGCATGTCCCTGGAGCCATATAGAAAATGAGTCTTTCTGTGATAGGAAAAAAAAAGAAAGGTAGAGGCTGACCTCATCATTACATCATATAACCAGATACATTCATGATGTAATGCCTTGTTCCTTCTAGCACTGTGAAGATCATGTGTATTTCTCTTCTTCTCCCTTCATCTGAAATTAATTTATGGACTTTCAAAGACTTTTATATATAGTGTAGTGCATATTTTCCTCTGCTAGATCAATGAGAGTCCAAGCTAACTCCACGGAAGTCTGTGGGACAGCTAGGAGCAGAGGACAAATCTTGGTGAACTGTTTTTCTCTTGAACCTCCCCTAAGAATGGGGGCAGATAAAGATGTTGCAATTTTCAAGAGAATCCTAGAGGAAGAGAAAGGTGGAGCACGAGAAAAATCCCGTAACTGTCACTCACTAGACAGAAGACAGAATTCCCACCGCCTTTCAGTAGACGCAGAGCAGCTTTGCTCTTGCGGCAATGCCTGGCTGTATTTCTAGGTGGAAAATTCTGTACTGTTTACACCTTGTCACAGAGCACTTCTGCCAGTAGTGGTGTGTGCAGGTTCCATTACAATAGTAAGGATGTAGATAAACTTTTCACCTTGAGTCCCTAACATGAGACACGCCACTCTGTATTTGGACACTTATGTCAGCAGTTGATTTCAAAGTGTTCCTATTGACTTCAAAGGGAAAACGTATCTTTTGATGTATGCTTAGATGCCTAGCATTTGGCATCTGAAGTTTTTAAAGAACTACATTGTCATTGACATCTATAGCATATATTTATATATACATAGGAACAAAGGTCCTACCTTCTGGAACCTGCTTAAATAGATGCGAGACAGAAGTCAGAGTAGTTGAGTGTGGAAAGATAAAGCTCCAGATTCTTTTACCAGCAGTGTAATTTTTTTATGGGGACATGAGTTTTTCAGAAAGTTCTTTTTTTGGGGGGGGGGGGGGGGGGGGGGCGTGTCAAAAGAGAAGGCATGCATTCTTGATGTTGAAAGCCTGCTTGTGCTTTTTATGTTGACCTTTTTCAGGAGCAGTCTATCCATACATAAAGGAATGCAATGCTGACAAGTTTAATAAAGTTTGGCTGAACTGCTCTAAAAGAGGTGATTGGGAAAAAATATTAAGATGCAGGGACTACTTTTTCCCCACAAATAGCTTAGAAAATCTTTCCTATGTTTTGTTTTCTGTCTGCCACTGGATGTAACTCAAGGTGATCTTTTTCCCCTCCGTCCCTTTATTTTATTTCGTTTGACTGTATAACACTTGTGCAATAAATTCTGTTGCAGTGAATTCCATTTGACCCAGCCCTGCAGATGCTTGTATGATGCATGTTCCGGAAGGTAGCCCGATTAAATTTAATAAATAGGTTCCACTGCTGTAGCTAAGGTATACAGAAACTGAGGCATGTATAGAGAATGATGGCTGAAAGGTCCTTTCGTTTTGCAGTCCTATTTGGTATGGCAGTACAATGTTACTGCAGCTTTTCTTGTCTGTTATACTGAATGAATTTTTTTCTGATGTCTCTTACCTGGTCAGAAAACCGAATTACCGTTGAATGGATAATGTAAGTTCTTAAGAAAAAAGTGCAACTGTAGCATAGAAGTCTATCAGAAAATGCATGTTCCATAAAACTTAGGTGTAATCACATATTTTATGGAGATACAGTTGAATTCTTATGTTTCAGTCGTCTTGAGCTGCTTTTAATGTTTACTTATGGTGAAAGCATTCAATACTACTAATAATTCAAGATTACTACTACACTTTGCAATTCGTCATGAACTGAAACTACTTTAGACAAGTATTCTGATATGTTACATATATATGTGCTTGTGCACATGTCTTCATTCCTGATATGAAATGGGAAAATGGAGTTCAATTCACACATAATAAAAACAAGATTAGATATAGCAATGTGTCCATAAAAGAATTTGATGTTGAATAGAATAATTCAGTTGGAAGGGACCTACAATGATCATCTAGTCCTACTGCCTGACCACTTCAGGGCTGACCAAAAGTTAAAGCATGTTGTTAAGGGCATTGTCCAAATGCCTCTTAAACACTGACAGGCTTGGAGCATTGATGACTTCTCCTAGGAAGCCTGTTCCAGTGTCTGACCACCCTCTCAGTAAAGAAATGCTTCCTAATGTCCAGTCTGAACCTCCCCTGATGCAGCTTTGAGCCATCCCCATGTGTCCTGTCACTGGATACCAGGGAGAAGAGATCAGCACCTCGCTCTCCGCTTCCCCTCCTCAGGAAGCTGTAGAGAGCAATGAGATCGCCCCTCAGCCTCCTTTTCTCCAAACTAGACAAGCCAAACGTCCTCAGCTGCTCCTCACAGGACATTCCTTCTAGCCCTTTCACCAGCTTTATTGCTCTCCTCTGGATGTATTCAAGGACTTTCACATCCTTCTTAAATTGTGGGGCCCAGAACTGCACACAGTACTCAAGGTGAGGCTGCACTAACGCTGAACAGAGCGGGATAATCACCTCTTTTGAATGGCTGGTTATACCGTGTTTGATGCACCCAGGACGTGATTTGCCCTCTTGGCTGCCAGGGTACACTGCTGACTCATGTTGAGCCTGCTGTCGACCAGCACCCCCAGATCCCTTTCTGCAGGGCTGCTCTCCAGCCACTCCTCTCCCAATTTATACTTGCACCTGGCGTTACTCCACCCTAGGTGCAGGATCTGGCATTTGGACTTGTTAAATTTCATCCCATTAATCATTGTCCAATGCTCCAATCCATCTAGATCCCTCTGCAAGGCCTCTCATCCCTCAAGACAGTCAACAGCACCTCACAGTTTGATACCTCCAGCAAATTTGCTAATGGTGCGTTCAATTCCTGCGTCCAGATCATTGATAAAAATATTGAACAGAATTGGCCCTAGAATTGAGCCCTGAGGAAGCACCACTGGTGACCAGTTGCCAGCCAGATGTAGCTCCAAATATCAGATATTGATATACCCACATGTTTAAAGAGAAACTCTGTGCCAAAGTATTTTTGATCCATACAGCTAAATACTTATGCTCATCTGTCCAGTCAGATAAACTCTGTATCATTTGCTAGGAGAGTTTAATAATCATTTAGTGGATGTGTTCTAATTTGCAATAATTTACAAGGGCTAGCATTAGCCAAAAGCACAACTGTAAAACAGCACTGCACAAAGGTGGCCTGGCAGGTCCTTCTGCTGCTCTTGCGTGTTCTTTACTATGCCAGAACGCTGTATCTTGATGGAGGTTAGCTGTTACAATAAGGTGATCCTCCTGGGGTTGGTAGAAAAGGTACTTTCCCTATATTGTGGTTGATGGAGCATAGAAAAAAGGTCAGGAAAGATAAGGGGGAACAACTGGCTTGAGTCTGCTTTCAGAGGAGGGAGGGAAGTGTTTTTCCTGATTTTTGTATGTATAGCCATTGTGGTAGCAGTAATAGCAATGATAATGATAGTAGTAAATATCTGAAGTCTGAATCACAATATGTTCCGGAACGATTTATAAAATATATATGTATTTTTTCACTTAAATGACAAAGCCAACTTTTTTTTCTGTGTTCTTACTGATGTGTATCGATAGATAAGCTCACATATACCAGAACTATTTTAAGGCTTCTCAGTGGTAAGGGTGATGATCATCTCACAGTAGTGCAGATTGGACTGTGGGTGAGGTGCAGTGGCAGGAGGAGTTGGGTGAACCCCTGGCAGGTGAGATGGCCTGGAAAAGGCAAAGGGATTTTTGAGTGGGAAAGAGTACGGGAACAGGACCTGGAGTTATGGGTGTGAGCACAGGGGCCTTGCACAGTTACCACTTGCACAGGATACCACCTCGCCTCTCGCATTCAGTAGGCCATGGACCTCCTTTGCACCTTTCCAGCCACAGAACCAGAGGTTCCCTGCTCTGCCCATCGGCACCAGCCTGCCTCCGCCCCGTCCACCTCACAGAAAGCACCACCACACCACCTGCCTCTTGGGCTGCTGGGGAGGAGAAGGGATGGGAGGAGAAAGTGTTACCCAGGGCAGTGGTGGAGTCCCCATCCCTGGAGGTATTTAAAGGTTGTGTAGATATAGCGCTTAGGGACATGGTTTAATGGTGGGCTTGTCAGTCTTGGGTTAATGATTGGACTAGATGATCTTACAGGTCTTTTTCAATCTAGGAGATTCTGTGATCCTTTGAGAAGGGGCTAGAGCCGTAGCTGACTTCTCCTTTCACAGGAACAGGAGGGCATCAGGTGGAAAGGGAGGCTCTGAGGCAGTGAGGCAACAAGTCCTGTGGCCAGAGAGGGGTTTTTCTGCTCCTGGGGTTGCTGTGAGGACAGTAAGGAAGACAGTCGCTCCTGCAGCACATTTCACCCCCTTGCACATTGCCTTCTTCCTTAGTAGTCTGCCAGGAGGCAGGGTATGGCAGCCAACCTTTGTCCCCTCAAGCACAGGCAGAGGAGGCAAAGCGCTGCTTCTTCAGGCTGTTCCTACAGGTAGCTGCCTGGCTGTGCTTGTGCCTTAAGTCAGCTCTGATATTTGCTGTGGGGAAAAAAAAAAAAAAAAGATAATGAAAGAAAATAACCTTAGAGCTTTAAAAAAATGTTTTCGAATCTATAGCTGTGCAGATTTTAAATTGCACCTAAATTCCTACCTGACAAATGGCAACCTTACCATCTGCACAGTTTGCCTGCAGGCCATGCTGCACAATGGCTTCAGTATGAACTGTGAATCATCAATGTTAGCACTTGTGGCTCTCTGAATACTCTAAAGAAGTAATAACCCAGAGGAACTGTTTGTGAGGTCTGAGGATATCATCGCATCTCAATCTACATCCTAGCTCTTTCATGTAAGGAAAGATTTAAATTTTTTTTTTTTCCCACCGTTACACTGTTAAGAAGATGCATTTTCTTTTCTAAGATAATGGACTATAATAATCAAGGGATTACCTGAAACCTTGAAATAAAGAACCCAAGAAAAAATTTGCAACAGCTTGTTTTCATAATGTACTGTCAGAAGTGATTTGATCTGCTGTTCATCCTTAATTCAGAAATGATTTATGACAATGTGTCCCTCTAGTTTTTATGCTGTGGTGATGTTCATCTGAATATTCACCTCCAGGAAACCAGAGTTCTTATTCTCTCTATGAAATATATCATATTTAAAATATTTTTATGTGCAACTATCTGATTACCAATTCAAGAAACAGAGGTATTGTTATCATACTCCCAGGACTGTGATAAGAGTTGTAAGTAAACCAGAACACAATGTATGTTGTTCTCTTTTCATGACTGGTTTGGCTCATACGGATTCAAGTTTGTTAAGGCAGATGTGTTTTCCAGAATGACAAGGGTAAGTCATATGGTAGCACTTTACACAGTTTCATTTATGTGGACCTCAATTTACAAGGATCTGGAACAACATCAAGTTACTTTTCTGCCCAGTGAAAATGCGCAACTATAACGGCATGCAACGGTCTTAGCATTCATCCTCTTCATTGCTGTCTGATAGTTGAATTGGAATGACAGAAACAAGCTAAGTGTTTTTAATTCTTTCCTGGGGCTGAGGATATTAAACAGGAAGGATATTAAATGTCGTGAGTCAGATTATCACTTAGTATAAATCGGAGTACTGTCACTGAAGTCAAAGCACTGATTTACACCTGCTGAATGTGTTTCCATTGCCTCAGAACTGTGCATAAGGGCACTAATTCCACCAATGCATTGCTGCTTGTTCCTATAAATTTTGATTTGCAAGGGGAATTTCTACTGGACAATCAACCAATTCTCATGAGCAGTAACTTATTTTGAATAATGTTTCCATTGTCAAGAAAATTATGATAGTGTAGAACAACATTTAGAGGCTTTCCATAGTAAAGTTTTGATGTAAACTGGTTCACTTGGTGAAGAGTTTCATAGGATGCATACAACTTAATATTATCCTCTAACTTTCTGAATTTATGAGATGGACAGGTCCAGTGGTCAGGGATGACTGTTGGCAGAGGCTTTTAAAAACATCTAGGAAGTTACAGCTGTACTGGGAGTTTTAAATCCCAGTTGAAAGTGCCCTGCCAGTATAATTTTTTTGGCAATCAGGGGACTACAGATCTCTCTTTGAAAGAAAATCAGTTTTAGATGTCTCTTATGTAATTTATTCAAGCATTGCACTAAACCATTTTTTGTCAACAAGAAGAAATGTAGCTGGTTATATATAGGCATCAAGTAGCACTCTGACAAGATGAAAAGCGGGTGCCATGCCAAAAGTTCGGATTCTTTGAAAAGACTAATCCCATTCTGAGTGCACATTCAAAGCAGTTACAGGCAATTTTTAACATATTATTCTACAATGACACCCTTTCTTTTGAAATGTAAACTGTTCAAGAACTTAAATGGAGAGGAGAGTAATAGTTTTTAGATGACTGCAAAATACCAGGTTGGTGGTTTTACTAACTTGTGTCAAATGGAATACCTTGATTTTTTTATTTAGACTTAAAACTCTGGCTGTGGGCTAGAATGTGTTTTTTTGCTGTGTGCGTGGGGTGAGGGGGCAGCGCACAGAGGGAGCTTCAGAGATGCAGTGGCGTCCCAGAAGCATAATCTGTCTTTGGTGCCACTACTGCTCTGAGTCACATCTTAAAAGGGTGCAGAGTAACTTCTGTAAGTTCAGCCTGATGTGGGTGCCTGTGCTGCAGCTATGTAAAGCAGTACATTCTTCCTCCATGCAGACACCCCCCACCCACCCACCACCCTCCTTTTTGCAGCAGCAAGATCTGGCGGGAGGCCCCGCTACAAAATCATAGAGTTCAGGTACGTCAGGAAGGTTGACAAGGCACAGAAAGAAGGGGTGAAACAATATTCTGCTTTGGCAGAATAGCCAGAAGACCAGGTTGGTTTCATAGCAGGAATATGCCATACGTTCTAACAGGTTACTACACACAAGGCTAATTCAGGTTCTGGTATATATTGTGTATGAGATCTTATATCTTCTGAACGAGCCCATTGTTTTAGTTTGTGTTTATGTAGTCCATAGGCTCAATCCCACTCTTTCACACTGGTGTAGCGAAGGACGGATCTACAACGTACTTTGAAACAGTGATTGCAGTTGTGTGAAATACCCTGGCTATCTGGGAGATAACAGTAAAGTGGGGAGTGATGCTAGGTGATTTCTGTGTACCTTGGAAAGATTTTGCTACCGATGGCTGTGGTTTCTTTTATTATCAGTCCAGACACTTTCAAAGTAGGTTGTCTGCATGTGCCATAGCTGTATTGTGAAAGTGGAGTTACTCTTGAGTTCTTAGTTGTCATGTGACTGCTGCAGAGTTAAATGAGTGTCCAGAGTTGTGAAGAATTCTACTTTAAGGGCATTTATTACCTAAGATGACAGATAATGTGTACTGATGACTTTACATTACTAATTCTTTTCCTGTTTTATGGAAAGTCATAAACTTCATATTTTTAATGAAGCATAACCACCCCCCCCCCAACTTGCTTTCTGCATTGATGCTGAAAGTCTACCATACATAGAATCATAGGATAGTTTGGGTTGGAAGGGGCCTTTAAAGGTCGTCTAGTCCAACCCCCCTGCAATGAGTGGGGGCATCTTCAACTAGATCAGGTTGATCAGAGCCCCGTCCAACCTGACCTTGAATGTTTCCAGGGATGGGGCATCTACAAACTCCCTGGGCAACATGTTCCAGTGTTTCACCACCCTTATCGTAAAAAGTTTCTTCCTTATATCTAGTTGAAATCTCCCCTCTTTTAGTTTAAAGCCATTACTCGTCCTATCGCAACAGGCCCTGCTAAAAAGTTTGTCCCCATCTTTTCTGTAGACCCCCTTTAAGTACTGAAAGGCTGTATGAGGTCTCCCTGGAGCTTTCTCTTTTCCAGGCTGGACAACCCCAACTCTCCCAGCCTGTCTTCAGAGGAGAGGAGCTCCAGCCCTCTGATTATCTTCATGGCCCTCCTCTGGACCTGCTCCAACAGGTCCATGTCTTTCCTGTGCGGAGAGCTCCAAAGCTGGACACAGTACCTGATGTGTGCATATGTTTTGTTCTAACTTCATGTAGTTCTGGGCATAGTGTGTATTAGATACCTTCCTGCTCTCCTGTGGGGTAAAAGCAGTATGTTAAGCCCTGAGAAACCAGTTCCCAAAGGCTATTGCAGATTTGGAAAGAGCTGAAAAAGAAGTAAGGGTGTGTTGAGAGAGGAAAAAGCTGTCATTTGGAGAGACCGAAACAACTGATCCTTGCTTCAGCACATCATCTTAATTAGTTACCTGAAGCTAGAAGCCTAAACCAGAAGATTTGAATGTCTCCCTGTTGTGCATCCTTTTTTCCCCTGTTTTATCTTTGTACTGATCTTTGAAACCCAAATGCGTATTCTGGAGAATGCCCAAGAGAGCTGAGGGTAGGAATTGTGTCTCAGGAGGCCACAGGACTGACTGAACATTAGCTCTGCATCTGGAGATTCTAGTTAAGCCTGTAAAGAGCTGTGAGCCTTCGGGTTCATTCTCTCTCTCTCTCTCTGAACCTCTGTTAACTGTTAGCAAATCTGTGACATTGGCAGTGTCCGGGAAGCAGAAGGCTTATCTGTCTACATTTGGATGGCCCCATATCCTCTCTCATTCCAGCAGTCTATTACTTCCTTTTTCTCACTTAAGACTGCAATTAGCACTTTTTTATGACTTTGAAATATGAGAAGGGGGATCCATGATGGATAGTAATGTAGATGCTTGAACTTTTGGGGAACATTCTTTTCACATAGTGGTGGTGCCAGCTGCTTCTTTGGCTCTGTCTGGTTAATACTTTTTCTCTTGGTGGTTTTTAAAAATGAATGCATGCTGAAACCAAGACATCAAGGTTATTTTAAGTTTAACCAGCAGTAGAATAAGTGGCTTTATTAAAGTGCTTTTTTATTCCGTAAGGGGCAGAAGTTTTAAGGCTTGACTTTCAGTAGTCATTACTCAACAGGGTAACTAAATACCCTGTCAAATATAATATGTTACAACATTTTGTATTTTGTGGTCATTAACTCTTGCATCTTAAACCATTCTAAATGTGAAGAATTAAGAAGGTCTCCTGTATGGTGTTTTCATGAGGGATGTGGTTCCCTCGGCTTTGACTTTGTCAACCTAGCATGTCTTGATGGTCTCTTTAATTGGATGCCTGCCACCTTGGTTCACAGTATGTAGTATGCCATCTATACATGTTCTAACACAAGCATCAGACTTATTAAAATTTTATTTTTCTCCCAGATAAAATTGCCTGTTTCATTCCAATATGTTAAATGAAGCTGACCTTTTTTTTTTTAATTGAGGATAATTTTATTTTTTAATAACTTGGATTTTAAAATCAGGTTTGGCTGTAAAAAAACTAGCTCAAGATACTGGCAATGGGATCAGCTGCAGACTTCTAACTTGAGGTGCTAAAGACTGATTACATGGGGTTTTTTTTAGAGCTGAAAATTGTACTGCATGCACTTGTACTGCAGAGGTGTTTTTGATGTTTGAGGAACAAAACTTAGATAATGAGGAGCTGATATAGAAATAATATAAAACTTTATTTTTCATGAGAAGCAGGGCAGAGACATTACAAAGGCTGAGGGTGGTGATGAGAAAACTAGCTAGCAGTGTCATCAGTGGGTTGTTCTGGATGCTGATAATATTGAAAGACATGAAAAAACATCTGATTAATTTTATCATACAATAAAAATAACTGAATACTGTACTTTCATCTTTTGTTGATTTAATTGTGAATATCATGTCTAATTTTTGCAGTATTACCTCAAACAAACCCTTTTCAAGTGAATTACAACATGAGAATGTTGTTTTGACATGAGAGGTGTGAAAATAAGTTTTCATGGTGCAACAACACTCCCTAATGTTAATGTAACATTGTGACAACTGCAATGACATTTTAGCATAATAATGCACTGATAGGTGCCAGGTAAAGGTTGGGTCAGGTTCATTCTAATGATCTGTGGAAATAACAGCCGGAGTCACAGAAAAATGCAGTCCTTCAATCCAATTCCCATTAACTGTGTGGAAATATTCCTATAGAGTAATAAAGCTTAGATGGACACTGGGCTATTTCATATGTAGAAAAAGAAGCTGCTATAAATTTTACCGGGCTTAGATATCAGTGAGATCTGATTACTGTCCTTATAGCAGTGCATGTTAGTCTAATGGTTGAAGAAAGAGGATCTCAAGCTACCAGGATAGTAGATCTTCATAGCTTAATATTGATGACACCAGTTAAGATCCAAGTTCAGGGGAAAGAAAACCCAACCTATGGCCCAAGCTTTTTTGTGGAATTGAATCATTTTACTCTCTGAGTCATTGCTCTTGGCAGATCTAAATATCAGCTACATTATTTGAAAAGTGCCTGATGGGTAAACAGTAATAACAATAATAAAAAAGATAAATGTATTGTTTGAAGGGGATAAATGTGGTTTGGTGTTTTTTTTTCTTTTAGGGAAAGCTGTATTTATAAGGAATCAGCTTTTTTTTGTTTGTTTGTTTTTAAAGCTCAGTAAGAGTAGCTGTTAGGCAAGGTAAATATTTTATTAATATAGCTTCCGCTGTACTTGTTCTGTGAAGTACAGGGTGGCTTCTGTCACTGGCTCTTTCTAATTCTGGCTAATAACATGCAACTCTTTTTTTTTTTTTTTTTTTAATAAAAATAAAAATTCAAAAATGTCCATACTATGTCTTAGCACAAAAAAAAAAGTCTCGTCATATTCCAGGGTGCTCAAGAAAAGATAGCAAAGTTTAATTCTTCAGGCCCAGTCTGTCTGCCCTTTTTTTTTGTCTGTTTGGTTTTTTTGTTTTTTTCTTTCTTATATGGGGACACAGTGTTTTGCCCACTGGTTCTGTGTCCACAGAGGATATAAACAAACCTTTCATTAGTAGCCCATTACTTTGCATGCTGAAAAAAATACCTGTATTTATTAACTGCCGTGTTGATGTCGTAACACTGAAGAATTGCGTGGACAAGAACAGAGAAAAGAAGCTCACAGTATCAGGGCATAATTCCTTGGTGCGTGTGTAGTGCTGGTCCTCTGTCTGAAGAAGGATGTGGAGCTTGTCCTGTGTCAGGAGTGACTAAGACTCTTTGTATCGAAAGAGGTGCCTATATTCCTGTGTGTAAAACCTCAGCTGATCCAGAGGTGAGTAGATAACGACAATTCGCTTGCCTCTTTAATGCAAGGTCAACTGATCGTCACACAAACCTGGCTTGCTTACAGTAAGCAGAGCTCAATGACTTTTGTGCAATGTATGGTTAGTCTGTGGAAGTCCTTGCCACAGAAGATGGATGCTGGTGGTGTGCGTGGCTTCAGAAAGGACCTTTATGAGTTTATGAAAGAAACGTTTATGTCTGTTAGGCATAAACCCTTGCTTCGCAAAACGCCTGAGCTGCAGTGTCACTGGGACAGTTTTCTGAGAAAATATCATTATGTGCTACTGCTCTGTAATGACTATCCCCAAACATGACTGATAAAGAAATTCTTCTAACGGCTTGGAACTAGTTAAGTAACTTCAGAACTGCATGACACACTTAAATTTGCTCCAAATTTTTAGAAAAGGCATCTATGCCACTGAAAAAGCTTCACAGTCAAATTTGAAAAGCTACAGTCTACAAATAAGTTGATTAATTTACACTTTATGCTTATTTACTTAGTGTTTACACAACATTACAGAAATGAATAAGAAATGTTAATACAGGTTGCAGATGGAGTTCCTAAAGAGCAAAGGATCAAACTTTCAGTCTCTGCCCTCCCATTTATTGACACAAATTACATAAGATTTACACTCTTAAGTACAGAGGTTAAAAATGATGCCCTAGTTCTAGCTGTGTAGGTGTCTTTCTCTGCTACAGGCTGGTTTGGACAGAAACAATGCATTAGTGGTATAAGCTGTTGAATAAAAAAAATGCATCATTCCTATTTATGCCTCTCTTTTTTTATTTGCAAAAGTGATTGTGACTGAAGAATAGGGCAGGAGTCCTATTTCTTAGCTGTGCAGAAAAACTATCTAGGTACCTGTTTTAGACTTTAAATGTAGTCAATCCTCTGCATAAAAGTTGAATATCTGAATAATTTTGTGTATCTGGAGATAAGTGTCTTGACAGGAGCCACACCCATGAATCTGTGGTGAATTAGAGAACTGTTGGATTTGCAAGCTTCACATTTGGACTTAATCTTGGAAATTGTGTGAACCTGCGTGAGCAGAAAGTTTGTCTAAACACTTACGATGGTTCCAACTCTGAGCATATGAATTGATCTTCATAAATTAAATTGAATGTAGTAGTCTTCTATTTTCCGAATATAAATGTTTTTGGTGCTTAGGGAGCTGTAACAATTACAAAATTAAAACTTCAGTAGCAGGCAATTCTACTTTAACCAATACAAGGTGCTGGGTTAGCTCACTAGGCAAGAGGCTTAGAGCACATACTATAAAATTCAGCGTTTGTTCTCTCTTTGTGAGCAAACTAAATATTTGAATCCTGCTTTCAGAAGCAATGTCTTACAGGGCTGTACAGAAACAAGGTTTTTTTTTTTTTTTTTTTTTTCAGTAATACCATTTGCGATGTACAGAACCAGAGAACTAGAGAATAAAAATTAGGTGACCTTTTATGGAAATATCTATTAGATGCCCTAACAGGCAAAGAATGATTTTATCTAATATTTTTCTTCAGCGGTACTGTTCCTATATTGCAATAGGATTTCTTTTTCTATATTTGAGGGGAAGAACCTAAAAAAACAATCCAAACCCCCCTACTCTCCACCCCCACCCCCCCCCCCCCCAGTACTTCTAGGCTTTTGCAAATGTCATTACTAGCTAGTTAATCCCCAGTTAATTTAAATAAATGTTATTAGTATTTTTTCATAAATCAAAGGCAAGCCTGTCCGTAGGTGTCCCCAAAGTGTTTTGAAAAATCTTAATCTTTGAGGCCTTAAAACACAATGGAAAGTGAGATAGGATTTTTTTTTTTTGAATGAAATAACAACTATCGATCATCAAAAGCCAGAAAGCAGTAAAAAGCAACAAATGTTTCTCTTATTACTGTACAGCAACATGTATGATTGAGGAGTTGCGGGGCTCTCAAGTCAGTAATTTTTAATTTAGATGTGTTAGGTGTTAAATTTGACAACTACGTGGTGCAGAAATATTTCTGCTCATTACTACCATCAGAATGTCATTGAGCAAAATAATTTGGCTTTCTTCCCACCTTCTTCTAAAGCTAATGGATTTTAAAATCTTAGATTTTCCTTCTAAGAAGGAAAACCCAATTTAAGCTGTTCTATCACTTTGATTCTTTTCTTCTTTAGAAATGACACTGTATTTTTAAGATTGTTGCTTGTCTTCATTTCTAAATGTTTCTAAAGCATTGGGTTTTCTCCTGTCAAATGAGAGATTTAAAAGAAAATGATAATAATTAAACACTGGGACTTATCTTTTGATTCAGTGGATTTTCCAGCAATTGAAGCACTTCAATCAAGATCAAATGATTTTCTAAAAGAGATGCTCTGTCTCTAGTAGAAATTATGGGGCCGTTGAAACTATCAGTTGGTGAAATTCAAGAGGTCCGATGAGATGGATCATCCTAATGCTTTCTTCCAGGTTTCAATATCTGAATTTATTGAAGTTACTGGGTTGTTTGTCAGCCAGTTCAGTCAGATTTCTTGAAAAAGTTCACAGAATAGACAATAAGCCATCATAACAGCCATAGAAACATAGTTCTGGGACAGAACTCCCACTGATGCCCCGATTACAGCCTGAATAAGGATTTGCTTTCTGGAATAAGACCTAACAAAGTGTGAATTGTGTTGCATAAATGCATTTCCAATGTGGGGTTAGGCAGGAGGTCAGAGGATGAGTGCCATTCACATAAATATGAGTGTGAAGTAAAAGAATTAATTTCAGTTAACCGTGCACAAAGGAATCAATAGAATTATTAATCCCAGTAAGCCATTCATTGCTATTTACTCTTGTAATAGCTATAAACTCTTTTTTTTTTTTTTTAATTGAAAGGAGAAATAATTCCAACTAATGAAACTCTTGAAATTATCTGTATCTCTTGAATATTTTTTACAGTACATCTTTGGATCATATTTTCAGAAGTGTTCAACTTTGGTTTGATAACAAACTAAGGCTTCTAGTGTCCCATGTGCAGAAGGTAAACGGGGGAAATCTTGAAAATAGAGTTTATTTACTTAAATAGGTGAAAAGGTGGTGTTAGGCATAGGGGAGTTCTGGGAATCTGCTTCACTCAACACCAGCTGCAAAGTTGATGTATGATTTGAACTTGTACTTGTGATTCTTTTCATAACATAAAACATAATGGAAAATTTAGTGTAAACTAAATGAATCTGGAAGGATAGCTATATGACATACAGCTACTTCTCTGTCACATTTTAGTCGATAGTCAGACCTCCTATTACAGCTGACCTCTGTGCAGTCTCTCAAGCATAGGTCTGCCCTTAAGTAGGTTGTTACAATGAATTTAGAGTTTACTTTTTGTCTTTAGAGCAGTGCCTGGACTTAGGAACGGATCACTTAATTTAACTTGAGTATGCTAGGGCACCTGATGACTGAGAGAGTGTGTTTTAACATTGTGTATTGATGGGTACATGTGCATCTTGTCTAGCAGTAATGGACTGCATAAACAGTTTGGCATTTCAGCTCACAAAAATTATTTGGAAATGTGTAGCAACTTGCTGTATTAGCTGGGGAGGCTCAGTCCAGAAGGAACTGAATTGTAGGTGTGTAATTTTACCTTGAAGATACCATCATTTCATTATACGTGGCTTGCTGGACTTTACTGTTTTGCAGATCATGATGATGCTGTGTTATAACTGGACATACTGAAACCTGATGCAATCAGGCCAATAAAGTGTTGAAACAACTCAGGGTTAAAGAATGCTGTGTGTTTGCCCTACAAAAGGGAAAATTGGTTCCATCTGTTCAAATTAAATGTTGATTTAGACCTCATTTTCTGAAATGTAAACCATGCTTTTGAGACAACTGCTTGGTAAATACTTCTGATTTTATTATATGGATTTCGAAATAAATTGGAGAGAACTTCAGGCCTGTCTTGTCTTCCTTCCTCGGGAAGAGGTTTCATTCAATTGAGCAATGTCTTTCAGTGTAAGTGTATACAATACAGCCCCTTTTGCCACGCTTAGCACTTTGTGTACCTGATTGAGGGCTATTAAACTCCAATTTGATGCACTGGCAGAGTTAGCCGAGTCTTGTTTAACATAATTAAAATTCTGTGGTCAACTTTTTTCCCCCTGCATTCCACAGCCAAAAAAGCCAATGCATGCTTCGTGAATGGCCTTTGTAGACAATCTGTTTGTCTCTACTGAACTGCTTTTGTTTTTAATAGATGTCCTCTGTATGGTCATTTCTGAATGTCTCTTCAGTGTGAGTTAAACTGCTAATACAAGTACCTAGAGTGATCTGGAGGTCTGTTCAATCTCAAGGAGCCTTAAGGTTCAAACAAGGGTCTACTGAAGAGCAAATCAGTTAATGGTTAAGACAAAATGTAATGAGCCAAATAAAGAAACCACAGTTCACATAGCTGACATCATCCTATAATATCTCCCAGACAACACTGTGCTTTATAATGTGTTTGATGCATTTTTTTTTTTCTTCTGTAGACACAAAGATTTCAATTGACTTGAGTGATCCAGAGGCCAAGTTCTCAAAGGTATTTGGGTACTTAAAGGTACGCATAGAAATTTCTTGGGATTAAAAAATAATGCCTAGGCACTTCATTCCTGTTTGTGATTTTAGGGGCATCTATTTGCATTCCTAGATACTGAAATACTTTAGAAGTCCCATAGGCAAGGAGGTCTTTCATTTTCCATGAGGTCTGTCAGGCACCTTTTTGCCTGCTACGCAAAACAGCGTCGTGGAAAGAGGTGAGAAAAGAGTGGAAGCTGAAGAGCTGATGTTACTGAGCTTGTTTACCACAGCGAGCAACGCATTTGACACGTTTGTGCTTGTTTGTGGTGATATGATGTACGGGATGAAAAACTGTGACTGTCTGATGTTTAAAACATGACTCAATGCTTGATCTCTGACATTCTAAGCTGGCTGTCAACATAAACACTGAGAGAGAGGTCCCAGACATTCCCTTCTAACACAGCCTCTCCTCTCTGATACCAGAATCGCTTACGAGGCTTTTACCAGCTCTTTATCTTGGAAGGCTGAGATGACAATTGGCTGCCATTTTTTTCTGCAAAAGTACCCTATTCCTTCAAATGGTGGTGAGTTTATTTTCTGTCAGTGTGCTCCCTGCTGTTTTTTGTAGGCTGGATTGCCCCCTTTGAAGAGAAAATGTTCTGAAAAGGCTGTAGGAAGGAGTAAATGTGGGAGGGTTTCTTTCCCAGTAGCCTGAATACTTTTTAAAAAAAAAAAAAAAAAAAGGCAACATCTGTGTTAAGGTATAAAAACCCACCTGTTTGTCTAGCTACTTTCTCTGTGTTTCCCAGGCTGAGTGTTAGCATTTGCACTCGCAATGGCTGGGTTTCAAACAGCCGCTGAAGAAGTTCTGCTGCACAGAATTGTGTGTCAGCCTGGGAGAAACCCACGGTTGGAGAACAGTCCTGCCTGCGTGCCTCAAGAGTACTCATCTGTCTACAGATCACCTTAATTTATATAAGGCTAGGATCCCGTTAACTGTAGTGCTATAGGTAGTCAAAACTTTGATCAGCTTTTACAGTAGCTTTATTGCAATTTATTATGATGTAGCCTGTCATTTAACTTCCATCAGCATTTTAAGTGGAATGTGATTTTTTTAATTTTTTTTTTTTTTTTTTTATGCTGCTTGCTTAGGCTAATACTGCACCATTGTGATGGCAATGATTAACTCCGTGTCTAGGGAGTGCAAAATAGTCTTACAGCAGCAATGAGTTATACTGCACAGAGCTATCTGGAAAACAGTTTAGCTATCTGCCCTAAATGTTGTAACAGCATTAATATATTTAGAACTGAATTAATATTGATAGCTATTGTTTAGCAGTCCATTTTGTTACAACCTCTTTGTGACATGGGTCAGATTTTGTATCTTTAGTTTTTTTATGTTTAGAGCCCTATAAACTTTTTTCCTTACTTAAGTAATTAATAGCCATGACAGTAATTAACATGTAAGATTTCTGGGTATAATAGAACTGCTGTCAGAAAGTAAAGAGTCTTATTGGAGACAGGAAAAAACATCCGGTGGGAGCCTGTCTTTGGAATTGTCTTGCTTCTCTAGAAACGAGGATTTTAATACTGGTTTGAAATTGTGCTTGGTATTGAAGAGACAGTGCATTTAGGGAAATATGGCTTTTATTACAAAGGGCTTTCCATATGGGAAATTGGAAAATGTTGTTTTCAGTGATTTCTCATAGTAAATCTAAATGCTGTGGGGGAAAAAAAAAAAAAACAACAGATGACCTATCAGTTTGGTATTACTGTAGCAAATCTGAAGGGAAAGCTCAAGTCGCCAGCACAACTGTGGAGCTTACCAAAGCCGAAAGGGTGGTTAGTTTCAGCAGTATTTTACTCTTAGTTGCACCATGCTTAGGTATGTCTTCCAGCTAGCTATACTGATCACACTCTGGGGGAGCGGGGAAGAGACTCTAGGGAGAAGCAGAAGGATATATCTGTATATTTAATCAACTTAGGTGACTTGTCTAGGACTGCTTTAATAATAATAAAGTTAATAAATTCAGTCTTTTTTATCCTCCTGATGAGTAATATAATAACAAATTTCAAGGACTAGCTCCTGCTTTGGTCAATGCAGAGAATTTATGGTTTTGCTTTTAAGTGCATCAGTCAGGATTGAGGCTCTGTAGTAACCACTAAGTCCTGTCCAGCAAGAGAGAAGTTGCTCCTCCTTTGAAAATGTGACACTCTTGATGTGAATATATATGCTGTACATTGCTGCTTTTATGTTGTCTTCCTGGCTGTGCCCAAATTGCTAAACTTGGTCTGTTTCTTGCCTCGTAATCATTACAGATAGCCAAGTCTCTCTTCATCTGTGGGTGAAGATAAAAAGTACAAGGTGTAGATGGCCATAGAAACTGTCTTCTCGAGATTAGCTCATGTCCACAGCCATTACTAGCTCAGACAAAATGCTGTTCTAGAAGCAGCATACCAACATTACTTAGACAGGTATTATGGAGCTCAGTCATCGGGGCGTGTGTGTATAGCACTCTTAAAATGGAAATTCTGGCAAGTACACCTCAAACTCACCAGTAGATGTGGTGGTGTGTGGACGTCAGCATATGTATTGAGAGTTCCCACCCAGTAAATGTGTTGATGTGTTGAATTTGTTGGAGGGAAATGCTCAGAGATGTAGTTTTAAATGGTTATAAGTAGTATTGTGTTTACTTTAGCAGCACAGCATGGGCAAATCCAAATTTAGGATAGAGCCGGACAGTGAGAATCTTGAGCTTCATGAAGCCTAGCTTTTCCCTGTTCACTATATGGCTGCAGAGTATTGCAGGGGAAGCAATAGGGAAACGCTCTTTCCTTCATTAACTATTTCCAAAGTATAGCAGCTGTGAAATGAGAAGGGTAGGTAGGATTCTGGTTGATTGAACAGCCCGTGATTACTTCCCTTAATAGTGCTGAAAGCTGTAGGATTCCAGGTCCAGCTCTGAGATTAGGGAAATGGAAAGATAATATCTGATGATCAGGTCCCTATTTTGGACATCAGCCTCACATGGAAAATAGTAGTATCAAACCTGCAGGCCTCCTCTTGAGGAGAACATACTGAATATAGGAACTTACTCCATGGTATACTTTGTAAAGCCTTCATTAACTAGAAAACCCCAGCAGGTCCTAAACATGACAAGCAGAAAAGTGAGACTAGTTACTGTACAGCCTGTGCATACAGAACTGAACGTAGATGAATTCCTCAATAGAAGTTTCTGGGTATATCTTCACCTAAGTTATACCAGCATGCTGCTTTTCCAATTTTGTTCCCCTTTGGAACTTCTCTTGATGCTTTCCTAACTATTTGGCACTCACAAGCAATAATAATAATGGTGCCTAACCATGGAATAGGACACAAGAATAATGGTGCTACAACTCCAGTTAGAATACCCTGAAGGTTAAAGTTTGGCTTGAATTATAGTGATGGGTGCATTGTAAAAGGCTGCCTTTTTTCTTATGGGAAGGACATAACTTTGAGCTCATTTCTTATTTGAGCTCATTTCTCTTTCACATTTTCTCCCTGTGAAGGGAGGCAGAATTGGAATTCAGAAATGACTTTTTAAGATGTGTTTGTTGGTAACATCTCAGTCTTTGAAAGGAGGCATATGGTAATTTTATGTTAAAATGGGAAGCAATGGAAGGATATACAGTCCAATTGGGAAACAGAGCAGGAGACACTGTACTTTTGGTTGAAAGAGCCTTAGAAGCTTTTTACAGATGCTATAGTAGAGCTCAAATGTGAGCATGTGTAAGAAAGGGAGTGGCGGCTGTTTAATAGTAAGACCTCGAGTGTCCCTTTTGCTATTCATGCAGGCACTGATATTATTTACATCTCTATAACCATACTTTAGTGCTGTGCCAAGATTTTTAAGTCTCCCTCCTCCAGCTAATTGATTATCTGATGTGGGCTGCTTTGACTTGGCAGTATCATATATACACAGAATGAGGTACAGGGGCAGCTGGCATGCTCATTTCTAATTTCAATGTTTGGCAGCTTCCGAAATCAGCACGGGGCATACTGAAACACTTGGCACTTCACCCAAAAGTAATGAAGTCTTTCACTTAACCCAGTGTGAGGGTAAACAGGATGTTAGCCAGAGTTGCTTTGGTGTCAGATATCAGATTAAGGGTAAAACGCACAATAATTTATGGACTGAACTAAAAGTTCCTCTTTTATCGTTCCATTTTTTGTTTACATTATTAATAATCCATTTCTATATTTTCTTTGCAATTAAGTTGTATATTATTATCTGTATAGGACTGTAAAACTATAATTGAAGTATTTCTTCAGTATAAAGGTAATTTTTGCTTCCACTCAACAGATAGAGGAGATGCTAAACAGTTTCCCTGGTAGTATACATGCTGTGACTTCAACATTCTTGCTTAACTTTGTGTTTCTCAACTTTTACTTCTGCTGACCCTTGCCAAATTTATTTTACATTAAATGCCAATATGAGACTAAATTCTGAGAATTATGAAACATATGGATGTACGTAATGGCACAGAACAGAATATGGAGTATGCAGTATTTACCAGTACTAATAAAGTGATTAATAAAGTACTGAGAGAGATGATACTGAAAATTGCTCTGTAATGTAATTGTCTTGTTGAAGACAGAGGTGTAATTGGTCTAATGCGGACTTCTAAGCAAGTACGGACCTGAGATATTATTGATTTAGCTGTAGAAGATAGGGTTAGTTCTGGAAGTGTATGTAACTAAGCACCCAGGGAGACAACAAAATTTTACAAGGATGTGTAGTGTAAACAGGATTCTACGATTCTGTCCTCAACACAATTTTATTTGATATTTTCTCGAATAACCTTGGCACAGATATGCAGAATTCTACCTATAAGGAGGAAAAAAAGAAATCCTCATCAATCCAAAGACAATCAGAAAACCGTGTGTAGAAGAATTGAATGACCTTGAGGACTAGAATAATAACATGGAGATAAAACAGTCTAGTTCAAAGTGAAAAGCCGTGCATTTGGGGAGTAACAGTCATCATAATTCCCACTGTAAGATGGGGGGCCAGCAAGGAGAATCCCTAGAAAGGGACAGAGACTTGAATGTTATTCAGTCAGTTAAAGGACTGAGCCTTCAATGTGGCATATCTGCAATAAAAAAACACAAACAAACAACACTCTTCCCTCCAAAGAAATAATAACAAATATCATGAGAGGATACTTATGCCATTGTATGGGGTATTGCTAAAGCCTTATCTGGAGTACTGCATCACTGTGTTCAAAAAGGTGAGTTCATGCTGGAGCAGGGGCATACAAATCACTGCGTGGAAGAGAGCTTGTCTTATGAGAGTCTAAAGAAGCTGCCTTCTTTGGCCTTGTAAAGTGAAGATGAAGAAAAACGCTTCCTGCTTATAAATGAATTGAACAGGATTAATCATCAGGGAAGAAAAAGATACTTAAACTCAGGGAAAATGTTGGCACAGGAACAAAGAGGTGTAAACTCTCTACGAATGAAATGAAGCAGGAAACCAAGAATCTATCTGTTGAAAGTATGAGTTTCTACATGTTCCTTCAGTAGAAATAGGAATAGGAAAAATAGACTAGCTGACTAGGTAGGTAGATCAGCTTACGACAAAGTTCCTTGGAGCCTTGAGAAATTGTATTTGTTTGTCAAAAAGGCATACATGAGGCAGAGGAGTTTTTTTGAGTCCCATATTTTTACTGTGAAAATTCCAGTCTCTGTGATCAAGCACAGCTTGATTTTTAGGATAAATCTAAACAGATAAATCCCAGTCCTTCTGTGTCTAGGATAATCTCTGGTAAACAAAGCAAACAAACAAAGAGCTCTTAGGTTTCCATCTGTTTCCAGTGCCAAATGCTTTCTTCAGCTCCAGCCTTTGTACAGTGTCTGCAGTAAGATCCCCTTAATCTGTGATTTCGTGATCTTGCAAAGTTAGCTTGGTCATTATGCAACTGGGAGGTTTCCAGGAAAAAACTACTTTTCAGTGGGGTATATTGGCACTTCAGAAGGTGACACTCTTCACTTAAGGTCTTGCCCTAAAACCGATTTTTCCTCAGGAATGAGGAGGTCGCAATTTTTCCTGTGGCCTTCGCTAACTTCTGTTTTGGCAAACGTTGTTTGATCTCCCTGAATTCCTCTTATTGTTGTGTTTCCATACTGTGAATTTTACTTCACTGAAATATTTGGAGTAAAATCACCTTAACACTGGAGTTAGATCAGAAAAGGACCCAATAAGTAGGACTTAATCTGCTTCCTCTTCCATAAATGTTAATCTTGTAATAACTCAATGGTTTCCATTAAATTGTTCCAGATGGATTTGGGTAGAGCTGAACCGTAGTCGTCATTATGCCTTGATAATATTTTGTATGCTGTCCAGGCTACTGTGGTTGGTGCGACGGTATTCAACCCGTGGTGCACCTAAATCTTCATGTTGGTGGTCTCTAAAGCAGCCAGCCCTGTTTATCTGACATTCCCCTTAGGCACAGGGTCTTGGTCTAGTGTAACTTCACAGGAAGGAGAGTTTGCAGTCAAGCTGCTTTTAGAGCTCCCTAAAAACACTGGCTCAACTATACCACTTCCTAAAGCTCTAATGATCTGGACCATGGTTTTTCAGTTCACCTCTTCAGGAAATGTAGTAACTGAAAAATATGACTTTCACAAAAATTCAGAGACATCCAACAAACTTTTGCTTAAATCTGTGCAAATCTTGTCCTGCCAAAAGAAAATTGACATATATCTCAATTTCCTCACTGTGTATTTCTTGGGATTTGGTATTAAATGAAGTTTCTGAACCCTTTGCTTGATTCTCACTTACTCAAATAATTATATTTATCTGTCTTAATCATTAGTGGTATCTCTCTGTAGTTGGTCCTCTATTAAAAGTGCTTTCCGTCAAAAAAAGAAAGGAAAAAAACCCCCCGCCATGCTGCTTCTTTTGACTCTCTTTTTGCCTTTGACTTTAATAAAAACATTAATGCCTTAACTGTCTTAGATTCTCTTATGTTTTGATGATATTCTAAATCTCGCTGCCTGCCGATATGTATAACAAGATTTTAATTTTGGGGGCACTTAGTCCCTTTTCTGCCTGTTTTCAGTACAGTACAGTCAACAAGGGAAACTGTTTCTTCTGTTTGCCTAATCTGTTCTTCTGGTTACGGTCAATGGTACAGGGTCTCCTCAAGCCTTGCATTTGCAACCCTGAGGCGTACAGTAACTGACGTAATAAGCTGGTCTTGATGAAATAGCCATTTTTCCCAAAATGATCAATCATTATTTTCTCTTCTACACTGCTGTTTGGTGGTCTTTGTGTGTTGCCAAGCTGTTTTCATAAAGGTGATAGCATGAGCGGAGCTGCGTTCTGTGGAAGAGAAGACACCATACTGATGACAGCTGCTGTTACAGTAATGTTTCCATTATTCTGTAACCTCTCAAAAGCAGCGTTTAGCTTGTTTGGAAGTTCTTACTTCTGTCCACTGTAAGAGGAGAATAGAAAGAGAATATATGACTTGAAATAGGTGTACCTGCTGACATGATTGTAACTAAGGATTTTTGGAGCTCTGTGCCTTGAAAAGCATCTGTCATTGTGCGAGACTTCATGAAGCCTTCATGCTCTTTCTTGTTGGCTTTGCCTGCATCTAACCAGTTATACTATCACTTTTTTCATCTCCATATCATTCATTGTATGATAGTGAGGATTAGGCTGATGACATAAGAGGTCAAGATTCTTGACCCCCTCTACCCCCCAAGCTTTGACTTTATTTTTAGAAAAGTTTCTTCACTATCTCAGCACTCTCACTATTGATAAAAGCCACACAAAACGTGTTGCTTGGCTGGGGCAATGTGTGTACACATTTTGCTGTGGCAATGGAAGTTTCTCCTTGGTGTGCCTTTCGCTGTAACACAATGACAGTGGAGTTTAGGCTGTATCCTTGTAGCCATCAGCTGCTATATAGAGCTTTTGTATCGCAGCTCTCTTGTGACTGATAGCTTTTGTAGTGTACACTGAAAACACTCTGACCTTTAGCAATTCCCCTTCTATCAGAACAAAGGAGATGTCTGTTAATTCCAGTCTGCATAAATTCTGCATTTGCTTTTAAACTGTTTCCGTATATAAGTGTAGAGTTAAAGCCTTTAGAACACATTTTTAAGAACTGACAAAAAAAGAATTGAGTTTCTAGGACAAGAATATCTGTAGAACAGTAGAAAAATAAACAAGCTGTCTTTCATCTGCATTTTTTTTAACCCTTCCGTGGCAGTGATCATGTAGTAATGTGGTTACATGAGCATCTTCTTTACTGCTGTCATAACATTTTGGCTCTAGGCACTCTGACTGTGGATTGAAAAGATGTGCTTGCTGGAAGAGTGCACTTACGCAGTGTCCCTTGCAAATGTTTGGCCAGATCCTTTTGCAGTAAGCAGACAACTCCCCAAAAGTACAATGTCAGCTCTGTGGGCACCTTCAGTTCATCTTTAGATGACAATTTTATAATTCTTGCAATTCAAAACCCCTCTTAGACTCTGTAGAAGTTGCTTCTGTCTTTACTGGAAGTTTTGATCAAGCAGGTCTGGATGGGACACTAGTCTGGTTTGCTTTAAAATGACGGATAACTGAAGGATTGAATGAAGTAAATCCTTTTTGAAAGGATTGGCTTTGGGTTTGGGTGTTTCTTGTGCTGATTAAAATGGTTAGGCCTGCTGGCAGTGATTTTTGTATCTTGTCTCTGTGGTGTAGCCTTGGAACACTGTTTTATAACTTGCATTTTCTTCAAACTCTGCATAGTCTCACAGGAATCTCTTTTGCTGGACTGTGCTTTTCAGTAGATTGACATGTAATCAGGTAGGTTTGAGGTTTTTAAAACCTATATTCTTGCAGAAGTAAAGGTCTCTTCATAATTGCAATTCACTTGGAAGAGTTAATATTAAGTCATGTTTTTTAACTGGTTTTCTATATTGAAATTTATTTGGTTACAGTCTGATTGTTTCAGGCTGAATTTTGATTTCATTTAGGGTGATACGTATATGAAGTATCTTGAGTTCGTTCCAAATAGTCTTTAACTGGACATGAATAAGTTCTGGCTGCAAATTAGAAAAAAAAACCCCTCATCATTAAATCAAAGGTCTGGAACAGTCTTCTAATTAGAGCCAAATTGGGTCAAAAATCCCAAAGTATTTTGACATGGAGTTTGTTATGTACTGTGTGATAACAGTACCGCCCTGAACTTGATGACCCAGGAGGGCTCTCATGTTCTTGTGTTCCTAAATGTATCCTGTTGGAGCTGAAAGCACAACTTGACCTAGTTATTAAAGTAAACTGTTAACTGGAAGGGATGGAGTAATTCTATTTCCCAAGATCTAATTGTGTTCCTGAGGTGTGGGGAGCTATGCTGGCTTGTTTACTTAAGACCCCTGCTGGGTGGTTTGTAAGTGACAAGGAGATTGTGCATACCTTCACAGCCGGAATAAAATAACTGCAAGCAAACTTAGAAAGGAAGTAGAACTCAACATAGGAAAATATGGAATATTCTTTTGAGAAGCCTGAATACTTCCAAGTAGCAGAATGTTCTTGCATTAATCTCATATGGAAACAAAATGTTATTGGAGATAATAACTAAATGTTGCTGAATATAGCTACATGTATAGCAGTAATAAATATGCTGTTCTCTGGAGGATTTTAAACATTCAGGGAAGAAGTCTGACAGTAGTGCTTTACAGTTTCTCAGACCCAGAGATGGGAAACAGTAGATGTTTCTTTTGCCAAGGGCTATATATCTGTGTTGTAGCCATACGGGCTTGTTAGTTCCCTGCAGGTAAAGTGGCTCTTTGGGCACCTTCAATATCATGTGATTTGGGTAGAAATAGTGCTTTCCCAAAATTTCATCTCAGGACTGGTTGGGTCTCCTTAGTTGATTTAGCTGTCTTGAAATTATGTCCTGGAACACTGGCAAGTTGCACGCATCTGTTGCAGCTATCTATTTTCAAATGTGGATCTGTTCCTGCACAACTGAAGATTTTTTAGCTGCATTTGAAATAGTTTCTACAAGTAACTTGCATGTGCAGATGCACACACAGTTGTGTTGACATACGCATTTAGTCTACTTTTAGATTCATAAGAGCTTCACAGTTAATACACTTAATCTTTAAATTGTATGTGAATAATGTATATAAATGTGCGAGGCAATAATTGCGTGGCAGTGATTGTCAGCTCTTAGATTTGTAGCACAAAGCATGACTGTGCTAAATAGGGGTGTGAATAATTAGGTGGTATTTAATGAAGGAACTGGATGGATGATTTATCATGCTAACAACAGAAATTGTGGCAGTTCTTATGTTTTAGTAACTTGTTGATATTTTGAGTAGCAGTTCCTATACTGGACAAAGAAATCAAATCTAGTATCAAAATCTGTCTTCAAACTTTGGCAATAAAGTGTAGGCTTTGAAAGGTGATTTAGTTTAATGAGATTTGTGTGTAAACTGTCCTTGGTCTAGAACTAAAAATAAAAAACTCTGTTCCATTAATTTCTAGTGTTTACACTATTATTTTGAGTATGCTTAGATACATGGTTCAGTGGAAAGAATGTACTGTACAGAATAGATCTTTTCACCCGTAGGTTCTTTGTTCTTTAATCTGTTTCTGTGCTTTCTATGGGAGAGCTGTCTAATAGTTCTGTTTTATACAGATGCTTTACAAAACAAGGTATATGCAGCGACTTTCACTTTTGTGCAAGTGGAATGCTCTGGGCTGATAAGTAACAGCAGTTGTATAAAGAGGTCCCATGTAACTCACTGAAGGAACAGCTTAACTTGCTGGAGTTATCTGTTGCATTTTCCTAGACGGCACTTCAGTCAGTTGCATATAATATGTAAATGTGGGAGTGTATATATCCTTCCAGAAGGTATGTACTTACTGTACATATGGTATCTATCCAGCACATAATTTTGGGTAAATCAAATTTCTTTCTTCAGAGTAAACTTCTGGGTGACGGCCAAGCTGTACGGTCATCTTTATTTTGCCATTTTAACCTCATTAAGGGGAAAGGGAAAGCTGCCTGACTCTGCTCGCTGTTGGTTTTCCTCTACTACCGTGTGTGCATACCAGGGTCTCTTCGTCCAGCTTCCTCTCTTGTTGATCCAGCTTTCTACAAGATATGTACAACATGTGTTCTGTTTACAGTACACGTGAATGTATGTCCCCGTGTGCACCTCCCTGCCAGAGTAGTTCCCTCATCTAGCTGTGATTAGGTGACTCCGGTGTGCCATCTGCTTTGAGTGGGAGGGAGTATGCACCAAGACGCAAGAGGAATTAGGGCTGCAAAGATGGGCACTAGCCCTCCTGTCCCCTAAGCTTAATAATAAAAAGAATATGGACAGAAGCCAAGTATATTATGTACCAAATTCACTTCCTCTGCAGAATACGGTTAAATGAAAAACACATGGAGTAGCTTGTTGAGTTGATTTTGCTCTGTGCTCTGTCCTGGTAATGGATTTGTTTTCAGAATTGAGCGTTCTGCATGTTTCTTGGTGGATGCTAGTCGGCTTGGAAATATCACAGCATGTGGGACCCAGTAAAACATGAATTTCATTTGTTTTCCTTGGCTTCTGTATGTCATGATGTGTTCAAGATGACAGGGTCTGGAAAACTGTAAATTTTAGTTAGGTCTCAAGTATGAATCCTGAGCCTTGTCTTCATGCTGCAGAGGAAGTCTGGTAGTAGGAGGGAGGCTGTTGTTCAGCTGTGTTCCTGAGGGTGTACTGTGCAGCCTATGTTTTGTTTACATTAAAGGTATGCTGACAAAGCTGCTGGCTCTAATATTGGACTTAATAGTTTTGTTTGGGTTTGCAGCTGTGTCTCACTGTCCTTTCACTCTGCCTGCCTGCAGTTCTTCACAGAATTATATACTGCAGCAGCAAATCCCACTCCAGTAACGCTGCTGAGGCCAGGATTCTGCTATATTTCGGTATTGCCCTCAGAGTTTGCCAGGCAGGTCGGAAAGATGGAGATAAGTGGATGGGCATCTGTGTGCTCTCGTTGTTTTGTGACCATTTAAGGAACTGTGAGCTGAAATGAAAAATGTTCTTGAAAAAGTAGGGTTGGGGAGGTTGAAGGTAGGGTTCCCCTACATTATCCAGCTAAGATACATCGTTCAGAAAAGAAAAAAAAAATCAAAATAAAATTTTAAGAACTTGAAAGGTGAGATTTTCATAAGGAATGCAAAAAAAACCAACCAACCACCAACCCCTGAAATGCTGTGACTCTAAATCTTAAAAGAGACATTAAAGATTGAAACACTAGCTGCTTAATATGGGTATTTTCAGAACAGCTGCAATTGTAAGGGACTGTGGTCCTGTTGTACTAGCTACTGTGGAATCAAAACTAAACCCTGCCCAGCAGAGTGCTGCTCCTTAGGACATTGAGGTGTTTGTAAGGCAAGGTCTTAAAAACATAGACTAAGGTCAGAATGATGACATAAATTGCTAAAGAGAGGGAAGCTCTGGCTTTCCTAGTTACTAATATATATATTGGCTTCCCCCCAAATTTTATTTTGACAAAGGACAGTTCATGGGGGAATTCTATGTCACTTTTCTATTTAGTGGCATTTTATTTAGCAAAATAAGTACTTTTAAGTGGGGTGAAAATGTTGGTCCATCAGCCTCTCATGTGCCACATTTGATGCTAATCAAACATGAACACTTTGTGGTCTAGTCAGCAGGTCAGTTTAAAGCACAGATTTTTCCAGCTGCCTATGTGGACCTCAGTGCAAAGCTGACTAAGGTCACAAGTGAAAGCCAGTTTGCAAGTCCATGTCCTTAACTGAAGGGTACAAGTCCCCATTTCTGTTGAAATACAGTTGCCTGTTCTGGAGTGTGTAGAATTTCCCAACATGTCAAATAGATAGGAGTTTGATATTACAGGGAAAGGCAGTGGTGTTGCCAGAGAAATTACACTATGAGTAGCTTTCACTTGATCAGCTCTTAGCTTCTATCTATCACTATAATTCCTGGAACTTTGAGTAAGGTATTTTGTCGAGCTCGTCCTGACAGATTGGATGTTCTGTGTCTGGGATAGTGTTTTTCTGTTGGTTGTAGAGGAAAAACAGACTCAGAGTTTGGGCACCGAAGAAACATCAGTCTGCTTGCTAGGTTGCGAGTACTTGGCCTCTTCAGAACAGCTGCTTAAGTTCATTTCACTTCTCTCTGTTTCTTCTGGGTGATGAGTAAAATCTCTCTGGGGGAGAGAGACAGAGTGAGAATGAAGAGACATCGGGGTTCATAGTCTCAGCTGTTGAAGTTCATCACCCAAATCAGATAACTAGGATTCTCTTCTGAGTTTCCCACAGGGTGTTCTTCCTGCCAGCCTACAAGGTCATACATATAATTGGGTATTGCGGTGAACTTCGGTCTAAATCTGCTCTAGTCATGTGAATAGTA
Source organism: Pluvialis apricaria (assembly GCA_017639485.1). Classification (NCBI taxonomy): domain Eukaryota; kingdom Metazoa; phylum Chordata; class Aves; order Charadriiformes; family Charadriidae; genus Pluvialis; species Pluvialis apricaria. The sequence continues at coordinate 59,384,564 of CM030010.1, read as the reverse complement.
AGCTGAAAAGTGACTCTATTCAGCTTGATAAGTCTGTCAACCTACAGAGAGACTGAGTTCTTCAATGCTACTCCAGTTTTCATTGCCACGAGTTGTTATACCACTACAAAATACATGCCAAGGTATTGACGATTGGGTTTCCTGTATGCTGGCCGCTGTCTCTGCAGATCATCAAATAAGCCCAATACCACAGATTTATGGCTGTATGTTTTAGACAGGATGGTTTGACTGGCTCATTATAACAGTAGATGGTAGGGCAATGACACGGGTCCTTCTTGTTCCTTGATACAAGTGACAGTTGTTCTGGCCTTGTGTACCGCAAGGAGTCTACCTGCCCTCAACATTGTCACCTTCTCCTACACACCTGCATGGGCCCAACCTGTATTCTGGTTTGCCTCTCTTCACAGGTTTTACTAAAGCGTACTGAATGAAAGTGGGCTATGCAAAAACCCTGTAAGGGACAGGGTCTGCAGTCCAGTAATGCCTTCTAGATTTAATTATCTGTCCTGCTATAATGGCTTATTTGCAGTTACCACTTAGATTATTGTGATGCAAAGATATCCCTACATTTTAATGACTCCTCAGCCCCATGGTGAAGTGGCATGACACCAATTTGTATGAAGTGTGGATTTGGCCATTATGCTCATTCTGGCTTTGAGCTGGAAGCTGTATGAAGTACGTTCTTTCCAGATTGCAAAGTGTAGCATTTCTCCATATCATTAAGCCTAGTAGGTCTACTGGGTAGACCTCTGTTTACGATAGCTGGAAATTTATGTGGAGAGGACAGGTTCAAAAGGTCTGCAAACATCAGAGCAGAACTTGAAGAATGGCCCCTTGTGGTTTTCCTGTGTAATGGCACTATGTTTTTACAGGCGTTTAAACTATGGGAAAAAGCAGAAGTCAGGCTTGTGTTTAGATAACTTTTTAAAATTTCTTCCAAGCAATAAATTTGAGTTTGTCCAGCAAAAATCAGTTGTTTTTCAGAAGTTTAGGTTTTGGAGAAGACATGGGTAAGATACACTCTAGAAATCTAGAAAAAAAAAAAGGTAATTTCAAAATTTAGTAACAATAAAGTGTGCCTTATTTCTTAAACTTATGCAAATGTTTATTTAATTTTTCTTGAATTCGCTAGCAGCTTTTTGTTCTACAAGGAGCCTCTCTTAAACTGGCTGCTGGTTAAGATAATACTGTGTAATCAAAATTCAGTAGTTACTTGCTTTGGCACCTAATTCAGCAGCTTGCCCCAGTTTGGATGGGTGCTTAATGACATTTCTAAATGTAAGCCCATGGTACATCCCACTGCTATCCCTGGGGTTTTTAGCACTTGTGAGTGTTACCTTGGATTATTTTGAGTTACAAAGTTGTCATACTTCTGGATGTGCTTTTCAGAGACCAAGTATTGCCTCTTCAGACTGCAACATTACTGTTTTGGAGTAGAGAATTTTGTAAAGATAATGAGGACAAGATCAATATTATGAAGGAGGAAGATTTTTTAAAAAAATCTTTATAGTACTGTAATGTTTCCTGTAATGAATCTGCTTACCTGGCTGCTAAACAAATGAAATGTGCTACAACTTATTTTTGGCACAGGCACAGTGTGGTTAGGGGCACTAGCCACGCTCTGACACATGAGTTGGCATTCTGGCACCTTTTGGCTGTTTTTGCAGCTGCAGCAACACTCGAACTTTATCCCAGAAGGGGCAGTTACACCCACTGGATTTGCAAGGGAGCCTTGTTGTTGTGTGTTCACAGGTAGATTGCAGTTTCCCTCCTCCATGTAGCTTCAAAGTAGGAGTAACAGACAAAAGGGCAACCCTTACAGCAGTAGCATGTGTTGTGCCTGTTTAAGGTTTGTAACAGCATGCAGTCCTACCCTAACCCTGGCTTCAGTATCCTGGGGGAGCTGATGGAACACAGCCTTTCCAAAAGCTCAGAGCCCTAAATGGCTATTGCCTTCCTCCTATTGCTACCTACATAAGGTAGTCAACCTTCAGCTCTCAAAGTGCTTGATACAAGAGTATACAGATTTCAGTATTATAGGAGGGCCAAAATTTGCCTTTTGGCTTGGGGGCAACTAACATCTCAGGCTGGTTTAAAAAAAAAAAAAAAAAAGAAAAAAAGACTACATCCAGCACTGACTTTGACTTGGTGCAGTTTGGCCACTCTTCATACAGCTCAATGTCTTTAACAGAAGCTTGCTTGCAGAAGGACCAGACAATGTAGATAACAGTCACTCATACTTGGAGATAACACTGTAAGCATGTGTCTAGTTGAAGCCTGTGGCAAAAGAGGTCACTTTACCCAGAAATCATACCCAGAAATATCCCTGTTCTCTTTTCTCATTGCTTTGGGAAGTCGGGAAGTCATCTTTTACTGAATGTGGAATCTGCATTTGACATGGTGAAGTATGGCCCTGAAGTTGCTATATCCTGATCTTATTGAGCTTTCCAAGTAACTTTAGTGTTTTCCCCAAGCTATGACATTGAAGGCTGTTCAGTCTGTGCTTTAAGTAGTCATGACTGGTTCTAGTTATAAAAATACCGGTATTACACTTGTGCACTAGACACCCAGGGCCTGTGCAGGAGAATTATTTTCTGCTCAGCCCCATAACACCTCATTAGAATGGGGATGTGGTCCTCAGGCTACACGCCAGTACATCCATTTTATTCCAGTGCCAAAAAAGAAGAGGGAAAAAAAAAAAACCTAGTCTGTCTTATTGAGAAACTTCTGGAAGCACCACCTGACTTGCACAGGAGAAATACATCACCAGGCATTCTGGACCTGTTAGTGCAATTTCCAAATAAAACCAAACATTTCTGAACAAAGGAAATGCATTATCTGCTTAATATTTAGTTCACGATGGTCCTACAAACAATATTCCTTGAAGTCTTACACCTGGAACTGAGCCAATTGCTTGGTCACAGGACTTCAAAAGCCGAGAAAACCACAGCCTGCCCTTTCTGGGGTGTGTTTGGAAAGGGTGGGATGGTGAAAACACAGTATGCTGGCCACTGCAGAGATGACATGCTCAATCCTTCCCGTTTTGCCATGGTTTGGTTATGGTCTGCCTGGAAGAGGTCATTGCAGGTCACCTTTAGAACAGTTTGATTATTGTGCCACCTTTAGTCTTGGAAAGCTAATTTCCTATACCCATAAACAGCTGAAGAAGTGTCTTTGCTTGGTGAAAAGCGCATGTGGAACAACTGTCTCATGTGCAGTCTGTACCCTGCATCATTTTAAAGGAAGGTATCATCATTGGAGCAAAATCCAGGCAGCAAACTCAGCACGGTATGCTGATGTTGATGCAGTTTGTTAGGGTCAAACCCTTAATTTCTCTCTCTTCTTGTTCCTCTGATGACATAATGGTGAGGGCACAGCAAGGTTGGCAGCTGAGAAAATAGAGGTCTTGTGTAGGGCCTCCCACATATCTGTTAGAGATGAGGTCACTAGGCAGGTAAACTCTCAAGTGGGAATAGGACGCAAGGAAGCAAATGGAGAGATAGGAAAACCTGGCCTCGCTGATAAGTTGGGAAGTGAGAACTCAGACCTCAGGGACAGGGCCCATAAATTCTTTGCCCAACATTTTACATGAATGTAAGCATGCTGGTGGTGTTGGTCTTTCTTGGCATCTTGTTATCAGCAGTCTTCATCTGTTGTCCTTTTGTACAACAAAAAACTGGCTCAGTATTTAGCCTAAAATGCTTAATTTATGAGAATTCACTAATTAGCCAGAAAGTCTGACAGCTTTTTTATTTGCTTTTAAACAGCTCATGCATTTCCTAATCTCCGCAGTAGAACTGCAATGCTGAAATAACCAGACACACAAATTGAGTCAGAAAATGAAGTGGAGCCTACTTTTGCCTTTCATTTCATAAAAAGGATGTGCTTTTAATATAGAACGTGGCCAACCCCGTGTAAGTATAGAAAGGGCAAGGAGGGGCACAGCCTTTGTAACTAGCTCAGAACTGCTAGTAGACTCCGAAGAGCTAGTGGATGGAGCAGAAGCTAGCACCTAACATGCAAAATAAGATTCTGAATTCTTGAAGTACCAGTAACAGCAACAATACAATGTTTTGTCTAAACCCAACCCCTCTAGCTATTCTTGCACCTTAGCTAAGGAGATGCAAGAGATGGAAGAGGAGGAGAAATATATCTAATCCTTAGGATTTATTTTTTAAAGTTATTTTTAGGTTTTCAGCAGATGTGACACCTAAATATATTGCAGCTCAAGTCTTACATAATAGAGTATCGGAAAGTGATATTAAAGGGGGAAAAAATTCTTATATGAAGGTGTTATATGGAAGTTTGAATCAAGATTTAGTTTCTGAAGTCCAAAGGAGATGTAGCAAATGTTTGGGATCGTGACAACATATCAGAGGTCTCGGATGACCATGGTATAACCAGGATGAGACCAGCACGCATAGTTTAACCGTACAGGGCTTTGAAATCAGTAGCACTGGCTGGAGCTGTCCAAACAGTTGGTGTGTCAGGTGCAGCTGGGGCCAGTCACGGCAGGTTGCATGGAAAGCAGTCTGTGACGTGGTGGAGGATGTGTTTTTGCCAGTTTGGAGGAATTCCAAGATCAGCTGCCCAGCCCATGAAGCTGCTAGGGTACAGATGGTGACTGTCGCCTTTGGTGGTCATAGCGTAGTGAATGTTAACTTGCAATGAACAGGAAGTGCTAACGAGGTATGAGGAAATGACAAGAACATGCTCGCATGAAGGTGACAGAACGTATTCTTGGATAGTCAAACACAAAATTTTCTCTGGTAAACGAAGTAAGTCTGTAAAGGAAGCAATAAGTTAATCATGCCACTACCTATTAAAAAAAAAAAAAAGTCCAAAGGCTTGTCAAAATTAAGTCAGAAAGATTCCTGGAACAAAGGCCAGTTCATAGTTTGTGGAGTTCTGAACACACAGTCAATTGTCAAAGTGTAACACATAGTGGAAGAGAGAAACGAAAAAAAAAACCCCAAACCTTTAGGGAGGGGTGTGTGTGTGTTTTTTCTTTTAATAGAATGTTAATTCAACAATGATTCTTGCTATTCCAACTGGGCTTTTATTACACTACCTATTCTAGCACTGTGCCAATCTTCTATGGCATGTGGAAAGATTGGAGTAGTTACAAAACTTCTAACAGTTGCCTGTCCATGTCTATTAAAATACCTAATAAAATTGCAAAGCTTGCTATGCCTGAGTTACGGTAATTCATGGCAAGATGTGAGACTGATTCTGTTCCAACAAGTAGTTTTGAGATGCTCAGTTGTGCCTACATCCACAACTTAATGTTGAATCAAGGATTTGCATCAACTCCAAAGCATCCAAATAACAGTGGTCTGCTCTTCAGGGTTAGTGAGTATTTAAGCTGGTTTTGAATTTAGCAATTCTTCTGTTGGTGCCAACTGTTCTGAAGAATTAGGCTGGTTTTATTCAAGTCTGGCAAGGTTTCCTTTATTAAAAATTTCTACAAGTTCAGTATATTAAATATTTAAAAATGAAATTAAAAAAAAAACCAAACAACAAATTCATCCTTGGGTTAAACACTCATTTTAAAGTGAAACAAATGCAATTTCATGACTGGATTTTCAACAGTATTTGGGATCACCAGACTTCAACATCTGCCATTAAGCATGGATTTGTTAAAAATGCTCCTGTGTAGGAAGGCAGTTAATGGCAGGATTTTCCAAGCTAGACTAGTCTAACTAGTTTCAAGGGCCTGCAGTAGCGGCATAGTGTGGCTTGATGTGACCTATCATAAAAGCCAGCGTCCTAGGTATTTTTCGCTTTGCTTGTTTTGAAGCACTTCTTTGATTCTCTTCTGCCTTCCTGGGTGGATGGTGTCGGTGACACACACTTCCACAAGCAAGCTAGAAGGGAAAAAAAAAGGTTAAGTATTGTCTTTGAAAAATTTCAGGACATAAAACTTTGTTTTCATCTGCATCAGCAAGACTGCTGACACTAGCCATAATGTTTTAAGTACATTTCATATAGTCTTCATTTGGAGGCTTGACGTATTTCTGTGAATACTTAGCTTTCCTTCAAAGATAAAGGGTACCGCTGCCTAAGTTTAAGTTGGCTTTGTGGAATCTTGGTTCTTTTTCCTTTTGCATTATTTATAAAGTTAGGTGTGACGATGATTTTGCAGTCAACAGTGTGTGTAGTTGGTGCATGTAGATTCTGCTGGCACCATAGTTAAACAATGAATTGTATTATCTGGCACACCAAGCTCTGAAGTTTTAAATTATTCAAAAATGTTTTTGTTGTGAGCTGGCACATTCTCATTAGCATGGATCTGGTCAGCCAGGCTGAATCAGTCATGCAGGGAAAATTTGCGAACTGCCAGGCTTGTCACCTCCTGTTAACTCAGAAGAGAATCTTGGCCTGAAACGAGTCTTGACTGGGAAGTGTGTGGATGGTATTGATAGCAGATGGTACCCACTCCATTAGCCCTGAAGGAACTCGGCTACACATTGATGGGTTAAGCTGAAGAGCAAGGACATGGTTAGAAGAAGGTTTTGTTACTCGTTTGAATATGAAGAGATAAAAAGGAGAACTTGCTGCCTTGTACTGCTGAAGATAACAGCCCAAGCTTTATAGATGTAGGCACCTGTTGCTGATTGACTAAATACAGTGCTACAGTGGAGAAAAGTCATGAGCACAATTGTGCTTCTTCACGTGCCTAATTCCTCCTTAAAATAATTTTCTGGAATTTAAGAGAATATTTAACTTTTTTTTAGGAGGACATTGCTTAGTGGTTTTGTTGCTTTAAATTCAAAAGAATTCCCTTTTATTCTTGTAACTTCTATCTAAAGCAAACATTTTCTTGTTTGTTTTTGGCAAGGAATGAAGAGCTCAGTAGCCAAGTCCAGCTTTCATTTGCATGAAAATTAGAGGCATCACAACTAGGAAACAAACAGCGAGGCTCCTTTGCTTTAGTGCTGGCTTTCACGACGCATAGGGATATTGATACCTTTGGTATGTAGGATGAAATGTTGGTTGTCTTGAAGTCAAGGGGGTTTTGCCAATGATTTAAGGATAGAGGGGAAAATCAGGTCCCCAAAATCTCCAGGATTTTCAACTAAAATGACTCATAAGGATGACAAGAGAATGGTGTATGTGTAAGATGTGTAATACTATAGGATAGAACGATGCTTTTGCATGGTATTCTGGTCTGTTTTGAAGGAAATGGTGGAGAAGACCAGATTTTTTTTTTTTTTAATACCCTATCGGTTTTTTCTGCTTCAGATTTCATTTGGTAAAGCTATATCTGCAAATAGCTCTGAGACTTAATGCAGGTTTGATGGCTGACTCTGACAGAGCTTCGTGTTTTATCAGCAAATTCAAGCATGAAATTTAATCTTTGTTTTCCTTCAGCAAATAATATTTCTGTGTTGCAGAGTTGTGGCAGCTGCCCACAAATGAATCTTTGGTCTATCGTCTAGACTTTGCTTAAGCTTTACTTGAAGTTACACAAGAAGCAATTAAATGCTTTTTTCTATAGCAGTATCAGAGGCTATAGAAATATTTTTCTGGACCCTGATCAAGATCACAGGGGAGAGTGGAAGCCATGTCAAATAAGCCAAGAAGTTTTTTAGGGGTGGTCTAAATAGGTAGGAGCCAGGTCACTGGTTCAAAGGTGATAAAAAGCCCACAGAAGGCAAAATGAAAGGACTGAAGTAAGGCAGCAGCTTGGCTGAGTATCCATGAAAGGGGTGTGCTTTGCAAATTGCAAAGTTTGGAAACTAGGCTTGAATTTCTCACCCATGAAACTTGCTTCTGTTGCTTACATTTCATTGGTTATAATACTGTAAACAAACAGAACGGTACCAAAGGAACCGCCAGCTTAGTAGTCACATACTTCTCTTTATATTTGGTATAACCCAACAATATCCTAGGCTTTGACTAGTTTCTTGTGCCAATGAGCAACTGTATACATATTAATATTAAAAAAGAAATAGTATTCAGATTATTTTGCTGATCAGTAATACCTCAGATGTTTCTTTTGTTATACCCAGAATAGAGAACAGTCATCACTCTTCAGACACTGCAAGTGGTTGCTAGAGAGTTTGTCAAATGGCAATCTTCCTAAGTTGAAAAAAAAAAATAAAATTCCATAATGGTGATTTGGCAGTCTGAGGTAACCTCAAATCTGAGCTGCCAAACCAAAGTGGGATTTTAATAGGAAGAGAAAAACTCAAAGCAAAATATCAGCAGAAAGCTTGTATCAGGTGTCCACACCAGAAAATGTGGTATTGCTGATCGTAACTGGATTTGAAAGTAGTAAACTATTGCTATCCTGAAAGACAATACTCATAAATAGGATAACATCAGTATTGGTTCAGTCAGTCCAGCTTAATAAAATGGTGCATGTATTTAAAGCCATAGATTTGTGTTACATGGCACTGTTAAATATCATACTTACGTGGTCTGTTTGTCTCATAGTGATTTTTATACAGAACCCCATAGCAACTGATCACCTATTATAGCTCCACTGCCATGAAATTAAATTAATGCTGCCAGATGAACAGGCAAACAACTTCAGAAAAAATATTATATGGCCTTGGGTTTTTTTATCACCCCACTTTTTGTCCTACTGCTAAGGTCTAGGAGGAGAATTGCTAGGTCAAGGCAGCGAACAACTGTTCAGCTAATAGGTGGACTGAGTAGTGTTCTTGATGTGTTTCAGGGGAGCATTTTTAAATGTTTTTCTAGAACATCTCAGGAGCTTCATGTGCAGTAAACACTGGTAGCTGTTCTGCGACTCTGTAAAATGCTTCCATAGCAGAAGAGCGTAACTCTACTAAACACTACATGAATTGTATGTTCTTTGGAAGACTTTTTTCTCTTTTATTTTTCCCACACATATGGATTTTGCAGTGACCTGATAGTGCACACTTACCTACAATGATGAGTGAATAGTTCTTTGGGGCCAAAAAGCCATGTTCAAGATTTAGTCCAAGGGGTTTTAAATCAAATCCTGTAAGATGTTACGAGTTCAATAGATGCATTTGTCTTATTGTATATATGGTTACTGGTAACATCTAGTGCTGCTTCTTTCAGAGAAACATGAAATTTATAAGATAGGTTTGTGAGTACTCATACAGGATAAGGATTAGGCTAAAAACCATTATTGTGGTTGAACTACAAGTACTTAGCAAAGGAGATATGTTATCATTATGAAAACGTCATGGATGGCTAAATCTTTATTGGATATGTGAGTACATAATTCAGAAGGCTCCTCTGACCCTTAGTTTGGTTGTAGATCCTTTTGTTATATTAAGCATAAATATATTAGAGATATGGAGAGAGTAAAGAAGAGAGAACACTTTTTGTTACATAAATAACATGACTTTTTCATTTAAGCGTCAATCATTCTCAGTGCATTAACTACATTTTATCAGATCATTTGACCTTTGCTGTCAAGGGAGTAAATGTAATTTTACTTCTCCATAATGAAAATAACATCAGGAAATATATGCAAGAATGCTTGCTTAATTTCCTGTATTCTTTCTCTGGAAAATTATGAACTGTTGTCTCAGTCCTATGAAAGGTATTTTGCTTGGTCTTGACTTTAAAACATGAACATGTTTGTTTTTACTTCAGGATAAAACAAATTAAGTTGGTATTAAATGAGGTAATCAAATTTATATCTTTGACTAGTCAATGAGTGGAGTTAAACTACTGCTTAGTCTTATGTGGTAAGTATTTCTAGATTTAGATAAATGTGTGTCTATAGGCATTTTATCTTTAACACATTAATATGAACAAGATGTTAAGTAATGGTAAGTTAATTGAAGCGACAATTCTGTCTTCTAGCACAAAGTTTCTGTACCTGTATAGGAATATATTTGAAAGAATCAGAGAGCAGTCTGAGAGAGTATGAGCTTATCTATCTTGACTTGGGGCAATTGAGAGGATCCTGAAATAAAGATATAATTAAAATGAAAGGGGAGAACCCTAAAACATAAGAGTTTCAGGCTGTTTGTAGAAATGAAGTGGGTGTCCTGGTTTCAGCCTTTAAAAGTGGGGGTGAGTGGGGCGCTGCATGGTTCTGGTTGCCGGCTGGGGATAAACTACGACTGGCAGGAAATCTGGAAGAGGAGATACTTTTGGAAGAGACATGCAGAAAATACTAAAAATAGCTAATGATAATGAGAAGCAAACATGTTATGAAGTCCTCATGTTATATGGACTACCAAGAGTAGAAAGAATTAAGATGAGCCACCCCACCTCTCCTCCCAAAACACCCTCTTGGAGAGTGGCTCTTGCACTACTAGGCAATTATCAGAGAAGGCAAAACCTCTGTTCACTAAACGTTTCAGATGTGTACTGGGCAACTTCTGGTGCTAGCCGGTAAATGAGAAGTGCAAGAAGAACACTTTAGATGTTGAGAGAAAGTTTTACTCTGAAGTAAAAAGAATATGTTGTAAATACGATATGTTTAGCATGGTGACTTAGTATTAGTTGGCAAAGATATGATGTAGAGAAGACGAACAGCTGCTTAATGTAAGATATCCAACAGACCATATGACTAAGAACGACATAAGAAAATGGAAAATGTAGGATGAACAATTAATATTCTGTCAAATGCATCAAGTGATTGAATAATCTCAAGAAAAATCATAGAAGTTGTGTTATTAATTGTGGTGGGTTGGCCTCAGCTAGCATTGAAACGCCCACCTAGCCACTCTCTCCCTCACTCCTCAGTGGGACAGGGGAAAAATAGGAAAAAATGAGAAATGGGAAAACTTGTGGGTCAAGAAAAGACAGGGAGATTGCTTATAAATTACTGTTCCGGGCAAAACACGACTTGACTTGGGGAAAATTAACTTTCTGCCTATTAAAATTGATTTGGGTAGTAAGAAACAAATAAATGTTAATCTTCCCTTCCTGCACCCCAATTCAACTTCACTCCTTTACTCCATACTCCTTGACCTGCCCCAGGTGGCACAGGTGGAATTTGGGAGGGATATGGTTAGTACATAGCATTTTCCCTGTCCTGCTAGTTCCCTCACGCTTTTCTGCGACTCTGGCACAGGTCCTCTCCATGGGCCACCATTCCTTCAGGAAATATCCACGAGCTCTGGCATGGGATCCTCCATGGGCTGCAGTGTGACAGTGTGAATATCTGCTCTGATGCCTGAAGCATCTCCTCCTCCTTTTTACTTTGGCTGTGGTGTTGCCCCTGCTGGTTTTCACACTTTTTTTTTTTAATTATTATTCGTTTTTAATCCTCCTCTACCTGCATGGCATTTTCTGCCCTTTCTTAGAGGTGCCACCAGCTCTGCTGGGGAGCTCAGCTGTGCCCTGTTTTGGGACTGTTGGTGTTCGCTAGACCCAGATGTGTCTGGCACAGGGCAGCCCCTGGCCTCTTCTCACAGAGCCCCCCAACATCTGCAGCCTCCCCTTGCCAAACCCCTGGGCACCTGCGCTCAACTCTATGTCATTCACTTAGAAATCTGAAAAACTGGAAGGAAATATGCAGTAGGGAATAAAGCTGTTTGGTACTTTTATTGGTATTGTTAGCGTACACCCATTTCGTGGATAAGTCGTTGAGGGGGGAGGAAGAGTGTTTTGTGTAAGAGTGGAGAGAGTTTTTTGTTATCGTAGATGTATTATAAAGTAAATGGTTCTGCCATTGTATTAGTCTTTGCTTTACTGTTTTACAAATGACAGAAGGATTCATGACTCAAGAGAAGTGTTTCACCTTAAGCAAGTTATGTGATCTTATAGTCCCTCATGCACGAACTGACAAGAATGAAAACACTGACTTGCAGGCACTCACCATTTTGTTCTGCTTCTTTATTTTGTGGTATTTCCTCAAGACTATTTCTAACACTCCAGATGCTCTGCACAAAACTTTAAGAAATATTAATGTCATTGGGAGGATCACTCAGCTTCCATTTAAGCTGCACTTTGTAGACAAGTCTTCAGTGCAAAATGATTGTTCAAGTGGCAGTATGTTTCTGAAAAAGCTGTGTTTTATGGATGTTTTATGGATTTTTGCTTTTCTGTAGATAGTGAGCAAGAGGCAATGTGTAGCTGGTCTGGTTTTGGAAGATACAGGAAGTGTTTATTTTTGTCCTGATCTCCTCTTACTCCAGTAGGGTAAACAAGCTTTATAGACCAGGAACTTTCCAGGTAGGAACATCCCCAGGCAGGGTGGTGAACTTTCTACTACTCATTCTTGCTTCTTTATGCCAATAAACTAAAAGGTTACAACAGAGTATGATCTCAGCCAGCTTTCCTGAGCCACATCACACTAGAGACCTGCATGTCCTCTGTCTACATCTGTTCAGTTATATATCTTCATGGAAAAAATGAGAATGAGAAGAATTATGTGGTGGTAGAGATACAAAAAGCTTTATTAACAAGAGCTTCAGAGATTATTAAATTGTATATGATTTGTTGTTGGTTCATTAGCAATGGGTGAATCATGTTTGTAGTTCTAGATGAGTGTCCATTAAGCCTTTATATGATATCACGGCATGCTGTGTATGTCATAGACGTTACAAAAGCTTCCAGCCTTTCATGGATGTTTTGTGGAGACTGTAAACATTGTAATGGGACTATTTCTTGTGTCTGGCTATGATTTATAAATGAATTCAAGAAAAGGGCAAAGAAGTATAGATTTACTTCTCCGGACTAAAGATTCCTCAGGTCTCAAGGGACTTGGTCTTTCTATACAGATTCAAATTCTGAACAGTTTATGATCTGTGAGCAGTGGTCCACATCTTAACAGGCTACAGTTTGTAACCGTCTCCCTCTTCTGCTGTGGTGGCAGATAAGTCAGGCAGAGAAAATGTTGCTTTTTTTTTGTAATGCTGCAGAAGCAGTTACTGTGAAATGTGGATGTAGCTGAGGGCAGTGTTCTACCAAGAATATCTGTGCACGGCTGGGGCTTTATGCTCCCTGTTTTCAGAATTCATTTAAACCTAAATGTTTCTCCCACAGAGGTAGAACAGGTTCAGTAAATTGAGTCTTTGATGTCTCTCTGCCTCGATGAGCTTCCTAGTAGATGGTACATGGTATGTACTCCATAGTCAACATAGGGTTGGTGGCTCCAAGGGCCAAGTGGTGAGTTAATAATAAATCTGTGCGGTCTGTTGTCAGATGTACTTTAAGAAGGGATTACTGGATGAGAAAGATGACTGTACCAATTTCCCCTCCCCTTTCCTCTACTATTTCTGCTCTGATTAGATAGCCATTTCTGTTCTTGTGGTACACACAAGCCGAATAAAGTCAAGAGGACAAACATATTGGTAAAATAGAGCTTGATAATTGAGAGCCAGAAACAGAAAGGACAACAGGGTTACATTGACCATACTTGTGACACTCTAATTTTACTGAGTTTTTAGAGTCAAAACCAAGTCATGAAAATGGTGCTATCATTTAGTGAGAAAGGTGAGGGGTGGCTGGGGAAGGAACTGAAGAAGTGCATTGCAACTAGATTGGCAAAAAGAAGCTAATGAGTTACAGCTGTATTTAAAAGAAAATCTTTCAGGTTTTGAAAATTAGCTAGTGATGGATGGATGGAGGCTGTGGCAATTGATATAGCAGTGGTGCCAAGTGAAACACATTTGTTACCAACAGGGAATAAAATATACGCTACTGAAACCCTTTAGCACAGCTTGGAACTTAATATAAATAAAGTATATTTTAAAATTATGCCAACAGTCATTCCCAAGAAACAATTTCACTCTCTTTGATTCTTTTTTCCCCTCTCCCTTCTGCATCAATTTGTGCATACACACATGTTTCTGTATTATGTTTTAATAAAGAATTATGGTCAAATTTAATAGCTCTTACATCCAGGCTGAGGAGGCACTGCATTCAGGGATACGCATTAGGTATTCATTAAGCATTCAGACACACAAGCTCTCTCAAAGTGTTAACAAGTCACCATCCAGTTGGTTGTGGATTATCAATAATAGTCCTAATAATTTTTTTGTACTGTACAAGTGTCTGGAAACTCTAGCAATAGGCTAGCAGGCATAGTGTGAACATGGCACAAGAAGATGGTAGTTGTCCTAGAGAGCTCACAACGTAAGTTTCAACTCTGTTGTGTTCTTTTTGTCATACTTTGCTTTTTTAACAGAGAGACATCTTTTTGTTACATTTTGTGCAAGTCTTCTCCCCCCCTCCACCTCCCCCAGTCAGAACAGGATTAAAAGTGAGTAAATAATCTAGTGCTGTCAGATCTTGTATTTCATCACTGTTGCACCTAAATTTGAATTTAACTCCTGGTTGGTGTACTGTGATTTGAAAAGATGAATATAGCAGGCTGAAACCAATTAAGGAACATGCTCAATCTCCAGGGCTTTGGAGAGGGAGGAATAGGAGACAGGAAGGAAGAGAAAGTCTTTTTTATTCTATGCTACTTGGTTGTTCTTTTCATAGACAAAATATCTACCTAATGGAAGTAGTAAAATAACTTAAATCTGACTTCAACTCTTTAATAATAGATTGAATTTTTAAAGTGCTATGAGACGTGTAGTTTATGTCCAGTATTTCCAGTGAAAATGTAAAAATCTGGACCAAAATAATAGCAATGATTATGGCAGTTTTAGAAGCTTTTAAAATCTTCTTCCTCAGTTGGATCCTGTGTGCCAAGCAGCTGTGAATTCTGTCTATCGCCAAACATATGTTGAATTTGAATGGATCGATAAAGCTCATGATTGAGTGCTGCACATCTCTATCATCCAGCAAGTAAAGTTTCATGAGGAATGCTATCAACAGTCGCTGCCTACTGAAGGCTATTAAAATGGTACCAACGTATTTTCTCAAACAAATCCCTTGGCAGTATGAATACATCTTATGCCCAGCGGACATTTAAAACAAATGACTAGTAGATAGATTGAAACCTTTCAAGAGGTATGACTGAGCCTAGTCTGCAATAAAGCTTTATATTACTTAGGCTTTATTTTTACTTTGAAGAGGCTTATTTTCTGATTAGGGCTTTGGATTGCTCATTTACGTCTGTGAAAGGAGCACATAGGATAGGGGTTGCTATAATAATAAAAATGATCTCATTTTTTCTGGAATTTACTTAGCAAGAAAATATAAGGTAATAGCCTTTTTTTTTTTTAAAAAAAAAACAAAAAAAAACCAACAAAAGGAACATGTCAAATGACCGTGTGAACATAGAACTGGATGTTGTGTTGGCTCCAGATCATGGGAATGCTGCAGGCCTAACACATGCAGCATTATTCAAGCTGTCTAATGGAAGTGAGTTTGAAACAGTTGCATACAAAATTAAAAATGAAATCTCAGTTACTGGAGGGGATACAGAGAATGATGGTGAGTGCCACTAGTGTGATTAAACAAATGTCTCTTTCTTAAGGTTTATATGAAGTTACAGAGCTGTAAGTATTTGGATGGACGTGACTGAGAACACTCTTGGGAGGACAGAAGTATCTAAGAACTTGGAGAAGTTCCATTTGAGATGTTATTTCTATTACTCTAACAGTAAAAATGTAAAGGGTGGGAGGGTGCTTTCAGCCAGATGCCAGCTTAGATGGTTGCAAGGTCTTAATAGTGCCTGCATGTCAGCAGTTCTTTGAACACTTTACACGTAAAACTTGGTGGGGGATAGGGTGGAAGGATGTGCTACAGGGAAGTACAGATTTATAATCATATTCTGCCAGCATTCATCCTTCATGGTAATAGTTAAATGTATCTGCTGCCATGTTGATATAACTGAGCCAATTCACAAAATGAACAATAGATGCTTCACCTGGAAAAGTTAGAGGGGAAAGAGGAATAAAACATCATATAATTCAATTTCTTAAGAAAAACGAAGACTAGTTTATGGTGCTAGGGGAAGCAGAGAAAGATGTGTTTTCTACTACCTCCTAGTCCTTCTGCTGTGGCCTTTTTGTGGAGGAGAGAATTTTAGAAGCTTTCAGCACTTTGGAACAGGGAGTAGGTACTCAATCCACCAATAATAAAAATCAGGTAATTGGAAGAATAGTACTGAGTAATGACTTATAGCAGTTGAAACCAATTCTGACATTCTTTTTCAGTCTGAAGCCAATTTTTATAGAGTGGTTTTAATCCAGCATATGAGCCAATTCATATAGACAGGTTTGGAACTACAGATGCAGAAAAGAAGCAGAAAATGTCAGGAGTTTAAACTTTTATAAAGGTTGACAAGACAAAGAAGAGAGAGCAGTTGATAAGGGCAGCAATCTTGAAAGGCAACCTTTTAAGCAAAGATTTCCTGAAGATAGTCCAGAGATAAAAAGCTGATTTTTAGGAAAAAAAAAATAAATCATATAATGAACAACTCTCTCTAAAAAGAAAGAAATGGCTATTTTTACATGCATGTAAGAGCAAGTAAACATTTGCACTTTAATATTTTCATGTTGAGTTTGAGTGATTTTGCATAAAGATGCTACAATTGCATTAGCATTTCAAGGGTTCAGATTTCTAAATGTCATTTTCCTTTCCAAAGCAAGGAAGTACACACAAGGGCTTCTTTTGTTATTTACTGCTTTTAGTTAGAAGGCTGTAAGATATATCTCCTTACATTACCTGTAGGTACCATTCAAGATTAAATAAAACTAAAAAAGAAAATGGATAAACTACTTTATATAGCATATATCATTGTCAACCTTTGTCCCAACCAGGTCTGAGTGGTCAGTTAACCTTTATTTTTGCTTAGCATTTTTCTGTGGGAACTTAATCACTGACCTCATAGGAAATGACATACTGAACTCTTGGACTGAATGCAGTATTTCATGGTTCCGTGTTCTCACTTTTGCAGTGTATGGATTCTCTGTTAAAGTCTTCAGGTAAACTTTTTAAAATTAATCGTAAGTTGTGGAATTCCAAACTCAGAGCTATTATCTCCATGGATATAGGCAGGAGGGTATTACTTGTGGCCTCTCTGGCTTAAAAAAAAACCCAAAACCAACAACTAAACACGTTGTGAGTGTTAGGTAAGCGAATAGCAGGTGCCCAATCATAGTTATTTCTCCAGCAGTTCTGGAGATTTTCTATCCAGTACTTCTGGAATTCTAACAGATTTTGACTTACTTTTTTTTTTGTTGTTTTGTTTTTTTGTTTGTTTGTTTTTTGTTCTTCAGGGTTATGTTCCTTCTGATGAACTGCTAACAATGAAAGGGTATTTTGGAGACATTTGCATATAGTCATTAGGTTGGCTTAGGGACTCTTGTTGTAGGTTATGCTTTCTGACAACAGTTATTGTGCTTTAAAAATGGCTGAGACTCTGACCTTGTCCTAGGCCATGAAACCTTTTTGTATGCAATCATCCTGTGACCTAGAGCTCGCTTAAGGCTAACAGGTGCTCTGCTCACCCTCTATACTGAAAAAGATGTTTAAGAAGTAATTGTGAGCAAAAATTTATCAGGCCTGATTCTGAAGCCAGTTGTGCTGAAATACAGCAGATGTGGAGTACAGTTCCCCCTGCAAATTTAGTGCCCAGGGATTTCAGATCTCAGAACTAAGTGCCCTTCTGTTCACCAACACACACGACATGAATTCTGCAGTTAATTGCACAGTTATCTGTTGACGTGTTAACTTTTGGTGTCTAGGAAAAGTCAGCGCTTTACCAGGATATTCAGGGCTTTATTTCTGAAGTTTACCATCACTTTGCAGATTAAAGAGGTTATGAAAGTGAATAGGGTGGTCTTGCCAACCACATTTTACTTAATGGTAAACATTGGCAATGCCCTGTCAAGAAGTTACTGACAGCTCTCTCATGTTGTGAACTTGTAAGCAACAATATATATGAATTCGCCTGTTATGTCAGAATAGAGGCTGGTAATTCATAATGCTGAATTGTTTGATTTTTGGCATGGCAAATGTTTTTGGGCTGACAGAGCAGATTGCTAATGCACTCAAAACAATAAGAGACAATTGTCTGACTCAAGAAGAACTCAAAAAAGCATGCTTAATTTTCTAACAATTTCATCTTGTTAATTTTCTCTTCTTCTGAAACATCTTTCTTGGAAGTCAAGTTTTTGCAAGTGATACTGGGATGCTACAAACAGAGCTTACTAGTTGGGACCCAAAGTTCAGTGTTAACAGGGAGTTATGAAAGACCTCTTTACTTTGTAGGTGGAATGTATTTTAATTATGTACACTTTTATTCCAAGAAGCTTGATTTGTATTCCTACAGTACAAATCAAAAAAGGTTCCATGTAATTCCCATTTACAGTAAAGAGGATTAGAAGTTGAAAAGATATCTGATATCTGCAGGTAATAAAGCTAACTATTTGGGGCCTGAGGGTTTTTTTGTTTGCGCAATTACTCATTTGGCCTAGCCTGGGAAAACCATTAATCATAATGACCAATTTAAAGTGCTCCCTTTCCTTTATGGGCTGGACCACAGAGGTCATCACCTAGTCATTCAGGTCAATGGAAAGGTCACACGTCTCCTCCTGCTTGACTGCTGGCCCAGTGTGTCAGTTGACATTGGGTTAACAAACGGCCACTCTTCTCCTAATTATAGGAAATGTGGCAAGCTTGTACCGACGGACAGGGTTCAGACTTAAAGGAACATATAGGTGGTGGCTGGGCCTGTGGTTAAAAGTTGAAAGAACAATGAGTTTCACTGTCACCTGAATGAACCTAGAGTTCTCTAAAGGACACATTGTTTGGCAGTTGCTTCATCTTTGGTATAAATATGGTGCAGAGAGAAAACTCCCGTAACAATTTAGATTGCGTGTAGTTGGGGTTTTTTAGTTTGTTTTGAGACTCTGACCCCTTGAAGATACAAGTATAATCATTTAAAAACTTTGCTGAATCATGCCATTAGCAATACTTGGTTTTACACATACATGCGTGCTGTGTATATGATCAAATGTGGTGTATTCATCTTGATATCTTTATAGCAATCTTTGATTTCAGTAATAGACCTTAAAAGAGGATATTAGTCATACAGTATTGATGAATATGCAAAGAGTAAATAATATATTATAAGCATGATTGGAAAGAAAAAATCTAAATACCATTTATTTATGAACTTGTATTTGAGATGCATAACTTCATGTTGGTTTTGTTTAAGCTCCTGACTGATAGAAACATATGGTGGGAGGAAAAAGCAGCTCAAGCTTTTGAGTCATCTTCCCAGGGTTGATTAGATGATCCCTAATTCCCTGTATCATATGCGTGCCTATCATCATGTTGTAGGAACGTAGCTTTCCAACAAATATTTATCGTTTCTGGGGTCAAATCCCGAGCGAAGTCATGTAGGAGCTTAAAACTGCAGTGTTAGAAATGTGTTCTAAACTGCATCTTACTGCCTTGTGTAAAGCGTGCTGTGGTGGCCATGTAGAGGAGGAGGGAGTTGTTTAACATGTAAGTAGCAGGGCTGTCAATGCGTGGGCGGACAGCGCAAATTCTGCCACTGATTGCCAGTCTCCTGGTCACATGGTCAGTCCCAGACACGACTCGCTTAGGACCTGAGGGGAGAGCTGGCCGCACGCTCTCAGCGCTAGAGCACCATATGCTGATGATTCTGATCCACAACTCCACTGTTGCGCGCAGCTCCATTTTTCACTTGGCTTGTCCTTCTATTCCCTTTACAGCAGCTGGCTGATAGTTAAGACTGAATTGCCGTTTAACTTATTACCCTCATTGGGGAGCTAATACAGTATCTTGACACCTGTAAATTGCTTCAGCATGATGCAAGTTGTCATTTCAAATGTGAATTTTCCTATCAGAAAGGAGCTGTGTGGATTAAGCTTTCTTTCATTACCTTGAGAAACTTACAAAACCTTTTTTTCTGTAGTCTACTTTGCCAGCCTCTGCAAGGCAGAAAAACACTTTGCAGGAAAACAGGCTGCAGACAATGTATGATATTGGGTGCTTTGAAGCATAAAAATAGATTTGCCAAGATGTATGTATGCATATGTATATTTGCATGTCTATATACTTTTATGTGCTTTTGAATCAGTCAGCATATTTTCGTCTTTTAATAACCTTGCAAGCTTGCTTTTGAATTACAATCTACCTCTTCTTTCTGATATAACCATTTAAAGATACTTGTATAATTCAGGGAGTTTACTAGCTGGCTTGACTGGCTTTCACTTCACATCTGTTTGTGACTCTGACAAGAACAAATTAGTACTATTTTTACTCCCATGAAAGCAGCACAAGTCAGAAGGACAGTGTAATGAGTGCATGAAAGTGATTTGTACGTGGTCTTGTGATGCAAGTTTTATGCAGATAGGTTAGACCCAGGCTCTTATCCAATATCTAGCAATTTTTAATTTGCGCTTTACCGAAGAGCTAATGATTTTGCACAATGAATACGAGTTTCTCCCACTGCAGAAGAAATAAATTCTGGAAGGGCTGGAGATTATCCCTCTTTAGAGGCAATAATCTGACTCAAGCTGTAGAGCAGGCTTTGGAATTATGTTCAAATGGGACAGAATACAGATCAATACTGGGATTTTTTTTCGATCCCAGTATAAATCTTGTGATTTAGGGCAGCCATTAGCATTCATGGGATGCTGTAAATGTAAAGGGAGTTTAAAGACTCAAGGGAAATGAACCTTCAGTTTTTTCACAGACTAATTGCTTTGTGGTTAATGGCTAACTGAAAACTTTTTCTCTGAATAATCCCATAACTTCCTTTTGCAGATGTGTATCTGTCAAAATTCCAAATCTGCTTAGATCTGAGTTGCTGCTATTTTGGTGTTTTCCATAGGAAGTAATGAAATAGTTCTAGTAGTACTTTTCCATCCCCAAAATATCCAAATTCATTGATTACTACTTTTTTTCTGTGCATAATATATTGTGCGTTATGTAGCATATAAAAAATTTTTATAACAAGTGAATTTGGCTTATTTCTCAAACACTGGGGTGCATGAGTTGTTCTCCGTGTGTGGACGGTCTGTGTGGTTTTGTTTTTCTTTTTTCTCTGGGCTTTATTTTGTGATCTTTAGTTGAACAGCGTTCCTTCCTAACAGTCTGCTGCTTACAGCTTCTCTTCTGCTGCTGTTTTTCTTGTAGGTTGTTCTCAGGCCTGCCTGGCCGCATTCACTGTCAGTCAGCTTCTGTAGTACTTTAATGTCCGTTTAGAAGTTTCCCACTTGTAACATTTGCACCTATTCAGAAACATTTTACTTGCAAAGACCCTAAGTTCAGCAAACCTGTAATTCTACAGTCTAAGATTCTGTCTGTAGTTTTCTTACTCCTGAATAGGTTCTGTGTTTACAAAAGTGCTTTCACTTCTACGTTCTATGTACTCAAAATCAGACTTGAAGGTCTCCTGTCCTTACCTTTGTTCTGGCCGTGGAACTACCTAAGTTAGAATGCAATCAGAACACTTTTCGCAGGACTTAGACTATACCCAGGCTGCATAAAAGATGGCCAAGCTAGTTTAAAATCTGGCAGCACAGGGATCTGTGCTAGGCCGCTGTGCCACTTCAGTCATAAATAAATAAATATGCCTGCGATATTTAGTTCTTCACCACTAGTGCAAAGCTGTTTGTATTTCCGTCTCTTCCCTCTATTCTCTTGTTGTTTTCCTCTTCTCCATCCTTCTCCAGTAAATAGAGGCATCCCACACGGTGCGGCTGCCATGTTTCTCTTACTGCCGAAACAGTGAGAACAGGACCACTGCTCCAGGACTTCTTAAACGTTACCATCTCTTCCAGTCTCTGTTATGTCTCTCAAGCTGTTTCTTTGCTCTCCAGGTCAACTTGTTCCTAGCTCTTAAGGGTAGTCGTCTTTTTTTTGGATCTGCATATTTAATGGTAACCATCTGCTAATACTTATTATCAGATCCCATGTCCTCCAACTGCTTGGTACTGCTGAACGTACCTCAATTGTGCTTAAATACCTTCTTCTGTAGTGCAACTCATGCTGCAAGGAAATTGTAAACCCCATTCTGTTTTAGGCACAGACCTTTTAAGACTTGTACATTCTTATTGCATGTACAAGAGTCAGCTAGGAAGTCAAGATAATAGCTATTTACCAATACGTTCTTACAATATAATGCAACCAAGAGCGTGTGCACAATTAAATCCAAAATTTTAAAAGAAAAAGGTTCCTAGATACGCCTGCACTTTGTTGAAATGAGGGCCATTTGTCAAAATGGAGATCTTTGAGATCAGAATGCAATTAAAAAGTGCAAGTTAAGTTTTTTAAGTGTGGATTTGTAATTGGATATACAGTCTTCCACTCCTGGGTCACCAGTTCAAATCTATCCCAGGTCAGTAGTCACTGAATCCTGGTACCATCTAACAGCTGGTGGTTTATGTGAAATGAGTAGCCTGTCTTACTTCAGTTTGTAGTGAACAGGTGTCCACACTGCAAAAAAGCTACTACTACAATTGTTAGCTTAGCCTGACAGTCTTTGTATGGGAGCAAAAATCTGGATTGCTGCAGAATTTAACTGCCCTGCAGCACTTTAAAAGGATTTCTCCATACTGGCACTGGTTTTTATTTGTGGGCAAGATGATAAGGTTTGTAATTCTTGTATTTTTTTTTCTTAAACTGCGAATAAGGGGAGGTAGAACGTGTAGTATGGTGGCCCAGATGGCTGTGTCAGAATCTCTAAATTACCTTTGTAAAAAGGAAACAGAAAGAAGACAGCCTGATCTAAGCATCTAAAGATCAGAAAGCACCCGTTATTAACGTATGGATTTTTATGCTTTACAACATTGCTATTAAAACTTAAAAAAGCCAATGAATAAAAAAAAAAATAAAATCAAGGAAGTTCCTTGACATTGTCTCCTGCTCTGTGTTGTAGTTCTCATCTGATATTGTCTCCCAGATCACTTTCCACAATCCAGGTCTTCCATGAGAGCAATGTTACCGTGGTATTTGAGCATAGTGAAAAGCAAGTACAGAACATTAAAAACTGATATTTTCAACAGATATACACCCTGCCTACAGGTGAAAGAGTCTTTGACAGATGAGAATCTGATATATTAAAAATGAAAATCCTTAGTCATAGAGATGGCTCATGAAATAGTTTTGTCTTAGCCATCCACCTCCACCCCCCCGCAACTCAGTAATGTGATATATGGCCTGTGAATTTTTTGAGAAGCTTCTTTTCCCATAGAGCTCCCATTACAGTAAGGAACCTCTTCTCTTTCTGCCCCTATCATTTTGTCCCACTGCGACAAATGTGAGCTTGGGTGCTCGTGGGAGAGCACGCGGCGCTGCTCGAAGGGATGACAGGACCCGTGGGTTCCCAGCTGAGCAAGGCAACGTGCCTCTCCAGCCAGGGCCAGTGCAGGGTTCCAGAAGGCATTGCCTGGCTCTGCCCTGCCCCAAACACACGGCCATGGTGGTCCACACACCGGGGCTGGTGTGCCGGGGAAAAGGAAAAATGTCATGAGGACATGCAGTAAAAGGTGGCCTCACAAGGGCACAATGTTACACAGTTTTTCTTCAGCCTAACAGGTGGCTTGTCAACATAACTGTAATTTTATATAGAGGTATTCAGAAGCTTTAGAGACATAGACTATGGCATTTCAATTATGTCCATGCCTTTGATACTGGCGCTACAGTGTTGGGAATGGTATGGCACTATTTAAACTCGGCGTATGTCAGTGTTGGCTACATGGTTGTGTGCCTGGTGCCAGCTCAATACTTTCTTGTGTCAATGACTGCTCATGCTGTGCATGTAAAAGGCAGCTGGAGTAGTAAAGCTTGGGTTTCGCAGATTTGTTGATAATATGGATGAACACTGTGTTACAAACATCACAGTAAAAAAGCCTCTTGCTAATGCATGACGTTCTGTCGGCTGAACATGAGAGTTTAATAAGCGGAGAGATAATCGCACATGGTTTAAAGTGTCACCTTTGTTAATGGTTCTGGTCCATGCAGATTATATGCGTGTGTATTCTATTTTTGTTGTCTCTCAAGAGGAGGTATATTACATTCTCCGCAACCTTTAGGAAGATACAAGGACGCTTTTTTGATTTGAAGAGTGGCTTAAGGATTATTTCAAGCCCCTGGATGAAAAAAAACCAACTAACTCGAAATGCTTAAGATTTTTTCAAATTCATGAAGGATACTCTCTTTTTATTAGTTTTGTATTCTGACAGATGGTTTCTTTCTCATCTCGTTTAGATGAGTACCTCTACTAACTTTCTTGATTTGTATCAGTATACATGAAGGAAGAGCATCATCACAAATCTGTACTTTTACTTCTGCCATGCTTTCATTCCTATGATAACACCAAGGGTTCTTGATGTGTCTAAAGTCTGCTTACATCTCCGTAAAAGGAATTGATTAGCAATGAGCTTGATGTTGCTTCCTTTAGGCTGAATAGAGTTTTTTGCTGTTGATGTCAGAGGCACTTGATACAGGCTATGTTGCTGTGCCTTTTTTATGAAGAAGAAACTGAGATTTGTATTCATTACACTCCCTACCCATCAACCTGAAATAAAGTCATGTTCATTTCTGATTGCCACTAGTAGGTGAAAATGGAAGAGAAACAAGCCCTGACAACTATTCATCAAGATTTCTATTGCAAAAATAGTTACTCGCCTCTTTTAGGCTGATAATTTTCATTTAAATCTGCAACGTGAATTGCCTTGTTTGGGTGAAGTTGCCCCAATTGCATTAATTTCCCTTAAATTTTTGTCTGCTCTCTAAAAGATCTTGTATGGATCTTGTACCCTTAAAATCACATTGCAGAGGAGATAACCTTCTCTAGTAACATCTAACTGTAACAATGTTAGACTGTTAATTTATAGTCACTGAAATAATAAGTAATACATTCTAACGCTTAGTCTTTATTTCATTGGCTCTCAAATTTTGCTTTGTGGGTTGCTTATGGTCTACTGTGTGCTCTGTAGTTATTTCTCCCCTTTTCACTTGCAGCTGCTTCTTTTGATGCCTTGGTAGCTGTAAGAAAAAGAGTGATTGCTTAGATCTTCTCTAGTGTTGCTTGTAGCCCTAAGAGTAGGGATGTGGGAAGAGAAACACCAGCACTTTGAAATGGAATAAACCCCAAACACCTACTTGTTATCAAGTCTGGAGTTTCAGAGAGGAAGAAAAAAAACGGGCTTTCTTTGGATATACTAAAAGAAGAACAAATGCAGGAAGAAGAGCAGTGTGAGGGTACATGAATGTAGTCAGAAAAGTCAATCATCCCCACTGATTTAAGACACCAGGAACAACACGATTGTTCTTCCTGTCTGTTTAAGCACCCTATTAAGGAGCAGGGACACCAAGGGGGAAGATAAATGAGCACTTTAAGCCTGTGCAGTGGAGCAGTGCTCAGTACTGTCCTCTTCACCTCTTCGTTATGCAGCTGCTCAGCAGGGCAAAGAGGAGGATGCTGAAGTTGCGTCCCTGGCAGCAGGTATTTTCTTCCTGCTGCATGGAGTGATCTGAGTGCCCGAAGACAAGAGCCAGAGCTGCTGAGCAGGAGAATCGAGACACACAGGCTAAAAGACAGATACTCATGTTGACCCTTATGATATATGCCAGTGTGGGGATAAGTTCTAGGTAACCCATTTCCTTTCACATGGGTGCGTTGGAGACCTTGTCTGGTGTTTGCAGTACCATGAGTAGGATTGCTCAGTGCTATGCCAGTTGGACTGTTTTTTCATCGGCAGTCTAGGGCTACCCTTTCCCACCCCAGCCACTAGATTCTGTACCTTTTAAGTCAGCAGAAATCAACGATAATATAAGAGGTTAAACAATATGTCCGTTGACTAACTCGGGTGTCACGGGAGCAGAATCATAATTTAATAATTTGATGCATATACTAGCACCCTTTTAAGTGGAATAAATAGGATTGTGATAGATGGTCACATCTGGAATTACTGATGATGTTCAAGAATAAAAGGCAAGAGAAATATTATTGTTTCAGGTAGGAGTGTGGAATGTATGATCTGTTGTAGCTTATGTTTGCTGACTGGTCAAACCGATATTTTCCTCCATAAAAGATAAAATTGTGTCTGGATGTTCATCTTGTGCTAGCCAAAGGTACAATATTTGAAGGCTGCTTCAGCTTTAGTGAAAGCAAAAAATCTGCCATAGTGAAGAACTTTGGAATAAAAGCCCCTGAATTGTTGAGGTTCTGGTATAACAGTTTCTGGAGAAAAAGACACTGGTCAACACCTAAGAACAGGCTGAGGATTATAGATTCACGATTTATCTGGGAATTGAGGACAGGTTTACTTCTTTGAATGATACTGCAGTGTGTGCCACTGCTATAGGAAATTATTTACTATTATTAGACCAATCAGGAAAGATTGAAAAAGGAAAAACTGCAATCCGTAAATTTCATCAGAGTTCATAAAAAAATTCAGTAGTTACCCAAGATTGTGACATAGTAGGAGGTTTGTTTTCAGACCTAGCCTTTTCACTGCACTGTTTAAGAACACGTAACGAAGCAAATATGCCTTAAAGGAGGCATTTTGTATATTTTATTGATAGTTTATATGTTTTTGTGTTAAAGGCAAGAAAAGATATGGGTGGGGCGTTATTGTTTGCTTAAAGTGTCCCTAAATAATGGCTAATGATGCAGAGAGTTACCTACTTAATCTCAGACCCTTTAGAAAAACCTGTAGGGGCTGTTTGTCTCATGTTAGATTTGTGAAGGTGCCTTCTGAAATAATGGCTCAATGTGCTTACAGTAGTTAGCAATGCCTTTTATTCAGTCAAAAGTGGCTCCCTTTATGCATCAAATCTAATGTACCAAGGATTACCACAAAAGAGCTTGATTCCTATGTTACCATAGCAGAATAATAAACAGCAAGCTAAGAAGTAACTCTGTATTTGCACTGGTTCTCTGCTCAACAGATATTGAGGAGGACCTCTGTAACACTTCCATAATGGTTTAAAAGATAGTAGCATTGAATATGTATGTGTGCCATTCAACTCCCCTCCTCCCCCCACCCTCCAACAGTCCTTTAATCTTATGCATCTTCTTAGTGAAGGTAGGAGAGAGAGTTTACTCTAATTTGTCTATTTTATGTGTTGGGTTCGGTATCTATGCCTCAAAAATTAAAACTGGAAAAAAACCCAAATAGCGTTGGGCACATCCGCACCTTTTCTGTGAAAATGACGTATTCGCCATTTCATATAGACTGTCTTACTTAATGTCATACCTCATATTGTATTAATCGCATAGACTGTACTCAGTTGGCATCATTAGTGAATTACTACTGTAGAAAGTGTTCAATGTATAATCACTGGAAGCAAGTACATCGTTGAAGAAAGAATGTGTCTCATTGCCGTAATCAATTTAGCAGAAAAGGATTTTTTAGTTTTAGTATTTTTTAAAATAGTCTTTAAAATGTAATTTTTTTTAAATGTAAACTTTTGTCTTCTTTAAAGATCACTGTGCTAATTGGGTAGGAGCTATTTAATATTCTCAGAAGATTCTTTCTTGAACTGTATGATTTCATGTTATTTTAAAGGTAAACAAAATATTGGGGAAATAACAGCTTTTTTTCTTTACCTGAGTGAAAACAATGACTCGCAATTGCTTATGCAACTGGTGAATACACACTACCATATATTGAATATTATATGGGTGAAAAATTACAGTGTGGAGGGACAGAGCAGAGGATGGTTGTCACCACAACTCCTAGCATCTGATGGATTTGGCTTTTAATGCATTGTCTACAGATCCATGTGTTTAAGGATTCATTGACAATGAGGAGAACCTGAGTGGGTCACTAACTCCCACTCCACCCCAGGAGGCCATTGAAATCTAATTTATTTTGTAATATTGGTGGCCTAGCTAATAAAATTTTTCAGGCTGTGTGACTATATGGTTTTCACAGAGTTCTTGGTCTTGCTCATATATGAAAAGCTAGGGAGTTTTACCGTTACATTTATCAGTGTAAGCCTTTAACAAAGAGGTTTTTATAAACAAAGCTGTGCTTAAATCCCTGTGGCAAACATGAATGAATGCTCGAAATGGGGATTTGACTGGAAGGTCATAAAGATGTTTTTTGACTGCTGAACTGCATCAAGTAGTTCATGTACGTTTTTGAAAGATGTCATCTGTGTAGTGCTTTCATCTGGTAGTCATGTTAATAGCAGTAAGAATATGACTGGAAATAATTCAAAAATGTGAACTGAAAATACTCTGAAAAAAAAATTAGGGATAGGAATGATTGTACTAACTTAAACATACTTCTCACTGTGTGTCTGAAGTGTAATGTGTATTAACTCTTGCTTCAAGAGCTGTGCCCATACTATATTCTGGTAATGTCATATCAAACTTCTGTCATTGCAACCGTTTTTCCTTGGCTGTTAGGACTCAGATAAAAGGGTGTATAACTGAAATTGTATACACTTTTTTTTGGCTTTTGCTTGTTTACAATATGGAGTCTACAGTTATATGGATACTGTGTAAAATTCTGTCATGTCTTTTGCAGACCAACTTCATACATCTGTATGATTTGGTTATTGGTGTGGCATTGCTGGCAAAGATGCTGTTTCAGAGAATTGAGTTCAACTGATGCATACGTCTAAAGCTATTTGCGAAGCTGTAATACTTCACGTTAGAATATGAATGTGATAAACTACAACTTCAAGGTGCTTGGAGATGGATCACAGATGCATGAGTATGCCTTACTGCATTGTTCCTCAGTTGATTGCTCTTTCAATACTTACAGGTCATATTTCTATTTTCTAGAGTTTTTGGTGTTCCCTTGGAGGAAAGGGGGCGGAAAGAGTGGGGTGGGAGGTGAAGAGTCAGTGGAAATGAAGATATGTTTTACTCTTGTCCATGTTTTAGTCCTGAGAAACCCGCTTCAAAAGCTGAGTCTTTAAAGTTCATTGCTTTTATCTGGAACACACAAACCCCCTTGGAAAGTTTCTTTATCTTTTTGTTTCACTTGACACCTACACACTAAGTTAGCCAGTGTGCTGAACAGCAATGTCTAAATGCTTCCTTTTATGTGTTTCTAATTGGGTGGGTTTTTTTCAGAAGGGTCAAATTAGAGCTTGCGCGCTCTGAGCTGTGGCAGTGAGAGCTGACAGGACCAGCTCAGTTCTACCTCTTCAGGCAGATGGTTGGAAACGTAATCCTTGTAAAATGTCTTACTCTGAAAATGCATCTGCTAGACATGTTTCTGTTTGCTTTCCCCTGGGTTGTTTTCTTATCTTAAATATAAGGGGTTTTTTTGTCCATTTGGTGAGACTGTATAAAATATGTTTGGTTTTTTAATAAAATTTGGGGGGGTGAGCATGGTTTGGCTGTGTGTGAGAGAGAAAGAAACAGAGAATGGAAGAGGTGGCAAATGGATAGTTCCCTGAAACTTGTAAATGCTTTCCCTTGGTCCCATATGGAAGAATACTTGTGCATTTTTCCTGTTTTACCTATATTACTATTATACTACCATTCTAAGCAGAATTGCTTCAGGGTATTATGAATGCATTTTGTGAACAAATACTAATAGTATGCTGTAAAACATTAGACTAATGTCTCTTAGTTGAATAGATCCAGAATTATGCAGTTCCAGGATCACTTAAGGGAAAACCAGTGGAGTTACTCTGGGTATGCAAAGGGAGAGCTGAGAGTAGAATTTAAGCCTGGAATTTATATATACAATCTTTTTGTACTTCAGCGTATGCTTGAAAATATGTTAATAAAACTAGAATAACAGCGTGAAATAGCTGGGTCCAGAAGATCAGGGAGGGTCAATGGAATGCTTTGTTTAGACATATTCTGGTAGTCCTTACGTTATTGTTCATGTAGGATCAAACTTTGCTACCAAATGCTGCTTTGCTTCTCTCTGCAGCAAGGGCACCTCACTTATGAATTACAGCTGTTGAAACGAGCTCTTATAATAAGCAAATTTGCTGGGGTGGTAGGGCGTTTAAAATTGATACCTAAGCCTGAATAAACTTTCTGGAGTTCTAATATTTTACTGGATTCTAACCTGTTGCTTTATGGCACTGAAAGTAATTTATGACAGTTAAAGTAAGTGATAAATGGGGGTTTGGAATGTGCTGCTTTTTCCCAGTAGGCTAAGGGTTAGATGTGGAGGTCAGACATGCTGTACAGGCAACGATGCCTTTTCTTTAGAATGCCTCAGTGCTTCTAGTTTGAAACAAAACAAAAAATCAAACAGGCCAGTTGTCTCAGAACAACTTAAGAAATTGCTTCAAGGGTCTTTTATCTTTTTCTCATGTAAATTTTGATTAGTCCATTTTGTTTGGTTTTGTTTTTACTGTGAGTAAAAATTTTTGCTGCTGGACTTTTCAGGAAAAGTTTTAATTTTACAAGTATTACTGCCTTTTATTGTGAATTGCCCAGGCTGTTGCCTCTGATAGCATCATCAAACCTGCAAACTGTGGTCTTGGGTTTTTATTAAATGTCATAATAGTGTATTCATTTCTGTTTAGGGATTGTAGGAATGAAAGACCAGAAAAGCCTCAGAAGTCTATCCTGTGTGTTGTCTTTGTCAGGCAGGATAGTTCTCTAAGTATATGTTGTCCAGTCTTGTATAAATTGTTCCAGTGGTAGATTTTTTTTTTTCCATTTTCATTGGTAAGGAAAATCCATTCTGTGTTTTTTTCCTTGTTTAGCTGTATCCAGTGGTCTTTGTGGATTCAGTCCTTAATGATAGATGTTAGATAAGAGTCACAGATGAGACAAGCAAGTTCCTTGCGTTGATGGAGGACAACTGCATTAGCCTGCAGTGGAGGATGGGTAGCCAGCCTTGCATCCTGCCCTTCCATGATGGAAGTTGTTATTTCAGGTAGCTGGCGCAGGTTACGTGCTCTTGGAAGTGAAGGTCTGTACGATGCAGAGTATCACATCCAGTGGCACCATCACCATACTGCTGAAGGATTATTTCAAGCCTATTCTCTGCTTCCTCTAGCAGTAGTGGCAGAGTCAATTGTCAGACCCTTTGAATATGCCTTCAAATGCAAACACTTCTGCTTAAAAAAAAAAAAATCTTGATGGAAGCTACATTTTTCTGGGTGACCTTTCATTTCTCGTAGGCCAAATGGGCATAAATACTGCGGCACCATAATTCTCAGTGCGTAGAGTCTGCAGAGAGAAGCTGTTGATAAATAGCTAGATAAAAACCTTTGTGCATGTTAGGGCATTAAAGGCAATATTTCAGGTAAATTAGCAGTTGCAAATGACTCAATTTTATTTGTGTTGAGTTTTAAAGCAGTCATGTAATTTAGTTTCTTTATTGTGATTAAATATTTCCAATTCTAACTACTGTGTTACTTAAAATACTGATACTGGGAAGTACAGCAGGAGATGGAAATATTTCATTTGAGAATTAAATGATTTACTAAATTACAGAGTTTAAAACTAGTTACTTCAATACTTTAATAGTAATATTGGTGGGATATCAATTATTTCAAAATGGTATTTGATCTGCTCTCCTATGTATTTGGTACAATTATTAATTCATGTATTACTGAAGAGAGTGGGATTCTTTGTTCTGCTCTTAAGTGTATAGTGTGAAGTTCAAGGAGCCCCAACTAATTTAACTTTTATCCCAGTGGAATATCAACTCTCTAGGGTATTACCAAAATAAACTGTGAGGCTAATGAGTTTTCCCCCAAATTCATTATTAAAATTATTTCTTAATTACAAGTCATTATTATGCAGCCATTTTTACATATATGGTAATTATGCTTTATAGTGAACATTTTATATATTATAAAACAAACATACTTCAAAGGATGGACCATTATCTTTAAACGCTAAATGGAGAGAAGGATCATATGTGGAAGTAAATAGCTTACCTTGTAAAATATTTCCTAATTAAATGCTGAATAACCAAATTGCTTTAAAAATGTGGGCTGAATATGGCTTAGTACTACGTTAAGACTATTCTTCAAATACAGTATTAATCGCCAGCAGAATCTAGTCTTGAGTCACAGATGCTCCAATGTTGTACCTTTCAATATTAAAATTAGAATGGCTGCGGTAACAGCAAAACATCTAGTGCTTTCCATGTCTCCTAAAACAAATATACTGAAGATCCCACCTCGTCAGCTTGTCACTGTCTTTGTATTAAACCAAGTGAATCGATGAAGACGTGGGAGCTGCGTGCAGCATCAGCGGCCAGTGACAGTTCTAGTTTTGCTGTGCAGAACGGCATAGACAGTGGGAATTAACAGGCTGTAGATTTTCTGAGCAGGTGTGAGTATAACTAAGGTGGGCACCCTCTGAGAACATCTCCCTCTATCTGTTCATATAGTATGTCTTTGGCTTTATTGAAATTGAAGGAAAAAGAGATATGATAGGGCCTGGTCACATGTGCTGAAGTTTACTGAAGTCAACAGCTGTTTACCTTGTGCGTGTGTGGTTCCTTGAGCAGAGCTGTATCGACCTATTTGTGTAATCGCTTTTACTGAATAGGGATGTTTATTGGCAGCACAGGTTGAATGCAGGCAGCTCCTGCCAATCTGCCTCAGCCACGTTGCAGAACGATGCTTTCCAGGGCTCTGAGGGCAATTCATTCCTCATGCCGGTCATTGGCCTCCCTGCTCAGGCTGCCAATAAACCGCCAATTACGGTTTCTGTGAGGCTAACAGGTGTTCTTGAGGAACTGGACCACCAAATCACTTGACACAGTAAGGGAGAGCAAAGAGTGAGTATCAATGTATGTGTAAATGTATTGCTATATATTTTTAGTGTTTATACACCACGTTATGAGTTTTCCAGAGAATGTTTTTAATTGAGACAATAAAATGTTATGGTTGGCTATATATTCTGTGTAAAAACCCAAAGGCTGAACTAGTGTGACAGAGGCTTCCTGTTTGTGAGCAATTTTCCCCATGCAACACACTGCAGAAATAGCTTTGATACCAGGAACACACAATAGTCATGAAAAGCCATTTTTGTAGCAGCCTACTTAACTCCTGTTTCCTCTCAGGAGTTTTCCTGGTGCGTACTGTCCCCAGAAATGAAGACCAGTGCATAGGGCCCACCCAAGGAGATGTTTCTGTGAGGTTTCAGCAAAAGGAGGTGGCCACGTTCTTCCTCAGGTTCCTCCATTTTGCCCAAGCATGGGATGAGGGACGGCCTAGCTTGTGGTTTAGGACAGAATTTGAGAATACGTGGTCCTGCCCCTTGGTGCTGTAAGCCAGTTCACATCTGATAGCATGGTGCTCTAATGCCTGTTTAATTTTATAACTTCATTGCTACAGCATTTTGAATGTGCTCTTAATTGGTCTTACAGCCTTCTTGTGGACCCAGATTACCACTCTGTATTTACACCAGCCAGATGAATTGCAGACATGAGTCAGAAAAATAGTGCCTCGTCACGCTTGCGGTAGGGTAGAGAGAGCTTGAAGGAGTCCTGATGTGAGCTTCAGATATCTGTACGTTTTGTGTCTAAGTCATGGTTGACCATATGAAGTACATTGTAGAAGTGGAAGATTAAAATGTGTTTGCTTTTTTAAAAAAAATTCCCTGTGTTTCTGTAGGTAAGAAGGATTTCACAGCCTGACAGAATGACATTCAAAAATTGAGTTAGTTGACTAATTTGCTATGAACAGCTTTGGGTGTTCTGCCATTAATCCATAGCTATCTGATAGGAAAATGACAAAGTATTTTGAATAATGCTGGATTATGTGACAGTGAAGTAATTTAAAAGTGAGACTAATGATACCTGTTACGAAGTTGAACAGTGTGGCTTGGAAAAAGCTGTTACTGAGTTCGTCCTTTGGTGCTTCCAAATTCAGTAATCTGGTTCAAGGGACTTTGCCCACGGCTGTCCTTCATATGCCACTGGGCAAACACTTGTTTTTGGAACATGAGGCTGTAGTGAATTACTTTTCTTTAGGGAAAGAAAAATCAGTGTTGTCTTGATATTTACCTACCCTGAAAACTGGTGTTGTAATGTCTATGGAACTGGGCTATCGCCACAGTTGATAATGTGCTTTGAGATCTCTGGGTGTAATATGTACTGTATAATGATATATTGTTTCTAGTGAATATTAATATGAGCATTTATATGTTTGTTCATGACTTCAGCATACTGCAAACGTTGCTCCTTGGAGGTTTAGTGTAGACTTACAAAAGTTATTTATTTTTTTAGCATTTAATTCCATTTCCTCTGCTCATTCTCTTTTTGAACTAAATTATTTCTGATGCATGCTGTTAAAATAAATTAGAAAGTTGCAAAGATGTTTCTTCGAGTACATATATTTATCTTTTTGCCAAACAAAGTACTGTTTCATAGATTCACTCCTGGGTCTTACCCCACGCATAAAGACTGGGTCATAATTCCTTGAGTACTATGAAAATGGGATTTTCAGTCGTCTCAGAAGAACACTTAGGAGGTATTACTTGATTAACTGAGTTGAGGAGAACTGCCAAAGACTTTTAAAATTCAAGATGCCTATCAACTTTTTTTTATTTTTAGAACTGTACTGTGGTAAGCCAGTTTTCAGAGTATCCACAGCAAGATTGATCTTGAAGAATATAGTTATATTATCTTGATGGCCTGTGAATGAACCTTTGTTTTTCACAGCTTTTTGTATTAGGCTGTAGTTTGAGATGACCATATATTTAATCTTTTCCAGCAGAATTCATATAGAAATGAGATTTCAATTTATTTTCTGATATATATAGAATATTATTAAGTGGATGTGATTTAATGATATTTTGTCATCTTGTATACCATTTAAAGGCTCTTGTTCATGCTTTGCTTTTTTTCGCTTTGTCTTCCTTTTCTGGTTTTGCCTCTTGCCAGCAGGCTGAATGTAGAATTTGACTAACAGATGCAATTTTCTTGAAGTGTTGTAATGCTTTATTACAAAGCTTTTATCTAGTGGCTCACAGTATCTCTATTTCAGATTTCATTATATATAGCAAAGAACTTTACGTTAAGTATGATTGCTAGGCGGTAGTTTGTTATCCGCATGCCTGCTGTACCATGTGAGGGTTAATGAGGGAAGGGTTGTTTTGACTGGACTATGCAGCAAAAATGCTGAACTTTGTGCTCAGTGTTAAAAAACAAAAAATCTGTTCAATCAGACAAGCTGCATGTACCTAGAAAACAGCAGGTTCCCATGCTGGAGAAGACTTTAATGGTGAAATGATCAAGGCCTAGGGCTATTAAGGCACCTTTGACTTCAAGTCCACCCTAGCTTAATGATGTTAAGTTTAAGAGTATACAGAGGTGTTTATTATCTCTCATGTCTTCCCCTAGTCTTCTGCAATTTGGATGGACTATGAAAGCTTCTCAAATAGCAGTCTGCTGGTACTTCAGCATAAGAAGGATGTATTTTGCTCAGGTGCATACCTGGGTCAAATTTAAAGTCTTTGACTCAAAGACAGTCAGGTGCAAACTTCCCATGGAGATCTTTTGCCCAGGCTGAGCAATCAGGATATCCATGCTGTCTGATTTAAACCTGCTTTAGATAAATCAATACAAGTCACAATCACTGCCGTGTACTCAGTTGCATGGGTCGCTTAGGTTTGCATTTTTGTTGTTATTCCTTGTAGACCTTTTCAACCAGGAAACGTACCACCTGTGTGTGTGTCCTACTATATTTTTTTTCTGCACCATTTATAACAAGAAGTTGTATCTGTTTCTGTCTCTCCCAAACCCAGTTCAGCTACTCAAGCTGGATGGTATAAGTCAGATCAGGTTTGATTGATTTCTTTCTGTTGCAGCCTTCCTCTAATCTTGCCTTCCACTTATGCCACAAAATAGCTGCAAAGACAGGATCACAGAGGCCAAGAAGAGACTTGTTCTGAACAATCTATCCCATGTTATTCACACAGTATGTATGAGATAAGCGTATCCTCGTGTTCTTAGATTTTGAAAATTTTCCCCTTAAAAAGGGAGAGTTTATCCAGAAACAGTTTAGCAACAGAAAAATATGTTTAAATAGTCAATGTAATGGACATGACAGTTGCAGAAGGGCATTAAGGGCTTGCAATTATGTTATAAATCACAAATTTACAAAGTCCTAAATATTTTGTTGCTTTCAAAATAACACACTTCCTCCCCACCCCCTCACCCCCTGGGAATGTGATGTTCTAACCTCAGAGCCCTGATTCCTCAAAAGACAGTTTAATCTGTACCTATTCGATCCTTCTTTTCATTCTTCTCATATAGAAGACTGTTGCTGGAAATATCGGACTCTCTTTAGATCAAGCTGCTGATCTGAAAGGTGAATGGAAAACTTTCTGTAAATAAATAATAGGAAAAGGTTAAATACCTTCTTTTAAGCAAACAATCACAATGATTTTTATGAAGAGGGCGTATGTATAAAGACAAAAGTATTCTAAAAACCATTTTTTTTAAAGTATCTAACATTTATATTGCCAGAAGCATATAAAAACAGCAGAGACATCCTTGCTCTAGCTTGACTGTTCTTTTTTAATGCTTCTATATTTTCTTAAAAAGTATATTTGCAAATACATGGCAGGCTTTCACAGCAATACAATATTTTTAGTAACTTAAGAAAATGCCTTTTTTTGATTGTCTCAAATTGCTTTACAAACAGTCCGTTAGTTCATGCAATTTCATCGGAATGAAAAGCATAGATTTAATTTGTAGTGGTTCATTATGATCTGCTAGTATGACCTGGTGTATAAACAGGCCCCGGGAATTCTCCAAACTATTTTTTCCTTTAGGAAAACACTCAGTTGGATTTTACATGTCATCAGTGATATGCTGTCTATCACAACTCTGGGTAAATTTAAGTGGTTAATGTCATGTTACATAAGTTTTCTTTATCAGATCTCAGAATTTTGCCCAGCCTTTGATTTCCTGCTAGCGACTGGCAGTTGAAATTGCGATAGACATGGATTAAAATGGAACTTCCCTAATTTCTCAGTTATGAACCATCTCCAGTCTAATATACATATTGACCTCAAAAGTAATTGTGACTGTTAAATGTTTCCCAAGGTTGAGAGTTTTTTGGCATGGCACAGTGCAGTATAACATGAAGGCATGGCAGTGTACTATAAAAGAGCTTGGTTACCTACTGAAAGGACTGTAGTTACGTTAGCATGGTGCTTAACTAATTAGTCCCCCCCCCACCTGCCATAGTGTTATGTGTGATAGAGTTTCTAGCTTAAGTTTGTTAAAGCATTTTCCATTTCCATCTGTCTCCTTCTGCCTCCTTTGAAATTAAGGCATATGAGCTCACTGACCACTTTGGTCAGGAGAAAAAACAACAAACAAACAAAAAAAAATCCAATTTGAGGGGCTTGCAGGAATGCTGAAACCCTGTGTGACAGGGCTCTAGTGTACTTTAAGTCCTAGTCTTAGATCTGAGCATTACCGCTATACTGTACCATTCATCTGTACACCTGTACTTGGCCTTGCATGTACGCACTTCAAATAACCTTCTGAAAAGTAAACCAATTTCATTATTTTTGGTCAGGATTTGAATTCTCAGGACGGCATATAGCAGAATTCATACATGGTCTTGTTTTTGAAGCTGTAAATCTCCCTGGAATGGTCTGGGCTCTGTGGCTTTCACCGGCTGAATGGAACCTTGTTTCTTCTGAGCCCTCTTTTGTGTTGGTTTTATCATTATGTGCCTCTTACTTTCTAAAAGCTTCTCAAACACAGAAGACAAATTTTGTCTGTGGGGCATTTCCATATGTCAGAAATCATTGATGAGACGTCTTTAAGTTTGGAGAAGTGTGTGTGTGTGTGTATTTTACGGGAAGCAAAATGAAGGAAATGAGAAAAAGAAATGCTAGGCAGAGCAAGCACGTGGAGAAAACTCTGTGTATTTAAGGGCAACTGTTGTGTCGGGACATGGTATGCATCACTGCTGCCTCTTGACAGGTTCACCATGGAGAGACACAAATTAAATTCTTTCAGTTGCAGTTTTGAAGCTAAAAGTGTTTGACTGGTTCAGCCCCTGAATGGTGTTTAAGGAATAAAGGGAAAAAGAGCAGGAAGTTCTAATTGGCAAATTACTCCTTGTTATTTAGTTTGGCTTCCAAATTGGAAATTACGATAATGAGGAGCTTTGTGGGACTTGCCCTTGAAGAGGGCCAGGCAGCTTTTTGTTCAATTACCATTTAATGTGAAGATATTCAAGGAACATATTGTAGCATTTAAGCCATCACTTTCTATTAAACAAGTATTCTAAGGTAATGATTTTTAAATCTCTCTCTGTAGATGGCTTTTGTGATTTTAAGATGTCTAAGTGAAGTGTAGATTGCAAACAAGGGCTAAAAGGATTTTCTTGTTATGTAATATTTAGCAAAGGGACTTTGAATATATTTCTCAAGATGCAATAAAGAATACAGTGTTATATGCAATGATATATCTTCACATCAACATTAATCTTAGTAACCGTCAAGGTGAATATATACATTTTCTGTGTAACTTTCATTAACTCTACTGTGCATTGTTTTTACAATTTCCCAACACGAAATGTTCTTGTTGACTGAAAGCAAGACCATTGAGAAGGATCTGATCCTGGAAATAAATATACAAAAAGTTCCGTTAGCTCGTGAATTTTATCTTGCAGATCAAGGTCTGAAACTTGAACTGTTGGTGTTACATATATTCATAAACAAAAGAAAAAAGGCTGAAAATAGCCAAGAGGAGATGTAAACAGTCCTCTGAGAGGAATACAGTGTGAATTCTTCATTTTTAAAACACGCTGCTAGCAATAGGTTTGTGGATATTTCAGGTGCAAACAGAGAAAAAAAGTTTATGGTTCCACAGACAAGGGACTGGGATTGTATTCTGTGACCTGTTTTCATTCTCCTTCATTTATGCTTAGTGCAAATGACTCACTCCTTTTCCTTGTCTTTGCAAGATCTGCCTTAGCAATCTTGTCTACTTCTTATTCTGTAAAGCAGGCTGCATACAAGCTTGGTGAAAACGTAGAGGTTTTTACCTCCTGAGCAAGGAAATGGTGTAGACAAATTAGGTATCAAGTTTTATTCAAAATGTAAAGGCAAAAAGTACTCAGTGATGATGCTTTGAATGGACCACTTAAAAATAATAGTTTTAAGCTATTAAGAACCGTTTCACACATGCACATATTTTCTTGCTTATGGTTCTGTAATTGACCCTTCCAGTTAAGTTGCAAGCTCAGAATAAACAAGCATAACTAGCTGACTTTTCACTTATCAATGTTCACAATAATTAAAATGGTTAAGTAGCATACTGGAAGAGAGTTAATTTGTTCAGTATGTTTCCTTCTGAATTGGTTCCTTTCAACCCCAAATTTGGCCTAAAGCAAATCCACTTAATGCCATTTTCTTAAACCTCTTAAAACAGAGGCGTGTAATAGGAACACAGTTCCTGAACTCTAGCAATGGTGCTGGACGCTGTTCTCAGACTGTCTATTATTGTTTCGGTATGAGTGGATGACCAGTGGATGATTCATAGTCTCACCCTCCTGTCCTGCACAGAGAGCTGTTTGAGAGCAAACCCACAGGCAATTTACTTCATGTTTTTCCTTTGGGTTAAGCTGGTCCAGGAACAAGAAAACCAATTCACTAAAAGAAAAAAAAAAAGGTTTGTTGTGTATGCTGCTTAGTTACATTTATATGTTAATGCATGTGAGCATACAACTGTATATCAATGTATACACAGATCCATATGTACATATATGTAAGTGTGCATATAAATGGTACTTATAAAGGTAACATCAGCAGATTATAGTAGCAAGGTACTTTGTTTTCTGCAATGGTAGCCAAAAACATCCTTTGGAATTAGCCCCTTGAAAAATATGGTAGTTCATATCAAAGTTTCATAGTAAGGCCAGGAAGGGACCTCTAGATAACCTATGCTGACCTCCTCCTGTGTATCACAGGCAATTCAGTTTACCCAGAGACCATAATGAAAAGATTTTATTCCTTGGGAGACTGCATGCTGTGAGCAGTAAGCAAGAGAGACAAACGTATTGGTAAAAATATCTGAGCCTTCTATATTGTCCAAGTTGTATAAAATGTATCCCAGCGACCCCAGGGAAAGCCTATGTTCTCTACTGGAGGGAGAATAAAGAAACGAAGCAAAGGCCCTTGCTCATCTAGCACAGGGGACGTCTTTTCATATTTGAATGGTCTGGTGATCGGTAATGCCCTGAGCGTATGAACTGGTCACATACCAGTCAGGTACCTCAAAGACAGATTCCTATGGCAACTTTTAACAGTGGGTTCCTTCATCTCATATCTGCTTTGAACCTGTGGCTAGTCTCTGATGGTCCATGAGAAGAGCTGCCCGAATACAGTCAGCTGCAGAATAGCGTTTGTTTCTGACCCCTCCAACATCTGGCTGAAGCCCTGAAGCATGAGACTCAGTCACGCTGAGTGTTGCAAAGTGTTATGAGCATTTGGAGGTCAATACAGGCAATCTTATTCTCCCCTTTTGGCCCTTGCTAGATGGAGATAAGCACGGGGTGTCATAGATCATCAAGTATCAAAGTTAAAAAGGACAGCAGTGTCCTTGCAGTACCGCCCTTCATAAATAGGCCATTGTTGGTTTATTTATTTATTTATTTATTTATTTATTTTCTTCCAGGAAGTAGAGGATAAAAATGTCTTGGATATTGTATCTTAGAATATTCCTGGTGAGATCTTACAAAGTTTAAGATGTATGCAGATAAAAGTAAAGATGAGTTCGAGTAGACCTTGCTTTAACATTCTTAAGAGATGTGGATAGACAGTGTGTGGGTAGTTGGCAATTCTCTCCACCAAGTCTCAGCGCAGTCTTGGGTATGAGAACGCTCTGCTAGTGGAGCGCAGTCATGATTAACCTGAATGACACTATTTAAGGACAGAGCATGGAAGTACTGCTCAATTCTTCCATCAGAGATGTTATTGGATCAGTTTTCCAGTGATACGGTGTTTCTAAATACTTTTTATTTTATTGGTACATTTTTTTCTGATTCAATGGAAAGCAGCCTACATAACAGGAGCGTGTGTGTGTGAGTGATGCTTTACCATACTTTCTAAGCATAACTGTTTTAGACATTTTAGTTGGATGCTATATGGGACACCATACAACCAATAAATGCATTGAAACATCCTTCCTTTCTTCTCAGATATCAAAAATGATAAGTTTATAACTTAATAATCTAAGTCTTTTTTGAAGAAAATATGTTGTGTATTTGGTGCTTTTTCACATACATGAAAGGAAGAGCAAGAGCCAATGACAATTAAAATCACAGAAAACTGAAAATAAAGCATAAAAAAAAGATGATTAAACATTGGAGCTTAACACTTTTAAGAGAAATGGTACATCTCTATTTCAAGTGCCATCTTTTTATGACTGGATGCCTGTCAGGAACACGTGTTGTAGTGGAACATGGTGCCCAGTGCAGGGGTAGATTATGCAAAGGGGGTTATCCAAAGATGAATAATATGAAATTAGTCTCTAGAAACATGGTATGCGTAATTATTTTTATTACTATCTGTGCTGTTTGTTTTCCATTGTAACTTCCTTTCAACCCGAGACACAATTGTAATATGACTTCACACTAAAATAGGAAGTAAGAAAGTATAGGGAATCGAGATTTTTTTTTTAATCTTTATTTATTAGTCACTTACATAAGATGTAACTTCAGTTCTCAGTTTCTGTTCAGAACTAATGCATGAGGAACATGGAATATTTCATGTCTCTGCTGAAACAAAGGTGAAGCAGTTAGATCGTTGTCATCTTGATAGAAGATTTCATCTCTCTTGCATAAATCTGAGATCTGAATGCAAAATGCAGTAAGCAAATCATCGCCTGTCATCACGATGCTGTCTTTCAGAGGTTCATAAAAAAGTTAGTGCACATCGTTAATTTATATATCTTTCTCCCATGACTGTTATAAATGAAGATGGTTAATCACACTATCAGTAATCCTACTGCAGCTCCAAAAGCAGCAACAACACAAACATTCTGAAGTTAAACTGAATTTTGCAGGGGCAGTGAAGCAACAGCAAACTGTTTCGCACAACAGGCCTGTTAGTAAAGTGAAAGACCTGTCACTTGTGATTTATTGAGTGAGGCACACCACAACTTTGGAGCCAAGAGGATATTTTTTTTAATACACCTTTAATAATGCTGTATCATCATCCTTAAAATCCCACCATCTGAACTGCAACGTGCTACATCACCTTCCCGCAGGCAGAGAAGGTGCAAAGGGAAGAGCGTAACAGAGCCATGCGCATTTTGTGGCTCCCGTTC
This sequence comes from Pluvialis apricaria, assembly GCA_017639485.1. Lineage (NCBI taxonomy): Eukaryota > Metazoa > Chordata > Aves > Charadriiformes > Charadriidae > Pluvialis > Pluvialis apricaria. The sequence continues at coordinate 59,342,508 of CM030010.1, read as the reverse complement.
CGAGTAGTGCACATGTAGTCGCAAGCTGGTAAACAGCTAGATGAGAACAGCAGGGGAACTGAAATCATATAATAAAGGGAATGCAGTGAAACAATTCCTTCTTTAGGGTGAATGAGGTCAGAGGGGCAGACATATGCTACGAACTTTGTTGCTGAAGCAAGAATTGGGCTTCAGAAGTACTTATTTTCCACTCAAATCTCAGACCTTTTTTTTTTTTTTTAATTTTGCTCAGCTGAAAGTAAAATAACAGGCAATTAAGGGATTTTAGACCAACTTTCAATTATTGTTATGAAGTTAATGCTAAATCTTATTTAAAATCACGATGAAACTCTCACTTGTGCTTTCATAGGGATGATACTCCCTTGGATGATAACAAGGGATGTCTCTGGCACATATGGAGACATTAATTAAAACTACCATTTTGAGCTGCCTAATTTCTGCCCTCTCTGGAGGTTACTGTTCCCATCACAGGTTCAGCAAGAGGGGAGTGTACGAGTCTACTTCTGTTCCTCAATCATCTGCCTTAAACTGTTGATGCAGAGGGGTTTGTGCAAAGATTGTGTCCACATCAGTACTACATGTTGAGTTGTTATTTTTTTGTTACTACTTTTTGTATTTTTTATTTTTTTATGCGTATTATATCATTATACAATTATATTGATATTTGTTTTTTATTAATTTTGTTTTATTTATTTTATTATTATATTTTATTGACTGTCTTTTTTCTATTTGCTGTGTCACTGAGAGTAAATTCCTCTTTCTTTTTGTCATACCTTTTAATTGAGTTTATACAGCTAGAAAATAACACCTGAATACAGCCATACATTGTGGAAAAATCAGGTTTCTTGGTAATGAGCTGGCTGAAGTTTAGTCTGCCTTTCTACCTATGGTAGAAATGTATGTATATATATTATATGAAAAGATATACTAACCACATTCCAACAAATTAATACCAGGGATAAAGTTTAAAAAAAATACCGTAGTTTTCTATCATAAGCCCTAAAAAGGTTTTGTGATTTGGTCAGATAGCTTGGTAGATAGAAGGAGGAAAAAGGAGTATTTTCATCCTGCAAAACAGGAAAATCCCATTGAATCACTTCCTCTACATCTTTTTGGGAGATTATTATACGTCTGTGTAAAAGGGGAGGAGAGCAGCAGAGAGAACTTCTGCAAGAACCATAAATCATATTGGGAGCATACGGTCACTGGCTTATCCATATTTCCCAGAGACATGTGGCAACTGAAACAGTCATGAAGCTGAAGCAGAGCTATACTTTCAGGACATGCAGGAGCCAAGAACAAAACATAAAACAAAACCAACATGGTATTGCCCGTGGAAGGGTTTAATTACAGGCACATTCCACCTTTGTAGACAAAAAGATGTCATAGATGTAGAATGCCTCCCTGTGTTCTCACTGTGTAAGTTCTCATCAGCTTCTGCTGACCTCTGTGCCACCGACACTGCCTAGTGCTCCATGAACACCAAATTCCTTCTGGTCATTGTATTTTTCTCATGAACCGTAATTATCTAAGGAGTAAATACCATACAATATGAGAGTCCTTTGATTGTCCTCTGTCCTGAAGGTCCCAACTTAGTTCTGTATTGTCTGTACCCACAAGCATAAAGACACTTTAAAGTGTTAGCTTTCTTATGCTTTCCTACTATCTTTTAAAATGTCTTACTCTTCAAGAGTTGTACGTTGTGCCATAGTTATTTCCTGGGCTGAATTATTGTATCCTTGAAGAACACAGCCTTTTAATTCCATTGTTTTGTTGCTTCTGAAGTCTGCCAGCTCATTCTCTTCCTCAATTTCAGATTTTACACTGACTTCTCACCACCACTCATTTTTAACTTTACAGTCACAATTTAATGCTCTCTTGACTTTTCAGTGGTTTGCAATTGAAAAAAAAAGTAAAGGAAACACTGAATGCTGTACAGAGGTATAAAAATGATATTTTACCAAACACAATTAAGAATATTAGTTCAATGCAGAGAAATCTCATCATCATTTTTATAGTGTCCTGCATAAATAAAAAAAAAAAGAATTCTAAGGAGCAAAATAGGGCCAAGCAGGATCTCACATTTCAGACGTTTCTCACGTTTACAGCCTTTCTTCAGACTCCTCAGTGTTTTTTTAGCATAAGAATCAGATCAAAAGCAATTCCATTGTCTTTATTTTTTTAATGCATTATGCTATTTAATGCCTTCTGATATCCTCTTTGGCAGTTGTTTCAAGTAGGGAATGGGAGTTCAATGGAAGATAGAGCTATTTTGTCAAAGCAGATGTTAGTGACGCAGAAGAGTTCAGGAGCGAAGTAGTTTTTCTTGCTGCTACTCTAATGAAGGCATACAGAGGAACTGTAATGTGCATCATGTCACACTGCTTTGCATTACCCTGTGATCATTGTGTTGAATTGATATTCGTGAGAGAAGTGAAAGAAAATGTGCCAGGGCCTTTAAATGTTAGGGATCTTGCTGTTTACTTTTTATTATCTCTGTGACATTGTTCTTTAGACCAGGGAGTTTCATAGTGAGCAAAGTTAATTGTAAAAATGTTTCAAGACTGGAAACAAAAATCTTCATTTTGTTGAGGTTTTTTTTTTTGTGTGTGTGCACATGTGTGTGTGCGTGCGCGTATACAGGCAGGTTTGCATATCTACATCTGTGTGTCAGTGCTTCAAAGTGGAATTGATTTTAGACGGAATATAGATGAGATAATGTAGTTGCCTTCTTTCTTTGACAGCTCCTTACTGGTGTGTAATTGCCCAGTAGCTTGTGTTGATCGATTTGCAGCTTTTATTGAAAATGCCACCATAATGTGAAGGCTGTGTATGTCCTTAGGTCGTAAGGACAGTTCTTTTCTTCTGATAACAGGCCATATAATTTCATTGTGTAAATACGTATTGAAACAATGCTTTATGACTAAATGTACCACAAAAAAAAAAATATTTCCATCTGTCTTACCCTTTCATAGGTCACCATAATGGTTAATTCATCTCACTTAAAAATCTATACCTTCACCTTGTTCCCAGCCCTTGGATCCAGCCGTGCATTTCTCTGCTAGAGTAAATGGCTGTCTAATCTGAGGAGTCTGTTCATGTGTAGCTACTTATAAACCATAATCAGGTCACATCTTAACCTTCTCTTTGATAAAATAAATAGATTAAGTGCTTAAGCTGTTCACTCTGAGGCAGATTTCCAAGCCCTGAATAATACTATTTAGCTGTTCTCTGAACCGTTTCCAAATTGTCAGATTCGCATTTTAAAATCGATACTAGTACTGACCACTTAATTTCAGTAATGATCTAACTAATGTTATATGAAGTACAAGCATTACCTCACTATATATATAAGCTAGAGATGCTTCAATTGTAGCATCCCCAGATGCTCCTTTTTGCTTGGTTAGTAACCACAACTGTGGATGCCGCTTTGAACTCATAGGTGTCTATGATAAGGTTCCCCCATCATAACATAGGCTCTCGTGCTTTGTTCTTGAAGACGTGACTTTGCATTTGTCAGGGGTCCAGATTTTCCTCAGGAAAAAAATTTGTCTGTATGCAGTTGTTGATTCAATCCATTTTTACTCAGTAACTGAGAGCTAAACCCATGTCGTAACAGCTGAGGTACTCTCCCTGCTGAGTAATGCTAACAAAGCGATTCAGTTAACGCCAGAGTGCTGGAAAAAGGGTGAGTTCTGTACGTGATCTAAGCAAGCAGGGTCCAAGAGGAAGCCTGCTAATGATGAGGCTTGGGAGATAGCTGAAGCCTTTCTTATATTTAATGCAAACTGAAATATAAGGCTAATCCCCTCAATGATAAATTCTCATTCCTAATTGAAAGGACTTTGTAGTTGCCAAGTAACGATTCTGCATGAAATTCAGCAATAGCAAAAGAAGTTTCCAGATGCCTGATACTGGATACTCAGAAGCTTTAGCATTGATCTGACTCTGTTCGCACTGTGCTTGTGCTCAGCTTTAGAGAAGCTTGTTGTAGTCAATGGCAAAGGCAGTTCAGCAGCTTCAATATGGAGTTCTATGTGTGATAGTTTACTCTGCTGAGAAGTGCAGAGGTCCATGCCAACAGGGCTATATTGAGCCTTACACCTGCTATGGGTTCACTTAGAGCTAGCTCCTGTATCTCTACCATGTATGTTAGACCCTTAGGCGCTTTTGAAGATCCAACCTGTGTTGTAATGTGAGAATAAGAAGTTTCTCCTGGCATTTATGCAATGTTAAGTCCTTTAAAATCTATTTTAAGGTGTTCTATGATTATTAAAATTAATCTCTTTGAAGACTTAATATTGGTGCAGGTTGGGCAAATACACATCTATACACATGTACGCATGCAAACGTTTACATTTGCAAATACACACATGCACACAGAGTATACCCCTGCAAAACCCACTACTTTTTAGAGCCGGTAGCGTGGTAGATTTCATGGAGCCCTTATGATAGCAGTAGGTCCCACAGGCAGCCTTCTGTGGAACTGTTATTGTCATAGCACTGTGATTATACAGTATTTGAGATTCTCAGTGTGGGCAGAGGTGGTAATGACATTGAAGCAAACACTTGTCGTGTTTATTCAGCTGTGTATTAAATGTTATGTATCAGCATACCTTATTGTTTGAAGATTTACATTCTTGCTGGTATTAACATGCAGGGGCCTGGCTTTAGAAGGAGGTACATGTAACCAAAGCCTATACATAGACCAAAAATGGAACATGTATGTGAAATATTTGTGTGCTTTTAAGTTGTTGTAGGAGGAGAAAGTTGAACGATTACAGTAGATTCACATTATTAGGTCACAACAGCGTCCAACATGAAGCTGTTGGAATGTGAAACTGAAAAAGATAAAGCTAGATTTATTGATTTGTTCGAATTTAATCATTATGCAGGATTGAGATATGGGACTCTGTCTCCCTGTTTATAGGACCAAAATCAGAGCCAGCGGAGTTTATTCATCATCTTTATTGAAGTACTTGTTTCTGTTGTCATGGAATTTTCCTATTTTTTCTGAACAACTGGAGTGAAGGACATGTTTTTGGTTATGTAGCTTATGGCAGGGAAACACCAGCATCGAGAGTACCAACAAATTTTGGATATAAATGCCGTGATCTATGCATCACCTTAGTTTGGATGGAAGCCATGAATATTTTTTTTTGTATTATTTGTGAGTGTACTAAATCTTTTGTGTGTGTAAAACTGAGTCTCTGAACTATAAGATTACTGTCTTTTCTAGCGTCTCCTTCCTGAAACTAATCCTCTCTCAGGGACTCAGGTGAGATGTGGCTAAGTGAAACACTGACATCTTGATGAAGCAGAACTGTTTTCTGAGTTGATTAGCTGAAAGCATAAAATTTTACTAATTTACACCATTTAACCCTAGAAAGAGTTTAAGTGATTGAACATGGAGTTCTACACTTTCCATTCGCTCAGAGTGAGCTGGGGAAACAGAGCTGCCACAGGTTCCGTGAATGGCCTATTGTGAAGAGGTTGAGGTGCCCAGATGCAGCTGGGGGTGTCAGAGGGCCAGCTGTAAGCAGCACGGTGAGGAGCTGCGGGTGCATCCCTACGCCTGGGACCAGGCTGTGACCTTCCTCCTGGCATTAGAAAGTGGGGGATGGCTGCTCTTAGAAACATGTTTTGGACCAGACCAAACTGCATGTGGGTAGAGAAGGGCAAGATGAATCTGAAAGTAGTATTTCCTGCAGTCTTTTGGAAGAGCATGTATATGTGTTTTGTATGCATTTTTGGAGCTATAATAAATTTGGGGTTAATTTTGTTAGACCGGGAAGGATTTGGATTTTAAAATATGTGTGTTGCATCTGTAGGAGTTGATCTGTCTCGGCAGAAGAGCATGACTTTTCCCCTTTATTACGCTACCAGCTTCTGTCATTTAAGGCTTGTTCCCCTGAAGTGATCCTACTGGGGGGAGTACTGCTGGGGAGCTCTGAGCTGTAGGTAGTGGCTGAAGCTGTTGGCTTGGCTTTATTTGCACTTTAATTTGAGTTTTGGCTGATGAACTGAGTCTGTCCTCAAGATTTGGCATCTTGCCCTTCTGAGGTGTGCTGGCTTAGTCTTTTTGGAGTAAAAGACTAAGATGGCCAAAGACTGTCTGTCCCCGTCCTCCACCCACCACCTGCAATTAGGTTGTATGTGAGCAAGAGAGGCAATACTACCTTTCAATCACAGCCAAATTTGCAGAAATAGGAAAATAAAAAAATTAAAATGCTTCTACTTGACAAACTAAGCTAATTGTTTTAATGAAACTGCATATAGTCAGTGAACAGCTTCTGAATAATATTTCTGAGTAAAACATGCTTTCAAAATAATTTTAAAAGTCCTGCATACCACATTTTCTTTGAAAATATTGAGCTTTATGTGGCAGCATAGGTATATATGTTCAGTAAAACATGTACTAGGTATGAATATTTTTTTCTGATCCTCAGCTGTGTGCTACATTTCTTCTGACAGAGGTTTCTATTATAGTGTTACATCCTGAATGACTGTGCTCCCTTCCACTGAGGATAAGGTACGTGTTAAATAGATTATAAAGTTTACAGGAGTAGATTTTTTTATCAGTGTGTTCATTAGTCAGGCAGACACATCAAAGTCTTTCCCCTAATGGATGGCTGTCTGGTTACTCTTCCTTCTTACTGCCTCGGAGTAGGCAAGGAAAACTTAAATTTACAAATCCCTTGGATATACCTTATGGAAAAAAAAAACTATTTCCATCAACAACTGTACTTAAGGTTTTCTCAGAAAGTATGGTCATCTTTTTTTTTTTTTTCCATTCTTTCTTGTTCTTAACAGGATGCCTTTTGCTTACTTTATCCTAAATATAGTCTGAACTGTAATCATTGAACTATTTGTTCTGAGCAGCAGTAGTGGAGAGAATAATACAGCTGATTTGCACAAGGATTTCTGACTCTTTCTATAGTTTTGATGATTTGCTACATGAACTGCATTTGAAATGTAAGCTTTTATAGAGGTCCTTTATGAACCATGTGAACTGAGTTTGCGCTGAATCTTGAAAACTACTGCTATTCCATGAAAAATTATTTTCTTTTTCTACTCAATGGTAAACAAGTATATATGAAACACTTGAAAAATGCCCTTTTGTGCAAATGTAAATGGTAAACAATATTCCCTCACATAAATACCTTTTCTAGAAGAAAAGGGGCATTTTGAAATGGAAAATGGGGGATGTATAAGAATAATTCACTAACTCTGCTAGCTTTTGGTAAGGGTGGCTTGGATGATGAAGGTTTTTCTGCTAAGAACCTTTCCCTTTTGGCAGTCATGCCCATCATATTGACAGCTTTTTACTCTATGGATAAAAGGGATAGGGCTATTCTTTTTTGTTAATGTGGAACCCAAGGCTGATGTCCTTGGACTGCTACATGCCAAAATAGTAGTAGCAGTAGTTTAAGTGATAATGGTTACTCTAAAAGTTTGATACTTCGGCAATACAGGGAAGAAATAGTGAACCATCTCTTTTCATTTGTGCTTTGATATGTTACTGCCAACTTTTAACACTGTTCCTGAATATTGTTTTCATTGTGGTTTTGTTTTTGGTTTTTTTTTTATATAATAGGATCTGTAGAGCCAAATAAGTGTAGTAACATTGAGCAAGAATATTTGGAAAAGTTTATTCAGATTTTAATTGGCACAAGGCAAAGTCTGCGTGCTTCAGTATGAAAGTTGTTCTCATGTGTTCTTAACCAATATAAAATACTTTGCATCACTCAATGGACAGCACATAGTGTATGATCATATGGATCTTAATCCGGAACTTTATTCTCTGTAGGATTACTTAGGGCTTTTCCACATGCCCTCTCCAAGAAATTGGGGAGTTAGGTAGTGTACCACCATGGGATTAATCCTGTATCCAAACCACAAATGCTATTCTGCTCCTATCACCAAAGGGGTACAAGGCACTGGACCTCTTGTAGAGCTGCAGTTGAGGCTTCCTGTCATGCCTACTTAATGGTGTTGGATGTTCACTTAGCGAAATGGAGCCATAGTGCTACCATTGTCTGACTGGCTGTACCTACTGGCCTGCAGGACAGGTAGGGCCACATCACGCACACCTACTTCCTTCTCATGCTGCAAATAGCCAAGTCAGGACCATTATGTGGCACCTTGAGTTACAGCTGTGGTCTTGCCTCATCCCTTTCCCCCTTTCTTCTCCCCTATCCTTTCTTATGAGGTAGTTTTAATTATTCTTAGGTAAGTCTAACACTCAAGCTGAAGAGTGAAGTACCACTAATTTTATTTGATGTTATGCCGGTGTATCTTCGTTAGAATGGAGAGTTAGGTTTTCATAATCTCTGCTGTCTGTAGATGTACCGTGGGGAGGGTGATGAACATCTCCCCAGGTACACAGTAGTGATTGTGAGAGACAGGTCCTTTTATGATGTGGTCACAGTTGAAAAATGCTGAGAAATCATTGCTTCATGAAAGACAGGTAAAGTATTGCTTAATAAATTGACAGAAATGGGTTGATAATCATCCATTTGTATATTGATCAGAAGATCAGCAGTTAGATGAACCCTCTAAGAGCAGGCATAGAAGAGGGTAGGTTTGAATTTGAATTTGTCAATATTCAGGGCCTCCACAGTGATGCTTAACATACATGATATTTTCATTGCAATGTGCTAGAGCCAAACGCTACTGAAATATGAAAACCACTATCAAAATCTGTTTTACTGCAGTGCTTCAATGAAACGTGGAAATCCATGCAAACCATGAGTATCCTTCCAAGGACAGAATATGGTCCTAAGACTATGTATGCATCTTGGGTTTAGATATCGCAAACTACTTGGGTTTCTAATTACACTGGGCGTAATCAGACCCTCTTGATGTGGGTGCATGTGGACATATAGTTTACATTTACTGGTGAAGAGGTTATGCTCTTCTTGCTGCAGGCATTTGGTTGGTGGTATGTTAATGGAAGCCTTTGTATAAATTGAGTGGAAAATGTGAGTCATAGTTTCCTTTCTTTCTGTCTATATACCCTGTACAAAACCAAGGAAGGCATATTCATATTTAATAGAGTGCTCTTTAGAATGAAGATTCATTAGCATATAGCTTCTTCCTGTCCTTGCTGTGGTGTAAACTATTTTATCAGATTATCAGGAGGATGGAGGAAGTAAATTAGTAATGAAACAGTTAAGTGATGATTTCTGAAGTATGTTATTCTCTTACCATGTTTGTATAATGCAGGAAGTTATATTCCCCATTCCATAACACCACTCCCATGACACTTGTTCAAGCTCTAATTTTGCCTATGAAATGGTGAAGACAAGCTCTCTGCCCTTCAGACTTGTAAATTGCTTTATTGTTTAGTTTCAGCTGAGTTTTATTCCACAGGTGGTGGTCTTGTAAGTGTCAAGGTATTTTTGAGGCACATATAGATAATAGCACTTTTACTGGTGACCTAGACACTCTTGCTTCTTTATCAATGATGACTAATTTCTACCCCACCCCCCCCTGCGTCATGTGGATTCTTATCCTACTTGACCACCTCCACAAAAACCATCCCTGTTAGTCTGATGCTCTGTCAGGGGAAAGACAAGGTTTAAACACTGGATTTTTCTTATGCTCATTTGTCTGTCATAATTTTGTGCCAAATTTCTTCATTTTTAGACCTGCAAGAAGAGGCAATTATCATTCACATTTCAGAATCAACTGAGGTGTTACTACATTGCATACAAATCACCATAATTAAAATACCATGGTGCCCAATGAACACGTGCAAGAGCAGAGAACAAAAAGTACCCCTGTAAAAAGAATTACTCAAATTACCCCTGTTAGGACTAAAGTAGGTTCTTCCTCCAGCTCTGTGCATCAGGATGAATTGAAGTCTGTGTGGAAAACCATATGCAGGTGTTGAGAAGAGCCTGAAGACAACTGTGGCTCAGACTCATTGTCTTTGATACTCGACTTCTGGCAAAATGAATCGGTCAAAAATACTGCTTGGTATGGTAATGAAAAATATTATTACAATGCATCTGAAGATAGATCCATCAGAGGCTTTTTAAGATATCCTCAGCTTGTTACTTAAAGATGAAATCATCGTTAACATTGTAAGGAGCATATTTTATTTTTCCATAGGAAAGTGTAACCTGAGGTACCACACATATGGGTACTTGGACAGTCTCATCTATCAGGGTGGGTTAAGAAAGAAAGTTAAAGATAGGGCCAAAGCCAAAGTAATAATTTCCACTACAAACTTTCCATGAAGGAAGAGGCTTCATGTGTTTCCATGTTTTCGTTCCGTATTTTAATTTGGAAAACTGACATGTATCAAATCACGAAAGAATGTGACTGATACATTGATACTTTCATATTTCTGAGTGAATCAATCAGCTGGTTTAAGTCCAGTATCTACTGGACAAAGATACCTGTGATGGAGTTTGCTGTCATAAACAGAATCTTTTTTTGGTTATGTCAAGAGAAAGGCCATAGCCAGAGCAAAAAACATGAGACACTTGTCTCTTTCCACTTTCTGTTCTTTGCTGATCACTCGGATAAGTGCAGCTTTCAAGGCTTTCAACTGTAATTGGAATTCTTGTGAATACTAAAGTTGTTCTAATCCTTTCTCTCGCTTCCATCTTAAAACATGCTTATTGAAGGGGAAATAAGAACCCAAACCAAAAAAAGCCTATACAGATGGATACAGAACATGGATGTAATAAATACATAATGTAAGTAAATGTAAGATGTGATTTGGGGGGGGTGGGTTGATGATAAAGCTTATGTATGTGTAGTAGTAAAAACCTAATTGTAGCTGTAACTGCTACAACTGGAAATGCTTTTTAGACTTCAATAATTTAACACCAGATTATAGGCTCTCTATTCCTAGCCTTGAGTGATTTCACTGAATGTGCTTTTGAGAAGTAGAGATTTGGAAACAGACTTGAGAAAATAGTAACAGACATAAAATAAATAATCATCTTCATTGTGTAATATTGATGGTTTCAAAAGGAGTTTGTTTGGCATCAGAACACTATTTTTAAAAAGTGGGTTTTGTTTTGGTTTGGTTTTTTTTTTGGTATGGCTAAAGAATTAAATTCAAAACCAGAGAGATAATGTTTAGAGGTTGGATGGGGATTTTTTTGCCAGCAGAAAAGGACAGTTCAATAATTAGATACTTTTTATAAAGTAAAAGAACCTTCATATCACCAAGGCACATGCCAAGGGAATAAAAATTGTGATCACCGAAACTGCAGTGCTGGAGCTCTGTACGTATCTGTTTTGCACATTCGTGGCAAATCTCTCCCTATAGCTACAAAACAATTTGCTTCTGTCATCAGGGGGTTAAAGAAGCAGTTGTCTTCCTGTTCTGTTAAGGGAACTTTTATTCACCCTTAGTTGTTCAGGGAAATACATCATAGGAAAGAGATTATTCACAGTTGTCCAATACTGCTGTTACATTTCTTTTTAGCAAATTTGTATTTTTCTGTACTCTGATCATCCAGTGTTAAGAAAATATGGAACTTCAGATGTCATCTTGTCAACTCATTTATTTGTCCTCTCTTGCTAAGTAGTTTTTTATTCGTAGGTAAACTTGTGAAATCATTTGACTGAAAGAAATGGGGCATTTTTTAGATTAATGTAATCATCAACCTAGAGACAAAGTTCTTGTTATGTGTGTCTTGACTAAGTGCTGTAGGCTCCAGAGTTTTGAGTCATTTTAGATGTGTGGTTATCTTAATGCAGAGCCTGACTGAAGGATACTTGTGGAGACTGCCGTCTGGCGTTTTGGATATGCCTTCAGCCCCAGTAACTGAGATATAATGATTCACCATAGAAAAGACTATTCTCCGCAACAGTGTTTGACAGTTGATATCATTGCAGGACTTTAGGAGAGGAAATTTTTAGTAATTTACAGATGTCTTTTACTACTTGGGTTGCCACTTCCATTAAAAAAAAAATAAATTGAAAAATATTGTCTCTTTTTTTTTTATTTTATTTTTTTCGTTTATAGGGCTCCAGACTCTCAGGAGTAATCTCTTACAGGAAGGAGGAGTAGTTTCTTACAGGAAGATATGATTCAAGGTCAATTATACCTACATAATAAGTTAGAGAAAGTGATTACAGTGTTGTAATAAATAAGCCAAATAGTTTCAAGTATTTCCTTTTTTTTTTTTTAAAGTGCTGGTTTTAGTTTGATATTAGAACCAACTGACGCAAGGGATGTGGGAAAGGTGTGCGAGTGGATACTGATAGCTGAATGGGGCCATCAGCTATTGGACTTGTTCAAATAGAGCCACCAATATTTTATTTTAGGAAAATGTTTTTGGCCTAGCTGTTACCATGAGGGCTGTACAGCTTTCTGTACACACAGTCTGATGGAATTGAAAAAATGAGCACTCATATTTTAGGAGAGATTTTATAGTCATCATGAATAACTCCTATTTAAAGGACTCTGTTATAAGAGTTTTTATTAGTAGCTATTTCTTCTCATAAGACCTGAAGTGAACTTAAGTATATTTTATTCTAATATACTTACTGTGTGAATTTTAAAAGATAAGATTGGATTTCACCACCCTTTTAGTTTTAGTTAGAAATATTAAATATGCAGCTATATAGCAACCAGAAAAATAACTGAATTAAAAGCTTGAAGTGAAGGCTGATTTGAGAGCATACATAATTCTTCATTCTTCTTTGTTTTGGTTCTTGCACTGACTGAACTGGCCTGATATGTGGATGCAAGTTAACTTTTCCTGTTTCAACAGCTTGAATATAGTTTTACTGATGCAAGGCAGTAGTGATGCTGCTCCCCACAAAAAAAAACCCAAACCAAACCCAAACCAACAACCACCAGAAAAACCCCAAACTTCAGTAGCCCTCTCTGTAACACTTAGTCTTTCCCCATGAAAGAGGTGCGATACTGATGAACAGGGTAGCTTGAGTGCTGAAAGAGTAACACGGAAAGCTTCTCGGGCTGTCCCTAGGCGTTCAGCCGAGCTCTGCTTTCTTGGACAGGTCTGCTGGGAGTGAGCAGGGTACCTGCCTTCCCGCCAGCTGCCAGGCTGGTGTGGCAGTGACAGTGGCAGCAGAGCCCTCCTTCCTGCGGTTACCTTCGCAGGTGGTAGGAGGGTTTGTCTTTGAAGTCCCTATCCTGTGCAGGTAGTGTTTGCTGTCCACAAGACGAAGAGGAAGCAGTACAATCCATGCTTTGCTGAAGATGAGTCTCATTTTTCTTGCTTCTCTCTTTTTGCCCACTGCTTGCCAAGCTGTCTTAGGGTCAATCCAGAGTTTAATGAACTGTAATGAGAAGGAACTTCTTAGTCTGGCTTTCTCCTTTCCCCAGCCCTTTGAAGTGTTAACCTGGGAAACGATCTCCTCTGACAAAGTCCTTAGGTCAGCAAGTGTCAACAGACAACTCTTGAGGCCGGCCTGTCCTGGAGCCTCGTGGGGATCCACTCTCTAGCCAAGTTGCTTCTCTTTATCCTGACCATGGAATATTTCTGAGAAATTAACACCTTGTTTAAGTAAAAACGTTGTCAGCACATTGCTGCTCAGTGGCAATCGTGTCTGTAGGTCTATGCTTTGCTGCGGTCATTCAGACAGTGTCAAGTAGTTTGTATAATTTAACTTCTAGCTTTTGAGGCAACAGGTTGATTATTCCCAGAACCCAGATGATGTGATCTCAGCTGTAGATTGTTTTTCACTACATTCACTTTGCAGTGGAATAAACGGTGCAGAAAGAAATAACAATAACCACTAAACCACCCATTCTCTCTGAAGAGAAGGGTTAGAGGAATTCTATTTGGGAAGAGTATAGGGAAGTAAAAGGCAATGGGATCCTAAGACCAAGAAACGTGGAACGAAGTTCTGTTAAAGCATGCCTTTCGGGGCTTTTCGGTGTGGGCGGAAGACAATGAGTGCAAAGATACTTTCCTGCAATTTAGTTTGTGACAAAGCTGGTGGAAAATAATTGGGAACCTGCGGTTTGTTCCTTATATTAGTCTTGAAGATATAGTTAACAGTTACAGACAGTGCTGTGACAACTTCAGCTACTGAAGTAGCGCATCTGACAAAAGACTGGTGTTGAATGACAGTCCTCAGTGGTCAGGTATGAATATAAGGACTGGAATAAAAGAGGGGAGGGACTTTTTGCAAGGGCATGTGGTGATAGGACAAGGAGGAATGGCTTTAAACTGGAAGAGGTAGATTTAGAATATACATAAGAGAGAAATTTTTCACTATGAGGGTGGTGCAGCACTGGAACAGGTTGCCCAGAGAAGTTGTGGAAGCTCCATCCGTGGAGGTGTTCAAGGCCAGGCTGGATGGGGCTTTGAGCTACCTGGTCTAGTGGGAGGTGTCCCTGCCTATGGCAGGGGGGTTGGAACTCGATGATCTTCAAGGTCCCTTCCAACCTAAACCATTCTATCATTCTATGATTCTGTCATATCTGTGATTTGAGAGATCTGTTCTTTCATGAGAAGTGTTCTATGCATCTTTTTAAATTGCATAAATAGCATAGTCACTGCATTTGCTTAATCTATGTCAATTTAGCCTCCTTAAAATCTTATTTTTAAATTAATCTCTTTTGACCTATAATTTGATGTTCCAGTTAGTCTTTAACTGGATACATGAATCTTTTAGTGCCTAGTCACTGTAATATACAGGAAAATGTAAAAACAAACTGAAATCTTAAAGATAACACCCATCTGGAAAACAGCACAAAAACTGTCATGTGCTGCATCTGGAACGACCTGTTCCCTCAAATTTGTATGTGGAATGGCATATAAATCAAAGCTGCACAGAATTTTCCACCACAACTAAACCAAACAACCTGTAACAGAAAAGCTATCTGAATTCATTATGAGGTGTTAAAATGAAAGAAAGGGATTATGGAACAATACTGTGGGAAAACAAATCAAGAGTTAAGTATCAAAAAGTTGCAAACTTGAATGTTTGCTTCAGCCTACTTTTGCTTGCAGTTTCAGTGGTTGAGCTATCATTTCTTGTTTAATGAAATGACATAAGAAAGGAAGAGGATTATGAATACAAGTTGAAAATCTCCTTTCATTAAAGATATCGCCTCATGAAACAGTAACAGTGTATTTATCATGCTTTCTCCTTAGAAATATTACGTGGGTACTGAAAGGTGCTGACTTAAAATTTTGCAGAAACAGACTTGACTAGCATTCCAATTAGAAAGGCTGAGTTGTGGCTATTTATGTGAATAGGGAAAATTGCTAACAACACATTTCCAATTGGCAATTCATTTTTTTTAAAACATATCAGTATTTCTTTGATGGTTGTCTTTATTTTGCAGAAAATAAACTTGTTGATATAATCAACATTTGCTGTTTCTTTTTGTTGACTTAAGTTATCAACAATTGTACCATGAGACTGTGGCATGGTATTTGTGATTATTCTTTATGTTCTTCAAAAAATAGGCAAGGAAAGACACTCAGATCAGTCTTGCTTTTTTTGCTCTACGTCACGGAAACGAATTTTCATTGGCTAATGGAATAATTTTGAGCATTTCCTTTTTTTCATGGTAATTTAGTAAACATTTGATGTTCTCATCTCGTTAGAAACTGAAAGACAATAATGAAATGTAATGTGACAGCTTAATGAGGCAGTATCTACTTAACTTCACCTGCTAATCATTCCTTTCTCCATAAAAACATCCATAAGTCTGAGACTTCATTTGTTTTTTGACAGCAAGCTTTATCCATGTGTTCATTCAGTTGGTAACAATTGTCTCAAAATATCAGAGAGAGGAAAGAATTAAGTATTATTTATGCTATGTGCTAACAAATCTTTTTAGGAAAACTGCTTGGCAGAAGGCTTTGCTTATTTTTTCCTTTTTAAGCTCTACACTAACAGAGTTTGATCATCAGAAAGAGAAAGTTTTGTGTGTGCTTCACGTGAAGATTGTAACAGTAATTAATTCCTAACTTTTTGTACCTTTGAGGTGGACTTCTGTTGATATTGACCCTAGATTCAGATTTATTTTTTTTAAAATGAGTAATGTAGTCAAAAGTCTGTAAAATAGAGTTTGTGGTTTGTAAATTGCGTAATTAATTTCTTCACTCTGCAAAAGGAAAAGAATTAATTCTCTAATATGTTCAGTAATGTTATCAATCTTGGGACTCTCTAGTTATTGATAAAGCATGAGGTTTGTGTTTGGTTCCCAAACAGATATTTAATCCTTACTTGGAATGTAACACACACTGTAGACAGCAAACAAAACATATGTTACTATACCTTTCTTCCACAATATGAGTTCTACAATGTCTGGAGGTGATTAAGAATATGGAAAACAAGCTTTCATGAATATGACCACATCTGTCTTTCTAACCAAATTCTCCTATGGGGCTTGAAATTCCAGTGCTTTGAGCTCCTTAGAAACCCTTTCAGTAACTGAAGGATTTTTCAGAACAATATTTGATGGGATGTGTTTAAAGAAAATGTCATGTATTGTGGCAGAATAGAAGGGAAGTTGTTTCTCAGCCATCAGCTACAGGAACATTTCATGCCTTCTCCCTCAGTAAAATCACTGGTGATGCAGTTTTCCTTTAAGCAGATATACCCGATTGATCATTTTTTTTTCTTTGCCTTTTCTTTTTCAAAGGCCTAAGATTAAATAATTTCTTAAGTGTAAGTTCTCTTCATTTGTCCAGTGTAATTTAATTTGTGGCACTTAGGTCAAGTGGAAGGTTAACTTCTACTATGGAGTTAACTGTGCTATGAGACAGTGTCACAGTGATTAAATAATACTGTGGGTTCCTTCTGTTTCTGCTCTGCAGTATGTGTGCAAAATAAAGAAGTCAAGTTCTGGTTTAATTTAGGATTTCTATTTCCTTGTAGTCACAAGAACTCCCCTATGGATGGATGTGCTGCAAATATGAGGAACTGAGTCACCAGATACTCCGCTGGTGTAATAGCTGTTCATAGAGAGTAGCCCTTGTTCATCACGAGTCTATGCACACTGATGACTCTGCCATGGAAGGGTGATGTTCTGCAGTATCATAAACTTGGCAGCCAAGTTCCAGCACGGGATTCTACTGTTCCCCATTAGTTTTCTGCTATTAACATTATCTAGATTTCATTTGAGGTTTCAGTGAAAATAAGGTAGCCAAATTAGCTTATATCAGAAAATGCAATGAAAGAAAGGCCCTTTAAGATACTGTGTATTTTCTCTGTGGATGCAGCTCTAGCATTTCTCTGAGTGGAAGAGAACATTGTCCCTGATAGAACACCTCGCAAGTAGAGTGGGCAAGAGATTATTGTGCAACTTCTATGATTCTTCTGAATGCCAAGGTGCGGGGATAAATTGAAGACTGAACTAATTTTTCTTGGGGCAGTTTAATGCTATTAACGTTAAATGGATTATTTTGAATTAATTTCCTTGTACTGGAGTATAAAGAAGAGTCATATAAAACTACATGTCTGGCAAACTTTATTATAAGGGCCAGGATGTGCCCTGTTTACTCTCTTCTTCAATGTGAGACTTGAGCTTCTCAGATTGTATTATTGTTCTTTATTGGTCTTGGATAATAGTGCTTCTAAAGCATTTAATTGTTGAAGGAAATAATACATATTTTAATAGTATAAAATGAATAGGCTTCATTTCATTTACTTAAAAAAAAAAAGCCTTGCAACTTCAGGACAGTTCTTTTAATAAGGTGAGACAAGAGGGCTGCTGGTTATGGATTTCTCACTGGGGAGAGAAAAGAAAACTCCATCAGTAGCTCAGCCAGCTTAGTGTGTATGCAGGGAAGGCCCAGGAGGAGCAGAAAGAGACAGCCAGATGTCAGCTTGATGGGGAAAATTTTGTCCATTTCTGTTCAGGCTATGGGGTGTTTCATGAGAGGATGATAAGCATATGGAATAAATTATGGGGAAACTATTCTGAAGCTAAAAGCATAAATAAATTGAAGATGCCCCTACATTTCTTTCTAGAGAAAGGCAGTATTGAGGGATATTGTGAGAAAACAGAATGGTTGCATTAACACCATCCAAAGTAAGGAGATATTCAGGGCCAGGTGTCCTTTTATTCCTAATGTTTTTGTGTTTTTTACTTTTTTCTTGAATATTTTTGTTCTGAAAGATCCATCTCCAGCCTGGTGCTCGGGGAATGAAGTTTAAATATCGGTACTGTAATGATGTTGGTGTGGTAACAACTGTATTGTTATGGACAATAGAGAACTCTTCACTTCTAGTTGACGTTTTCGAAGTCTGTTGGGATGTCATGAGCTGTGATATTAGGCTGATTACCAGTTGAAATATGAGTTTGAAAACAGGCAAGTTAATTGAGGCTGAGGTTATTTTCCTTTAAGTGACTGAAAGGAATTGCCCTTCACAAATCGAGTACCTTTCCACTAGTCTAAGTGGTATGGGGAAGATTGTGCTATATGGACAGCTAACAAGAATGCTAAATATGGTGATTAATTTATTACTCACAGTAGGGGAACATTGTAAAAAGCCTTACTTCTGGATTCTTTTATTTTGGTCCATTTCTAAGGTTGTCCATTTACATATTCCATATCTTTCTTTGACATCTTGGTGTACAAAGCTATTTTGGTCTATGCCTAATTTGTTGAATATAATTAAAAATAAATTGTTCTATAAAAGTAATTTGCTCCTGTCTGAGATATTCCAAGGCTTATGGCCTAATTGTACATTCTTATAAATGTGATGTGGCACAAGTGGGACAAAATGAAATATTCTCCTTTCCTGCTGAGGGACTGCCTTTCCATGGTGCTGTATGTTTCCTGCGTTAACTTTCAACAGAATTGTAGGGTACTTAGTCTGGAATCAGGCCCTCACAGTCCTGTGCTCACTGCAGAAACAAAGAATTGATTTAGTAGTAGCTTAGAGAAAAAGCTTCTTCACATCAAGTGTTATAACTATACAGCAGATGAAATGTAAACATTTTATACTGTGGTTCTTAGATAAATATTGTGGAAAAACAGTGCTCTTTTGAACTAGCACAAGGCTAATTTAAATCTGACCAGTTCATTATTGTTCAGATATCTCCGATTTTATTTTGTTTTCTACCTGAACCTCCTCTTGAATTGCAGTGTTGGCAGTCAGAGCCTTTGCTCACAAATGAAGTTGCCCCATAGTACATGATCATATACTTGTCTGACTGTGCTTTCACAATGAAAAGTGTGAAATAAAAGCCTTAGTACAAATAAATACCCTCAATATGCATTGTAACATCAGGAAATTTATCTTTGTGCTTATGTATAAGCGTATACTAAAAGAATTGTTTTGAAAGAGTGAAAAAAACTTTATGTTCATGTGGACTATCGTATCTGGCCTCTTCTCTTGCTCATTCCTTCCTTCTATCTTATGCCCTCCAAGGGCTTCCCACAGTTGCTTTCCTTGCATGTAGTCGTCTGGCCCTTGAGCTTTATTATTTAAAATTATTCTTCACCTACACAAGTCAAAATCTGGAATTCCACTTCCATCTGTTTTAAATCAAGAATGAGAGGTAGAAATAACTTCCTACAATTCAAGGGTGATTGTGTGAGATCTGAAAAAGGAGCTTGGTGGTAGTGGAAAAAAGCCAACATCTCACTGCTTTGTGAGCTGAAGTATCTAATTGTAACTAGAGGGAGAAAGTAAGTTAGATATCAGCAAGTGTTTAATATTTCTTTTGTTGGTGCTAAGGCAGCAATAAAAGATGTAGTCTCACACGATGATAGGAGAATCAGGAATAGTCTTTGGTGTTTGCTGACAAGAGTAAAGAGGATTAGGGCCAAAAAAGTGTCCCCAGGAGGAGACAGTAATTATCTGGCTGCTTGGAAAAGGAGTTCAGAAAAGCTTTTTTGATTGTTTGGATGCTGTTCATGCCAGATCTGAATGTATCAGCATTTTAAGCCATTATTACCTTTCCATCATTGATAAAGCACTCCGAACCTACCAATGAAATAACTCACCTACCACAGGTGCTTATGGACTGCCCATAGCCTGCTGTGATCATTGATCCAGCATTGATGGATCACCTTTGGGGATGCTGAAAGGCATGCGATTTGCTAATGGGCAGTAGGAGGGCCAGATTCCCTCTCTTTCACGAGAGGAGATGGGAGCTGGGAGAAGGGTGCCCCAGGTCCAGTTGGTTCACTTCTCAACCCACAGCAGTGAGAGCCGGAGGTGCCTGTGGGAAGGTGAGCCTGTAGAAGCGAGTGGGTGGAGAGGGCAAGAGCAGCCCACTGATGCTGTGCCTGCCTGGCGAGTGGGGCTGGGGTCTGCTGCTCTGGCACAGAGCAGTGTCGGAGTGTGCGCACACAAGGCAACTGCTGAGATGAGCACAGGCACAGCAGCCCCTGACAGCGGGCAAGTGCTGCATGGTTCTGCCCAGCAGAAAGATTGGACACTGGTCAAATGTAGCATCTCCAAAATGTGAAGAACTTGTGAATCTCAATGGCAGTGCTGTACAGATTCACAAATTTCCATGGATCAACAAACAGCAGATTATCATTGCAGACTTTTATCCTGTGACATGGCAAATGAGATCAAAGGTGGCAAATTCTAGAAATTTGTGTTCTGTTGTAATGAGATTTCTAGAAGCAATTATGGCTTTTCAGTATCTGATTTATTCATGCATGGTTTAAACCGAGCAGTTTTATTTAGGTTGTTTTATTTTCCATGTTGATGGATCAGAATCCATGGAATGGGTCAGATTTTACCACAGGACACATCTGAAGAGTCTCTGACTCTTGTCTCTGCTGTAGAAGCCTTGCACCTGACTAGCGATGTGGTTTTTAGACGGTCTACACCTATATCTTCCTCTAAACCCACACTGTGCTTATTATTCCTATGCACAAGACTAAGATGCTCATGCAAGGAACTTGGAACATTTTGTGAAGGCTGAAAATGTAAAAATCAGGCCTTCAGGAGGCAAAGGTCTAGACACAAGTGCGCTGTGGTGCTGTGCATGCAGGAGAGCATCACAGCTAATAGGAGGCAGGCAAGCACCACTCTAAAGGAAGGTGAACGTCTCCTTTAGCGTTCCTGCTTCTTGCAGAGCCGAAGGCAAGTTAGCCACCCATCAGCGGAACTTCTCTCCTCATCCCCCCTCTTACCTTTGTAATGGTTTAAGTACAAAGTATCAGCCATATGCAGGGTTGGTGTTGGGAGAAGGCCGAGGTTGAGATTGTGCCTAATTACTAGTATTGCTGCAGAAGTCCAAAGGCCTTGTGAGCTCCTATTCTGGTAACCACATGAGCAAGTAACAGTCCCAACCTATCCTTAATCAATTAATCCATTTTATTATTATTATTTTTTTTTCTGTAAAACAGGCCAGGTGGCTTGATTCCCAGTCCCTTGGCTTTGATCATTAAACAATATGCCTTTTCTGGCATATGACGCTGAGTACCCTGTGACGGGCAAGCCAAGTGGATCAATGGAGCTGTGTGTTTTCTTAAAGCCTCTGTTAAGTTGTGGAATAAAACACAGCTTATTTTGAATTGAGGGAAAAAATACATATTTCTCCTTCACAGAGATGAATGGTATTGGTTGGGCACTGGTTTTGCTTCCCAAACAGCTCCTGCTGTACTTCATATTTTTTACCGGTTTCATGTGGAACTTCCTGAATTTCTCTCTCACTATACATATGATGTAATATATAAGCATGCTATTGAAACGTGGCAGGAATATTATCTATACTGAAGGCTAGCATGACTGCCTTAATGAAATTATTGTAATGTGCTAGCTTTGCATGAAAAACTTGTTCTTGTTCCATTATTAAATGGGCATATACACAGCACTAAAATATTGCATCCCTCTGTCTAGACATCCAAATATTGCATTTGGACACCTCATGCTAAAGCCAAAGTTTTAGAATGACCTCAACATTGTCTTTCCAATACGATGGTAATCTCCTTTTCTGTTAGGTTTACCTTTCCCGACCAGGGAATAAGATTCTTTGAGCTAAAAGCGAAAGTGCTTTCTACTGCTTCCCTACCTTCCCCCAGAAAGGGAAAGTATTGTCAGTAGGGCAGCTGTTACATAATACCCTGTAGACAAAATACTGGGGGCGGCACATTGTTCCGTAATCTGGCTTGTTCGTTTGCCAAATAGTGGTTTCCATGAAAAAACTTGTTGGCATAAGGAGCTTGATGCATCATGTCACTTTATCTCTGTCTCTCCCTCCCTGTACGTATTAAATTTCCCACAAACAGGTGAAGCGATCTGAGTGAGATTAGCCTGTGTTCCAAGTTTGTTGAACAAAGAAGTGGAAACGACAGGAGTGCTTTCAAGTGATTGGTGATGACGGCTGGTGTAAATTTGGGATCAAAGCTAGTCTCATGCTAAAAAATGCTTAATTATTATTCTGAAAGAAAGAAAAATGGAAAAGGATACCTCTTCTGGTATGCCCAAGGTAATTAAATTAGATTCAAGCATACTTTCTTGCACACTAGAAAACATTTCACTAGCTTAGAGCACAGCAGGTGGTTACCCGTGTCTTCTAAGTTATTACCTTTGGATATGTGGGCTTTGGCAATATATTTTGAGAGAACAACCCTGGCAGAAGCTAATACATTTCAGCAGCTAGGCCTCTTAAAATTGCAGGCATCCAAATTCCTCTTTTATTTCTTATGGTCTTCCCCTGTGTTAATCCATCACGTTCCACTTCAGCTACCGAGTACCCCTTTCTCTGTGAACAGATGGGCATACTCGATTGCTTTTGTCTTGCAAAGCAAGTGTCAGCTCTAAGTGATGTAGCAGCAGTGGGTCTGCTGAAATAAAAGCAGCACACTAAACCCAGCAAGATTTTCAGGAAGCACGTGATTTTGATGAAGGACTATAAATTACTGTCTGAAGCAATGACAGCCTTTGCATCCACTCTTCTGTAGGGTGATGTAGTAGGACTGCATAGAGGAGATCTTGGAAAATCGATAGACCCATCTGTCCCTCTGCGGATGTTGTTTCCTCATTGTTTCAAATGAACTTCATTTACTGCTTTAAGAATGGCATTTCTTATTTACTTAGGATAACATAATATTGATTTAGGAAGTTCCAACTGTTAGGGCTGCCAGCCACGGCCCTGTGATGAGAAATAGCTCCGTGCTGTGAAATATTGCTGCTGTTGTGGTGAATTCCTGTGCAGAACTGGCAATAATATGAATAGTAATGAATATCTGATATAAAGCTTAAGAACACCAAAAAGGAGGTGACATCATAACTCATCAATAAGTTATTTTTCCTATATATAGTTTAAAGTAAAATGAGAGAATTTCTGATTGAAGTCATTAGAACTTGAAAACAAGTGCTTGTCCTCAGGAAACAGACCAGCTGAGAGACTTCTGAAGAGAAATGTAAACCTTGTTTGTACCTTGGCCTCTTCCCTTACCCCACAACAACCCCTATGGCCATCATATTTACCCGTCAGACCGTCCAATCTTTTTGTCATCAAAATCTGACACAATTTCTTATATTTTCCTTCTAGATGTTGAGCTCTTATCAGGCATGAGTTGATTTCCTCTTCTTAGGCAATACTTTGGCTTCCTTCACCAAAGTATCATTCACCATTAGGGTGCTGGATGCCCAGCTGGATGCCCACTGTGTGAACAGTGCTGAGTCCCACATTCCCACCTTGATCTGCTCAGTGCTTTGTCATGCTCAAAACCCTCTGTTTCATGTGGTATTTACCTTGAGCCCAGGCTCAGTTCTTAACAAGGTCAAAGGATTTTAGTATTATTAACCTTAAAGTAAATAATACTTATGAGGTTTTTCTTTCGAGAGATTATTTTGTGGGAGTAGCTTTGTTATTTTTGTATAGTTGATGCAACCTGGTTTTTTTCATGGGCTTTTACCTGACTCTGTAGATGATGGCCCCATCTCTGGAGGTGTTCAAGGCCAGGT
Source organism: Pluvialis apricaria (assembly GCA_017639485.1). Classification (NCBI taxonomy): domain Eukaryota; kingdom Metazoa; phylum Chordata; class Aves; order Charadriiformes; family Charadriidae; genus Pluvialis; species Pluvialis apricaria. The sequence continues at coordinate 59,318,658 of CM030010.1, read as the reverse complement.
TGGATGGGCCTTTGAGCAACCTGGTCTGGTGGGAGGTGTCCCTGCCCATGGCAGGGGGGTTGGAACTAGATGATCTTTAGATGTTCCAACCTAAACCATTCTATGATCCACCAATTTTTTTTATTTCTTTTTTTTTGTTGTTGTTGTTGTTGTGAAGTGAATTAACACTTCAGAGCTTGCTTTCCTTGTGGCTTACTGGCAAATGAAGTATGACAATATACATTCCAAGTAAGAATTAATATTTCTGTCTGACTAATCTATGAGCTCTCAAAACTTTTCAAACAGATAGCATGAGATGTATTGCCAAAGCTCATGCATTAACGCTGTGTGATGTAAATTATTTAATTGAACTCTGGCAACCTGCTAACCAAACTGTGAACCTTACATCGTGCACTAAGTACATATATGGATTAAGATAAACTCTCTTGTAAGTAGTAAGAAATGAAAAGGGATTCCCATACATGTAGAAGGAAAATTGTAAAAACATACTGCTAAAATAGTTTAGAAACCAGGCAATCAATTGGTATTAAAGCACCATGTAAAGATCATGGAAATGCAGCATACTGAACATAAGTGGTCAAGCCTCAGGCAACCTGCTTAGTGGATGAGGGGAAACCTTTGGATGTTGTTTACTTGGACTTTAGTAAAGCCTTTGACACTGTTTCCCACAGCATTCTCCTGAAGAAACTGGCTGCTTATGGCTTGGCTGGGTGTACTTTTCACTGGGTAGAAAAGTGGCTGGACGGCTGGGCCCAGGTAGTGGTGGTGAATGGATTTAAATCCAGTTGGTGGCCGTTCACAAGTGGTGTCTCCCAGGGCTCAGTACTGGGGCCAGTTCTGTTTAATATCTTTACCAATGATCTGGACAAGGGGATCGAGTGCACCCTCAGTAAGTTTGCAGACACCACCAAGTTGGGCAGGAGTGTCAACCTGCTTGAGGGTGGGAAGGCTCTACAGAGGGATCTGGATAGGCTGGATTGATGCACTGAGGCCAATGGTATGAGGTTCAACAAGGGCAAGTGCCAGGTCCTGCAGCTGGGTCACAACAACCCCATGCAGCACTACAGGTTTGGGGAAGTGTGGCTGGAAAGCTGCCCAGTGGAAAAGGACCTAGGGGCATTGGTTGACAGCCAGCTGAATATGAGCCAGCAGTGTGCCCAGGTGGCCAAGAATAGCCGATAGCATCCTGGCCTGTATTAGGAATAGGATGGCCAGTAAGATTAGGAAAATGATCATCCCCCTGTACTCTGCACTGGTGAGGCTGCACCTCAAATACTGTGTTCAGTTTTGGGCCCCTCACTACAAGAAACACATTGAGGTGCTGGAGGGTGTCCAAAGAAGGGCAATGAAGCTGGTGAGGGGTCTAGAGCACAAGTCTTATGAGGAGTGGCTGAGGGAACTGGAGTTGTTTAGCCTGAAGAACAGGAGGCTGAGGGAAGACCTTATCACTCTCTACAGCTACCTAAAAGGAGGTTGTAGCGAGGTGGGGGTTGGTCACAGGCAATAGGACAAGCCTCAGGGTACGCCAGGGGACGTTTAGGATGGATAATAGGAAAAATTTCTTCACTGAAATGGTTGTCAGGCATTGGAACAGGCTGCCCTACGAAGCGGTTGAATCACTATGCCTGGAGGTATTCAAGAGATGTGTAGATGTGGTGCTTAGGGACATGGTTTAGTGGTGGACTTGGCAGTGTTAGGTTTATGGTTGGACTCAATGATCTTAAAGGTCTTTTCCAGCCTAAATGATTCTATGATTCTAGGTTGGTGCGATCTCAATAGGGACCTCTTTTTTCTAAAGATCTTCAAATGAGGTATGGTATTGTCTGTCACTTATGTAATGATTGGTTTATATTTATATTTTAAACAATTGTCAGTACAATAAGAATATATTCCTCTAAGGGGGGATAGCTGTGTTAGCTTGTTACATAACTGAACCTGTAGTAATTACAATGAACTATTCAGGGAAAAAATGTGAATATAACTTATGGGGTGCCTCCATGTGTGGTAAGCTACAGTTTTCACACGTTGAGCTAACAGTTGCTGAATGTAGACTCAAGCTTGTTAACTGAACAGTTAGGTTGAAATAGCTGTTTCTTTATTTCTTGACAGATAAGGTAATAAAATCTGAGAATATGATACATGAATCCCGCTATGAAGTATAAATAAAAGGAGAATTGGAGCTGCACTTTTTATAACCTTTGGATAATTGCTTGCAAAACCAGAAAAGCTTTTAACTTGTACTACTCAGTGAAGTCAAAGATCGCAAACATCTATCCTTTATTGGAGCATGGTATTGAATGCTGCAGACTGCCTTTACACAGTCTGCAGCTGTAATACGTTCTGAAAATTTTTCTCTTTCTATAGCCACAGTGCTTTGACTCTAGACGTGCTGTCGTGCCTTCTTTTCTTCCAGCAATGCAGCCTAATAATGTTTTCAGCTCAACACCCAACTTCAGCTGTGCTAGCAGATAACTAGAAGCCTGCAGTTGATAAAGGAGGAGAAAAGTAATAGCAATCACAGTGTTGACACAAAATAAACGAAGGGCACAGTTTTCTAGAAAATGGAGTCAAGCAATAGCAAGAGGATTAGAAAACAGTGGGACATCCGGCCTGCAGAGCTACCCTGAGAGTTTTTCTCCTAAAACTACTTGGAGAGATGAGTACTTCCTTCCAGCCATGTTCATGAGGTTTTTTATGAGTGCCTAAAATGCCATTATGGAGGAAATTAAGCTGCAAACATAAATAGTCTGTGAAATAAAAAAAAAAAAATAAAATGCAGGTTCAAAAAGGAACTAGCCAGAATCACTCAGGTGCAAGTCAGGCTATATCCAAAGCTATATGGATGTTTCTTTAAATTGAGATATAATTTATCTTTTCTTCTGTTGTCCTTGACTGAAGGATATATATATCTCACAAAGTATTTAAAAGATAAACAGATGATAATCAAACGCAAAAAAGGATTTATTTTTTTAAATTAATCTGTAATATATTCCTATGCTGTAGGATGAAAGAGGATAAAATTTAGGTTCTCCCAGACTTTTTGACTGTGTAGCTTTGTCCTATCAGAATAGTGTTAGATACAGATATTTTAAAGCCTAAAATATGTATATGCTCCTTAGCCTTTTTATTGAAACTCCTCTTTAGCTAGTGGATCAACAAGCCTGCTACAGAGATTCTAAGAATTGGGTATTAAAAAGCAAACATTTGCATTTTTAAATTATTTTTAAATACTCAGTGTTTCTCTGTAATGTTACTTCCAAGAAGTGGTGAATCTGTTTCCACCATCATAATTGGCACCTTGGAGAATCTAACACATACAGCGCTGAATTTAAACTGGGTTTCATGAAGAAATGAGTCTGATGCTTTAGTAAGTCTAAGTTAAGAATGTATGTGTGGCTACAGGTGGCTGCTGTCACAGAACAGCTAGGAAGGTGTGTTGTCCTCGGACCAAAAAGTGACCTGAAATACAGAGCATGTTTTGTTGCTTAGCATGGATCACCTTCTTCCCAAAGTTTGGTTTGTTTTTTTTTTTCCTGTGTGCTTTTTCTTTAATTTAGCCTCTGCTGCTGTATCATTATAAGTAAATCATTCCTTACGGAGGAAGAGGAGAGAGAAAGGATGTTGACTGAGGCCAGAATCAGTCCCTGTTAGATGCAATATAAAGTAGCATCTCTGGAGAAATTTCTTAGGCTATCGTGAAACTTCTAGAACTCATTGTGGTTCTCAAAATAGCTCTACTGTGACACTGCAAGGTTTATGTTTGTTTTATGGGATAGGTGCCAGGTTATTTCCACATAGAAACACATTCGAAGAATAACTTCCCAGGCTTTCTTACCCCTCACAGGACATTCTGTGTAAGACTGCAGTCTGCTCTGTCTCCACATTCATTAAAAATGCTTCTGATTGACAGTGAATCTGCAGAATTTAGTGGAAATAATTTCCTTTTTATAAAAAGAAGTGATGGTGTATTATTCATAAGGGACAAACCTATCCAAGTACAAACTGAGCCATCACTTCTCACAACTGGAATTGCCATCTTTTTCCCAATAGTGGCACTTTGGAAGTTCTGCCCACTCTCTGCTGGGGACACTTGTTAATATGCTGTTGTACAGATGCTTGACTGCACCTCATTGAAGCTTTGATTTGGGTCTTTAGCTGGGAGGCTGTAGGAAGCCTGTCTGCCGAGTCATCTTCAAGTAGTACAAAACCAAGGTCACATTTGCTAGTCAGGTTGATTGGCCGTGATCTGTGGGACTGTTTGAGCATCAGGAAGGATGGATGTCACTCACCAGCAAAGAGCTGGGTGACACTTAGGTTTTACTTGAGAAAACAAAAAGGCTAATCTGGCCTTGGTCATAGTTTTGAGGAGATACTTCTGAGTAACAAATGGAAAGTTGTGTATTATGCAGTTTTTGAATTAGACTGTAATATAATACTGATTTCAATTATTTTGCATTTTTCAGTACTAGTCAGCTCTAACGTGTCTTTAGAGATTGACCATTTTTTAATATAGATTATCTCTGTAATGACTACAGTGCACTTCAGAAAGAGTAAAATTACCTATTCTAAGCACCTTTTGTGTGAATTAATGGTTCCCTGTTCTGGAAGCGGTGCACTTTGCCAGGTTTTTTTCTTTTTTTTTTTTTTTTTTTTTTTAAATCAGATGGGGAAATCTTGTAGGTACTAAAGAAATGTTTGCAATAAATAGAAAAATCTGAAAAGAGTGTGGAAGTTGTTTCTCAGGAGGGTATAGCCTGTATCATCAGGGAGGCGCCGTTTGATGGATCCCTTGCTGACTGCAGAATCATTTCTGAAAGCTTCCCTCCTTCTTGGGAATGACTGTCAGCTATAGCAAAGCATGTAAAGGGAAACCTGTCAAAGTGAGGAGGCCGCAAAGGTGGCAGAATAAGTGCTGTTTAATTGCCCCAAAGCAAGTAGGGAGAAGATTAGGCCCTTTATGAGGTCCCTGCACATTAACGTTTGCAGCAGAACTACCTTTGGCACAGTGGCCTCTTCCCATGTTGTACATATGATAGTGACCAGGGTTGGGTGCAGATATAGAAAGATTCATGCTGTTATGGTTGTCAAAGCTCAAAAAGTTCCACCTGGGGTTTGTAGACCCTACTTCGGCTGTGACACAGCGAGTGAATAATGTGGCAGGAGTTGTTGAGGATCTCTGTCCCATGTGAATGGGGACGTTTTTATCATAAATCCACCATGTGCCTTTTTCTTGTGCTTCATGTGATGACTGTTTTGTGCTAGTACCTCAGTATCTTGTGGCTTTGCTTTCGTTTATTGAGCAGGCTGCTGCTTTTTGCATATTTCATATAATTAGTTTCTATGAGATGTGCCAGCTGTGTCTCTAAAAAGTTTTCTGCAATGATACAGTGAAAGAAGAAATTAGTCAAGTGATGGGATGACATCAAAATAGGTTTTTTTAAATAGTGAAAGAAAGAGTGAGTTGTGATCCTATGATGAAGGGAATGCAGTGACAGTTTACCATCTAAATTGGGAAGGTCCAATCCTGATTTTAAAAATTTAGCTAGTTCTCCTAGATAACCATGTTCACCTCACCATAGATGTTTGTGTTGAACTATAATGATGTAGAATTCATCTTATTCCATGCAGTTATCAAATCCTTTCATTTCATCAAATTCTTTGAACCCCCTACACTTAGGGAAAATCAGAATATATAGATGACATTGGTATTAGGAGCTTTTGATCACCTTTGCATTTTGTCTGGAATGGGAGAAAAAAAATGAGGTCCAGGCTATGGCAGTCTGCACTGAAAAGTTTCTAATGGAATGTTATTCATAACACAAAAATCTCTGAAAATAATTTTGATAGCTGGATTGTCTTATCCCTAAAAAAAAAAATATATTCCTTAGAACTCAGGATATAGCAATATGTAAGAGAAGATTTGTATCACAAAATGGAAGAATCTGTTTTCATAAAATGTAGTACTTTGTTTTATGTTTTTAAAAAATCTCTAGGTATGGCAGTTTTGGTTTTTGTGGTTTTGTCCTAGAACAAGCCACCTTCTTATCAACTAATTTGCCAATATACTTATGTTTCTATAATACTCCAAACACAGGTCTAATTTCTTCACATTTGACTCCTGATTTTTACAGAGATTAACAAACAAGAGGTGTTTCTGAAGTACAGGAATGTAACTGATACCCAGGTTTCCTCTGTGTATGCTGTTGACATCCAGGTGAAGGGTGTATTTCAGTAAGTAATAATCTGAGACACTAGGTTCTTCAGTCTTTTTTGAGCACCTCAACGAACATCATGGCTTTCAGTACCATTGGGGGTTCATTAGCTTTCAGTGATTCTGTTAGCAAGTGTTCAGGTTTGAGGCTCATTTCTGATCTTAAGATATTCAACAGCAGAGCGTTGTCCTTGGAAAATCTTTTACTTTACTTGCACATGCAAGCCCAGCAGCAGACTATTCAAGATAAGTATTGAAATGCGTCAGCCTGTTTCAGATTGGAACAAATTCAACTGCATCAATTTCTAAAGAAGGAGATTGGTTAAATGACTGTTTTCGCTGAAGATTTGTCATTAGTTACAAAAGGTCAATGGAGTACTCTGCTACACATTATACTAAGGCTGTGAAAAGTTGACATAGTTGACCCTAAAATAATTTGTTGACCTCAGAAGTGACAGAAGCTTCTTTTGAAAGCTTTTCATGTCTTTCTAAGCGTCTTATAGACATACACTGCAATTGACTGATTTTTTTTTTCCTTTTTCACAATATTAAAAAATGAGGAAATGAGTCTGCATGCTGTTCAGTGCAGTTAGAGAAGGTATTTATACTCTTTTTTTTTTTTTGTTAATGTGCCTGTTTATCCTTATAAATAATTCTTCAAGAAACACTACCACAAGCATTATCTTTCATGAGCTCAGGAAGTCCTGTTGTCTGTCTGTCTGTGTTCTGCCTTCATCACTTAGTACCTCATACTCAACCCAAAATAATTACTTCATTCATTAGACTGCTGTTATTTTTATAAGCTCAGATGATGCTGATTGAGAAAATAAACTTTCAAGTGTAGTTTCAATCTAGCATATTCTTCTGGACATTCAAACTGAAGTGTTAGTATTTGAAATGAAAGTGACAAGGAAAGTATTTCTTCATAGCTCTTGTGAATAAATTACCATTACAGTAACACTTGCAGCAAACTAGAGATGAAGGAAAGTGTTAATTTACGTTTCAGTACTTGAAAGGCCTATATTTTAGCGGTCACTTCATATGCCAGAAATGTACCTTTTAATTTAGTCTAGGTAAACAACATGAGTGTTTTTTTTCCCCACTAGTTTTCACTAATTTGTGATAAGCATAGTTAAGTTAGGATGATGGACATGTTCCTTGCTGGGCTAATCGATACAGCAAATCACTTGCAAAACTAAAAAGTAATTATGAGGGGGCAGGATATGGAAGGGAAATAAAGCAAATCTGTTAGTTTGGAAGCTGTTTGAAGATAAAAGCCCCAGATTAAACATTCATGAATAAATTATCAAAGGCTTTATCAAATGGCTAAACCTTGGAAAAAGCTTGACAACACTCCTATGTCTCTTTCCTTGTCTGTCTAGAATACTTGCTTTATATAAATGCAAAAAGACTTCCTTGTTCAAGAGAAATCATTTAGTTTAAAAACATTCTGACTTTCTCCACAAGTGATTTCTGTCATTTAAAGGTAATTTTTGTTTGTAAAAGCAAACACCCTGAGGCACAGGGCTTTGGATTTTCTTTTAAAATTTTTTGTTATTAACCTTTCCAAAAGAGAATATGACATTTGTGTGTTAGACTGCAAACTTCATCTGCTAGGGTTTTTATGCAGTCATTGAAATACTATTTTTTTTTCCTTCCTGTTTTCCTCCTGGTATCTCAATTCTTCTAAAAACTTTTGTGAAGCAGTTATGAGTCTTCATATTGCTATAGTTAGTAACACGCTGAGCTGCTACTAACAGTCGGAAGTAATCATGGGAAATTGGGTGAGGTGGCTACTGGAAGAGAACCACACCCCATGTTGACATCTAAATCTAAAATATGTTTATTTGGCAAGACTGATACAGTGGGTCAGTAGCGATTCCTGTTCTACAGACATGTGCGTACCACACAGAAATCAGAGCTCAGTCCTACATTTCAGACCCGTCCAGTGCTGGGGTAATGGGATGCTCACTCAACCAGGCAAGAAGCAAGGTGTGTGGATGACAACTTGCCTACTGCATTTAGCAGTTGTTCTCATCATACTGCAGCTTCTGCAAGGTATCCGACATCCATGTATCACATTTCTCCCCTTTGGCCCCTCTGCCTGCCCTGGGACTATTGCCTTAAGTATTTATTGCTCTCTTCATTAGATCATTGGAGTAGTCATATAGCCCCAGGCCAATCTCTGACTTCCTCCTTCCTTGAGGCTAATTAGTGGTTGCTGCTGCTGTGGTTTCTATCACCGTCTGGCCTCCTGCCTGTATGTGTTATAAGAAATGTTACCTTTGTTATCCGGCACATGCTGGATTAATCTAGTCCGTTTGAGCTAGGCAGATTTAGCCAAGTCTCATTTATCTAGGCAGTGCCTTGGGTAGGTTACACCTGGTGGTGCATATTATGAAAATGAGAATTCTGGGGAGAATATTAACTGGACAGGCTAATGGCAGCCCCACAGTAAGGTGGTGTTAGCAGCCACCTATTTGGTGACACAGGAGCCCTGTAGTTATGAATATGGTAATAAACTGCCCATCTGTAGTTCTGATGTCTGCATCCCCTCCACGCCAACTTCTCTGTCCTCACGTGGAAGGGAGCCACAGAGCTCAGGTAATTGAATAATTAAAAATTGGATTTTACAAGGCACTTTATAGAAGCCTTTTTCTTCTCAAATATCTTTGCCTGAAATATAGTACTTCCCCAGTGCCTGAGTTCTGGCATGGTGAAAGGGTGCCTAAAACATTATTTTTTACTTTAAGGCTAACACTGAAAGCTGGCCTTGTGTTTTCCAGTGACTTGGATAAATTTGGAGGGTTTTTTAATTATTGTAAGTTGTTCTTTGTAGGTAGGCAACAACTCTAAATTGACGGAAGAACCTACAGAACAGAGAAGAGCAGTAGCTATTCATTCAGTTCCACTTGTCTGAAATCCTTTCTAGAAAGCAAAATACCATCTTTCAGAGCTGACTACCACAGTACTGCCAGCTTGTAAAGTCAGTTTCCCAGGGAACTTCTTGCTCATAGGCAGAGACTTCATTAGTTCTAAGTGTATAATAACAGTCGGAACACCATGGTATGCATATCCTTTTCCTAACCCGATATAAACTTATATAATTCCAGTATACATATGGAACTATATGATTCTATGATAAAAAGGCATTTGTACATACTTCTACTGATTCTCAGGCTTTAAAGACCTATGATGATTTAGGAAGCAGGTGTAGAGTTGTTTGCCCTTTTTGCAGCTTGTACCACTGCGGTAGGTACCAGAAATCCTGCAGGTCGTATGCAAGAAAACATATCTTTAAAATTGGTGAAAGCTTTCCTAGAGCAAAGAAGACTTTAGAAAGAGCCAGAATTGCTGATTCAGATTCAGAGGGAAACTCTGAGTCTGACTATATATATTATTTTTTTTCTGTACAGTGATGTAGTAAGGGAAAAGAGAGAATTCAACCCTATTGATTTTAGCGGGGCTCAGGATCCAGCTCCTGTAATCCTCGTCTGTAGGCGTGTGTAAACGTTTCCCTTCACTTCCTTTGAGATGCTGAGGAGGCAAAGTACAGAAGAGGGCCTCTAGGTCTTAACCACATATCCTGTGCATGACAAATGAGCAGCACTTATGTTGTTTCCATTTGAGTCTGGAGTCCCGTCCTGCACCTGTACAAACGGTAGCCTGGGAGGTGGATCAGGAGTGGTGCACTGGGTCAGCGCCTGGCGGTGGATCAGGCCGGCGTTAGTGAGACAGCACGTCTGGATGCTTCGCAGCACTTTTGTCTGCCCTCGTGCTTCAATTTAGGGATATCAGTTCAAATTCTTTTCAGTGCTGAACAGCTTTAAAAGCAAGGAATGTTTTGAGTAGTCCCGAGGGGCCATGTTGACTCCATGTATGTGACTCTCATACAATGAAAGGTTTCATAGAATTTAAGGATAACGCCCACAGCGTGAATTGCTAATGCCATTGCAGAGTGGCTGGGATCCAGCCACAATTCCTGCATTTCTTGAATGTCGCTACTACATCAGCTTCTCAGGACATTTTGTCCAAACGCTGGCAGGTTGACAGACAGGTCCATGTTTGGCCTGCAGCATTACTCACGCTCTGATGCTGTCAGTGATGAAACTGTATAGCATGGATTCAAAGCGGACTATAGGTGACAGCAGGTGTTCCATTACTCACTGTCTGATAACCCTTTTCTTACCTCGACCCCTGCTGCCCAACACAATGCAACTTGCTGTGCCACTGGACCTGTTATTGAATCTGTTTGTGGTGCTCAGATAATGCTCTGTAGGTGCCTGAGAAATTCTGTTGGGACTTTTAACTAGCTCCTTAAAAGGTCTGTGAAGATATTGTGATTTTCTGTACGATCTGTTTTGCTAAAACTGGATTCCCAAGCATGGAGCAGCAGACATTGAAGAACTAGTAATAGTTTGCTCTTTTACAGTACATTGATTGACGACCTGCAGCTGCTTTGCACACATCACATTTATCGGCATCATCCAGAGTTTGGGGTGGTTGTACCTATTTCATTCAGAGAAACACTGAGGCCTGGAGACGTTTTACGACCTGCCCAGAATCACATAGCACAAATGAACTATGAATCTGGAAATGTCTCCTTCCAGGGTATTCTGGCCTCAGCGTGTGCTAAAAGCACATTTCATGGATGGTCCACAACTAAGACTTTGTGAAGGGAGGCCACTTACCAATTTCTAGAGCTTGTTGGTGCTGGACTCTGCAGGCCCTTGCAAAGGCAGAGGAAGCAGCCTCATGTCTCATTGTGAGCCACTCTCAGGTGATTTTAATGCCTGACAGTGTATCCCTGTGAGCAGGGCCTGTGATGGGAAGTTATCCCTTTATGGCTTTTCAAAATATTGGCAGCTTCTTATATGCTTATATTTGGAATAACTGTTTCAAAGATGTTTGTAGTTTGTTATACATGTGAAAACATGTATCTTTATTTCTAAAAAGTTATTTATATAAAGTAATTTAGGTTAGGGGTTTGATTTTTTTTTTCTAATGTACATCTGTTATGGTCTCAATCTTTATGAAGTCCCATAGAATTGTCTAGATTGGAAGTGACCTTTAAGATCATTGAGTCCAACCATCAACCTAACACTGCCAAACCCACCACTAAACCATGTCCCTAAGCACCACTTCTACATGTCTTTTGAATACCTCCAGGGATGATGACTCAACAACCTCCCTGGGCACCCTGTTCCAATGCTTGATAACTCTTTCTGTGAAGAATTTTTTGCTAATATCCAATCTAACCCTGTTGTTTACCAGGACTTTAGTAAAGCCTTTGACACCATTTCCCACAGCATTCTCTTGGAGAAACTACCTGCTCATGGCTTGGATGGGTGTCCTCTTCAATGGGTGAAAAATTGGCTGGAAGGCCAGGCCCTCATGAGTGGCCTGCCCTTTCTTCCGAAGGTCATAAATTCCCCTTTTGTCCCTGAGTTGCAACCACAGCTCTCTGTTCAGCCAGACCAGTCTTTTTCCCCGATGGTTCATTTTCTGGCACGTAGGGATGGCCTGCTCCTGCACCTTTGAGACTTCCTTCCTGAAGGATGTCCAGCCTTCCTGGACTCCCTTGCCCTTCAGTCCTGCCTCCCAAGGGACTCTGTCAATCAGGCTCCTGAAAAGACCAAAGTCTGCCCTCCGTAAGTCCAAGATGGCAGTTCTGTTGACCCCTCTCCTTGCTTGTCTGTGGTGAATCATATTTAAGCAGTAGGTTTTTGGTTGGGGGGGGGAGGCACACGGACGGGGGATGACACACAGGATGGATTGTTTCTTGCTTTTTTTCTGTTTATCCGGCATTGATTTCTGGAGAACTCTGTATCAGTCATTTTTCCCTTTTGCGAACCATACAAGATGCTGTACGTTTGAACCAGATACTTAATATCCACAGTATTTTTTTCTGTTGTACGGAATATTACAAACTTTTATTCAAAGACCATAAGTTCAAATATGTAAATTGGCAGTTTTATTTTATTCATGATACCAAAGGTATTGTATTTTATTAGTGTTGAATTAACAAGAGTAAGCCTTGGGAAAACATCTTGGATCACACTGCACTCTGTGGTGGCTGAGTAACAAGAAGATATCCAGAAGCCAAAAGTCTTCTCTTCAGTGGTGAATACAACTGGAAACTATTGCTGAGAACGAATTTTGTCTGTTGTTTCGAAGTTTAAAGCTCTTTTGCCCTCTTCAATGTGACAAGTGATCCTTGATCTAATAAATGGGCTGGGATCCTGTTGAGGGGCCTATTAAACTTAATGTGCCAGTCTACTTGCATGCTACTGTTACTGTTGTGTCGAGAGGGTTGGCTGTTCATATCTTGATTTTCTCGAATCCTTTGCATTGTAGTAGTCTGAAAATTTGTTGAGCACCTGTTCAGGATAAAGTGCTGGCAGGGTACACAATAGAAATTGCTATATAATGTTACCTATGAAAAAGGCTGTATAAACACATTACAGTGCTTTGAAATTGGCACAGTCCTATGAAGTTCCAGCCTGCTTCCAAGAAAAAAAACAACAAACAACGCATTGACTCCAGCAAGATAACGTGCCCAGATCTGAAATCCATCACCTTAAACAATGAGAAGCTGACATAGCATTGTAATTGTACCAGTGTGGGCATTATGCCTAACTGCAGATGTCCTCAGAGTTCGTTGCTTTAGACGGGAATAAAATCCCAGGCTGCAAGTTTGCACGTGGCTATTGCGGAATTGGCATGAACTCCTGAAGAAGATAGCTTACTATTAAGAAAACATTTAGGCCTCCTGTAGTGATAATGTTAAGTCCCTGATGTGAAAACATGCCATAGCTATCTGGGCTGATACAAACTATTGCTCTGGAGTACGTGATGTTTACACATGACCTTTTAAAGATCTTGCAGTGCTTGGTAAATGATTCCTCTTATTAGCGGTAGTGAGTTTTGAGAAGTAAGTCTTGACCTTGAAATAATTGAAGAACGTCTTTAAAGAGATGTAATTTTGAAAAAAGAAAACCAATGATCCTCCACAGACTGCTTTTTTTTTTTTGTTTTGTTATCTTTGAGGGTTTTGTTTAGATCCATTAAGTACCCGTATATGCGTATATTTCTTAATCCTATCATTGTGAGGTTGGACTTAAAACCCTTACCAGACACTGCTGTATTGGCTGCTGTGATAGGGTAGAAACTGTACATTTCAATTTGCAGAAGTACTCACAATAAGGGGATGAGATAAGTATTTGCAGGTTTGAAACCTAGAGTAGCACGTTAATAGGATGAACATTATGTATGCATACGTGTTGACCTTGCACTGCCAGAAACAGTAATAAGCATACTAATGTAACATTATTCTCATACATAATAACCCTACTAAATAAACAGTTCAGCGTCAGCTTATTGTGATTTGTGAATACACATTTATTCTCTTCCTTTATGTGATAGTTTGGATATTAGAGGAAGTAGAGTCAATCTGGATTGAAAAATAGAAAGGGGATTAGATCCTTTTAATGTCACGACCAAGATTTTACAGTAGATGGCTACTCTATGAATTGATGGTAAATAAACTACCTTCATGTGCAAAGTATAGAAACTGTAAATATCGAGTGATTCAAGTCTTAGTTTTTAGTTTCTGTATTTTTGTAGTTCATATGGTGATTATGTGACCCTGAGAGCCTAAGTTCTCAAGAGAAACCAAGGCGAGTCAGTCCTGATAGAAAGCAGTTTAAACTCCTTCAAGAGTTTTTCTATAGTCCTGAGAATGGTTTCTTGTGTTGATGCAAAGATGACAAAACAATAGTTCTGTGCTTGTCAGATTTTCATTATTTTATCAAAAAATATAATAAGAACTGCTAATTCCCAACACCACACATTATGTCCTTTCATCAAAAATTCCCATTCTATAGGCAGGTATTAAGTGATGGAAGTTTTCAACATATGGTATGGCAATTAAGAAGGCAAATGTATGGTTACTTGTGATGTTCTACAGAATGTCAACACAGGTTAAGAAGATTGCAACTCTCAGTCCGATTTTTCGTGTAATTTTTATATGTGACAGCATCCTGAGCTTGGAAAGTTAATTATGAAAAAAAAGGAGTGATGCCTGTGCACTTTACTGCTATGGAAGGTGTTGAGAATCTCGTTACAAGGAAAATGTATTCAGATACTTTGGAAGGTCAGCTAGCATTTTCATTCTTTGTGAAAGCAAGCTGTGGAAACTAGTAGTATTATATGTCTAGATATATAAAAATTCCTTTAGGTCTCACGGAAAGCAAAGAAATAGCTGGAAGATGCTTCTACACCAGGTAGCAAGCAAGAATGAGGTAGTTCAGAAAACTGAGACTGATCCTGAGTACCAGGGGTTGGTGCTGGATGCAGGAGGTTGTGAGGACTGTTTAGATTGCAGGAAAAGGGAGGAACTGAAAAAGCACTTCCATCTTTGCTGTAATAAATGAGCACTTTGGACTCTAGTCTAGTATTTTCTACACTGTTCTGTCCATGTGATGTAAAATTTCTTAGTGGGGCCAAGATTCTTTCGTAGTCATACCTGATGTTTTCAGCTCTTTAAGATCTATGAAAAACTCATTGATCAAGATTTTACATTACATGCTGGGCAAACGACTTGGGTACCATTGATAATTCAGTACTTCTTTATTTTCTATATGATAGATTCACTGTTTGGGAAAACTGCAAGACAGCATTGAACAAAATCTTTTAATTCTTTATGCAATTTAGAAGACTTTGGAAGGTAATTTCATTAATCCACTGTTGGTTCCACTGGGAAAAATCTGCATTAACCAGAGATACATGGAGATTTCTGAAAGCTCCATGGTAGCAAGCACCTGCAATTTTACTAGTGTGAGCAAACTGTTTTCCATATTCAATCTGCTTCTTCAAGCAGAAGTGATAACCTGATTTCAAATAGCTTCACCACTGTGAGCTGTTCTTCCTCAATTATTGACATACATTGCATACACTTGCTTACTTCAATGTAAAATTTTTTGATGCACACTTCCTGATTAAGCTCACAAAGAAGAAATGACTTAATAACCATAATATCTATAGCCAAACTCTTCAAAGGAATTCAGAAATTTTTGCCATGCAGGACAGTCTGGCAAGTGAGGCAACTACTTATTATGAATTTATTGTGGCAGTATTTCTTGTGTATATCCAAGGTACGTATTTTTACCTTACAAGACTTTGTTATGTGTTGAACGGTGAAAGTTACATTATTGTACCATGGAAGATTAACTCAGTATTATTTAAGATGGACAGTGTACCAGTGGCACTGATAGTAGAGGTGCCACTAACAGTAACTGGCTCTTACTTAGGCACTTTCTTCTGGAGCTCTCAAGTGCTTTAGAGAGGAAATTACCATAGCCTGCGTACCAAATGTGTAATATTTGTAATGCGGTGCTAGAAAGTTTGTGGCTTGGGAAGGCGGAGGCTTATACTTTGCGAATCTCACTGGAAGAAAAGTCTTTACTGAATAAACTGGGAGGAGATGTTTCATAACAATTCCTAACCAACCCCATGTATTCATTGCCTTATCCATATGTCAAAACAGGGGGAGCTAAGGCTCAATGGAGAACATGCCTTGTCTGTAGATCATTTTAGACAAGCTTTAGGCAAGGCCAAGGAGTATCAGGTTTATAAATCAGGAAGAGATTTGGTTCAAAGGCCTTCTGAACCAACCAGAACCACCTTTGTTTTCTGGCTTTTGTCTTTGTTGGGTTTTTTTTTTAGAGGAAAGATTACTTTTATCTTGTTATACCTTAGAAGAGGGAAAACAGTAGCATCTTTGTGAATGTATGAATGATCAGAATCAGGGTTCAATCATAGGGTGCTAATTGCATTTACTGATTGTTCCCTAAGTGAAAGAACAATCTTTTGCTTTGACTATTGTGATAATAAGAAGAAGGAAATCTGCTGAACATATTAGCAGTAATGACATTACGGACCATGAAAAGGAAGCAGCTGAAATCTGGACATTTTCTGGCAGTGATGACATTTCTGCAGGCAATCAAAACCTAAAAGGCAGAAAGCTTCTCTCTCTCCTCCCTTTCTCCACCAAATGGTTCTTTTAATAGGTAATAGCTAGATGACTCAGTATCTGGCTGTCAAAGTACTCTTCCCATGCTGAATGGAGCAAGAGTTTCAAGAGCATAAAAGTGAATGGGCCACCCGTGTCGAACTCCTATTGAGCCTCTGAGTAACCCTGTTGCAGGTTTTTGTCTTCCCATCTATCCTTATCCAAAAGTTCTTGATCCTAATACTGCTTTCAAAACCATTGATTTTGACATACCCTTAAATTCTTGAGATGTTCTCCCTTTGTGTCTGATTCTGCTACAAAGCGATTTTGATGGTACATCTGACATCACTTCAGTATCTGCGTAGATGTTCTTATGCACAGGAATTAATACAGACTTTCAAAAGATAGATTAATAGGCAAAGGTCTACCTTTATTTAATATGTGAGTGTTGCCTTAATGTGAAATTGTTTGTACATTTGTTGTCTTTCAGTTTTCTTGTGACATGATCTGAATCTGTCTGTCATCTAATTCAATTGAACTTGTTTGGGCCACTTGTATCTGTTAGAGACTTATATTCATTATTAGCAAAATTTGTGGTTTTTTTACCTGATTACTTTTAAGTGTTAACTTGGGCAAGTTGAATTATTTGCTCTCACCAACAGGTTGTGTGAGTACATAAGTGAGGAGTTGCAAATAACAACAATAAAATCCTTTTTCTTCTCTGAAATTCTTACTGTGTTATAGTGAAGTCTCTAAACTTTGTAATAATATGGTTAACATTTGCTCTATGGCCTGTTTTTTGCATTCGACATATCTGAGGACCTAGTAGACTTTTGGATTTTGCATTGTATGGCCCATAGAAAGGGGCTGCCTCTCCTAGGTCTGCCAAAGACTGCTTCCTTCTCTGTGCGCGTTTGTGTGTACGCATACATGTGCACTCTAGCACTGTCTGCTTTATGCCTGTGTTTGAAAGGCAACAGTAAACAGGTGGTTTTGTACCATCTTTTCAGTTTGGATAGGGTTTTGCTGATTGCACTTAGTATCCCTTTAATTAGGGTTGATATTCTAGTCTTAATCCAGAAGCGATGTTTGGGCTTTGATGTTCAGCAGATGATCATGACCCTGTATTAACATCTGAGCAATATTGCCAGACCCTAGCATGCTTGTTCATGACTGACACCAAGGAGTCACTCTATGCCTTTATCCAAGAGAAATTATTCCAATAACGTTGTCTGACTTGCCAAGTAGGTTTATATGCAAACTATAACTTGTTCCAAACATTGTTGCCAAGTTAGTATTTTGTTCAGGAATATGAAAGTTCATATCACTGATTTTGGGACCTAAGTAAAGCTGTAGATGTTTTTTTATTTTATTTTTTTTTGCCTGAGAGCTCTGCACACATGTTGTTTTCACAAGAAGAACGCTGGACACTTTCGGCAGGTCTGTGGCCCTTGCTAGGACAGTGTTGTAACTGTAAGGGGTTAGGAGGATGTCTCGCTTCCTGGCTCAGACAGTCCTTGAATTTCAGATTAATCTTTAAAAGAAGATTCTTCTATTAATGCTTAACCTTGGTGGGAGTTATAACTTCCCGTTATATTATGAATATAGTTTTTCCCTGCCTCTAGTAAAATGCAACACTTAGTCATAGCAAAGTGTTAATGTTTAACTTCCTGTAAATTCTGCTTTCAGGATATTTAAGTACAGCACCATATAAATTTATTAACTCTGGGCAGCATATTAGGTGTAATACAGAGCCTAGTGCTTTTCAACATCCCATTCTTTTGAGGCAATGTTAAGTCATGCTGTCCAGTTTTACTAAGAAAGATGTTTGTAAAAAGTGGTTTATTCCATTTGTGATACCTTGAATATGTCACATCTGGGCAAGTGAATAATGGAACCCTCACTCAGACATCTGTACAAGGAATAGCCTTCCACTATGGTCAGCTCCCTGAAGGTTATATTGTGATGCTCAGAGCCAAATTTTCAATAGCTCTTCACACAAAATATGCCAGGCTCCTCGCAGCCTGACTTGTAAGGTAAAAAACCAAGAGCTCACTGTTTCCAAGCTTGTAGTCTGTTATTGTAGTTTCACTCCAAATGTTATTGCTACTTACCCACTGTGGAAAGCTACAGTTGTGTTTTGCAGATGGAAGGCCAAAGCACGTTGTCCTGTTAAGAGGTGTGTTTCTTTTGCAGCTGGCTTTCACCCATACCCATTCATTTGTGGACATGATTAGAGAAGTATGCTGCTATCTACAAATTTGATTACCTTGATTGACTTAAGTACCAGTCTAATTAGCTTTGACTCTGTGCTTGTGGTAGGCATGTAAAAACATTGTTAATGTCTTTGTTTCACTCTCTGGAAATAGCATGAGTAAAGTTTGCAGCTAATCTCCAAGCAGGTTATAAGTAGCTGGTGTGTAATTTTGGTGTATAAAGATCTTTAACTCTAATTTACACAGCGGCATGTGTAAACTGCTATGTTAGAGGACAGCTAGGTTTGTAATATATTATGAAGTATATCCTTTACTTTTTTTTTTTCTTTGAGACTGAGCCAAATCTCAAGACGCTTTTTTTTTTTTTTTTTAAATTCAGCACTTGCCCAAGTAAAAGCCCCATAGCCTCAGGGGGAGATTTGCTTCAGTCAAAGCTGATAAGGCCCTCTGGAGTTGCCTTAAAGTAGAAAGCTCTTTTGTGTATGTACTTGACTCAATGTATATTTGTGTGTCTGGCAGTCTAAAATGATAGATCAACTCCATGTGCTTTGCTAGACATGGAATTTTTTTACTTAGTTGTACTGCTAGTCCATTTTCTTTGTATGGGTAAAGGATGATCTATATAAATTCATATGAACAGTCATTAGATTTTTGGAGTCTCTATTATGTCACGAGAAAGACCTTGATAAAAGAAAAGGGCACAGGTTCCACCTGTGAAAAGGCAATAATAGAGTGGATTAAGTTCTTGAAGTTCAACATGGGGTTACAGCTGGCTGACAAAGTTACAGCATTGGATGGTTTCCAAGCTACCGAAGATACAGCTGGTCACAGCCAAGCAGCTGAGAGCATCTATTCTCTTCTGCTGCTTTCTGCAAGCTTTCTATAGGTGGGATATATACTAAGCTTTACATTTATATTAGATGATTTTGACACTTTGAAAGTAATTGGAAACACATAGTGAAACAAGTCACTATAGTCGTACGATAAACTTTCATCTATTAATTCTTTAATCTCACTCTGAGCCTGACCCAACGAAAGTTGGTTGTCCTCTTAACTTAAGAAAGAGGTTTGTATAGCAAGAACAGTCCAAGTCCTGGTTGTTTTGGCATCTGCTGAAGTCTTTCTTTTTATTATCGTTATCCAGTGCACGCGCATCTCGACCTGAAGTAATGTCCAGTGGATCAAAGACACACTGCTATATTTCACGAGCATAGTTTCACAAGAGTGTTTAAAGCATGGGAGAAGAGCGTACTTTCTTTGAAGACTTTTTTTCAGGGAAGTATGCTGTTTGAAATAATCGAGTCTAAGGAGCAGGATGTATAAAAATATTTTACTGCTGTCTGTCAGGTTGAATATATGTCTCCTTAGGCACCAGAGCCAGTATCACTGCAAAAGTTCACAGGCAGCTGTAAGATGTAAACCAAAGTGAATGAGGTACTTCCTTTTTATTATTTTTGGTCTCTTGCAGTTGTGTACCTCCTGTACTAATTGAGACAAAATATTTTGAAGCATTTGTGTTCCGCTTGTTGTTTTCCCTTTCTGTAGATGCATGAACAGAGGGGATGCTTTTATAGATTATCCAGAAGAAACTGACATTTGGAGTTTGGGAGTAAGGCAGTCCTGGCCCGCTCTTTATTTATTTACTTTTGCTTGTAAGCAGTAATTGTGCTGCTTTGGTGCTGTTATGCAATAGAGACTTATTGAACCTTTTAAAGCCAGTTATTATTTTTTGTAATTAGAACTAACTTGTGCAGCTGTCACTAAGCTCCTCGTCAGAAGATATATTTATTATGTTAGAAACGAGAGGAGGCACGTGAGTAAGACTTTGAAAGGAATATGTTCTGCTCAGGGTAGGGTTTTATGTTTAAATGGGTGATCAGCATGTGTGGGTTAGACCAAGATGATTGCAGTACCAGTGCCTGACTAGTTATGTGCTGCCTTTAATCCTGTGGTATTGTATTTCATTGTCTCCCAGTACACTACTGTCACAACTGAAATAAAAACCCTCTAAATTCAATGAACACTTTAATCTGTCATCATAATCATGAAAGTCTTGTCAATCATGGCTTAAAAGTTAAGCATGCGGATCAAATCTGTAGTAAGAGGAGACACCTGGACTCCACAATGTAAGTGGAGATAGTCTAGGATATTAAATATTTGTTTCATTTGTGTTGTACAGTTTTAACTGAATATGGTGTTGATGTTGTTGTTCCACATCTTTAAAAATCTAGAAAGGCTATTCAGTGACTTTACAGGAGAAAATTTTTAGAATAGAATGAGACTGATGTGACAAATTATGTGATGGAAATTTTATTTGTTTTTGTCGTACTTTGGATTTTAGGTTTGCTCTTGAGCTGAGAAGAAAGACCAGAAAATGCGGAAAGGTCGTGTGGCTTATAAATAGCTTAAGGTAGATCACTGCAGGTTTACAAGAGGCACTAAAACTGAAAGAGACTGTAGTCACTTAATTGTGTATTTGGTTCAGCTACAATTTGTAAACAGATTTATTTGGTAAGTCTTTTGCTTTTACAGGATCATTTCAAATGCAGATTAAAAAATATCTTACTCCTTCATCATATAGCAGCTACCTCAGTATCTATCCATGGTACATATAATGATAAATTTCATACCCTCTCAATAAAGTCTAAGGCAATATTGCTAGTATTGTCAGATTAAACAAGTTGGGTTAAATCTATTTTAAAAGGTGGTACTCTTTTCAAGAAATTGCTTGAGTTCTGTAGGTGCTGTAACAGGACGGTGTAAAAAGTGAAATTGGAGTGTTATACTTTATCTTCAGAGTGTTTTGTGGTGTTTAAAGTGAAAAATTTGTTTGAAAGCACTTTAAGTGAGGTTTTCAAAAGCACTTGCATTGGTCAAAATAGATACTTGTTGAAAATTGTATCAAAACTCCCAACCTATGATGAGCATTCAGAGTAATCTGAATCATTGTTCCTTAGGTACTTTTGCTTTCACCACTGCCAGGGAAAATAACATGACTGACTGCGATAAGGGTTGTGAGTGGCTGACATACCGTTATTAGCATTGCCTCTCCCTTGCCATGATGAGACTCATTTTTCAGTGGCTTATGTTTTTGCCAAAAATTAACCGCAGTCTGGTGGTGTCTCTTTTTGAACAGGGCCAGCTGTTAAGGGAAATACATTCTGGCTTTGCCTGTTCTTTGTTAATAAAACCTTACATAGTCATAATTTGGAGTGAAAGATTGAGATTTAACCTTGGCTGGTATTATTATCAGGTTTAGATGACCTTCTGTTATTGTCATGTCAGGGGAAGAGATGACGCAAAGTTATAAGCCTTGGAAAAATCATTGTTTTCATATGCTTAACACAGCCCATGTTTGCACTGAGGTGAGCTATCCCAACCACTCCAAAGCAAAACCAACAGCCTGTGTTACAGCTCCCAAGAGTGCTGAGGGGGTGCCTAATTGGCACGTGGGTGCTTGAGCAGGACTTTTCTCCAGCTGTTGCACCTAGTTGCTGTTCTACTGGGCCTGGCAGCTGAGAGCCATATGGCCAGCAAAGAGAAAGGAAGCATTTTAAAAGGCAAAACGTGCAACGTGCTGTAGGTGTCCCTGCTGTGGCAGGGGGGTTGGACTTAGATGATCTCCAGAGGTCCCTTCCAACCCTGATGATACTGTGATACTGTGAAAACAGAAAAAAAATCAAATTGATGAGATACAAAGGGAAAAGAATGTGAGGAACTTGGTGGGAATTTATAGCAGAAGTAATAAATTGATATAGGACTTGGGAGGAAATAGAAAAGGCCATTTTGATTCTAACATGCTGTGGGGGTTTCAGCCCTGGTGTGGCCCATCCATCTAAACCTGTGTTCATCCCACTGAGACATGGGAGAGGTGTCCTCTTTTCCTCAGGAGAGAGGAGTTGGGCACCTTTGGTTGGTTGAGGAAGCTTTGAGGTTATGGGATTCCTTAGGCCAGAGTGAACTCTCAGAGAAAGTAATGACCAAATTTTCCCATGCACATACAAGACCATGTGCTTTAGTGCAAAGTTGCTCGGACTGAGCGTAACTCAACACAAGTAACACGAATGCCACAGCCAGGATCGATGTCTGCATAGTGCTTAGTGGATGGAAGGGTACCTGCCTTTTTCTGGGGTGGGGGAGTGCATTGACTGACACAGAAAAGTCCCGATTTCTCAACAGCAGTACCTGAAATCCTGCAGTCCTTCTCTGTCTTGAGCTATATCCTGTGTTATTGTGTAGATACTAGAGAAAGGTTGACTCGTGACAGACTCAACTTGAGAGTTAGCGTGTCCAAAGCACTGCATTTGAGAAAGATGATGTGCTTTCCACTGTTATTATGTTGTTGTTGTTTGCCGTTTTCCTGATAGCAGAACTTTGACACTGAGATATAATGTGACATCCTAAAGGTGGATGCAGGATTAAGTTTTAAGGACTTTTAATTCTGAAGCTTTTGTTTTTATACAACTAGAGTTGTACTGTCTAGTTACTTAACGGTACAGCTGCATGTCCTCAAAAAGTTCCTAAAGCTAATTCAAATTCTGTTGAGGCTGAAGAATAATTTAATTCTGATACCTTATTTCTTGTTTAATCTACGTTAGTATTTGAAAAAGTTAAATGAAGTTTAAATAGTTTTTCTCAATATGACATATGCTTTTTGCATCATAGGGCCAACTATTGATATGGCATGATAATAATACAATGGAATGGCAAGTTGAAATGATGAGAAGACTGTCATGCCTTGCTAGTGTAGAGTAGCTATCCCTACATACTTCAGCTGTCCCTCAGCAATATTTGTTAGCCAGGTGATAGCAGCTATTTCTGTGTTTGCAAAGATGACCATGTGTGCTTGGAGTGTTGTATGTTCATTAAAATAGTTTAGTGGCCTCACCACTAAAACTTAGTCTGTAAGAAATCAGCAGGCTGTTCCAGCCCAGGCTACTGGTATCTATTTCAGACTGCTTTAGCAAGATAGATCGTAATTCTAGTTTGTAGCTGGACACAAAAGCTGTGATCTGAGGTGAGTCATTTCATTGGTTGCCTTATAAATGTGATTCTTCACCTCTGACAGTATTTTAAATATCATCAGTTACACGCTTTCTGCCACAGTACTTTGGTGATAGAGTAACCTGTGAAAAATGCAAAGTTCAAGAATCTATTTGTTCTGCATTAAGTCTTCCTAAAATGAGGGTCACCTAAGCAGCAGTGTTTCCTATCCCAGTCCTCCTACTGAACAGAAAGGGGAGAGAGAAAATGTCAATATGATTAAACTTTGGGAATGTAATGCATCACAAGACTCCTCTAACTGAGCAGAGGTTTGCGATATATGTATGAATAGGTCAATGAAGGCCCTCCTAAAGCTACAGCCATGGCAAAGAACGTGGCCAAAGTGTTAGCATACATAAGGATGAAGAATAATGCAAAATATGCCGTAGATCTGTTAGGTAAACTAGTGGTGCCATTTTCACGAGAACATGAAAGCAACAATGATGAAACAAACAGAAAAAAATGCAAACTGGTGGGAGGAGGATTTGTAGGTAGAGCAACTTGCTCTCACACCTATTATCTGTGTTTATAAGGTCATGTGTGGTATCTGTAGAAAGTAGATAACCCACCTTATATTGTGGCATTACGAGAAGACACGTGTACCTGATGTTTTATGTAGTATTTAATGAGCCCAGTTTTCAGATTGGGCTGGGAGCTGGTAGCCAGCAGTGCAACTAAAAGGAGGAATATCCCTTAAGCACTCAAGCATCTAGCCCCAGAGAGCAGCACCAGCAGCATCTGCAAAGCTCTCAGGCAGCTTCAACCCAACAAAGTATCTGTGGGCTGGGCAGGGAAAACCCAACTTCAAACACTCCCAGTGCCTGAGTCCAAATAGGACCAAACAGGTGAAGTATGTTCAGAAAACTGTATCTGTGAGGAGTGTAGGCGGAGGGAGAGAGAAGTGGAAGTCATGCAGCGTGTAGGGAATACACAAAACCCAGGGCTCCTGCAAACCGTCTACTGCAGCTGTTACAGAAGGATGGAATCTTGGGACTTCTAGGCTAGATGGAAAACAAGAAAGATCGTCCAGTGGTTACCCGTAGCCAAGAATTGAATTTTATGTACATTTTGCTTGTTAAGGCTTATCTTCTACTTTATAATTGAAGACATTAGGTCTTGCTTAAGAAATTTCTGCCTTTGATTTCATTTTGAGCCAGTGTATTGTTAGGGGGGAAGATGAAGCAGAGTGAAACTTGCAGATGTAAAGTGACCTGCCTTTAGAGAAACTGTGAAAATAAGTTTTGAGTACAGACAGTTGTTGGAAGGAGGACTTGCTCTTGGGAAAGTGCTTGAGAACCCAAGGGCTGAGAGATGCTTCTTGCCAGGCTCTGCAGGAGAGGCTGTGTCAGGCTGTTCCTCACCAGCTGCTGACTCCTGGAATAGAGCAGCTCTGCTGGACATGCCTTAGTGCTTCTCCTGTAGGAGTCACGTGGGAGAGAGAGCTCAGGACTGCGGACAAAGCATGAGATGTTTCGGCCTTACCATGCTGAAAGACTCACTGCAGAATCAGAGAAAACTTAGGAAAAGGTAATAATAGTAATGATTGATGATATGGAGAAAATTCAGATGGAGAGATAATAAAAAATAGGGTATGTTCACGTTACAAAGGAGGCAAGCAGGAGAACATCTTGTATGTGCTATTTCACACAATGGTATCAAGAAACTGGGTAAGGAATATAAGTTTCTCAGTCTCATAACAATGTAGAAAGAGACATCTGTGATTTTACAAGACAGTAAACTCACCATTGACAAAAAGAAACAAATATTTCTTGAAGTATTTTTTTACACGGTGAGGCTTATTGTCACACATGGTTTCTTAGGCCAACGATTTTACAAGGTTAAGGGAAAAAAGGAGTAGACATTGATATAGTTATAAAATTAATTCAGAATGATAATACTGAATGATTTTAGAATTTTTGGAAGGGATGTTGCCTTTCATGCTTCAAGCATATTTAACTACCAGAGAAGAAAAAGACAGAATGTGTAAGTGTATGCGCAGTTTTGGCTATCTTACTAGTGATGATCACGGGATTCTTTGAGCTCCGTAGGTAGTATCTGGTACTAATGAAATGAAGCTAGGCTAGATGCCTCTAATCAGATGGTATTTAGCATGCACAGAAGTGGCACAAATAATCTGACTTAGGGAGGTCAGATTTCTTTGCTGTGGATCAGATAGATAGACTGATTTTGGCGTTTCCTCAGCCAAGTTGCATAATAGCCTCTGACATCTATCCAAGCCCTGAAATGCAATGATGTTTCATGGTGAGCCAAAAAGATGATGCACTGTGTGTGAAACAATGAATGTTATTTATCCAGCTGAGGCTCGAAATGAGGTAGATAATTTTATGAGGTAGGAAATTCAGGCAGGCTGTCCCAGACAGACCGAGGTACAAAGCAGACGACTGACATGCCAGGTGGGATGATTATGCAGAGCAGGAGGAAGGAAGAGTCCAAGTGTTATGTGAACTTAAAAAGCTGAGAAAAGAGGGAAGAGCAAAAAGGCTGATGAAGTAGGCTGGAATAGATCCATGCAGTGTTTGTAAGAACGTGCTCAGCTTCAGAGATAGAAATCTTCCCATTCTTCCCTACTTGGGATGGAATTGACGGCAGTGCTATGAGAAAGGACTGAGGATGTGTATGTCAAACCTCACATTGTCCCCATCAGGTGAGAGCTCAGCCTGTTGGGATGCCTCGGTACTGCTCGCTGAAGCCGGTGACCATTGCAGGAGGAGGAGGCTAGCGGGGTGTGGCAGTTAATCACGCAGCGTTAACTGGAGCCACCATACTGCTCGTGGTGTGCACATTTCACAGGAAGAGGTGTTAGGCTCAGCAGCTGCCACTGTGCCCTGCTGCCTACCTGCCTCGCTGGCCTGTACTGTCACTTGGTGCTCCTACAGCTGTAAAACACCGAGGTGCCAGTTTGCTGGGGAAGGGGTCCTCTCCTTGTGAGCAGCGAGGGGTTGGCTCTGTTCAGCGTGGTACTGCAAGTCCTTTCTGCGTTTGTTTGACAGGGAGAAATGCGGAATGGGATTAAATGATGGCAGTTGGGTTGTACTCTGGAAGTGGAAAGGAGATAGTTGAATCCATTGTCAAATTAGGGTGATGGAGCTTGAAACGCAACCAACAGGAGTTGTTTTGCCAGTGTTACAGTTGAATTTGAAAGGATAGATTGGGTGGCTTGGTTGATTTGGTTCAGCTGACTTCTGGATATTTTAATCACACGATTTCAGCAAGGTTGGCGGTTTTATGCCTAATGATACTGAAGTAAATCTACTGACTTCAGCGAAGTTGCTCAGGATTTACTCTGAAAATGTAATTGGGTCAATTCATTTTTCTGACTTGACAGGCAAAGTCTTGTGTTGCTGTAAACTATGTGTGAAATGGACGTCCTTCAAAACGGCCAGGAAAATGTTCTTCTTTTCATGTACATATGGAATAGTCATTACCTTTAACAGTAGCTACGTGTGTGTGTCAAGTGACATGTGAGCAAGGTCCTGCACATTGTTAAAACAAGGAACAGGATTCTGAAATCTTCTGTTATCCTTAGGTTGGTTGCACCAGTTTGGTGTAGGAGCTCTTCCTTACAGAGACAGTACGTACTTGTTAGAGTTTGGTATAACCTGAGATGGGTAAATCCTTTTCCTTTGACTTGATAATGCCACTGTACTTCTTTCCAAAATTAGGAAAAACTTGACTTCCTAGATCAGCTGATGACCAAATGGCGAAGCATTCTGACATGCCTGGCAGGTGCTGATAGGGGGTGTCTAGGCTTCATCCACCAAATGTGTTTTCTTTTTTTTGTTTTCTTTTTTTTTTTTCTCCAGTCTGCTGCTTTGAAAAGTAGAATTTGTTTGCTGTAAGTATATCAATAAATGACGGAATACAGGTGGTGCCAGTGTAACAATATGCTAGTGCCATCCTTAGTTCTAAAGATGAAAATGTGGATTTATTTGAAAGACCTAACTGCTATGGCACAACTTCCACTTCCAGTTTGGGCCACTTAATTATTGACTCTATCTCCTTAGCAGCATAGGATTAGTCTTTAGAAGATTAAGAGAAAGTTATGGAGCCAAAGCTTGATGTAGGCAAACTGCATGTTGTCTGTCCCTCTGTTTTCAAAGTTCTTAGCTGGTGTGAAGCAATGTAACTTAGTCATCGTCACTGATTCATACCAATTGAAAACCTGAGACCAGTTTTTCCAGTGCCTCATAAATATGCATTATTACGGTGTATACTATTTCTTCTATAGCTAAAAATGTTTATCTGAGAAGAAAAACATTATTCTTGTTTTAGGCTTTTGATAGGTCAGTCCTTTTTTCCTTTGAGCGAGGAGAACCTGGTCATGCTTTTGGAATGTTCTTTTTTTCAGAAAGTAGATGAAGAACTGAACTAAAGAAAATCCTGCTTTTGCTGTCTAATGTGTGAACAATATACACCATCTTTACATTTTTGTGTCTTTAATAAATTAATGATGTCATAGTTTAACTCAGGATTCAAACCCAAGCACTGGAAAAATGCAATAATAAATAAATTTTAAGAGAATGTATTTTCCGTCTGTTGTATCTGACTTAAAAATATACATAGATCTAAAATTAAGATTTATGGTGTTCTTAAGAAGCAGATTAAGATAGATTCTCTTGTCTCTTAAAGCTTAAGTGCATAGCTGAGTCTTTCTCTAGTGTGAAGATGGCATGTTGGCTCCCACCCCTTAAAGTATGTGGCTGATTCATGTGACCTTTTTTGACATATGGCAAGGCATATAGCGGAGTACACACAATTTTAATCTGCTTTCCTCTAGTAAAAACTGTCTCCCATATAGCAGTATAAAAATAGTAGATCTGCCGCAGACCTCTGGCACTGCTGTGCACATAGAGGACAAATTATTAAACAGAAATAAGGCACATTGAGGCAACCTCTCCAAGAGCACAGCAATGATCTGACCATAGTCTATCTGTACTAATTATTTCTGATTTGGATCACTATAATCTGAGATTTTTGATTGCGAAGATTAGAATACCCATTACTAGGAGATGAATGTCACCAAAGTTGTGCTTAGTATTTTTGAAAATGTCTTGGAAAACCTGTTAATAGTTACATTCTTGTTCCTACATGGTCTCTACAATGGTACTACATTGGTAGTTATTTCGACAGCTACTTCTACTGAAGATTGAGAAGGATTTTGAGGTTTAATTGGAGGAATTTGGGGGAGGGGGAGAAATTGTTTGTTGCAACCTTATTATGGACTTTATATTGCTTATGTTAGAGTTAAAATATCAAGTGTCAAAGTCTAAAGCTTTTATCTGGCTGACGTCAGCTGTGTGTGGTGTGTGGAGTTTTTTTGTTTGTGGATATTTTTGTTTGTTTGCCAGTTCCTTATGGGCAGGTAAGAAAGGCAAAACATTTTGAACAGCTGACATCAAGTGCTTCAGAAGATAAATTCAGAAAAGTAATTGACTGTTAGGTTTTGAAAATATGCCCCCTTCTCCCCAGTTTCTTGACTTCTCAAAACTCCCTTGGTAGATATGAAATAGCAGTGGCATTAATTTTTTTGACATTTGAACGAAAGAAAAAATCCTTTCTAAACTTTCTCTTCATAAAAATTAGATTAGATTTTTGGAAGAATAAAATAGTTTCAAATATTTTTAAGCTAAACTAAGTTAAAAATGAAAACCAGCCTATCGTCTGGCATTTTACTGTTACTCCTTATCTATAGGTAAATCTAGTGAGCTTAGGAAAACAATGTGTTGGCAAACTTGGCTACTATAAACTAGCTTTTGCTTATTGCTCAGTATCATTAATCTGTACTAACCCAGCTCACTCCACTGAGATTCAACCTTTTGTTTTTCTTTCTAAGTTTTATATTTTTAATATACAAAGATGTTAAAAACAAACTACTTGCTAAATACTCTGGATTAAAGTCAATTCAGCATGGACGTTTCTGATACTATTCTGGAGAGATTTTTACCCCAGGCAAGAAAGTTCAGAATAGTTATGTCACATGCTCTGTAGCTTGTGCAAGCTGTAAAGATCTGTGGACTACTTGTAAGATGACACTGTGCCTAGTATAACTTTATTCACTGCTCCTTCTGCTGCAATGAGTCTCCACAAAATCCTCCAATTAGAGCAAAGTTATAAAACTTAAAACAGATGGAAAATTAATATTTATAGCAAAATACCCAGGGTTTTGATAACTGGAAACTATTGGAGCAACAGATGATGTTAGCAGTAAAGATTTAGAGAAAGCAGCCTGTTCAGGAAAACATGAAAGCCTGTGTAGTTTCTGAAGTAGTAGGTCATCTAGTGATGACCTTAAACATGAGTGTTAGCATTTCTGTGAACTGGAACCATCTGTAATTAATTGTTTAAAATGAATTGTTTTGTATTGGTAAAAAAATAAATAGATAAATATATATAAATTATTTACTCAAATGGTCCCCAAAACCCAGAAGTTTGCAAGATGCACATCTCATCTCACAATTTCTAAGAGGTTTGCAAATGTCACCACCTTGACAGAGATCCAAGTAGTGCAGAAATCAAAAAAGCTTTTAATGAGAGGGACAAGTGAGTCGTATCACTCAGTGGCCCTTAAATATTGCTGGCCTGATGAGCCAAAGGTCAGGGGTGGTGGTATGATTTCATTAATGCTGGCGTAAATCCAGAGTAATTTTCCTAACTTCAGTGGTGGTGTTACTTTGGAAATACTATAATAATAAGCATTTTTCTTGTGATTGACACGTACATCTGAATCTAGTAATCTCAGCATAAGGGCTTAGAAGGGATCAGCCCTTTATGTCAGAGGAAAGAACTGAACTGGAGCCCCTTCTTTGCCATCACTGTACACAGCTGCTAAACTGGCAGCTTAATGCTCTATGGAAATGTGGTTTGCTGGACAAAATTAATTTCTTCCTAAAATTCATAACTTGAAGTTACCTTCATGGGTTTCTGTTAGTGGCTTTAATGCCTTTTGCTGGTCTGTAGCTGAAGTTTTTTACTTTCAAAGTCCTGTTGTTTTCTCAAAAGGAAACTTGGTAGTAGACATGTTTGTGTGTGTGCATGTGCACAGCTATAACACACTTAAAGCTTAATAAAATCATAGAATCATCATGGTTGGAAGAGACCTTTAAGATCATTAAGTTCAAAATAATATTCTGCAAAACAGTATGAGAATATTTTGTTGTTATATGCTGAAAAACAGGTCATTACCTCATGAAGAACCTTCTAAGTTTCTCCTGCGTGTCCATGTTTGTGATCAACCCGAACTGCTGCACAGCTGTGTTGTGAGCTTGGGGTTAGGCCAGGAAATCACCACTGTGGACTAGGGAAGAGGTATGGGCAAGCACAGGGACTCTGATAAGTTTCAGTGTTAGCTGGGGGAGGGACAAAAAAAAGTTATGTGTATATAGAAACCTATGTGTTGTAACATGCCATTACCTGTGTAAGAGGTTTCCATAGCTATCTCTTGCAGGGGCTGGAGTGTTTCAGGAGAAAGTGGCAAGGTTCTCTATGCTGAAGTGACACTTGCTACTTTTCAGCATATAACCAAATATTCTTGCCTTGTTAAGTATGCTGTTGATAATGAATATCCTATGCCATTCTTGCTTTGTACAATACTGTTGTCTTAAACTTGTGTTGCATTATGCCACTACTGTGCCTATTAGAACAAGAAAGAAGGATTTTAGTGAGATTTATAATGTTCTGACATGAATAAACGTTTCCACCTTCAAGGCAAGAGCTTGAAATTGTATCAGTAATGGTTTTTTTCAGCATCTTAGTCTTTTAAGCCAGCTTGCCACAAATATATAATGCAAAGTAAGATTTGTCATTCATATGCATTTAAAAGCTGTGGGATGATAGCTCAGATGGTTTGCAAAATCTTGTAGCTGTTTAAAGTAGCAGACTGTTGCTCAGCTGTTTGCACAAAAACACCTGTGCACCTAATATCTATTACAAGCAGTGAGGTACAGCCACAGCAGAGGTACTTGTGCTCCTGCATGCATCACTGCTTTTGGAAATTCCACCCGCGCACTTGCCTCTCTTCAGCAGCTTTGAGAGTCCCACCTGTGGGTCTCTCTTCAGAGCAGCAGCAGTTCAGTACTCTGTGTCACAACCACAGCTGCTGCCTCTCCTCCTCGTTGGAGAAGGAGAAGCGCAAGCGTACTTTCCTTGCATTTTCAGGAACATTATGTCAAGGTCACTGAGAAGAGAGGAAGAATGTTGTACAGATGTTTGCTGTTTAGAAAGGATGTTGAAGGTTGGAGTGCAGAAATGAGGGATTTTATTTTTTCTTTAGAGGTGGTAGAAGACACTGGCTGTAGTATGTAAATATTTGTGGAGAAAGGACAATGAGTAGTAAAAGATTCCTTAGCAAAAACGTACAGGAACTAAGCTGTTGTGTTATGGCTAACAGATATAAACTGGCAGCAAAGCACCTTAGACAGTGTCTAACACCGCATACAGTGTTCTTAGTGTTTAGGGGATGGTGGGCCAGGTCGTGGTTTCTCATCTCTTGGATGTTTTGAGACGGAGGCTGGATGGTTTTTCCGGAGGATTTGCTGTTATAAATAAATGCAAATCTTTGGGCTTAATACAGGAATAACTGAATGAAATTTAATGCCCCTGATAAGTTTGATTTAAGAAGATTGAAGAAATGCTGTAACAATTCTGAGGAATACAAAGACTGTTTTGAGGGAAGGAAACAAACAATTTATTCTCTAGGGTTCATGGTGGAAAGCACAAGAATTGATGGACTTTGGTGCAGCAAGTTGGACATAAAGAAAAATGTTCCACTTGTCAGAACAGTGAAATACTGGGGGAAAAATGCCTGTGGAAGTTGCAGTAATAATTTAAAAGTGTTTTTTTTTTCCCTTGAGAAAGAGGGATGAACTGGATGACCGCTAAAGTTTCTCCCAGCTTCTTCTCTGAGAGCATATAGTGGATGACGTAGCTGTCAATTTTATCTTCAACTTCGTGAATCTTACTCTGGTTATCTTTTACTCCTGCTCAGCCAAAGTCTCTGGACTCCATGTAATGCATCTGTTTAATGCCCTTACATCCAAACACAAATTATATTCTACATAAAATTTCAAGAAAAAAAGTTACAACCCACCATCTTCTTTTTAGGTCCTCCAGGGAAAAGAGGTAAGCGGGGCAGAAGAGGAGAGACTGGTAAGTTTACAATTTCATAAGATCCATTGTTATTTGATGTCTGTGTTTTTGTGAGGACACCCAGCATGCCTTCATTTTTATTTTTATTGCTTGCGTGCTCTGAAGGAGAGTTCTGAAACTTCTCTGGTAAAAATTTGTGACCCTTGGCATATACCTGGTTGGCCTTCTAGATAGTTTTCTAGTCTTGGTTGTCAGTAAATTGTAGGCACACTTCATAATGCTTGACGTGGTACCATTGGTAACACATCGGTGATTGTCAAACCGTTTTGGTGTCTTCTCACGCTTGCGCAAATTAGAATAACTCCATGTGAGTCAGTAGTTGGAGTACTCTAAGTAACAGAATCATAGAATCTCCAAGACTGGAAAAGACCTGTAAGATCATCTAGTCAAATCATTAACCTAACACTGACAAGCCCACCACTAAACCATGTCCCTAAGCGCTATATCTACACGACCCTTAAATACCTCCAGGGATGGGAACTCCACCACTGCCCTGGGTAACGCGTTCCAATGCTTGATGACCCTTTCAGTAAA
Organism: Pluvialis apricaria; assembly: GCA_017639485.1. NCBI lineage: Eukaryota > Metazoa > Chordata > Aves > Charadriiformes > Charadriidae > Pluvialis > Pluvialis apricaria. The sequence goes on along the minus strand of CM030010.1, from coordinate 59,285,477 downwards.
GAAATTCTTCCTAATATCCAATCTAAACTTCCCTTGGCACAACTTGAAGCCATTTCCCCTTGTCCTATCACCTGTTACTTGACAGAACAGGTCGACTCCCACCTCTCTGCAACCTCCTTTCAGGTAGTTGTAGAAAGCAATAAGGTCTCCCCTGAGCCTCCTTTGCTCCAGGCTAAACAACCCCAGTTCCCTCAGCCGCTCCTCATAAGACGTGCTCCAGACCCCTCACCAGTTTTGTTGCCCTTCTTTGGACACGCTCTGGTGCCTCAATGCCCTTCTTGTGGTGAGGGGCCCAAAACCGAACACAGTACTCAAGATGTGGCCTCACCAGTGCCGAGTACAGGGGCAAAATCACCTCCCTGGTCCTACTGGCTGCACTGTTCCTGATACAGGCCAGGATGCCGTTGGCCTTCTTGACCACCTGGGCACATTGCTGGCTCATGTTCAGCCGGCTGTCAATCAACACCCCCAGGTCCCTCTCTGCTGAGCAGCTTTCCAGCCACTCCTCCCCAAGCCTGTACCGTTGATGGGGGTTGTTGTGGCCGAAGTGTAAGACCCAGCATTTCGTCTTATTGAAACTCACACAGTTTGACTTGGCCCATCGATCTAGTCTGTCTGAGCGCTTCTGCAAGGCCTCCCTACCCTCAGGCAGATCAGCACTTCCACCCAGCTTGGTGTTGTCTGCAAACTTACTGAGGGTGCACTTAATCCCCTCGTCCGGATCATTGATAAAGATATTAAACAAGACTGGCCCCAGTACTGAGCCCTGGGAGACACCACTCGTGACTGGCTGCCAGCTGGAATTAACTCCATTCACCACCACTCTCTGGGCCCAGCCTTCCAGCCAGTTTTTTACCCAGCAAGGTGTATGCCCATCCAAGCCACGAGCAGCCAGTTTGTCCAGGAGAATGCTGTGGGAAACGGCATCAAAGGCTTTGCTAAAGTCGAGATAGACCTCATCCATTAAGTGGGTGACCATGTTGTAGAAGGAGATCAGGTTAGTCAAGCAGGACCTGCCTTTCATAAACCCATGTCGACTGGGCCAGATCATCCAGTTGTCCTGTGCATACTGCGTGATGATACTCAGGATGATCTGCTCCATCAGCTTCCCCAGCACTGAAGTCAAACTGACAGGCCTCTAGTTTCCTGGATCCTCTTTCCGGCCCTTCTTGTTAGATGGGTGTCACATAGGCTAGTTTCCAATCTGCTGGGACCTCCCCAGTCAGCCACGACTGTTGGAAAATGGTGGAAAGCGGCTTGGTGAGCACCTCCGCCAGCTCTGTCAGAACTCTTGGGTGGATTCCATCCAATCCCATAGACTTGTGTATGTCAGTGTGCTGCAGCAGGTCACTGACCATTTCTTCCTGGATTGCAGGGGGATCATCCTGTTCCCAGTCTCTATCTTCTAGCTCAGGGGGTTGGATCCTCAGGGTGCAACTGGCCCTAAAGTCAGTGTTGCATCAGGCACCCTTGGTTTGAGATGAACCAGTTTATAAGGAAATAAAGAAGGAAATAAAATTACTTATGTTAAGAATGTTGGTGCTCAGGGAAATGATGTGATAAGTAAACTACTCTGTATGAGAGAAATTGTTGCTTACTAGAAATGAGTAGCAATTAAGCTCTTACGGAAATAAGAAAAAAGTTTCTTGGTTCGTTACCCAGTACCAGAGAGGCTGCTGTTGAGAGAATCCCGCTGTTGATGTGGAGCTTGAAATTTCGTTTGAGAGAATGTTATGAGATGCTGAGCACCTCTTCCTGCTGACATTCACAGGAACTGGAACCGTTGATTACCTTGTGGGATTGAGTCTTTCATAAAGGTGAACTTTCTGGAGGCGATGCAGGAGAAAATGAGTGTTTCTAATCTCCTTGGCTGTCTAGTCTAATCTGCCAGTTAGGAAAACCTTCCAATCAGCTTGACCTCTGTAAATCTTATGTAGCCTTTCTTATCTCTATAAATGATCATTTATCTGGCTCTTAAAAACTATTTCCATGTTTTCCTGCGTCACAAAACTGAAGCCATTTCCTGCCAAAAGTTAATATAAATCACCTTGGCGTTTCCATTCAGTGTTGGATTAGTATTTACTTGAGAAAAATGCTGTGGTACAGAAGGAAATTCTAGGGTTGAAGGTTGTCTTATAAATGGTGCTGGTGATTACTTTGCAGGATGCTTGTCGATTCATTTTACATCTCAAATAAACACATATTAAACTATTAACAAAGGAAATTGATCTCTCTCATTTAAAAACAGACCTGCACCTTAAAGTGCTGTTCAAGAATGTTTTCTAGGATAAAGAAATTGCCTTAGTTACTGGACAATAAAATTGCATTGTTAAAACCAAAGGGCTGTCAGTATTAAAAGCAATCTCAAAGTACAGCTGCTGCTGTTTTATACTCCTTTTGCACTTCACTTTATTCAGAAATTAGAGAGAGGCATAAAAGCTTAATGAAATGCCATTGATTTGGGAGCTGCAGCTGCTCAACTTAATAAGGCTGAAATAGTAGATTTGATTTGTGGCCCTTTGATAATGTTTCCAAGAACTGCTGTACAAAAGTCTTTGAGTCTAAATAATTGAAAAAATGTGCAAATATCACTTCACGAAGTGTGACATTTTAACAGGGAACATTTTATATGTGTGCTTTGAGAAAGGAAGGTGATGAAAAGAAAGTTCAGCACTGTCAGGTGGCCACTGAAACCTCCCCTCATAGGGAAAGTTGGAAGGCTGGAAGATGCTGGTGCACGTATGTCTTGAGGAGGTGCCAAGGTTAAATGCCAAGGGTACTTTCTGCAACTTTGCAGCCAAGCTGTGATCAAATACCAATTGGGTGGCTAGCTGAAGCTGGTGATGTGGTTACATATGCTGTATGTGGAGTCTGACAAAATGAATTGTAGTCCATGGCGGGTGTTTTTGGACTGGCATGAAATTGCATGGGAATGGATGGAGAAGCAACTTGCATAAGATTGCATGTCTGTAACTGAAGAACTGGTAAGGTGCGCTTGCATGCATTTAGGCATTAGTCATATTTACAAGTTACAAAGCACAACCAAAGCTAAAAAGTACTTCAATGGGAAAATGTGTACTGTGTATTAGCAGTGTTGTTCATTTACAATCCTGAGGCCTTGTGCTTGGCTTCATACGTATGTGTCTTTCTTTAATAACTTCATAAGCTTACATATTCTTTTTTTCTCTTTTTTTACCCTCTTTCCCTCTCCCCCGCCCCACAGGACCTCCTGTAAGTACAGTGATACATTGTTGGTTCTTCCAGAATCAGGGAGAAATCTGTTAGATCCTGTTAAGTTATCACCATGATAAAATGATCATGTATCATCAAGAGGGAATTTTGATATTTGTACTTATGCAGTATAAACACTCACTAATTGTCTTGGAGCTGAATAGTTTAATCAGAAAGTTCCTTAAGGAAAAAGTCTCTAAAACAATAAAGCTGTGCCTTCAATAAATAATAAACAATATAATAAATAAATAATAAACAATAAAGTGCCTTCAGCACTCCAGATAGCAGTTTGGATCACAATTCCACGTAAGTATGTTCTGTTCGTTTTGCTTAAGACTTGATAACAGGTATTTTACTGCAGTATAACAATGTGTGAGGATGCTGTCTTAAGTCTAGACTTGGTCACTCTGCCTTTAGCTGGGTAGTAACTTCCTCTGCAGTTATCACAGACTCTTGGGGTAAAGGCTCCGTGTTCTTTGGAGGTGTATGGCCTGTCCAGCTCATTGCAGTGTAACTGTTACTGAAGCCAGTAAGTGCTTGTGTAAAATGAATATTAAATAGTACTGTCCAGTTTAGTAAATTGATTGAATCTTGTGCTAACCCTGTTTGTAAGAAAACAGCTTCTCTCAGCCAGGGTTTTATGTTTGTTTTGGGTTTTGATTGGGGTTGGTTGGTTGGTTGTTTTTTTTCCCCCCTTTGTTGTGTATTCCCAGGGTAAGCCAAAAGTCTGACTTGCAGAACAGGACTAAACACACATATCTCAAACATTTGTATTTGTCATGCCATCCATGTGCACCATATGATGTAAAAGTGTGACCATTAAAACAGCATTTCTTTTACGGTGTTTGCAGACTTCTAACTATTTTTTGATTTGATAGATAGAGTATTTCCACAATATTTCAGGACCAGATTATCTGTCTAGTGCTATACTACATGCATATTTGAGAATAGTGAATTAATATGTTGAATTTCTGCTGTGATGTAATGATTTTACTGTAAACTGTATATACTGAGCAGTGATACTATTTATCCTTGAAAGGTATTGACCTTGTGCTCAGCAGTTCATCATGGGAAATTCATTTAACAACCCATCAATGAAAGGCCAGGCTTAATACGTATTTATTTGAAAGGAACACTGGCTTCCCCAATTTCTTTTGCAGTGTTCCCATGAAACACAAAGAACAACCATAAATCATGATACAAGTGATTTTCCTGTAGCAAGACAACATGGCAAGAGTTCCCTATGTGCCTCGTTATGAATGTCTTTGACTTCAGCTCCCTACTGTTTTAAGTCTAGGTCCATTAAAAAAAAAAAAATTAGATCGTGGCAATATTAACGAAAACCTGAAATAGCTCCCAAGAATGAATAATTTTCAGAAGTATCTGACTTAAAATTCCAAGTTTCGTATTCAAAACTTACAAGATTTCATCTTGCTGACAGGCAGTAAGGGTTTAAGTTGCTACAAGGCATTTAAAAATGTAATTTCTGTTCCTAATTCACTTTTTTATTTTCATAGACACAGTCTGGCTAGGGGCAACTCTTGTGAACTCAGTTATTGTTTTCACCTGGGAGACTGTGGTAATCGTTTTCATTTAAAATAGCAAATATTTGTATATCCCACATAGCACTGCACGGAATTAGGGGTATGTTGTGTTTTCAAAGGCTACTGCAGTGCTCTGTTTATTTTCCTTGTACATGACTTCTGAGTGTCACATGTGATAACAGTCAAAGGTTGGGGCTTTCAAATTTATTTTTTTTATGATCTGTTATAGCATTCTCAAATTTCTTATTTGGCACCTATGTTCTAGTGGTAGCCTGTGTATCTAATACTTTACTGCCTAGGCACTGAAACTTTTTTTCTTTTAACCACATATTGCCTCTCAGTTTACATGGATAATGCTCTTCATTATAAAAGGAATTTATTTCAGTGAGCATCCGAAGTAGCCAGTAGCCTTTTAATTAGAATGTTTATTTAAGTTAAAGCATATAACATCCATTGCCAAAGCCTTGTTTCTTCATTGTGTAGTACCTATTTCATATTTGTTGGTTTGTAGTATCATCACATATACAAAATTAATAGATATGCAAATTATAATTTGCTAGTAATGTACTCTGCATGTTTGTTATGTCATATGTCATGATTGTGTTGTTAATGTGTGTCATACCATTTCATCTCATTCAACCAGGGTCTACCAGGGCGAAATGGCTATCCGGTAACTCAACATATGTTTATGATAGCTTATGTTACTCTAAAATCATGTTTCTGTATTTTGGTTTTGCTTTATTACTGTCAAAAAGATATTTTTTTCTGTTTCTCAGATGCCTAAAAAATGTAGGAATTTTCTTAAAAAAAAAAAAAGGCAAAAAAAATCACTTTGAGAAGTTTTTAAAAAGAACCTGATTGTTTACAATGCATAAATGCAATGTGCTTATTGTTTGAAATTGTACATATTTTGTGTTGAGCATCTGCATTCTTACGTACAACATTATTATTTTACTCTTTTAAAAAAAGTCTGTAGCAGGACACTGTATCTTAATTTTCCGTTTTAGGAAGCTGTACAGTTGCCATATGGAACCTCTAAGTCCTTTCTTTTAACTGTATCCTGTTTCTCTTGACTGCTTCGTTCAATGCATTTTGAGCAAAATAAAATACTATCACAGAGGTCCATTCAAATGGCTGTGTTGTCTATCATGGAGTAATTTTCTGATAAGGTGTCTTTTTCTGTCAGTTTAATTCATATATTTAGGATTTATTGTCTGAAAAATATAATATATGAAATAATGCATCTTTCTAAAATCTAATAATAATATATTTCTTTCAAGTAGTCAGGCAAGCTGACTGCAGTGTCCCATTCAAGGAAAGAAGTATATGCTTTCTGTTACCTGTGTATTAGAAACCAAGTGACAAAATGTGCTAGTGAATACATTTCAGAGACGATACATACGCACAACATAGTGACTGTTAAAGGATCATAATGATCTTACTTTGAGCACTTGATAGTATAGCATGGAGGGGTCTCCCGTACTGATTTTCCTATGTATTTCATATAAAGATGCCTAATTTTTCAATTAATTTTAAAAGTGTTTCTGTTGGTAGATATAACTTGCATACATTGAACACCTGCAGGTAGAAGACAATTTCATAGAATATCAGGATGGGATGTGTTGAAAAGGACCTTTATAGATCATCTAGTCCAACCCCCTGCCATGGCCAGGAACATCTTTCACCAGACCAGGTTGCTCAAAGCCCCATCCAACTTGGCCTTGAATACTTTCAGGGACGGAGCATCTACAACTTCTCTGGGTAACCTGCTCCAGTGTCTCAACACCCTCATCACAAAAACAATTCTTCCTTATGTCTAATCTAAACCTGCCCTCTTTTAGTTTAAAATCATTTCCCCTTGTCCTGTCACTACAGGCCTTGGTAAAAAAAATAAATCTCTCTCCATTTTTCTTATAAGCCCCCTTTATATATTGAAAGGCCACAATAAAGTCTCACCAGAGCCTTCTCTTCTCCAGGCTGAACAACCCCAACTCTCTCAGCCTTTCGTTATTTAGAAGAGGTGTCCCATCCCTCTCATCATTTTTGTGGCCCTCCTCTGGACTGCTATAGCAGGTCCATGTCTGTCTTGTGCTGAGGGCCCCAGAGCTGGACGCAGCACTCCAGGTGGGGTCTCGCCAGATCGGAGTAGAGGGGCAGAATCACCTCCCTCAACCTGCTGGCCATGCTGTTTTTGATGCAGCCCATTTCAATGCTTTTCGCTGAGCATCTTCTGTAGTTGCAGAGTTGACTGAGAAATGTTACCAGTGAAGCGTTATCCAATGCTTATCTTTACTATTACAAGGAGTTGAAAGTCAGCTGGTGAGGAATCGATCATCAGTATCAAGAAACCTGCTTGGATATACTGAAATCAAGTTTCAGAGTACACATTCCCATTTCACTTATAGTGCTTAATCTGTGTAGGTGAGTACATAAGTGTGTGGAAGAGAAGATGGAGTGAAAAGCTTGCTAAAAAAACCTTCTTTGGTCATCATCCAGCTGTGAGCTTTATATACAAAGATTGTGATTTAGAAGAAAAGAGACTCACAGTGACAACAAACCAGCCCTTAGGCTCTTAGGTCACGACTTCTGTGGAAATTAAATATCTTTGGGGTATCTCATTCCAGTTAATGACCTTAATGCATGAGGTAAGGGTTATGTTGTGCAACGCTGTCCTGGTTTGAGGTAAAACATGACCAATTTTTTTCAGTAACTTTGCTTCTTAGCTAGGCCTCTTCTAACTACTGAAATTAACAGCATATTTTGTAGATAATGTTCGCTCTCAGAGTGATAAGACCTATGTTTATAGTTGATGCCAAGGCATGGTATGCAGAGAGACTCTTGCTTATACTTATTGCTATAACACCCAAGGCCACTTAACTTTGTTACTTGCGCTGTTGGAGGGTCAGAAGCGGAAAAGTGCAGTGGGGTCACACCTGCGGGGAGGAGCGGACAGGACAGGTGACCCAAAACTGGGCAACAGGGTATTCCATCCCATCTGCCTCATGCTCAGGATAAAAGCTGAGGGATCAAAGGGTCAGCCCTCTTTCTTCAATGGCCAGCGTCTGAGGAGGACTCTGTCTGTTCGTCTGCCTTTGATCCCGATCCTGAATCCAGATCCAGAATCTAATTTCTGTCCGTCACTGAGTCCAGCCTGGGACTCCCCCAGTGCCAGACGGTGATGAGATCGGGTGCCTGGGAGGTTGATACGATTTTGTATATATTTCTTTATTTTCTTTTTATTTTATTATTAATATTTCATATATATATATTTCATATATTAATATTCACTTCTTGGCCTAACATGTAAATTGAGGAAACGAGTGAATGTATTAGTGATGGACATGTTTTGAAGGTTCCACGGGGACAGTTAAAAAATATAATTTTCTTTAGAGCCTGAAGGTCCAGTCCTTTGTCCTGGGCCAGCTGTTTTCTTGAAGAGATTTGTTGTGGGATCTGAAGACAATAAAGGTTATTGGAAGCCATGTTATTGACATTTCTGGGTCTAATAGTGGCATTATTATGGGTAAAGTTGAGTCTGAATGCATTTCTGTGCATGTGCACAGCCATCTGTGTGTGCACAGGCAAACGTGTGCCTTCAGTAGTGCTTAGCACTGATTGAACTCTTTTTCCTGCTTGAAAATGACTGGGAATAGAATTTGGCTTTGGTTCTTGAAAGTTGTCACTTGGCTGGCTGTTTCGACCTGTTCAGTTACAGCCATATCCTCCTGCTTTGAACGGGAAATATGTAACAGCAAGTGCAATGCACTTTAAAAGTACTTATACAGCCCTGTAGAGCTCTATGAAAAGGCTATTAGTGTTTAAAGTTATTTCTCTAGAGTCCTATCTAACTCCTGTAGAAACCTTATTGCTTTAATCTTTATTGGATTTTGTAGGATATTCTGTGAGGATAGTGAGGTATATCTGCCATATATAATCTAAACAAACTGTCTGCTCAGTAGGCCAAAATATAATGTTGTGATCTCACAAAAGCTAGTGGCCATTTTCTCCAAGACGTAATTTTTCATTTTCTGTGCTCATTCTAATTTTAAAGATACCTTAAGAAATAATAATAATAATATCAGTAAAAGGAATGGCAGTGAGAAATCTGAGTTCCTGGGAAGATGTGGTATCAAAAGTCAAGAAAATAAGCTGGTCTTACTGCTAATGAGTAACACAGTTATTAAGGGGTTTATGAGACCGTGATTAATTGGATATTATGTAAGGCACTATGAATACTATAAAAAGTGTACAATCGTACAGCTCCTTTTATCCTCATTAAGAGCTTTGTATAACAGAGAGTGACCAAATTCAGAGTTGTAACTCTTCCAACTTCAGTTTAAAATTGAAATAGACTATCACATCTTCTCAAATTAAAGAGAACAAAAGAGTGCACAAACATTAGAGAATGAGAACACAGTCATTTGTTGCAGGGGTTTCGTATGACATTGTCACTTGGGAAATAACACTAGGACTTGGAAAAAAAAGGACAAAAAAATGCACAAAAAAACCCCCAGCAGCCTGTGAATGCAATGAAGAAGCCAAACCATGTAATGCTCTGCAGGGGAAAAAGAAACTTGTAAGCTGGTTGAATGGGTATAAGTTAGTTACTGTTTTCCATTGAAAAACTGAACCAGACTGAGACAATTTTTCCTACCCCTTCTCCCAAGCTGGGGTACAGATCAAGCTCAACATCCAGGTAAATCATTCTGGAACTTGTTGCATATATGGTGATAAAGCTGCACTGTCTTCAGAATGAAGTGTCAGAATATGAAGATGCCTGTATAGTATTGCTTCTTAAAAGAGGGGATCGGGGAAATTTCTCCTACGTCTTTCCATGATGCCAGTCTGCAGAGCATCTGATGTGCTTACAAGACATTTAGGAGCTGTGGAGCTGCTCCAAGTGACCATGTGCCTTGTATTAAATCCCATTTCTCCTAACATCCTTGTTTCATCTTCAAGAAATGTAGACGGATTCCTCTCTTGCAGAAAAGGATGTTTCTAAATTGGAGATTGTTCTCCTGTAACTGTAAAATATCATCACTTGCTCAAAACTGAAACTTTGCAATTTCATCTGTCATTTCATTTAAAATTTTGCTAACTCTTGAAAGACTTACCTCTGAATGGTGAAGACAACACACTGGCAAAGCTTAGAGCTATAGGAAGACTATTTCAATTGTTCTTTAGCCTGTTATAATTCCTTCAAGCTTAGAAAATGTCTTTATCATCACACTTTTCATTTTTGCACCTGTAAAAACGTGTCCCAGTAAACCATAAGACAAGCTGTTATCCTGATATGTAAAGAATTTCAGGTTGCTGTTAGAAGGTTCTGATTCCCCCTCACCCCCCTTTCTGTTCCTGTATTACTAAAAGGGAAGAGAATTCCAGCTAGAACAGAGAAGGTCTGTGAAGGGTTTGAGTTTGAAGAATTAGGCCTGGTTTGGAAGAACATGAAAACTTCTTTTGTGAGAAATTGGAAAAAGGCATTTTATTGTCCTGCTGTGTTGCTTTGTCTTTGATGGTGCTTCATATTTCATTTTCTGCTGTGTCTCCTGTTAGAGACTGGCGCTGTGTAGGCAAATGTGTGGTAAGTAGCAGCATAGCACAGACACCTCCCTTTTCCTTCCTCCCTCCTTCCTTTCATATCATGAAACTCAGGTGTAATTATATGGGGTAAATTTCCTGTGCAGTTTGGAAAGAGCACATTTGTGTAGGGCAAAGCATTGAGCCTTCATTCTTTGTTCCACGCAGCAGCCAGACAAGGCTATGTCTAAGGGCTCCTTTGTATTTGCCTACATTAAGCAACCAAGAAATCTGGCTCTTCTTCCACCTCTTCATTTTTAAGAAGCATAAAGCAGTTGCAAAACCAGACAGAAATACTGATGTGGGACTTGGGGCAAGTATTCAGTATCAGCAATAACTTCTTAAAAGGTACCGCGTCTTCTCAGGTATATTACATACATGTTGTCTGTTTAAAAATGAGAAAACCCAATGCCATTGTGAGTCAGGAGCAGGAGGCTTACCTGCATGGGAAGGTTACCCTGGGGGTTTTCTTCCTCTTGTCTTTGCCTCCAATTCCGTGCACATCATCGGAGATCACAAATCTCAAAGAATGTTTCTCATTTGTGCATGAGGTATCAGGACCAATATAGCACAGGAGCTTGCCTATGACTGGAAGTACAAGCTGTGGGTATGACATTTCAGTAATTTGTCTATGATCGAGGTTTGGAACTGACCTTGTTTCTGGGAGAGTTTTCACAGGAGATTCCAGGCCATCTACAATGTTAGGGGAGTACCAGTTTGATTTTGGAGGTATTTTATGTATTCTTTAAACTAAGTGACATTTCTAGCATAAGAAATGAAATACAATTGATGCATAAAGTTTTCTTATTAGGCTGTCTTGTGGGATGTCTGCTTTTCCAGTTTATTTCTTCTCTGTAGTGTTGCTGAAAAAATAATACAAGAATTGCTTGGCAAGATTTATTTTCTCCCACTTAACAGATCTGATGTGCAAGTCTACCAAAAAACGGGGTAGGTGTCGGTTGGGCTTTTTGTGTCAGTTCAGATGTATCTAGTAGTCTTTATTCTGTTGTTATTTTTTAGTGTAAATAAAGCATATAGTATGTAAAATTAATCCCACCCAAATGCAAGTTTTTCAACCTCAGATACTATGGCAGCTCAGTTGCTGTAAAACAAACATAACTGGAATAATCAAAAGAGAAGAAATGACCAAAGATTGAGAGTTTTTAGTCTGCGATTAAGCACAGCCTGTGGCAGCATTAAGCACTTCTGCAACAGCTGTGGTATTTCCAGTAGCTGGTCAGGTGCCCTCTTTTTTACAGTTGTAATAAAATATAAATGTCTAAGCTCAAGGAGCAGCTATGTTGGTTCCTGACCTTACCCTGAGGATTTGGCTTGGTGATCCTATAGAAGTTTCCTACTCTACAGCATTTCTTTTTCTCAACAGGTGTCTTCGCAGACCACCTTTTATTTTTGGCATTTGACCAAAGTAGCGTCTTAAACACATACCAGCAAAATTCTTGCAATAAATTTCAGGTTTGGTAGTGAAGCATTGATAACTATTTCAGGTTTTACTTTTTTTTTTTTTTTTTTTTTGTTATTTTTAAATACACAGAAAATTCAAAACATCTGGAATCTCAAAGGCTTTTTTGTACTGTGATCTTAGTATGCATTTTCTCAGTTCGATATACTTCATCCTTATTTTTAGTCCTGGCAGAGGTGATTGGCTTGGGACACATGAGGTTTTCAGTTGATCCATTTGCCTCAAACTTCTTGCTTGTTCTCAGGGAGTGGAGAGAATCCTCTGCTTTCTTCAAAGAGATACAGTTGGTCGGTTGTCCATCTCAAAAGGTTGCTGGATTTACAAATATCTTTATTCATAACCATGTACTCCTTGCCCATTTTTCCAAAAAGCTGCCAGCTGATGCCAATGCTTTAGATTCAGCAGAAAATGATTGACTACTCACGATGAGCATAAATTGAGTCCATAGACCTTTTCTTATTTCACATAACCACTTTCCATTAATTCATTCACTGCAACAAATAGAAACTCCAAATAGTCTTACCATGGTTCACCAAAACTCTGCATACAAGCCATTTGTTAGTGAGCCTTCCAAGAACACACTGCAGCTCACGTGCAGTGTAAGACTAATCTGTCACAGCCAGTCCCTAGACTTCTTTGTATGCTGTACACAAGTGCTGCAGTCCTGTCACAGAAGCTTATAACAAGAGCTGAGCTTCTCCATTATAGTCAGGCCAGCAACTGCAGGAGTAAGAGCTGGGGAGATATGGCATTCGGTTCCACTCTCATACATGGAGCTAAGCCAGCTTTCTACAGCTGTAGGCAAAGGATGCTTTCAGTCTTTCCCATGGGTACATCTGTCAAGCCCAGCAGTCAATGGTAACTGTAGCTGCTGGAATTTATCGCTCTGAGTGATGGATACCAGTATGACCCTTTTCAAGCCATACCTGCGTTATGCGACGTGAGCCTTGAACAAAGGTCAACCAGAGATGGGTCCCTTGCTTAAGTATGAATTTTGCCTTGAAATAAAACCATAGATATGGTCCTAATTGCAATTTTTAACTGCAGTATCAAAAATTGCATTCTGGCAGTTAATATGCAGATAGGTAAGAGATAAAGTCTGCTCTGTAGAAAAGTGAGTTAGGCCTTTCTTGCTTGCAGTTGTTGCTATCCTGTAGTACTGGTTAATAGGCCTATAGTGGCAAGTTGTGTCAAATTGATGGTTCCCAGAAAACTTCAATGGCACCTCAAAAATCTTCCTAGCAGTCACAACACAGTGAATTGGAATTTATCAATAATACAATACCAGAATCCACAACAGTTACACGGTTCCCAAATACACAGAATCACAGAATGGTTTGAGTTGGAAGGGATCTAAAGATCATCCAGTTCCAGCCTTCCTGCCATGGGCAAGGACACCTCCCACTAGACCAGGTTGCTCAAAACCCCATCCAACCGGGCCTTGAACACTTCCACAACTTCCCTGGCAATTTGTTCCAGTGCCTCATCACCCTCATGCTTCAATTTAAACAGGCTCAGCACACACTTCCTGCGGAGCAGGTTAACTATGTAGTATTTCTGTGCCATGAGAACCAGAGGAAGGCTCTAAGAATGTGGTAATTTTTGAGAAAAATACTGCAGCTAAGGACATACTGTTAATACTCAGCAAATAAACTTCCAATTTTTCTTACAAATTGTGGGAAAGGCTGTAAATTCACATGGCTCTCTGAGTAGAAGCTGTGTCCTTTGTAATGACATCAGTTACATTAATACCATAATGTTTTTTATGACCTTTGGATCTATAAATAATATGTAATACAATTCATCAGTTTAATTTCTTTGTATGCTGATTTTTTTACAGTGACTGAAGATAATCATAAAAGTTGACTTGAACAGAAAAGTTTGAGACCTCTTAAGCTTACAGTTGCTATTAATTTTGTGTCACAGATGATAATTGAAGCTACACATCAGAACGTGTTTATTAGCTTCTTATAAGCCAGTTTTCATTTTGAATGAACCATGGGCTAAATGCTTTCATCTGTTACATTCATGCAATGCTGAGTGCATAAATAAGAGAAGGCAGTGTTTATTCCTGAAACTCCCTGGGGGACGCACAGAGTGCCCCAAGCTATTCTGTATCTGTGTCTGTGATAGTGAAGTAACAACTGCCTCATCTGCAAAAGGCAGCAATATAAGAAGGTATTTCTACCCTTTTCCTCACTTGCAATTATAAAAAGAAATTGCCATAGGTGAGCTTAAGTAGAAACTTCACATGGTGACTTAAGAAAACTACTTGTGCTGCAATAAATGCCTGTCTACATAGTATGTTCTGGTTTAAACTCATTAAACTGTCTAAATTATTTTAGTCTATTTTCTACATAGCATTACAAATAAGGTTGTAAAAAACTAGTGGAATAATAAAACAAAATTATAATAGATAACCTCAATGTATCCCTAGTAATACATACATTTGTTACCATACGCTGGACGCTCCAAGACCCTTCTAGCAGTTTCCATCTCAGATTCATGGACATCCTGCATTGCAGAATCCACATTTCTGCATGGCATTTTGTAGATGTCAGTGTGTGATGAGAACGTAGCACACAATGCTAGGATATGCTAGGATGCTGTGGGCTAGTGTGAAGCAGTGTAGATTAGACTCACAGCTGACATCAGTTCAAAATTATAGAACCCAATATATCTATCAGATAAATACAGTATTATAGCTGATAGTAGATAGATAAGGTAGGTGTAATTTTAAAATTAAATGTGGTTTTTTTTAGTATTTTCCTCTGCAGCTTTAAAAATTGCCCTCTCCTCTTTCATAATAAAGCATGTATAGGTAGAGGAAGGAATTAAGCTTGTTTGTCATTTATTTGACAGTATGCATAAATTTCTGGTCTCTCTAGGCTACGTCACTGAGTTCAGCTTGGCAGCTAAGCAGGTGGCACGCAGAAAGCTACAGTTATAATTTTCACATTTATGCTTTGGCAGCCATAATTGATGCTTGAACTGTACCTAAGATCATCCATACTTGCCTTTCTTTGGGCATGCCTCTTGAAATTTCCCAGTCATTTCTTCACAACGCGTGATGTAACTCTCCAGTGTAAGAGAAATAGCTTTATTTATGAAACAAATTGCTTTGGAGAAAAATGTTGTGTTCCAAGTGTTTTCCCAATATACGCATAGGTAGGAATTGTAATTCTAGGTCTCATTTCTCAATTTGTGTTTTGCAATTGCACATAGATGTAGAGCGAGTAAGCAGTGATAGTTAAAAATGTCTGTTACAATTTGCCTGAACTGTCTCTTCCTCACAAGGAGTTTTAAGATTCAAAGAAAATGTTAAATCACTTACAGTAGAAATCCGGTATTTAACTACTATTTATATCTGTCACGAATGGGAAGGGAAATCCCAAACTGTCTCATAAGAACTCTTAAGTTATTGATTCCTTCATCTTGAAGGAAGGTTGCAAACATGATGCGTCATTTTCTTTCACGCTGCATTTTTCATTTGGACTTATGATATAGCTGAAAGATATGTAAAACATAACTACTTGTACAGCTCCCAGATGAATACTCCTATGTGGGAGTTTAAGTGCATTGTTAATCCTAGCTGAGGTTAAGGGGTGTAAAATTTGATTGAAGAAACTTGTTGCTGAATCGCTAGACTGGGTGGTTGGGTACTGTGGTTTCCAGAAAGTGCAGGGTGGAAGTGTTTTCTTGAAGACTCTTTGGACACCTGCTTCCCCCCACAGTCAGCGTTCAGTTCCCGTTTATGAGAGAGGTGATGTGAGGAAGAGAACATCTGGAGCAGGCTGGCACCTCAACTGATTTTTTTTATAAAGCTGAATAAGGACCTTTTTCCCTACTGGGAATCAAAAAGTTCTTTTGTATGCTTGTAGTGGGCCCCACACTGTTTGGCATCATCCAGTAAGTACACCACAAATTATTTGGCTAATGTTTGTCAACCTAATAAGGTTCTCAGCTCTATGGTTTTGGGTTTCTTCTTTAATGTCAGAAGTTAGCTGATAGAACAAAGCCTTTAAGCACTTTTTCTCCGTTCCTGGGGATCTTTGGGATGGGCACATTTAGCATGTATCTTGCTTCTTGCATCACAAGGGTGTTGTCTGGACTACCCTTGTTCTCGTTTCCTCAGCTACATGCGTGCATATCAAAATCAAGATTAGTTAAAGTAGTTTCTAAATGCAAACATACTTGTCTCATAGGAAAGATTTATACAAGCAGCGTGGAATGTCAATTGGAGGTTTTTTTCTGTGACTGTGTAGGACATAGTTCATAAATCATCCTCACAAAGTGG
Organism: Pluvialis apricaria; assembly: GCA_017639485.1. Taxonomy (NCBI): domain Eukaryota; kingdom Metazoa; phylum Chordata; class Aves; order Charadriiformes; family Charadriidae; genus Pluvialis; species Pluvialis apricaria. The sequence goes on along the minus strand of CM030010.1, from coordinate 59,269,345 downwards.
TGGTTTTAGTTTGGGATTTTTGTTTGGTTTTTTTTTTCCTCCCCTCTTTGGCTTAAGGTAAAGTAATTAACATTTATTATGTTTGCTAATATTGAGATCTGCATATTACTGATAATCTAACAGAGGACCATTGAGTTAAGAATTCTTGTTTGCATTATTTTGTACACATTCACAGTAGCTGTTCCCAGTATAAATGAGAGGAATTTAACCCGTTGCTGCTTTGCCTTTCACAAAAGGAGCATGATGAAAAATGACAATGCACATGAGCACTTACCAGTTAAAAAGAATATTAAGTGTTTAATGAAGAAATCAGTTTCTTGCTGCTAAGAGATATTCATACCAAAATAAACTGCTGTTTGCTCCTACTTGTAAGGTTGGAATTCTTATCAAGTGAAGTAAAACCAGGATAAATCTGGAAATTGTAAAAAGTCACACTATTCTTTCTGTAACGGTTTCTCATTTTACCAGATCAATTGCACCTAAGATTAGGAAAGGTAAGGGTAGATTCTTCTACTTTTGTTCATGCTAAACAGCATTTATTCAGAGAAGCAATCCCCAAAATAACAAAATAAGTACTACTTACTATGAGAGGGCAAAGTGGACTTGGGACCTACGCTGAGAAAAAAAATAGGAGAAAAATTGTGGGTGCTAGGGAAGTTCTTTATTTCTTAGTACACAGATTTTTGTGAAACAGTTGTATCACTATACTGGAGTTTAAGGCTTACATTCAAATTCATATTTTAGTTCAGCAGTATTAGACATGTGCACTGAATTTTTGGCTTCCAGCAGTGGGAATTATCTTAGTTTGCCACTTGCAGTTAGTTTCAGAGGATAATGTTAACAATGGTACAGTTTTCCACAGGTGAGAGTGAACAGTGAAAGTGCTCCAAAAGCACTAAAAGTAACATGGCAGTTCAGTAACTTTTGTCATGCATAATGTAGCATTTGCATTGCTAGTCATTTTGGAAGTGCAAGTGCAGGTTCCTTTTTTTGGTAGGAATACTCCTCCTGAGTGAGGCTTGTGGTTTTCATTCAGATAGTTTGACTGATTAGCCAGTCTCTAAAGAGAAAATGACCTCAACTTTTCCACTTCCAGCTGTGTGGATCAATTATCATGTTTTTTTTTTTTTTTAGTCCACTCTGCATACGATAGATCTCTCATTTTAGGTCTCTCCCCTTAGGGTATATAAAGTGTAATCTGGTATTATCATCATATACAAATTGTTTCTCCCTGGATGGAAATGCAAAGAAACACACTTTTGTTCTTCATGCTGTCACCAGCTTCTGCAAAAATCCTTTTATAATCTTGAAAACCAGTTATGTCAGAAAAAAGTCATGAAAATGTTTTATTTGGATGTATTCATGTGCAGATCCACAAAACTTAAAATAATAGTCTAGAGATTTTGGGATTAAGTGTACTAATGAGATTGATAAAAGCTTTAGGATTTTAGAAGTTGTTTCACTGAACTATAATCTGGTTTTGGATTCACCTGGTCAGCTCTGGTGAAATTCAGTGTATGACTTGCTGGACTATGGCTCAGAAAGGCACAGGTATGAAACACTTGGATTTGCAGATTTTTTTGGCTGGGGGGTATAGCCCATGTTCTATACTGTAGGTTGATCTGACATCAGTAACTTTTGTTTGCTTGGTTAAATGTTTTGTTGGTTGAGTTTGCTTGTTTCTGTTTGTGCAGCAGTTGTCAAGGAAGAAGGAAAGACTTCTTTCTGACTGCACAATGAGACACTGTCTACCTGGGATTAAAAAGGGATTTCAGAATCAAAGTAGAAAAATCTCTGAATTTGTTTCTAGATAGGCAAGCTTTCAAAAAGCAAATGTATGAGTATGGAGAACCCTAGTAGCTTTTCCTAAGTAGCTTGAGGTGGGAAAACAGGCACCAACTCAATAGGAAGATTTTTGTAGAGATGAGCTTTTCTTCTCCAATGTAAAAACAACAAAAAAGAACCCAAAACCACCACACAAAAAAATCTGCTGCTTTTCATATAAATTCCAAAAATACATAAATGGAATTTGCTGTGAAAGAAAAAGAATTCTCAGGAGAAGTTATTTGGAAGTTGGGCCTGTATATCCTTTCACCTACAAATAAAAAGAAAGAACTGCAGAGGTAATTTGAAGCAGCATTGCTGCTGAGGCTCCGAATTAAAATGACAAGATTCTTCCAGCATCCTCTCAGTAGCCTCTGTTGAGCCAGTTATGAGCAAACCAAAATTCCCTTTAGACACTCCATCAGGCTGGTGAACATATGGCTCCAGGCTTTCCCCTTCATGGCTGCTTTATTGTATTGAGTCATTCTTGACTGACACTCTTTTCTTCCTCCTCTGTCTTTTGCTCCATTTGCTTACCCAGCAGTATGGTTTCTAGGTCCCTCAAATCTTTTGGCAGCCAATATGGTGTTGCACTTATACTCTCAAGCATCTGCTTACTTCTGATAAAACTTTTTTTTTTTTTTTAGTGTAAGCCTCAGCATTTTCTGGCTCGTTAATGCCTTTGATGTTTGCTCTTGAGTGAAATATTGAAAAGCAGAAAGTTCTTAAGTTTTCCCTATAATCTTTTATAAAAATACTGGGACCAACAGAAAGGTTATCCTATCTCAAACATTATCTCCTATTCAGACCCTATTCATTGTCATCTTCCAGGCACGAGTTACATGTGAGGTTACAATGAAGAATACGCAACTTCTCACTCCTCTTCCTCATCCTCCACACTCTTGTGAATGGGTCAACCTGCTACTTTCAACCTTGTCATGAATTTCCAAATGTTACACCTTGGGTTTAAATTGCAGTGTGCAGTGTTTTGCTTGAAAGGCCATTAGGACTGAGGTCTGAGGTCAGTGGGACAGGACATTAAGGCAATAAATGAGGTAAGTGTTCAGATGCCCAGTTAAAATAATATAACTAGTAAAAGCACAGACTTGCAAATAAAGATGCTGTATACCTGTCTGAGTACTTTATGTGACTTATAATTTTGTTATCACATGCTTAATGATTTTGTTTTCATAGTAACAGTAATAGACATTCCTTCTGGAAACCAAGTTTTGGTACTGATCATGGCAAGATTATATCAAAATTTTTCTTCAAGGACTAGAAATAATCCTTTCTTAAAATACGAATTCTTTCATTGCTACAGCCTTCTTTTCATGTTTAATTGGGGAAATAGAGCAGGTGGTGCATCATTAAAAACTATTTGGGGAAACGTTTCAGGAAGAATGAATGAAAAAGTTGTAGTGCATCCCTGAATTCTGCATTATTTCCTGGAACAAAATAATCTTTTTAGGTGTGCTTCATATAAGTTTTCCATAATAATTTATGGGTTTTGAGAATTTACTGGTTCCGAGTCATTCTGGAGGGGACAGAGTTGCATGCAGCACCATCAGCTTTTAACAAATGATTTATGCTATAGTGTGTTTAAGACAACAGTGGTGTCTTTAAACTAGCTGCATGTGTATATGTGCCTTTTAAATCTGGTAGGTACATGACAGACATATCTGAATGGGCTTGCATGTTGCAGAAGTTTATATTCCAGTATTTGAGCACATATGGCAGTACATAGCTGAAAGCACCTGCTTTGGTGTTTAAGTTTTAACGCGGTACATCTGCACAGGTTTTTTTTCATATGTTGTATCCCAGATGGAAATACTGCATTTATGGACCAGATCTAGGTATGAACATTGGCATTTTGGTTATCCTGGAATTGTTCAAACAAAGCTTTCTTTGACAAAATGATAGTGGAAAGAGAATTGGGGGTTTTATCTACGTGTTTATTTATAAACACTTCAGTACCTTGGGTTCTTGTTTTGTTCTCTTTTAAACCTTTTGTAACTCTTCCCCTCTTTTATGGAGATCTGTCTGCTCTGATTGATCTCCTTTGTTGTAAGTCAAAAGGGAAGTATCTCTGTGCAGCCATGTCTTTTTCTTAATTCCCTGAGAGCCCCATTCAAAATATGTGCCTGTACAGAAGGATAAAAGGATCATGATGGTCAGATTCTTCTATTCTAACAGAGCATAAATCAATTTAGTACCTGCTCTTGAGTTTTGCTAATCTTCCAAAGCTGATGGTTCTACTGAGGGAAGGTAAAAAATTGACTTCTGAAGGTTAGTTCGCTATGATATTGTGTTATTTACCAAAAGACTGTATTTTTATTTTGCCTTAATGGTCCTCATTCCCCCTGAAAAGAGAAGTTTTGTAGAAACCAAAAAAGAGATTGACTGAAAGAAGTGAAATGGATTTTTTTTTTATATTCTGTAAAGCCATCAAAACACAGATAACAAGAAAGATTGTTCTTTAGTAGGGCTTCAGTGAGCAAATGGATTCACTTCCATGGTAGCGTGAGGAGACAGATTCTTCAGAATTATTCCAGGAGAACAAAAATCTAATTCATCAAAGTCATCATGCCACAGCTGTTACAACAATCTATCTCCAACTAATTTTTGGGAAGTGACATTTTTCACAGTTTATTGTTTTCTCATCAACATGGCACCAACCACATCAAATGTATTCACACAGTGATGTTGGCGTTGATGAATTAGCCATGTGCTTTCTATTTACTGATATGGGAGTTTCAATTTCTTCAGGAAAAACAAGAACTTTTAGGTAGAACGTAGAAGATTTCTCTCTGGTCTGTGTGTATGTTCCCCGTGTTCATGTACTTGTTAAGCTATGCTGGAATTCAGTAGTGTAATGAAGCATTTTTATGGAAACACGTAGTTCTGCAACCCTTCACAAGACTGTTTTTATGGATGGGTGAAGCATATGGGGGTAAGCACTTTAAGATCACAATTTTAATACAATTCAGTTTTTAACACTGGGCAGTTACAATGTGCTGTTTCTCAGCTCATTGTACCATATATGATTTGTGAAGATTAGGCAGGTTCATTTTACAGTTTTCATAGAACCATAGAATGGTTTGGGTTGGAAAGGACCTTTAAAGATCATCTAGTCCAATCCCTCTGCCATGGGCAGGAATATCTTTCATAAATCAGGTTCCTCAAAGGCCTGTCCAACCTGATTTTTCATCTACGAGTATCCCCAAGTCCTTCTCTGCAGGGCTGCTCTCAGTCCTTTCTTCCCCTGGTCATTTTCTTGTTTTTTTCTTTTTTTTTTTCTTTTGAAGAAGTATCTATGTTTGGTGTTTCATACTTGAAGTTTTCATCTGCAATAAACAATTTTAGTCAGTGGTAAACAATCTCTTTAAAATGAACCAAAGCATAACAGGGTCTGCACAATTCTGTTCCATTCTTTACTATATCATGAACTATGTTGCTCTTACTTTTTCTGGGGTCAACGGTAGTTTCCCTTAGCAGTAATTTGTCATACAGATATGTCTGTAAAAATGTTGCTGTTGCTCATGAGATGTATAGGCTACAAGAAGAAAAACAGTGTCTGGCTGGAAGTCTTCTTACAAGCCTGATGAATGAAAACAACAAAGGTGCTTCACAGTTTGGGTTTCACAGTCATACTTAACCCTTTTTTCCTATATATTTGCAATGTGTGCAATGTTGGCCATGATAAATAGAGGGATGTCTACCTACAGTCTTGTAGAAGAGTTTGTTCCAACTTAGAGCTGCACAGTTCTTTCTCATGTTTTTTTACATATATATTTCAGCAGGAAGAGCAGTCGTAGTGCTCATACTCAAAAATGCATCCACACCACAACAAACTGCCTGTCAGACTTCCTGCATAACTATAAAAATAAAAAGTATCTTGGCAATTATTTTTCAGTTGTGAAATATACTTTTGAAAAGCTGTGACTATAATTTTTCTTGCTATAGAACTCTTTGTACTCCCTTATTGATACCATATGCGGTGCTTTTTTTGCAGTTCAGCCACTCTCTGAGTAGCCAAACTCTGAACAATTTTTCTTACTCCAAATTGCTTACTTCTAGACATAACTAGTCCATCTTATTGCAAAGGCGCTATTAGAGTATTCAGACTGCAGGTAGGGCTCCCAGCTGGGAGTCTTGTAATCTAGAGTGATGTTGCTCCAAGGAAAAGTTTTGGAGACTGTACCTGGCATTTCTGGTTTATTTTGGAGTCTTCAAAACTGTCCCACATCTTCCATCTTGTTCCATTATTGATGATTTCCATCATCTAATTTAGGCTAATCTGGACACTAGAGCCACTTCATGAAATTCATATCTTCAGGTCACATGTCCTTTTCTTTCTTGAATTTCAAAGAAACTAAAACATTTGAAAAAAATGCAAATATTTTCTTTTCTGTAACAAGAACAGGAAAATATATGTAAGATTCCTGCCAGTTCTGCTTGGCAGCCTACTACTAGCATTGGGTTATTGCTTTACATGTGCATACTGCATATTTCTCTGTACTGAAGGCACTACACTTGACAGGTTGTTTAAAATATAAATTGGAATAACTTCTGATTACCTTTACACTCATGAACTGAAGTCTCAGTGCTGAGAGCCTAGTCTAGGCATGGTGTAGCTTTTCTGGCTGGTGGAGGTGTAGTCCGGAGCCTTAATCATGATGCTGCTATTCTTCATTCTCCAGGTTTTATCAGGACCTTGCTTCTGAGTATCTTCTACGCTTCCAGGGTATGCTTTGAGATCCTTGTTGGCTTGATAAAGGCAATTTTATAGGAGTTTTTGACGGGAGATACATGGCTTGCAATCAAATGAGCGATTCCTGGAATTACAGGATGAGGCTATTAAGGACTTAAGAATGCAATTTTTTCCTTCTGTCTGTCTTTTTTTTTAAACTGACTGTACTGGGCTGTACTGGGGAAGGGTTGTGGTTCAAATCTTGAATGATTAATTTTGCATCAGTATTTTGAATGAGTCTAGGAGAAGCAAGATGTTGTTTCTGAAGGCTGAACTAAGATAAAAGCTCTAGCAGTTCAGATGGAACCCGTAAATTGCTGGTAAAGAAGATCAAGCAGCCTAACAGTGCTGTGAATTTTGTTGTTTTATAAAAAAAACTTCATTTAAAACTCTAAATCCCTACCTTGGAATACATTTATACTTACTATGCAATCTCCAGGTGATGATCCATCTAGCTAAGTTTTATGTCTCAGGTAGCAGATAATATGAATTGCCAGAGGAAAGAATTCAGGAAATTCTGAAATGGACATCTTTGAAAGAGCATTGTAGTACTTCATTTGTCTTTGTCAGTAATTTTGCTTTTTGGGGTAAAGGGGTTTTAGACAGCAGGCTCATCTTTCTGGTACACTTCTAGTTCATTCTTTTCACAGTCAGGTTTTCTCCAGCCCAAATGATCTGGATTATTTGTTGTTTTTTTTCAGTAATGTCCTGATTGCTGGCCAGAGAGACTTGTTGCAGGTTGATTTAGTGCACTTTTTTCTCCCAGGCTTGAAGTAAGTGAATTCTGTGCCTGGCTGTTCTCTCACACTGCTCTTAACAGTAATCACTTCCAGAACCAATAATGTTTCATCAGTAGGAGAAATTTAGCTACCTGATGAGTTTATCATACTCATTGCCTGCATAAGCTCTAAAACAAAACTTCACTAAAAAGAAATTGCATCAGACTTGCTAGGAATTATATATCCTTGCTAGGAATACAATATTACATCTAATTAAAGTCAGCCTTGATAAACCTGTAATTAACCAAAGGAGAGAGAAAGACAGACATGACGAGCCATCATTTTAATGGTATCATGATGAGGAAACCTGACAGGTTTGGGTTTTTTAACTTCTATCAATCTTGAACTAAAATAGGGGATTTGAAAAGGCAATGTGTCATCTTTCACCTTACCTGAACTCAGTGGGGATGATCTGTGAACCTGCTGCTTGAAACAGATTTTCTTTTTTTTTTTCCGCATAGGTATTTTTAAACTCAGTCTGACATAGTAACTGGTATGCAGCTCATACAGCTGCTATAAAGCTAGATTTCTGCTTTCTGCTGAATCTCCTATTGTATCGACATAAGAGATTTCAGGCAGCTGCAAGTAACAATTCAACAAACAAGTTTACTGTAGATTGTTTAGAAATATGGAATAATTTAGTTGCATGATTTAATCGGATAAGAGTTTCTGGATTCTGAAATGCTGCTGAATTCCTATATGTTAAAAAATGACTGGGGGATACCTTAAAATGTGATATTTTTTTTAAATTTTTTTATTGACAACTGAGTGCCAAATCAAACTCTTATTAAAGTCAGTGTGAAAACACACTTTTAATTCAGTACACTACAAACTGAGTCCAGAAAATACTTGTATGCTGGCCAGCTTCAGCTATGGCATTCTTATGTCTCACTAGCTTTATTTGTTGGGCTGACTCTGTCCATCGAAATGTTGAAATAACCGTGGCCACTTATTTGTGCCATGAAGTTCCAGTAAATTGAAACACAATCTAGCATGGTGTTACTGGAGCTCTGTTCAGTTTTCTGTATTCATGTCTCTCTCTCAAAGATACAGATGTTTCTATATTAATTTTGTGTATAAAGAGCATTTTAGACACCTACGGTCTGCATTGGGAGAGAGAATTTTTTCCAAAACACTTGATTTCACACCAAATAGTCAGGAAAAACAATGATTCAATTAATCATTCATTAATCATCAACAATGAGAAAAACAAGTTTGAGAAATTGTTATTCATTTGGAGATAATAATTGGCCTGCTTGTAATTTAATACACAATACTAGAATTGGATTAATTTGCGATGTCAAAAGAATGTGTTTGCAACAAATACATTTCTCTGCATACTTCCAATGAATATAAACTTACCAAAATTATGCAATGTTAAAATATGCCAATCCACTTTATTCAAAATCAAAAACCCAAAAGACTGCCTTTAGATAGAGGGTCGTCCGCATTTTATAAAGAAGAAATGATGCCTGGTTTCTGTTTATTATGTATCTTCTGGTTCACAACTCAGTCTCCTGAAGAGTATTCCTTAAATGAAAAAGGTCACTGAAGGATGAGTGGGGAAGTTAAGCGTAAGAAGATAATCCAAATCTTCCTCTTTTCCTTCCCTCAGAAGATTCTTTTATCATATAGTAGATTTCAACATGTGCTATCTTTTCTTATCTTCACTTTTCACTCAGAATTTTCTGAAGAAAGAAATATTGCAGTAAAGCTCCCTGAAGTAATAATACTGGCTGTCTTGTTGATAGGAACACTAAAGATTTCTGATGCATTTGCTTCTGTATTCAATTTCTAACAATAAGCCCTAAAATCCTTAAAATATTTACCTCCAGAGTAACTCACATGTAAACAGATGCTGATTCCATGGAAAACAACTGATTTTATGTAGCGTTCAAGATTTGACTAAAAATATCTTTCTTTGAGCAATATTACAGAAATTTATGGTATTCTTGAGAAGTGGAAGCTACTTTTCACAAAACCAGACCAAGATGGCACTCATATTCCCTTCCCTCCTTTGTGTTGTCTCTGTCCATATTAGGGTTATTAGATAGGTAGGTAGAGCTAAGGAAATAGTTGGGTATTATTTGGAAAAAAAATCTACTGAACAAACATCTTTACTATTGAGGATCTTGCGAAAAACTCTATCTAATACCATAAGTAAATGTCCAATAATAGCATACATTTAAAAATAGTAGTGGAAACCCAGAAGAAAAATTTTCAATACCATCTTTAGTATCTATAGCAAGCGAACAAATAGTTAGTGTACACGTCTGTTGTATAAACCGACTCATCCCCTTCTCTTTGATGATGATGTTGTCTAGTATTCCAAAATGTTTTATGGGGATTGTGTTATAGAAGACTATGTATTTGGTACTTGTCAAAAATGGCATGTTAATTTGTACGAGCAGTTATTTAGAGAGCTAAGCAGAAAGTAGTTTGAACTATATAGTGTGCTGCTCTGGAGACAATCAAGTTTAAGTAAAAAATGGACTATAGTTTGAAGTCTTTCTTTCAGACTGAGTGAAAATGTCTTTGAGTATTCTGTGAGACTTCCAGTGCAATTATGTAATGAATTTCAATAAATATTGGCATATATGGGATTTTTCTCAGTGCATCCTAAAGTAGCCTTATGTACTATTTCAGGTCATCTTTCTCACCCAGCCTGTATCAGTTGTGGAGATTCTGATTGTTTCTATTTTCAAAAAGTGTTTTCTCTCTCTTTCCAACACTAGAAAGAAGTAATTGAGGAAAGAAGGAGATTACCATGTTTTGCTGTTAAAGATTTAGTATTTTTATAGTGAAAGACTATTATTCATTTTCACAGTAATGACCTTTCATCTTCAGAGATCTTTTTTTTTCTCCTGTGGGGCAGTATGTCTCAAGCAAATTTCTCTTTCTTCTCCTATTCTATAAAGCAAACCCCAGTAGACTTTCCCAGACTTCAGAACAAATAGTCCTGATACAAAAGGAATCATGGGGGAAATTCCTATTATTTTCAGTTGTGAGCAGGTGCTTTTCTTCAGCCGACTGAGAATTTCTGATTCTTCTTTACTGAGACTCTTCAAAATGCTACATACTGTCCTTTAATTCAAGTGCAAGAGCTATGTAGCATGGATAAAAAGCAGGCAGAAATTTAACAGTAGTTAAAATATCTATTATTATAAGGGACCACAAATAGAATTTTTTTTTTTTATAATAAAGAAACATTCCCTGAAAGCAGTGCTTATATGCACAATACAAGCACTGCTACAGCTGCAAGAGCTGTTGGCTGGTCCCTCTAGGCCAACAGTTTGACCCTGCAATGAATTTTCCTTCTATAATTCTTTTCTGTATTCATTCATCATAAGAATAATTAAATCTTTTGGGCTAAGCTTGCAGCAGACCAAACAGTTAAATTTAGCTGCTGGCCCACACGGCCCTCTGGGGGACTTTATATACTTACCATGACTTTACTGTTGAGTGTCTTAACTGGTAATATCTGTAGTTTGCTTTCTAGAAGTAAATGTATTCATAGCCAAGATTCAGCTCAGCCTTCATTTTTGCACATGCAAGACTGTGTGTGCAAATATTACTAGATAAATATCCTGTAGCACAGTGCTAGAAAAATCTGGGAAAGCTAATAATTTGCAGATTTGCCTTGATTTTTGGGGTGTACAGTATCATATTTAGAAATTTGCTAAATAACTATTAGAACATTAGTAAATGCTGTATGTGTGCTGCCTGTGTGGGATCAAGAGGTGCTGAGGAAGCATGGTAATAAAAGCTGGCCTGTCATGCACTGGACAGCATTGCTTTCTTTATTGGATACCAGGGAAGAACCGTCTCAGAGATAACATTTGAAAGGTATGGTAGGTCATCCCAGCAGTCACAAACTTTCCCAGGACACCAGCACATAAAAAGGGTAGCGGTCAGGCAGATAACCAAGGTGCTGGTGACCTGCTTTGCTCTGTCAGCATGTCATCTACTCGTGATGTGACAGGAAACCACAGTAAGAGCTGGAGGGATGGAGAGGTAAGGGGTTTTATTCCCGTAGGGCTGCCCAGACACAATAACTTATTATTGGATCTGACAAGCAGGCAAGCAGGTTAGTGCACAGGCTTCTTAGAAAGCCAATAATTTACCAAAAATTATGAGTTTCATGGTATGTGCATCCAACTGACATCCTCTTTCATGCTAAGTATGTCTGGAGTTTTTAGCAGAATCCAGCCTAGGGCTGGGAGAGGACAGATAGCGAGGGAACTCACCAGATTGATACGGCATCACTTTTTCATAGTCTTCATTACTTTCTTGATAGCTGGTTGAACTGACTCATTCATATAGTACCTATTAGTAATAGTGCAGAAGGCTCCTGGGTGAAGGGGTCAGCAGAACCACTGCAGGCCTCATTTAGACTAAACTATTAGACCTTGAGTTTTGCTCACAAGCCGAACTAGTGCTCAGAAAGGGGGCAAAAGTCAGCAAGGATAAAATGGATCAACATAAAACCAGCAAATGTGTTATGTGCTGTCTTCTCTGCAACAGTGATCCAAATCAAGCAGCGTGAACAATCGGTCCTAAGGGGCTGTATGCTTAGGGAAGGCAGTCTGGAGAGAGTGCCTGTGAAGCTCCAGGGGGAAAGTCTGGCTGGAGTGCCAGCATTTAAGAGAAAATTTCTTTCCAGCAGATGTAAGCAAGTATCCCTTTCCCATGGGACTAAAAGCTCACAGTTTCAGCCCAACAGAGGGTATTAATGGCAGAAACAATTTCTCTGCCTCCTCTTATTCCATTCTCAGTGAAAGGTGACTTCACTGTTCATTTGTCAGAAGACATAGCAATTAAACATCAAATTTAAAATTAATCCAACTTTCTCTAGCCCTCTTCTCTCTCCTCTGGTCACCTAAACATGAAGTTTAGAACCAGCTTATGAGTTACAACAGTGTACATTCACGTTAAATCCTTTCTAAAATTTGCAAAATTTCCATCCACTGGAATCAAACTTTGGACTCTGAAGGAAATAAGTAACTTGTGAAGTATCAGCAAGGCTAACTCCATGTTTCCCAAGGGGGATGTGGGGTGGGGAAGAAAGCAGGATAAGGCATAGGAATTCTTGGCCAAAGTATAGGTGGCAATCTTTAGTTGCCTCAGTGAACTGCGTGAGCTGATGTTTCTTATTAACCATCATTATTATAATGTTAATTTAAATACAGATTAGTTATGAGATTTTAAGTGTTATCTCTTTTCTTCTTGCAACCATGTGATAAGAGCATGCAGTAAATAGGCTACCTATTCTGTTTTGTCAGTTATTTAAAGAAAAATACACAAGCCAGATGCATTATTTCATATGTTTGGTTATGTTGTACCACTGTGATTTACCAAACTAACAATTACTTCATTGCATATTGAACCTATCTTTTGTTAAACACCAGCTATTGCCTGGCTGCTTCCCACCATACTGTTTATATGACTTCTGTCTTAGGTCTGCTTCTTTTCTTGTGTCTTTTCTCTGCCTTCATTCTCAAAATATCTTTAAGGTATTGTATTTAACTGCTGACATAGAATTAGTTATTCATCTTCTAAAGCCTACAGTATTCCCCAAGTCTGTATATTTTTCCTCATCTTCAGTGTTCCTCTGATTTAACTGTTCCATTTTGTTTTGACTTTTGATTATCCCAGGGTCCAATTGGTATGGATGGAAAGCTGGTAGGTGATTTGTTCGAAACCAGTGTAATTTAGGTCTTGCACATATTCCTTCTTTGCTTTTTGAATTGCTCATGCTGAAATGTATATTAATCACATATCGGCTTCCTTTGGCATAACTTATTTCAATCTCAGTAGCATAGATTTTAATGGAGTGCTGAAAAGCCGCTTCAATCTTTTGTGTCTGTCCAAGAAAATGGAGGTCAGCCATGCTACGCCTGTTTCCTTATCGTTTTCTATCTGGATTAGATTGGAAGACATGTTCCTGCTTGGGTGCTCTGTCCGGAGAATGCTTCAGAAGGGTAGTTTGGTGGTGCCTTTCAAACAGCAGGGTATTGTTTCTGACCGCATATCTGTGGCTCTTGCTGGTTTCCTTTTTCCACAGTTTCTTCGTTTTTGTGTTTTAGTTTCTCTGACTGGATTTTGTTGACTGATTAGATCTGAACAGCCCCATGTCTCATTTTAAATACATTTGTACGCTATCCCAGATAATCTTTAGGGAGATGATACTTAAGTTAGAAATGACCTTTAATTTTATACAATGCATTTGTAAATATATTTGTATTTGTGCATATATTTGTATATCCATATATTTGGATGTGTGAGCCTGGAAGTTTATGTTCGCTCTCTCTTTCTCCTTTTCCAGGACAGCCCTTTTCTTTGATACCCTGAATATATCTTTTCTTTTCTGTCCTTTCATTTGCTACAAGTCCCATTTCCTCTGCAAGCTCAACTTGCTAACTTGCAGTGTCAGCTTCCATTTTCTTCTTTGAAGACGTTTCCCTGTGCTCCTTGATGCATCTTTCTACTGTTAACTTTTCTGCAATCTTTGCAGCCTCCAGTCAATAGTCTTTTTCTTTAATCTCCTTTTTGAGGAGATTGATAGTTTACCTGTTGCCTTCAGCTAGACCTGGCTACACCATATATCTTTTCTTTTTCTTTTAGTATCACCTACATATCAGAAGCTAATATTAGGTTAAATTGCTAGGAAGGGATTAACTACCAACTATAGAAGACCTTCCACCATGGGAATTAGAATAGGTTTTCAAGCTTAACCCCTTTCTTTCCTACAAAATAATGCATTAAGTCAGTAAAATAGGAATATAGAGGGGAAAGTTGGTCTGAAGATTTTGCTGAAACCATGACATATTATGGAGTCATGCAGATTAAAAAAAAAAAAAAGGCAAAAAAACCAAGCAGCAATCAGTACTGGATAATCAGGTAAATCAGTGATGATCCAGAGGTTCAAAGCAGCAGCCACTAAAATACACAATCAGTTATTGGTGTTGGGACTGATCTGTAAATGAATGCAAAGAACAGCAGTCAGTTGATAGCTACAATCAATGAACCAATTTTAGAGTATATAACACATTTGAATAAAGAGGTGTTCATTAGAAAAAAAATCAGAGACTTTTCAGTTTTGAAAAGCATTCTCATCCTGATTTTTATCTAAAATTTAGAGAAATACTTCCAGCTAAAACATTTTAATCCACAAGTAACATGCATTGGAAACAATTTACGCAACAGTGAGCCAGAGTGATTTCAGCAATCCTGGAGCCCTTTTGGGAACACAAGCATATTAATAGAGATTGAGCTTGCTCAAATGAGTTATAATATCAAATTGTATTCACGTTAGGGGTTTTCTTAATGAACACAGAAGTAACTCACAGAGTTTTATACCTTACCCTTTCACAACATACACAAATGAGAGAAGGCAAAATGAACAACTCCTTTTTCTTCCCCCACACTTTGAATTGTTCTTGTGTGACAATGACCCTTTACAAGCAAAAAGGCCAGTATTGTGATGCCTCTTTCCACCTGTACCTTTGTAAGCAGAGCCGATGAGTTCCATAATATAGTGTTTGCTGCATCCTCGGGTTAGTGTCACTTACTGAGTCATCAGTGAGAATGGAAAATTATACTATAACTGCAGTAGCTAGTGTCTAAGAGTATACAAAAATATTGAAGGATTGGGAACAACCAAAAAAACCCAGAAAATAATTACCTTCACTAATGCAAAGTTTCTCCCATGTTCAAGGAGCTCATAGCCAACAGTCTAAAAAAAAAAATACTGCTGTGAGTACTTTTGTATTCAGCATCTGCAGTTGCAGTTAAATGCAGGATAATTGCAGTATTAACAGTGTATATAAAGTAAGAGTGACACAACTATTACATTCCCCATTATCTCATAGCGTTGTCACCATGAAAAACAGTTATCCTATAAAAATTCAGTTTCCAGCTTTCCTCCCTCCATATTGCTGACATGATAAAAGAGTAATTATAAATACACAATAACAAAAAAGGCAAACTGGTAATGCTGTTGAGACTGAGAGTAGAAAACACTTTAATGGGAGCATGATTCTATCCCTGATATTCAATTCATGGTATGCTTGTGTTATGTGTGTATGTCCCTTATATCATACATCTAGCACGTACCATGTGGACATTTAGTAGCCTAAGTGTCTAAGTTAGACTGAAGAAAAAAGTGTCGGTTTTCAAATATTTTTGTTTAAAAAAATATATATCTATTATGTTTATTTGCTTTCTACTGCTTTAAATCAACATTTTGTTGAAGCATTTTGTTCATTTCAGACTTTCATTTAAGTTTTTTTAAAATATACTTTGGAGACAATCTTTAATGTTTTGGTCAAAATGTATTGCAACTTTAGATATGCTTGTGAGACAAATGTATTGTGAGTTTGTATATATAAGTTTGCATGCATAGGTCTCGGTTTAGTTAATTTATACAAATTTATTGTATGGGCTGTGCAATACTGTATCAGTAAGCAATTCCTGATGATTTTAGGATCAGATATATAGCATATAATATCTTAAAACCTGCTGTGATAGGAAGATTGATGCAAAGGCTGAGTGCTGAGGAGTACCAACTGTATTCATTAACCCAGTGTGACATGTAACTTCATAGAACTAACTAATTTAGAAAATTTTACTTCATATTAGAACTGGCAAACCTCAGCTAGTACTTTTTTTTGTCTGAAAACCTGTATAGCACAGTGTTGCTGTAAGGAACTAATATAAAACTGCAGCATCTACAACAAGGAATGCTTTAGGCTGCCTTCAGTGTAAGGATTAGATAGGCACAATAATTCTGTATTTTACCATGATTCCCCTGTAACATTAGTTCTAATATTTCTTATCTTTTAAAAAAAAAATCTTTAAAAACTCACATGTGAATTAGAATATGTTTTTCTGGTTTTAATTTAGCAGAAAAAAATCTTCTTAGTTACTAAAAAAAGCACTTTTCTTCAGCTCCTTTTCTTGTAGATAATAGTTCCACATTGCAATGCTTTCACCCCTGCCCCCTTTAAAATCACACGGAATCACAGAATGGTTAAAGTTGGAAGGGTTCTCTGGAGGTCATCCGGTCTAACCTCTCTGCTCAAGCAGGGCCATCTAGACCAGGTTGCCCAGGGTCATGTCTGGATGGCTTTTGAATATCTCCAAGGATGGAGACTCCACCATCTCTCTGGGCAACCTGTGCCAGTGCTTGGTTACCCTGACAGTAAAAAAGTGTCTCCTGATTTTCAGATGGAAAATTTTCAACTCTACATAGCAGTTCCTTCTAGCTAAAGTGAAGAGGTTTCATAAGACTTATAAGAAGTCTTCATGCTCAGTTTCTTTGAACAAAAGAAAATGTAGTTTCAATTCAACTGAAGTATTATTGAAGTGTCATAAAATCCTAGAAGCTAAGCTAGCCCTAGGAGTTTAAGAAATTCTCTCTTTATAGGGAGAAATATATGAATATTTGTCTCTGTTTTACAGTGTGAGTTGATTGTCTGCGTGGTTGTAGTTCATAGTCACAGCTACTATACTGTTTTTGTAATATAATTCTGCTTCATGCAAATAATTTGTAATGAGTGGGCTAGAATAACTGATGACTTCCACTGGCTTTCCTAGGCTAGGGACCATAGTGATAGGAAGTCTGTTCTGTAAGGGCTTGCAACAACAAGAGATACATACACCTCCTCAATGTGCAGAGGGTGCCTCTCCATTTGGCATAGGATGGGTCCAAAGGTGATCTTGATAAATAAGGGAGTGGAAATATATCAGCTACCTCTTGGGCTGAATGACAAGGGTTCATCTACTGCTGACTTGCTGGTTTAAGTATTGGTTTATATTCACTTAAAACTGTGATGCTTGCAGCAATGGCAAAAAGGCTATTGTTTGCCCAGTAGGGTTTTCCTTCAGTTTACTCATTCATGACTTTGTTCATTCAATAGACAGTTATTAACACCTCCTTGAAACATGGGCATGATCCACAATAGAGAAAAAGCACCCAATACCTACTTCTAAAGCAGATCAGCATCCGTGGATTCTTTCTCACTTGAGAATGATTAAATTAGGTCTTTCTATCATTTCTAAATTATATTGTTCTAACTATCCAAAGTATGAAGTTTCGCAAATGCAGATTCAATGACATGTTATTGTAATTTATTTCTGGAATCAGTTAAATGCAAGAAAGTTCATCAATTTGAATGAAAACATTCAAATTCAATATAGACTTAAGAGTTCAGAATCTGACTTCAATACGGTTACTGGATTTTTTGTTATCTCCTTATTAGAGTACTGTAATTATTTGCTACTATTTAAGGAGTTAATCCTTGTCATAACTTTCCATAACCTTATTTTTTTCTTGTTTTTCAGGGTCAGCCTGGTCCTCAAGTAAGTGCCATCTTATTTTCCTACATAATTAAGGCTAAATACAGGGCCCACCAAACTTAGGGTTCCTACAAAGTCGTCTGATGGGGTTTTTAATCCTACTGTAGTAGGCTAGAAACTGATAACCATTGCATAATACAGTAAGGCAAATATTTCTCAAGAGAGAAACGTGGGCCCCCCATATGGTCGTCTGAGTTCCCTCAGCTGTTTGACCAGATGGTGGAGTTAACAACATAATACTGAATAAAGCAAATCTCCTAACTATGGCTTGAAACTTTGCCATCTAACTTTAAAGCAAGATAAAATAACTTAGCAAATGTGTAGCAAACGTAATACTTCAACTGCTTATTAATCACATGCTAATAATGTTGCTATAATCCAGGCAGCCCTCAGTTATTTTAAGTATTGCACCACTAGCTATTTTGATTAATTATATACACTGCTTTGAGTTAGTTCTGCTTTATTTAAGAATAGTAGAACTTTGTCTTGTGAGCTGTAATTGAAGATGTGGAAATCTAGGGACCTAACTTCAGTTCTAAGGTAGAAATCAACCAGGAGAAAGGAAACATTAGGTATAGGAAAAAATAAATGTAAATTATTTGAGTTAAAGAGTGGTATAGAAATGTGGAAGAATAAGGAAATGGGGGGGGGGGGGGGGGGTACCATAGCCAAACTTAGTGAAATTAGTTGAAAAACTCTACCTTTTTCCATACTCAAGATTCATTATGGGAAGTAAACTGCAGTCGGTGGGACTGTCTTAGCACAAGTGAGTTGGCTGAACCAGGATTTCTGTGAGGGCATTTTATATTTCAGAGCCATAATTAAAAGTCAAAGCTTTACAGCCTTATCGACTGATAATTTTTTTAAGTTAAGATTTTCTTTACAGGAAGCAAGCATTTTCCTCAGATATTTTGTTTCTAATCATCATTTTCTGTTGAAAGACAGTTTGTGTCACAAGCCCTCATCCCACTCAGTTTGAATGAGTATCCTCATCAACATCTAGTTGATGTTGACTTGTGCTGCCACCCATGCCTTTTCCCTCTGGGTTTGGACCCCCACCTCCCACATTTCAGTTGCTTGGAGAATGTTTCTTGCTTAATGCTTGTAAACAGCTTCTCAGTCTTTGGAGCTCATATCTCTACATGAAATGCCCTGAGGTAGCTGTAGGCAAAAAATGACAGTGGAGATGGCAGCACTCAGTGCTGTTTCAAGGGCAGAAAGGCAGAGAAATCTTGTCACAATTGTAAGAGAAATGGGGGGCAAACCATAGGCAAAACCCTCTAAAAATCCCCCCTCCCCCAAATTGTATCAACTTCTCTGTGCCCTGAATGATTATATAGAAAACAGGTACAAGGCACTAGGACTCACAAGACTTAGGATGAGAATTCTTACATCCTAACTTCAGCAGCTCCTCCCAGTGGAAACGCTCATCTCTGTGCTGGTGCCATTGCTCTGAGCAACACTTACCATGGTTCTTAATACTGCCTTTTCCTCCACTTCAGCTCAAGGTGCTCGTATTGTGGCAGGAACATATGTATGTGCTCAGTCATTTTGACTGGCTGATTGAGTCCAGGGGTAATTCTTGCAAGGGCACTGGTGAGGATGTCGTAATGGTGTGAAACAGTGAGAGCAGGATTCAGCTCTAGATCAAGATGCCTAAACCTAGAAGCTTGTGTTCAGGTGTTGACATGTCAAGTGTGTAAACACTCCTTGTAATCAGTGAAGGTTGAGTCAATACTCAGTGCACCTACAGACCTCTTTAGCTCATTGTAAGCTCCAAGGGCTCAATTACATTCCCTGTACACAGGTGTTTGTTACTGCATGAGTTGATGCAGGGTCTCCAGCCTAGCCTCTGGCGATCGTACGTATAAGGGCTGGAGTCTGTGCTGGACCATTGTTGTATCTGTCAGTCATGGGCAGCTGTCTTGGATACCTAGGGAACCTCTCACATGACACTAGTTGCATACATGCATGCCTCTTAATTATAGATTCTGATTATAGGCAGCTACTGAATCTAATAACCATTCTGCTGAATTGCTCTCAAGCCTATGTTGACATCTGTGTGTCTTAGGCAACTACATGTAGGCTGTATGCTTAGATGTCTTACCTCTTAAACTGAAACCCAGATCCAGATAACTTCCTGAGAAAGCATTTTAAAAATGTTGAAAGCTGTGGTTGAAAATCTCAAGACTTTTAAAAATTATTTTTAAAGTATCAATAGAAAACAGAACTTGTTCACATACAGATAAAATAAGTCAAAACCTCTCAGTTTCTCATTAAAAAGATACAGAATATTCAGCCACCCGTGACTGTCAGTAGTTTTCCCAGAGTCTTGGCTGCATCCATAAGAAATCAGAAATGAAAAGATTGGTTGGTTTGGTTAGTAATTAAAGGCTTCCTGGCTTCAAAGATCAGAATTGCAATGTTGACAAAAGAAGCACTTTTAGAAAGTTTTTAATGTCATAACCATGTAAGCCTACACTGAGATCAAAGATAAATTCTAATCCTTTTTACACTCAGCATTTTATTAACACCTATTCTTTTTTCCTATGATTTTCAAAAAGTAAACGCTAATTTCACCCAACATGTACATAATGACTGGGTACAAATATAAATTCATAACAGATCAGTAACACCTCTTGTCTTTTTGATCTTTGAATTTTCACTGCTTATTTTCTACAAAAATATACCACAAAAGATAATTTTGTTTTGTGTTTTCCTGTTTTAAGTAAAAAGAAGTTTTATTACAACCCACAAGCATTTTTTCAGAAGTTCACGGTTCTATTGTATCATTGAAAGGCAGAGACCATGATCAATAGCTAAACTATTTCTAGCATAACCTCTAGAAAAATAAAGTGCCTTCCTATGATTTTGGTTTTCTGTTAAAAAAAAAAAAAAAAAGCTGTTTCAAATACCACGTAAACTGAGCTTCTTTGTAGAAGAGGAAATAATGAAATTTTTAGTATTTTTGCGGAAACTTAAATTCTGGCTTTTAAGTGACCCAAAAGAATACCTGCTTTTTCTTGTTTAGAATGTAAATATGTATTTAGATTAGCTTGTACCAGAAAGGTTTATTTTCCCAATAAATCTATACAACCAAATTCTGCACATACATGTCCTATTTAATACAATGGAAGTATTCATGTTTGTCGGAGAACAGAGTTTAGCTTCTAGTCTAAAGTTAATTCCATACGGAATGTACTAACTGGGTAGAGAATGGTAACTGGCTTGTTATTTTTAACTTTTTTTGTTGTTTAGAAGTAAAGTTCATATAAATATTAGAAAACAGTATATTTAGTATTACGGTGAAGGAAGATAAAATGATCCTTTTCAAAACTCTGCTGAAGTAAAACTGTTAACAACTATAAATGTGGGGCAGGATGGTGTTTCGGTGTGACATTGTCTCAATCGACCAACTGTTTTCTTCCTTGTGGCAATACCCTCTCCCCAGCCTATCTCTAGTGCAACATACTTTCTCTCTCATGTCAGCATACACGATCACTCTCCGTGTGGGACTTTGAGATACAGCAGCCCCACAGATGCTTCTCCCTTCTCTTTGGCAGCCGTTCAAATCTGCATCAGAAATGGACAAAATACTCATGATTGATACTTGTTTTCATGAGATTCTTGTTTTCCTGTATGTGAAACATCTATGGAAGTGATGTTATTTCAGTCTGAAATTTTCCAGTGTTGTGTGCATGATAAAGGGTTACCATAGCAATTCTGGTGACAAATGTATGCATGTGCCTTTTTCACCGTCAAGCTTCAGGGTATGTGACTGGAGTATTTTTAATTTCTGATGGCAGAGATTCTGATTCATGGTTAGACAGGCTATTACTGGCTCGTGCTGTCAACAGAGCTAGTTGGAACCATTTTAACTTTTTGTTTTCTGTTCTTTGTCAAGGCCTGGGAAAAATAACCAGCAGGACATAGGCCATAGTTATGAGCTGTTTTGGATGGCAGCAGTGTATGTAGGAGATTTGTTTATCAATTCCTAGAGAACACTGTGATGGTAGGAAGAATCCTAGACCTTAGGAAAGAGTTAAATATCTGACAGCAGGAAGCATGGGAAGGGGGTTGTGTAAAAAAAATGTATTTTAATTCCTGCTGAGTTTCAGTTTTGGTAGTTTGGATAGACATCTGCACTCCAAGATTTGTTAAATATTCCTCTCAGTTAGCACATGCCATTCAGTACTGGGGTGGTAGATACGGTCAAGTGATCATGCATGTGTTTTGATGGCTTTTTAATCTCTGGGCAAGGTACATAACATCTCCGGTTGACTAATGCTGCAAAGCGGTCTCTACCAGTCAGATCCTTAGAGCTGGACATACTTCTTTTGTTCTGATCACCATAAATTGAAGTTTAATCCCCATGTTCCTTGTTCCCAGCTGTTTGCCTAGAGCCTCTCTACTTGTGTGGAGAGTGGGAGAAAAACGGAATCAGCGTAAGGCTGGAGAAACAGTTCATCACTGTGAAATACACAGTGCAGTAAAGTTGCTGTTCCTGAGAGAAGCCCAGTGATTGCATCCAAGCCATCAGCTGTTCACACACTAGAGAAGGATCTTGTGGGGTGATTCTTCTTCTAGCTGCTGATACCCTAAGCTCCTTTGTAAACTTCTGATCCTGCTGAACGGTTGTATGACTCGGTTTGCATATGTAAATGCTAGTCTGCTTTTGAGTTACGAGTTGCGGGTCAGATTTTGCTATCAAACTTTAACAATTAGTTTGTTAACAAAGAACAGGTACAGTCACTCAATTTTTTATTTTCTAGGCAAATATGGAGTGACGCTATCTTTGTTTTGTATATTTATAAGTGTGTGTATGCACTTTGTCAGATGCTGTCTGGCCCTTATTTCAGTCCAGGTTATGAAATTCCTTCAATGAACTTTGTGCATCTTAGTTTCTTCTTAATTCCTTAGGTAAAACTGATTACTTGCATAGAAATATATCTTCCCAGAAGGAGTTCATGTATTTAATTGTTTTAAAGTATGTTGCTTTCTCAGCTTTGTATGTAATAAAGCAGAGGTTAATTTTGTTTAAAGGAATTAACAACAACAATAAGCACTTTTAAAATATAAACCACTGCAGTTTCCCCTGGTAGGCTTATGTACATGTGTAAACCAGGATAGCTGTGAATGTTAAATGCCTCTTTAGCTAAGGAGATGGCATTAGTGCAAATAAGAGGATTTTTTGCTTTGTGAAGAAGAGAGTGCAGAATTGGAGATTTAGAGGCAAATTACACTGGACTGCCAGTTGTACCAAGACTAAGGAAGCACCACACGTAATTTAAAAAGGCCAAGGGGAGTAAGGTTCAGGCGTCAACAAGGAAAATTCTTGTAGCATTTGATATTGTACTCTGCTTCCAACGTGTTTTTTTACTTGTCTTTTTCTGCCCTTTTGCCAGGATTTGCAAAGAAGCCTCTAATGGCAGATTAATGACTTCCCTACAATACCCCGCTAAGGGAACTTAGTTGGGGATAAGAAGACTTGGTAGAGCTCTGTTCATCCAATGTCAGATAGCCCCAGCTGTGCTACTGTGTTCTTTTACCTACTCAGATAGGCACGCTTTTGAGTTAAAATTTCAGTAACTGTCTCTGCAAATCTTGTGCCAAACTAGCAAGATGTTCAAATGTTCCACAGCATTTCCTGGAACTGGTAATTTATTTCTGATTTGTTTACCTGATTCAGAAAAATATCAGGTTTGATATCTTAATTTAACAATTACCCATTAAAACTAGGTTTTGATTTTCTACAAACACAAAAATAAGAATATTTGTTGCACAGAATTCTGTGGAAAGGGCTCTTCATGCAAGGTGATGTCAGCTCTGGATGTCCTCATAACATAGGTTCTGTTGTTATGAAGGCAGCTTCTTTTACTAAACCTGAAGATCTCCCTCCAGAGTAGCTGTATGAAATAGATGAAGGAAGCTTGGAAGAGGGATTCCTGGAACAGTTTAAGTTCTTTGGCCCAAAACTTTTAGAAGTCAATCTTCTCATTTCATGGTTCACATAGTGACCATTTATGGTACTGTTGCTCTGCAAAATTATGTCCTAGAGTAAAAAAAAAAATTACAAAACTAATATCTAAAACTCTAAAAGAAAACTTGAAGGAGAGGTTTCCATTTGTATGGTGTTACTAACTTTTCTCTATGGTGGCATTATTAATTTCTGAAAAGAATTTGTTGTGTTTTAATAAAAGAAACATAGAAGTCTGATTCATGCATTACATATGCTAGCATAAATGTTACGGGGAATCACACATTAGCATTCCACCTATTCATCTAGAAGTTGCAGCTGTCACCAGGGCATGCTAGATCTTCTAACAGCAAGTGAAGAACTGTGAAGCAAAAATGACTTGTAATCCCTAATTTGGTATAGCATTGCTGAGCTTAACAGAGTACATATGAGTACAAAAAAGCAATTGCAAGCCTAGTACTGTGGTTCCATTATGAGATGTACAAAGAGTTCTCAAAATGTAATTAACAACTCTGAAATATTTCTTGTACTCCTAAATCATTTCTTTATCAAATGACCTTTGTATTTTCTTCATCCTATTCTACAGATGGCAGAAATACACTGGTGTGTTCTGTGTTTTATTAGGAATTATGTCAAAGCAAAGTATTGCACTGTGTTCAAGAATATTATATAGTATTTTATTATCCTGCTGCACATGTTTTTAATTTGATATTAAACTCCTACTGGCTTATTGTTTTTACTGATCCTAATGCTGTATTTCAGCTTTGAATTCCAGTTCAATTTGTTGCAGATCCCAGTAGTTTCACTAGCTTTAAAAAAAAAAAAAAAAAAAAAGACAAAAACCCCCAAAAACAAAGAGTTATAAAAATGTGTATTTCATCAAGCTTATGGTGACTTAAAGATAATGCTGTGGTATCTAAGACCTTAGTCTTTCACAAGGTTTTGAAAATACCGGAGTTTCCTTGATCACCCATTATCAGTCCAGAGCCCTGGTGACTTTCTGTGCTGGAAGCTTGGAAGTCCTGCAAACTAGAGCAGACCTGGGCGCTTTGGATTTCAGGCTGCCAGATGGAAGCTTCAAAATTTGTAATTTCCATTATAAAGTGACACTTTTGTCAACTGAAGTTTGACTTTGAGCAACCTGAGATGTTAGTAGAAATGCTTCAGGTTCTTTATGTTGAATTGGTGCTGGCATAAAGAGCTTTGATGATGTGCTATTCTTTCCTGTAAGTACAAGTCAAGTTTGGATGAGAGAAAGAAGAAAAAATAGAAAATGCAGCAATTCCTTTCACTGGAGTGTTTTGTGTACTGCCAGTAACGTTATTAATGAGCACAGCATGGAAGTGTCCATTCGGTTTGTGAGCTTTAATCCAGAATTCTACATTTGAAAAATGCTTTGGCTGTCGCTGCAATAGCATAGGAGTTCCTAATAATCTTTTTTGCTGAGATCCGTCAGTAACATTCAAGAGTTGTGAGCTGCTGAGAAACATGTAAGAGAATCACATATTTTCAGAAATACAATCCACTCATATCACACAGTATGTCTGTTAGTGATCATTTGCCAAAAAGAATGAATATCCATTTAAGTGTACATATACATATGTGTGTAATTTCCCCTGAAGATGTTCTGAATTTTGTAGACCAAACTATTAGTCTTGAGGAGAAAACTGTTTTGTTTTTAATAAACTTTATGTTGTCTTAAATTGCTTCCTGTATAAAGAAAGATGTTGCCAGCCTTGTTACAAAAATATCTTCAGACATCTCACTTTTATACATCGCTATGTATAAAAGTATGTGTATGTTTATAGTTGATATAAAAATTCCTTTGCATTTATTCAGTTTTTCAACTCAAACTTTACAAATCTGAGCAGTTCTCAAAACAGCTATATGAAGTATGTCATTGTAGTTTTCCCCTGCTGTAGATGAGGAAATTGAGGAAAATAAGTGAAAGGTTTAGTTCTTCTACTAGCATTTGTTTGTCTTATTTTAACACATATAATATTTTATATGCTATTTTTATGCGTTTTTATTTCTGTGTACTCACTGACTTCGAATAAATTAATCTGTGTTAAGGGCTGACAGATCCCCATCAAGAGTTGAGTTATGACTTAGCGTCAAGTCTTTGCCTCTTTTAGCAATGACTTGTAGCTAGGATAGTTCAGAGACATTTGCAGTAGCCTGGTACTTACAGCTTGCCTCAGATGGATTTGTGCAGTGTAGCTTTTATCATTACATTTGTCAGGCAGTTCTTGTAAAAAGGCTTGTTTGGGTACCAATGGAGCCTGGCATGCACAGAAACTATTCAAGGGACTGCAGGATGTGCAAGGGGGGCACAGGAAAGAAAGAAGGATAAGATCCTCAGAGAAATGTATGTTGGTGTTTCATTAAAATATGTTTTTCCCAAGCATTAACGTATCCTCAGGTTAAAAAAGTTACCTAGGTTGTGAAATAATTTCATTGCTCTCAAGCTGTGGAGGTTATACTGCAGTCTCAGAAGCCTTTCTGTCCCTTGGGCTATATTTTACACGGCTATGGTTTTATACTAATATTTTACTGGCGTTTTCTTTTAACCATTCATGATTTAAGTAATCTAACACACCACTTCTTTTACAATAGCACTTTATAGTAGCATTTGTAGACAACACTAAAAGAATATCTAAATCTTTCTTTGGCATTTTACTACCTTGAATGAGTAAATGTGTCCTGTACTGAGTAGTAAAGTTTGGAAAAGAAAAAACAGTGTACGTATAGGATGACATGCCTTTGAAATACCAAATGAAACTCAGGGCATCGCTACAAAAACAAGTGTAGATTCACCACAGTAAATGGAAAATAGAATTGACCTCTCCTGTTTAAAAGTCTGTATTAAAATCCATTTGCTCAAATTAAGTTTAGTGTTGAAATACACCAAGCGTATGTTGGCTGCAAAGCCTTGTTTGTATGTGAGGTATCCAGTTTTGCTCATTTACCCAAATTCAGCCTTTATAACTTTAATGTAAATATGCCTTGATATGATAGCAGGTATGTGCCAAAATGCTTCAAAAAGGGTACCGGACTTCTAGTAGCAGATTCTTTGAAATTAATCTTAGTGCTTTCAATAATGAATTTTGTGTTGTTTTTAATTTCTTCCAAAGACAGAGGTGGAGGAGTGGGAAAATCTATGAAAACAGAAGGAAATGGGTATGGGTCACAACAATCAAGTTGTTGGTTTTTGTTTTTTTTTTTTCTTTGAATCAGCTTACTTTCATTTCACTGTTTTTAAATAAGTAGATGAACAGAGGGTTTTTCAGGTATTTCAGTCATTTGTTTCTGTGTGGTTATGGCTTTGTTTTTTTTTGTAGAGTTGTACCCTATGCAGCATCTGTTAATGAAGTACATAAATCTTCTCCTCGACCCAATTGCTGGTCAAAAGAGGATCTGCCTGGTAGATATTATTTGTATGCTATTTCTCTACACAGTAGTAATGGAGACGGTAAAGTTGAGAGATCCAGAAGGCTGGGGAACTTAGAAGACATATTTCAATGGCCACAGGTACTTCTCATGTAGGTAGTGACTGGCAGTGGTGAATCTCCATTGCTCTGAAGCTCTTCCCTTCCCTTGCTTTCTTCCTTTGCCTGCTTTCTTCAAAATGCTTGAAGTTCAGCCCGTCATCTTATCATAAAGGTTCTTTTAAGTCAAATAAAAAAGACCAAATGACACTGTCATTTCAGCTGCATTCTCTATCAGGCCACTAAGCAATCAGGAAAGCCCCAAAGGTCTTTTAATTATAGAAGCCACTGTTCAAGTTTTAGGTAAAAAATGATGGAAACATTAGAATGTCAACTACTGTTTCTGAAAATAAGAGGAAGTTGTTACGTCCCAGTGAGGAGCTGCTTTCTTACTAAGCCTCTAGGAATAAATGAGAGAGCTGGGCTATGGATAAAAATCTACCAAAGGAAGTATAAAAAATATTTAATGGTGTATTTTTTATCTCAAAAATCTGGAAAAAGAATTTCATGAGTTTGATTGGCAGGAGGTGTATTTCTTTATTTTCAATTTCTATTGTGTTGAGAAAGAAAGCCAGAATGTACTTCCATGATCCCTGCAGTTTTATAAGCCCTAAATTCCAGCATACTATATTGGTCTTCCTTTTAAGTTGGTTGTGTTTTTTTTTTTTTTAAATTATTGTTTTCCCAAGTTCTCTTTTGGTTTTGGAGCATATTAATTGCTTCCATAAAGTTGAATGTTTTGATTGGGTTCAAAGCATTGATACCTAATGCATCTGCTTAGACCAGGGAGCCGGAAGGATACCAGGCTTTTTGAGCAAAATATCTCTGTGTTTGTACAGTCTGCTTATTTGCTGCTTACTGGTACAGACTGCACTGGCGAGTGCAGAAAACTCCTCTGGAGTGGTACTATGCCATTGTTGTTCTAATAAATGGGGATAATTGGGAGGTTAAGCAGTGCTAGTTATTTTTTCTCCTTTGTTTCATATCCCTTTTAATGTTCAATGCAAAAAAAAAAAAAAGGCACGAAGTCTGTGGCAATAAAAACTGTTTAGAGCTATAACTTCTCGCTTCAATAGTTTGACATGACAAGAAATGCAGTTCTTCTGAGGAAAAGGTGAAGCAATCTAGTTTGAAAACTCCTTGCACTCTGGTTCTTTTTATTGCAAAATTTGAAAGCAGCCTTTCATTCTTCATCTTGCTGTCCCCCCAACATGCTTTTTTTATAGTTATTTAATTCATCGCTCCTTGAATTTCTGTGGCCTCATTTCTGTTGACTGCAGTGAATATTTATTAATGAAAGTGCAGACTCCAGTCAACTGTACTTTCTCTTGTTATTGAATCTTACAAACTATTGAATCTTATCAAGAAGCCCATGATTTATAACAAATATTTTCATCTATTGATAGCAGACTCCTTTTTGCCTATTCCATATCTACCATGCTATATATTAATTTTTCAGTCACTTGTGACATAAGCACTCAAATACTGAGTGAATGCTGATACAAAAATGCAGTCTTGTTTTTAAATTCCACCAGCAGTGTCGTCACAAGTGCAGACACACATGTGAAGACACACACACAGTTAATCTCAGTCATACTATAAGAAGATACCATGTGATGCTTTTTCAAGTCCCAGGCAGACATGTAACAAGACAGGGATATTCTGGGGGATTGGTGGAAGAGCAGGAACCCTAAACCAATCTGTTTCAAAAAAGTGTCTCATTTTTTGAATGTTTTAGAAACCAAGTATTGAATACTGAAACTGGTATTTTTGTTGTACTGTAATTAAAAAATATTTTTAAAATCATGGCTTGAACTGAAAAAAAATCCCGAGACTGGTTTGGAAATAGCAAATGCAACAGTAATAGTAGAAGTAGCTCACTGCTCAGTCTGGCTTAGGAATTTTGATTCTGTAGGGCACACATCAGTTGTGTTTTCAAATGTCTTCTTGCAGTTCTGAGAACCAGCCAAAAATTTGTGTGTTTCTGTCTTTTTGATGTAACCAAGATTATGTGTTTGTATCTTCCTTGCACCTATGGTGTTATTGAAAACAGAAACTCTGGATGTTTTCTTATAAAATGAGAGACTTAGCAATATTAGATTTTCTCATTGGTGTTTTTACGTGCTTTTTTACAAGTTTAGTAGAGTGGGATTTCCTTTGTGGTGTCTTTTTACAGTATTGCATCAAAACTCTAACATCAACAGTAAATTTCTGTTTATCTAGCAAGTAGGAGGATGGAAGTGTGCACTGTGGACTCAGGCAATGGGGGCCTAGATTCAGGAAATACATGGATTACAGTGCATTGAGCAGTAAGTGGTAGTCAGGAGGCATTTGACTTTACCAGAAGCTGCTTTCTTATCCTTAATAATGTGACAAGTTTTTCTGTCACTGTATCTTTGGTCTTAGTGGCATGTACAGCAGCTACTCAATTCACAAGAAACTTAACCGTTGATTCAGATTACAATGTTTGGTTAAATTCATTTATGGCAATAGTAAAGCCGATCCTTGATTTTTCGTGCTCAGGCACTGGGTACATAGTCATATACTCTCTGTACCGATGAATCTTTACAGGACTATTTGTGTTGAGATTTGTAGATTTTTCAAAGAAAAACATGGTGTTTTTCTGTAGAAGGGGAGAAAAGCAAGGGGAAATGACAGCTTATTAGTTAGTGGACGAAAGCAAGAATGTCAGAGAAAGGAAGGGGACATCTCCTCTAGCAGGTTTGTGCTTGGGACACCGAGCCGTATGCTTCTTCCTGGATACTGAATTAATTAGCAGTGACCCCTTTGCAGCTTGTGATGCAATCTTTTTGTAAGCAACTTTATCAAGTTCAAAAAAGCACCCCATCCTGATCTCAGCAAGGGCATTGCATGAGAAGTGAGAATACATGTCTAAATTACAGTCTAAATGCTTTCTTGATGCATTTTGGGTAGTTCTCCTGCCTGCAGTTTATGAACACGTCTGATTTATGTATCAGCATAAATCACTGAATTCTGAATACGATTGTATGAATTTACGGCAGGACTCACAATTTACTTGCTGATGTGAATATTAACTGAGCTGTTTATCTAGATTGTTACGTAGATCAGTTTTATGTTTCTCAGGTTACGCCCATTTACATAAAGTTTGTTAAGTCGGGCATGGTTATTGTGTCAAATATTCAGGTTTCGTTTTCTCTGCTCTGGAATATTGCAACAAAAACTTGAGAATGTAAGGGGAGCAAAGGAAAGATTGGTAAGTCTTTTGGTGGTGGGCTGTTGTTTTTTTCTTTAAAGTTTTCACCATCAGTCAGTCATATCCCAGGGGAAGAGTAAAATATGTAAAAGAGAAGGGAATATCATTTCAGTGGTAGAAGCTGTTCAGATTCAGTGGAAATTTTTGCTAGCACTTGTAAAATTGATGCAAGGTGAGATGTTGGCATTGTAAACTAGCGTATGTAAACACTGGCTGCAAACATGGCCAAGTTTAGCAAATGCCAAAACCACATTGCTCAGTAGTTCAGGGCTTACATAGTGGACACAAGACTAAAATGAGTGTAGGAACTTTGAAATAGTATTGTATTTCATAATATTCTGTGTAACCTCTTATCTTATGATTCAGCATATCTGATCCTAATATTTTGCAGCAACTATAGGTTAGACCGGGGAATGTTGTTCCAGTCAGGAACTTGTAATTTGTGAAAGTTATGAGCCAAATTTCAAAGAAAGAAAAGGTTTGACTTTTGTAACTGAATACTTTGTTGTTATGCACTGAAACCACCTTTTGCCCTCAAAATAAACTGCAGGAATCGAATTAACTTAGGCAATGTATGGCACATGATTTAGTTGTGAAAACATTATTAAACTAAGTTGGCAAATTGGTTTCCTTTTTGAATTTGTCTAGATGACATTGGACTGTCTGGTTTGCTTTTCTGTTTGTCTCTGCAAGGCCACTGTTCCCTTACGCTGCCAGTCACGCTCTTACTGTGGATGCTGTAGCTGCTGGTAGGGCTGAATGCATTGTATGGTGTTTTGTCCCAAATGAAAATGAAAGCTGAATCTTGCGAACTACATTCAGACCTCTTGCTCCCAGGTTGCCTTAGCCTATGGCTGTTCTGGTTGAAACGTAGGAAAGCAGTGCCTCTATCTGAAAGGTTGTTCTTACCTGTGTCTTCTGTGGTAGCTCTGTCTGATGGGAGCTGCTGAGTTTGACATCTCCAGTTCCTTTGGAATCTCGAAGGTGAATGATCCCACTGGGAGCTGGGACTGTTACAGTCCAACTGATTCTGCTTGGTCGGTTGTTGGCAGATTGTGCTGGGCACTGGCAGGTCCCTTTTTGCAGTGGCGTCGTATGGGTTACCTAACAGTCACTAAAAATCTGGATGCCTCTGCCCTGACTTTGGAGCTTTCTGCAGAGCCTAGAAACATTGCTGTTTCTTTGAACCCCTTCCTGAGAATCCCTTACTATTTTCAGTTCTACTTTCCCCTCAATGCTTGGAGCCTTTTTGGTGAAGTCGTGGTAGAGCTGCCTGTATTATGGTTAAAGGCAGATCTATAGCAATAGGAATATGGAGACAATAAAAGAATTCAGACAATTTTGAATGTTTGTAAAACCAATATAAATCAAATACTGGCTTTTTAAGAGGTGCTCTGAATGCAACTGTTGCAAAACTATAAAGGTGGCAATGGCTGCAAAGGTAGAATACAAAATTAGCATCTTTCAGGGAATGAATTATAAAATACCAGCTGTGTGAAAAATCATGCTGATCACACTCAGCCAAAAAAAACCCAGGTCACCTGCCAGTAATCCTGAACATGGCTGTTGAATGGATTTGACCCTGATTTTGGCTTTGTTCTTGTCTGGCAGGTGCCTGGAGGCCTTTCAGTCTGCTTTAGAAGATCTTGTTTTAAAAACAGTAGTATTTGTCGCCTAATTATGAATGCAGATTTTGCATGTGTTTGTGATTTACAAGGCCTTGCTTATGTGAAACAGGCTATAAACTCTCCTTGGAAATGTATAGTAGTCTGGAGTAGATAATTACGCTTTGAGAAAAGAGCCTCTGTTTCCAGTGAAAACACTGTAAAGTTATTTCAGAAATTCTCTGACCTCAGACGTTTCATATAACTTACACAAAATGCTTTCACATTTGTGCAGCAGCTAGCGGCTTGATCTCTGCCATCTCATAAACGAAAGCACAGAAGTCTCCCTGGGAAAAAAGCAGGATGTCTACGCTGTGGCCTACAAAGCTAGTGTTATTTTACTCACTCTGTTCTTTGCGTCTATACCCTTAAACACAAGAAACCTTGCCCTCCTTTAAACAAATCTGTCTCCTAATCACACCCCACCCCCGCAAAGCCAACTTGCCCTCAGATTTTTCTTCCTCCCTGCCTCCACTCAGTGTACACACACTAATAAATTCTGCAGTAAAAACCTTGGGAGAATTTCTCAGCACAAATGGAAAGAAGATGTCAAAGGCTGAGGATAGGAATTTTCTTTTTAAAGTTGCAAAAACAATACAGAACAATTGAAACAATGGGGGAAGAGCCAGAGATGGGTGAACAAGCCATGAAAGAATTGCATTAATTTTGTTTTGATGAAACCCCACTGGTTCTTTTCACTAGCATCCAAAAGAGCTATTTTTGTTTGCAATTGTTTGTTTGTTTTTCAAGGCTCTTGGTGGAAAGCAAAAGCATTGCAAATACAAGTGCAGAGACTTGTGAGAACGTTTACGCCAGAAATGCTCTTGTGGCCTTTTGGAAGGCTGTTTTTACTTCTGGTACAATAAAGTTGTCAGGTATTGATGGAGACTTTGTATGAAAAATTTGTATGCTGGAAGGATGACTTAATAGAAACAATGGTGTGTGACACTCAGGGAAAGCAAACACCAAGCAGTCATAATTGCTGGCTTTGCCCAATAGAGAGCAACCAAAAAAAAAAAACCAACAACCGGATTTCTGAATATGATGTGGACAGGTAATTTTCAGAAAACCCTGCACCGGTAAAGGAGAACAAAATTTAATTGAGATATGCAATGTGGTCTTATTAAAAAACACGTTTGGGTACGGATTGTGCTTTCAAAGAACTCGTACCAGAGGAAAATATGCAAGGGAGAGGCGGGGGCCCCTTCTGCGGGTGAGACAGCTGAGCATATTGCCAGCAGTGGTACCAGGGAAGTATGGTCTAGTAGCCCCGCAGATCTGCTGGCTGATCCTCTCGTGTGAGCACGCTCTAACTTGTTTCTGTTCCGGTGAGCCAGCTTAGCTCAGGGAGCCGATGTGGTCTCTGCTGTCTTAGTTTGTACCAACCGGCAGCGCTGTGGCAGGCGCACGCCTCGGAAAAGTTGTGAGCCAAAACCCATCAGAAGGAGGGCTACCCGTGGGCATAAGAATGGCGTTGAGCATCTGGATGAAGGCAGGAACAACTCCCACAACCGCGGCATGATCCAAAAGCCAACATCTGTCTGCAGTCTTGGTCGTGTCATGTTATCTATAATTTCACGCCTAAGACCCAAGAAATAGGATTCTGACTGTAGCAGACAGGGGTCATATTATTTGCAGTTTCCAGCCAGGAAGATATTCAGAGCTGGTAATGGTTTGATAATTCAAGGAGATAGAACACATTAGCACAGCCCTTCGCTTGTGCTCAGTGTTCACTGTATAAAAGGCAGTAACAGCCAGCACTGAGTGATTTTAGTTCTTCCTGTCCCGCAGTTACTGTGTTACTGATGGTATGAGTTTGGGAATTTGCAAGCTCGATGGCACGTATGTGTGCTTTAAAATGGGCCTGCTGAAAATGTGCTCTACTGTAATGTCACATCCAAGTAAGTACATGTGAACTCTGTAGCTAACAGTAGACAGTGCTGCATGTAGTTTCTAGTGTACATGTATGACCATGTGCATTGCAAAGGGGCAGTAAGGCATAAAGTATAACACACAAAAAAAAAGATGGAGAAATCTTAAAAGTGCAGCAAGGTTGTATCCATTTATTAAGTCATTTTGTTTAATTTGTTTTTAAAGAGGACAAGTTCTTACAGGGCAACACAAAGTGGAGAGGGGTCATAGCTAATTAACCAGATGGTTTCCCCTCAATTTGCAGTGAGCATTGTCCTCTCTAAAGGAGTTGTGGGGATGTCAGGTAGCAGACTTGTTTCTATGTCCTCTGCAGCAGACGGAAGAGGTGGCAGGCTATGGAAGGAGAGGCATATGCTTTAACTCCTTGAAAGATTTAGCAACAGATGCTCTTCTCTGGCATGCACCCGAAGCCTTTAAAAATAAGCAGAAAATTGGCTACAACAGGGATTCTCAAAGACTTGCATGTGGTTGATCACATCTTTAATACACAGCAGACTGACCCTCCTTCCATTTGCATTTATGTGAGCCACATGAACTTTTGCTAGTGTAAATTCTGAAACAGTTCAAACGTGCTCAGCTCAGCTATGTTGCACGGGATTATTTCTAGTCATGTTGCTGGTGGCAACCTTTTCTTGTGCCGCACGCATGTGCACACACACGCTCTCGCTTTCTGTTCTAACAGTGGACCCTGCTTGCTTGGATGGCTCCCACTCTGCTTCCAGCTGCTTTCATATGTACCTCAGGTCCTTCTTTGTAATGAAACACCTGCGTATCTTTCAGAAGGCCAGAGGTAGAGTCTGCACTGTGTAAGCAGCCAGTTCTCTGCAGACTGCTAGCATTTTTGTTCACAAGATACTAACCTGAAAACTAGTGTTTTAGAAACCTGCTGGTAGCTTTCTGGAAGGTGCCCAATAAAAATGGAATAGGAAAGGACCTTGCTGTTTTGTGATTCTGTCACCTTACTGTTTGTCTGGTGGTAAGTAACAATAAATATTACTTCTGCAAAATCATGTTCTACAGAGAGCTCGTTTTGCCCAAAACGGTGTGCTTGAGACTAAACATCAGCTTCAGCATTGCCAAAGATAGGAATGAAAACACTACTTTTAGATTCCCTAATCCATTTTTCTTTGGCAATCTAAGCCAAGGAGGGTGCCAAAATACATGGCAGATTTATATGCCTCTGAATTTATTAGCTGCACTTGCAAAGAAGTTTTACAGCCTTAGAAAATATTTATTATCTTATAGGAGATAAACTATTGTCCCTAACTGAAATCAATAGAAATTTTGCTATTTCGGGCATAGTTTTGCTTGTCTAAGTGGTCTGATTCAACACATGGGGTGAACAAACTATTCAAGAAATAACCGCACAGTGCCTATTATTACTGCAGTGAGGAAGCCGTCCCTGGAATAGCCCTGGCATTTGGAGTGAAAAATGATAAGGAAATACCTTGTTAGGAAGAAATCGCAGGCTGGCGCTGAGCTGTTTCTTGCCGCGTCCCAGGACTTCATCAGTATCAGTAATTCATCTCTGCTTCTGTTTCTTTCAGGGCCCTCCTGGTCCAAAAGGCGAGAAGGTGAGTTGATGTACGGGTGACACTTACAAGGTGACTGGAAAGCCCTCCCAGCATGAACTAAAGAGACCGTTTGTATTGACGCAGTGTAATGTTCGAATATGTAAGAGAGCTGGGTAGCACACAGATGCTGTGTTAAACCTATCATCTCATCTTTCCACTTTGCAGGGAGATCAAGGTGATCAGGGCCCTCGGGTAAGCATCTTAAAAAAAATGTTACACTTCCCCTTCGCTGAGTAGGCAATTAGTCTTTAGTGCAAAACTAAATTAAATACACTGTCTGAGCTAATTATGCTTATTAGCTGCATTTACCCTGCATGTTGAAGTAAGTGTCTGCAGGACAGTAATGCTGAACACGACCAGGGAGTGTCTGGGAAGATTTGAGTAACAATAGTAAGTCGTGCGTTAAAATATGCAGTTTCCATTATGGGTGGAAGCAGGTTTCGCAGTGATTTTGCTCTGCTGTATAAAAGCTGGCTTTCCTAACCAAACCTTTCAGTTTCCCCAGCAATGTTTTCACGCCTTGCATGGGCTCCCACAATGCAGAGAGGGCCAGCAGGTTTCTAATAAATGTACCTCTAGATTTCGCGTAAAATGTACCTAGTACTTAGTGAGTTGTAAACAAATATCACGTATGCATGTACTAGCGCTTTTTCCTGACACATATGTATTTAGTATTTTTAATAATAACAATATTATCACCTCGTAAATACATCCAGACTATTAGACAGAACATGGTCTACTTGTGGAAATATAAAGGTTCTTCTAATTTTTAAATATCATGTTTATTTTAACAGAGAAATAGAGGAATACAGGAGTGAAAGTTCAGATAGATTCGCTGTGCCAGTTCATTCTTCTTTACATCTGTGCTTCATTAGAAAACGTTTGGTTACATTGTTCTGATGATATAGTGACTCTCTTCGGTTACACATTTATAAATTTTTCCATAGCAGGATGTTCCATGGATTTTTTTTTCTGTCATCTATGTTAAATATTTTGAATTTGCAATTTTATTTTATTTTATTTTATTTTATTTTATTTTATTTTATTTTATTTTATTTTATTTTATTTTATTTTATTTTTTGCAGTCAATAATATTATCTAAAGTCACAACATGCTTTTATAGTCGAATTTGGAGTTGGTGCTACCAGTGTTGTATTACCTACAGGGTTCAGTTAGGTGTCCTGTTATGCTTGGTGATATGAGTGCACATTATAAAGACAGAGGCCTATTAGTGAGCTTTAAATATTATTTCAGTTGAAACTCAAAAAGAAGAATTGGAAAACTATTTAAAGAAATACAAAGGAAGCAGAGAGTAACAATGTGAGGAACGTGTTTTATCTAGGCTAGCTAATATGCAGACTGAAGGTTCTGAAGAATGTAAAAATTTCCTTTTAAGTTCTAAGCAAATTCAGTATGTCTCAGAAGCCGTGCTGGGCTGTATATTTTGGCTGGTTCTGTGCTACAGAACCTCCTGGGGAATGCAAGGAAGGAGGTCAGAGGAGGAGAGTGGAGCAGTGCCTGTGGCTCAGGAGAGGATGCTCCGTTCAGAAGGCGTAAATCAGAGGTCTGTGCGTAGGTGCTCGCACTAAGTCACCTTGCATTCAGAAGAACTGGTGTTCAGTTCAGAACGAGAGCAAATTTGACAGAGGTATCAGAGAGGGATACAGTAACAAATAAATATGGAAGAACAGTGTTGTGAAGGGTATTACACAGCTGAGGATACAAATCTGGAAGTATGAGTGTTGGAGAGGTTTCGAGGGAGATACCCAGAGGTCTGAACGCAGAACAAATGAAGTGGTATCAACAGAAGGGAATGGTGGTGCTGGTTTTTCTCATGGTAGCATAAAATGGGAGAGCAGAGAACATTTTTGGAGGGAAAGCAAGGGTGCCAGAGCTTCCACTGGTCCAGAAATCTTAGCAAAATGTTGGAGAGATGTAAGAACAAGAACGTGGTAAAGCGTGCGTGGCTTTCAGTCTCTGAGCTGGAAGTGTTGGCAATACCCAATAAGAAGATGCAAGTTTGTTCAGTGTTACCTTGTAGGCAGAACACCTGCAAGAACTGCAGTGGAATATCTGCTACACAGACATTGTTGAGTCCCATTTTGCTGAGACGTACCCTCTATACTGGAGGGCAGTAGAGTCCTCACTGGACCGTACAAATTTTGGTTATGGCTACTTTGTGGGTTTGGTAAATCAAGTGCAGCTAAAAAGCAAAAAATATCCAACCCAAGGAATTCACATTGAAGGACATCACAAAGTTATACCTGCAGCAGCAGCTGGAAGTTGAAACTGAATTCTGTATCTGAATATAGAAAAGGAATTGAATAAAGTCAGCACTAGAGAGGAATAGGTGGTGAATAGCACCTTGTGGGCTAGCTGAACCTTCACTGATGGTTTAGTCAATGCCTATTGCAGTAACATACCTCTTTTTTAAAATATATGAGTATAACTTAGGTAATTTGCCCAGTCTTGTTCGATTTCCCTTTATCATTTTTGAATTGTGTTTGAATGTGTTCTACAGCAGCTTCTCTTTTTGCCTTGTGTGTTTCACAAGTAATAAGTATTACAATGCCTCTGACCATTTTATGTTTCAGCAGTTCTCTTCTGCTGTCTGTCTTCAGGGTGAATCTGCTCAACTTGCCATGCCAGAGGATTTACAATATAATTAATGGAAATTATATGTGTAAGCCAGTCATGCACCAAATGAAGCTAAACCCATTTAAACCTGGTTGGTTACTTTTGCACAGTTTTCCAACATTGCCTATGTAAAAGAAATGCACCATACCATATTATTTTAGAGAAATATTGTACCTGAAAGTGACTGTGGGATGACATCAACATTTGGATTTGACAAGTTTGCAGACTGACTGGATATAATACCTAAGTGTGATGAAGATTTTAAAGCTAATTCATCTTTTACAGATAAAGAGCTGAAGTTTCTTTGTTTCTGTATTTTTACATATCGGTTTGGAACTAGCTTAGCAAAGATTTTTATTGTTCCAAGTCATTTTTAATACTTGAAATTTCAAAATGACCCTTATCCTTATAAATTTTATTTCTTTCCTCCAGGCCTTTTCATTAGTAAAAGAAACCAAAATAAAATGTAAAGACTGTCCAGGTCAAGATGAGACTTTAAACTTTTAAAATCCTGCCAAAATGAAAAGAAAAATATTTGTGAAACAAGAAATTGTTGCTTTCTGTCCCCACCCAAGTTTTTGCCTTGGGTCTTGAGACTTTTGAGAGACCTTTCTTTCTGAAATAATTTCAAAACTGTGAAACCAGTAATCAGTTATCTCAAAACTTCTTATTCACAGTCACTGGACATGCTGAGTATACCCTGAACTGCTTTGAAGCTAGGTTTTCTTGAAAATGTCTTCAATAAATTAACACCTTAGTAGGAACCTGACTCTGCAAATACAGCCCAGAGGTCAGGCACTTATGTTTTAGAGTAATTGGTCTGATTTTTTTTGGTCTTTTTTTAAAGAATCTGAGGGGTTTTCTTAAGCATTCAGAAGTAATCTGTTGATCAGTCTCCTTCATCACACAGAGATGGCATAAGGGCTCTGGTTCATAATGCCGTGTGGCTTTATCTACTTATGCCCATACCGTCTGTAGAAAATGTGAGCCAAAACAACATTCCAGCAGTGTGAGTGATGTCAAAATTGATGTCCCGAGTGGGAGTTTGAACAGCCAGTTAATATAGCTTTTGGTCATGTGAGACTGCAGATAAGGTAGTGGTGGATTCATTCAAAAGTCCTGATCTTATTTGAAGAAATGCTTTTTTGATCTCTTTATATATTTTTATATCAGGTCTCTGCTTGTTACTGTAAGGTTCTGGTAGACTAAACATTTAGGTCAAATGCAGAACTAGCTTTTCTCAATACCAATGTAAGAAACAGTAATGTTAGTAAATCTTTTGGATGTTTTTATTTTTGCAGAGGACGTGGCTTCATGACATGTCCATGAAGATTTGCATCACTGTACTGAGCCATGACAAAATTAAAAATGATGGGTTTTAGCCTGTGGACTATTAGAATAAATGCTGATGTCAGTCCACTGCTCGATTCCAGTTGCTCAGCTCTACCCCAGTTAAAAAAAAGCCTTTGAAGATTTCATAATGGTAGGATTGCAAAGGATGTATTGTCCAAGTACAGATTGTAACCTGATAATGAAAATAGATATTCAGAGGTGAATGTTTGGGAATGGAATAGCT
Organism: Pluvialis apricaria; assembly: GCA_017639485.1. Taxonomy (NCBI): domain Eukaryota; kingdom Metazoa; phylum Chordata; class Aves; order Charadriiformes; family Charadriidae; genus Pluvialis; species Pluvialis apricaria. The sequence continues at coordinate 59,229,550 of CM030010.1, read as the reverse complement.
AGGACTGAGTGTCTTAATCAGTCTGTTCTCATCCCTCTGTAAATGACATAATAAATATCTTCTGTCCTTTAGTTCAGATACATGAGAGATTCCCTGCTTATCAGGTCCAGAAATCATCAGCTAGCAGCTGCCTTTAAATGGGTTTTGGTCTAGGTACAATAAGAAACCACCCAGAAGCCATACTGAAGTATTTCCATAAAATTATTTTCTCCTTTTGGTATGTTTAAGTAAATTTTCCTAGCAGCTGGGTCTGTACAGAACTGATAACATCTCTAAAATATCTTCAGCACAAAAGATTAAGTTCTAGAAAATAAAGGTACTCAGAAGTTTATTTTATTATGTTAACCTTTATTAACTTGAAGATTAAAAAAGTTCCTTGTGTACTGCTAAAACAGTTATGTTCGGGTAGTGATATAGTTTTCTTTTCTATTTAACCCTTTCTTCTTCCCTGTTTATATTTAATACATTTGCTACTTATTAGTTGCCGACTAGAGAGAAATCATGGTTTTGTGATAGAAATTTTGCAGGTTCTGCTCTTCTGTGATGGAAGACTATTTAAAAAATATCTAATGTTGACAGAAGAGGTCCTGAAAGCAGTCTGTTTACTGAAATTACTAAATACAAATCTGTGTGTAATGTCTTTCTAAACAGAAGTATTGCTTCACTTGTTACGTTATAGACACAACTTTTATAAACTGTCCCATATTAAAGGGAAATTAAAGATATCCAACCATTACATTTTGACCTGAATTTTTTGAAGAAAATTTTTAAAAGTCTGGTTTTAATATGTGTGCATTATTAATATGTTTCTAAGGAACGTATAATAAATATTTTGGCCCTTTTCCTGCTCCTACTGGAAATCAGAAACCTATATTCATTAGAATCAGTACCTCATTCATAAATCAGTTACTGAGTGATGATTAAACCATGATCATTAACCTTTCACCCTTTTTTAAAGCCATTTTATTTTGTATTATGTTTCATTCAAAGGTTGGCACATTATTTTTTTTTTTTTTTTTTTGAGAAAGGAACAGATTTGCTTCACACGATAGATAGTAGTATATAAATTAATCTGAGTTCTTGCCTTCACCAAAAGCAGGAATCCGTTTTCTGGAGGCATTGCGAACTGTAGCAAATGTAGGTAAATCAGTGATGTAACAGGAAGCTTTGTTCCCAAACAGTGCATGCTGCTAATTTTTATCCTCATTCAACCTCTTGTCAAAGTAAAAACCTATGGTTTTATAGTTGAGGTATTAAGTTAATTAAATAGAATTTTACATAATTTAAACATATTCTGTGAATTTCTTCCAGGACTGTCCTTGATGGTGTTTGATTATATCCTACTAAAGTTTCTACTAATTTCTTCTATAAATACTGCTCCTGAATTTTATCTGCCTTACTAGAAGGACTGTGTAGCTTTCGTTAGCATAAATTAGTGTTGTCCCCAGCTTTTTCTTTTCTGATTAAATGCTCTTTGGTGTCATTTATATGAATATGCTGTCAAAAGCTGCAGCAGACGTGGTGATATGATGGTATTCCCTTAAGTGATATTCTTACGTGTGTATAAAAGCATATTTTCTGGTTTACTATGTGTTACTTCAAACATATAGTACAAACACAGTACTGCTTTAAATTCATGGTTTACCAGTATAACTACCCACATAGTTGTTTCTTCTGTTATTAATTGTCCTGTGAAAAGCAAATTGTAGTTCAAGTTATAAACTGTATCTAACCACTGTTTCAAACTATACTCTTAGTGCACCACAATAAGAAGGCTAAAAAACCGTTCATCATTCCTTCTGTTAACACAACTTTCACCAAAGCAGTGTCATTGAGAAAACTGCCGGATGTCTGGTTTAATGCCAATTTGTCTGTGAGCAGTTAATTTAACTTCTGAGACTTTGTTCCCTTATCTGCCAAAAGGCAACAGGGGTATTTACCCACTCCATTCCTGGGACTAATTATCTGTTCTGCTTCACTAGCATTAGGCTGTTGTGGCTCCCCAGTTTTCCATTAAGCTGAAAGTAGGGTAACCAATTGGAGCAAGGTAACTGGAAGCTCTGTAACTCGAAGAGGGGTTAGGAAAGAACTCGGATTGTACTGGCTGCCAACTTTGTCTGAAGCATTGGGACAGTCAGACTTGAGATGTGCCTCCTTTCAGAGTTCACAAGAGCATCCTTTTGGCTTTGGGTGACTCTCCAGGGCCAAGCTATGCCTTTGATGTTCGGCTCCTGAGGTTCCCCTGGGAAATGCAGAACAGCTGTGACACTCTAGAGAGAGTGCCACATACCTGCTTCCAAGACGAGGATGTTGTCATTCCTGTCTTAAGAGCTAGGCAGTGCGTGTCTTCACTCACCACCAGTTGGTTTTCATCTTGCCCCTTTTTAGTAATGCCAGAGGAATGGTGAGGAAGGAAGTCTCTGTACATCCTGTTCCTTTTTCTACAGCCCTGTCCTGTGACTGAGAAAACGTCATGTGGCTGTTTTATCTCAAACCACAGCTGTCCCACAAAAGTGCTACGATACTGAACACTTCAGTTAGACCAATTTGATCAAAAAGAACTCTTTAAAAATATTTCTTCCAGTCCTAATAAGTATCATAGAGGTGGCTTGAACCACTTAATTGTGTCACGTAACTGCAGTGGGTATAAAATTTGAAGGGAAACATAAACCAGGACAGAAGATTTTTGCTGTGAGAACCATCCTGGGTTTTGGGAGGACCAGCCCATCTGGAAGTTAACTGGATGGATGCCTACCATCAGTTCCAGCGAGAGTAGTAGGTTTGCCTTCAGGAAGGATATTTTGTGTAGGTCAGATGGTCGTCACTCATCAGAATTTGTAACTGAGTCGTGTGGAAAATATATTTGCCTCACTGAAAATTCATCTAATCCTAGGGTCAAAATAGAGAAGTGTTGGCTTTTTCCAGTTTTGTTCATTTTGAGTGTAGTGTCAGATGGAGTTTACTGTGAAAATACAGAGGTCATTATAGAAAATAACACTCTTATAATGATCTGTTTGTGCTAGTTCTTAAACATTATATTTTTATTATTTTAATACAAAGTCTGAGTTGTTACATAGTGTATTCAAATTAAAACTCTGTGCTGAATGATTGCCTAAGTGAAAAGAAATTCCTGGATCCTTGTCTTGTGGTGCACTGTTTTAGTTAGCAGATTTGTTGATGGAGAAAGCAGCAGTTATGATAAAAGGGATTATATAAAAGAGCTCCTGCTGAGAGTCCATGGCACCGTACAGGGTGATCCCAAACACTGTATTCCCCAGGGCAGGTACAATAATTAGCTGCAGGACTGGCACTCGGTCTGAGGGATTAATTAGAACTGGAGGTGGTGTTGGGGGAAGGTAAAGTGGCCATAAAGAGTGTCAGGATCACTCTGGCCCGAAGCCTGTGTGATTTGATGTGAAATAGCAGCAGCTGGCTGTAACCTTAGGAAGTGCAAGTGAACAGCAGGTGGTAATTCCTGTCTCATTTACCATGTCTTCGCAGGAACATGTAAGCTTGTGCAGCTTGGGTTTATTGGCAGGTCAGAAGGAAAATCCTAAGGAGGACTGTGACATTTACTATACTGAGCAAATGCAATAGTCAAAATGGAGTGCACGCAGCGTCGTGTTAAACCAGTAATGCTGTTACTTAATGTTATTATACTTGCCTTACAACAAGGTTATGATGACCTTATAATATCGACCTCGCGTAGACCAATGCATGAAGCTGAATGTACTGTGAAAAATCTAGGACTGCTAGTGGGAATTACATCTTTGAAGGCTGTGATGGATGTAACAGGACAACTATTTAATCTGAGTAAAAAATCAGACAGAGGGAATGATATGATGTTCTGGTATCCTTTGGTTTTCTCAGTGGCCATTGTATGGGGACGAGTAGGCTTTATCTACATTTCCAGGTAGGTATGCAGGATGCTGCATTACGTGGCCACGTGCTTGTTAGCCTCCACCAAGCATCAAGTTTTGCTTGGTACTTGGGCAAATATTGCAGCGAGACATGCAACAAATGTGCTAATTTAGAAATTGTAACCAGCTAGCAGTTCAGGGTGAGCCTGAGTTGCTGTCAGCAGAGGAATTGAGCGGGCCAGTGGTCGCTGTTGATCACTGGTGTTTGGTATTCTGTGAGGGCCTCCCAGGGTGCAGAAGAAGAGCCCTTCCTATGTGCAGTTCAAGAATCAAACCAAATAAAGAGAAAATTGAGTAACTTTGAATCCATCGCTGAGAACAGCTTTAGATAGAGAAAAAAATAAAACAGATCTAGGGGATATTTGTGGCTATATTTATAGCAGAGTGACAGGAAAGGAAGAGAACTCATTTTGTGGGAAGGATAGCTCTTTTTATGCCTTTTTAGAAGCTCATTGTGTGCCAACATTATCTTTCATGGATGCCAGAAGATGCGATGCCTTCTAAAGCCTCCCACGCATACGAAAACTATGCACCCATTATAGTTTCTTTGCTGGGTTCCATTTAGTATTCCTGTGTTTCTGGCTCTCTCCAAATATGCGTGTTACTTACAGGGAGATGACCCAGGTCCAAGCTGGCATTGCATGTCTCTGACCATTAGGTCTGAGATTATGCCTGCTTTGGGCAAAGGAAAGAAAGCTTTGTCCTACTTGGGAACAAGCTGAAAGAAGTTACTAAGCTGCTGATGGGAGAACAGAGTTGTCCCCTTTTCTCATGTGTTGCATATATAGACAGAAAACTGCAGTACTGATAGCTGCTCTTGAACTTGTCTATGTGGTGTTGGGAAGCATTGAGAATGCTGGGGCTGGACTGTGAAGTGCTGTACGTAAATATTTTTGTGTGGAACTACACAAAACTCAAAATTCTTCCATTTCTTCTCAAGAAAAAAAAAAAGTCTTTCCTGGCAAACCAGTATAATTTCTGATTAAACTCCTTTCTTAATTAATTTTCAGCTCTCCATATTCAAGATGACATAAATCAAACCTAATATGAATTTTGAGTTTCCACTTTGTAAAATGTTAAATTGCAAATATGCTACATTTAGAGGTAACTGAAAATTACTGTGCTGTAATCCTAAAGACTGATGAGTAAAAATGAAGTTGTTAAAAGATTTTCTGTTTATCCGTTTTTTTAATAAATGAGACTTAAAGTTTATTGCTTGCTACTCAGATTTTAGTTCTTTTGTAGGTTTCTTGTTTGTATGCATTTCCATTACATGGATATTGTAGCTTTATCTAGAAGAGGAATGGACCATGTGCACAGCAGGGCTAATGAGTCACAGATGTAAAGATTCTGGCACGTTACCATCTAATAACTTCTTTAACTTATATTCCATAATAAGATAAATGCAAATTTGATACATCTGTTTTCTAAATGCTGTATCATTGCAGTCTTAGCAGCGTCTCAGGAGTGGGTTTCTTTAAATGTTTGGAGTTTTAGCCTTTTTTGGTTTTGTTTTCTTTTTATTTGTTTCTAAAGAGGAGATTTCAGGTCACCAAGCAATGCAGTTAGCCACACCATCACTTGTCAGAACAAAGCGGGAAGGCTGGCAAAACTGCCACCGGCTTTATGGGATCCACATACGGGGTCTCAGCTTCCTCATCTCATGGGTGTATATGAGGAATAAAGCTGCTGAATGCAACTCAAAGGTGCAAGTGAGGGACATGTATACATCAGAAAGTTACTCTGCCTTTTTTTTTATAAAGACCGGTGCAGTCTTTGTGATCCAGAGGATCTTTGATGGGATTGCATGTGGAGATGAATAGAGCAAATATTTGCCATGTTAAAAGAATCTGCTGCAGCTGAGAGACCTGGCAGGCTGCCGTTGCCTGTCGGTGCTTGCCACCAGGCCAGCTGGGCTGCAAAGGGCTTGTGCGCTGTGGCAACCTGCATTGCCCCAGCAGAGCCTTCACGCAGGACTTCGTGGAAGCCACCTTGGCTGGCAGCCAGAGCCAGGCGCAGCCTTCCCTTTTGGAGGTGCCAAGCTGCAACCCCGCAGCCAGACACTTCAGGCCTCACAGAGGGGCTGTGCCACCAGCTCCACCTCATAGAGGTGGCACGTGTGCCTGCGTGCATGTAGGCAGCTTAGAGCTTCCAAACTGTATTTTACTCGATGTTCCTCAGCCTGATGTCTCTGGGCCATTGAACAAGTCTCTGCTTCAGACAGTGTGCTATGCCAAAGGCAAGGAGAGGGCTTGGGGATTTCCTTCTTTAGGTGTTCACTACTCAACTGTACAAGCTTTATCAGAAGCTCTAATACACACCCTGCAAAGCAGCACAAGAAAAGTGTTGAACTGAGAGCAAAATTCACCCCTTGTACTGTCACAGCAGGCCATGATTGCCACACTCTTCTTTTTTGTACCAGTACAGTACAAGTTCTGCACATGTTGGTAGAGTAGGATATGAGAAACCGTATGCAGCATACAGGGCTTGAGGGGGAAAATTTTGCCCTGGATATGAAAATGCTGCTATGTATATCTTGAAAACGTTGACCTTGGCCATTCTGGACTACCCAAGATCTAGCAGTAGATTGTCGTTCAGTGTTTATAATTGTGTATGTACTACCAGTTTATGTGCTGAATGTCATATGTTAAACAGAACGTGAGGAGCAGGATTATGCAAATTATGTATACAATTATACAAAGCGCTTCAAAGTCCACCATCACTGCTGTCAAGTTCCGCAGCAATCCAGAGTCAAAGCTTTCTCCGTAGCTCTCTTGAAGTGCTGTAGCACATTTTAATCGAAAATGGCTCAGTCATCCTCTGGCTAGTAGTCTAACAACTGTGAAAGAATCATAACAATTTATTGTAATTTTAAGGAAAGTCACCTCTGTGGAACTGCTACTTCTAAAATCTCTTTATATTCTTGTTGTAAAGTAACAGCCTGCATCTGCAGTGCAGTGCAAACCTAGCTCTGTTTCCCATATGACAGAGAGGCTGTTTCCTGTCAGTAGACCATGTGGGGGATACTAAACACAGTGTTCGTTCTGTTTGTCTGTTAGTAAATTGTCTCTGTGATGTTTGTGTTGTGCTGTTTTGGTACCATGTTATGCTGTGTCCCTAGGGTCTGCCAGGCTTCCCCACAGTCGCTGCTCTGCACAGTAATCAGATCCTCACCGTCAAGGTTTGTGGCTGACATGTACCTGTTCAGTCAGGTCTCTCTGTATCAGCATAAAAGTGCACATGAAAAATTGTTTTTGCCATGGGATACCAATGAATCCTTATGGTGGACCTAAGTCAACCCTCACTGCCTTTACGTTGGTATAAGTACTCCTGATACAGAGCATGGGATCAAATCTACAACTGTGCACGGTATTACCCCCAGCAGCACCCACATGCCGTGAGATCTTGGTTGGTATTTTATTTTCAGATGAGATTTGTCTGTAGCTCTGCTTCCCTGAGGCATACAGGAGTGTGGAAAATGTCAGTGAACTCTATACTGGTTACATATAGAGTCAGCTATTTGTGTTAGATATCAGAGGTTTAATCTGTACATACAGATTTTTTCAAAGCGCATTTGCAAATTAAGCAGGAAGGATTGAAGCAATCTGGTCAAGCTGGAACTCCAGTCCTTACTAAAATGACACCATTCTTCATGGCACAATATGCTGGTTGGAAAATCTGACTGAAAGTTGAACTGGTGCTTTGTCTCTAGAAGCTTTGCTGAAAGAACAGAATATGAAAATACTGATTTTTAGAGCCTGGGTAATGAAAAAATTAATACAAATGGGGAATTCTCACAGGAAGTCTGAGGAGAAAAAAAGTTACACGGTTAATTCATTGTATATGATTAATTCATGAAGCGGTATGTCCTGTCATTAGAGGTCAATTTCTTCAAAAGAAAACGCACAGTTTCTGTCAGGCAGAAGCACCGGTTTATTTTATTTTAGCTATTATGAATCTAATGACTATGTCTTTATTTCTTTCTCGGGCCTTCTGATGTCTATTCTTCAATTCTCTCATCTCTGATCTTCAACCTTTGACCTCACCTGCCTGATCAGATGGTGTTTCCTAAAATCAATCATGGGTTTCTCTCTGCTGATCAGCAGCTCATTAAACGCCGCCTCATTAAGGTAGTGCTTCATCTCACTGGAGTCTGGTTCTTCTTTACATTCAGTTTACTCTTTGCTGTACCTATTTGTCAGATGCCTTCTTATAGCAGGTTGTTCATTTGAAAATGTTAATGATATTAACAATCAAAAGGTTATGGGTAGCTTTGCTAAAATATCCATGTTTAAGATGCAGTCAGCTTTTTTCCAGTGGTTTGCTGGAAATTAAATAACTTGAGTACCATTTTTTTTTGGTGTCTCCTTTTTAAAGGAGAAGGTAATATGTTTTGGCAGTTCTCTTGAAAATCGGCTTTTACAAGTTAATAGGTTTAAATCATTAAGGGAGTTAGCTAATTGTCGCTATAAAACAACTCCCCTAAACAGATGAAAAATTATGTACAACTTCGTGGAAAAGCAGTTATTTTCCATGCTCATTTTTGAAATCTATCCATGCATCATTGATGGGCTTGGAAAATTGCTGTGCAAACTGTATATTCTCACATGTGACTTTTCTTTTTTACTTCAGCTTTATGCCAGTCGTGAAGCAAACAGCTGGCTTATTGAAAACAGCTACTTGCTCTGGAAAACTGGATGAGTAAAATATTGCAAGGCTACCCCAAATTTTGGCTTATGTCCTGTGGTAGGACAAGCAGTTTAGAATTTGAGCCTTCTGCTCTGTGGCTGATTGCACTGGACCGATACAGCCCCCTGGTCTTCAAGGCAAAGTGCAGTCTCTGCCATAAGCAGTGAAGAAGCCAGTGTCCAGCTCATGGCCGCTTCTTCCAGCCTGTCTTGCACGTTTTCTGGGTAAATCAATGTCTTTTTGTGTGGTTGATGCCTGTAAAGCAAACTTCTGACAAGTTTTTTTGTTAATTTAGGGGGACCAAGGACAAGCTGGACCCCCTGGGCCTCCAGGGCCACCAGGACCCAGAGGTCCACCAGGAGATACTGGCAAAGATGGTCCTCGTGGGATGCCTGGCATACCAGTAAGTTAGTCTGTTGCTGTCGTGGTGTTCAAATTCCTCTCAAGTGTGTGGCAGCTCAGTTTCAAAGATGTTTTCTGAGGTAAGATTGGCAAGACATGTTGGTAAGACATGTGGAAGCTGAACAACAGGCAGATTTCATGGTGTACCTGAAGTCCCCCACACACAGAGCAAGTTCATAGCAGGGCCAAGAGTAACACCTAGATTCCTTGTCTCCCACCCCTGACAGTTTCTCCGCACATTCTAAGGTTTCTCACTTGCTTATTGATGTTTAATAGCTACATGAGGAGGGTCTACCTCATTCCACAAGTGGCAAATGTTTCTACTCAGACTTTGAGATAAAGCTGAATTTGAGATGTTGTAGCATGACTGGGCTTGACTTCTCACTTCTTAATGATTTAGCCTCAAAAATCATGGAATTAAAGCAAGAAACAGCTAAATGCTGCCCAAAATATGATGAAGTTTGGGGTCAGATTCTGTTGTCTTTGCACAAGTAAAGCAGTACCATTTTCTTCAGCTCGTCCCCCTTATTTTATTAGAACAACCAGCAGAATCCACTAAATTGCCTCTTGTTGGTTTTAGGCACAGGGTCAGACCCACCACCTTTGGCACTTCGTTACCTGATGATTAAACACTTTATAAACAGATGCATAAACCTGTGCCTTTTTTTTTTTCCCCCCAAAATATGAGTGTGGTTTTGGTTTTGTATTTTGTAGCCTCCTTAATGTTCATTCTTTTGAAATAAGTACCACTTTTTTCATCATGAATGCCACTGTGTTATCAGTGTGGAAAGGGAATCACACACAAGAAGGAGACACGACAAATGACATGCCACATATACAGATGCACACACGCACCCCACACCCCCATGATAAGTAAAGATCGTGGCTGAGAGGACACGTAGGGAACTAGCAAATTGAGGACCAGCACTTGACACAGAAACGGGTTTTTTGAAGAAAAAGCATAGCTTATTACATGGGGCCAGGACAGGAAGGCATAAGATTTCACTGCAGGGCCTTTTTAGATAAAACCAAGAAAGAAAATATCTATGCTCCTGTTCTGGCCCTGTTGAGGTTGCCTCATCTGAAATGGTATTAACTGTACAAATGTAATACAACACAATGATAATAGTAAGGCTCTGCTAAAATTTCCTGTGAAAATCCAGCAAGACTTGGCAATTAAGGCCTGTAGTACTCTAGTGTTGCTTTTGTTCTTGTTATTGTTTGTGGTTTGGGGTTTTTTTTACCACCATTGCCCTTATAAGTTGTAGCTCAAGGTTATGAAATGACATTAAAAGTCTGTTGCCTCCATCGCGATGCTTTATTTTGACCACCTACTCCTTTCTTGTTAGTCCTGGAGCACATGAGGCTTTGAGCCTCAGCTGGGCTTCCCTTGTGTTCTTCTAATGTGTTAAAATTGACTGTGGTCAACAGAGTTGCTTCTGGTTTGATGTAGTTATAATTCACGTACAAGAGGCTAGGAGAATCAGCTGGTGTTGCTGATTACAACGTGACTGTGTGTTGCTTGGGGTTTTGTGCTTCTTAGCAAAGGGAACATTAGTGTTTCTCATAACAGGAAAGTAATGCATTTTATGCAATGAGATCATTCCATTTCATAATAGTTCTGTAGTGATTTTGACTTTAGATGGCAAGAGAGAGTTTCTTTTTATAGTTTTTTAAGCTGTGGCTATCTTAAGCCCTATAGCATTATGGAAAATCAGTTCATAATACTGCTTTAGAATCAGATACAAACAAGCACTCAGAAAGAAACCATCCGGATTGGTGCCTGTTGTTACCATCCTGCTCTTTCCTACTATCCTGTACCCTCAGGTTAATGTTGCTGATCCTCAAAAGGCTTTTTTCTCCATGGCGGTGTGACATACAGTAAAGCAGGAGAGCTGTAAAGGGGAAACTTAGCCGAGAGGTAGTGACAGCTTTTTGTTTTTAAAAGGCTTGCATGGATGTTTGAGCTAAAGAGCTGAACAACAAAACAATAGCCATGCTGTGTTATGAGTAGGGACATTGCAGCATCACACAGCTATAGGAGGGTCCTTACAGTGGCCAACCACCGTTAGAAGGATGTAATTTCCTTTTTTGCAGTGTTAGGCAAAGCAGGGACTTCTCTTCCAGCCTGTCCTTCTCAAGCAAGGAGCTTTACAATCACCAGAGCTATAAGATGATGTTTTGGCCCTTGCTTTCCCCCATGCCCATACGCTTGCTGCGTATCCTGAGAAAGTCAGGCAGTCAAGGTAGCAAGGCACGGGCAGCAACTCCAGCAGCCACCATTACTTCTCTTCCACAGTGTAGCAGGGTTGAGGAGCAGCTTGTGTGCCCACACGTCTCCATCTGTGCCTGCACGTCTCCATCTGTGTCATCACCACCTTCCATCCTGTTAACAGATACTTAAAGTTTAAAAGTTGGTTTCTCGGGCAGAAAATCTTTAGAGTTAAGGAGGTAGAAATGTTAAGGAAGTGCTGTTGGGCCTATTGCCAGCAGAGAGAGAACCGAGGAAGAGTAGGGGCGTAAGAAAGGGTCGTGCAGCCTTCTTACTAAGCCTTTCTTTGGATGTCAACAGAACCACCTGTTGGAACCAGAATATAATTGCCTTCCTACAGAGTGATACCTAGAATAGGTGCTTTCCCTTTGCATGGCACAAACACCAGCACAAAAACTTTGAAACTTTAACACCTCCAAAAAGAAGTAAAAGAAGAACAAGGGTTTTTTGCTGGTAATAAGACAATAGATTATGATGCAAACTCTTGAAATTATTTCACCATTATTTCCCAGCATTTATGGGGATATCTTGATGCTCACTTCAGGCTGTGTGATTGCTGTACATGTAAGTTAGCAAGGCTTCAGAGTGAGCTGAAAAGTCCAATAAGCTTGTGTAATTAGCTGTCAGAAACCTGTGTCTGTGTGGTTTCTATCTCCTCGTTATCTAGGTGTGTTTGCAGATGCTACTTGTTTGCTTCTGAATGCAATGTGCACATACGCAAAGAAGCAGTTCTGATTCTTTTTAGTTGCCGAGAACAGCAACATCAGAACAGTTCTCATCAGTTTCTTGACAGGTTTTCTTTTATGACAAAGCTGCTAAAGAAGATCCTGCAGCTGTGCTGATACAACAGCACACGGACTGCCCTATGATCTGTTGGGTTCACAAGGGAGTGATCTATAAACCAGATCACTGAAATGATAGGAACTCTGTTTTTTGGATGGGTATTTTTAGCCCGTATTGTACAACGGATATGTTTTACTGTCTCTACAGACAGTTGTATGTGTTCATATGGGAAGAAAGGGGAGAAGATAGATTCTGGCTTTCTGTAGAGCTGTGCGCACAGAAAGAAAATACATTGGAAAAGTGATGAGTTACCATTTTGAAAGCCAATCCAGGTATTTAACGGCTGAGTAATTATTGCGTGGCTTCAACATACCAATATTCATGGGTTTATGGAACATGATAATTTGCAACGATAAGTTATGCCTGCTGACTGAGGTGATGACATAGAGCAGTAGTTTTGGAATATGTAAACAGTGGGATTCAGCACATATGTGAAAATAACCTTTCTCTGTTTCCTTTAGCACTGCTGACTGGAATGGAATATTATGTTTGGAATCAAGGAACAGAGTCAGGACACCAATACTTAATTGTTGCCTTGAGAATATACCATTACCTGATTGTGAAATAACACTTTGCTTCTTAAAATGTCTGAGATTTGGCCTCCTAGTTTAAAAAGCAAAGTAGTAATATATTTAATGTACCGTCAGCTGCCGTACCTGTTTAAGAATGGAATTTTTAAGATACTTTGTTATTAGGTAGAAAACTGAATTCAAGACATATTACTGAAATTATTCACTCTTTTTTTATTTTTTTTATTTTATTTTAAGGGTGAGCCAGGAAAACCAGGAGAACAAGGATTGACAGTAAGTACTCCTCTCTTCCAGTTTGCTCAGAAACTGTAACAGATACATGACATATACACATTTTACAATGTGAAATTCCAGGAAGCTTTATACCTGTGTATTTCCTAACCTTCCTTTGTCACAGACTATTTGAAGCCTCATTTGTGAAGAAAACATGAGAAAGACAACGTATGCTTTTTACATACAGTTGCCTGTCAGATAATCCAACTTCTTTAAGCTTGAGAAGTAGAGGGAAATAAAACAGCTAAGGGCACAACAAAGCAAAAGGGAGCAAAGCCAGGTGTTCCCAGTTCCTGGCCACCACTTATCACTGTCTCTGAAGTTGAGCTCTTTCCACCTTGAGAACACTGAGTAGCACAAGAACCATCTACTTGTTTTAAGAGCCAAAATCCCAGCTGTCTCTGTGGCCATAGCTCTGGCCCTTTGCCTGACGGAACAGTGAAGACACAGCACAGCATACTGAAACTTTCAGAATATTTTCCTCTCCTGAGGGTATGTTTTTTCCCTGTGTGTGGGGGAGAATTTAACAGCCAAATGAATGCATTTTTTACAAATAATCAGATATGGGAGTAGATGTTTTCTGTAGCATCAGGAACTAATTAACCCTATTCATTTGGAAGCAAATTGAAGCTCCACTGGTTGTAAATCAGCTTCAGCCACAGGGTAAGGCATCAGAAGTTTCTGCCTGTCGCATGTTCCCAGAACTGTGAAACACACAGTATTTTTTTTTCCCTTAAGATCTCCTTAAATACTCATGGTCATTCTTATTTTAATGAGAGATGACAGAATTGTAGCCCGGGGCATGTGGTTTTGATTCCTGAATGCTTCTGAGGAGGAAGATTATATGCTCAGCAATCAGTGCAGATATGATTGCTATCTGTTCAAATTTATGAAGTTTTAAACAGGTGTGATGATATTTTACCTTGACAAATTGCGAAACATTTTGAATTGACAAACTCCAATATCTTTTGGAAGAAAAAGCTAAGTTTCTGAGACTCAGAAATACCTGCTGTGATCAGGCAGTCCTGTACTTTTTCATTCTGAGAAAATGGTTTAACAAAACCAAAATTAAAGCCTCCCAAAGGTACCACCTAGTGTTTTAGCATGCTTCCCCACTCTTTTTTGTTCTGTCCTTCTGGTTTCTGAGGGCCTGGTAACAATAGGTGCAATAGCTGGGAGGGGAGGTGTTTTGTTTTGTTTTGTTTTGTTTGGAATATTCTCCTATTTGACCTCTGGACAAAACTCACTCAGATTCTGCAGCAGTGCCACTGCTTTAAAGTAACCATCTGTGTGTAAGAACTAAAGAATTGCTACTGATCTGTTTTTCTAAATGCAGGTGTGTTTAAATAGGGAGAAAAGGTGTTTTAAAAATCAAACCAGCAAGTCTGAGTTAGAGAAAGATCCCAGATTACACGAATTTCCAGCTTTGAATGCCAGCTCTAAAGATCAGTCTGACAGCTTAAATGTTAGGTTGTGTACAGATCAAGTAAAGGACATCAGAGTATCAGGGAGAGGTAATTAATTTCTTTTTATTCTTCTTGGTGTTTGTAACATACTCTTTATGCTAGTACAGATTTCCAGACTCTCTCCCCTGTGGAAGGTGTTACAATTATTCAGGTGCTATCTAGCTGTTTCTGTCATCTTCAGTGCATGTCTGCACTCAGATATATCTCTATTTCCATATTGAAAATTGAGACACTACTGCAGAAATGGCTGATTTCTCAACAAGTATGCTGTAAAATTGTGTTGCCAGAGAAAATAGGTATAATTTTCTGTGGAGAACATAGGCCTTTGCCTACCTGAGATTCTTTTTCTGCATTATCCACCTATTATCTTTTCAAAGTAAATGAAAATGGAGATCTCTGCCCAGAGGAGCTTCTAGGTTAATTCTTCAGGAATTCTTTTGTAAAGACTTGCCTTTGGTTCACACCAAGAGTCCGAAGTTTGAGTTAGCTTCCTGGGTTTTTTTTCCTGATGAAATTGAAACTGTGAAGTCGATGGGTCCCATAAAGTATTACCAGTCCTGGTTTCCCAGACATCCACTTGTTGGGGTGTACTGTGGTTTCCTACTTGCCCACATGTCCAACGCCCTTTCCAGTAAGAAGCATGTACTCTGGTTCTTCATCCAGGATGGAGGCAGGATAGAGCCATGGAGAGCACCAGACGCTGAGGAACAACCCCTACAGTTTGGACGTACTTGCTGAAGGTTGTGGAAGCTGAAGGCTATTTGTAGCCTGTAGGATCACACCCTCAGCAGCTTTAAATCCCATGGTGCTTTTCAAGTGAAGAAGAGCTGCAAGCCTGACCTCTAGATTATAATAATGGGGATAGAAGCTTTTTAACACCTGTATTCAGTAACATGCCTTGGTATTTCTAGATGAATGTGCAGGTTATTGATAAAGCTCGTAAACTCAGTTTTAACTTGTGAACCAACAATGGCAGAGCTTTAAATTACCTAGTTTTCTATTTTCTCTTCCTACAAGAAGTGGAATAAATTTATTGAAGAGCATAAGATAGTAGGTAATGAGATAACAGTGTTTTCCAGCTTGTACCTCAGAACGTGCCACAAGCCTATTACACATGTTGAGTAACCTGTGACTTACTCAAATAATGTGTGTCTTGATTCACAAAAAGTTGAAATAATTTTAATGTATTTGGACTTGTGGGAATTTTTCTGTTCTCCTTTGAGTGGAATAGGAAATTCAGTGACTCTAGTGAAGATATGGCAATTTACTTGAACTGAGAATCTGCTGCTGTGTTCTCCTCCATTTTTAATGAAGATCTGTGTCAATAAAGAAAAAGAAAATAATGTTTCATATTATATTGGTAGAGAGGGCATTAATAACCCTTCTCTCTCAGCAAGGAGAGGTTTGCTTGGACCACATACAGAGAATGACAATGGTTGAGTTCTCTGGCATGAGTTCTTCTTTGGCACGAGAGTGCCTTGGAGACAGGGAATGGCCTCTCTTTTTCCCCATTTCCAATGTAAATGTGTATGGATTGAGGCAGGGTGGTGAGAGGGGAGGTTCAGGAAAGCTATTTGTTGCTTACAGGGGTCTCATTCCCTGTTGAAAATCTTTCCAGATTATCGGGGTGCCAGTGTGCATCTATTGCTCTTCTATCCTTGCAGTTGAGATGTTGGGGAGAGCTGTTTGCAAGGGGTTTTTTTTGGCTCTATATGTTGCCGTGCCAGGAAGAATCTGTTTTGTCTTTGAACCAAGAGAGTTCAGTTTCTTTTTAGGTGAGATGGAGGCTTATGTTTAAGTTAGAAAGGTGTGACTGTATGCATTTTTAATGTTAGAAGGGAATGTAAGAATGAGTAGTTAGTTGCAATTTGTGTCTGGTTTCCATGGCACTTGAAAGCCCTGCGGATCTACTTTCTACAAGGGTTGAAGGTATCATTTCTTTGTGCAGAAAGGATTAAGAGAATTCAGGGGGAGGCCAAGCAGTGGGGTGACCAAAGGGATTAAGTTTTGAAATGTTATGTGGAACTAGCAAAATGTATCCTCTGCAAGAGGGAAGACCAGTAGTTTCCTTAGCTTTTCAACATTTTCAGTGAAAGTTGTGTCCTGTCTCTCATAATTCATCCTTTTTCCCATGACGTTTGTCTGCTCTTCCTGGTGATAAGGACCCTTAAATACCGTACAAGAGTTCTTCAGTTTTATCTTCTCATTTTGAGAATAAATCATAAATGAATTTGTAATTCTTTTCTACCCAAGAGCCAGATTTCTGTTTGCAGACTGTTCATGAGAACTTAAAGTGAGTCAGTGATGGGAAATCTCAAAGGCTGACACTGACAGATTGACATTTTCAGATACATAAACTGCAATAGGATAGAAGGTATGCATGGGGTGGTTTTGTTTCTAATTTCCAGTGGGAGAGGTTTTGGTGCTTTTATGTTTAAAGTATTTTAAACTAGTGCAGAGTAATAAAAATTTGGAAGATCAAAATTTGCAATGTTTTCAGGTCCTTGGAAAAGAATTAAATTTAAACATGTTCAGTGTATGAATCAACCACCTCTTGTCACTGAAAAAAACAGTATATTTTTTTATCCCCCAAAATTGGCTTTAAAGACAGATAAGTAATTTTACAGATGTTTTGCATGAACAGAACAGTCCAGAATAATCAGAGAATTCAGGTAAAGGTGTCTCTTTGCAAAAGAAATCTATACTATAATGATTAACCCAAATGCAAAATCCCTCTGCTTTAAGATATATTGTTTTCCAAACCCGTAGTTTTGTGCTTATACAGTCTTGCTGGGCATCTGTTCAAGAAAATAAGACCTAATGTTACTGCTTTCACTAGTTATTCAGAATAAGGAGGATGTTATTCCAAAGGACACTGGCATTTCTGTGAAAGACAGTGGAAAAGCGTAACCTTGCATTTAAGTCTGCAAAATGTGACATCTTTAAAATGAATTAATATTAATTTTTTCATCGTAGGTTAAAATGAACAAAATTAACTCACAGGGACCAGGCAGAACTGACTGGGAAGGGCTGCTGGCTTCAATTCAGCCTTTCAGGCCAATGGCCAAGGCCAGATCCTCAGTTGGTGTGAATCTTCATAGCTCCTCTGGGAAACTACTAATTGTGATTTTGTTTTCAATGGCCAGAGCTCTGCAGCAGCCTTCTTTTTTTTCATTCTGGTAGCATGTTCATAGTAAATTTTATAAGGTGTTGTTCTTAAGCTGTTTAGCTGCAAAAGTTTAGTAAGAACTAGCAGATGAAATGGAAAATCTCAGCTTGTGCCTCTCACAGCAACTATTGTTTTTTTTCCCCAATACAATTGCATTTGCCTTAACTTGCAGGAAATCTCAGGAAAAATAGACTTTGGCATTTTGTAACCTCTGTACTTCAGCAATGCCCACCACAGCAATGACTAAGACAATGATGATAAGCTCCGCCTGAGCTCTAACTGGTAGATATTGCTGCTCTTTTCATCAGTTAAGGTAGATAGCATGGGAGGGGGGCACTGCTTAATCAGAAGTTATATGAGGTTTCCCATCATACACCATTTGTTTTCTTAGCTGGTCATTCTTTTATCTAGGTGATTCATCAATACTAAAGCATTGCACATTTCAGTACTAGTACTCCAGAAATTGCAATCTTTATGAAACACTCCTCAAGCATGCAGGAACACATTTTCAGAATTACATCATGTGCCCGTTGCACACAGAAAACGCTGTCAGTGGGTAGAACACAGGCTCCACTGAAATGCAAACGAATACTTTGTATGAAACCTGTGCTTTCCTCTTCATGTACATCTGCTAGTTCAGGTTTCCTTCGTAAGTTTTTTATGCCATTAGACGGGTAAGAAATTGGTTCATGGGAGTAAGGAGATGATTGTCCCCCTGTACTCAGCACTGATGAGGCTGCACCTCAAATACTATATTCTGGTTTGGGCCCCTCACTACAAGAAAGACATCCAAAGCAGCACAACGAAGCTGGTGAAGGGTCCAGAGCACAAGTCTTATGAGGAGTGGCTGAAGGAACTGAGGTTGTTTAGCCTGGAGAAAAAGGGGCTGAGGGGGAGACCTTATCGCTCTCTACAACTACCTGAAAGGACGTCATAGCAAGGTGGGGTGTCAGTGTCTTCTCCCAAGTAACAAGCAATAGGGCAAGAGGAAATGGCCTCAAGGTGCACCAGGGGAGGTTTAGATTGGATATTAGTAAACATTTCTTCACTGAAAGGGTTGTCAAACAATGGAAGTGGCTGACCAGGGAAATGATTGAGCCACCATCTCTGGAGGTATTTAAAAGATGGGTAGACGTGGTGCTTAGGGGCGTGGTTTAGTGGTGGTCTCAGCAGTGTTAGGTTACCAGTTGGAGTCGATGATATTAAAGGTATTTTCCAACCTAAATGATTCCATAATTTTATTCTAACTGTTTAATCATTCTTATAGGCACCAAAGGGGAAATATCTGTTCTCAGGGACAGTCTTGAAACTTCTTTTGTCCCATAGTCACAGTACCTTCTAAAGACCTTCTAGATACAAAGAACTTTCACTTTACATAGGAAGTATGGAAGCTTAAAAAAAACCAGGAACTTTTTGATTTTTTACAAAGCTTTGGAATTCACTATTTCATTATATTTTTGTTAGGCATTTTCATTTGGTGTTTGTGCTCACTCTCCATGAACTCTGATACCTTGTAAAACAAATCATTACTGCTGCCCCAGACTTGCAAATTGAAAATGCCCAAAGTTGCTAGTTCATACATTTCTTTAAGTGCTAAGCAACTGAGTCACTAGAAGTTGAATACAAAAACACCTTGAGAGGCTGTTGCTAGTGTATCACACCCTGAATTACTATGCTTTGAAACTGCAACTTTAACCTTATTATTTCTTATTTTACAGCTTGCTAAAGCACAAGGAACAGAGTAAGCTTAAAGGGAAAATATAATTGTAACATCAGAAGGGAGGCCTAGGAAGAAATCTGGACTCATAACATTTGTTCTATGTTTAGGTCAGTCTTTTCAGGTTCTTTTTAAATTTATTCAAGATAGTTATTTGTCAAGGCCCAACTGAAGTGTCCAACTTCATTCGATCATTTCTATGATGCCAAAGTTTGATATGACACAAGCTCTGGGGTCTGTTGATTTCACAAAACAGTGATTGAAGACTGGCATTCATAGTGGAAATATTTTACCTTTTACAAACACAGTTGTGTAGAAGACTATTACAAACATTTGCTTATCATTGGTTACCCAGTTTTCCAAGTGCTTAAGTAACTATCAAATAATTCTCCATCTCCAGAGAAACAGATAGCATTTGAATTTCTTCAGAGCAATACACCTTCTTTTTTCCATCCACCTATGGAGGAGCTATTTGAATGAGAACCCAATTCAGTGAAGCCCTACAATAGCTTGTCAGAGCTTCCAAGCTAGTTTACTCAATTGCACATGATGCAAAGGGTTCTTCTGAAGTGTTCGTGATATCTGAAACAGCAAGAACTACTTTTGATTTTTATTATATTTAGTTATTTTCCTATTCTGGGCAACTCTCACAACCAAATTTTTAGCCCTCTCAGCTGAAGTTTCTCTGTGATGTGTCGTTTTAAAGAAAAGTAGTGTAACTTTCAAAAATGCGAAGCAGTTACTTAATCCAAAGAGTTTTCGTGAACTTTCATTGGAATTTTTGAATGATGCTCATTATAAAATGAGCCTTTTAACATTAGTCACCAATGGTATAGGAGCTGATCCTGAGCATCCCTACATGGAAGCTCTGGCAGCTTCCAATGATACGGGCAAAAGACAAATAGTTACTGTCAACATCATCTGCATAGACTATTATACAGTGATTTATTGATCAGCTATAGATATCATATATATAGGCAGGAGGTGAAAGAATCCTATAGCTCTTGTCTTAAAGGCTTTTGTTTTACCTCCTTCATATTCCCAGGTATGACAGTGGCAGAGGACCGATGGCAATATATTATTACCTGTGGTAGTAAGTCAAGCCTCCAACTAGTGAAGACTACCATGTATTTCATACGTGCCTGGTCACTGCAGAGCAGAGGCTTTGGGCTTGAGGGGAATGAGGTGGGGAGCAGTGGTAGCAGCTGTCTGCACTGGGCTGCCTGGACCCGGGGGCAGAAGAGCTATACAAAGTGAAGTTTAGCTGAGACTGTATTTGCAAAGCATCCCTTTGGTCGTACTGGAGCAACCAGCAGGGCTCGTATACCACTGCGTCTGCTGTGGAACACAGAACAGTTGAAGAAAAAGAAAGAAAAAACAAAACAAAACCCCCCGAGGAGTTGGTTAGAAACCATGTATTTCTTGCCTTCTGCTCCTGTCTCAAGACCTACATAGAGATTTTGATTGCTGGTCTTACTGTCTGTTCAGTGGGCAACATAGTACTCGCCCCAGTTCAGTAGAATAATCAGGGGCAAAAAATCCACATGGTCATATTGAATTTCCTATCTAAATTAGTCTAGCAACTGTCAGTTATACATCTGGAAATGAACTTAAGTCTTGTGGTTTTTCTTTCATTGTATCCATTCGTGTTCCTCCCTCTCTCCCAGATTGTATTTACTTGCTTGCGTCTATCTCTCCAGTGTGATTCTGTGCCTTAGAGAATGTAGGTAACTCACAGAAAACAGGAACTTTACAGCAATTCTGGAGTGTTTTACCATTTTTTGAAGTCTTTTTCTGTTAGTAATTTAATTTCAGGTTTTCTGTTTAAGTAGCTGCTGGCAGGCTTATGTGGGGGAGGGATGGGAGCTGTCAATGGATGAGCTACTGAGTTTCCAGTGGCTTTGAGCTTCTTTCCCAATGCTAGGGAGCAGTGCTTTAAAGAAAAGTTGTTCCTATTCAGCTATGTTTTACACTCTGAATATTAAAAGGATAAGAAACACTTGTTATGATGTGTAAATTGTGAAATGTATCACTTTAGGCAAGCTTTTAATTGCAATTGGTTTTCTGAGCGTAGTGGTGAAGGTAGCCATATTTTTGAGGACAGTTCTTGTCATCAAGTAGCATGGTAGCTCAATGGGCATGAGACACCAGAGCCATTTCCAAGCTGAGTAAAGGCTTAAGTACCAGAGATGGAAAACTGCTAATTGTATAAAATATTGATAAGTATCTGCTGCTTCTTTTCTCTGAATGATTCATTTTAAAGGCAAAATAAGAGCAAGATTATGCTACTGTGTAAATATTTTCTTATTCAGTAATTCCTCTGGAGGAGCTGGAATGATGGCAACAGTGGGGGGAAATTCTGGGGAAAGATCTTTTCCTGGAGACACCTTCAATGCCTTGAATTATATCCGTCCCACAGACTGACAGCTGCAAGAACCAGGCACAAGGAGATCAACAGAGCAGCACATTTAACAGTTTACTTTGGGGGACAGTATTAATAAGTGAATGATCATTTTACCTTCAAATAGCAGCTTTGTACTGGGGGCTCCCAAATGGTACTTTGATATGGCTGAATGTCTTTAGAAGGTTTTATTAGCTTCTTAAGTAGTTAGAAACTGAAGAGGCAATATGCATTCCTTGGACATGTATGAGGCATGTAAGTAAGAGGTATAAGGTATGAAGGTAGTCTTCAATTGTTCGTTATTCAGTCTGGCCTACTGATGGAGAGATTTTTTTTAAGACCTGAAATACCCTCAAAATGTGACTAGTTAATACGCAAAAAGTCAACAGATAACCAGGACATAGACATTTGGAGCCTATTTTGGTAGTGGTGATGTAGGAAAGCTCTTGTTTGAGCATTAATTTCATGTTAGCCAAACTTTCATCTTTCTCGCAGAAGGTGATGCTCTGGAAGAAACTGAATTCCTTCTCTGGAAGGGAAAAAAACTGTTTGCAGAGTATGTTCCTTACCCAGCAAGCCACGTTCACCTACCACATCCTCTTGATTTGTTTTATCTAGCTTTTTCCCCATCTTTAGTTTTTTTGGAGACTGTTTGCAAGCAATGCTTAAGAAATAGGCTGTTCTTCAGTTACCACATTCAGTATTACTGGTCCTCAGACTCTAGCAAATATTAGGGTTAGAATTTAGGCACTTAATGAAAAGAAGACCCAATGTAAACTGCAGGCTTTTTGAAATGCCACGGGGTGGGAGGACTTTTTTCCAGCCTGAAAAAGCAGATGAACACTCTACTCACTGCTCTGATCATCACCAGTGCTGAGTGCTTTGGTACTTTTGCTTCCTTTTGAAGACAAGGGAGTGAACTTGTCACCCTGCACCGCACAGGTGGCTTTCCATTAATGAAATTTGTCCCTCAAAAGGAGATCCTTACAAGACCCTAGTTCTGCTGAGACAATCAGGCAAAAGTTTCAAGGAGCCACAGTGATCTTTGCAAACCTTTTGCAAGGTTTGATGCCCATCCTTATATGTATGAATACACATTTAAAACTGCAGGGTTTTCACCCACATCAGTGGATCCAGGACCAGAATTACCACCAGTGGAGCTTTTCCATGTTACCAGTTTAAAGGTGTATCAGAACAAAATTCCAACAAGCCCTGCATCTGCTAACAGGGGGAGGATTCTGCCTAACCTCACCCTGCCTCAAAAATCAAATTGGCCCTGCATTTCGAAGCAGCAATCCTTTTGTTCAAGATTAATTTCTGAATAATTGCAGTTCTGATATCAATCAAGTCTTCTTTTATTCTTTCACACATCAGAAGCATTTGGATTCTCCAGTTTTGCCTTTTTGTTTTGTACCCTCATGGACTCAGAATTCACCTTGCTTGATATAGCACCAGCACCCACAGTAGGAACACAGGGAAAGAGTGCGTAAGAACTGTGGCGGACATGGCCTAGCACTGACCAAAACAGATTGCCAAAATGTCAAAGACATGGTTGGCTGATCTGTTTCCCTGCTGCCTCCCCTCTCCACTGTGGCCATAAAACACCTGGGTATTTCAGAGATGCTGGATGAGAAATGGGTCCTATTAATATCAATGAGACTTTGACTCCTGTTAAATTTAAGCAGTTAAGCTTTCTTGAATTGAGATATCTCTTCCTGCCTTCTCAGGTCATGGGGACAAAAATGGTGATTCTTTACTTCTCAAGAGCATTCTTAATGATTTCTGAAGTTAATTCTTAATGATTTTTCTCTTAACTTGCAAATGATGGCACAGATCACACATTGCATAAAACGTAGGCATTTATGCTGATACCTATAAGGTGAGAAGATTTTGAGGCATACACTTCTCTCTATCTTAAAAATCCTTGTTTGCATAAACCTCGTTTTTATGCTGTTGAGCAGATATATTATTGTGAACACACAACTGGCTGTTAGCTGGTATCAGAAAGAGGAAAAACCACAGTCGTCTTAATGCTGACAGATTTGTCAGTATTAGAAGAAACAGATGGGTTGGAAGGGAAAAGATCAGAATGGGGGAAAATTTGAGTCTTCCAGTTAGTACTTAGATCAGTTCCAAAAGAGACAAGAAAAGATCCATTGTGCATTTTGAGAATAAAGTTTTACTTTTCCTTGATGTATAAAACATCAGCTGGTTTCAGTCCAGTGTCAGAATGATTACACAATAAGGCAGTTTTAATTGGTCATTTCAATTTAAATTGGCTAGATTTACAATGTTAATTGAATTGTTTTCCCTTTGCAGGGACCTCAGGGGCCTCCAGGACAAAAGGTACAGTATAAACAACAATACTGTGAAAGTGATTATTCCTCCTCATGCCAAATTGCGAGCAGAAAAGGTGAATGGAATTAGCTACCGTACACCGCATTGAATCAGTTAGTTTAGGCTCTGAATTTTGTTTTTGCAAAATGCAGCCACATAATGTGAGACATCAGATTTCTCATTTCCCCCAACATACGACGTTCCAGCAATGCAGAGCAGACTGTTTTCAATCTGTCTGCTTAACTTTCAGGTGAAAAGGTCACTATAATTTTCTTATTCGTGCACTGGTACAACTAGGAAACCAAAGTTAAAACGTTGTGAAAGGTGGAGAGATAGAGTTTCTGATTAAATGCATATCCTTACTGAAGTAGATCAGTGCCATATGACTAAAAAATTGAGCAGCAGAAACAAAGGACATAGGTGTTGCTGATAAATGGTGCTTGGTTGGCAGCGTTCAGGTGGTCTGCCGGTGTCTTCCTGTTCCATCGGTAACCCAAGACCTGACTTCCTGGGAATGCTTTCAGCATTATTTACGCTCATTAAAGCTGGCTGCCTCAGTTTGATGGAGTGAGTTTAGGATTTATGGAATTACACCATTAAAAGAGTCCTAGATATATCAACAATAACAGCTAGTAAGCGGCACTTTCCCAGCATCTCACCTGTGCACCACCAAAGCAAGTTATTTTCTAGTTGATTTCAAAAGATTAAAAAGGTGTATGGAAGACATTTAATAAAGCAGGCTTAATTTGTATAAAGAAAAAAAGAAAGAAGAAAGGAATAAATAGCATTAATATATTAGAGGTTGCCACCTCTGTGTTTTTTCTTCTGAGGTAATATTGTTTGCTTGTATCTGTTCAAACAGAACTTTATGAACAAAAGAAAAACCTGCTGATATGTAAAAATGTAATCCCAAAGCATATAAATTGGTGGAATTTTGTCAGCTGTGAGCTGTACAGAGTTTGCAGGCTGAAGGAGAGGACTATCTATCCTTCATGTTTGGCAATGCAGGAATACAACGTTGTAAAGCCATACTGATGTTTAAGTTGCCGTTCTAAAATTATACCCTTGACTCACAAAGGAGGGTATTTTACATGTACAGCATCAGCAAAACCCATGTGCTAATGAGGTTTTGCATATCCGATAAACTTTTACTTGGCACGGTAGAATCAGCTTTATTTATACTTTCTAATGTCCCATGTCTCATAAGAAAAATCAGCAGCTATAGAAGAGTGTCACTAAGTGGAGTTATAAATAGGATACTTTATTGAGGCTGATGGTTTAATGCCCTCCTGAGCTTTGTCTTCTAGTTTTCTGGAAAAATCATGCAAAGATGTGAAAATGCTGACTAGAGCCCCTTTGCAGTGGCTAGCAGTCGTGACCATGCACCCAGCAAAAGGAGGCAACAGGAATGCCAAAGTGGAAGCTTGGGAGTAAGGGGAGAGCATTCTGGGTCATGGAGATACACTGGGGTGCCAGTGGATTGTTTCTTACTGATTTGCAGCTCTGCTATGCGCTGGAGCCTCCTGGGCAGTCAAATGTTGGAGGTTTTTTGAGGCCCTCGTGGGTTGCTTCCTTTTGTCTTGCAGGATTTCACAACTCTATTCATTGACAAACATGTGCATCCATTTTGGATGCATTCCCTTTGGGTGTTGGTGTCCTTTGACTAAACCATTTCTAGTGAAACCTCTAACCAATATGAATAGAGGGGGAAATGTCACTAATTCTTGGGATGCAGAGAAAGCAGGGCATGAAGGGATTCACAGGACACTTATTTGTTTTAAGGGTCCTGGGAAACTGCACATTTCACTGTTGACAAAGCCTCTGCCTTTCCCAGTCCCCTGGCCTCTTTTTAGGGTGCCTGCCTTCCAAATAACTGTCACATTTTTGTGCCCTGTTAAGGTGTTTATAAATGAAAAATAAAAACAATGCTTTCAGTTTCCTTGCTGAGCAAGACCGTTGTTATATAAAAAGAGGAGAACGCTGTGTAAGCCCACATAGTTTTCCTGCTTTCCTCATACCTCAGCTTTTCCCTGAACATCTGTACCAAAAGTTGCACAAGTTCCTTCAAAAAAATTGTCCGTCATATAGAAACTTACAGTGTGAGAGCTTTGTGAAAAGATCCCTCCAATATCACAAGTCAGTGCTAATATTTTGCTTTCCATTTTGTCTGCTCCTTGTGTTTGGCATGTGTTGGATTTTACATTTTGATTGCAGTAATACCGACACAATTTAAAAGGGTATCTGTAATTTGCACTTTCAGGCTGAATTGTTGCAGATTATCTCTTAAAAGCCTTAAAATAGATTGGCGCGACCAGTTATTGAGCTTGAAGCATTCCTCTTAAAGCATTAATGGTTTTGTTCAGGTGCTATGTTCAATTGTTTATGATCAGTCTCAACATTTATGGAGAGCATTAAATGGAACTTTATTTTAATTCCTACATTTCTTGTGAAGCATCCACAACATTACAAAGCAACCATCAGCTTGAAGATTGTTTCTGGAAAAGGCCATACAGTGAGACAGTCATTAAAATGTACAACATGAGAACATGTCTAATAAGTATAAAATGTCAACTGAAAAGAGAGCTCAGCTTGGATAAAAATTAGTTTTTGAAAAATTTATTGCAGTTAAAATAAACAAGCATTCACCATCATTTCTAAGTACTGTATTAAGAGATGAAAGGTTTCATGACCTGTTTAATTTGCTAAACACCGGCGTCTGTTTCCCACCAGGGTTCTGTCGGAGTGCCTGGTGTTCCAGGGAGAGACGGACAAGTGGTGAGTTCACCGACTTTGTCAGCACTGCCATTATTTATGTAGTTGATTAAAGCTACTTAGGGCTTGTTCACATGAGCAATATGCAACCTTACATCCAGAGCTGTAGTTTCAAATTTGCTTCATGGAAAAGACTGTACAGTCTGGTTTGTGCTCTGAAGTAACGTTTTCTAGTTTTACTTGAACAGGCAGCAAGTGTAATTAATTAAGCTGAAAGTCCGAAGTTCAAATTTGATGATGACTGGGAGGTTCCAGAGAAATGCGTAGTAGTGGTGTGCAACTTTAGACAGTGTATTCACAAACTAAGTTTTTCTACAGATTTTTTTTACTTTTTACTAACTCAGTCCCACGATACAAACACTGATACTGGGTATTTATACAGTGCCAATACATTGTTAATACAACCTATAGATAGAGAATAAGCTACTGGAAGCACAGGTGGAGAATAATGTGAAATTGAAGTGGAGGACAAAAATGCAGAGAAATAAATCAAACAGAAATATTCTTGAACACAACAAGGAGGAAATGCTAACTCGGGCAACTCAGTGTCATCTTGCAGTGCAATCACCAAGTTAACTCACAGTTCAGAACAGGCCTCCATAAGGAGGGGTCGCAGTAAAGCAGCAGGGCTGTTTCACAGCGTTGCTAAGGTTTGTTGGCAAATCTGGGTGTTGAAGTTTAAATAATATCCCTCCCTGACTGTAAACAGTATTATCCATCTGTTGTTCTCACAAGCACTAATGTTCCTAGTGAACTTCAAAAGCACTTGCAGGGAACACCAGAAGGAAAACGTGTGATAGAGGTTGTTCACCATGTTTAAGCAGCCGTAGATGGTAGTATAGAAGGATCATATTATACAATCCCTATTCCTGCCTCCCTCCCCAAAAGCCCCAGGAATAAAAGCGCTAAGATGTTTCGAATAATTTAATTTTAATTCCCCTTTCCTAACAAAATTATGTATTGTTTCTAACAGCGTAATGTACAGCATTAGACCTGTGTTTCGACAGTGGTTATAAGAAACGATGTGATGATCAGTTATTTCACTTTAGTGATACTGATAATGACAGGAGCCTATTTTTAAAATATTCAGAGTATTATGACTACTGTGGAACAACAAAAGAAAAAATATTTAGAATTAGCTACATATAGCGCACAGGGAGTTAGAAGAAAACATTATGAAACAAATTTGCATTAAGACCTGAGATTTTTTTCCTTCATATTCTGTAGCTGCATTCAGTTGCAATATGAATGGTAGACAGTACTTGCCAACATAGGTGCTGTTGCTGTACATAATTCAAGTAATTTTTGCGGCCAAAGTATGAGTGAAAAGCCAGTGATGACACACTTGGTAGCATGATTTTCTTTGGATGTGCAGGAAGATGTAAGGAGACTGGACAGGGTGAAGTTGCAAACCACATTGAACAGAATAAAACAGATGACTCACATTTTATCCAAGAGCTTTACTTTTAATAGCATCATCACACAAACTCTAGCCAGAAATCTTCACTGAGATGAGCACAAAAAAAATGGATGTTGATGAAATAAGTCAAAAGTGCAAAACTTACCTAATTATTAAAGGGTCATTTTGGGAGATGTGGATTTTTTTTTTAAAGCTGTATTAGCAAGGTGCTTTTATGTCTGTTTTTAGGAGACCACATAAACTTACCTGTAGTCATGTTTCATGGGGAAGAAAAGAAATATGCAACTGCCTTTGATTAAGGGAAAATGCAAAGACATCTTTAAATGCTGTTTATCAACTTTAAATTGTGCTTTAAAAACAGCTCCTAGGATTTTCAATATTTATGGTTTTATGTTTATTTGATTTATTTCAATATTCATGACATCTAAAATTTTGAAGACATTCTTAAATTATTACCACTTTAATAAAGATGTCAACATAATTTTAGTGGAGCTGGACTGTTTTACTTTTGCCCTTTAAGAAAAAAATGAATTAATTACTAAACTAAAATCTAGATGCCAGGACAAGATCCATACAAATAAAAATGAAATGTGGTCACATTCTTTTGTTTTCTTTCACAATTGCTGGTTGATATTGACTGGCAAGCATTTCCTTATGTGCAGAAAATATATTATTTTCATATGATACTAAGCAAATGAAAGTTGAATGTTGATGTCTCTTAATAAATAGATAACAAATTCTGCTAGCTTGGAAATAGTGGTAGAAATAATGTTAAACTGAAGCAGTATTTATCTAAAGTTAGAAAGTATAGTGCAGCCTAGGACTCCCATGCTAATATTTTGCTACCAAAAGGTCCATTCTTCCAATCTCTATGAGAAATCATATTCTCAGTGCAGTGTGACACAGAAGATATTGTTGAATGAAGACCAGAGTAGTAATTTTAAGAGTTGGGCTGTACTATGAGCTGGCTGCTGGCACTCCTGACTTTACTCATACAGATTCATGTTGATTTGCAGAACAGTTGAGCTTGACTTGAATGTGTGATGCAAGTCATCCCCTTTTTAGAAGTTACGTAGTTAAAAGGCGTTACAAAAGCCTTGCTGTCTTGGTAGCCTTTTAATCAGTGAGCTTGCTCTGTCTAAGTTCCAAGTTAATATTTTTTCTTAGTTTAAAAGGCAGTGAGTGTTAAGCACATGCTTAAAATTAAGTGTGTGTGTGAATGCTTTCCTCATCTGGACAATGAAATATTTTTCAGCAGATGAATGTCAGCAGTGAATTAGCTTTGCTCTTTCTTTAAGCTGTTGAATAATACAGTTAGGTCATCTCCATCTTATACGTGTCTCCATAATTTTCCTTTTCCTTTCCCTTCACCTCTTCTATAATTGAAATTGTGGATTATGGGAGACGATTGACAAGTCTGACCAATAGGTCTGTGAATGAGATCATAAATTCTGAGTGCACTTAGAACAATTTTCTAATCCCTTAACATATGAACCACTTCTCTTAGACAATCTCTAGATATTAGAGTAAGTGTAATTTTACACGACCCACATGTTTGAGCAGAACCGTTAACTAGCAGATTTTTCTTGTGTTAAGAGTAGTAGCAAAATCATTGCCATAAAAACTTAACACATTTTTTTCTTTTAGGCTAAATCCAATGAAACTTTACAGGTAGTCTTGCAAGGGCATTTACATTCTTTGTTTGTTCCCACATTTGGGAAACTATAGCCACACTCTGCTTATCTTGTTGAGAACAGTAACTGGAAAGAAGCTGCCTAATAATACCTGCAGCTGGAGAGAGTGTTGTCCCTGGGATGGACAGAAACCTTCTGAGATAGCAAGGAAAGTCTTTCTGAGTACTCCCTTTCCTTTGCAGACTGTTGGGCGATCCACCTCTAGCAGGTTGCTTCCTAGCAAGACGCTACGGGAGATAACCTTCCCTTTCCCAATCCCTGGCAAGAGGTCCTCAGACACTCGAATAGTATGAAAAAGGATTATACCTGCATGGAGATATGAGGTTGTAGTGATCTAGGGATGTCAGATCCCTACATTAATCATGTTGAAATGGCCATGCCACAATGGCCATGCAAGTACAGAATACATATTCTGCTATTTGTTAAGTGGTACTGATTTGATAAGGACTCCCAGTGACTGCAGCAACAGTACAAGGAGAAAAAAGGGAGGTTGCCTAAGTAAGGAATGTATTTGGCCTGAAGGAACCCAGTTTCTGGAGTCTGTGCAACTAACTCTCTGTTTTAAAAAGGAGTTTGTCTGGAGTGCATAAACTGCTCATTCTATACTTCCATGGAACACTTTTTCTTACACAGTACTCAGTATTTTTGGGTTTTTTTGTAAGGGTATATTAAGAACAGAACGTGTGGGCAGGATAGGTCCCTTCATTTCAAATAGTTTCAGTAGTTTGACAATAGCAGTTTGATAAACCTCAGAAGAATTTCCTTTCTTATCAGTAGACTTAGAGTCTGGTCATGCACATTTCTTATTGCTTTCTTCATGCTTCTTTTTACTGTAATTTACATGTATTTCCCATCAGTGTGTACTTTACTATGCAGGGGACGCATTTTGAAAGTAATATTTTCACATTTGTTTAGAGAATTGAGAAAGGGTATGTATGTACTAACATTTTGTCAAATAAAGAAATTTAAGGGAAGGAAACATCATTAAATGTAGTTCACAAATTCTCAGACAGCTTTGCAGGCCAGCTGAGTCTTGTTGAAGAGTCTTTCCACTTAATTTCAGCTGGTGAGTGGGGGCCAGGAGAGATTTCCAGTCCTTAAACAAACAATTTTAAGTTACTTTTGAGGACGGTGAAAAGCAAGTTGAAAGGAGGTAATTCAACCCTGGTTTGAAATGGAAATCACGGTAACGTGTCTGAGAAAACACTTTTTTCCCTTCTGTCCTCGTTTATGTATTTTAGAGTAAAATTAGACTGGATTATGTTTGGGGGCCTCTTGTATTTCCTTATCCTTAAAATTGATTACATTCTAGTGACAGAAAAATATAGCAATACTGACAGCCTTTCTTCTTAGAGTGAGGTGGATATCAACCAGCTGGTGTAGACAGAGTTATGCATCTCACCAAAACCAAACCTATTTCAGAACAGCAGCCTCCAGGCTGTTTTTCTGTTACAAACAAGAAAAGCTGGGGCCTCAAGCCACATTATTTTTAGCTGATTAATTCTGGATATGAAGGTATATGCCTCTAGGGCACAGAGCTATCCAGTACGGAGAAACAAGCTTTCAACTGCCTTGACTCCTTTGATATCAACTCTAGTGGGTGATATGTCTTCAGACCTGTTCTGAAGTAGGTCTTATGAGTTCGTATTGACAGATTTTTCTCATATTAGCAGCAGAGGACAAGCAGTGCTCTACACATTTTGAGTGTTCATCAAATTCAGATTCACTTCATAGAATCATAGAATACCAGGTTGGAAGGGACTTTAAGTATCATCTGGTCCAACCTTTCTTGGCAAAAGCACGGTCCAGACAAGATGGCCCAGCACCCTGTCCAGCTGAATCTTAAAAGTGTGCAATGTTGGGGAATCCACCACTTCCCTGGGGAGATTATTCTGATTGTTCTTGAGGCTGATTTTTGTCATTGTGAAAAATTTTCCTCTTGTGTCCAATCACAATCTCCCCAGGAGTAACTTGTACCCATTACCCTTCATCTTTTCCATGTGACTCCTTGTAAAAAGGGAGTCTCCATCTTCTTTGTAGCCACCCTTACATTTCAGTGTAAGCATTAAGACTACCCCTACCATAAGAGTATCTGAGGAAAATGCTATGTCTGTTTATTGGATAGGGTGTTGAAGGTTGTTCTTTTCCCAAATATGGACAAGGCAGACACAGTTTGTCTATGTTATACAGTTGATATATGCTTAAGAGTGCCAGGACTTGAACCAAGGTGTTTTGATGTGCTGTCTAAAGGAACATCCTTCTGTTTAGTCTTTGAATTACCTGAAACTCCTGAACTGAATGGCTGGGTTGGGTGTACTCTTGGCATGTTAGCATTTCGTTTGCCCTGGTAATTGCTATTAATTGGAAGAAAAAACCAAACATTTCTGAGTCTTAGAGTATTTTGTTGAAGCCAGTTCTGGAAATTATCAGAAGATTTTGAATAGCTAATGGTCATCTTCTACATAATTCGTTCAGTCATGCCTTGACATTGCAGTTTGCTGATGGAGCAGTTGTCTTCCTAATTCACTGCAGTAGTGACAGCAACTTAGTTTGTTAGAGTGATGTTACTTTTGATGAACCAAAGTGCCTGCCCTCCCATCAGGGCATTTGGGATTAACATGTGGAACTTAGTTGGTGCTAGTGGCAGCTCCCCATCAACAGCTTAGCTCCTGTAACATGTTGAAGACTTTTCTGTTATTGACAGCAAAGACAACATTGCAACATACCTGTTTGAAAATGCACCGTCATTATTCCACTGATGGGGACCCTGCAATTTCTCTATAGCGTATAAACAACAGCAAAAAAAAAAAATCCCACTACGTCTGCAGCATTCTTCTGTGTAAGTGGTCATCAAATAATTTACTGGGACATTTACACTCCTGCTGAGTTAAGCTGCTTGATTTTGGGTAAGTGAAAGAACAATAGCACATTTGCTGGAAATTTTTATTTCCACCATTCTGAGACCATTTATGAATTCAGCAAACTGGGTCTGGATAAATTTGGATGCTGGTGGTGAATAAATGGGGACTTAAGTGCTTACAAAGTTTCTAGTGGCATTCTCTTTTCTGCAGTAGACAAGAGGCTAGAGAATTACCTTCTAGTACTACATAGTTTTTACATGAAATTTGGGAAAAGGCAGCTTTTCTAGTGTTTTCTAATATTTTATAGTCTATTTGTGTAGTGGGTTGTGTCATGAAAACAGAATCCTTTTTTTGGGATTGGTCCAGTTACTCAAAGGCAAGAGAAAATAACTTTATATGAAACAGAATCACAGAATGGTAGACGTTGGAAGCAAACCTAGTGCAGGTTTGACAGGAACACATCCAGGTGTTTAACAGAAGTTAAAAACCACCTAAAGAGTATTTCTGATGCAATATTTGCAGGTTTACCAGTTTGGAGCCTGACATTTCTGTGTCTGGTAGTTTTGTTACTGCTTTTACAAGTACAGCAAAACCTTGGTAGACAGTATATTCAGGTAAGATGGTGCTGGTACTACAGCATCCCACTAGATTGTTTCTCTGCAAATCATGGTGTCAGTTAAGCGCCCCATTGCTGAGGCAGTATGTGGAAATCAAAGCCCGTCTCAATGCCGGTAGGGAGAATTTATTTTTGTTATGGTAGATTATGGCTGTCCCATGTGATGTTCATTGCACAGCACTGTTTCTGTGGCGTGGTCCAGCTGAAAATCAGAATACAGGACAAGGGCAGAAAGGGCTAGTGGCAATTCCTTTAAATTGAGTACTGAGACATTTCACACCTCCCCACAGCACCTTCCCCACAGTCCATCCCTTTCAGGGAAAAGTTCCAAGGGTGGCTTCACACAATTTCTCTGGGCCTTGCATCTTTTTCTTCTGTGAGGATGCAGTGTTGTCCTCATTATAATTTTAATTGGGATCAAGCGTTGTGTTTTACATAGGCATTAGAAGGTTTTAGAACATACTGGTTTTTAGTCATTCCAGTCCCTCTGTCCCTGAGTGATGATTTCTCAGGAGTTCATGACTGTAGAAAGGCAAGCTATGATATAAAATCAGATTTACAAGGTAAAGATACCCTTTAAATGGGAAAAAACACTAGTGAGGCCACTGTTGGAGTACTGTGTTCAGTTGTGGGCTCCTTAGTACAAGAGAGACATGGAGATACTGGAGAGAGTCCAACAAAGGGTGTCAAAGATGAGTAAGGACTGGAGCATGTCTCCTATGAGGAAAGGCTGAGAGAGCTGAGGCTGTTCAGTCTAGGGAATACTCAGGGGAAATCTCATCAGTGTGGTCAAACACTTGAAGGGGAGGTGCAGAGATGATGGGCCAGGTGCTTCTCATTGGTGCCCAGTGACAGGACCAGAGGCAATGGACACAAACTGAAACACAGGAGGTTCCTTCTGAACAGCAGGAAACAATTTTTTTACTGTGAGGGTGATTGAGCGCTGGTACAGGTTGCCCAGGGAGGCTGTAGATATCCTTGGAGATATCCTTAGAGTTATTTAAAAGCTGTCTGGACATGGTCCTGGGCATGCAGCTCTAGGTGACCCTGCTTGAGCAGGAAGAGTTGGACCAGATGGTCTCCAGAGGTGCCTTCCAACCTCAACCATTCTGTGATTCTGTGAAAGAAAAAAAAAATAAAAATATCCTGTCTTGATTTGAAGGCTAGATGATGTGCAGGAGACAATTGTTTCTGCAGCCTAATACCTTTGCTGTCCATCCTGTTAAAGAGAGACTGCAATATGAGTCAGGAAAGACATCAGCCATGGCCTGGTGAATGTAAAAAATATGTGAGATTAAGGATCTATTTTTATAGCTTCTTTCATTTTACAAAGTTGAAAAGCAGTCTGATTGAAATTATTGCATCAGATGACATTGCTGAATGTCTAGTTTTCCCTTTCATGCATCACTCCTTGAACAGCAGTGTAACTGTCTTTAGCCTTTTTGAAGGGCAGCTATACTTTTTGTTAATCTCCAAACCACTAACCTGTGGGGCTGAAGTGTACTCATATAGCATTTTGCACTCCTATTTTAATAAATGCTTTAATAAATAAATAAATAGATAAAAGTAACTAAATGGAAGGGAAGTAATTAACTGTACTTCCTAACAGAAGTATTTTCAATCATTTTCATGCCAAGAATCAAAATGGTCTTTTGGGACCAATATTCCTAAAATAACACAGTATTTCAGCGTACAGCAAAGGAAGAGCTATCAACCTACTCACCTTCAAAATGTTAGCTGCCATTTTGCTTCATGACTACTTTTGGAATTTCCTAACTGATGGGAGATGGCTTTGCTGTCAAGGCTTTGCTCTTTTTGGGGTTTGGTTTGGGATGGGGTATTATTTTTTTGTGGTTTGGGTTTTTTCCGCTTGGTTTGGTTTTTGATGTTAGGCTTTAATGGAATTGTTAAAATCTCTACAACTAAATCCAGACTGCCATGCCTACAAGACATGCAGTGTGAAAAAGGGAGGCTTCCTGGCACAAAGCTTGTTTTGCTGTGCACTGGGAATGTTCACCAGGGGTAGGATACAGAGTAGCTTATGTGCTGTACGTTTTTGTTTCATCTTATTACTCCCTGATTCCTTGTACGGACAAGAAAATAGGGTTCTAAAATAGAGAAAGGAACATTGTAGGTATAACAGAAAATTATTTTAGCCCCTGTTCTTCTTGCCATTAGAAACAGAAAGATAATCACTTCGAAAGCAGAAAGCTGCAATGTCATTTCTGTGCTGTGCTTCTAGGTTTGCCTTCAATCTTTTCCTCTCCCAGAGCTAATTTCTGCTGTGCTAATGCCTCTGAATAGTGCTTGCAGTGCCAGAACTGTAGTGTTTTGCCATAGGAAAGTCGCATATAAGTCAGAAATGAGACTGTTGGTATGAATAGGGATTTACTATGACTAGGTGACAGCCTGAGGTTTTCACTTTTTTCCAAAGAAAATAAGATAATTCTTTTGTCCCATTTTTGCGGTCACCTTTTTGTCACGGTAGTACGTCTCTGCATTCATAGCACTGATATGTAAACCTGTGAGGAAAGTGCAAGCTTGGGACTTCAACCCTTTGATTAGAGATTTAAGCCCCTGAAAGTGTCAGCCGACAGCAGCTGTTTTAAAATGAAGGGGACAGAAACAAACTTGTTTGGGGTGTGGGGACGAGGAGAAACAAGTGCATATTCATCGGTCCCTTCTGCTTCATTTTGTCAACTGGCAGTTTTCTTGAAGTGCCTGTTAGGTCAATCCTTTAGGACACTTACGCCTAATCTCCAACAGCTTCAAATCCTGGCCACTCATATATCAAATGCCTGTGCTGCTCTATCAGCCTTAGAGCTACTGAAGTACAAAGGAGCCTTGAGAAAGGGCTGACTCAAAGGGCTATTTAATTCCCTGAGAGTTTAATGGTACCTAAAACTTTTTCTCTGCCTTGGAAAATACCTCAATAGGGTTTCACTAGAACCTCGTTGGTTTTGGTTTATATTTTGATATAGTCCAACTCTTGATGAAATTAAAATATAATTGATGATCCTGTTACCTAATTTAAAAATAGAGTAGAGCCTTCTTTCATGGAGAATCGGAGTTATATATCTATGATTAAAATATGACCGTGGAAGTAAGAAAAATTCCTTTCTTAATGGAAGGCTTTTATGGAGGATTGGAAGATACATGTTGTTGCATTTGGAACAATCCTTTGTCTTAACTCCTCTGTAACTTCTGAATGCAGGGTTAGTTCATCATGTCTGCTAAGTTTGAATACTGTATGAAAGTTGTCCACTGAGTTTCTGATGCAAATTATTCTAATTTGATTACTATGTTAGTTATTGTATTTAACTTTTACACATTTTTATACATTTACATAGCAAAGGGCTTGTAAAAGAACCTAGTTGTAGGCTTTTTCAAATCTTTTTTTGGATGTCATTTTAACGTGCTTTGCCACCCTAGAAGTGCAATGCAGTTGTGTACTTGGGGGTTACCAAAGAAGATAGGTATTGTGAAACTGCGACATACTTCTGCAGGTTTTACATAATTAGCCATGACCCCTAGTTGTTTTACAATAAAGTCTAGCGATTACTTTATCATTTTACATAAAATAAGTAATATCTTTGGGTTTTTTTCCATAAATCTGGGAAATAAACACCAGGAAATGTCTTTAAGGGTGTTTGGAGTTTGGGTTATTTTGTGTTTGATTGGGGTTTTTTGTCTTTAAATTTGGGGGAAGAAAAGAAGTTTGTAAATAATTATTATTTGTTGATTGACATATAAAAATTATTTATGACTTCTTGAACTGTGGAAGGATATATATGCTATCCATTAAATATACCCAAAATTTGGATCATTGATGTAGTGCTGAAAATTTTTAAATCTTTTAAATCTACTTTTCAGCCAGTGGTATAAGAGTATGAACAACAGACAAGTAAGGTTTATTTTAAAAATGAAAAATCTGCCTATTCCTCCAAACTCTTCCATTCTGGAATGGTCCCTTCTCATTTTTCATTGTCTGTCTTCCATATGAGACCAGACGCACAAATGTCAAAATCATTTAAGATAAGCCTTTCTTGTAGTATTTATAAGTTGTAGAGAAGAGGAAAGTATTGGCAGTCTTGCTGGGAAGACTATGATCTCAAGGTTAATTGGCCAGCTTTTCAGAATCAGAATTCACAGTTCTGTTTTCTGTTTAGTTTGACACATGTGTATTTCTACTGCCTTCAGTAGAATTATTTCTTATCTATACAGGAGTTAATTAGAGTTAATCCACCCTAACTGATGAAATAAGGCATTTTAGTGCCCAACTGTGGAGTACATATTCACAGGGTCGTTTTAAATTTTGTTTATCATTACTTACCCAATATGAGACAGTAGGTGAAATGCTGTTAATATACTACATCTTGCCTTTCTTAACCCATCTTTTGTTTTCTTTGCCTTTAGGGTGAACCTGGTTTGCCTGGCATAGCGGGAGAGAAGGGAGCAGCAGGGCTTAAGGTTGGTATTGAAAATGGATTAAAAAGAGAAGCACACAGTACGTGAGTGAATGTATAGATGACGGTCATGCTTTCCAACCTGGGTTTATATTCTGACTGGCTTTTAATGGCCTGTTCCCTCCAGTGACCAGGGCTGTAAGAGCCTTTACACATGTCACCATAAAGAAGCATATTCTTCTGATGTGCATGTATAATTCCAGTCAGTGACACTGACGCATATGCATCCACTGCCAAGTGAATGCAATATGCCTGCAAGTGTTTGCGAATTTGGGGACCTTTTTTAGAAAGGCTTTGTTTATGCTCCTTACAATGTGTTTCAGGCTTCTTTTCAAGAACTACTGTGGTCAATTCTTTGACGAATGTCAGGGTTAAGTCTTGAGGGCTGATCCTGCTATTATGGAAGTTAGCAATAAGCCTCATTAGGAGCATGTCTCAGCCTGTATTTGTTACATCAGAATGCCTCTTTGCACTTATTTTATTGTTAATTAATTTGTTCTGCTGTTTTAATATTGAACAAGTTAAATAGAACACAAAACTTATGATAACTTCATTTAAAAGAAAGCTTGTCGTGTCCAAGATGATGGGATCTCTGTGGGCCTCTCGGAATGGGTAATGCTAAATTCTAATCCCATCAGCTGTGAGCGTGCGTCTTTGGTGCACATGTGCTCCTCAGCTGATTCTGTGCATCATGCTGCTGCTGACAGACACGCAGGGCAGGCTCTTTACATTCACTGACTGGCTGCTTGTCCATCAGGAATGAAAACAAACCATTTGGGAGCACGACCTTTTCTTACTTTGTATACAGAAGAAGCCAAATTATGGCAGTTGATGGTTAATTCTTATTCACAGCTGTAGTCTTTGAGTTGCCTA
Source organism: Pluvialis apricaria (assembly GCA_017639485.1). Taxonomy (NCBI): domain Eukaryota; kingdom Metazoa; phylum Chordata; class Aves; order Charadriiformes; family Charadriidae; genus Pluvialis; species Pluvialis apricaria. Next base: position 59,190,829 of record CM030010.1, on the reverse strand, counting down.
GCGACCGCCAGCCATCAGAAGGGGCAAAGATGAGCCAGAGTGCAGTTCTGAGCCAGAAATGCAGAGATGAGTTGTCAGGGTCAGGCTGGCGTGCAAAAGTGCATTAGCCATTGAGCCAGTTCCTCGAGCAAGTAATAATTTTAAAAAATAATGGCTATAAGCGATCTTTTTGTTACAGAGAATGTAAGGAGGACCAAAGGCTCTTTGCTCTGAATCAATTATGAATTAGTTCAAGACACTTAAGGCTTTTCATATCTTCTGAGGAGCTTTCTAAGCCATTAACAGAATCATAAGGCTCACCTCACTTTCAGCCTTTGGATTTTTCCTTCATTTATTCCAAAAATAAGAAGAACCAAACATAGGAGTCACCTAGGTCCTGGCAGGCCACTTCACAAAGGCGTATGCCTGTTTGTCAGGGTTTAACCTAGGAAAAAATGGGGGGGGGGGGAGAAAGTCTATACATGCAAATCATTAAGCTTTTAAACTTACGTTGAAGATATACTGTCTGCTGAGTTCTATTAAATTTACATATTTTATTGTTTATTGAAGACTTTCTTGTTGGTTTTTATCACCTTAAACAATGTCATTGGTAGTGACGTAACAGTAATTGACACACTAATGATAGTAATACTAACACTTTGATTTTTCCTTGTGGTAGTAATTTATGACTTCTTTGCTCCAATTATTTTCACCAGGGTGACCCTGGAGAAAGAGGAGAAAAGGTGAGACATGTTTCACTTCATTGTGGTGGTTCTGTTTTGGAGAATTGTTTGGAGAATTGCCGGTGCACTGATTCACAGTTAAAAAAGAAATAAATGCAGCTACTACCTAGAACTTGAGTGGCATTGTGCAGCCTTTACTAGTGTCAAATAATACCTGCTAATGGAAATTACTGATCTGCGATTACTGCAGTAGAATTAGTCACAGAGAGCAGTGGTCATGTGTTAAAGGCTGCACAGTTGAGCAACTGTGCAACTGATCCTAACTATGGTTAGTTTCAGAAAGAGATGAACCCATCTGAATAGGGGAAAACTCCACGCATTTCTCATAACTTGGTTTCAATGCTCTGTCACCTGTGCAGAATAAAACAATTAGGTTAATAGAGTGATAACTGCATCAACTCTAAATGATATATGTGTAACCATTCTCCGCATACTGAAATTGTAGTCCCGTGTTCTCACCTGGGTCAGTTTAAGTAAGAGCAAGAGAATCTGCCTCAATTATCTTAGGCTATAGACTGCCTGTAGAGGTACCGGCAGCACAAACAGTACACTAACAGTGCTCATATTTGCAGTGAATTAGTGAGGAGTTACTTCTCTGACATCCACAGTCACACCAAGACAAGATGAGGGGGCAGAACAAGCACCACACGGCAAAACGTGGGTGTAATTCTGCTCTTCCAGGGAGGGTGGCTAGTAGGAGCATCCGTCTGAGAGTCCACAGTGAGTGAGAGTCAAGCTTCTGCGTCTGTACAAGGACAGTTTGAGAAATGGTGTAAGCCTTATTTTGAGTAGGAATCTGTACATAGACCGATCTTCTGTGAGTACACTGAGATAGGTTTTTAAAAAGTGTGTTGCTTATATTCAAGTGCAATTTGTGCTTCAGAAATATTTGCCCATGTCTTTGCAGTTGCAGTTGAATTTCATTTCCAGATCTGTGTAAATCCATGTAATAGCAGCTGCAAGCATGCTTTGCAAAGGCAATTCATTTCACGTTTTCAAAAGCACATCATAAAAATAATCCGGGAAATCTTGAAAGTATATACCCCACAGGTAGAAGTACGTAACTGGTAATCTCTTTTCATTAAATAATTACATAATAAATAATGTTTCTGTGTTTCATCAAGCCTTTAATGAAAGTGCTGCTAGATTGTTAGCTGGTTCCCATTGTGTCAGTGACTGTGTTATATAAAACGATCTCTGTTATAAGTCCTCTGAATGGAATTTTACATTAAGTTTTTCAGAGCAATAGGACAGATACTGAATACTTTTGAATACTACTATGGCTATCTGACCAAGACCTACTAGAAAGTTTTTTAGCCTACTTAGACCCAACATTTGTCAATATTTTTGGCATTTTAAATATTTCTCAGACAGTACATGAACCTCAAGTCCCACAGAAGTTTTTGGCCTGCAGTCTCATCTCTAATGAAGACTTTCTGGTGTAGTCTGGACTTATTATATGGCCATATTAATATACACAGAAATTGGGTCTTTTTATAGATATATCTTTTGAGATGTTTCCTTGCCAAGCTCTTTTTAAAATAAAAAAAATGTCTACCCAGCCATGAAAAGGTTATCTAAACATCACCTTTTTAACAATAAACAATGCACAGAATTTGTGAAGAGATAGCAGTCGTTTTGGTGGCTCCTTGGAGGAGTGGCATTCAGTGAAGTTTTTCTAGTTTGTGAATCATTCATGAATCAATCATTCAGTCTCAGAGAGTATACAATATATAAGTTACTTGAGAATCCTAATAAAAAGTATTGGAACTGTGTAGCTGTCACCTGAATCTGATTAGATGCATTTAGGTGAATGTCTCTGTTGGAAAAAAACATACGTACTGGTAATTTAAAATGCTGAATCATCACAAATTCATTCCTTCATTGCTAAACCACAGTGAACTGGGGAAGTCTGTAGGCATTACCTCCAGGAAGATAGTTATTTGATAGTTTGTGGGGTTTTTTGAGGACCTGTGAAAAGGATTACAGTTATAGTGAAGACTCTAATCTTCACAGACATAATCAATCAACAGACATAACAGCTATATAAACATGCTTCCTGACCATGTCATAGAGAGATTGACTACCTGATTAACAAAATTAGCTTACTAATCATGTTGAAATGCTGACTATTCCCTGTGTGCTTACATAAAATCATTAAAATATAATATATATTTTAATTACAGGGTGATGCTGGAGAAAATGGACCAAAGGGTGACACAGGAGAAAAGGTACACTACTCATTAGTAGAGAAGAAAATACATGCTTTAGGCATCCTTACGGTATGACCAGCTAATGAAAATAATAATTCGATAAAAAGAAAAATGCATTTTAAACTTTTTTTTTTTAAGATACTGCATGATTTGACTGCATTCATTTTTATGAACGGCAGAAAAAATGTCACTGTTCTGTCCAAGTAAGCATAAAATTCCCAACTTTATGTGGCAGCAGCTTTAGTACAGGATACATCAGCATGTCTCTAATTAGCACTTCTCTTTGCTGAAATTTGCATCGTACAGAAATTTTGGTCACAACCTGCCAAACTGTTGGAACTAGGTCTGCTGAGTTATAGCCATTTCCCCTTTATCTGTTCCCCTCAAAGAGAGGGACCAAGCCAATATGGGACAAAAAAATTGGTATCATAATAGGTAATTTCCCTGCAGTTGCCAGGTGGACAATTGAGAGTTGAAGATAAAAACTACATTTTATTTTTTTTTGCCAGATGACATCAGCAATAACCTCACTTAATACCTTGTTAGTTCATTGTTGCAAAGTACCACCGTTTGGTAGAAGTCACTAAAGAGTAGACATTGTAAAAATTTTATTTTACTTAGTTTTGATTTGTTTTATGAGATAGTCATGCTGTATCACTTAAAAAAAAAAAAATTGAACTTGAGTTTTTAAATGTGCCTTACTTACACAAGTCATAGTCTTGCGCAGTCATAGTCACAGCAGCAAAGCCTGTGTTGCACAGGAAGAAGGGTCAGTCATAATGATCTCTTCTGGCAATCACTTTGGAACTCATATGCTTCTAAAAACATTCATTTTGTGACTACACTTGAGCAGAAGCATAAAAATTTCTTCTTGTACGTCGATATGTGTAATTACTTGACCAACTCATGTCAGTTTAGTGCAAGGAGAAATTTATGACTGATGTATCAAGGTGGTAAGGAATGCATGCAAATCTCTCAGGTCCTACCATTTGGATACAGTAAAGCTATGCTTTCAAGAACACAAGGAATTTATGGGGCTTATTCTAAAACCAGCAATTAAAAATAGGCATTAGGTTCAAGAATAGTCAAGTTATTTGATTCCCAGAGTTCATTTACATAATACTTCATCTGCAGTCATGCTTATTAACCCAGATTAAAGTCTTAAGAACCTTATTTAGTTACTTACACAATGTATGCTGGTAACATCATCTTGATCCACTTTTATATGAATCAAGAATATAATGTTTTAGCAAGTATGAGATTGTTGTTCAGATAAACAGTCATGCAACAAGTAAATGGGAAGTTAATAATCTCTCTGGGAAGCCTAGTGCAGCTTCACTTGTTGCTTTTCTACTTTGTCAGCTGTGAGACCATCCACTAGAATGCCCATCCTGCACTGTGGTCCACAGTACGCACATCACCCTGCCTGGGATCTTGATTAAGGAAAGAAAAAGTTCTCTCCATCTTTCAGAAATCCTTTCTCCCCAAGTATAATGTTTCAAATATTTCTGTGTGAGCTTTCAACAGTTTGGCAGTCTAGTTGGGATCAACTTGTGGAAAGTATAGGTCATCAGCAGAAAGTATAGGTCATCATCAGACTTCTTATACTGCTGTATCTGAAGAAATTTCAATAAATTTGTTAAACTCCGTGATACAGAAGTCTCCCATCACTTCCAGGTTTCAGATAAGTTTCAGAGGTGGGGTGGTTACGTGGTAATATATGCTGTTCGTATGGAGCGCATAGCTTTAATTGTAACAGGCCAGAATCTACTGCATGAATTTTACAACAGAGTGAGCAGAACTGTGACTTAGTTGACATTCATTATTTTTCCTCCATTTTCCCTGCCTGCAAGACAATCTGCCATCCAGAAAAAAGGAAATCTAGATCTTATAGGAAAGCTGCAGCTTAAGGTTTCTGGTAGATAGCTCTGCAAACAGCACTTTGTAGGGAGCTTAGGAGGGTGGTTTTGGACAGATAATTGAGGAATGAGCATTCAGCTTGGTGTCATTACATTACATTTGTACTACTTAACAAGGATCGTATTCTTTCCTGCTATTCAACATAGGGGGAAGTTTTTACTGTATGATCATTATGTATAATTCCAGCATGAATTTGCCCAGCAATCGCTGATCATATAAGTATTAGAGGGAATCAGAATGACTATTACAGACACATTTAATTAACATGTTCACAGAGTACCTTGACTTTTTTCCTATGTTTTTTTCATTTGTGTTTTTTTCTGTGTTGTGTCTATGGTTTCTCTACTGGTGTCACAATCATCTTGAGGAGGTAGTTAAACTTACCTTGACTATAAACCCTGCTATAATGCAGAGTTTCAAAGTAGCTCAATAGCATTCCTACTATGTTTTCCACTGGGTGCTTTCTATTGGGCAGGAGGTTAACATAAAAAACTATGTCTGTTGTCTTAAAAGAAGCAGATGAAATCAAGTTCCAGCAAAACTAACAGCCAACCTTATTGATGCATTATGCTTATACGTATCTTCTGTTATAGTTTTTCCCTACTACACAACCTCTGCCTTGTATTTGGGTATCTCTGAAAAATTTGGGACATATGTTACATTATGGAACGTCACTACGAGATGAGTACTGAAAGTTTTTGCCACCTGAACACTTGTGGGGAGGACTGTAAGACTTATTAAGGCTCAGTTTTTAAAGTCTGTTTTTAAGAGAGCTGCTGGATGTGTTGTTCAGAGATGAGATAAGGCTAGTATCCATTCAGTTCTTAGGTGTTCAAACACATCCATGTACAAACCCTTCCTGCTCAGTAAACAAGCCATAAATTTTATGTAAATAAACACAGACCATTGCACCAGATCATAATGCTACACATATGCTTAAAAGATTTAATTCATAGTTCACAAAACTTAAAAAAATTTCTTTAAAAGCTTAAATAATGTTTCTGTGAGATAAATACTAAATTTTCATTTATATGGTGAGAGAGAGAAAGATCAGGTGACAACAGTTTCAGACTTGGTTCAGGAATGGGTTCCTGTTTGTGCCATTAATGTACCTTTGTTTTCTGAACTGCTGTGCCTAGTGGCTCACAGAAATACGAACTTGGGTGCCTACTTTTTGACTTGCGATATAAGAAAGAAACAATCTTTGTTTAATTGTCCTACTTTGAAGACAGTGTCAATGCCAGACTTGAGTTCTTCCTTCCACTCTTCTGTTGTAGCCTTGGTCCCTAGAAACTACCAAGTATCTTTCTTCTGTGTGCGTGTTCTCCTGCTAAAGTTTCTTCATTTTCAAACTGACTTGTCAGAAGACTGAGAACATGCTGTACCATAATTTTTGCCTTAATCCCATATTAATTTTCATTCTTGCATGAAGGTGGATTATAAATACTTTGTGTCTTATCTTCCCCGCATCCTTCATTATCCTTTAAAATGTTTAACTGGTGAATGTCTCTTACCAGTTGCTTTGCCACTTTATAGCTATAAAAAGTCCTTGAGGCTTTGCAGTTGTACATGCTTGTAAGGGATATCAGCAGTATCACTCATGCATGTCTATCAAAACGAGGTAGCTCAGGTTTCCAGGCATGAATCAACCCTTCATAAAACTGATTTTTGTTTTTTATTCACACGAGAGCGAGCTGCAGTAAATGTGTAGAGGAAATCTATTCCTCTTCTTCAAAGAGCAGTGAGCATGTTATCTAGTACCATCTAATTTTATGAGACTGTTACCCCTAATTTTATGAGACTATTACCCAAAAGAACCGGTACCCAAACCAACTTTAAAACTATGGCATTCACAGAACATTTCCTCCAGCTTCCCCAAACCATCAGGAATGGGTATCCCTTCTTTGTATTTTAATGCAAAGAATATTAAACGTCTATACTCTGCTTAAACATCTTCAAAGTGGATTACAGTACTGGCTCCTAGGATACCTATGTCAATCACTAGCAGGTTGTTGGGGACCTTGAAGTTGCTACCATGTAGCAACCTGTTATTTTCAATGAGCAATCAAAATTTATTTTGAATGACGAATAATGAGACAGTTCTTCAAATATAAGCACTCTAGCCATCTTCAACAGCATGTAGTTTTACTGGCAAACTTTTCATTAATTTAGGTTATTTCATTTTTGTTTGGCATGTCATTTAAGAAAAAAATGCAGCAAAGTGAGTATACAAGAATTTTAATGATCCTGTGACAATTGTACAAAGCTGGGAGCTAAAAGCTTCCTTGGTCAGGTCATTCATCAATCCTCTACCCTTGTGCATATCACTGCCTATCAAATCCAGTCAACCCAGCAAAACACAGGCACATATTTTTAAATTCTAGATGACTCCTCAGAACAGAGACCTTTCCTGAACACATAAATTACTATAGCTCTTTCATCCGGTAAAATATAACACTTAATTGCATTAAACTATCAATTTAAATATGCTGAAGAGCTGTGGAAATAGAGCTATGACCTGTCCTGACGGAGATAAACACATAGGTCACTGGGATTTTTTTTCAAGGCTAACCTTCATTAGCACAAAAAGCTTTCTCAGTTGAGACCTGACACTTGCCATCTGTAGAAATAGGTCAAAAAGATTGCTCGTATTCTTTGTAAATGGAAGCAAATTATTTTTAATCTATATCAGCGATTTGGAGATGTCAAGATATGTCTCATCTTCTGGCTTTATGAAGTGCATTTATATAAAATCTGCAATTATTACATCTATATTTTCAGTTGTGAAATTTAAGGCTAACTTATGCTGTTTGGATGAGCAAAAATAAATCTCTCTGCACATTGTTGGAAACAATACTGTTCCTTTTCTGCATCACACTGATTTAATTCATTGGGTAAATTCCTATATATCAGCACAAAGAACAGGTAATCTTGCTATATAGTTATTTTGCTATACAATCTTGCTATACTCTTGCATGTTTTGTTATATCTGTTCCCTAAAAAACTGTATATGTAATGTGTGATTATTTCTTGTGGATTTTGTATCAGGGTGACCCTGGTTCTTCTGCTGCAGGAATTAAGGTAATTTAGTTTTAAAGCAGTTGTACAGGGAGAAGATGGGTGGTTGGTCTATGTTACTTTGTGGTGTTATGCACATTTCGGTTACCGTTAATTTAATGGTTTTCCCCAGCTCTATTTTTAATTCATTTTGTCAGATCTCATGTCTTTCATCTCTTTTCTTTAAGGGTGAACCCGGTGAATCTGGACGGCCTGGACAAAAGGTATTAGTTGGAAACGTTCCGTTTTTCTTTTCCTCTCTGTTGGATTTGTGGTAAACGATGTTAGACAGATGTGACCAGTGGCACTTACCCGTACTAGGATGAGCCCAATTTAACAGCCCAATGCCTGTACACATTTGGTGTATGATCATTTTGTATTTTAAAAAAGCATAGGAACGATGATACTAATCAGCATGAAAAGAAATATTAGAATAACCCACCTCCTCTTCTAGCCACAGCACGGTTCTTGTGTTGAAAGCTTATTTAATTGCAGCTGGTGAGACTAACAAAGAACGGCTCTGCTCCTTGAGTGGTCACAAGTTAACCCTGCATTTTTGACTGAATATTAACCTTCAGACTATGGTACATTATTACATCTCATTAGGAAAAAAATAAATATTGACTAGAAACCCTTTCGCATATACCTGTAAGGGGAACTGTCAGAGGCACGCAGCACATTTGGAAGGACATAGACCAGCTAAAGCTACCCTGTTCTTCCTTCCAGGGGAAGAAATTCCCCTGGGTGCTGCATAGCCAAGGTTGCTTTTGCAAGTAAAGGTCCAGCAGGAGCTGTAATGACTGTGCTGCATGAGGCCCTCTGAGGCTGGGGAATTTCCTCTTTGGGTCCATAGTACATCAAACACGGTGAATGCTGTGCCTTCAGCTGCCTTTCATGAGTGTAGGAGGCACGTCCTGCTGGGAGAGCTGGTGAAAGGGCAAAGAGAAGAGACAATGAGGGAACCAGATTTTCGCTTTGCAGTACTTGGTTTCCCTCAGGAGCCTTCAGCACCATTCTTGCCTCTTATAACATTGAAAATTACCCACTGCTGTCAGAGTGGAGCCGAGTCCAGCTGCCAGTTGAGTTAGCAGGTATTCCAGACAGACAGCCAAGAGCTAAAATTCTATATAGTGAATGGCAGTACAACCATTTTGTAATACTCAAGGTCTTTTGGTGACTAAGCAAAACCCCAAAACACATATAAATATAAAATAAAATGTTAAGTCTTTTTGTTTGAGAAATTACAACTGTCATCAATTATAACAGACTAAACAAAGACTATTACGGTTGCAAATGCAGTTCTTTGGTAAAATGCAGTTTTAATTAGGAAAGGTAATCAAAGTAGTTTAAAGCTATCTAATCCACAGAATCATTCAGTGTGTGAATTCTGCAGTCTATGCTCTGCTTGGGTAATAAACTAGAAAATGCACTTAAGAGCCCATTGAGATTCATACTCTCATTAGCTGGCTGCCATGGAGGCAAAACTAGCAGTTGATTCATCAGCATGGTGGATCTTGGTCCCCAGGCACTCAGATTTGTTCCCATTTAGGTAACATAGATAAGCGAGAGGTACGCAGTTCAGACTTTCTATAGTCTCAGCTTGTTGTTCACACCAAAGGGGGCTTAATGTGTTCTTTCCACTTCACCTCACAAGTTTCCGGTATGCTACATTCCTGTCCCCACCCTGAACCAGGATCTCCCATAATGCGCGCATTCAGAGTGCCTCCTCTAGCCAGGTGCCCCATGTCTGCGTCTCTGTCCCCTGCTTAGCAGGGACTCATTCACACCACCAGAGGTTGTGGGGGACGGTTTTTTCAACTGGAGGCATGTCTCTGCCCTCTACATCATCTCAGTACTTTTCCCCCTACTATGTCCCATTCCTACATCCTTCCTGTATCTTCCTCCTTCTTTATATTTTACATCTGCCTCTTCTTCTAGTTATTCCTTATCCATCTTCTAAGGACAAACAAATATGGAGCTGCCCACCTGAATATTATTTACATGAAGTGAAATGTGGTGGCATTTCAATTGCCTGACAAGGCTGTTGTGTGCTGTAGGCTATTGTAGAGGTGATAGAATGACCTGCCCTGCCAACCTGAGCATTATGAGATGGAGTTAGTAGACAGCCTTGGTTTCTTTAAAAATCATTCTTCTCGTAAAGCATACTCACACCTTTTGTATCAGGAAAGGTCCAGAAAAGAAAATATTATGCATTCATGTACAGTACTAATTCTAATGAAGCATTAGTGATTTCATTGTGTTTCACAGTGTTTAATATATCTTTGATGGGCATTTTAATTGTCGTAGTTTACTGTGATTCTGAACTGGTTTTGCTGGATCCTTTCTGCTTGTTATGTGTGGGTCTATGAGATGTAGCTTTGTCCCAAGACTAATGAACTATTGCAGCAATACTAATAGATTATCAGTTATAATTATTCAAATGTTGAGCTTAGAAGTGAAATTTAGTGCTTCCACGATTAGGTGAGAAAAAGTCACAGTAGTAATGTGGTATGTAAGGCTCTTCAAGTAAGAAAGCAAAAGATAGAGGAGTAGGGTTTTGGAGCTAGCATTTTGTCAGGAATTAGTGCAATGGAGGCCTTTTAAAGGATTATTCTTTTGCAAGAGTCACAACCTGTTTTCTGCTTCAGAAAGTGTTAGGCAACATACCAAGAAATAGTCGTGTCTATTGAAAATTATATCCTAGCCTCTATTCTTTCATCTCATTTTATCATTAATATTTTGCAACTGGAATCTTTCCTGTGCTTTTAGGCAATGTGAATTGTTAATATTTTGGAGTAACTGAAATGGACAAAGAAGCTGTTATCAGATCCTTCTGTAACATTCAGAAATCACTCCATTTGGTAAAGTGATTTGCAAACCCTCTATTGTGTTTTTCAGTTTGTGGCAGAATGTAATTTTGTTATTAGCACTTCGAGTCTATTTAATATTACTGCCTCAAAGAAGTGTCTTTGGGTACTGTAGTCTGACGGACATCTGTATTACGTATACATGTGTTTATGTTTGTGTATATATGCACATGTATAGGTGAGTGTATGAATGTATGTGTGTGTATACACACACATATAAAATATTTTAATAGCACAATCTGTATGAATCGGCCCAAACCACAGAGTTGAAATCTGGATTTCTATAAAGCTCAGGAGTGTACAAAATCTGGAATATAGTTCAACTCATTACAAAGGTAAAAGTTGGCTTCAGAGTTCAAACCTGAGCTTCCAGAAAGTTCAAGGAATATTCAGATCCAAGGTACTGGGTAGATTCCATCCCTGTATTAAAATAAAATCTCCAGCCTTTAAAATAATGTTTTCTTCACATGTTATTGCTCTTTTTTTTTTCTGTTCATCATCTTTATTTCCCTCGACAACATCTTTTCATTTAGCTGATATCTCAAAATGACCATTTGTGAGAATATTGTCATTCTTGTCTTAGACTAATATCAACTTCATTTCAAAATTAATACATTCAGTTTTCAATTCCTGTTACAAAATTACCCTTGCAAATGCAGTACTATAGGTATTTTCATTGCAATTTTAAATAAGCAAGGCATTTCTGGATAAAGCAATAGAAGGTTACATTCCCACTATCCTTCATGACACCACGTATATTCACAGATAAATAGCAAGCACTGAAATGATGCTATGGATAGCTCGATAAAAATGATGGCCCAGTTATAATTAGGCAGTCCTGCTTGAATTGCACAAATTAAACCTAGCTTTTCTGAATTGCTTTGTAGCTTAATCAGACAGTTACACAGCACAATATCTAGCTCAGAGTTGAAAATGGAACAGAATTAAACATCTTTCATAAGTATGGAACTGAAATGGCAACATTTAAAAAGAACCAGTGCTGCTTGTTTTCCTCTCTTTTTGGTGAAGGCTAATGTGAATTCATTTTTGGCTTTCCTGACACAGATTTTCAACCTGTCTGTCATCTTCAAATCCAAGAAGATATTTAAGTTCTTAACATGACTCTTACTAATAGTACATTTAAGTCACTCATTTTGAAGATATCAGTCCTGCTTGAAATGACAATCAGCCATCTATGGTCTTTTATCTTGCTGCAGAATATACAGGGGTGTTCGCTGGACAGTGACCATAACCGAATAATGTCTGTAATATTATGTAATTTTCCTGTATAGGGTGAACCAGGCCTTCCTGGGCTTCCTGGACTCCCTGGGATAAAGGTAAATAAACTGTAGTCTCTGTTGTACTGGGGGGACACCACAAAGAAGGGGGCACTGCAAGAATGTGGCTAAGATCGACTTACTGTACTTGTGCCATATCTTCTTCTGAGTCTCTGGTATTGAACTGGGAATTGTCACAGAAAGGTGAAACCATGGAAAATTGGTTAAGTGTCTATGTGTAAGCAAACAGTGTATCTTACATGAAAATGTGAAGTAGAACATTGCGTTCTAGTGATTTAAAAAATAATCTAATATAGTAGAGTTTTATATTTTTATTTAATGGAAGCGGTGTGTCATCAAGTTTTCACTTGGCTTCCACTTTGATGGGTGCTTTCCAGTAGCAAGTCTACTGAATTTACCAAGCCTCCAGTCAGAGAACTGCATTAATTATACACAGGCTGTAGAGAACTGGCTCTGTCGACAAAAATACTCTGTGCTCCATTACACAGCAGTGATTTCCACTGACAAGTCAAAACGTTTTAATAAGATTTTATTCAGTATTAGCTACAGTCCCTGACCTAATACCTGGTTTAGTCCCTGACTTCTGGTTTCTCTGGGATCTTTAGGTAAGTCGATACAAAAGACGTGGTTGGTTTAGTTCTAGCATAAGTGGTTGCATTGGGAGTTGCAGACACTTGCACAGTTTGAACTGAGACTATGTAATGCTGCACAGGGTGAGTGGATTCACGTATCCTAAGTGACTGCAGGTTAGAGTGGTTGCTTCTCCTTGGTGGCAAAGGCTGTTCTTTCATAAACCAAAATATCTTTGAAACTTTTTCTTTGCTTTCCAGTGTGGGCCTGTGTATACCTCAAGAGATAGTTTATATCATTTCTTCAGTAATGAGGGGGATAAGCCAGAGGCAAAACTCTTGTCCATTTTGGTAGGATTCAGGGTTTATCTCATGGAATGTAACGTTTGCAGTGGTTTTCTCAAGGGACCTGTGAATTGCCACAGCACTGAAGCATCATGTCCCTTCTGCGTTATTAGTGAATTATGGGAAGAATTGAATATGCACATTAAAGTTTGTATGTTGTAATACCTGAAAATATAGTTCCCAGGGAGGTTGTTCGTTTTCTGCAAGAATGAGCCCTATATTGACTAGTGAAGATCATGTAGGAGCAGAGTCCTTTGTGTGATGAAACTGTATTTATATACAGCCCTTTGACAGCCATCTCTATTCTGTTTAACAGTGAGCAAGTAGCTCAGTTGGAGGTCAGTGCCAGCGTGCTGGGGGCACGTGCCAAAACCAGCTGGAGTTACAGTTGGTCTTTGGGGATTCCATGTTCCTGCAGACCATGTGTGTCCATGCGTATTATCAACAAGTAAATAAAAAAGTCTAAATTTGAGTCTCTGTGCTGGGAAAGTTATTGCTGTTAAGCTTTATTTGTCGGTGGTAAGAATGGCTCAGAAGGGCAGCTTTCAGATTCACCTGAAAGGCAAGATGAGACGTGAAGAACGGATGAAGTGTGGGAGTCTTTCGCAGTGAAAATTTGTTTCAGAATTCAGTGGGTACAGTGAAAAAACAGCACAGTTGCCTGCAGAATAAAATGGAATGATTTGGTCGAATATTAATCCTTTAGGAGAATGCTAGCTTCTATTAAAAATCTAGGCCAGAGGGAGACTAGGGGTGGTTCAATGAAGAAATTCCATCTTGTGCAATTGTGCATTGAGGTGGCTAGATGCACCCTAGATGGTGACAAGCAAGCTAGCAGAACGCACACAGGAGAGAACAGAGCAGACCTGGTCACATTGGTCTTGCAAGATGGGTCCTGTTTGATTCAAGGCATTTGTAAACTCTGTTTAATTAGGAAGTCCATAGGAAAAAGCCTAGATTTTTCTGTCCCAGAGACTACATCTGTGTCATGAGAAGTGGTAGCAGAAACCAGAGAATGGCTGGAGTTAGGAATATGGGCACTCATCAGCAAAGAAAAAGCAGTAGTTTAGCCCTTTTTCTTACCTTTTGTTTTAGCAAAGATTAATGTCTCACCATGGTAAAATTGTCTCACCAGTTTCTAAGAACAACCTCAATTATATCTTATGGAGAAGCAAATTTCCGGTGAACTGATGTTGATTGAAAGTTACTTTTGAAATAACAGTGACAGGGAATGAGAAATGAGAAACTTGAGCATGGAGGAAATCCAATTGGCTGGACTTGCAATCTGTTGGTGCTATCATGTTTTACTGCACAAAATTGAAAGGAATCTTATTTGGAGCACTGACTTTTTTTTTTTTCTTCCTGATTGTTCCTCATTGTTTGTTACACTTTTTTCAGAGCTACTGGGGTCTGTTCCCATCAGGACTTCATAAAACTCCCTAAGATATGTCTTTGCTGTTCTATCTTAATAGTGATGTGCAGTGGTATCATAACGCAACAGACGGAGTACAAACCTCGCGCAATGTCATTACAACATCTAGGAACTTGTTACAACATGTAAGAAGTTTCTATAAGGGAAGTTTTTCCTAACACTTAAACGGATTACAAAGTTCTCGTGCATTTGCATGCCAGCACAGTAGCTGTCAGCAGGGATTTTGCAGGCCATTCGCAAACTTCATGAGATGGACATCTGGCAACTCAAGCAAAGCACGAACAGGGGCACGTGGGAGAAAGTAACAGCGTTCAATACAAGGCTGTGGCCATTTAATCTCTTTCACAGTAGGAAAAGCTAAATATTCTCGTATTGCTAGTATTATTTTGATACTATTCTTGTTTTCTGTAGTATTGTTCTCTTCAGTTTCTGTTACATTACGCAGGCACGGATGTGTACACTCAAAAGTCTTCTGCAGAGTTTTCTGTTGAGGTCCCTTGCAGCTAAAAAGCTTTAGTGTTCTCACCGCACTTTTTGATCTTTCTTAAATCTCATATAATTGGAATTACAGAATGGTCTCCAAATTTGTGTCTTCCTATGATGTTCTAGAAATTAACACATTCTATTTGTTTTCTGGCTTTTGCCCTGAGTTATTAGTAAAACACATTTCCCAAGCAGGTTTGAAAGGTTAACCCTAGGGGGCAAGTGCACCCGCAACACATAAATTCCTGTAGATGAATGGATATAGCTTAAACCTCTGATCATGCATCCAAGTAGTCAAGGAATGGCAACAATATATTTTCTGGAAACTAGATAAATAAATAGTAAAGGTTCACATTCATTTGATATACAGTAACTCAAATCACACAGGAGATTTCAAATGAACAAAATAGTTTTCTGAGGATCATATTTACAGGGCTTTTATGTTCTAAACAGCTTTGGAATTGTTGAGGGTTGATGGACTGTTACGTACCAGCATATTCAAGCAGATGAGAAGAAAGAGGCAAGAGAAGACTCCATGTTGCCTAAATTTGAAAGAATTTCCTTTAGTATCTTCTAGTACTTCCATAGAGAGAAAAGAAGATCAAGATCACAGGGATGTTCAATGTGTAGAAAACTCTTGGATATAGTTCTTCTGGTCTTAAATATCTCCCCTTTGGCTATTGTGTAAGGAATTGAAACTACAAATTCGCTTTCTTATGAATGAATCTCTCCACAGTGGCAGGATGTATTATGAAATTTTTTAGGTAACTGTGCACATACATAGTACTCTTTACAAATGCTAAACCAGCCCGTGAAAACACAAATGCCATGCCAGGCAGTGGGCCATATCTTTCCAGCTACATCTCGTCTTCTCGTCGTTGAAGAAGCTTCCCAAGGCATCCAGTCCAGTATGCTTGAACATGTAGGCAATCTACTTAAAGGATTAATAAATACTAATCCCTGGGAAAGTTTCAGCTTCTTATAATGCCATTTCAATTAATTAATCAATGTTCCCCAGAACCTGTTAGAGCTTGGTTGAACGGGACACTGGAGTCTGAATGAAGAGCAACACTGGACGGACATGCAAGTATCATGTCTAAATTCAGAGTATGCAGCAGAATCTTTTGTTACTTACTTTTCTAGACCCGTTCACTATGTACATGCAGATGTTTTGGGAGTTCTTCCTGTTCTTTTTCGTTCTCTCCTCATTGTCAGTTGGTGCCATGGAGGAAACACGAGTGCAGTCAGTTATTTCCAAGGCAGTCATGAAGCTGTCTGTGACATGCTGGGGAAACGTTTCTCAAGCACCTGTTGCTGTTTAGGAATGGCTGGAAACTTAATAAGCCCCTGAATGTGTTCCCCTGTGTCACTCAGGAAGTGAATAAGGCACCTAAACACAGAATATTAACTCATCGCTCTGATATCTGACGCCAAGCAAATACAGAATATTTTCTATGAAACACAAACTTCGTATATCTGTTTTATCTCATAACTTTCATGGGAAGATATGTACAAAGCAACACACACTCACTGTAATGGAAATCATGCATACCTTTATTCATTGTAACGTCAGACATCTCTCAAATCCATTGTGTTGCATTTTCTGGCATTTGGGCAGTACAGTCCTCAAATTCATCACTGCAGTGGGAAGCCTTCACAGAACACACGCCTTTTCTCAGTAGCAGCACTTTATGTGGGATCTGGCTTTTCTTTAGCATTTCTGGCATATCTCCCTCTGTTTTTAAAACAAATACTAAAACAAAGCTTGTGAGTGCAACTAAGTTTTTATTCTATCGTGTTCAAGAAAACAGCTATTGAATGATTTGGCATGGAAAAAGAAAGGCTGCTTAGCCCTTCTGCTTTTGGGAGGTAGGGAAAGTTTTCTGTGTTTTCAAATCCAGTGGAACTGGCTGATTCAATAGACTTGCCAGTATGCAGAATCTTGTATCTTTTTATACAATTACTTTGGATTGACTTCCCTGGGACTGTACCTGAGCAAGGTTTCAGAAGAACCTGGACAAGGATATGGGAATTCGAATCATGGTTTTTTCCTTCTTCTTTTTTATGAAAGCAAAAGCAGTTCTAGTTTTCATCTGTTCTGTACTTAATTTATGTTTTTCTGTTCATACTCTTTTCCTGTGACTTTGCTAATTCCATGTAAAGACTGAAAAACTCACTGCTTCACAGAACTTATTTTTTTGGCTCTGGAAGAGTTGATATTCCTTTCATCCAGTGAGTTCTGTTACAAAATAAAACTTTCAGAGAAAAAGAGAGGCAGAATTTTCAAGCTGGATGCATAGATGGTAGTCTCGTATTTAAACTCTTTTCTAAAACACAGTGACTGGTATGGAAGCTCATGTGTTTAGATGTTGCTCTTGTCATCTGGTAGCAAAATGAAAAGAAGTTTGAAGCAAATGGTAGTTCCAACCATTTCATTTTGGAGTCCCTGCCATTCACCACCTATAGGAAAGTTCTTTAACCTCCCCTTTTGCCCTGGGAGTTCTTAGGAAGGCTGAGTACTTTTTCCTAATACATTTTTCCTTTTCCATATTTCCATTCTTCTTCCTGTTTTCTTCCTTGTTAGTGACTGCTGCAAGGAAACCTGCAGGGCCTATATCTCTCTCTTTCCATTTTTTCCAGGACTGAGATATTCTTGCCCAGGCTTCAGTTCATCTTTATCCTATAGGTCACCATACTCAGAACTCTTTCTAGACTGAATTCAGGAGCTGGAATGGACCAGCTGACCTTGTGACAAGCATCTCTGAATCCTGGATACAGAGATGTGCTGAATGTATTAATTGCAGCAATTGAAATTGTGCGAATTCAGCTTCAAACCCTGCTTCATACAAACAGTTTTCTCCCTGTATGCACTTGCCTTAGTTGATACATATTTTGAAATATTCAAGTGTGAACTGATTTCCAACCTTTCATCACTCACACACTTATGGTGTTCTTAAAAGTGGGTCATTTCCCCAAGTAGAGGAAAACGTGCACTGTAGTATAGGTCAAATACTGAAAAGCAGATTAAAAGGATGCATGTTCTGAGTGGGAATGGGAACTGATATAAAAAAATAGGACTTAGTACCTGCATTTGGAGGGCTAGTTTTCAGAAGTAGCTCTATGCATGGGTACGTAAAATATAAAATAAAAAAATTTACACAATTGTCCAATTAATTTTTAGTATTCAGTTTCCAGAGTGGAAGTATATATACAAACATATCTGTATGTATGTAGTTACATATCTAGCTCTCTTCGTTCATTCCTAGCTGTCTGGTTTCCATATGTTAGGGCAGTAATCACTTGCATAGGGCAGACATGTAATTTCCCAGAACTAATTTTGAGAATCAAGGCCAGAAAATGAAATCATCATTAACGTTGGATAGTATGCACGTGTCAGGAGTGTTTACTGGGGTGTTCTTCGAGATACATGCAGTTCTTATTAATCCATCAGAAACTATATCCTTCAGAGCATGAAAGCTCTCGTTTTCTTCCTGGAAAAGGCTAAAATGTAAGTAACTGAAACACAAGATGTTGTTTCCTCTAAAGCTATTACTAGTTGGAAGACTGAGCTTATAAGGATCTGTTTCACAGCATCTGTTTTATAGCATAGGGTTTTTCTCTTTGTAAAAAAAAATAAATTTAAAAATCAATCTGATTCCAAAATTTTTAAGACAGCTGAATAATCTGAGAGTCCGATAATCTGCTGTATTCAGAAAGCGAGTATTTTGTCATCCATAAAGAAGGCTTGACATCAGTAACCTGAAAGTATCTCTGTGTCTCAGATACACAATTTTAGATGGTGAGAAATGAATGCATGCAATAAAGTTCTTAATCTTTCAGAGCAGCAATACAAATTCCTTAGATTTGTCATCTGTTTTCTAAAGGAAACAATTTGGGGCCAGACTCTTCATAATTTAGCAGTTCAGTTATGGCAAAGAATTAAAAACGGGGCACTCATTACAACAAGTGTTTTTATTCTAATCCTCAGAAGTAGGTACCATGCTGACTTGAATTACAATTAGCCTTTAAGTAAGAAGTCCTTGATATGACTAATGCATGCAGAATTAATCAGAATTATTACTGGTTCTGTTAGCAGTCTTCCAAAGCAGCGTACCTTCTAAGCAGGCAGAACTTAAAAGCAATGAGAAAATTAGGCTCACTAAAAAGCAATAAATGTCGTACAAAGTAGGGCTTGTTGTGAAGCTTCAGGGATTTAGCCAGGTTGTAAGGTTTTACTTCTCCAACTCTAAATGAATCATAAAGCCTAAACATGCGTTTGGAAATTCTAAACCAGAATTGTTTTTCTAAGTTTAGAGACTGATTAGGGAGTAAAGATATTGTTTCAAATGCGATGAGTGAGCCAGACAACCTGTTTCAACTGGCCATTTCTGGAGCTAATTCTGAACTGGTATGAAAAGCCTTAACAAAGACCCTATAAAATGCGGTTAGTTTTTTTTTTTTTTTATCAGATTTCCTTTTACCCTGCTCATTTCCTTCTTACGAGCTAAATACTGTAGTCCTCCCAAGAGCAAAATTCCCATGGACATCAAGCTATATAAAAAGCCCCTTTAATGCCCTTCACAGTGAGAAAGTATAAGGTGCCATTCTCTCCAGCTTCTATAGTCCAAGGCCGACGGAGTTTCTCAGAAATCACTTTACTGGAAATGAGTGCCGCAGATGTAGGCAGGACACAAGCAAGCACAGTTTCATCAATCGGCCCAGATTGCTCTGTTCTAGACTCCTGAGAATTTGGCCCTCACTCCTTTTCAGAGCGGAAGAGGTGCAGTATTTTGGTTAGATGGCAATCTCGGAAAAAATTCTGAGGGCGGCAGATGGCAATTTCTGGAAAATCAGCACAGGCACCAGTAAACCAAATCCAATTTATTATCACTTCATAGCTGTTCTCCAAATTGCCTTGCATCTGTGTTTTGGGTGTTTTTGCTAGCTCCTCTTCTATATATCTTTGCATGATACTTTCAGTAGTGTTAGGCAAGGCAGGGACATCAAAGATGATCAGAGGGCTGGAGCACCTCTGCTATGAAGACAGGCTGAGAAAGTTGGGGTTGTTCAGCCTGGAGAAGAGAAGGCTCTGAGGAGACCTTATTGTGGCCTTCCAGTACCTAAAGGGGGCCTACAGGAAAGCTGGGGAGGGACTTGTTACAACGACATGTATTAATAGGACAAGGGGTAATGGCTGCCAACTGGAAGAGGGTAGATCTAGATTAGCTATTAGGAAGAAATTCTTCGCTGTGAGGGTGGTGAGGCACTGGAACAGGTTGCCCAGAGAAGTTGTGGAAGCTCCATCCCTGGAGATGTTTAAGGCCAGGCTGGATGGGGCTTTGAGGAACCTGGTCTAGTGGGAGGTGTCCCTGCCCATGGCAGGGGGGTTGGAACTCCATGATCTTCAAAGTCCCTTCCAACCTAAACCATTCTATGATCATACTGCTTTTTGTTTTAAATATGCCTATGAGTGAGTCAGGGTAACATTTAAGACCAGCATACCTTGGTCTGTTGATGCGATTAAAATGAGGACCCTTCCATGTCAGTGCTTGTCAGAAAGGACACTTTGATCTCTCCCAAGGTCTGTGACTGTTGAAGAGTTTGAACATGTCAGACACAAGAATTCTTGGAGAACCACTAGACCTAGAGGCAGGAGTTTGGGAGCTCCAAGCCTACCCTCAGGTTGTGCATTGGGGTATGTCAGGGTTCTCCTCAAACCCACACAGCTAGGTTTTCCATGTATGAAAACTGTGGGATCGACCCACATTACCAGAATCCTCCACAGAAATTCTGGATGCTTTGGCGTGCTTTGCCAACCCAAGGGTGTGCATGCAGGAGTCCTGGCCTTGGCAGGTTCAGACTTGCAAGTGAGCACCACCAGGGAAAAGTGCTTGTGTCCTGGCTCCATGGCAGACCTGCCAGTCAGCCCTGGAGGCACAGGGCTGCCATGGTCCCAGCACTGGGGCAGACACTGAATAAAATATTTCAGGACCAATGAACTGTGTAATAAAGGTGGGAGTTTGACATTTAAACTTCTCTGGCTAGTTCTAGTGCATAGCACTAGATAAGGATAAGGATTGAAATTGCATTGTTCCTTGCATATTCATGGCCTAGAAGTTGGTTTAGTCTCATTTCTATAGCATAAAGAAAATAACGCAGTAATCTGATGAAGAAGGCCATGGGATTCTAAAAAATAATTTTAAGAGCTCTTGCACAGCTTATATTCGTAAAGGGAATACATGGCTCGTGTGTTTTATGGCTTTAGCGACAATAAAGTATTTTGTCAGTGACTTCAAATATTTTTATTTACCAAAGTAGGATAGCTTCTGTTATTTCAGAAATGGAAGTGAATTTATTTTGTTGTTACAGAAAAGTTGCTGGTTTGGGAGCTTTTCTGCAGCACAGGTTTTCTTTTTGGGCAAACATTGATCTGGATGGGAAAATCTGTGTTATATTCATTAGAAGAATAATTATAGAAGGAAGAGCATTCTGTGAGAAAACAGTGTATCCAACAACTGCTGTTCTCTATTGATTGCTTGTAACAGCATAGAGCTGTGTTATTTCAGACACTGGAATTAAACCAGGCCTGTCTGTGAGAACAAAGTTTCAAATAATCGTGTTGCTGTGTGTCTCAGCTGTGCAATGAAGGCTAATTCTAACTGACTATAGTATTAGAACTACATTGTTAATAAACGTTTGCCAAATCAGTGCTGTTTAAAACAGCAATTAGCATTGCAAAAGGGATTTCAACTGTTGCACCTTTTTTAAGTGAAAGTCCAAGTTTTAGCCAATTACAGGTTCTGTAAAAGTTAAGACAGCAACACTGAATGGAGTGTCTTAGAGTTAACCTCTAATATCAAAGCTAGCCTCTGCCTCAGTCCATAAAAGCTTTGATCATCATGGAAACCAGTAATGAATATGTCTAGATAATAATCCTCATAAAAATTTGACTATCCTCTGAAGTAAATTACAAGGTGGCTTTTTTACTATTAAATTCTGATGGAGCTCACATTATGCTAGGTGTACAGCATGCTATTATAGGGCCCTTTTCTGTTTCAGACATTTTATGATAAGAGGTGAAAAGGAACATTAGCAAGGTTTGTGGGAAGTAGTATATCATTTGCTGCCTGACCCACTAGTATTTCTATGGTTCACAGACATTTGAGGGTGAAAACGAGCATGCATAGATATAGTCTTTTAGTCTCTTAAAATATTAACATATCAAGCCATTAAAAATTATTCTTAAAAAGAAAATAAATCACTCCTGTAAAATGGAAGCAATTCACAAGCTTGTTGATTTGGGTTTTTTTTAATACCAAGTTGCCTGTGTGGTACGATTGATACAAATTACTCCAGGCTCTAACTCCAAGTAGATGAAGTTTGAATGGTGGAATTCTTCTTGTTGGCTTCCTGTGCAATGTGGTGGTTTCTAAGCAGTGATTTCATAACTGTGCCAAAGGGATGAACTAAAAGGCACAAAGAGTCATCACTTGCTGATGGCTTTCTATACAGCTGCCAAACAGTGTTTCAAATGGGGGAGTTCCTTACTTCTCTTTCAAAACCTACCTGTTTAACTTCTCTTTGCAGGTTTTGTGTTCCCTGCCCCTGCTTTAGCAGGCAAAGAAGCTTGTGGTAGATTCTAACTAGATAAGACTTTGGTTTTATTGTGAGAAGTTATAGTGAGATGTTTAGAAAAGTTTAGAAAACCAAATCTTGGTTATTCTAATTTCTTGTGTTCCACTCAGCATTTCACGGTAGTTCGGAACAAATTCTGAGCTCATTTAAGCAAGAGACTTAAGATCAGGGGAAGCTTCAGTGAATCTTACAATGTTGTCAAATCAAAGTGCAGTCCAGAGCAAGCCTTTACTCTTGCTTTCCTGCAGCTATGTACCAGCTAAATCACAGATATTATTACATATTTAAAACAAAAACTAAACCCCTTAGTCCTTGATTTCCTAGCCACATTCCTTTATGGCTCTGGTGTCGTGTTTGTGTGATGGACTAATCAGCATGGTCTTTCCCTTGTCTTTGCATAACAGGGAAGCATGCCTTACTGAGAGAAAGTTTTCTTGACATTTCACACATCTTTGGCAGTGCTAATTTTGATAGATTCTCATTTCTCTTTTTGCTACATGAGTGACATAAAGGGTATCATAAAGCAGGAAGCCAGCAGTATTTGCAGAATATGGTTGCGGGATACAGTAAGGTACAAGGAAGGGGCATTGCTTCTTGGGTAAATGTTTCCCTTCTGAGTAACCGAGACAGAAATGCCAGAGACAAACCTGTTACAGTTGTTACCTCCACTAACTTTGAATGGTGCTGAGGTATACCCGATGAGCATTTTAGTTAATGCTTTATGCTGTGATTGCACTCAAAAGATTTGAAATATTAGAGAGGACACGGCTTAGTTTCAAATCATCCAAACATGTTGTCTTTTTACTTAGAAGCTTAGTTCAGATGGCAAAACAGATCTGTCTTTTAATCTACTTAGCCTCACTAGCAGTAGATAAAGAGAGAGTTGCATGTTTTACTTAACGTAGCCACGTCTTACGTACTGCAGTTTGTTTCATGTGTGATAAGAACACACTGTTGGATCACATTCAACTTGGCACCCACCAAAACTGCCACGTCTTTCTCAGCAGAACTGCTACTCAGTCAGTCAGTTAGTTCCTAGCCTCTACTGATACACCACTTCCACTCCACATCTGATGTTTTAAAGCCGTGTCATATAAGATCTGTATTTTACTTATGTTAATTAAGCCACCAGCTTCTTCCATTATCAATTTCATTAGCTATTGCAAAGCACCTTTTTCTTGTCTCTTTAGAGATTTTGACTCAAGAGCTCTGCATCAACCTCCGACACTTCTAAGTCTTACCACTGAAAAGACTGAATCATGTAGTCACTGCATGTTTCTTCTGCCTTGAAGTCATAATTAGCTGGCCAAGAAATTAGCCCCGATAAAGTCAGTATTAAAACAATTTGGGGCTATCTAGTACCTTCTCATACTAAAATGAAATGATTGAAGCTGCATTTACTGACAGTGAAGTGCTTCCATCTGCAATGACAACTTTATGTTACTTTTGCTGGTGTGCACTGATACAAAGACTTACATTAGCTGTAGGGTTATTTTCTATGACAGCAAAATACCATGCTTCTCTGTGGTATGTCTGTCTTAGTTTATTCCTTTGTTATCATATTTTGAACCATGGCCAGCTGGAATTTCATATGGGAAAACTCATTATCAGGTTGTATTTTTTGATAATCTAAATGGAGGTTGCCGCAAGATTTCTATGGCCCTCATACAGCCACACGAAAGATTTCTCTGGGTACAGGTTTGCTAGAGACCTCCTTTGCTTTGAACTGTTAATGATGGATTGTTGATGAGAGTGCAGACGAATGTGCAAGAATACTTCCTAATTTGCTTGCCCGTTGCAGCATACCTGTATTTCCATGGAGGCAAAGAGGTGAAGAGAAATATTATCCAACTGCTTATATTCACAGTCTCTATATGTTGTCAGTAATTATATCAAGACAGGAGTATGACACATCTGTCTTTTAGCTATTTAAAGAGGCATTTAGTGGGTAATTTTTAGTCATTAAGTTCAAGGATACTGTTAAAAGGCTAATAAATAAATCTTTATTAATTTGGTTACACTATGATTTTAAAATTTACAATAGCTTGTGGGTAGATCTTCTTGATTTAAATTTGTGTGGAAAAAAATGCAAGATTAAATAGCAGGAAACCTTGTTCAGGAGAGTATTTGAAGGAAAACATATGGCTTATTAATCTTCCATTATCCCCCTTCAGGCATGGAGATAGGTAATAAAATATGTCCTTACTCCTCTGCTTAATGCTGCTTCTGCTGCAACTCAGCTTGATTCCTGCTATTTGTCTGTTATGTTTGTACAAATGAATGGGCAAGAAGTGGGCAGAACAGAGAGGGAATGAGGAGAGCTGTGGCTCTTTCCCAGCTGTTCACAGCCAAAGAAGTTGTCCAGGCACAGAGAACTGAAGTATTTTACTGTCAGAATGAGAAGGGAGAGCACCATAGTGCTGGGAGTGTCTGACTTGAAAGGAGATCACTTTTGATCCAACTTAACAGTTGGACTCAATGATCTTAAAGGTCTTTTCCAACCTAAACGATTCTATGATTCTATGAACTCCTTTTTGGGCATGATGCAGCTAATTACCGCCCTTGAAAACACTTTGCAACAGTACCATCTGGCCTCTCCATTTGTCATTGCTTTGTCATACCCTCATCCTGTCTGCCCATCCATTCACACGCTGCAATAGAAAACTATTTCATAACACGACTGAAATGAACTGTCCCTTTTTAAATTTAGGAGTCACCCAGGACTCCCCTCCTGCTTTCAGACTTGCTTTGATATTAGTTTGATATATTATGTTACAGTCCATGTTGCATATTGACAGTCCTTAACCTCATAAAAACTATGTTTGACACCTTCTGCTTCGTTTGCATTTCATAGGCTGTGTGATGGCTTGCTACAAGAATTTATGCTGATGAAAGTTACCCGTGATGAAAAGTGTGCCTATGTAACTGTTGCATCACAGCTGGAGAGCTGTAAGCAATACCAGGAAAATACTATCCAAAAGAAACTTGTTACTGTAATTGCATACTACTAAATAAATAATCTAACATTCCTCTCGTATTGTATTTTTAAAGGGTGAACCAGGTTTCATTGGTCCACAAGGAGAACCTGGGTTGCCCGGGCTGCCAGGAACAAAGGTAAGGGTAATTGACCAACAACTGGCCAACAATTGGCCAACAACTCTGGTGCAGAGCCCTTAGAGCCAAATTCGACTTCCTCAGCACATAGCAGAGTCTGAGATTGTACTAACAACGTAAGAGTCTTTTATCCGGAAATGTAAAATGCTTAGTCAGAATCTGTTTTTCTAAATGGCCCAGAACTTTAAAGTTCTGGTTAAAATACAGTACATGCAGTGCTTGGAAATGTAGAAAGTCGTAATTCATGGACCTATGACCATGAGCATATGATATACGTACTGACACCCTCAAACAATGTGAAGGCAGATGTTATATCGATTCGTAACTTAAGTTCATCCATTGCATTTGTTCATGTTAGCCTCCCAAAAGTTATTTGTTCAAGAGGCAGAATGTGCATGACTGAAGAAACTATATTTTCATGAATGTTTTCTTAGAAAAAAAGCTTGAAAATGTGTGCAGGTATTAGAACTTTGATAGTACACACCAGATTCTGAAAACACAGATCCACTAAACATGATGGGTTTTTTTCTTTCTTCCTATGGGTTTTTTTTTAGCCCCTGCATGGCAAAGTTAGAATATTGTGAATCCTACAAACAGTCTCACAGTTTGGGGACCAGTCGTTTCAGAATAGGGAAATCAACACCTTACAAATCCTATTTCCATTTTGAAGCTCTCTTCTTTTGCCTTCGAGAGGACTGTGTTTACTCAGAGACTAGTTCCCCAACACTTTACAAGTCATAGATGAACTTGAAAATGTTTTCTTCTGATGGTTTGGTTTCTTTGGTCATGCTGAGTTTGTGGTGTGCTGAAGGCTGCCCAGTATTTTGTGATGTATGTGTCTCTGTTGCAATAGGGTGACAGAGGAGAGGCAGGCCCTGTTGGGAAGGGTGAGCGAGGTGAACCTGGAGTTCCTGGACCAAAGGTCAGTCTGATTTTACATTGGAAATGTTTTGTTACTTTTAAACCTATGAGTACATCTTTTCCTACTGAAAAATAGAACAAAAAAAAATTGGTGAGAGAGCTTTTAAATGATAATGTTGTCAAATAATCTAGTTCAGTCCAGAAGACAATGGCAGTTTTGTGCTCACAGCTGTGGAACTGCAGTCTGACTGGACTGTTATTTGGCCTACAAAGTAAAGTTGCTACCTACATACACTGTCATGAAGTTGGCCTAATTCATGCCAGATAAAGTCCTGACCTCCAGGGCCCTAACAGTCAGCATCGAAGTTTGAAGTGCTGTAGCTATTGAATGCAGAGAAAATCCATTTTGCATGCTGTTTTCTAACTCTATAAGAAAGAGATCACTCTAACTACATTTTAGCATTGTCTTAATATTTTCAACTGTGTCAATACCATCCAGTTTTCATTTCCTGATACATCTTGAACACAATATGGCAGATTCTGTGCTCCTTGGCCAGTTAGCTTGTATTTACCTGAGCCGCTGGGAAAAAAAGTTGTGGTAATACTTTATTTTAATCTCCTTATTTTAGGGTATTTAACTACCTTCTCTATCTCTCAGCTATCATTTTTCAGGAGCTGTGGAATGACATAGGTCATCCCTGCAAACCAGTGTTAATGATGTCTACTCTTTACTAATGCCAGTACTCCTTTTCCTTTGGAAGGATGGAATCTGTGGCCTCTGTGTGCTGGTGTTAAAGAATAGCTGGGTGCTATTGAACTCAGTGCCTTTACAGATTCATTATCTTTTTCATATAAAATGAAGTGTTTCTGCTATTCCATACTGTAGTTAGTCATTACTAATTTCTTTTTCTCTGCATTCCCATTTCTCTATCATTTTTCTCCTGCCTATCTTCCTTCAAACAGGGGAAAACAGGTGAACCTGGATCTAGAGGCCCCAAAGGGTCAAAGGTTAGTAGTAAAGAAACTGTCTTTAGTCGAGTAATTAACACAATGATTTTTAGGATAAATTATTTGTAACATTTCACAGAAACTTCACTTATCTCTTTAGAAGAACCTGTAACGGTCTGCAGGGTTCTTTATAAGTGAAACTTTCTGTCTTTCAGCTTTAGGTATTAGAGTTGAATCCTATGTATTTTAAACACTATAATTCTAGTTCTTTTCCTGTTATAACATCTGTTCCACTCTGCTCTGGTTTTCCCCATGCAATTTGGTTTCTCTCTGTGTAACTGATGCGGCCTAGTCCTCATGCATGCCAGGAACCAACACCTGACTATGCCTGTGGAGATTTAATCAATTTTCGCAAAGATGATGTGTATCCACACTTTGGTGAGTTAGGAACCGAGGGTATCCCACAGACTGCAGGCTGAGATACGATGGCCAGTAGTCCTACAAAGGCAAGACTTCTAGGTTACGTTACTGTTTTACCTACTTTAAAAAGCTACTTTGATTATATCTATCTATCCATCCACCTATCTCTAAATAGATACAGTTGGTTCGCATAGATGGAGAGAGATAAAATATATGCTTTTCTATTACTTCATCTGCTGTGCAAATACTGCATTCACTGGACTCTGTCATGTTATATTATGGAGTCAAAGCAAAATGAAAATATATTTGTTTAGGTTTATTGAGTCTACTGTCAGAGTAACGGTGATGAGATAATGCAGGGTGGTAGGATACTGTTTGCAGCACTTGTAAGGTCCTTGAAGAGCTGCCCATTCACAGCGCTTAAGGTTATGACTAAGTGCCACAACCTCATTCATTCTCACCAGAAAGAAACATTTGACAGTGACGGAGATGATGAGGTGATTAAAGCATCAGAGTGAGAGTAGATGAGTAAATCAGCCCCTCATTTGCCTACAGTAGCTGGGCACTTCCCAAATGTACCAAAAAGATAAAGGTATCCCCTTTACTTCCCTTTTTATCAAAAAGAATATATGATTTTCCTTTTACCTGCATACCTGTCTTGAAAACCTGGTCCACAGAAGTCAATCTAGTGGTTGGGAACTTCATTTTTGAGCAACTCCAATGACGTGTTCACTAGCTGCTGCCAAGGCAACACTGAAAGGCAGATGGCACAACCTTGATTATGTGCTGCCACCAGCCTGCTCTCCATATTCCTTCATTAGCCCCATGAAAGTGTCAGTTTTCTGTGTTTTCAATTACCACTGATGAATTAATAATCCTTCCCTGACTTGTACCAAAGTTTTATGGATTCCAACAGGAGCAAAAGTTGCAGTTCTTACCCAAATTAATTTTGAGTAACGTAAAAATATAAGAGCTTGCTATGAAAGTGATTGTGAAATTAAATGACTCATAGTCACTGGACAACTGGGTTATGAATGCATACACATTTGAAATTCTCTCCATCACCTGAAACATATAACTAATAGCCAGGGAGAAAAAGCTGTGTACAAGATGGTAAAGATCTTGAGCCTGTCGCAGTAAGGGAGTGAAGGAACTCTAATGCTGATGGTAATGTTGTGTTTGTAGGCAAGGCAACAATTCAGAGCAGGGAAGTTCAGAAATTGGAGTCATGATTGCAGAAAGAAAAGTTTATACACTTTGAAACACACCTTTGAAGAAGTTGTTGGGTGTTTTCAGGCTGAGCGATTTAATTTCTCTAGCTTTCTCTTGAAGCTTTTGATAATAGTGCTATTAAGAATTGGGAGGTTATGCAAATTACTTAATTGGTAATTTGTCTTTTATTGGTTCTTTGGGATTTCTTATTCCAACACAATACAGCACTTATAACAATTCACACAGAACAAAATACATTATTGCCAACCCTGACAATTTTACCATACACAGTAATGTTACAACCCTAACAACCCGTTTACCATACACAGGTTTTGAAGGAATTTTTCCTTTAATTAATTAAGATCCACATTCTGTTTATGATGAGAGGCCTTTTAAGCTGGTTTATTTAAGGTAAACATATTTAAAAGGGAAGAACTATGTGATATATTGTCAAATGGCATATCTGTTTTCAAATATCATTTTTACATAGGGTGATACAGGTGACAGAGGTGACACGGGATCTGCAGGTCCACGGGTAAGTCTAATGCATGTTTCAGCTCTTTGTTTTGTACTCTTAGATTCAGTCCACACTATGAATTGAAATTGTAGCAGCAACTCCAGTTGAACCGGTGAAATTAGGCACTTGACTCTGGTGGAACGTATGTTGGTAACTGGCCTTTAATATGAGTAACAGCCCTTGCTACTATTTGAAGCAGTCTCCTGGTCACAGGTCACGGGCAGGATGTTACACGCCAGATGTTCTGACATTGCTCACAGCCAATACAGAACCACAGAGGTTTCATATATTTGCTTTCCCACTGCAGCACTGGTCACTGTGTACTGACTTGCTTGTTTATATTTATCTTTCTTTAAAAAAAATGTTTTCCTTTTGTCCTGGTTTTAGCTAAGATAGAGTTAACTTTCTTTCTAGTAGCTGCTGTGTTTTGGATTTGGTATGAGAAGAATGTTGAGGAATGTTGATAACACATATTGCTTTAGTTGTTGCCAGGTAATGTTTATATTAGTCAAGGACTTTTTCAGCTTCCTGTAGAAGCTCAGAGGGAGCATAGACAGGACAAGCTGGCCAAAGCTATATTCCATACCATACACGTCATGCTCAATATATAAATGGGGGCTGGCCAGGGGGCAGGAATCTGTGATCTCTGCTCAGGACAGGCTGGGCAATCGATCATGGGGTGGTGAGAGTAACTTGTGTTGTATCACTTTATTTTATATATCCTTTTGCCATTATAATTATGATTGTTATTATTATTATTATTCCTCTTCTGTTACTGTTCTATTAAACTGTCTTTATTTCAACCCACGAGATTTTTTTCTTTCCCCTCCTTTTCTCCCTCTTCTCCCTACCCTACTGGGGGCGGGAAGGTGGGGGGAGTGAGTGAATGGCTGCGTGGACTTAGTTGCTGGCTGGGATTAAACAACAATACCTTTAGAAACAAACTTTAGTTTAATGTTAACTTTTGTGGTTTGTCATAGCACATTGTAAGGACAGCAAGATTCCAACACAGCATAATCAAGTTAAAGCATGTGTCAGTAGTTAAGTGTCTAGAGTAGTCTTTGGCAGGTGTCTCAAAATTTTTATGGAAAATATATTACAGGGACCACCTGGACAGAAGGGTGATCAAGGTGCAACT
This sequence comes from Pluvialis apricaria, assembly GCA_017639485.1. Lineage (NCBI taxonomy): Eukaryota > Metazoa > Chordata > Aves > Charadriiformes > Charadriidae > Pluvialis > Pluvialis apricaria. The sequence continues at coordinate 59,160,078 of CM030010.1, read as the reverse complement.
GAGATAATTGATTATAATGGCAATATCCACGAAGCTCTGCAGGTATGCAAACATAACAACGCCGGTGTGCCTTAGTCTCGTCTGGGAAAAGACAGTTTGACATCATTGTATTTCTCTTTTGTGTACGCCTTGAAAACATTTTGCTGAGCTTATTAATCAGGAATCTCTTTCTATATTTGGAAGCCAGGTTTGCTGTTTGGTGTTAGACAAACTGTTTCCTTGATACAATTTAGCTGAGTGAATTAGTTTTATTTCCCCTGGAGAGTATTGACATCATCTAACGAGGATAAAGCTGATTCATTGCCGGCTCTGGTGCTTAGTGCTGAATTCATGTAATAAACCACATACATAGGTTCAACAGAAGTGTCTGCTTTTCAGTTCATGTAGTATAATATTGACATTTCTTTTTTTCCTCCTTTTCCTCCTCCTCTTCCTGTAAAATGCAAAGAACAGAATATTTGAGATTTGGAAACCATGTAATGCGGTTCCATTAGCAAGCTGTGTATTCAATCAGCAACTTGAGTATGTTAAATAGACGGAGCACCAGTCTTCCCACTTTTCATTTCCAGAAAACTTATTTTGACTGGTGTGCAGAAAAGTGTGGAGGATTAAAGTGGCGATACAAAAAGAATGAATGAGTGTTTGCATAAAAGCAAAGTTCCAAGGTGACATATGTCAGTGCAGTCAAGGTGATTTACATTGTAGTATACTCAGATGCAAATTCTGTGCAGTATAACTCCACCAAAGTGAATGGTTTGCTTATGTGCAACTGAAGACTGAATTTGGCTCATTGTGCATCTGATCATTTTCCCACTGAAGTCACTGAACTTTTTTTCTTGCATTTACTCAGTGGGAGTGGATAGATGTCTGGCCAGTCATTTGTTTTTCAAGACTCTCTTTTGAAAACTTAAAAAATCTCACTTATTTTACTAAAATCTAAAAGCCTGTATGTCATTAAGGCTAAGTCCACTCTTCCATTGTGAGTGGTGCCTATGGGGAAGCCTACCTAGGCATGTTGTGAGGCTCTGCATTGTATCTGTCTTATCTGGTTTACTTCTATGGGAATTCAAACATACAACTTCCAGTCTTCTATATCACTGTCTGAGTTAGATGCCTAAAGTAGCCTGAAATTAATGTAGCATATTACCAGACACAGATTTACCAGGGGCTTTAGCCTCTGTATCTGCTGTATTCTGTCTTTGTATCTTAACTCTGCCATCAATGTTACTTTCAAGCTTCCTCAGACAAGCTGCAGCACATAAAGAAGTCTTAAAAAGGGACTAAAGCCTATTGCAGTGGTTGAAACAGATTAGGAGGCCCTTATCCCATTGTAAATCATTCCAAATGTCATCAGCTTCTGATCCAGGACAACAAATAATTGATATTAATGGGAATGGCTGTGCAAGGATGGTGTAAGTAAGATTATATAGGATCAGTGTTGAAAATATCCTTGCCAAATCCAGACCAGTTCTTTCAGATGGCAAGCACCCATTCCTAAGTCTCCTGGTGCCAAATTCTTAGTGACTCTGAGATGTGCAGCTCTCCTAAAGAAGCAGATGAGAACTTTCAGTGTTCAGCACTGAACTGTGAACTTGCACAAAATTTGGCCTGCTGATTTAAGAAGTTGACAAGAGCCTGCAAGATCTGGGCTGCTTGTCTGCTTTTTTTTTAGAATTTAGTAATAAATCATCAAGCAGCCTAGAAGCTTCAGAACAATTTAGTTACTTTGCCTTGTGCCTCCAACTCAATCTCATGTGTCAGTGGAGAATAAGACCTCTTAGTCCATCAGCACTGAAAATTGCAATCTTAAAATTATCATTGTAGTGCGAGCAAGACCCCTGCTGTGTGCGTGTGGTTTTCACTTGGAGGACCTGATACAAAATTCATGTCTCTATTGAAATTGCTCTTCAGACCTATTCTGCAGAATTTCCTAAAGCAAAAGGCAGTAGCTGCAAAAGTTTAACCTTTGTAGGAACTACAGGATCAGATATTAAAATCTGAATATGCTGCTGAAAAGGAACCCATTAGTGTGAACATGCAATCATTAATTTGCAATGGTTATTTTAGGTTTTCGTATCTAGATAAACTGAATTTTTCAGTATTTTTAAAGTTCTTGATATATTTCCATTAATACATTAAAATGCAAAAGACATCACTATATTAAAGCCATGTGTTAGAGAACTTTTTTTGTCAAGTATTTTGTATTGAGCAGGTTCCAGATTCTTTGCAGTAGTATATATTGTTGCACTCGTAAATGAAGATTCTTTTAAAGCTTAAAACAGAAGATTTGAAAATATTTGTTTACATACAGGAAAACAGTTAGAAAATCTAAATATTTTTTGTTCCATGTAGGCCAGTAGGTTCTTCACAGTCGATAGTAAAGCAAGGAGCAGTATTTGGGGGTTTTACTCTGTTTAAAGATACAGACAAACATTTTAATGACTTTCAAACACTTTTTCACTTGCTTTTAGAGTCGTCTTTGGCAAAAAATAATAGTAGTAGGTCAAGATATTTTTCCTCCTTCCATCATAAAAATGTCTTTGTCTTTCCACACATTTAAAGCAGAATTGTAGTATACAGTAACAATAATGGGTTTGTGGACCAGCAGTTTTGGATTTAGACCTTAACTCTTTTGTGCATCTTCATTTCTATATGAAAATCAATGTTATATCTCCATTCTAGGAATTGTATTTGTTAATTAAACACTGGTGTAGGTGTACAGCCTGCAGAGATTGCAAAACATACAACAAGCCCTATTCAACTTAAGACACCAATTCATCATGTTTTCTTAAAATGTTTAAAAAACCTTTTGGAAGACTTTTGCTATTTAATTTTCGTTTATTTGATCTCTTAAATTGTATGAAAACCTGCAGTCTTCACCTTTGTAAAATCCTGATACCCATGGAAGCCAAGCAGCCAGTAGAACACTGCGAGTTAAAAATAACATGGTTTTTACTCTTAATTTTTGGAGGCATGATGTCTCCCAGATGCAGCATAGGTTTTATGGAGATGATAATTGTAGCAAGCAGAATAATTTATATCCTTGTTCAATTCTGGTAATGGTGTTTCTTGTGAATCCATTTTGCCAACAGAGGATTGCCACCCTGACTGTCACGGTAATTCCTATCGCATGACTTACTGTGTGTTGTAGAATTCTTCTTTGTGTTGTAGCATATTCATAATTCTACCAGTTCAGGACATGTCTTCATTGGATGTCGACCCTGGTCATCATCACATGTATTTATTTATTTGCTTGGCATTCCCATAACAGAGAACCCGTTATTGAAAGCCATTCAACAATGGAACCAGTTCTGCTCCTGCTGAATTAATGGCAAAACTTCAGTTCACTTAAGTAAGAAACCAGGAAAATACAGAACTCGTTATTTCTGTAGGTACACATCTAGGGGAAGTGTCTCCTGATGCTCAACAGTCCTTTGAAAACGGAGCTCGCTTCGAACATTGTGATGAAATGAGAGAAATTGTGGGAAATACTCCACTACCTTCTGCTTTGGACTTTTTGGTGTTTGGTGCCATCTGCATGTGTCTACACGGGAGCCAAGAGAAAATATGAAGCAGGATTTGAGTACCAAACGATTTTTTATTATCAACCTTATTTTCAGGGCAGAAATTCAGTTCTTTCAAATTGGCTTGTGAAGAAACATCATTTGGGAGTTTTCCAACCAGATGCAAATTATTTTCTGAAAAAGGCCTGTCTCAGTTAACTATAAATAAGCAGAGCTAAGTAGCAAGCCCAAGTGTGAGGAATTCTCTTATCCCATCTTACCAGATCTCAGAAATAAAGATAAATTTTCCAGCACCTGTCCCCAGAATGTGCGGACTGCTGAATGCTCCAGTGCTCTTACTCCAGCCAATTTCTGCGGGAGGTTTAGCCACATCAGGCCAGATACAATTTCTGAGAATACTGACACGGTCTAGGAGATGCTTATAGTATTGCAGGTTCAGCCTTCCCTTAAAGTTACAGCGTTGGCATAACCAAATTATTTTATTGTTCTTTTTGTTTCAAGCTCTTCTCTCCAAGATTGCTGCTAGTCCTGTTTTCCCATCTGTACAAATGCTCTCTCCATATTAATGGGGGGGATTTTTAATTTTATTTTTTTTTAAAGCATCTCCACTGTGCACCATCCAGACCAATGTTTGATACGTGACACAATGTCCACAACCTGAGGTAGAAATGAAAGAAATAGTTGCAACTTACTACTCCGTGGCAATTTCACAAAGTACTGGGTATCCCCAATCTTTCAGCAAAATCCTCTTTGCAAGCAGTTGGAGATTTCTGCTGACCTTGGATTGTTTTGGATAGGGATGTGAGTGCTGGCAAATGTGGCCAAGGTGAATTTTGGTCTCCCTGCCATTAAGAGGATCTTTGCCATTTCATCAATGGGAGCAGCAGGACTTTATTAAAAACTATGAACTGCACTGTTATTTTAACACTGTTTTTTGTGGTACCCTTCTGTTTGTTGAGAGTCGTCATGGATTAACAACTTGTCCATAACTGGTCTTGGTTCCCTTTGTGTTAAAAATCTAACCCATTTTGTTACGGTATCTATATTAACATTCAGCCTGTGTTTACACGGCAAGTCCTGCGGGAATTTATTTAAAAGCTGAGAGGTTTGTGTTTCTGTTTAGGGGCCACCAGGACCACCAGGACCCCAAGGGCTGCAAGGGCCAAAGGTGATGTTCCTTATTTTACCCATTGTATCTTAAGGGTGGAAGTATTTTCTGCTTTTTTAACTGATGTGTGCACACATGTACATGGAGCTCTCCTGTACAGCATATTTAACCGTAATTTTACCAAATATGGCATGTTTCAAACTTTGTGTCCTAGCCTTTTGAAACGTAGCTTTCCAGAATACGTGCTTTGTTTAGTCGCCATGCACAGAGATGCTCACCTGAGAACCAGCAAAATTAATTGGTACTGAAACAGGGCAGAAGCATCTCCCCCGTGGATCTGCATTGAGGCTGTTCCCTAGGACTTTGGGAAGTAGCCACACAACCACACAGTGGCTCCTATGCATCACTTCTGGCTGGGTGGGAATGAGGTAGGCAAAACTATGTGCGAGGCACCCCTGGCCACAGTACGAGTGCATGTGAATGCAGCTTTATATTACAGTGGTGCCCACCCAAATAAGCACAGTATTTTCTAATGTCAGTAAAAATTAAAACGTGCACATGTGGGCAGGATCCTGGCTGCAAACCCAAGCCCGCTAATCCCACCTGGCTGGTGCTATGCGTAGCACCAGAACTCTTAGTGAGCAGCCCACACAGAGACAATGAATACCATATGCTGCACTGTTCTATAATATTCAAATAATAAACTTGCCTATATTTAAAAAAAAAAAAAAGTGTTGCAGTTAGTGGACCCTCCTTAATTGCTTTTAAATTAGTTGAGATAATTCTCCTAGTTCTTAAATACTGGATACATTGTATCTTCTGTCAGTCACTCTAAGCTTTTCTAAGAGTAAATATGTGTTTCTTCAATAACAATACCAGACATTTTCAATTTTAGGCTTCGTCCAAGTTATGATATGGAAATACATCACATTATACATGTTCATTCCTTTGATAAATTGTGAGAAAGCAGGTTCATTCTTCTACGTGAAAATTGATAATGGAATACACAGCTAAGTGTGCAGAAGTGGCTTTCTGCATTAGGATCTATCCAGCATTTCTGCACCCTGGAATATGTTGTAAAACACAGAGGAGCTGCAGAATGGAAGAGGTTGTGTTCCTTCATATGGATGAGCATTCCCATCCAAAATTAATGACGTCCAGCAGAATTCAACCTTACAGGAGTTTGTTTCTAATATCATAGTCTATACCCATCAATGTAACTTGTTCCCTTGGAGAATGCTATTCAGGAACCCGTGCACGGGGCAATGTTGTGAATGTGAACCCCTTCACTGGGTGATTTATATTAGCCAGGGAAAGAAAACATGAAGTCTCTGTCTACTCTACATATATTGAGAGCCATGATTCCATATTTATTACAGTAACTGACAAAGGTTTCAATGGATTGGGGTCTTTTCATCAGTTTTTTGGGGTTTCTTCTTTTTTCTTTCTTCTTATGCACTTGTCTGGCCTTTATACAGCCTGAAATTTGTGTACTGGCCTAATCAGCGGGGCTATTTATACAACATGTTGCATAAAGGTATTGCATATATGCTGTTCTTTATGAAGGAATATTCTCTGGTTTTGTTGTTGTTAGTTATAGCAATTTACTAATCTCAGACATTACTAATCAGTTTAGTTCATTTAGCACTGCCTCTTTCCTCTAATGTCCGGGACAACTGGGATAAACCAATTCCATCTTATCTTTTGCAGGGTGAACCAGGATCCCCAGGAACTCCAGGAGCTGATGGGGAGCAGGTACATTATGCGTAAATCATGTCGTGCAGATCACGTGAGCAAACATAGGTTATTTCAGGAGATTATTTCTGTGGTCCCAAGTTGTAGCTTAGACTTCATAATCTAAGTAATAATGTAATGATAGTAATTAATGAAGGTCATTATTGTTTTGCTGCATACTCTGTGGTCTAATAATGGCTGCATTTCTACATATCAACAGCAAAGGTCAATCCGTAGAATGACTTATCCTGCTTACTAGGATCAAAGCTAGAATTCTGTTGGTGTGTTTGGTTTTTTACACATAATTTGCTAAATAAGTACATATTTTAGGGACCTAAAGGCTCAAAAGGAGATACAGGTGATGCTGGAATGCCTGGAGAAAAGGGAGGAATTGGACTGCCTGGCCTGCCAGTGAGTATGAAAAATGAATTAATTTTAGCTAAAATACATGTATATTTTTCTCTCTTCCACTATCAAGAATTTCCAACAGTGCTGATAAATTGCAAATGGGTCAGAAAGCACTGGGGAGGAAAATTCTGAGATTGTTCTGCAGCTAATCTAGGAGGAGGTGTAAGATTGTCAGAACTCTTCATTCCACTTATGGTCAAACACAATATTGCTTTGGGAAGAGATTAGTTGGCATGCTGATCAGCTTTGTACCTCTCTTGTAATGTATAGCACAACTTGGGCTTGTAGGAGAAAAGAGCTCTTTTGAAGACTTGTCAGGAATTTCAGATGACTTAGATCGAGGAGGGAGAGAAAATGCATCAATATTTATGGGATGCACCCATCCTATTCCTATATACATATATATGTACAAATGAAATTTCTCAGTAAAAATAGAAACAATTCCAAAAATGTATCCATAGTACAATATATCATGAATAGAGTGCCAACTTAAGACTTGTCATAAATATCATGCCACATTTGATAGCTGACAAATAAAAGCATACCTTTACATTTTTTAACAGTTATTAATAAGTAACACCAAATTTTTTTAAAAAAGGAATTCCATTATGTGTGCTGCATTATTCTTTTCAAAAATTTATGATTATTTGCAAATAGATATTGTCATTTCTAGATTGATTGCTAATAAGATTAAAGCTGTTTATAAATGCTGTTTTGTAATGATTTTGTAGGGAGCCAACGGAATGAAAGGTGAAAAAGGAGATGTTGGTTTACCTGGTGCCCAAGGTCCTTCAGTAAGTCTCAGCATGGTGGTGCAGTGAACATAGCAGTCCAGCAGTGGTTCTCCAGCTGTCGGTTCTGAACAATACCTCATATTCATGATTGATCTTTCCTGACATCCTTGATGGTTCCTACACTTGAACTTTCAATATATTTTTCTTCTTTGAATAATTATTTGCCTTTTTGAGAATGAACGGACTTCTGGTCATAGAATTAAATACCGTTTAAGAAATTCTAAAGATACAATCCTGATCTATTCCCTCACTATGAACAACAGCCCTGCTCACTTCAGTGAAAGACTTCTGGCTCTGTAATGAATCAAAAGAAAAGTGCTTTGAAAGATAGAACAGAGAGATAAAACTGATGGAAAAAACACTCACCCAAATCTCTCCCAACACCTTGTATTCTGGGGAGCTCAGAAACTCCAGTAAGAACCAGACTAGATTGACTTCAGTGATGTCAGGAATAGCGACGTGTGACCCAAGATAGACACTAGTTTTATGGGGCCAGCCATTCCCCTGATTTGTCAAGCATTATAAAGGCATTTAAAAAACCAAAAACAAAGAAACAAAAAAAAAAACAATATCCCCCCACCCTCCCAAAAAAAAAAAGCCCAACACCACAAACTAAACAAAAACCCCTCCCCACACAGTGCCTTTACGTTATGGGTGTTAACACTATCAGAGCACAGTAAGTTAGGAAGCCTCAGCGAAGTTAACTACCACTACCTTGTCAGTGGTGACATGCCCTGGGTATTTGGAGCCATAGCTCTGAGGTGTCAAAGAGGTCCTGCCATCGCAGGACACGCTAGGCACGTTGTACCTGCAACTCTCTTTCTCTGAAATGAAAATTAATTTGCTACAAATTGATTCACTAAGTCATTCATCTCATTCTACTTGTTTTTACTTGAAACAAGGCTTTCAGTTTTCAGATGTGTCTTACATTTCAAAGCTTATTTGGTTCCACTATTGCCGTCACCAACAGCTAGTGTAGCAGAGGGGTGGAGACCTGCTTTAGCAACCCTGCTGCCATCTTTCAGGTTACGATAACAGCCCTTTGGGATTAAACCCAGGAAGAGTAGTGATATCACATTTTAAATATCATCATGAAATTCTCTTCCATAGATTTGTTAGGAACACAGAAAACCAACACAGAATATGCATGCACTAAATTCTGAGCAACCTGATTACCTATTTTAGTGACTTTAGGGAATTCTTGGTACAAGTAGGCTAAATGAAATAAAAGGAGAGACAAAGGGCAATTTTGAAAATATGCCAAACCCTAGCTTGAATTTAGTATCTTTTCCATTCATCAGTATTGGGGAGGAATAAAATCACACATCACCACCTTCTGTTTCTGTAGATTCTGTAGTATGGAGACAACTAAGGAGCACATACCATAAAATGTTAAAAGTTCAAGCATCCCTGCTCACTACTATTTGTTTGAGAGAGACTTTTTTTCTCCCCCAATAGGATCTTAAAGTGTATCTTAGACCCTAGGGTAAGAATCAGGAGACAGGCATGCTGCCATATGGCACAGGCAAATCTACACTTCAGGTACCCTGCGTTTCGAATCAAAATAATTCCCATTCCTAAAACCCTTTCTAGATACGCTGTCAATGTGCACCGTTGCATTGCTATGTTTGTAAGCACTTGCCAAAGGAAGGGTCAGTCTGACTTTTGGTATTTGTGAGGGAGTTCTTTACTCTGTGTGATTTAATGCCATTGTTTTTTATCTGTAGATGATAGGACCACCTGGACCACCAGGGCCACATGGTCCTCCAGGCCCTATGGTAAGGAAGAGTGGGGATAGAAAGCTCTTGTCATTTTAATGCCTGCTTAATAGAAGTGCTATGAGACTATGTGAACATTAGAGACAGACCTATTTTAGGACCTTTTCTGCATGCCTTATAATTCATAGGAAGTAGAGAATCAAATCGTACCTGCCTATGTTAGTGTTAACATGCTAGTGGTCTGTTTCATTCTCTGAATCAAGTGTTTACAGTTGCTTTATTGGCAGCTGTATTTCATTTATGAGGACAAAAATACAGATGCAACTTGCACCCCTATAAAGCAACAAACTCTTAAAAACTTGTGGCGTATTTTTGTAATGAAAAATGGTATCTTTATTTTCAGGGACCTCATGGACTGCCTGGCCCAAAGGTAAATTAATGACTGTCTTGAATAGTCATGTTCTTGATGTCTGCAAAGTGTCATGCTTAGTTCTTTAATGCATGCAGCTATGTTTTTTCTTATGTCTCATTTAATAAATGTTTCTGATATTCTTAAACCTTAAAGCAGATTTTACTATTAACAGATAGCTTAAAGGCTTTTTAAATTTTCTGTGATTGTTTCCTAGTAGTATTTCTCCTGAGCATTGGCTCAGGAAAAATATTAATATTTTTGTATTAATATTTGCGATGTGGCACTAAATTATTTAGTTTCCTGTTTATGGGCAAGATACCCACCATTGCACTTGCAATTGGAATTACTTTTGAAGATTGAAGCATGTTATATGCTCAGGAAATGGAGTCAAATAAACTCTTCTTCATTTATGTTCTCTTGCATCTCCTACTTCTTCCAGTATGAATGGCCTTCCACCTTCTTAGGTGCCATGTACTTTGCTGGCCAGTTCCTTCACACATCATGCAAGTTCCCCATCATAAGCTCCTGTGTGTATTTTCATGTTTTCCAACCTGGAATCCCTGATCAAGCAGGTCTTGAAGACTGCTTGAACATTTTCCACAGCATAATACATGAAGGTACACTGTAGGGACTCTCTAAGCCCATGAAAACAGCTCAGGAGTGGGGAAGCAGGTTTTGGCAGGGTTGGAATATTTTAATTTGTGCTTTAGTTCAGAAATCACCAGTAAACTAAAATTCAGTATGACACTATAGCATAACATTAATTAGGGCCAGTGGTGTTGTCAGGCATGATCATTTTAATCACTATGCCTCCCTAATTACATGCACCGTTCTCAAACAATAAGTAAGAGGAGGAGGGTTTTTTGGCTTGGTTTTTGGGTTTGGTTTTGTTTTTTTAAGGTGTGAGACAGAAAATCACAGATTTGAATCATTACGAGACTGTTTGTGTTACCTTGGCGCAAGAAGCCCAAGTCATAAATCATTTTTTGAAGTTGTCTGTTCCATCTTAGCACCAGCCCTGCCTTACCTCAGGCTCTTGGCCTGAGACTCGGGCTTTTGTGAGATTTCTCAGGTCTGTTTCCAAAACTTCAGCGCTTTCAGTGCTACCACTCTGAAAGTCACATTTAGTCAAATAGAAGAAAAATGAAGAAATGGCTATTTAGGCAGGGTGCAAAGCAGGCAGATGATGTCTGGAGTTACTTAAAGCAGCAAACTAGATTCTATTCAGATTTTTTTAAAAAAATATGAATATGATATAAGGTAACATAATACTTCAAAGGGAAACCTAGGAACAAGGCCATGGGGAGCAGCCTGGATGAAATACCCACATATTTCTGTTTCCCAAAGGAGGCAGGCATGGTCAGTACTGTTTTTGACTGGGCAGGCCTCATGCTGAGGTAGTTCTAAATGATGCAAGAATGATTTATTGGCAGTTCCAAGCCCACCGTTACCCTCTTAGTAATGTTTAATGTAATAGCCTATCCATAATTTAACAATCACAAGAAGACAAGCACCGTTTCTTACGTTGTTTAAACTTCTCTATATGAACACAGAAACTATGGACCTCCCAAATAGCTTGGCATTGTATAACCTACACTGCTTCTTTTAATTTGTTACTGTTTAATTATGTATGCTTAAAGGTTTAAAATATCTTTATGTAAGGTTTTGCTGCAAATTCCAGTTTGCCATAAGAAAAAATTATTGCTTCCTTACAAAACATACTCTTCAGGAGATCCCACTGTAGAAACCTTCAGTTTTGAGGTGTATTTTTCCGAAAGTTTTCTTTCCCTTTGGCTTATCTGCATAGGGTAGTTTATGGGAGTTGAAGGAATTCCCAAAACACCTAAAACTCACGCTTAATTAAAACCATCTAACTATAGTGATAATTATTAAGAAAAGATTCAAAAGAATCTGTGACTCATAAGTTTCCTGAAGGTTTTTTCACACAGATTGTAAGTCTCCATGAGACACCTCCCAAGTGCCTTTGCCCAGGACTGTATCAGTATGTAAATTGTCAGGAGGCTGAGAAGGTTGAATTTGTGTCCTTGTTTCAAACTGGAATTTGCAGCTATTTCTGACACTGGCTTCTTCTATCCCACCTTAAACACCCATTACAGCACCAAAAATTTGGCATTTATACTTTTACGTTTAGGGTGAACCAGGGTTAAATGGTCTTAAAGGATTGAAGGGTGAACCAGGTCAAAAGGGTGACAGAGGGCCCCTTGGTCTTCCAGTAAGTAAAAAAACCCCAACTATTCAATCTCAGTGCAAATCGCAAACTTCTCTTTCTGCTGATGAACAACTCTGGTTTACTCAACAGCATACACAGAATATACCATGTTAGAGCAGAGCATCAGTCTTGTTTTGTTTTATCCCAAATCTGTGCTATCATCCAAAGTAATGTCCTGTAACACCCAGTGCTGTCAGGTGTTGTTTTTTTTTTTTTTGTTATGTGTCAGTTGAAAGTGTTTAGTGTCACAAGGATGCCATCACCTCCATTACATTAGTCATATTGTTATCTAAGTGTTGTATGGTGTTTGCGTTAAAAAGGAATCTTCCCTTTTCCCCCCGTCTCTTCAGTTATTCTTCCTCTGTTTGCACTTCTGCAGTTAAAATGGAGAGGTTTAACTGATGAAAGTTAAAGATTGGTTTAGGGAATTTTATTTTTTTCTCATTCATTAGGGATGGTGGATTGTTACTTTTGCCTTGTTCTTTAGAAAATCTCCATTCTGAGCAGTTGACATTAATTTTGTCTTGGAAAGAAATGACAGACCTTAAAAACAAATTTTCATGTGGAATATTGTGGTTCTTAAAATTTAGGTTGACAAAAGAGAAAATACTTTGTGTGCCTACTTTGTGTTTGAAAGCACTCTGAAAAGTTAGTTTCATTTTTTTCCTCACAAAAAGAGTTCATTTTTCATTTTTCTTTTTTCTTTTTTTTTTTTTTTAATATGAGGATTACTCCATGTGATTACGTTGTTAATAGTAAAATGGAGGAAAAAGATTTAGTTGACCCAAAGGAACCCAAACTCTTCTGATTAATATTTTCAAGAATAATGTGCAGGGCCTCTGGACAAGGTCAGCATCACTGACATATTTTAATATATTTTGAAGAAAAAAAAAAGATCATTTTCAAGTTGACAGTTACACCTATGTAGAGAGGGAGCCTTGGAGGTCTGAGCCACCCCCCTTAAAATGGCTAAAAGGAAGAAGAAAGTTTTGGTTCTTCTACAACTGTTTGTTCTAAGCCAGAGCAAAATATGCCATTAGTTTTTCGAATTTATGTAGATCTTGTGTTGCTCCTGCTTACTACTTTTTCTAAATGTCATTTTAAGGAGCAAACTCCAAGTGTTTGACTTTCTAAAAATAGCTCACTTTCATTTCTTGTTTCTTTTTTGTTGTTTGTTTGTTTTTTCGGGATTTTTGGTGGTGTGCGGGGTTTTTTTTGATGGTTTGGGGGTTTGGTTTTTTTTCTTGGCCCAGATTATTCCCTGCGTCCCAAATAGTTTTGATCCTCCTAGCCCCCAGCATGACAGCCAGCAGTGCTGGGATAGTCGAGCAGCTCTTTGGCTGCTGCTCTGTTATTCGCATAAAATCCACCAGGGGTCACGCCGTCCCCAAGGATGCTGCCGCAAACAGCCCGCAGTCCCGGGTGCTGCCCGCTCCCAGCCCTGCGCTGCGCTCGCAACTGCGGGTATGTTGGGAACACGGGAAATGTGATTGTCTCCCGGGCTCCTGGAAATGAATGAGGCCATTGTAGTCAGGATCCAGATTTTGCTGGCGGTATAATGCAGTATTCTCGCATTTCAATACTTCCTATCGCGGTTAACATACGTTTTTCTTTCCTGGTGTAGTACACTATTCAGTATTGTCGTTATTTACAAATCAGAAAGCATTCAAGTAAATTGCAAAGTAAATATTTGCGTGTTAAGGCTCAAAAACACCCCAACATCTGGTGTTTGTAGCACTCCGAGAGCCTGACATTATTCTGGTCAAATATACGGTGATGTGAAGGCGGGGATGGGTCAGTTATGTTACACGAATGTGAGAGCAGAATCAGGCTCTTGATGTTTTATGTGAATTTTTAACTAACATGCTGTAGTAATGTGATACCCATTCCAGAACCCTGTCACAACTTGTACTGTACGTTTGAATTATGTTTATTCATCAGCACCACTTACTAATCTCACGTTCTTGTCATTCGTGTTGTACCCATCATCCATGCGTCCACCTAACCACACAGGGAGCGTCTGGCTTAGACGGAAAGCCAGGACCCCGGGTGAGTCCCTCGTCTTTCTGTGTCACTCTTCATTACCGAGTCTGTGTCCTCTCCAGCAGCTCTGCCGGCCGCGCTCGCACACAGCACGGAGGAAGGAAGGCCAAAGGCTGCAGACATTTCCCATGCTGTAGAAGATGGGGCTTCCAGCAGACTCTTAGGGCAATGTGTGGGGGAAGGAGAATGTAATTCTCTGTAGAAGGAGGTCTGAATCTTAAAAAGGCAATTTGGTTTTGATTTTTGGTTGGATCACTGCCTTGGTTGGGGTGCTTGTTTTCCTGAGTAAGGTTAGGGATTTGGTTTACACAGGAAAACATCCTTGTTTAATGCTAATATGGAATCAGTGAAAGGAATGCAGACGTGCTGGGGTTCCGCTGCAGTCATTCTTGAATTTAACATAAATGTTAAATTCTTTGCTTTTTATAATGATAAAGAAATGGGTAAAGTGAAAGAAGAATGGAGATATGTATTTGAAGGCTTCTATAAGCCTCCCATTGATCACTGCAACAGGTATGTCCACTTTACAGGTGGACATTTCAATTCAAAAAATAAGCAAAGTTTTTTTAAAAAAATCTTTGACCCTTATTCTTTCAATAAATTTAAAATCTTTTTAAATCTGATGACTTCCATGAATAAAGTAAAATCCAAGTAGAAGAAAGATGGGTTGCCTCATAACATGAGATCTTATAGGTGGAGTTTTGAAAGGCAAATGGATTTGTTTGGCCAGGTCCCATCACAATTAAGTCTGAATTTTCAACCAATGAAGACTGATTCCATGTTAGTTCTTGGCTAGAAGACAGCTATTAAAACTAGAGACTTGTATGAACAAGATCTCTCTCTCACCCTCTTTGTTTCCTTTCGTAGGGTGTAGATGGCCCAGTTGGTCCCCATGGCCCTGCAGGTCCTAAAGGAGACAGAGTAAGTATAAGTTCCATGTACTTCTCTTGACAAAGTGACTGCCACAATGGCCAAATGTCATACGGCTACTTATAGTGTGCCTAGATGTTACTAAACAGAACAGTATCTCATCTGTCTAAGGATCAGCCCAGAACTGCATATGCATTCTACTTACAAACATATTTATCTGTTTAAGGATTGATTTTGTAACTCATTAACTTCAGAGAAGATGGTATTTTGTAATGAATGACTAATCAGTAAGAAACTTGCAGAACTTTCAAGTTCATGGTGCTGCCCAGACCATAATTTTGTTGGTTTCATTATTTTGTGTAAATGGATTGAGAGAATAAACTGAGACAAAAGAAGATAGTGTGATCTGATTGTATACGTATGCAATGGCAAAAAAAAAATGGGTATTTCTCACCTCTTTGCACTTAAATGTTTTTATCTTGAAAAAAAAAACCTAACCTCTATAAAATTTAAACTTTTATTCCTTTTTTTTTAAGCTTAGAAGATAGGACCCCTCCTATTTCATTTGAAACATTCAGAGTAAATTTCTCCAGTGGAAATAGGATAGGGACCTTAATCTTTACCTGTGAGCCTGTCATCTTTAACAATGCAACCATCAACTTGTACAATGAAACAAAAGATGATACCTTACACTAACTAAAACCTCCAAGGAGTTGCCAGCCCAGAATTTTGTCTCTCTGAATTTCTCACTTTAACAAAACAGCTGTGCTAAAATGACTTCAGACTTGCAGTATTAAGGACGCAGACATATGGCACAGGTCCAGTTAGCTTGAACAGCAGTACATCTGAGAAAGGTATGCGTGACTTGATGATTCATTTTTACAGAGAAATGTGTTGAGAAATAAACACAAGGCATGCAGCGTAGTCCAAAATAGGAACAGTAGACTGTAGTTACCACTCAGGCTACTTAACTGTTTGAAGGACTTGGATATTTTTCTCCTAAGGGATTACAGACCCAAGTCTTTCAACCAGGACATAACTTATTTTTTTCTGTCAAGTCTGTGGAAGGATAGTTGAACATCATCTTCTGAACGTCAGAAATAATTTAGATGAGATATACATGTATGTATATATAAATACTGTAAATTTTATTCTTGCATTATGAGCTTTTATCTTGAAGGATGTACTACCGGTTGAAATTTCTTTCAAAAACAATGTCCTATAATACAAAGTATTCTTCTAATGTATGGAAGATAACCATAATATTTTTTTTTTCTTATTAAAGTATCCAAGGTCATAGTAAGTCATACAGCTAGATCTAGAATCAACCCTACCACAGCTGTTGACAAGTAGTAATTAGAAAGGGAATAGGAACTGCTGTCAATGTAAATCAGTTTAATAATCCCATGAGCACAGAGGGACAGATTTGCAAAAATATAGAAACTAAGGTGTGCAAGAAATTCCTGCACACCCACCATTTTCTGTGTAGCTAGATGAATGGGAGGAAGTTCACAAGAAAGACGGAAGTGTTTCTTTTTCCAAGCAATCATCTAGCAAGATTATGGCTGTAGTTGTTCATTTAATTATTCAGTACTGGTTGGGAGGAGAAGTCGTTTGTAGCACAGTTATCTAACAGGTGCCTGGCATTGATACCTGGTTATCTAAATAACAAATCATGTGTTTTTAATGCAGTTTTACAACTTGCATTTGCAACTGTTGAACTTGTTTATGTGAGAGCAGGAGGAAAACCTTATTGCCTGCAGATTTAAGACTTCACTTTTTAATTAAAAATGCTGCATAGTGCCATTGCTCACTGTCACTGGACAGGATCACATTTTGTCCATACTGATAAGAAAAACTTTCGGCCAATATTAACCTAGAAGGGCACTAGGGATTCCTAATGTGAAGTGTAACTACATTCTTAAATCCATATTACTTAAAATTTGGAAAGACAGTCTTGCTTTAAGAGAATCCATGTAAAATGTTGGTCACTATATAGTTCTGTCTCCTTAAAAGTTAAGGAAAGCAAATATAATCAAACTGAAGTCTAGTGATTTCTTCTATAGAAATCACGGCTTCATTGTTGCATAGGCTGCATTTGAGGCAATGCTGAATTACTCTTCTTAGGGAGAATGGACTGTTGTGCAATTTAGAGTTGGTTGGTTTGTTTCCAATTTAGATATTTAATTAAAATAGAAAACATTGGACAGTCTTTATACAAAACTTATTTAGATGGTAAGAAAATAGAATAGGAAAATAGTGCACGTCACTAGAAAACAGGAATAATGAATTCTAAAATTCATTTTAGAACAAATGCACTATTAACCCACTGTGTGAGCTTAACCGTGCAATTTTCTCCCTAAACTTTAAACTATTCATTGATTATTAAAAGCTAATGCATGATTTAACACTTCCTGAAGTATGATACTGGTGAACATTTTAATACTGTGGTTTTGTGCATTTCTTTTGGTAGAAACAGAAATGGTAATTAATAGTGTGAATGAATATAATTTATTAGGCTGGTGTCTTACAGTTCTTAATGAATTCTTTGGCTATTGAAAATACCATTTTGCTAGGTGCTTCGAGAGCTTTTACAGACACCACCTTCATTAAATGGAGGAATTGATCATAATGAGCCACTGAATCTGGCTGTGTACCCATTAATCTCATATATGGTCTTGAGAGAAAACAGAGAACATTGGCAAACAGATAAACATCTTCAACTACTACTAGTGAAAAGGGACATGTAAACCTGAAGGGTAATGACAGGCATAACGTATATCCAACTTCTTGTCCATCTAAAAGAAGCTGAAAAGACGAAATTAACGAAATGCTAATTTCCTGAAACTCTTGCCTTGATGGCAAAGACCTGGTTTTGAGCTTGGTTTTGGCTCTCAGATGTGTAGCCTGTGCAACACTGTCATCACTGCACATGTTCTGTACTGGGAAGGAAAGTGCCTTCTCTTTAATTTGATTAAAATGTTTGTCACCATGGCAGTGTTATGAAATTTCCGTATCAATCTTAATGGAGACACCAATTATGCAGGTTTATTCATGCAAATGGTAGTTCATATTCACCAATGATTCAGGAGACTGAAGTGAAATAGGAGGCAAAACCAAAGGCTACGGTTTCTGTTCTTTGGGCACTGATGAATTGTCTTACAAAAAGATATTAAAAATCTTCCTGAAGTTTGCGAATGTCTGTTTCCCTGAAGGAAATGCTTTATCAGCATGGCTGAGGGCAGTATGCCTATGACAGTCCATCAATCTTGTATAATCCATAAGCATTCAGGACCTCATCTGATATTCCAAACACATTTCAGCATGTGCTTTGTATTGGAGGCAAAAAATTATGAGATACATTTCTCTAAATATATTCTTACATAACAGATGAGATTATATCCTAGGCAGATACATTCAGTATCTTTACATCTACCATATGTTTAGCAACGTTACAGGCCTATCTTGAGAAGACTTTGTACAGTCATCTTTGCTGTTGAAGATTTTAAAAAAAGATACTTAACTACTCTTGACATATTTCAAGTATTGATCAACCAGTTTTGTAGCTGTTACATACATAGGTCAGCACATTAGTTTCTTCTCAACAGAAAGTTTTAAAACTGCAAGGGATTTACCATTTTGAAAATCAGCTGATACTTCCCAATACCTCCAATTTTTCTGCAAGGGCGTCCAGCTGAAGTGCCGCTCAAAAATGGGTGGACATTTACAGAATCCAGAAAGATCAGACATTACACATCCAATCACCTCGAGACTAAAGTGAGTATAGGCAGTGTCCACCTATGTAAGAATATGAAGTATCTAAAATAGATCAAATGTCAGTTACTCTGACAAACTCCTTTCTGCTCTGATTAGTCAACAACAGGTTCAGACTTGGTTTATTCTGGTGCCTGCTTTTTTGTATAAGCCAGTCAATAAATTGAGACTTAGCAGCCCATTTTCAGAGCCGTGCTAAGGGACTTGGCTGTGCCGATGATCACCACTATTAATTAGGCACGCATCTACGTCTGTGTCTTGAGCTTTTAATATAATAATCCAGATCTTTAGAGGATCTTGTACACAGATTTATCTCAAAAGCTTAAGTGCAGTAATTGCTAGGATGAGACAGCACTCGTATGCCAGGAGCCTTGCACAAAGCCTTGGATTAGATTATGTTAAGGAAAGGAGTTGAAGAAGGGATCCAAGTAACCCTCCGTAACAAATCCAGAGTAGAAGCTTTGAAAACTGGAGGTGGTCAGGACTCTTTTTTAAATCTCATCAACACTGTGAGCAGTTTAGTTCTCTCAAGAGAGTATGGCTTTTCTGCTGGATTTTCGGAAGAAACAGCACCAGTCTGAAACAGGACTGCTGCCCACACCTACTTACCAGCCCTGCCTCCCTAACAAGCTCACAGAGCGCTGTGCTTGCAGTTGCACGGGCTGACGCTGGCTGACTCAGGAAGTTTAACTCCATATCAATCTTGATAAAGAACAATTGGAGAGCAAAGATGATTACTACTGTCAGCCTGAAATTTGTCATCTTGAAATTTAATTTCATTTGGAAGTTTGCTCTATATTAAGCTTGCAAAATTATTTTGGTAGCACCCCTCTGGAAACTGGTATTTTTTCTGTAGATTTTAGTGCAGAATGAGATCAAACTTCTGGAGTAATCTCTGTACTTCTTACTTCTGGAGTAATCTCTGTACTAATCTTGGATAGGCTGGAGACGGTCCAGAGATAGGCCACCAAGATGATCAAAGGACTGGGAAGCCGTATGAGGAAAGGCTGAGAGAAATGAGTTTTTTCAGCCTTGAGAAAAGACGGCTTAGGGGAGACCTTATCACAATGTTCCCGTATTTAAAGGGTGGCTACAAAGAAGATGGAGACTCCCTTTTTACATGGAAAAGACAAGCATTAATGTGTACAAGTTACTTCTGGGGAGATTCCAACTGGACACAAGAAGAAAATTTTTCACAATGAGAACAATGAGCCATTGGAATAATCTCCCCAGGGAAATGGTGGATTCCCCAACATTGGACACTTTTAAGATTCAGCTGGACAGGGTGCTGGGCCATCTTGTCTGGACCGTGCTTTTGCCAAGAAAGGTTGGACCAGATGATCCTTAAGGTCCCTTCTGACCTGTTATTCTATGGTAGTTCTTTGTCTTGCACATTAATACAGATTTGATTTAATAAACCAGGGGATTTATATCACTAATCTAGGATCCAATAGAGCAGTTAGCAACACAGCACAGTGCATGGGATAATCTTCACAACATCACTGTTAATAGCATTGCCTGCTTAAATACAAGTTCAGTTTTAAAAATATTTTCAGTTCCTAATGGATTTAGAAACAAATGTAGTCTCATATGCCTGAAAAGTTATTTTGCTTAGAAAGTCATACACACCTTCTCTTCGCTCCCATAATCATTTAATAAATTAGCTTGCATTTTTTTCACTCAAAAGATTTAGGAATGCATAAACTTTAACCTAAAGCACTTGGTAGAGATCATTTCTATCTAAGGTAGACAATGTTTTTGTTTGCTTGTTCTGTAATCTTTTCTTAGGGTGAAAAGGGAACTGTAGGTGACCCTGGACCCAGAGGACCATACGGCTTGCCTGTAAGTTACACATAGTTTGTACACATTGCGCTTTTCATCACTCCTTGATTAAACTTTGTGTGCTTTATGACTGCTTTTCGCCTAGCAATAATATTAGTTGGAAAAGGCAAAGATAGATAATAATCCCTGATAGTGCAAGGTCACTGCTCCGAATCGCAGACTTAGATTGCTACCTGTGCATGTGGTTATGCAAAAGTAATTAAACACACCTGACACAAACCAGCAAAAGAGAGGAAATCCAGAATGCAAGGGCTCCCGTTTCTGGAGCCTGTGGTCATCAGCGGTCTGGAGACCATGCAAGAGTGGCACGAGCTCAGGATGAACTGTGGAAAGCTGTGATTTTCTTAATGTCAATAAGCTGCTTGGATTTTTGTGCTGCAAAGCTACTTCACCATTGTATTTTTGTTTTGTTTGACACTTCAGAGACTATTTTTGTTTTCATTTCTGTGCCGTGTGCTCAGAAGCTGTTTGAGAAGTTGATCATTCATAGGTGGAGACAGTATGCTTTAAATCAATCATTTAAGCGACATTATCTGTTTCTAAACTATGAATTAGAACTTCCTTTGGCCTAACGAGGATAGCCCAAATAAAATCAGTTGAATTACTCTGTTTACTTTGCTGATGACTGGGTCAGGTGTGTACATATAGACATGTCTGTTCTGTACTTTGACACAAGACAAGCCGTGTAAATGTGCTTGGCCAGGCACAACCAGCCTCTGCAAAGAGACTTGCAATGTTTCCATACCCTCTCCAGTCTAATCTATTTGATTAATTAATTTAAACTGGAATAGAGACTCGTGGTTTAATTGGATCCATTTAATTGGATCAGGAGTCAATGACTAGAGACAGTCTTCAGGCTCTGTGGAGTGTTAAATTAGCCTGCAGTTCATGTTTATCTGAGGGTCACTTTTGTGAGTTAAATTAAAAATCCAATTTCAGTTTCCCCTTCCTGGGAACTAAAAATGAAAAAGGATAGGCTTTTCTGTATTTTTAGCTTGCTCCTGGAATCTGCGTACAAACAAAATTTTACAGTCAAGCAAGATTTTACAGTCAAGTTATCAGTTCCTGGAAATGTTAAACACTGACAGAAATGTCCTTCACTAATGACAATACTGCGTTTACAGCCTCAGCAACATGGGGTACTGCTGGATAGAGCGAGCACAGAAGTTGGGCATCCAGGTGGCCATTGGTATCACATCTTAGGGACGCTAATATAGTTTATATGGTTCTTTGGCAGGGCAAAGATGGCGAGCCTGGCCTTGATGTAAGTAATGTGTATGACCAATGCACTCTTAATGGTAGGTAAAGAGTCTTTCAAGGAATAGTTTACAGAGTGTAACACCTTTGTTTCCATTTAGTGTGCATGCAGTACATACAGAGAGTGTGCTAAATGCTGCATTTGCTCTTTCTCTGTGATAAAGAGGACAGAGATTATGCAATACACAGCCCTCATTGACAGACCCCACCAGCTATAGTGCTTAGTAATACAAGTAGTTGGTCCTTTGGAAGTCAACAGGCTGAAAAACTGCGCTTGGTAAGAAAATATTCAGACTTGTGACTCAGTCGTAGAAGAACAAGGAGTCACTAACATTTGGTTAAGTAAATTTATTCTAATTAAAGATAACAATTCCATTACCTGTAAGTGATACATTTCAAATTATAGCCTCTTTCTTTGGCATGCTAGAAAGACTTACTGAAAGCCCTTTCCTCTAGTCCTACACTGAAATCCCTAACTTGGAGAAGGCTTTTCCAGAACGTACATATGCTACATAGCACGGACTATTGCCATTTTGAGTGATATCATTACTTTCCATTGCTGGCAAAATGACTACCAAACGCTATGACTTACTTGTCTCACATGCTCTTGTGTGCATGCATGTGCGCACACCTAACACACATATACGTACAAAGCATGTAGTGAAATAATTTTTTTGATGTTTTCCAAGAGTATTTGAAGGCTTAACCTGCATGTGAATGAAAGTCGACCTATCTTTGTCCATTTTGTTTTTATAGGGTTTCCCTGGTCCTCGAGGAGAAAAGGGTGATATAGGAGAAAAGGGAGAAAAGGTGACCACAGCGTTATTAACTGTTGCTTGATTCCTCAGCTTAGTCAGTTCTGCTGTCTTTATGCTATAAATTGTTCCATTAAAACTTATCTTTGTTTTTACTGTGTGCCAAAAGGCAGGTCACAGATACATGCTAAGGAAAATCATGAAAAACCACAAAAATTTATGCACAGAACTAGTAATATCAACATGTCCCAAAGCACAGCTTGTTTTTAGGCTCTTTTTCTCCAATCCATCCTACGCTTCTTGAAAATCCCTGTCAACCTGAATTTTTTAAAGCAGACATCACTGAAATGTGTCATTGTGGTAGTAATTTTATACTGAAGACCCCAGCTCTGTTCCTTGGCAGGATTTGCAGTATAACTGTTGATCCTAGTGTCCCATGCCTGTACACACTACCTGTCCCACACCAAATGCATAAGGACAGGAACTGTAGAAATTTTTATGCTTGGCAATGTTTATTTACAATTAAGATAGTACTTTGTGATACTTGTGGATTGAAACTAAATCATATACTCTACCATTCTGGTAAACCAACTAGATAGTGAAGTTAACAGAAGCAGCCTAACTTCATTTTCACTGTCCAGACTTGGACTTGGAAATGTGTTTAGTAAAAAGCTATTTAGGACTAAGTGTGTGTGGAGAAAGCTCATGAGCAAATCTCCCCTTTTTCTAACCAACACAGAGCCCAGTTGCTACAACTGCTGAATTAGCGCTCACACCAAACCACTTAATATAAAAGCTCCCCCCACCCCCCCCCAGCAGGTGATTTTTCTACTTCAGACAACTTTTTTTGCCTAGCTGACATGTACAGAGTCCATTTCCCATCATGGTATCTTAAACAAGAAGCAGGGTTAAAAAGTCACCATGGCTGTTTGGAGTTCATCTCCTTTTCTTAATACTGTCAGGCAAAACACTTCCCACAAGTGCGTTGGTAAGGGTACTATGAAAGGTATCCTTCCCTTCTATCCCTTGTTTTATTGCTTATTTTGAGCTCAGAGGTCACTGGTAAGGTACTGATTTTGCAGAACAACTGTTGCTTATGCAGGTGCTCTATGAATATTATAAAGGCAGTGTCTGACCTGGCAGAGTAATCATAATGAATGGTGAGCTCTTGCTTGTTGTCAAAGACTACAGATCTGTCTGTCACAAGCGAACAGCTTTTCTTTTTGAGTGCAGTTATCAGGAGAAAGGTGTAACTGATAACTTCCAGCTCTGATAGATGACTGGCAAAATGGCCAGCCTGTGCTAAGTGGGAGTTACAGTAGGTGCCAAATTGAATGAGCTTAACTGTATGTTCTCATACTGGGATACATTAGAAGGCTTGTGTCCAGAAGGTTAAAGTAACTTATTAGCTGCTCTAATCAATCCTGGTGAGGTTTCTTGAATAGTGCAGATGGTATTTTGAGCCTCCCAGTTCAAGAAAGACTTGAGAAACTGGAGAGGAAGTAGGCTAACAAGCTGGCAGGGGCCTGGGGCACATGCAGAAGAGGTTGAATGAGGTGGACTGGCTTAGTCTGACAAAGAGGAGGCCAAATGACTTGAAGGTTCTACTTGAGATATAAAGATGATGGAGCAAAACTCTTCTGGGTAATAGCAAGCAGGAAAACACAGGACCACAAGCTGCTCTTGGGAGGTTCAGAGTGGCTATTAGGAAAACTTTGTTCACTAAGAGGGCGGCACGGCATTAGGACAGTTTACCCAGAGAGGTGCCTCAACCACTGCCCATGGAGGACTGCAGGACCTGGTCTGGTCTGACCTGATCTAGCATCAGGAATTATCCTGCCCAGGATGGGAGGTTAGGCTAGGTGACCTCCAGAAGTCCCTTCCAACCAGACCTTCCGAGTTTGTGTTTCCGGTGTACAGCTAGAGATAGGCAGACAAAATACAGCCATCAGAGCTCCAGAAGATGTCTGGAAGAAAAGCTGCCCATGTAGCCTTGTTCTCTTGGACTGCAGGACACATCTCCTAGGAAGTCTAGTCCTCCATCCCCATAAAAATTCAGGAAAAGGCAAAACCTGTTTCTGGAGGAGAATGCATGGGAACTTTGCAAGTCTGACAGGTATTTCAGAAACTATGTTATCTTAAGGGCTTTCAGATTAAGAAGGTTGCCAGGAAGTGTGCAGAGTGAAAATGGAGATGGAATCTCTGCCTTAAAAATTCTCAGAATATTCAAAGAAAATTAGAAGGCAAAGGCACATCTTTCTCGGTGAAAATCAGGGAAGATATAGCTGAGACCTCTGTTGAAAGAGACTTCTGTTGTACAATTTGACACATTTTTTCCAGAAATGAGGGAATACTTGTGTCTTGCAAGTAAACTGTTTCACCAAAACCACCTTAGATGCATCAGTAGTTCCTTTTCCAAATGGAAGGCTGACTCTCAAAAGACACAAAGTAATGCCATTAATAGAAGTTTTCATTATAACAAATTTTCTCAGTTCTGATGTTTGCCCATGTGTAAATTACTAATTATCTATGACCAAATGGGTGTTACAGAACCCATTTCAACAGAGATAAACCAGTTTACAAGTTGAGCGTTGAGCTCATGATTTCTTGGTTTTTAAAGATTCCTTACGGTATTGGCTGTTAGACTGACATCGCACAAGTTGAGATTAGTGAGTTTCTAGCTAAGAAACTTAATTCAAATTGCATTGCAAAAATATTTATCATTACTAACAATCTATTGAGAACTGGTGACACTTGTTTTTTCCATAGACATTTCATAGGCAGGGAATAAATCTTTACTTCTTCACTTTGAAATGAGTCCTAGACTGATGATTTTTATTTTAGCTTGTCGGTAGTTGTGCTACAGTGAAAGCAAGTCAGTGTTTGCATTATAATGTCTGCTTAACTTGGCTGTAAAAGTAATTTTTAAAAGTGTTCTAGCTGAAATTACTCATATAAAATTATAGTCCAGGAGCACGCAGCACGAAAAAGGTTTGTACAATTGATTTTGTATTTTCAAGTTGTATGAATAGGAAAAAAAATCCTTTTAAAAAGGAATAACCTTTAACAAAAGGTAGAGATTGTGTTGCAGGGAGAGGGAGGGAAGGGGGCCCTGATCCCAAATGTGCAGTTGTGTCTCTTGTTATAAATATTGACAGAGGTATGATGTATCACAACAGTAGCTGGAAAGGCATCATGCTTTTCCTGCTGCAATCTGCACTAATGAAAATCTGTGCATGCAGGGTCTGGAGATTGTTCCAACCATAACAGTGTTACCGAAGTGCCACAAATTTGTATTGCTCTAGGTGCCGAGGAAGGGCAGGAAGGATTTTTTTTTTAATCTTCATCAGATGTAGATTCTCCGTATCTCCTGTTGATCTCTCTAGTTGAGGGTAAGGAGGTGAAGATTAAGAGACAAGAACTCAGTCCGTGGAAAAAGTAGTGAAGTACTCAGGAAATTCAGACTATTCTCTACACAGATGACTGCTGCATTGGTTTGCATAAGTTCATAGGTTTGCCCTGCAAAATTGGAAGTTTAAATAGTTATCTGCGGACTGGTAATACAACAAGTTAAAGAAATAAAATTCCTGAAGATACAAAGAAGAGTCAGAAACCAAACTGTACTGACTTCAGAATAAATTTTGGAGTTATGTCCATGATCTGTGCTTGCATACACTCACAGCAAATATATTGGTGTTACATCAAGCCCAAATAACATGAGATTTGACCCTGAAACTGTTGGTCTTCTGTGCTACGCTGCCATGTTTGTAGGTTTAAGATGAAAACTTAACCAACTTACAGATCCTGACTCATGGGGATTTTTTTGCATCACAATCTTATAATTTGGTAAAGAAGGATAATGTTTGGGTTGCTGTTTTCCTTAATATTATCCTGCACCTTTTTGGCACACAGAAAAGATAGACAAGAAACTTTGCTCCCATCATATGATGATTGCAGTATGTTTTGCTCACGAGAAAGATTTTTTTTTCATTTGAATGTGTCAAGTATGCTATGATAGCAAATGAATAATGTGCTTTCCTTCCTTTTTTTAAATATGATATAGATAATTATTTTTAATTGTGTAAAAATGGTTTTTCTCTCATGTTAATGGATTGTCTTTCTGTACTGGTGCGGAACTAGTTAAATGTCTATTTACTGTGCTTCACCAAAATCCATCTGTCTTTCCAAAGGGGCATTCCTTCCTTCTCCTTCTACTTTCGTTCCTTACAATTCCTCTGTCTTTTTTACCCTTTTCCTCACAAATTAAATCCTCCCAATAGCCACAACCTCGCTTGCTGGTTCTCCAATGTCATACTAATTTTCCTATGACTATTTTTCCCATTTCTTTGTGATATTCCTGATTTACTCATCCTTCCTATCCCGTTTTTTACAATCCTAGTCCAATTTGTTTCATTTTTTTTAACAGAACCTTTTTTGATTTTTGTGAAATTGAGAGCAAACCTGAAACTCATTTACCATTGTGATCAACTGGTGTGAAACCAATTATAAATGAACTCCCTAAACATCTTATACTGCTTGAAGGTGAGGTCATCTTTGCAGGTAGCTTCGATGAGGGGAGTCAACTCAATTAAGTATCGGAAGTTTTACATTTAAAAAAGAAAACTCAGTGTGAAATCAAAGGACTGAATTTTGGTAAAATAAGTAGATGAAATGTTGCCTGCAGTAGAGAGAACACTTAAATGTTGTAATATTTAAATGAAGAATCTAATTGTCACTTCTGGTTACTTTATGATACCAAGTCATTACAAAATCATTGAAAGTGTCATAGCACCTCTCCATCAAGCAGTTTGGATGTTTTGATTCCTGTAACAGGGTTTGAAATGGTCATGGTGTATATGGAGTGACAGGAGTGCACCCTCAGTGATGTCTGTGGGTTTCTGTGGACACCACTGAGAACGGGACTTGTCGCAAACTCTTACCAGAGTGCAAAAGGTCAGTTCAGGAAAGGATGCACCAGGCCAAGTTCACCCTTGACGTGACACCATGGAAGCTGATGGAATTTAGCCCGAGGCTAGCCGTCCCTGTGAAGCCTCTGTGCCACAGGTCTTTCTTTAGAGACACTATGCTGATGAACTCTGCTCTTGCAAAGTTACACCTGACAAGTTACAAATCTTCTAGGAAAGCTGCCAAATTCAGCGTAGACTGTGTGTGCACTTCAGTACTGTCACTTAGAACAAACAGGAGACCTCTTACTTTGGACTGAGGACTGGGGGGATTTGCAGATTTGCCTCTGTCTCGAGAAATCAATGATTTCAAGCCCTGTTCTAGGATTCAAAATATTCATAATACTGATATGAAATACCGACACAAACTAATAGCGACTGATTGCAGTTCTTGCTTGTGATCATATAATTTATTTTTCCACATAATGCACCATCCAAACCAGAACACAGTGGTAAGTGTCCTTTCAGCTCTCCATTGGCTTAAAAAGAAAAACCCAAACTTTTAAACCAATCTTTCTTTAATTTTTTTCCAAAAGAATGAAACTTGTTTTATCCAAACCATTGTATCCACAGGGGGAAAAGGGAAAGAAAGGCAAAAAGGGGCCTAAAGGGGAGAAAGGAGAACAGGGTGCTCCTGGATTAGATGCACCTTGCCCATTGGTACGTTTCACTTGTGTATCGGACAATCGATTGTCCTGCTGTAGACTGATGGAATAAGAAATAAGGGGAGAGGAACAAGCACCACCTGTCACCACCTGTGTCACCTGTGGCCCTTTGTTAACTGAGCCTTATCTCAAGCTCTGGCAAATTCTGGAGCAGACTTTGTCAACCTCTTAATTTGGTTTAAAGCACCAGACTTAAGACCTTCAGGCTAAATTTGTGGGGTTTGTTCATCTTTTTTTTTTTTCTTTCATTATTTTCTGCCAAACATGTTGGAAAGGAACCAAATTTGGGATATGCCAGAGTCAGTGCCCCACAGGTTGAAATCACACCATGGCGGTCAGCTTGCTCCTCTTGCCTCTCTATTGTTATTTGTTCATTTGTTCACTCCAGCTAAGTCAATACTGAAGGCATTTCCTTGACAGTAACATTGCAAGTTAATCTTTACAAACAGGGATTCCGTGGAATTAAGGGGGAAAAAGGGGAGCCAGGCCAGCCTGGCCTGGATGGGCTGGATGCCCCTTGCCAATTGGTACAGTATTTCTCTTTCCTACCAACCCTGCATGTGGTTCCTTTGTTTGTAGTCAGCCATTCTCAATGTAAAGTAATGGGTTTTTGAGCTGACTTTACATTATTCACGTAACACATGCATGTGCATGAACAAACCAGCTGCTTCAGTGATCATAACCGCAATGAGAGAACACACATTTTTGTTGACACCTCAAACCTAACTCTCAGCAGTTTGCTCCCACATCACATGGCAATTTATAAGTTTGTGTCCTTCCTACATCTTCCCTGAGAATTGTTTGTTTGTGATTTTCCTCACAAGATACCTATTGCCTTACTCACCCTGAACGCAAGTCTTTGTAGAAATCCAGCACAATGTCCACTTCTAATCAAGCCTGATGACTTCTGTCTGTACTGGCTTAGTTCTTCACGCTAGCCTGTCCCAGAGCTACTCTGCACCCTGGACTTCCTTTCAAATCCATGCAGTCCTGGGTGCACGTTTTCAGGATTTGGCCAAAACGAGAGTCATGAACAGATTGATGTAAACATTATTTCTAAAAATCAAGTCATAGGTTTCCAGTAAGCCAGGCTGGAGCCTGATCTCCCAGACCTTACACAAGTAATATTATTGGTGTTTGGCCTGTTCATCAAATAGTGTTCAAACAGATCTGGAAACGAAAAGCTTACCTGAGGTTTGTAAGAAGATAACGGTCTGCAGCCCAAACCCTCACTGTCTTTGTTATTTAACGTCTCCAATTTAATGGTCTTACCCTTTGGAACTTACCTTCCTGGAATACACACAACACTCCCCACCCTATGTTAGCATGAATTCAAGTTCCCACCTATACTAAAATGCTACTTGTTGACCCTCTCCCTTGTACCAATCTGGCAACAGTGATTTTTATTTAATGGCAAAGTAAGTTTAAATTCTTTTCCATTTAAAAAATAAATTAAAAAAGAGAAAAAGAACAGTACATACACATTTCCTAAAGATAGGAGGAAGATTTTCTTTTGAATTGTTCGCAGTAAAATTTGATCTGCATGTTCTGATATTGTTTGGTGGTTAAGCACGGTTCTCTAAGATGAATGTTAAATTAAGTAGATTTTATTTCAACTATAGCACTTCTAATTTGAAGTCAATGGATTTTAATCTTAAATACATAGCGCATTAAGATTATTCCATAGTCCATTTTGTTTGCTTCCAATTAATGGTAACCATATCTCATATTTTGTTGGGGATAATCAAGCATGCTTTTGTAAGTTAAAAATGTTTCTTTGTCTCTGTATTATCATTTATATCTGGAGATTCACTAACAATCATTGGTGGATGAAAAATATTCTGTTCATAGGTCATTACTAGCACAAGCTGCTAATCAAACAGCACTGTTCGTAGCTTGAGGCAGCGGGCCGTTTTCCCACCAGATTACATGCAAGCACATTCAAAAATTCTCATTAACCACTATCTTCACATGTAAATTCACATAATAAGAACTGTTATTCTATATTCTAAAAAATTTCAAGGCCTGATCTTTTTTTCTTCTCGTGCATAGTCTAGTAACGTTATACCTGCTCCTAATTCTGAGCATATAACTCTTTGGCTAAGCCCTGTACAGCTGTGTAAGTTGGAATTAGTTCCATGAAAACTGGTGTGACTGTGGGCAAAAGTTGGCTGTGATCTTACTGGATGCATGGAGATACGTGAAAGTAGGGTGGTGACAGAAAAGAAAGAGAGTGACTCTCACTAACAAGAAGAAATTAGGTAGCCGTATTACCCAAGTGATGAAATAGTCAGTGCTGACGTACTGCCCTGCTCCCACCACTGATGTTTTCTTCCACTGTGCCGCTTGAGGTATGTTTCAGGCCTTAAGTTTTTGCTGCTTCATTCAAAAGCTAAGAATGAAAGTGAACAGAAAAGATCCTACTCAAATTTGAGTCTTGCTATCTTATCATTGGGTTAACTTGGTACTAGGGGCCCATAAAACAGAATAGCCTCCAGATAAAAGTGATAATATTTTTTTGCTCATTGATCTTGTACATTCAGCTAGAGATTGTTGTGAATAACAGATTATATTTAAAATAATATGCAGCCTGAGCTCTAACAGCAATACGAAACTGATGAAGGTGTTTTAACAATCTAGGAAAAAGCAAATCTTTACGGCAGAGAGGCGCACGTATGTATTTATAGCGTGAGCCTCTCTTTTGGCTTTTCCTTCACCTTGAGAACAAGAGAGGAAATAAGTTAGGACCTGGTAGCTACTTGCCAGATAAAAAGTCAGAGCTGCTCCAGCTGTTCTACCAGATATTGATGAAACACCTATCCTACCAAACTTAACTATGTCTTCTTCCCCCCCGCCCCTTTGAAACAGGGTCCCGATGGATTACCGATGCCTGGCTGTTGGCAAAAGGTAGGATGGGCCGAGCTTTTTCTTTCCCGGGCAGTACATCCTTGGCACATAGAAAAGCCTGTCACAATCATACCGAACAGAATCAGGATATACTTCAGAGCCTCTTACACAGATGTATGCACCAATGCAAAATAAGACCTCTCTGTGACAGTAGTTGGAGTGATGAGGCTGTAATATATGCAGAAGTAATAACTCATTGAGGCAGTATGGTGGAAACGGTTCACGATAGATTTCTGGAAAGTCCAAGACTTTTCTCTTTCATATGAAGTGTCATGCATCCTTTGGTTTCTGTACGTGATTACTGCTTCCCATTCTTTATAAAAACTCATGGATGTGGCATTTTTATCAAATATTTATATTGATCTATTATGATATTATTTTTCTGGGATACCTAGAAGACCAGTGCATCCTGCCCTTCTCTTTGCCTTACCTTTCTATTCTTAAATACATTCTCATGGTTGTTATGTTGTATGCTAATGTTAACTGGCAACATAATTTTAGTAAAGATTTAACCTAGACAGTGCTAGATTTAAAAGCATAGTATTCAGAATAACATAGATGGAGGGATACTGGCATATAATACATTAGAAAACATAAAGCGTAAGCGACCTCCTGGATGCATTTATCTCTGAAGAGTAGCTGGTGCTGAGGAAATAACTATCTGCCTTTGCAACTCTGCTGTATTTGTGTGTTTGGAATAGAAATCTGAAATACCGATTTACTAATTTGATTAATCTGTATCTCTTTTTGTCTCTGCAGTGATGAATCTAACCTTACAAGCATGAAGTTGTGTATATAGTGCTCCACATTTTGTATTTATAGTTGAAAACTGAAAATTTTATTTTACAAGTCTGAGATATGTTTACATGTAGCTGCTTCTACTTGTTTGCAATAGTCCATGTGTACATCTTTTTTTCACTTACATCTGCAGTTAGATGATATATAACTGCAGGATAAACCTGCAAAGATTCTCTCTCTAATGAGAGAGATATCTCGATACAACGATCAATAATAGAAATCCGATTATTTCTGTAAATTCTTATATTTTGGCTTGTGGACCTGCATGGACAATGAGTGCCATGAACTAGTTTACAAGAAATTGTGACCAAATAAGAGCAAAATGCTATGAAATGTACTGTACCAGCTGCCGTTGGAGTTTACTGACTTGGCTTCCATGTCCATCTTAAACACTTCACTGTTTCATGCCACCATATCTGCTTGTATGGACTAAAAGCATGAGTTTGTGTGCCAAACCCGCTTGCTGTGTGATCATGTCCCGTGCTAAACAGCTGCTCACGGTGACCTTTGAATTCCAGCTTCTGAATCGTTTCCTTTTGTCATCTCAAGGGAGTCACACCATGGCTTATTGCTAAAAAGAGATAAACCAGAGGAGGATAGAAAGAGGCCTTGAATTTTTGGGGAACAGAGTTCCAGCTGCAGATGGATGGCTTCCAGTCTTGCGGGTCACCTGGCTTCTTTGATCAAAGAGGGTCCCGCCTGTTAATCAGCACCGGTTTGCCTTGCACTGCTCACGGTCGTGAAGACATTCACGATAGGCCCTGTTGAGTCCTTAATCAAGAAGGAAAGAAGTTTGAAGAAGAAACCAGACTTCTCTGTGGGTTGTTTGAAAAGGTTACAGAGGTGCTGCAGAGATCATTTGACGGCAGACACCGCCTGAGACCAGAAGCTTCTCAACCTTACTCAAGGATGGACAGAGTACGTGCTCTGTGTATTGCATTTTGGGACTGCTGGAGGACAAAGCATTCTTGAGGCAGGGATGAATTGGAACATCCTCCAGAGGCGGAGGATAATGCAACTGACCAGAGATGTATGTGCCATGGTGTGGTTTTCAGGTGATTCAGTTTAAATTACACAAAACTAGCTGAACTTCTGTGCAGAATTTTGGAAGCTATGGTTAATTTTGTTTCCCTTTCCTGTCACCATAAATGATGCGTTTCAATAATCTATTCAACATTTGTGATGATGGCATTGAAGAAAATACTTCAAGCCACAGGTTCATCTTTTTTCAGTATTAACAGTTTTTATTTCAGAGTCTTTGAAGCCTTTAAGTCTGAAAAAGAAAAGTTTATTTTTGTGTTTCATAGACTGATTTATTCATCTTGTTCTTTTTCTGCTGTTACAGTGACCTTAGTGGGTGTTATTACTCAAAAAACATTGGAGAGAAACAAGTCTGTGTGATGACCACTGCACACTTGTCGTTGCATTACACTGTTAAAGGTGTCAATATTTCTCCATTTCTGTTCAGGTGAATAGCTTTCTAGAGAAACATTGGAAAAGTTTTGCTTCTCCACTTTTTTTATTGCCTGAGACACTTAATTTGTGCACATTTGTAGTTTTTGCCATGAGGTATATTTTGCAGTTTTGAGTCTTCATATGGTGCACTGTAGTTAGTTTGAGAGACTAGTTTATGAGAAATGGTGCCATATTTGGCAGATGGAAATTCTTTTTATATCACTTCTGTTCCTAGTGTATAGCAGGATGATCACAAACTTTTTTAGTTACTTTTCTTAAGAGTCATCTTTCATATGTAGACCAAAACTAAAGTTGAGTAAGGCAGCCTGTCTCCATCCACGTGTGGGCACCTTGCCCTTCTTGGAATGCACATTTTTCCTTGCTCCATCATTTCTAAATCATGTGAAGATGGGGACCTGCTGTGGTTGCATTTTTCATATTGCTTCACAATCTCAGATCAATGGAAATGCCACTATATGCCATCATTCACTGTGCTAAATCTTTATTGTCATTTTGGTGTATCAGAGACAAAAACAGCTTTTCATGAGGGAAAATCCTCCACAGGTTTTTAAGACTAAAAATTAATTTAGTGGCCTCCATCTAGTAGTACCTTACTAATAAAAACAAAATTCCAACACTATATAGAGATTTATATTGAATATATATATATTTACTGCTCAATTCCAACTTTCCAATAGCAAGAAATAAACAAGTGTTCACAGATACGAGGAAAAATCTTTTTCTTTGCTTAAATTTTTAGAGCTGCAAGTATCAACCTGTTTGAATAATCATGATTACAATAGTAAAAGCCTTCATGTGGCATAGACTGAATATAAAGTGTTAATAATCAGAGTGCTACAGCAGTAGTGTGAATGAGGGACTTTCCAGAAAGGGGACAAGAGGAGCACCATGTAAGCCCTCCGACTTGCCAATTTGAGTCTGCTTGTTTAAGAAGCACTATCTCAAACAACAACAGGCTGAGGAGCAAGCTGCCCACCTAACAGGAAAGGGTTTCTTATGCCTACGTACTGACTTGGCATATTTGGCTAGGTATCTTATAGACAGAAAGACTAGAAGTTGACCATTTTTATAAAATATCAAATACTGGCAATCATACGGTAAGATGAAATATTTTTTAAGTGTCCCTCAGAGTATTTGAATGCAAAATCAAGTAGGATGTTTATTATCTGACTAGACGTTTTAGCAATTCCATATCAACAGTGTCCACAAACACAACTCATTTAAGAAATGGCAACAAGATAAAGAGCTATTAAATGCATGCTGTCATTAGCACTTTCATATTTTTTTAAATTTGTATATCCATATTTTTAAACTGTCCTCATAGCATCCATTTCTATATGCATTTATAAAGCTAGTAGAAACTTGGTTCATGATTTCTTCATTCAGGACATAATTATAGACACTACTGTTAAGCGTTAGTCAAAACTCAATTTCCCTTAACTCCCTGACTCTGAGACCCTGCTGAAGAAACACTTAAGCACCCTTATTCACATTCTTTTCTGTCTTGTAATTTCTTTATTTAGCTCCTGCCAGGTAGGAATACTTTTTTTTTTCCAAATAATCTAACACCTTTTTAAGCTTCTGTATCATTCAATATCATGAAAGGTTCATTCCTTTTAAATGATCATAAACAATTTAATTTGACAGGCTAAACTACATACATAGATTTGATGTTAATATTTGCATCTCAAAGATTGACTTGAAATGAAACCTAGCAGTATCTGGAAAAGTTGCATGTTCAGTACAAGAGAAGAAAAGAAGTGGGTTTAATCTTTCACCAAGAAATGCACCCTGTGAAGACTTGCAACGTGTTTATTTTGTTTAAAAAGCAACTATTTTTGGTGCTAGTATATCTTTTTTCTTCTGATGGCAAAGCTACGGTTTGAACCACCTGTGTGGTGTTGTACCTTTTAGTAGCATTCCTCCAAATAGATATGATTTGTTTTGTTTAGTTTGTGACAGGAACAGTAGTTCCTCTACCAGTCTTTTCAGTTGTAGAAATGTGTAGTGGTATTAGTCTACACACTTTCTATATCCCTGACTTTTTCAGGGATGATTAATTCTTGTTTCTTTGAGAGTTTTCAGTATTGTTTCATACCAAGTTGTGTAATCATCTGTTACTCCAGCGTATGACAACCGCGTCGTGCAGAAGCACTGCTACAGAAGCAGCAAGTCTTTTAAGCACTGTATGGAATATGTCTGACATACATGGTCTTTGTCTTCATATTAATAGATTAGCTATAGGGAATCTTTCTTTCAGGATGTTTTGGACACCTTTTTATTTTTTCCTGAAGTAAAGCATGAAACATTAATTCATGGAAAAATGATACAATGTATTTTTTTGATTTATATTTTTATTTATTGCTGATTTTGATGTCACGTTCTGATAGTGTTGCAAGGCAGAATGACACTCTTCATCCAGCTGTTTATATATTCTTCTAGTCTACCGTGTATGAATGGGTTTCAGAATGACGAAATCCATATACCTGCACATGTGTAAAGTATAGAGTTTAAAAAGGGATAATTCTTAAGACTGATGTACAGTGAGGAAAATTAGCATTGGCTCCATTGAACGTTACACTTGTGGAAGCATGGACGTGAGCATCAGTTACTCGGTTACGCCAGCGGAAGAGACGACGCAACCCCAGGTGAGAGGAGCAGACCTCTGGTCCTTGTGGGAAGGTGGTGCTGCGTAAGGCTGGGGGCCGCATCAGGAGATGTGGATCGGATCCTGGATCCCGTCAGGTTTCAGAGAGTTGCCCCACTGACCACTGCAGAACCGGGACTGTAAACCTGGGCTCAGCCCTGCAAGGCTCTTCACTTGGCTGTGCCTCCCTTTCCCCAGCAATGAAACGGGGGGAGTGATGCATCCTTCCTTTGCAAAGCGCTTTGTGACATGCAGAAGGAAGGACCCAAGGACTGGGCTCAGTAACAAGGGGAATATTATCAGCTTCAACAGTAGGGTTTCGCCTAAATCAGGACCACTTCAGTGAGTACAAACTGCAGAGATACTCCCAGTCTGTTGAATGTGATGAGGATGTTCAAGGCATGCAGAAGTTGACCTTTCCTTTCAAACTTCCTGATCTCTGCTGCTTGACCATCTTAAATTACATTTTTAAATATCTGTATTTTCCATAGTGAGACCTAAATTTTCACACTAGAGAGTCACGCAAAACACTAATATTTGCAAAGATAGTGGTCAAAAGAAAGTCTACTTTTTAGTCATTGCAAAAAATTATTCAATTTAAGTCACCACAATTAAAACTAACACCTGGTTTTGATTTTTTTTTTTTCCTTTCTGCAACTTTCTTTTATGGATCTGAATGTTGCTATAATGTACAAATGAAGATTTTCTTGTACCCTCTGTTATTGAAGTATTTTACATGGTGGTTGGATTCATTAAATGCTGTTAGAAACAAGTGCCTGCCACCATCATTTCTGACAGAATTTGAAAATGACACTCCACAAAACAAGTGGAGTTTGTATTTAAAAAAAGGATTTGGAGTGTTGGTTTTGTTTCATTTTGTTTTTCAATGCATCCAATTGTCAATGCTGCTTGGAAATTGAATTTTCTTTGGAAAACAGGGGGCCTTAACTTAACCTGGGACCGTTAGTGTTTTACTTGTTTCTATTTAAAAAAGAAATTGTATGAATTTCCCAGATACCATTGGTACTTGCACACTTCTCTGAAGTATTATGATGAGTTGGGTTGGTGGAAGAATGTTTTACATATTGTTAACATATATGTGGATATTCTTATATTATTGTACATGTTTGGGAAAATATCACACAACTTTAAAAATGTTACTAAGATGTATGTATCTGACTTTTTCCTTTGGAAAATATTATATATTTTTATTTGTATTTTTTACTTTTTTAAGTTCATCTATATGTGCCGTTATTTTTGTATTACAAATGGTCTCATAAATGCAGTAGAAGAGATAAAAATACAAAGAAAAGTAATTTGGCAAGGATTACAATGCTTGGGGGGGGGAAACGTGGGTCAGTATCATATTATCAATACTAGAAATATTTTGAGTGTCTTAGCACTGTAAATATGTCACGAGACCTCTTTTGACAAGTAGTGTAAAGAATTGCAAGGTTTTAATCACCCATTTTAATTTGTTATTAATTACCACTTCCTTGTGGCCTCTGGTCCTGACTTAATTGAATCCAATCAAACAGCATGCTTTTGTTTTTATTATTAAAATTTCTCCTTGTTTTTCAGTTGAATACTGTTTTGTTTTCTTTCAGTTTTGTACTTCAGGTTTTGTTTCTTGCTTGTGAGAAGTTGATCTTCAGAATTATTTTTACACTATTTATGATTTATTTTCATAATGTAAAAAGTGTGTAATTATTAAAATATTAATCCAACCATTGGTGCTGATTTTGCATAGTTATAAAGTCCTTAGTGTTGGTGCAAAAAATCGTTCTAGTCTGTCTGTGTTGGAAAAAGCGTGTGCTGCGTTGTGCCAATCTGTAGTTTGAAATCTAGTGCAGGTCATGTCTGTCCGCATTCACATTCATGCAAAAATCAGGGCCTTTGCAACATGTTCCATTTTCCTACAGCATGCAATAAAAAAAAACCACCTCGCTTTTCCTATTCTTAATATGTTTTTTTTTTTTCCCTTCAAAGTCAAGTCTGTTCAGTCATCTTTATCTAAACAGGCAGCACAGGCTATGGGCATCCCCAAAAGTAAGGAAGGAAGAAGCTTTGCTGGAAACCTGAGAGCCTTTCCTTGCTCTGGAAAAGCTGCAAGGATCTATGTATTAACCAGAAGTCGAAATTATTGCTTAGATAAGTCCACGGGCATCCTAGGATCCAAAGAAATTAATCTGAAAATCACCAGTCTCCCCTTTCTATAATACTGAAGGTGAAAAATAAACCTGAAGTGCTGAGAAATAAAGATGTATGCAGGCAGCGTCATGCAAGCCAGAAAGCGTGAAGGTCTGGTTTACCACAACTCCAGTTTGTTTGGAAAAGTTGGAGCATAATAATTACTGCAAAATGGTATCTTTTCAAGCACCCTGGTCTAAGAAGACACATTCTTGCAGGAGTCTCCTTGAACAAAGGACTTTTTTTGAAAAACAAAACATTGGGCAGCAGCTGTAATCTCTTCAAAGCATTATTTAAATGTTTGGGTTTTCTAAATCCCAAAATATTTCAGACAAACAAAACACTCCCCATTGTTTCCCCTTCCTTCACCTCAAAAATGTAGTCACTCTGGGCTAAGGGAGAGAACGGGCACTGTGGGGGTTTGACCTCTACTCTTTACACTTGGTAATCTCCATAAATGTCCGTTAATCTTATCTAGCTCTGTTTTAGACTCTTGGGGGACTAAAAATAGCTTTGCTCCCTTTCCCAGATGAGGCACTGACAGCCTGACGTGCCCGGCGTCCCCGTGGAAGCCAGGCCAGGGCAGCCCTCGCCCAGGTGAAGCCCTCGCTCCTGCTGCGATCACTCTTGGCCTTTTTTCCTCCTTCTCGCTTTCTCCTTCCTTCTCCTTTCGTAGAGGAGGGAAGGTGGTTCCGGACACTGCTGCAGCTGTCCTGCCAAGAAACAAACGCAAAGTATGTTGTGGACAATTCCTGCCTTTTTTCCCCTCAGTGCTGTAGCTACTCTGACGTCAGCCAAGTCACCGTCAGCACTCTGCCTGCCGTGTACGTATTTTTTGGTAGCATCGTTACCGGTGTGGTAACAACCAGTGTGCTCTGTGCTAGATCTAACGGTCCGTGCGTTTCCCATGCAGTCCTGGTGCTGCCTGCCTGCCGTCCTTCAGCATCACACCCCCTCTCCAGCCACTCCTCAGCTAACCAGCGCCCTAGAGCCTTCACATCCCACCGCACTCATGGGACACGGCTTTCCTCTGGCGTTCCCTCCTAGCCCAATACCTCCCTCGTAATTTTGTGACATGCCAAAGCACACGCAGGGTTGCATATGAAATGCTTGCTGCTTCTCCCTCTCTTTTTTTTTTTTCCCCACATGAAGCTTTTAATTAAATACTTAAAGGCCACTACTTACATCCAACTCTGCTTTGCGGACCTGCTAAACCTGCTAATCCCTACCCATTTGTAACAAGGTCTCTACAGACATCAAAAAAAGGCAACAGAATTGGCTTTTTGCATTGCTGTCTCACACAGCTTCACCTCGTGGTTCAATTATAATAACCACACACAAAGAAATGTTTAAAAACAAAAACAACAAAACAAAACTAGGAGCTGACAAAGCATTCATGTTCCAGCAAGTAGTAACAACTGTGCGCAAATAACTATTAAAAGAAAACAAACAAGGGAATGCCAAAAAATTTAAGTCATGTTCTTGCAAGCAGAGGCTTTCTGTCTTCCCAGGGTTACTAATTTGTCTTCTCTTCTGTTGGCTTCTGCTAATTTCCAGACAGAATACTCATAAGGCTGTCTCCTCTCCTCCTCCTGACTGCTGTAGAAAAATAAAGTGGGTTTGGATTCTTGTGCAAAACTTGGAGCGTGGATGCTCCATATATGGGTACATATATATGTGTCTATATGCACATATCTATAAATATATGCATAGAGATATACATATGTGCATACATACAAATATATATACACACACATGACCTGTAGAATTCAGGAAAATACTGCACACAAACCTCCTCAGAGAGATGACAGTCTGCTGGCATAGTTGTGCTCAAGCTGCTTTAGTTTGTCTCTGAGATCAAAGGTGGACACAGCTCCTGTCACGTCAACCAAGATGCAGGTTTTTCATGTGCTTGTACCAAGACAGAATGTTCAAGAACTAATAAACATCCTGATAATTTTTGTATGTGCAGGTTACAGCTTGAGTGAGTTTTCCAAGTGCCCACACCTAAACTGAGCAGCCAGGAGCTCTCACTGCTATCACCTTTTTTTGGCCACTCCCTTCTGGAGCTAACAAGTACCTGGCAATTTTTGCAAGCTTTTAGGCACTCTCTTCTCTTTGGCCTATTAAGATTGTTGTGAGATAATTGATTCTGGTTGATATGATAAAGACAAATATGGCCAAAAAAAAAATAATCTAAAATATCAACTCTCACTATTATATCAGTTAGCTTGTGTCAGATGTGTAAAGAATAAATTTGCCATTTAAAAATCTGTAACCTCAAACACTACTGGTATATTCAGCACTGAAACAACTCTCAACAAAAATTATTCAGGAGCCAGCAAGCATGCAAATGGCTCTGGAACGCGATGCTGCCATGAAGTTCAGTGAGTAACATAATCTTGCTCTTTTCTGCCTTTCCCTTGGCCTATTTGTACCCAATTAACACACCCTGCACTCCACTGACTCAGGGGCCCGCTGGACCTGTCGCTGCATCAACTCGCAGGCAAGTCCATTGCCCTTGCAGGGTAAATACCAAGCAGCTGGCCATCCATGAGAAGGTGCACACAGGTACGGTTTGTCTGTCTTTACCTTTCCGTACTGAAAAAAGTCTTCAGTGCAGATCACTTTCCACTGACCATCTGTAACGGGTTTGCTTCTCAGGATGCACCAGCAATACATTGTTTTTCAGAGGTCTGGTGACTCCTTTACCAGTTAAATGAGGAGAGGAAGGCACCTTGCTTGGGTATTTTGAATAGCTCTTAGAAATATTTACTCCTTTTCATCATTCATACAGGGAGCCAGGCTGCCGGTTGCTGGTACCCTGCCAGGACAAAGCCCTGAAATAAGTGTGGAGAAAAATCAGTTGAAATGTTCAGAAAGCAAACAGAGGAGGAGAGAGAAAACAATATGTTTAAAAAAAAAGAAAAACAGAACAAAAAAACCCAAACCCAACCTGTTTTAATAATTCTCTACATCACGGCTAAATAGCTGCTAGTATTTACTCCATAGCATTATAAGGGCAAGTAGAAGGAGCAGGAGAGGTCTAAAAAAGCCAAGTGACAAAGTGCTAGAAAGCCCTGTGTCTCGGGCAGGGTCTTTGCTATCGGCGGGGAGAGACCTCCTCTGCTCTACACGTGAGACTTGGCAGGCTTGCTCCTGCTGATAACATCAAAAGAGCGTGCAAGAACTATGAGCCAAGAGGGAGGGATATTTTCTTGATTGTTAAGTCTCTTTCCATGGCTGCGGGCTGTGAAGGAGCAGAGAAGCAACCCTCCTTCTAACAAGCGACTTCACCTACCACTCTGAACTGTGCTGCTGATGTTTAATACTGCTTCAAGCAGTTACTAATCTAGCTGTGAACAAACTTTCTTTTGCTAAACCTGAAATAAGAAGCCCTGATACAAGCAGGACTGGCTGCTGATGCACACTTGTAAAGGAGTAGAAGCACAGCAGCTTGCACATCCCTTAAATCTGTTTGTGGTCCAGGGTTTCTGTGCGAGCAAGACCGGGCAGGTCAGCATAAAGAGCTGAAATTTTTCAGTGTTAGCGTTCCCAGCAGCCCCGGAGGAGGGACAAGGCTGCTCTCGGCACCGACAGAGGGCAGGCACCAGCTGGGTGCAGGAAAATCATCGCTCTGGAAATGCCTTCCAACTCTCAGATTCGTGTGCTGCCATTCACCCCCTGGGCTCTAGCCTTTCTTTACATTAACTGGTCCAAAGGGATTGCAATTAGGTCCAGTATATAATGTGTACACCTTGAATGACATCTACCCTGTGCTAAATATCATTCCCCAGAAATCAGAGACGCGGGCA
Organism: Pluvialis apricaria; assembly: GCA_017639485.1. Taxonomy (NCBI): domain Eukaryota; kingdom Metazoa; phylum Chordata; class Aves; order Charadriiformes; family Charadriidae; genus Pluvialis; species Pluvialis apricaria. Next base: position 59,118,147 of record CM030010.1, on the reverse strand, counting down.
AAACAGAAAAGCACTGCGGACAGCATTCCTGGCAGGCTCTGGCCTGGGCTCGACTCGGATGTTAGCGGGTCCAAATGCCTGTTGTCTTCTTGAGACCCATCAACGAATCTCACCACTGCCTGTACAATACTTGCCCTGGCTGAAAGCTCTGACAACTCCCTCATGTCTTTTAAGTCCATGCCTTCTTCTGCCTGGACAAGGTGCTGAAGACAGGCAGCTGCTGTCTCCGACGGGACATGGCAGTGTAGCTGCCGGTGCCTCCTACCACTTGTGCCACACGGTTGCTTTGTTGGTTGGTGAGGCAAGGTTGCTGATGGAGCAGGAATGCAAAAGCTGTGGAGTTTCAAAATTACTGCTGTCTGAAGAAGCTCGAGAAAAAGCCTGTAGGAAAAGAAACACTTGACTAGAGAAGCAGAAAGGTGGCTTCCTGGCAGAGATATAAAAAAATGTAAAAATCAGGAGGTGTGTTTCCTCCATCTGCAACATTTGGGATGACTTGCTGGAAACCGATCTAGAAAAGACAAGTATCATCAGCACAGGAAATTGCGTGGCTTTACATATGCTCCCTTAAAACTCTTCCAAGCACAGTGCTGCAGGTGGCACAGACGAGCTACAGATGGGGTAGCAGGGACGTGGGCGCAGGTTTTGCTGCTGTCTGCCCACGCAGCTCAAGGAGCAGCCTCCAGACGAGGAGAGGGTGCATCCGTGGCAGGGAGAAGGTAAAGTCGAAGTGCTCCACCAGCAGTTTCGTGGTTTTGAAACGCGACGCCTTGAAAGGTGAATTCTGCCCTTCTCCCCCGTGAAATCATCCCCTCTTTTTTCTTATGGGCTTTGATGTCCAGTGAGACGGTTATCGAGGGTAACCATGAAGGAATGCCACATTCAAGCAAATTACTTCCGTAATGGCGCTGTGCTTAGAAAGAGCGCAGGACCGGTTATACTTTCAGTTTATATTAAAAAAGGGTGCACCAATGCATCAGAGCACCAGGGCTACAGCGCTTTTCGACTTACGTGTATGAAAACATAGAAAAACCATAGCTCTTACTAATTTGCCCCCCTTTACCAGAAATGCGGATACTGGCTTTGATGGACGTATACAAATATATATCTCAGCCTGCACTTGCAAACAGGTTCTGGGCGATCAGGGTCTGTGGAGGTCCTTGAGTTATGACCCTAATGTGGATTAAATCAGCCGCTGGGTGCCCACCCCCCTCCCTCCGAGGGGGGCTCAGGGGGCTGAGCCTTAGCTAAGCGGTAAACACGAGTGGCCCGAAGGAAACACCCCGTGCCCTGGGGTGGCAGAGGACGGCCGGGCCGTCCCGCCGGGGCGGGCGGGAGGGCGGGCGGGAGGAGGGGTTTGGCGGGGGCCGGCGCCGGCATAAGAGGGGGGGGGGGAGCCCCCGGCAGTGCCGTGCCGTGCCGTGCCGTGCCGTGCCGTGCCGTGCCGTGCCGTGCCGTGCCGTGCCGTGCCGTGCCGTGCCGTGCCGTGCCGTGCCGTGCCGTGCCGTGCCGTGCCGTGGGGATGGAGGAGCGCTACAGCAAGGCGGAGACCCTCGCCCTGCGGAGGAAGCACATCGGGTAGGGGTGGCGGCGGGGCCGGGAGCGGAGCGAGGTGGGGGGGGGGGGGGGGGGGAAGGATGAGGAGGATGCCCCATCCCTGGAGGTGTTCAAGTCCAGGCTGGATGGGGCTTTGAGCAACCTGGGCTGGTGGGAGGTGTCCCTGCCTGTGGCAGGGGGGTTGGAACTCGATGATCTTCAAGATCCTTTCCAACCCAACCTGTCCTATGAGGACGGTCTCCGGCGGTGACAGCGCCCGGCCGGACCCGCTGGGCGCTGGCCGGGGGCGAGCAGCGGGGGTGAGGGGCGGGCAACCCCCCCGGCCCCGCCGCAAGCCCCTGCGGGGCAGCGGGCACAGCCCCGGCCGGCAAGAGGTGCCCGCGACAGAGGGACTGCGGGGGAAGGACGCGACCTGCCAGCCCGTCAGCTTGCCACATCTTTGAGCCTCTTCATTAAAACACAGCACATCAAAGGCTACTTCGCTTTTTTGAACAGCTCAGAGCAAGTCAGCAACCCGAATGTGGTACCCAGGCGCATTTCTAAAATGCTGCTGTGGAGGGTGCTTTTGAGGATAAACTGCACGCGCCTGAAAAACAGACGTCTCCGTTAAATGAAGCTGAGAAGATTTCTTTAAGCCGCGTCTAGCTGTGGGAAGTTCAGGAAGGCTGCATGCAGTCGTGACCTGAGCAATAGTCCTGGCTGTGTGCATGTCTGATACCACTGTATTGCAATATTATAGCATTTCCTCCGTCTTCAGTAGGTGTCGCCAAGTGAAAAATAAGTCTAGATTGTTAAAACCAGTACTGGCGATTTGCTGATTGCATCCTGAGTGCGTGGAATGTATAGAAAGCTCACTAAAGATTCATAAAAGTGATGGCTTCATAAAGCATGCACAAAAACTTCTCTTTAGGGGGGCCGGCTCAATGTTAAGGGACTCTTGCCTGTGCAAGGTTTATACGATTGGGCTATATTAGATGAACAAAAAAACTTTCACAGGAAGGACCGACACCTAACAAGAAAAAAACTGTAGTCAAGCAATGGTCGATGATGATGATGTGCACTGCTTTTAAAGTGTACCAGAGGGACAGCCGAAGATGTCAGAAAAGATCTATGCAACGGGACTAGAAACTATGAGAAAGTAAACAACTTCACATTCTAGGAGTCACATTTGGCCCTTACAACTTCATAATCTCAATATACCTGACAATAGGGATGCATTAGAGGCACTGTCTGAGTTACCTGGAAACGACTGTGTTTATCTGAGGCCATATAAACATTACTAAAAGTTCAGAAGACTTTCGTTCTGCTCAGTAATATTCATTCTACGTAATTACATAGCTGGCATGTTTTCCAAGGGGGGGGGGGGGGGGGGAAGAAAGGGGGAAAAAAAGAGTGTTTAGAGAGTGCTTTGGATAATTTTACAAGGAGCCTGAGTTTTGCTGGAAGCCAGTGTGATTTAGGTGCTTATAAAAAGCCGCTTTTTAAGATTTTATTCTAAGCAGTCAGAATTACAGAATCTCCTAGATTGGAAAAGACGTGTAAAATCATCTAGTCCAATCATTAACCTAGCACTGACAAGCCCACCCCTAAACCATGCCCCTGAGTACTATAGCTACACGACCCTTAAATACCTCCAGGGGTGGGGACTCCACCACTGCCCTGGGTAACGCGTTCCAGTACCTGATGACCCTTTCAGTAAAGAAATTCTTCCTAATATCCAATCTAAACTTCCCTTGGCGCAACTTGAAGCCATTTCGTCTTGTTCTATCACCTATTACTTGACAGAACAGGTCGACTTCCACCTCTCTGCAGCCTCCTTTCAGGTAGTTGTAGAAAGCAATAAGGTCTCCCCTGAGCCTCCTCTTCTCCAGGCTGAACAACCCCAGTTCCCTCAGATGTGTGCTCCAGACCCCTCACCAGTTTTGTTGCCCTTCTTTGGACATGCTCCGGTGCCTCAATGCCCTTCTTGTGGTGAGGGGCCCAAAACTGAACACAGTACTCAAGGTGTGGCCTCTCCAGTGCCGAGTACAGGGGCAAAACCACCTCCCTGGTCCTACTGGCTGCACTATTCCTGATGCAGGCCAGGATGCTGTTGGCCTTCTTGGCCACCTGGGCACACTGCTGGCTCATGTTCAGCCGGCTGTCAATCAACACCCCCAGGTCCCTCTCTGCTGAGCAGCCTTCCAGCCACTCCTCCCCAAGCCTGTAGCGCTGGCAGGGGTTGTTGTGGCCGAAGTGTAAGACCCAGCATTTGGCCTTACTGAAACTCACACAGTTTGCCTTGGCCCATCGATCTAGTCTGTCTGAGCCCCTCTGCAAGGCCTCCCTACCGTCAGGCAGATCAGCACTTCCACCCAGCTTGGTGTTGTCTGCAGAGTTACTGAGGGTGCACTTGATCCCCTCATGCAGATCATTGATAAAGGTATCAGGATGAGATACTGAGATTTTTAGGACCTGCTCAGCACCTCTGAAAATAAAGCCTGCAAGACATTAGTGTTTTGTTCTTGAATGTGACCTCTATATGGTACAGTCATCCATTGCGTAATGATTTTTTGGCTACAGTATAAAACAATGCTTAGCAACTTAGTTTTATTCCCAGGGAGTTAATTGGCCATACATGTTCATAAGGCATGTAAACAAACAGCTACAGCCTAGAAACGCAGCAGGACATATAAGGACCTGGAACGACTTGCAGTCACTGTGCTCCTGTGAAACCACTTGCGGACAGTCGTGCTTCGAGAACACCCTTATTAAAGACCTAATTCTGTTCCCACCGTGCGTGGGGAGGTGCATGGGGGCTGGTTTTAATTTCAGCAAGAGCCTTGTTTGCCCACTGAACCATTCACGAGCTCTTTGCAGAGGAAAGCAGTTGTCTGTAGAGCGGCAAAACGTCAACCCCCTCAACACTCAAAGGAGGGGGAATAACCGAGAAAACTAAAATGGTGTTATTTTATAATTTATTTTTTTAGGCCTTCCTGCAAAGTTTTCTTTGCCAAGGACCCTCTGAAGATAGTGCGTGCTCAGGGCCAATATATGTTTGATGAGAAAGGAGAAAAATACTTAGACTGTATCAACAACGTTGCACATGGTAAGCAGTTCAGCTTGTAAGGCTGCTTCTATTCCTTCATTTCTAACAGGGATCAGAACACACTTCTTCCAAGTGATGATATTCACAGTGCTTCTCTGAATGTCCTTGTGTGGTTCAATAACTGACTGCTTGCTAGTAATAACTAATTATTTCCTTCTTTAGTTGGCCACAGTCATCCATATGTGATAAAGGCTGCAACAAAACAGATGGAACTGCTCAATACAAATTCCCGGTTCCTGCACGACAACCTTGTCCAGTATGCACAGCGTCTTACAGCCACCCTGCCCGAGAAACTCTCTGTTTGCTATTTTGTTAACTCTGGGTATGTCCGAATATTTATTTTCTTCAGTTATGACTATCTCGGTCCTGCTTGAGATGGATACTCAGAACAGCTTGGTCCAAACCTTACTAAGTAGGACTTATTACTAAGTGACAAAAATATTTCCAGTACTGATGGAAGGATCCTTCCTATTTGCAGCTGTCATATGTAGTGTGATGCCTCAATGCAAGAGAGCCAAAACATGAAACTGGTCTGCTGAATGCTATGCAAAAAAGGGGGGGAAAAGCAAATTAGTCCAGAAATTGGTGAACGTTATATACAGATTGGTGAACCCTATCTGTAAATCAACACATGACCTTGGAAACGAGTACTCTTCTTTAGGCGGCCCATTTAGTCTGCGATCACTTACGTTGTCAGAACAGAGAACCTGCAGGGACTTGTGAGCAGAGGGGCTGCTATGGGTCAGGCTGGAAGGTTGAGTCTTTGTCTGGGGAGCAGATTTTGTGTTCTCTGCTGCCTGAGGGTGCAAGCGCTGGGGAGGACGGAGCCATCATGGAGGGTGGGAGACAGTTCTGGTACACTGTTGCTTTTCGAGGGTTTGCGGCTGCATTGCGCTCTCAGCTGTGAAGTGGTCTCTTTTGTACCAAGTGGATGTAAATATCCACAAGCAAACTGGGGGAGGAAAAGAAAGCATCTCTTTGTTTGCTGTTTATACAAAGAGCTGTTTTTTCTTTGCCCTCTTACGTGGCATTTGCAGTCTCAACCTTAGCATTGTAATCTGTATAGTAACAGAGCCTGCTGTGTTTATTTATTATATCCATTAGTCCCGTGCCTCCTCTTCTGTCAGAATACCATTTTAATTGGAAGCCCTTCCTCACTATTTTGCGGCTGTGTCTGTTATTATGCAGGTCTGAAGCAAATGATCTTGCTTTACGACTGGCTCGGCAGTACCATGGGCACCAAGATGTGATCACCCTTGAAAAGTAAGTACATGGAGTAGCTTATGTGAATGCAGCCAGCAACTCCTGCCATTACTTCAGAAGCGGCTTTGCAGCACCCCCCTGCTGTTTGTACTCTGCTGCCTGCTGAAAGAAAAGCTTTGTTGCTTTCATACTAGAACAGGTCAGGAAATCCCTTTTCCACATTTGGATAAACACAAGTTTTGAAGATCTCTCAAAAATAAGCTTGTCAGTCACCCCAGAAGGTCAATCATCTGTTACAGGGCATTTCCCACATAGTCTCCCAAAGCATTTCAGGCCAGAGACTGGAACTTTGTTTTGAAACATCAATGAGTGGTCTGGCCACTGGGCTGCTCTGGAAAAGGGCTTTCTTTTTGCCATGCTCTGCTGGACACGTTTCTTTTTGTACAAATAAATATCCAGTGGTCAAGAAGAAAGATCCTGTAGCTCTGCAGGGGTGCAGCACTGATGCTCAGCTCTCCTCCAGCGAACTCTAGTACGCATACAAAACCCAGCATCTCCAAAATCAGGGGGCACTGAGAGGGTCATCAGCCATGGCCAACCACGTCTCTGGGTCTCCCTATCCTAGATGCAGCTGTAGGGTTGGTTACGCTGCTGTAGCGCTGGATCTTCTCAGGCTGTGATAAGAGAGTCCAGCCAAAGCAACTGCAAGAGTACGTGTCTCTATCTGAGTGGCACAAAGCTTGTTTGACTCAGCTGTGCTCAGATTCCTGTTAGCCCTCCTTGAGTCAGGTGGCCAAGATTTGGAGCCGCTGACAGTAGCTTCCGTCAGGAGAGGCTGAGGATGGAGCTGGCTCTGTCACTGTTTCACTGCAACGTCTTCTGTTCCTGAACACCACAGGGTATCTCTTTGCCCGGGTCCCAAGGCTCTGTAGGCTTCTGCCATAGCTGCCATCCCAGGGCTTTCTGCCCTTTCTATGTGTCCATTGGCAGATTTTGTTGACTTGCTAGTAGAAAGGCGTAAAGAAGACAAAGGAGTGCGAAAACATCCTCTCTAGCCTATGTGTGTGCTACTATGAGATTGTGACAGGTCTTTGATTTTGTTTGAGGGTCCCTTTGCTTCAAGTTTATGGCTGAACTGCTGGGTAAGGCTGCTAGGGCAGCCACCGTAGAGGTGGTGCAGTCCAGGGGACATCATCTTGCAAGAAAAATCCTCCTGGTTTCCGTCTTGCTAGTGAATTAAAGTCAACAGCCATTTCATATTGCCTTTGACAGAAATACTGAGTAAATTAAATCAGGATCCCTTCACAAACAGTGCTACTGTGTTGCAGATACAGTTGCTTATTCTGGATTATTTATGGGCGCAGTTGTAAATTTAGCTCTTCTATAAATTTGGTGAAAAGTGACTTCGATATTTAACACTCATGCAGTGCTTACCATGGCCATGTTACATCTCTGATTGACATCAGTCCCTATAAATTTAATCAGCTGGGAAAGGACAGCAAGAAGGAGTTTGTGCATGTGGTAAGTGTGGTTTTTTGCTTTTTGTCATTTTTATGCCTGTTATGCAGCATATTGAATTACCCACTTCTGGTGTAAATATACTTTCATTCTGTTTTGCTGATGCTAGAGTACATACACTTTGCTATTTTTCAGTGGATCAAATCTAGCAAATTTTTTTGCTTTTGGGTTTCTAGGAGGGTATTCAGCTGTGAGGCTGATTTCCTTTATAGTGCTACAAGTTTCCTGAGTCACGGCGCTGTATAGTTACACAGTTTGAAGAAATTAGCCAATCTCTGTTGCGTTGGTTTGGCTAAAGATGTGCAGGGCTTTTGAGTCTACTTCCAAAAACTGGAAAGACAGACCCCACAAATTCACGCAGATCTGGGTAGAGAGCTTATGGGTGTCCAACTGTGCGGGATACTGTTTGATTTTCAGCCTGAACTTGTATATCTAACAAAGATGAAATCGTTCTCAGCCCAGAGACATACACCAAGCAGGTTTTTCCTATCTAGACCTCCTTGCGTTAACCACGCTGCCAAAGTAGTATCCACCTTTCTATACCGCTTCCTTTCTCTTACTTACTGAACCTCTCCCAACACCGTTTGTAGAGGCATGAAGGTCATACAGATTTGTACCATGACTCGGACGCTGGAAGGGAAGTGACACACTGGAAAAGCCCATTCTCCAGTTGCAGAAATGGATCTTTCTGCAATAATCTGAAATAAGATGATGGATGAGGACTCAGTATTGTGTCCTGGGGAGAGAAGGGATGGTCTTGAAAGGTGGATGAGGTAGATGATGGCTCTTTCAACAGTCATGTCTAGTAATGTTGAGCACATCACAGGGCTGGATTGAGTTTAAGCTCCTGTAAGCGTTTTTTGCAATTCTATGCAGAAATTCAGGTTGTACTGACTCCTATTATCTATCTGCGTGGAAAGACAAAAACGCAGAGCAATAGAAAGGAAATTAAATGTTTCATAGAAGGATGGGCTTTTTAAAAAAAAAACTAAATTTTTTTTTCAGGCTCCTTCTCCAGATATCTACAGAGGGAAATATAGGGAAGACCACCCAGATCCAGCAAGTGCCTATGCTGAAGAGGTGAAAAAGATTATTGAAGAAACACAGAAGAATGGACGCAAGGTGTGTGTTTTGTGCTCTAGAAATGCTGAGGCTTCATCTATTAAGTGTGGCATGGGGGCACGAAACAAGCAGCTAAGCACATGTTTCTTTACCCAGTTTCCATTACTTTCCACTCCCCTTCATTTTTTCAATGGTGGGTTCTGTGTTCAAAATGGGCCATTTTTCTACCTGATGCTCTTATCATAATTTTTCTAGGCATCAATGAAGTCATCAATAATACAGCTGTAAATAAGCAGATACGACCAAAGCAGTTTAATTTCCTATTTTATGCATTGAGTCTACTGATTGTAAATATCTTGGGGCAAGCTTTGAGGTCAGCTGAGAAACTACATCACCAGTTCTAGCAAGGATATATAAAAGTCTCCAGGACATGGAGAAAATACACTAATACTATATTTCTGAGTCTAGTAGTTTAAGATAACTTTGGAGTCATCTAAAAAGGTGAATCTTCAATCATACACAATATGACCTTGATAAAAACAGACAATTTCTGAACAGATTTACTTAAAATGTGTGTTAATGTTTTGTATGATGGCATTAGCATTTTGAGACATGTAGGGCTCGATCCAAAGCCCACTGAAGTCACAGAAGACTTCAGTGGAGATTGGAACAACATGTTGCCTTCTAGTCCAATGGACTTACATCACTCTTCTTTTAGTTTCTTCATCAACTTTTTTTTATTCTCTACTAACGGATAGTTTTGTTTTTTTCTTCCCTTGTTTCCTTTCTCTTGCATATTTCTTAGGTTTTGGTGACATAGACCTGTGGCAGGACAAGTTGTGCTAAAGGCTAAGCCTCACATGCTATGGGAAGCTTCGTACTCTTTGGCCGTAGCATGCCTCTTCAAATATAGTGTACGGTTCTTTACACGTTACTGCTCGGCCTTGTTTCCAGGAAGACTGCACCAGCCCAGAGAGACCTCTTGATGCTCAGGGAGGGGTTCACAAGTGGTGTGGGGATGCAATCCCTTAAATAGCAGACTTATGCTGAGACTTTGGGGTAATATCGTATCTCTGCTGCATAGACCTCTGCTGTTGACAAGAAACGAATTTTGATGTTCCAGTGTATCTGATCCGCTGCTCTTACCCTTCCTGACTTGAAATAACTTTCTTTTTCATTCCTAGCAACTGGAATTATTTCACCTGTAGAATTTTTCTCCTCTTTTGTCAAGTGCCTCATGCTGACATTTTACTTGTGTAGTTATTTGCATTAGGCAGGGGTGCCCAAAGCATAGCCTCAGGTCATCTTACAGTTCAGCTTCTACCCACCTCTACCTGGTGTTAAGGACTGAACAAAAAAGCTGATCACCACATGTACCCGTTACTGGAGAGCCTTGGCATTAAGCAAGTTTCATTAACCTCTTGGGGGAAAATGGCAGACAGTGTTGTGCATCTCCTGTAAATTGAAATTTGTAAATAAATTTACAGAGCTCCCAGGAGCCTGATCCAACATCCACTGTCACCAGTGTCTTCCACTTCAAGAGCTGTAGGACCAGGGCTTAACAGAGGTCCTTGTATTCCCATCAGGTTGCAAAGGCGGCCCTGGCTACTGCAAATTTGGGCACCCCAGATTACAAGATGAATAAATTCTTTAGCTGTAGCTGTTCTCAAGAGCCCTCGGTTGTCCAATCCATTGCGTGATTAAATTAAGGCACAAGTTTTAAACATTTATTTCTAGACTGTTAGATGTTTGTGTAAAGGCCAAGTAGATGAACACAGCTCTCACCTGAGTTTGTTTTTTGTAGATTGCTGCCTTCATAGCCGAATCCATGCAGAGCTGTGGAGGCCAAGTAATTCCACCTGTGGGCTATTTCCAGAAAGTGGCAGAGTACGTACATCACTTCAAAAGGGCATAACTGGAAAATTAACTAAAGAAACAGGTTCTTCACTATAGGCTTATCCGATCAATTGAGCTATCACTCTCTCTTGCTCATGGCCATCTGTGGTTCCTTTTAACTTTTTGAAGAGTATGATTCCACTTCTATTTTTTATGGGACATCAGCTGACTGATTGTTTTTAGCTGGATAATTGTCTTTCCTTTTCTATCTTTAATGCACAGGCTGTAATTTTGATGGAAGATGAACGATCATAGATATAACCCTGTGGTACCATTACAGTAGCCCTATTTTGCATGAAAAAATTTAGCAAACTAAAGATTTTATCAATTGAAATAGCTACAGCTGTGTTTCAGCAGCCACTTTTTTTTTTTCTTTTTTTTTTCTTTTTTTTCCCTAACCTGGTCTCACAGTGGAGAATTTCTGTGATACAAACTCCCTTGTCCTAGATTGCCTAACCAAGATGTATACTGCAGCGCTAGTCATTCAAGCTCTTCTGTCTGTTTGCAGGTACGTGCGTGCAGCTGGTGGAGTGTTCATAGCTGATGAGGTCCAGGTTGGCTTTGGCAGAGTTGGGAAGCATTTTTGGGCATTCCAGCTGCAAGGTGAAGATTTTGTGCCTGACATTGTCACCATGGGAAAGCCCATTGGCAATGGCCACCCTATGTCTTGTGTGGTCACAACAAGAGAAATTGCTGAAAGTTTTGGTGCCTCTGGACTGGAGTATTTCAATACAGTAAGTTCATAGATGAAGGTTTGCCTTTTTTTCTTTTGGTCGGCATTTAGCAGTTACAATTTGTTAAGGTGATTCAGCTAACATCTGCATCTATCACTGTGCCACTTTACTAGGAGCTAGAGTTAAGCACAGTCTAATATCTAAAAGCAAGTGGAGAGGCTTTGAAATATGCTTTGTTCCTAGTGGTATATCTTAATATGGACCAGCACTAGCTCTCTGGCAAGTTGTGCATCTCAGCTCACATCTATACAGATAAATTCTTCCTTACTCTCTCTGTCTCCACCCCCTGTGAAATGTTGACCATGTAAAATTTCATTCTGTAGGATAGACTCTGTGCTGGTGGGGCTCATGCCCTGGCAGACCTTGCTCTGCAGTTGTCACCTAACAAAACAGTGACCCTTTACCAGGAAACGTTTGAGCTGCGTGCATGCTACAGAGAAGCAGCTTTCTTCGTGTTTACTGCCTCCTCTTTCTGCTCCTGTGACTAAGCCTTCTTCCCAGCTACCATGAATCCCCGTGCTTTCAATGGAGTTTATACCCTCCGGGTCAATAAATATCAGATCTATCACCCACTGTTCCTCACAGGAGCATTTTGCCTGCACATGCAATCAACAAACCATGAGAGCAGCTTGAACGCTTCAGCTGTGAAATCTTCAAATTACTGAAACCTGAAGCGGAGGAAGAGAGAGCCCCTCCCTTGGGCCTCTTAGACTGCCCAAAGCGTGGGGGACGGTGCTCCACAGCCTGCACGGCACAAAATCCCCACCTCTTCAAGCTTTCCTCATGACATGCCAAGCAGGAGAGGGCAAGTGAAAACGACGTGGATAGACACAGATGAATGTTTCTGACGGGTTTTATTTTCCTATTTGTCTTTACTATCAGTTTGGAGGCAATCCAGTGTCTTGTGCTATTGGTTTGGCTGTGCTGGAGGTAATAGAAAAAGAAGATCTCCAAGGAAATGCTACACGCGTAGGAAATTATCTCCTGGAGTTGCTGGCTCAGCAAAAGGAGAAACATCCCTTAGTGGGAGATATCAGGTGGGTGCCTTACAGCGATGTCAGAGAAGAAAAATCACTGTGCTAGAAAAATCAAAAAGTTTGGAGTGAGGGGAACATAGAAACATTATGTCATGATAATGCTACACCTCTTTTTTAAAATGGACTACCCAAAACTGATACTGTAAGGCAATAAATTTTCCAAAAAGTGTTGTCCATCCATCTGCTTAGTTAGGTATAAGCATAGCCACTAGAAGAGCTCTGGGAGAAAGTAGAAGAAACTGCCATCCACGTGCAATAGCCAGCACACTGTTGGGATGATGGAGACCTTATTCAAATCTCTGGTCATTTAATTTGGAGATGTTAGTGTGGGTTCTCCTCATCTCATGTTACTACCATGATAACTGCCTTCAAGTTTTTTGGGGGGGTTGGGTTGTGGGGTTTTTTTAGTTCTTGGGTTTGGTTATTTGTCTTCCACAGCTCCCTGGCTTGAGGTTTGCAGGATAAGAAAGAAAGAAAATTATTCTATCAGTCTTAACTGGCCATACAGCCTTAATGAGCCAGCTAAATTTATTTATCCAGAAATATGTTATCCCACTTGATTGTCTGAAGTAGCCAGTGCCAAAAGACGACCAAAGAGAAAGTCTCCTCTCTTTCCTGCTGCTCCTTCCCTGCTTGCACCCCTGGGAAGGGAATTGCAGTTGTTAGAAACAGGTTTCGTATTTGCAGCAGAAGGCTTGGGTTACTGACACTGGATTTCACTTGTCTGTATTTTTTTTCTCTCCTCTAGGGGTGTTGGATTGTTTGTTGGAGTGGATCTGGTGAAAGATCAACAAAAGAGAACACCAGCCACAGCTGAAGCCCTTCACCTTATTTACAAGTAAATGGTTTTTAAAGACTATGTGCAGTGATCAAACCCTCCTAATGTTCCCCAGCAGTTAGTCATTAATTTCAGTTTAAATTTGTGTAGCTTTTGATAACGTAGTACTAGAAAAAGAAAAGTTTCAAAATCTAACTCAGCCTGAAGGGTCTGACAGGACACAATATAGTTTTATAGCTGTGTCTAACACAGATGTTTCCTCTTTCCACAGGCTGAAAGAGCATCAAATCCTCCTTAGTGCAGATGGACCCCACAGAAATATACTAAAATTTAAACCGCCAATGTGTTTCACAATGGAAGATGCAAAACACGTAGTGGAGACAATTGATGCACTGCTCACAGGTATGTACACTCAAAGGAATACTCTTTGTTCATTTCCAGATGACCCGCTAGAAACACCAGCCACCATAATCTAGACAATTACATGCAAGGGAAAGTAATCAATTGCATTTCTTACCACTTGTCCAAACTGCTGTTCTTAATGTTAATTATTATAAATAAGTAAAAAGCCCCATACATACTTCATCCAAACTTTTAGGCAAAATCCCGCTCTTGAGCCTTTCTCTCACAGACTCAGTGTTGCTACTTATTTCTGGTCGCATATGCTATATGTTAAGGAGTAAATATATTAATTCAGCACAGATTTGAAAGACACTGCTGAAACAGTGGTGAAACTTTCCATAATGTGCTTTACTTTTTTTTTTTTTTTAACTTTTTTTTTTTTTAACTGGAGTACTGGAACATGATTGTCTCTCTCAAATTTAGCCTGAAGGTTTTCAGGTTTTCAGGACCTGGGGTCCAATCCAGGGGAAAATAATGTCAGGTATACTATTAGCATAAGGACTCTCCAAGCCTTTTCTACACTGAACGCTGCCATCTCCTGAGATTGTAACAAGTGGAGTTAGCCTAGCACAAACCTGCTGGAAAAAGGCAGAATTCAGCTCTGAAAGGTCTATCTGAACCCCCATGCTACAGTCAAACTGCTAATTTCATTCTTTTCTCTAAATACCCCCCAAGCTACACAGTCCTGATACATTAATCACATTGCCTCAGAAGAATGTTTTAGGAAGTATTCAACATTCTTTAGTTATTCTTCTGTATGATAAATGCCTAGAGGAATAGCTGATTAGGTATTTTTTACTTCAGCTGACTGTTAAGCTGACTGTATGCTTGTTCATTAAAAAGAACCTCTTGTTCTTTTTAATTTAATTATTTTATTACTTTTTTTAGAAATGGAAGAGGCAACTGGAATGAACACAGAAAATAATGCATCTACAAATGCACAGTGTAAAAGAAAAGTATGTTTTAATTTTTTCTTTTAACTCTTATTCGGATAGGTGTTTGGCAAAGCAAGTATCTATTACTTTGGTAGAGCACACCTTCATTTTTGGTTGCATGAGTGGTTCTGTGCCTTGACACTGAGCTCAGAATGTAACCCACTACTAGAAACCCGAGAGGATTGTGTTACTGGGGCAAATCTAAAAAGAGAGGAGTAATACAGACCTACAATGAGAAACGTGTTATAGACAAGCCCCTTGCTTTGTCTGCCTTGTGTGCAAACAAAACTGACCAGACTTTGTGCTGCATAAAATTGTGAGCTCAGCAGTCAACAATTTTACTATTTCTAGGTATTGTGTGCTACTGATGGATATTTGGCTTTCTAAGCAAGCCTTCAGCTTGGAAGGTGTCCAAGTTTTCGGAGAGTTCCAAGGATTTCGTTTCCACCGTAGCTCTTTGAGTCTGAATGGCTGACATGCATCCAAATTAGGACTTCTTAGGTGCAGCTCCAGCCTTGGATAAATCATACACAATTTCTCACACCCTTAAAAACACATCACCCACTGTGTTATAGGAAAGCTCGCTGAGCTGTTCCTTGTTGAGTTTTCCAGTCATGCTGCGAATGGTGGGAAGGCAGTAGCTCAGCTGTCTAGGGATGTAGTAATTAAGGCAGAGACCCTATGGGCTATTGGCTACCTAGATTATACTAGATTTGGGGTGCAAGCCTCCTCTTACAGACACTGGTACACATTTGGTTCAATTTCCATCAAAGCTAAGAAGTTTGCCACTAAAAGAGGAGACTCAGGCAGAGCTACCTAATGGGAAGGACGTCCAGTGACTGCCTGTTGGAAGACGTGCACGTGCCTTCGCTGACGTTTCATTTCTGTTTCAGATGACTGAAGGGAGTTCTCAACCAGAAGGTGCAAGTGACAGCATGGGCCATATGAATGGAGCCGCCTGCAGACAGGAAAATGGGCTTTATTCTAAAAAACGCTCAGTGCCAAGTAAAAGAATAAGAACATGAAGAGGGAAGGTTTCCTCATTCAGTTTGAATTTGTGTCCGGTATGCTTTTGAGATGAAGAGTGCAATAGTCCGAGTCCTAGGATCTGTTTGAAGCCTAGTCCTACCTTCTGTACACTGGCTGAATTCCTGTTAGCTTCAGTAGGAGTTTAAAATACCTTTTCAGATACATGAGAACTGCACCATGTGGCTTGAAATGTAGATGTGACAGAACGGACAAGTGATACACAAATACCTTGGTGCTGATGGCAGGCTTGACATAGGTACACAAACTCAGTGAAATCTGTGGATTTACCCATATTACACAGAATCTGAATTGCTTAACCACCGCACAAGCAAATGCCAATACTTTTAAGTTTAAAATTATATGCTTAACGTGATATTTTTACAATATTTTAAATTTCAATATGTAATATTGAGATGTTAATTACTTCCCATGTTTTAATGGCTGAATTCACAAAACAATGCTTGAGAGAGAAATCATTATTATCTTCCAGTGTAACCTAGGTCCTATGGACCATATTCCCAGCTGATGTAAATTGATGTAGCTTTGTTAATGCCAACGATGCTCTACCAAGAGTCTACCACTGTGTGTGTAGAGACTCGGTGTTTCTGCAGGGCATTCTCACTTTATGTTCCAAGAAAATGCAGAATCTAGATCCTAATTTTCTATGGATAAAGCAACTTTTATAGATAACTATTTATATAGAGTAAGATTTTATTATTTTTTCCCAAAAGTTTATATATTGAACCCTCTCAGTCCAAAAAATATGCAAGCAGAGTATATATAATTTCAGACACACACTGACTGATTGAATTTAACCTGAGGGTCTCTCAAAATGAGGTTCCCAGGGACAGCCCAGCTTATTTTCCCATGGATTTTAGTTGTTTTGAGAGTCGTGGGAATTACTGCCTGATCCTGTTGTAGCAGTGTTGTTACTTTTTGTCACTGGTGATGAAGAGTTGCATACCAGTTGCATGGGATCCTGACACATAAATGGCTCTGCTAACATTTGATAGATTACTAAAATGAGAGGACCACTGCATAAAACATGTATGCGGCCACTTTGCAGCCACTGCCTAGCTGTGCTGCAGATACTTTAGACTGACTTGCCTCCTTGTCAGTGTTAAATTTCAACGAGAGCACGCAAGTCCTGCTTCCCTTTTTTTAGTACATGCACAACTCTGTGCTATGGAAGACACTGAGGGCTTTACAAATGGTTTGTACTTAAGAAAAAAAAAGACAAAATTTATTTCCTCTTCAATTTTAATACCTAAGTTATGCTGTTTTGTAATTGATGATGATGATCCTACTGATCTGACTGAAAATTGAGCACCTTATTTAATTTAGTGTTTTCCACAATTTGCTATATTAATATTGATGTTTCTGGTGTAATGTCTTCCAACATCCTCAAGCTGGCTTATTTTCTGTTTCATGATCCTTCAATAATTCTTCCATACAAATAAATCTCTTATTTGTAATTATGATGTCCTCCACAAAGAGGGGGTTTTTGCTTGTTTTCATTTAGTTCTTCATTTACACCTATTTGATGAGGGAAGTAACTTCAGTTTTGGCTGGGGGTTGTCTCCATGCTGAAGCAGAACTGGCTAGGCTGTGTCTCCCTGAGATCCTACATGGCCCTCAGCTGTCAGCAGCTTTTACCCTCCAAGCCAGATGTTACCTCAACTGCCACAATTCAGCCCCTGCTAACCCTGCACCAGGAAGGATGCCACAGGGCTTTTCCAACACGAAACTACACAAAAACCTAAGTCCACCTAACTTGGTATGTGTCCAAAGGCATGGTTTAGGTCACTCCCTGTATGGAGTGGGGCTACTTAGGTTGTACCTCATCTGCCACATGCAGCAGTAGCAGCAGATGCGCTTCCCAGCAAGCAAATGCTTGTGCAATTTAGTGGAAGGGTTAAGCTCAAAGGCACACAGCCCACCAGCCTATACGATGGCACTGACTTCTGTGGCAGGTCATTCATATTTAACTTTCAACAGCATGTCAAAGAACTAGAAAAAAAAAATCCAATTAGCCTAAATCTGGGGGGAGGAGAAGATTGCAACTTCATAAACACAAGGGGCCTGTGCCTCTACCTCTGCCCTACCTGTGTCTTGCTTCTGCACATGCTTGAACTACATGGAACAACCATTGCTCCAATTTACTGGGTTGTTTCACCCAGTTTCTGCTTCACAAGTCAGGAAGCTCTCTACCTATCAGTTCTGCAAGTTACCTAGAACAACTATGTCTTCTATTTTCTTTAAACAAGAGAGGCTATCACTTCTGTGATACGTACTGAAAAAAACCCACTATCATGTAAATGGAGGAAGCAATCCAACAGTCACCAAGGGTTGAACTGGACCTACTAGAATTACTAGTGCTATATCCTTGTTAATGTTCCCGCTGTATCTCAGAGTCCACACGGCAAAAGTATGCACAATCCCTACTGTGAAGGGCGGACTAATTAGAAGAGACTGACTAAGGGATGGGAGAGTGGAAGCAGAAATAATTAAGGCTAAGCACAGAAAGAGCAGTTCCAGTCAGCTGAACTGATCAAATATATTCCCTCCACTGAACAGGCAAGGCTTTTTTCCTCTTTCCAGCTTTCTGCTTCCCTTTTTCTTCCTTCTACCTCTCGTGTCCTGGCTGTGCAGTTCCTGGCTGTAGCCATGTGGTTCAACCTCCACCCTAGCCCTCACATTCATCAGACACCTCCGTAAGCCAGTTCAACTCGCTAACCTTACAGAAAAAAATAAGACCATGCTTTTTTCCCCATCAGTTTTCTGCAGGGCTAATGAACAGGCTCATGGAGGAGGCCTGAGCCTGCACAACATGCAGCAGGAGGAAGAGACAGTGGGATGAGGGAAAGGCAGGACTCCATCCCAAGTGGGCATCACACGCTGGAGTTAGTTACTTTTATCTTCACTCTAGCTCATCATCCTACTGGAAGCTGAATCAAAGTAATTTTATTGCATTCTCATAGTCTACTGTTTCAATCACTTTTATATTGGATGTTTAAGTCTTTTAAGCAGACAGACTGGTTAGAATAAGGGAAAAGGAAAGGACGGCGCTTGCTGCAAGTACTGATGAAAGAGTGACACTGTGAGAGTCTGACTCCATCGCCAGTTAATTCCCCTACGTAAAAGCAAGCAGGACTGAACCTGTGTGGAGTCAGAGAGCTGTGCCTTCTGCCCACTGTTGTGGGCAGAAGAATCGGGATCAAATGTTGCCATGTCAACACACTACCACTGAACTGCCAGGGAAACAGAGCATGCCTCATGTCCATATCTGGGGGAAAAAAGCCTCAGCCTTAGCTCCATTAGAAGTTGCAATGGGAATAGATTGAGTTAAAAAATTATGCAGGAGTATTTTATTTTGTCTGTTGCTTTTTAGATGTATCGTTTCTTAGACATACAACAGAGTTTTATCAGATAACACATTTATAATCTTCACAGTTGTTAAGCTCAGTGCCTGCGAACTAACAGACATCCCCAACACACCAAAGTCCAGAGGCAAAAAGTCCCCCTTGCACCCCGTCAGAAGAAGCAAGCACTGATGATACCTGGTTAAAAAAGAAAGATGATTGAAGGTGACCAAGGGACAAGCCTGAAACATATTTTTACATGTGTCATTGCAATGTGCAAGGCATTTCTGTTTAAAAACAAACAAACAAACAAACAAAAAAACAACCCAAAACCAACAAACATCATAAAGCAGAGACAAAAAAATCATTTTTAATGCAGTAAAAGTCTGGGTCAAATGTCTGACTGCACCTGGGACACCTTCATCTAAAACTACAGCTTTCAGCACCAACATGCAAAAAATAGAGCCTAGAAAAAGAAGTCAAGAACACCCATCACAAAAATATTTCTAAGTGGAGAAGTCTGTTTAAATGCCTCTTGCAAAATAGGATATGAACATTTGTACAGGTATATCTCTTGAATAGTAAGTGCTTGGTGCTGCAGGTACTCTAAGCTAAGAGCTGAAAAAACCAGAAAGTGTTAAAGAAGCTGCATTTGGTAATGTAAGAGAGAAGACAAAATAAGGAACTGGGATGTAAATGAAAGAGTATTTGTTATACTGTACAGTTATGTGCTGTGTATGCGCATAGGAGTATATTGTATATAAGCATGTTTGATCTACCTTGTTTTTTTTCTCCTTTAATATAATAATTTCAATAAAACCAAGTGACTAATGCTTGCAAGCAGAGCAAATTAGCTCATAGCAGCAGAAAGGTCAGTTTAATTTTCCAACTTTCTCAGTGACGGCTTGAGCAGGTGTTCTAGTAGTGTCCCTTTTCAACCTGGCCCTGGCCTGTGCTGCTGCCAGCCAAGCTCTGGCAGAAGGATTATGCAAGGGAAGACAAGGCCAAATGACTGTGACAGGATTTCCCTATCTCTGCTATCCATACGCATTTGTATTTTCCCACCTGGAACACGTCATTTTGTTGGTGCCTGTGGTGCAGCAGAAAAGGTGAATTAGAAAAGACAAGTTATGTTTTTGCATTGCCCACTGACTCGTGGTGTGACTGGACTGCGGCATGTCATCTCTGCAGGCTTCAACTTCCAGAGATGCAGGGTATCTTACAAAGGCCACGAGAGAGGAGTCTACACAGGAGGACTCTTCATGTTGATATTTCATAAGGAAACACATTTGGGCCTAAATGAAGACACTACATACAAAGCACCAAAAGTTTAAAGCCTTCACTGATTTTCACAGCTCAGGACCAATCTGCACTAAGCAAAACAATCTCCAGTCTCCCCCACCTCTGCTCACAGCCATTCATGTGTGTTAGGGTAAACACTGCTCCAATATCACAATAACATACATTTACAACAATGTGGAATAAGAAAAAAATTAAAGGAAGCGGAAGGGGAAGAACATGAAGAAATGTGTTTCGGCATGGCATTGAAGGTTGCTAGAAGTCTTTAATAATCGACAAGGCAGAAATTCGTGTGGTCGCATGAAAGCCTGGAAAAGGATTCCTGGCTTCAGTTTAGCTATTTATTCATTACATGGCTCAGCGAGTGATTTAACATCTTTATGTCCCTATATACTTCCACAAATAAATGCAGCTCTAATAACCTTTGTGATGGTTTGCAAAGGTTAACCACCTTATCAGGCACAGTCCCGATTATATAGGACTGCAAGTCACAAAGTACAGTTAGCTCAATTTACTTATTTGCAGTTACCTCATTTTATTCCCTACTTGCATGTGGTTTTGTCAGGATATAAAGCCCTACAATGTGCAGTTCAAAGTCAGAGACTGATTATGTGCAATATCATGAAGCAATGAAGAGACACAACCACAGAACAACAGGGAAGCAAGCAGTCTGGCTAGCATCTCCCAGGAAGCTTAAAGATCTGTAAATACATTTTCAGCTGGCACAGGGCACTCCTTTTAAGCAAAAGGAAAGCTTTTGCTCCCCATTCCTTAGTTTCTTCATTCTAGTCACAAAATAAGGCAGGAAGGGAGTTCATCTGGAAAATGCGCTGCTAACACGCTCCAGTGGCTTGCGCTTGAGAACAAAGATTTCTGTTCACAGTACTTATAATCAGCTCTCAATTAGGTTAGCTTTATTCTGTTCTCTATTAGGCAAGACACAGATCATACAAATCATAAATAAATTAGACTATAAGAACAGACTATATTTTGCACATTCACCTTTGAAGAACAGCATTATAGTACAGATAAGACCTACAAGTTTCTGTGTGACAGGACCAGATTCCCTTCCAACTTATGCATCCACACAAAAATAATCACGGCATTTAATGCTGCTTTCTTAACTCACAGCTAAATGTTTACCACTGTTATAAGTGGTAAAAATCCAGTGGAAAAATAATGAGTTCCAGTGTAAGCTAGATTTGATACAAGAAATTTTTTTCTGACATAAATGTGTATAACAAATATCTACAATTAAGGACTACATCTTCACTCTTTTGTCTAAAGTGTGTTAAGCTACTTCCTGATTCACAAGAAAGGTTGGAGAGTTACCTGCGAGCACTGTATGAAAACATTTGCCTACAAATGCTCACGGCTTCATATGAAGTTCAGAAGACTTTTCCTTCATGCCCCTCCTTACTTAATACCTGCATCCCCATGAGAGTCCTATTGTCTTTTTAATACACCTAACCTACGCTATAAATCATCATATCATAGAATGGTTAGCACTGGAAGGGACCTTGAAGATCATCTAGTTCCCAGTCCCTGCCATGGGCAGGGACACCTCCCACCAGACCAGGTTGCTCAAAGCCCCATCCAGCCTGGCCTTGAACACCTCCAGGGATGGGCCCTCAACAACTTCCCTGAGCAACCTGTGCCAGTGCCTTGCCACCCTCAGAGTAAAGAATTTCTTCCTAATATCTAATCTAAATCTATGCTCTTTCCGTTTAAAACTGCTACCCCTCATCCTATCACTATACTCCCTGATAAAGAGTCCCTCCCCAAATATTTCCGCAGTTTGGATTCGAGAGCAGGGGGATGGAGCCCACTGGCAGGCATGCTAAGAGAGCACTTCGTATTGCAAGCGATCCCTCCTGCCATAAACCTTCAGGTGCTGCTGTGTGCCCATCTCCAGATATATTTCGTCTTCCAGTGTTCATAAAGTTACCAAACATCTTCTCCCTCCTTGTCCCTCAAAGGTTTGCCAACTACTGACAATACTGCCTTCTGTATAAACTTGCTATTTCACATTCCAGAAGAACAGTCTAGAAAAACAAATTGCAGCTGTTTATACAGGCATTTCTTCTATAAATAATATGTGTGCATGCACATTATGCATATAAGTGTGTGTGTGTGTATATATCTATTGATATTTTTTTCATAGAATCATAGAATGTTTAAGGTTGGAAGGGACCTTGAAGATCACGTAGTTCCAAACACCCCGCCATGGGCAGGGACACCTCCCACCAGACCAGGTTGCTCAAAGCCACATCCAACCCGGCCTTGAACACTTCCAGGGATGGGGCCTCCACAACTTCCCTGGGGAACCTGTTCCAGTGCCTCACCACCCCCATAGTGAAAAATTTCTTCCTGATATCTAATCTAAATCTCCCCTCTTTTTATATCTGCACAAACACATATAGACACATATATACAGACGCATTCCAAAGCAATTTATCTGTGAGACAATCTCTTTTTATGTTCTATAAATGTAATGTGAAACAGAGGGAATCACCATTTGACGTATTTTTGAGATGCATAAAATAAATTTTATGAAGGGGGGGGGGGTCTTAGGTAGAGGCAAGTAATTGCAGGTGAACTCTCTAAGAAAACTTCAGCACACTGCTGTCGTGGGCAAATATATTTCCACAGGCAGAAAGGAAACAGAAAAGGCAGTAAGATATCTGTAGGCCATTGCTGGCAAAGAAAGGAAATACCCTCTAAGTACAAATCCTGAAAACAGCAGAGCTTTAAAAGTGTGGTTGATGAATTAGATTACATTAACAACAACAAAAAAAAATCTCACTTACAAGCCCAGGTCTTCATTGCATGCTATTCTTCAAATTGAGAAAATCTTTGCACAAAACATGTTAAATGGATTAACCTGGTTTACCTACAGGTTTAATACTATCAGAAATGAGCTCTTGTGGAAAACCTTGCAACCAAAAATGCTTTAGGGACCCTTGAAACATTAAATGCCTAGAGAAAGCCTGTGAACAAAACCAGCCAGACTTCTTTAACTGTACACACAGGAAAATTGTCAAAAGCTACAACCACTTTGTGACCTTACGTGCCGTTCCATGACAGGGCTATCTACCCTGCTGAAACCTGGTATCTTAGGTGTCAGCCTTTGTGGTCTTGAGCTTTCCTGAGATGGAGCTTCTCTGCTCTGGGGCTGAGCATGGGGCCTCAGGTCTCTCCCCTGCACTGATGCTACAGGTTGCACAGACTTCAGGCACCTGCAATCCTGCTGCTCAGATGTCCAAGACTAGTGGTACACATGGATTACCTAGCTTTCTGAACATAAAACATCTCTTTTTCAGCATTTAGAAGCAAAACTACAGCGCTCAAAGGAATATTGACCAACAGACCTAGTATCTTCAAAATTGCTTAAATGAAAACCTCTCTCTGCTTGCTTTTCCTCTCCCACATCCGCAAAAAGTAGCCGGAGAGAAAGGGGCACAACTAGCTTCCCTCATTCCCCTTTCTCTTGGTCCATTCATGGACTGCCCTCCCACCATGTTTCAAGGCAGGCTCCTAGGCCCATTGCTGGAGGGCTCAAACTCAAAGGTGGCAGCTCTGGCATGTCCGGTGACAACCCCGCTGTGCTTGCTGAATGGTGAATTACCTCAAGACAGTCTATTCTTTCTTTCCTGTTTTTCCAGACTGGTTTCTATTCAGTTAAGTGCTTTATACTTAAACAATAAACAACCCAAAGGCTTGCCCAAATACAGTGTTCATTCTTTGCAGAGGGGTCCACCAGTCACACCTGCATTTTCTATTGCTGTATATTTTTGCCTCCTCTAAATGAATACCGCTTGATTTGCAACGTCTCCTTGCAAAGCAAACATTGCTTTTGGCTCCTGCTGAACACGGCTTGCAGCAGGCTGCTCAAGGGGGAAGGTTCGTGGCAACTGAACCATAGGCACGGGGAGCAGATCGCGTGAGGAGAAAGTGGTGACACGTTCCAGCCCATGGGCATCAGGCTGTCTTAAGCAAGAGGTAAACAGGAAATAAAAAGAAGGAAGCAGAAGAATCACATGACTTTAAGCACCTTCTAAGTGCACAACACAAGGACAGATGGGAGAAATCTCTGCCAGCCAACAGAGCACATAGCAGTGCCAGTGTATTTCCGTATGTCTCTCCTGCTAATGCCTATGTAGAGGGTATTACAATCTAGCCTGTAGTATGTACTTGCTGAGGGCCTCAGAGCAGCAGCATTGCCTCATTTCAGACCCAGGAGTCTCTCCCAGTGGGTATGCAATGCCCGCTTTCTTGAACTGGTTGAAGATTTTTGGCAGTACACAAGTGTTTCCTCTTGGTTAGGCTCCATAAAAGCCTATGCATTTTCCAATGGTGCATCACATCCACTTCACCCTACCTGTTGCTGAACCAAACAACATGCATCAATCCTTTAGTACCTGGGTTTTCCAAAAGATGACCTACTTCACATGGGAAGAGACACACTAGTGACTTAAGGAATGTAATTCCACTGGTTTGAAAACAGTTCTTACTACTCACAGCATCAATGACTTCAATTTTGCATTGCCTAGCTTTTGAAAATTTTTCAAGTCTCATCATTTGTACAATACCAGTGGAAAAAAGTCTTGTGACTCTATCAGTCCATTTTATGTAACATGTTTGCAGTGAATGATTAAACAAAAAGATTATTGCTTAGTAAGTTTTGAGTAGTTGCCCAGAAATCATGCATGCAGAGCCAAATACTACCATTGATGTTTAAGCACTTTTAAAAGGATTAACTAAAGGAGCTGGTGCCAAAATTCATCCTTTGAATAGGGAGGTGTGCTTGTCATTGAAATGTCAATGGCAAACTCGACATTAATTTGAAACTTGACGCAAAATGCACAGGGAACTTCATTCTCCTGTTGCTTTAGATATCAGCACTAATGTACACTGAAGGATGAATCCGTGGTAACGAAACTAGGGATGACCGCGGTCCGGCCAAATGGCTTATATCTTTGCCAGTTCTCTTTGTGCTCCCTTTATGAAAGTCATAAAAATTCATGTGACCCTGTAGGCTGCTCAGGAATAATTTACATCTGTAATTCTATGAGTACTGTTCACAGAGATTTCATTATTTAAGTTGCAAGTGCTCCCTGAGTTGCTGATTCCTTAACAATTTTCAGATCAGGTACATCAAAAGTTCTGGTATAAATACTTGGGTAAACACTGTCACAGAAGAATTGACAAGGTTCCCTATTGCTCGGAAAACATAGGGGGTTTAGTGCCAGGTCACAAAGTGTTTGTGCAAAGCAAAACCAAAATGAACTATGAATGCCACCGCAGATTTTATAACTAATTACCTTTATTAAATGTTTTCGCAATTCGCTTAAGTCTAATGGAAGGTCTTGTCTGTACTTGAAAGTTAATTCTGACCAGGACAGAGTACATGTACATTGCAATAACTATTGCAGAATAACCCGAGTGTGAAAACTTGTTCTGGAATCAGTCTGCCCTGTTCTGCTTTAGATTAATCCACTCTGAAAGAAAGAACTTGGGATCTGAATTTGATGTTGTCTTTCACTGTTCTCTCTTTCCCTTTTCAGTAAGCTTTTTGACATACATCTAATTCAGCTCTGCAGTAAGGATAAAGGGAATAGCAGAAAAGAAGGGAGTCCTTCTGGAGAACGCTATTATTGATTAATTCCTGCTGATGCCCGTGAAATCTATAGCAAATGTTGTTAACTAATGATCTCTGAGTATCTGAGGCCTCTGCTTGTACCTTTAGGTTCAGAACTTCAGGACCGTGGTGCCCAAGACCCCTATGTAGCTTGCACAACAGGCTCTGTCTCAGTAACTCTGCAAGGGGTAAAGAGAGGATGAGCTTGGACACTAGAGCTGCACAAGCAATCCCCACGGCAGCCGATAGCATTACTTTTAGAAAGACCTATAGTCTCGTGCAAGATTTTGGTCGCCATACTCTTTTAGAGCCTTGAAGACACCAATGATGACACTAGCAATCAGTGGCTCTTTAGACAGCTTTTTACTCCTTTTGCCTGCAAGAGGGACAACCAGCATGCTCATTTCCAGTATCACATAGCAGGCCAGAACTGCTTACACGATGACTTTTAACCCTCATAGAATGGGATCATCAACCTCCTCCAAGGGGGCTCATAAAGTCAAAAGCGAAATACTCGCTCCTCTGCCTATGCAGCCACTTTTTCTACTGGGAATGTCTGGCACAACTGTTGAAGATAATACATATATAAAAAATAAAAATAATAAAAAATCAAAACAGTGGCAATGGATGACTCCAGATCACTCAAGGCACTCTGTGTTTCTTTTCCTTGGCTGTGGTTCCGACTGTCCCAAAAACTGGTGTTCTGAACAAAAGTGGTGTTTGTCTCCTAGCCTTCAGCTAGCTAGGCTGGAAGCCCAGTTTTCAGGACTGTGCTCTTGACCACGAAGCATACACCTGGGACCAGGATTTGATGTGATAATTTTAGGCTGGCTACTACCAGATCAAAACCACTATGGCCATGAGCTACACGGAGCTGATTCAGTACAGATTCAGCTTATTAAATTTTGGGGGCAGAGAGAGAGGAAGTGTATTTTGACAGATGTTATTCCAGATGAGGCATAAACTGTCCTGCTGCGGATAGGGTAGAGTCTATAATCTCTATACGATGCGCTTTGGTGAATTTGATAGAAATTCAATCATTAAGTGTATTCATTTCATCTGTGACAAATCATGGCTCTAGGATGCTTCGGAGGTGAATAGAGCCAGTACCTGGTACTGGATGGTGTACCCTGAGGCTGGGGAGTTAGGTACCAGTCTCATACAGATACCCACCAGGGGCACTCATTTCTCTGGCAAAACTGCAACTATAAATCACTACAGCAGAACTTACGCGATCCTTGGATTCTGCTGCTGAAGAGTGCTGCTGGAGATGATACCCAAAGAGCCATTGAACATGCCAATGATGATGATTTTCAGCTTAAGAAAACAAAATTAGAAAAGTAAGAGACATGGTGTCTCCAGCAGGAGTGTCTCTAGGCTTCGGCAGCAGTATGAACTGAATGTAAAATGGCTGGCAGCAAATAATGCATTTTAAGATACTGAAAACTTCAGTGTGTGACAACAATTACAATACTTAACTAGGCATATTAACACTTGAAACCCTATGTGGCTTGGGTAGGGAGACATTGGAATAAATTTCAAGCAACCTATATGTGCTATCTTTTATCTCACATGGTGGTATCCAGCCAGAGCATGATACAGACTGAGCTCAGGGACATGGAATAACTGCAAGAGGTCTTCTACTGGTCTTCCACTAATTTGTAACATAAAGCAGGATCAATCTAAAAGAGACAAGGTGTTTCAGATTAGGAGAGACTATCTACATTGCTTATGACTGCTGCAGGGAAATGTCTTGATATCTATCCTGCACTAATTCCTTGCCTCCATGAACTGTTCTTTTTTAAAATGCTTGAGAAGCACATTTGCTCAGCAATTTGTGCATTTCAAAGGTCTGGACCAATCTTGTAGAACAAGAGAGGCAGAGAAGAGTGTGCATGTCCATCCTGAAACACGCATGTAAATATTGGAGCCGCACAGAGCTTTCCACACAAAAGGACGTATCAAGCTTCTGCTTGCTCATCAGCTCTATTAAGCAAGACAGCTCTTAAATTTGTTAGAATGGACCATATTCCCATTGGCACTTCTGGCTTCAGTGAAGTTATGCAAGTCACAACAGCCTTGGATCAGTATCTTTATTCATGTGCCTGCATTCACAATCTCACGCATTCAAACTACTGAATGAAACAAAGAGTGTGAATTTACAGACTGCTTTTACCCCCAAAGTGCATAGATAGCCTGAAGTACAAACCTACCCTCCATCGGTTTCCACCAGCTTACATACTCTGAGGCCATGCTATCTTGCACTAATATACCATAAAAAGGAAGTATCAACACAAATTAAACAAGATGGTGGAAAGACTTAGCAGGTTGGTTTGTAAACAAGCATTGTGCTGGCTCCACTTCAGCCTTAGCATTAATTTCTAGTTAAATAAGCAATTGTAAGTGTCTGAGAAATTATGTTTACCATTCATCTGGAAAAAGGAATCGCCCTTTGCACCCCACATGCCATCAGAGACTTCCACTGCATTCACATTGCCTTACTCATCCATCACACCTCCTCCTGTCTTGGCAGCAGTGACCAACCTGCAGCGAAGCAGCCACCCACAAGGCTTTTGGGCAACGAAGCTCCAGGAACTGATCCCCAGAGTCCTCCTCCTGCCCACAACAGAATCTCGTTTCCTCCACTGTGGACAGTCATATTCTTGAAGGGAAGAACTCAGGGCAGAATTCACAATGGCACTGAAGGAGATACCTAGTTTGTATGTCAATTTTTAGGGTCTTTTTATTTATGAACAGAACAGAACAGGAAAGGAACAGGGAAAGGAACAGGGAAAGGAAAGGAACAGGGAAAGGAACAGGGAAAGGAACAGGGAAAGGAAAGGAAAGGAAAGGAAAGGAAAGGAAAGGAAAGGAAAGGAAAGGAAAGGAAAGGAAAGGAAAGGAAAGGAAAGGAAAGGGAAGGAAAGGAAAGGAAAGGGAAGGGAAGGGAAGGGAAGGGAAGGGAAGGGAAGGGAAGGGAAGGGAAGGGAAGGGAAGGGAAGGGAAGGGAAGGGAAGGGAAGGGAAGGGAAGGGAAGGGAAGGGGAAGGGAAGGGAAGGGAAGGGAAGGGAAGGGAAGGGAAGGGAAGGGAAGGGAAGGGAAGGGAAGGGAAGGGAAGGGAAGGGAAGGGAAGGGAAGGGAAGGGAAGGGAAGGGAAGGGAAGGGAAGGGAAGGGAAGGGAAGGGAAGGGAAGGGAAGGGAAGGGAAGGGAAGGGAAGGGAAGGGAAGGGAAGGGAAGGGAAGGGAAGGGAAGGGAAGGGAAGGGAACAGGTACCAGCTGTACTATCATGTGAAAAATGGCTATTTTTAATAGTCATTTTGCAACACCGCTCTATTCAGCTAGCTCACAGCAGCTCAAAACCTTTCAAGCACTCATTTTTTTCCCCCGGTTTTCTGATGCTCAGTGTAATATACAGCAAGCAACCTCTACTTTTTCCAGAAATGTATATATTTGATATCAAAGTTTAAGAACCTCTACTTCCCTTTTCACCTTCAAACACCTATATGCTGATTTTGAGCATGCTTAAATACCTGGGTACAAGGCAGTTAACCTGAACTGAAAATTGAGTTTCAGCAGATTGTTTAAACTACACAAAACCCCTGTGTTAGATGCTGTACAAACACTGCGGTCTAGTGTAGTTCGAAATAATCCCCTCTCCAAATTCATCATGAGTAAAATAAGGAAAGGTAAGATTATGGCTAATCCTCAAAAGGTACCATGTTCTTTGGCTGAGAAAGGCTTCACTGTAAAATTATTTGGTTTGTAAGTATAATTTTTATCATGCATGACCATTCTGTAAAATCTAATTGGTTCATTCTTTGTCAAACACAAATGATCAAAAACTATGAGCTAAGACCTCCAATAATCAGTAGCTTTTCTAAAAAATTAGTACCATATTGGAATATTTATTTGTCTTTTACTCTCAGGATATGTTCAATGGCTTTCAGTGAAGCCACTTCAGAAACCATCTTTTAGAAAAAATCATCCTGCTTCATGGACATGGTCAAAGTAAAAATTTCTGGTGAAACACACTTTCAAGGAACACATCTAAAACCATTAAGTTTAAAATAAACTTCTGGGTGAAGAACTCCTCCAATACACATTGCTTCATCTGTTAAACTGCTATTGCATGGACCTACTATCAACTTGGGAGAGGAAAAATACCCTTAAGGGGCCATAGCATTAGGCTCGCTTTATTTCTACTTCTTCTGAGATTGAAAATATAAGCTTAAAGTCCTTCTGCAATTGTCAGTCTGACTTTACATGGGAATTTACAAGTTAGTCCAGGAACAATTTTTTTTAAAATACTTAGATGAATCCAAGTCTCAGAAAAATGTGGATCTCAATGCAAACTTTGTTGGTTGAGTCCACGTTTAATTTTGCTATAAAGCAACTTATGCAATCGGATAACCTGCTTACTGTGTTAGTTGAAGCACCTTCATCAAAGGCTTTCATAGGACGTGATATAACATCCTAGTAGGCTTATAGAATTAGTGACCGTGCATTGACTGCGTGACAGGAACAACGTTGTACTGGAAGATAAAGAGGATATTTTCTAAGCTCTGGGTAAGTATGTGACTTCAATGTTTTTATACTGCAAAGGCCCCAGGCACAGGGAAAACAAACATGAAAGGATGTGCAAGAAACACTACACATCATTTGAATTCCCCAAAAATAATGCAGGAATCATTTTTTTTCAAGCACATATTACACAGTTAGTAACATCTGAAACAAGCAGTCTGAAATGACTGACATTGCTCTTTGTTTTTCCTCTCCCCAATTCACATTTTCTTGAAACCTCTTGGGACTGCAAGGACTCAGTGACTTGCCTGTGCCCTGCAGAAGCAATAAGTTTTTGACCCCGCTCATTCGTTTGCAAGAATTTAATGGAATGTGTAATCACAAAAGCTGACTCTTTTCCCAGGCTATGTATGATTCAGGCTACCCAGAGGGCAGAGGGAGCAGTGGCCAGCAGGTACAGCCTTTAGAGGTGGTGAGAGCAGGACTTAAACAGAATCCCCATAAACTATCATTTAGTTGGTTTGCTGCATTTAGCTATTGCAGGTTTCTTTGTTTGATGTTTAATTTCTTACTGAACCTTGAGCGACCTGGTAGGACATATGACATCAACCGTGAGTAATCATTTGTTTATAGTTAGTTACTGTTAACACTACCAGGTAGCTTAGTCAATAATAATAAAAAAGGCAAAAGTGCTAAATAAATACTCTTTATCTGTATTTAAAGGGTGTCCGTTTTTGTGTCTCTGATGACTAAGGAAATTAATAAGCAGTGCAGGAAAGGTTGACATTATTGTGGAGCAGAGCTATAAATACATAAATAAATTACTATATATGGGTTTCTATCAAGACATGTTTTGTATTGACTGCTTGTCTTGCTGCTAAATTGCCCCTGTTTTGTCATATTTACTCCATAACTGCCCTGCAGCAATTTTTGACTCTGATCTCTCCCTCTTTCTCCTTCCTTTTTTAAAACAAACATCCGAATGCAGCTCTTCTTATGGTGGGTCCTGAGGTACAGAACTACCTTCTGCTGATATCCAGCTCATCTTTCCAGTCCCAGTTTCCAAACACCACCGACATCATCTATCTATCTACTCCAAGCTTTATTTACTGTGACCAATGTTAACTCCAATTCCTTTCTCAGTTGTGCCTCCAGCATAACTGCCTTTGTTTTCCAGCTCTTTCAAGTAAATACTGCAGTTTAGCTGGAGGTTACAGGCATGGTGTAGGCCTGAATGTATTAATAAATCAAATCAGGTAATCCTACCTGTCTTTTCTGGTCCTTTGCTTTTGTGAATTTCCTTAGGGTCTGTCAGTATAATATTAAGTGGCTGCATGTCACTATTGAATTGCTTTATTTACTTTCATTGAAAGTTTTTGGGGAACTGCCATTTTGGTATTTAGTTGTATAGCACCTAGAACTTCAAAAGCCTGGTCCAGGCTTATGGCTCCTACAACAATTGACTGTTACCAAAATACAAAGTGTAATCATGGGTAAATGGCAATCTCTGTACTACACTGGCAAAGCATGATCAGTGCTTTGGTCATGGATACCAAAATAAAAAGAAGAGGTGGTTTTAGAGGCTGGCATGGCATACACATACAAATAACATGGTTTATTAGATTCTATCACTTGCATAGCATGTCTGCACGTCTCCTGCAAGACCAATTCAGTACTGTTTGCACTGCACTAGATTGGATGTACATTACAAGGAGACAGTCAAACTTTAAAGCACTTAAAAGAGAATTACTGTAATTTGGTTCAGGTTAGCTAAAACAGCCTGGTTTTAAGGTAGGGAAGCTTCATTCACTCTTTATTCAGAATCATAGTGGGTCTGCATACAAATATACCCAGGAATTTTCCCAGATACATGGGAACACTGGTAGCAGCAGGACACTACACTATTTCCAGGTACTAGGAACGCACTTATCAGGAGACTAAAAGTCCATGGCTTGCCTGAAAAGAATCAAATAAAGAGTTCCACACAGTACAGGCAGAGGTACATCAACAACCCTTATGCAGAAACAAACTGCCAATAAAGTTTCTGATCAAAACAGTTCCAAACCCATGCAACAGGTTCCAGGGCCATGGAGGCATGTGAAATTGAGATGTGGTGAGAAGGAGTGACTACAAAAATCCTATTCTGTGCAGGAGTCTTAGTGTGAGAGACCAACCCCTCTATCTGTCTTATTCTAAATTACTAGGCTGGAACTACACTGGGTCTGTTTAATGAATAGATTTTGCTTCAGAAATTGTTTTTTCAAACCAAACACATTTGTTTGAACTATCAGTTTCAACGGTTTTGACTAGATTTTGCAAGTCCAGTGTACATAAGAGAGAAAAACTTAAATACAGAGACTGACCTTTCCACTCTGCAAGCAGAGATTTCAACAAAGTCTTGTCTGATTAGAGATTTCAGAAGATTTCAAAAGTTTTGAAAGCCCTGGAGGTATTTGTGAAACAAAATCTGTTTTTTTATGGCTTGTACCAATGTCGACAGGCACTGAGGGGCAGAGCAGGACCTGGCACTCCAGCTGATCCAGCATGCTGTGCTGACTCAGAAGCATAGCTGGAGACTAATAGGACTCTGGCTTACACAGACTAACAGTTGATAGAGTCTTTCGGCCACCCTTTAGTGTTGTCTATTTTCTTGTCAAATGGAAAGTGAGACTTCCTAGCTAATCTTATTACTGCCCCGTTACTATCTATGCCTGCATTATTTATTTCCGACGCACTGTGCAATAGCACTGTAAATCTCATGCTAGAATCTTTCCCCTATGCTTGTATCAGACAACTGTACACAAACTCTTGTCTTACATAGAATAATGCAGCTGATGCAGTGGAGGAGATAGACATGAATCAAAGATGGCACCAAGGGGGGTTTCACTTGCAATGAACTATGTTCCACTTAGAGATTTCCGTAGAAGCAAAGAACATAGATTGAAGATAGTCCCTCAAAGACCTGCTTTCTGACATACAATAGATGGAAAGCAAGCGTGCAGTAGTTTAATCAAAAGAATGTTCAAATTGATTAAGACTGTATCAGAAAGAGGGCTTCATCATTTCTATACTCAGTTTTACCTGAGTGTAAACTGCTGGAACAACATAGATTCAACCCGAGAGACCACGAAATACTGTTACCCAAAGTGAAGCATTTCCAAAATATTCATGCAGGTTCCAGAGTCTGTCCTGCTGCCAAAGTAATTTAAATTTAAGGCATTAACTTTATTTAAAAATATCTCTCTGCTTTGGAGAGGAGTTTGGAGCCAGCTGCCCTCCCTCTCAGCATATGTAAGTGATAATGGCAGGTGAATATGTACTATACAGTAGCTTCATATTTCTCCCATTAGGATCCATGTCACTTTCTATTTTTGAGAGCTGAGTGAGTGTTTACTAGGCTACGCTTCATCCCCCTCCTTCCCCTGTACCATAACCTTGTAACCCAAGACACTGGTGGTGGTATTGGGTTTGCAGTGCTCTGACCTTTTGTCCCTCCACTGGTTTTATCCTGCGATGGCTGCCGCTTGGGTTACACCCATAACCTTTCATGGCATGCCTGGTGAACTTCCCAGCAGAAGCAGGAGAGGACCATGCCTCACCTCAACTCAAATAGCGGCAAGTCGAAGCCGGGTCCCCCTTAGTCTGGGATGGTGTTAGATCTTTCTGAAATTGCCTTGGATACTCACGGGGCCATGAAGGGACTTACCATTGAAGCCTTTGGGTGATTGATCCACAGGTGACCCAGGGACCGAATTCACATTCTGGGCCCCTTTCTCCAGGCCTTATTCAGGCACAATACTTAGTGAATTTCTTAGGTATTTTGCCTAGTAAAGACAGAAGAATCAAGATACTTGTGGAATCTATCACATATATTTAACATGAAAAAGCAATTCCTTACCCACCATGCCACTGTACATCACCCACCCACACACACCCAACCCTCAAAAGACATCCACAGAAGGAGAGACATGACAAATGAGAAGGCGTTTGAATTATTTTGTCGTACCCATCTGGAGGATCTCCACCTAAAGCCTCTGGGAGTTTTACCTGTGTGCCAATTGTGAGATCAAACTGGAAACAAATCACTGACTGCCACTGTTTGGTGGCCTGGTTCACAGAATAAAAAAAAAACTCGTTGGAGGCTGGACAGTTGCTGCCATTTGTTAGTTAGTTAGGCTTGGGTCTTTTTTATTTATTTGAAATCTTTCAGCCTATCTGAAAGTAAAACACTAGATTTGTACCCTTTCTCCTGATTTCTGATGTGCAACTGGATTCGTGTTTCTATATCCCCCTCATTTCACTTCCAAAAGGTTTTGTTTTCTATTTATTTCAATCTTCTGTGACTATCCCAATCTGGAATATTAAACTTTGTGTTCCTTTTCCTATGCAACAACTCACGGGGGTGAACACAGTTCTCAGAAAAAGATCGAGAAAGTTCCTATCACCCAGCTAAGAAAGCATTATTTTGAGTCTCCTCTTTGCATAACATTTGAGTTAATTTTGGCTTTGACATACTGTAAAACTGTGCCTTATTGAATACCTGGTTGCTTCTCAAAAGGATAGTTCCACTTCCTCTGACTGCTGGCCGCATCTTCCCACCTTTCCCCTTGACCAGCACAGGCACTCATCTGACACTATGGAACACCAGGTCAGGAAGCTTAGCCGGCAGAAAATTAATCACTCTTTTCATGGTTTAGTTTTTTGCTGTTTTGGTTTGAACAAACTCACTGAGGGTTCAGAAAAATGCAGATTTAAACTAAAAAAAAAAAAAAAAGCAGCCCACTGTTAGATGGTTCAGTCATTTTCTGAAACTTTACTTCTACCATTTGCCAAAAGTAGAGTTTTATCTGGTATGACTAGAAATCCTTCTATCTTGCCTCTTTATCAGACTGTGGTCTTTTACATTAGCCCCAGATTTTGACAGTTCTGGAAAGCTGAGTGGACAAGACTTGGATTCCTTCTAGCACATATCTCCACACCCTGCTCTCCCTCCGCTTCCCAAACACATTCAGTTATACTCAAGGCAACACCAATTTTGAATTTCTTTTACACATAATTTACTAAGAAGAAAAAGAGACCTATTTTGCCTTTCAGGTATTTTAATGAGTTGCTAATACTTTTCCCAAGCAACATTTTTTGCTTTCAATCATTAGCCTTCTTTTTTATTCAGCCCTTCTTTAAGGAATTTAAAGTCCCTTTCCATGAAGCCGTAGACTATCAGAGGACACTTGAAATACAGCCAACTGCTATTTTCCCTACATGTCATAATCCTATTTTATAGCACTTCATTTTTTTAATGTTGATGCACAAAGAGTTTATACTTATTCATAGAGAAGACTCATTTGCTTTGATTAAGTATTCATAAGAGTAACTGGTGACCATTCTAGTACCTCCAGAGACCAAAACATGTTCTTCCCCAAATCACTAGAAAATAGTTGGCAGCAGGGGAAGCACACTGACAAGACCTTGCTGATTTATGCTAGCTTCCCAGTTGAGCCGTCATACCGAGGTTGCTGTAAGAAGTAACAGACCTGTACATTGAATCCTTGGTTTGTCTGCCTGACCTGCCAGTTAACTGGTAGTTAACAGTTAATGCATTTCCCAACAGTGTTCTGTGATAAAGGAACATGCTCATGGTTTCATAATGCATATTTCATTGCAGGTGCTGTCTCCAGCAGTTAAAACTCTGTCTTCCACTATTTACAACAAGGTTATAAAGCTTCACTGATTTTCATGCTTTGGAAAAGAGTAGCTAATATATTGTACAAATCGCAAGCCTTTTACCCACGTATGTGACTTCTTTAGAGCTCAAAGTATCATCCTTGATAACGATGAGAAGTGCTGGCCTGGCTGTTGCATGTCTGATAAGTGTGCACAAAACAGCTGAGGGAATTAACAAACCAAGGGCAAAAGGCAAAGATCATCCATGGGATTAAGGTAGACAGTGATCCTCCCTGAAACATGCTATTTGACCATTTCATTTTGAAAAGGCAATATGACTTTGAAGCCCTAACAGTATTTTCCATAGAGCTGAAAAGTAAGGATGACAGATGTCCCACTAGCTCACTATCTACTGTCACAGCAAATATAGTTTTCTTGTCACCACCTACAAATCCCAGGATATGACTGCCTTTCCTCCCTCCCTCCTGTCTATCCCTCCGTGTCTAACTCCACATTTCCTCACCCCACCTGCTCTGCCAGAGCTCCCATCAGCTTCCCTCACAATCGCTGCTGCTGAGTCGCTTATGAGCAGCAGGAGTTTCCTGAGCTCATCTGCAAAGTCCCTATCCTTCTTTTAATGGCTTATTACTGTCACACTACTAACTGCAAGCAACTGAACGTACTTCATCTTTCTACAAAATAAAAGAAGGAAAGAATGAGTTTCTCGGGTAAATCCCAAGATGAATGATGTTGCAGGGAAATCTCACATTTGGTCAGGATTTCACTGACACACACTGCTGATTATTATTGCTATCAATGGGAATCTGCATAAGGATCTAACTTGTCTTGCAAAGCTTAAAACAGGGCAAGGAGATAACAACAAAATGAAGCTCATAAAAAAAACTAGAAGAAAATCATTACAATAGTGACAGAGGTCATTCTGTCAACAGTCAGCATATTTTGGTATTGGACCTCAATTTTGCTTCCTACTGCTCTGGCCGGGAGGACTTTTCATACAGGGGCACTACATCTGGCCTAAAAACATTCTCCAGGCTCCAGCAATGATGTTCAGTGACATCAGGGTCCTTAAGACCTTAAGGCACAACTTTCCAAGACTCCCACACAGTCCATACATGCTCTTCACCTTCCCCACCCAATTTGTACCTTCCTTACACCCAGTTTGTCAAAAGGAAATTCTCAACCTCAACTGCTTTACTCACAAATGAAATGAAAGATGCAGGCTACGTCTACACAGCACAATGAAGATCCAGCTATCACCAAGTGACTTATCTTCAGGCCTCGAAGCAGCACAATATGGTGAACATTAGCACCTAAACTAACACCAACAATATATATCTGCATGACAGCAAGCTAATGCAGCTGTGCTGCTTCCAGCACTCCACCTAGCATCTCTGCATGTCCTTGTCTTGTGGTGTGTGGATACCTAATTCATGGCAGCATCCACCTTGTATCTCTGCACCATGTGAGACATACCTATCATTGCTGCTCCATGCATCTGAAACACGAGCGCAGGACTCCGTCTCAGTTGCCTAACCCTTCCTGAGCGTCTTTTACATCTTCCGCAGCACTAGAGGGGTGCACTTCTCTTCAAGCATCACCTCTAGTTATTAACACTCCTTGCTGAAAAGAACTTTCTTTTTAAGGAGCAGAAGGCAGATATCTTTGTATCCTCCTGCCCTTCCCCTGGGGTTTTATCATTCTCCTGTCTTGTCTGTTAGTTCCAGCAGATAAGACTGATCCAGCCAGTCAGCAGACTTTTTTGCTCATCTGTTCTGCTTCTGTCCTATACTGGATGTCCTCTTTGAGACTTGGGAGAACAATATGTTTTAGTGCCTGAACTGGCCAACTAAATATTTCAGTAATTAGGTTAAGTATCATCTGCCTTCCTGCAGATGTGTAATCCTTTTAGGAGTAGATTGACCCTTTGCACCTACAATATCAACAGTTACATAGAAAAATGGTATATACAGAAGCTATTCAAAATAACCCACATCCTCTGCTATCCTGGTGGTCACTCTTGGGTTTTACTGAGGGTGAATTGTAATCATATGAAAGATCTTGGACCAAGATAGTACACTTCCCACGTCTTTCCTTTCATCAGCAAAAGAAGTACTACATTAATAAGAAAAGTCAAAACCATGTATCCTTGTAGTCATCAAATAAGCATAGTGCAATCATATTTCTCAGACTGTCTGGCTTTAAAAGAAGTCTGTGTTCACAGGGTATAAAACATCCAACTCTCACAGACATAAATACCAACAATCTACCCAGAAGCAATTCCCAACAGGGAATTTTTCCACAGGTCCCTAGAGGGCAATGTATCTAAATAAAGCGCAGAGCAATGAGGCTCCAGGAGAAGATCAGCAAAGGACAGATCCTCCCAAACTACAAAAACAGGCAAGAATTAAACTTGGCAGATATTTCTCAAGGTGATAAGAGAATATGTCAAATGTACAGTGCAGGCAACTGCCTGAAATGTGTCAGAAACAACCTTCTGGCAGCAACCAAGAAGTTTCAGTTCCACCGTGTATGCAAGTCCACCTGAGACTTCAGGTTGGAGGGGTGGAGGCGGCAGTACCTGTGGAGGAAGAGCTCTCTCATCACCAGACTCCTCTTCCCTCCTTCCCTACCCAACTTACTGCAAGCTCAGCAATGCCATCCGTGGGTTTGCATAGCCAACACGATGAAACCCAATGTGAGTTTGCTCCTCACGTGAGTTTGCATTACCACAGAACAAGCAACGACCATATATTTGTAATAATAGTAACTTCAAAAAGTATACTCTGCAAGCAACTAGAAAATACAAATCTGAAATGGGAATCATCAAAGGCCATTAGTGTCAGAGGTTATGAGGAGATGGTAATGAGCATGGAGCTGCCTTAAAGCTCATATGTGAACCCACAGTGTGCTCCTTAGGACCAAAGGATGTTTCCTCAGTGCCCACATAGCACAAAACTGCCTATAATAAGTTTCTTCCAAGCCCCCACTATGAGACAGATAAACATGAGCAGGACAAGGGAGTCTCAGTTACAAAAAACCTTTAATAAAATCTTTTACAACCATGTTACATTATGGAGAAGCAGGTTTAAGTTACAGCAACCTCTTTTCGTCCGCTAATACTTAATCTCCACACAATTGCATTTCAGAAACAAACACAGGAGAATACATGGGACTTTTCATGCAGATATATTTTTTTTTCTGAATTCATTAGGGCAACACAGCAATCACTACCTGAATTTCAGAGCACAAATACGGTGCCACTGTATGCATCAGGGAAGTCTATAAGCGCTTCCCATACAACAGGAAAACCTTAAACATCTCCAAGCCTTTGGCAAAAGTGCTG
The DNA here is from genome assembly GCA_017639485.1 of Pluvialis apricaria. Classification (NCBI taxonomy): domain Eukaryota; kingdom Metazoa; phylum Chordata; class Aves; order Charadriiformes; family Charadriidae; genus Pluvialis; species Pluvialis apricaria. The sequence goes on along the minus strand of CM030010.1, from coordinate 59,079,059 downwards.
TATTTCTGGATGCCAGTCACAGCTGGGCCATGGTTGTCTGTACAGCAGGCCAAACCAAAACCCTGGCATCATGGGTGTTCACACCATAAAGAAGCTCGTGTCTCAGTGAGGAACAAAGTTTTGCAGCTTTAATCTGACTGTACTCCAAATGAACCCTTATTGAACGACTGATCCTTCTAACCCTGTGGGACAATTTTTCTTTAGGGATATTTTCCTCAGCCCAGGGAGTGAAAGAATCATCAACAATAATTGAACATCTCCCCTCCCCCCCCCCCCCCCCCCCGCAGTTAAGTACTAAATCATTAAATTCCTGCATTTTTTTTTCAGAAAGGATGAGCATACGCCTCCGACTGCACTGGAGCTGCGGTAACTTCATTGCCCTGGGGTGGTTTGCCTTGCTCTATGCAGAACCACTGCCTGTGGTGTCAGCACAAAGTGCAATAAAAAGCAAAAAGTGCTTTGTCTCCCAGATTATCTACCCATGGTCTGTGTGTTAGTACATTAGTCTTCCCAACCAAGACCGTCCAGCTGAGGAGAAAACTCCCTCTCTTGCTAAAGTGGCAGGATGTGACCGTGCAGGGACAGTGAGCAAGGTTACCTCGGGACAGGCAGCAGACCAAAAAACAGATTGCGTCAGCGTGGGAAAGGATTGGGCAGGAGCGGAGGGTGTGTTGGGGCAGGCTCCCAGGCAGAGAAAAGCTCAGAATAAACAGGGAGAAAGTCGCTGGCAGGGGGTTTGAATAAAGGCCTCGGAAAGGCAAAGAATAATGAGGGCACCAGCGCTAATGAGGGCACCAGTGCTTCCCTGCGAGCAGAAAGCTGGGGAGGAGGGTGGAGGGAAAGGAGAGGAAAGCTGGACGTGGAAAACTGTGGAAGAGTTGCAAAGAGAGCTTTAGAAAGCAAGTAATCTGAAACCTCAATCTATCGGAGATAAACAGTACAGTCGGTCAGGAATTTGGCGGTAGGGTTTCTTGTGATAAAATTTAATTAACGCAAAACCTACTGTGGGTGTAACCGAAGCGCCGAGGAGGCCTTTCGTGGATGAGGTGTGGCGGAAACAGAGGCTGCCCTTGCCCCAAGGAGCTTACAAATGACACTTGGGCGAGACGGAGCAGACGGGCAGCAGGAGGAGATGGGGAGGCACCGTTGGGCTGGTCCGAGCCCCGGAGCTGAACTCCTGTCCTCTGATTTCGGGGGCAGTTTTAAAGGAGGGTGTGCTTGGAAAAGAATAATGTGATATTTTGGCAGAAGTTTATGGGGCAGAAACAAAGGGGCTAACAGCAGCGGAAATACGACAGGGCTCCTTTGAAAATTTATCAAGGGAGAAAGTTTAGCACAATGGACAGATTGGAGAGAGCTGGGAGCAACCATTTCAATAATATATGAGATGTAAAGGAGGGTGAAGGAGACACCAGGAATGATCTTGCAGTGAAACAGCCTACATCTCAGGAAATGGAAGAGACAGAGCTTGCCAACAAACTAGTAAGCAGGAGGGGAAGTACTGTGCTTAAAGTATCAATAAAATGCTGCTGCAACCTTTTTTTTTTTTCTGCAGAAAGTCCCCGTTGACAAAAGCATTTAAAAAGTCATTGTTACCCTGAAAATATCTAGAATTAAAAAAATTATTGTAAAAACTCTAGTGAATGCTTGCTGCTGAACTGACAGTGCATAAAATGCTGTTGGTGGGATGCAGAACTGACAATTAGATCTAAATTTTATTCCTAGCTCTGCTATTAAGCTGCTACATAAATTTAAGCTAGTCGCTTTACTGTCTCAACATCCTATCTGTAAAAGGGGCATAAAACCAGCCATCTGTGTGGCAGACATCGATGCTTTGAAATGCTCAGATGCAAGCATCTGAAAAGGGTGTTGAAAGGGGCCTTTTCTACAGCTCACCTTCTTCCTCCTATTTTCATTTATCTTCCTTTCACTGTTGAAGAGACATCTACAGGACTTATTTGTAATAAGCTGTCATTTAAATTTCTACCCAAGCCAAACAAGAGGCTCTCGTTGCCTTAAAATACACTAGGGTGAAATCCGTATTAACTGAGGTAAAGGCATCTTATAGATTGCAGTATTCTATGGGGGCTGTATCAACACTTTTTCACATTATGCTTCAAGACACATGCCAGCAGGGAGAGCTCCAGGTTTTGGCGGGAATTTTTCTACAACCTTGTGGTAGTAAACTCACCCTACTTTATAACCATACACAGAAATCCTGGTGAAGTCCACGTGACTTTCTCTACCTCTGCAATCTCTCTTCTGACTTTTAATTTGACTTTATGGATATCAGTCATAATTTCAATACCACATCATTCTTATCGCCACACTTACTGTATATTAACCATTTAAATAGTCGGTGCCTTTTAGCCATTTAATTCCTTCCCCACCATCAGACATACAGTAGCTGTTTAATCAAAAGACTGAAGCTTTACTTTTTTATCTCTCTACATAAACACTGTAATTTTGAGTAATTCATACAACTTTGTAACACTCCAGATGTTTTCCCTTTCACGTATAAAGTCAGTGCATACATTTTTTTTTATACACACACACACTGACTTCTTAATTGATCTAGTCTGTATAAAGTGCTTTGAAATTTTTGGCTGGATGGTATCATAGAAGTGCAAGTTTGTTATCCTCTTGTATGCTTTTAAGCCCTGAAGTTTCAATTGGAAAATGAATTTAAGTGAAAGAAATCTAGAGAAAAGTCTTTCACATACTTGTACTTTAGCAACAAGAAAAATGGGTCCAAATATACTCACCACTGTAATATTTCATGTACATATTCATGTCCAAAGCAGCATGAGATTTCACTACGCTACTTTTAAAACCAGACTTGCCTTCCCAGCGTGAATAGCGTGGCAGGGACTGCCATCCAGTGGTGAACCAAGGGCTTAACAGAGGATTGAAACCGCAGATACATAAAATTAAAAGGTGTCAAGGCTGGAAAAGATTAAGAGTAGTAGCTAATAATGATGCTGGAACTACCGATGGTAGAAAGAATTTCTTTAGTCAGCTTCAGATATTATTTACAATGTTTAAGTAAAAGACATTTCTTTTCCAAATATAGCTGCACAAAGGTAATACTTTGTACTGACCATCCAAAGTAGGCAAAATGAGGCTTGTTCAGTCACAGCCTAGTAAACAAGCAGTGGTTAAACACAACTCTTAGGCACATCCGAAATGTTAAAAGCCTGATTTCCCTCTTTGCACCAGTCTGTGCCCATTGATTTCAGTGAAGTATACCATGGGTTTATCCAGGAGTTAGATGAGACAAGAAAATATTTAAGATCACAATGTGTTTCTACTGCCTTTGAAAACACTAGAGGGAAAAAACCTTCCTGCTTAGGCTATGAAACCAAATGACGTTTTAAATCTAGTTTGTTAATCATTTTGTTAAGTAGCAGTGGTTTTAAGCATTGTATGCCTTGTGTACCTTTAAAAAAGGTCTGATGGAACATTCCACTTCCCTGGTTTTATGAGCTTTCATATTTATTGCCTTGTCTACTGTGTATATGAATCTTGGTATTTGTGACAGATTTTTCTTAGTTTGTTCCATTGTGTACAGACCATATGTTGTCTATGCTCATAAAACACTCAGTAATTGTATGTGCAGAAAAAAAAAGCAGAGTTACTCACTAAGAAACTTAAGAACTTTCAGGTTACCCCTGCAGAGGTGTTTTTAAATCCAGCCCCAGGAAACAATTGCCTCCTTTTCTTAGAGTTGTGATGAAACTTTGGCAGGATTCTCAGATGTATTTGGCAGTTAACTTCTACTGATTTAAACAAAAATTATGTACCTGAATTCCATGAGGATCTTGGCTTGACTGCTGTTGATGTAGATTTTGGATACAGGAGTGCCTTGGTTGGCTCCCTAGTGTAATGCTTGGGGATCCAGTAGGATTTTTATTATTTTCAGGATGAGTCATGCAGGCAGCAGCACAACAGATGGTGCGGAGTGTAGAACAATAAAGACAAAGATATGAGACAGCTAAGAGAAAACTGGAACAGTCAAAGGAACAACCAGAAGATGAGAGAGGCTGAAAGGATGAAAGAAGCCAGGAGGTTGAGCTTTGCCACGGATAGCAGGAGCTAATGAAGTGTGGAGTCAGTGCAGGGTGAAGTAGCTCAGACAGTGGTCAGCAGGGAAAATTAAAGGACCCGTAGTCAGAGTAGAAGGAACAGAGGTAAGAAAGCCAAGAGGAGCAAGGCTGATGGATCGCCAAGCGGCTGGTGGGGCTAAGTGATGGATTTCAGTGTGATAAAAGAGAAAGTACCAGAGGAGGAAAAATAAGGAAGTGGAAGAGCTGAGGAGACTGATAAATAATACCCTTTGAAGGCTGAAATACCACAGCAGTTAGAAAGAGAGCAATCAAAACCAGCAGTGGTGTCCTGAAACTCAGAAGTCTAGAATGACAGCAAAGAAACAAGGGATGGCAGCTGCTGAAAGACAATAGTATAAATCCCTCAAAAAGAGCTCAGGCCAGCAGCAGGCCAGCAAAAGGAGATGAAACACAGTAGTTCAGAGCTGGTTTAACAACCAACTGTAGCAGACAGAGGCAGCCACGCTTGGGTAAAACACGAAAGTAGCTAAATTCCATGGGTCAGTGAAGCACAGTTCCTGAAAGGGGGGATCTGGAGAAGCCTGTGCAATTGAAAAGTGTATTAGTGTCTTACTGCTGCTCCAGCTCAGGGAAGGCAGAAACAGAGAGAAAGCTCCATCAGCAAAATATTTCCTAGAATTACCACAGGCTCCCTCCACCCACTCATCATCCTCTTCTAATACAGCAGCTATACTGACAGATGCCTAATTGTAACACATTTTAGGTGAAAGACTAACATGGAAATTAGAAAGGAAAAGGCCTTAAACGTTCATCGGTATATTTCTATTTTCGTTACCCCAACAGCTAATTCATTTTCTGGTTTGGCAGTAGGCAGTTAATGGAGCTACTTTCTGCTGTCATGTCTAGGTCACAGAACTACTTGATTTTTTCAGACTGAACCAAGGCCAGCAGGATTCTGTCCCACATCTGCCCCACAGGGATATTTTTAAAGGACAGATTTAGTTATTTACAAAGATCTTTCCATAACTGTTTTTAAAGACAGAGCGCGTTGGTGTTTGGAAGGTCAAAAGTTTTGTTCTCATCCATGGAATAATAAAGATGGGCAGCCACTGGAGGACACCTCAAGAAGCCCATCCATCACTCACCCCAAAACAAGGCCAGACATATCTTCAGAATTGAACAGGCATTTTTTTAGCCTGTTCTTAAAGCTGTGCACAGCAGAAATTCCATCACTGCCACAGACCATCTCATCCAGTAGTCAACTATTTTACCCTCAAAAATATTTTTCTAGTATTATCCCAACTCTTCCTTGCTGCTATTTAAGCTCTATCTACTAATGACGCAGAAAGGAAATTATTCCTTTCCTTTTCACACTTACTTTTATGTCTCATATACTTTGTAGTTAAAAGTTTTGCAAATATCTCAGTGTGATGTTGTATAACTGCGCAAAAGGCAAACACCCCCCTTCAGCTTGCAGTGCAGCGGAACCCAAAGACTTACTCTGAGGAATCCCACATTTTGTCAGTTATTTCGCTTGAGCAGCATTGGTATTTTGCACTTGTTCCTAGAAAGAATAAACCAGCCTACTTTTTTTAGGGCACTCTTTTTGATTTTTAAGATCATTATGCATCCTAATTCTGCCCTCCCAGCAGTCTCTGAGTTTTGCGATATCTGCTAATTTAGTAAGTAATCCCTACTCAATCTAGGTCACTGGGTGCTGAACAAAACTAGCCACAGGACAGACCTCAAAAATAAAGTATCTTGCCATTTCAATAGAAGGACATCAACTAATCAGTAAACACTCTGAAAATGGTTTTCAAATTACTTTGGCATCAAGCTTACAGTTGTTTCGGCTGAGCCAAGTTTCCATAACATGCAAGACAGTATCAAAAGATACAACCTAAACATCTGCTTTTCTTCTGTCGACGGGGCCCATAACTCTCATGTATGGCTTTTTCTTTATATGATTTATTCTTTAAAAATCCAAGTTGGCTACTCATCTTCTTGCCATCTTCTTCCAGGTGCTCAAAATGCTTCCCCCACCCCCAAAATTTTTTGTTCAGACTGAAGTTAAGCTTATTTTTTTATTATTCCCCATCCCTCACGCTCTCCATCTGCATTTAAAGATGAATGAGGTACAGGAAGGCTGAATATAGTGGATGTATTACCTATCATCCAGGAGCTGTCAGGAATAACTAAAAGTTCTGAAATCGTTTCAGCCTGTCTACTAAGTAACACAGAAAAAGTTTACTTTCATGGTTTACTCTAGAGAAAGACAACCAGTCTGAGCCCTTTCAAAAATTGTCTTTCCCTGTTCCCAGCTAACAGCATACAATTACCACTGACAACAAAGGGATACCAATCCCCACCTCAACATTGATCTTTGCAGTGAAAACTGATACAAAAAAAAAGAAGCAAATAACAAATGTCAGTCTTTTGCATGCATATGACAGCGGATGACACCATATTGATCTGATTTACTCACAGCTAAATACTATTTCTTGCAGCCTGCAGGTAGAACACTCTAAGAGCTTTGACATTTATAGAACCCATATGGGATAGTTACGTGATGAAGTGAAACTCCATCTTATACCGGAAGAACATTAGTAACTAAACTAATATCATTAAACAGGAGCTCGGAGAGTTGCCTTATAGATTCAAGACACAAGATATCAGAATGCAGTGCCTCGCATCTATATCACCGATTAAAACTTGGTGCAAGTCAGACATGCTTGACTCCCATTATAGTGCCACAGCTGTTGCTCTAAAACGAGCTCATGGTCTCAGTCCAGTTCTTAGCTGACAGGTATCCATGTCTAACAAAAAGGACACCAGCATAATTACTTCTTACCAAAGAAACTAAATCACCTAGAAACTCTCATATTTCTAGTAGCTGCTTCCCATGAAACTGTACCCTCTAAGAAGAGTTTGATACATTAGTTGTGTTTTTTGCTGTTACTGAAATCCAGATTTCTCCAATCATCAGCACAGCTGAAAGGCCTCAAAGCGACTGCAGAGCGTTACAAAATGTCCTCCTTCTAAGATTCTTACAATTCTTCTAATTACTTTCTTGTAATGGTTTCAACCCTCTTTAACCATGTTCTGGAAGAAAAATATTCTAAAGTAACTGCAAAGTTGAGAAGCAGCAATTAGAAATTCTAAAAATAGGCTAGAGCTATTGCTGCAACCCTTTTTGTGAGGAAAATCATAATGCTGAAGGAAAAATACAATCATCAGATTCACAAACGTGCAATACCAATTACTTTGACACAGGCATTGCTGTGCTGTAGGGAAACAGTTTCCATTGTATGTAGCATTTCCATGTGTGTCAGGAAAATAAATGAGAAATGCTGTCTTCCTTTTACCCACATTGGCTCCCTGTACTAGGAGCAGCAGAAGAAATTTAGGATTGTCTCAGTTTCCAAGACTGTAACTCTTAAGTCTAATATCTAATGCCTCCTAATTAATATATGAAGAACATCTATTTATGCATATAAAATAACAGGATCTGGAAATAGGTAGATTGTTGCAACCATATCAAGCAGTTTGCTGTGAACAAGTAGCCAGCTTTGCAAGTAGTTAACTGAAGCACTTTCAGCCTCCTAAGCAAAATTCCATTAAGCACAATATATTTAGAATTAAAATGCTGTAAATTAGTAAGAAAGTCTAATAGTGGCCCAAAGCCACACTGATCTTTACCAGCAAGAGTATTTACCAGTATCTCCTCAAAAAGCCTGAAGCGTCCTACTCCCTCCAAAAATTGTTTCAGTGGCACAGATCTTCCAAACATGTCTTGATTCTCAGAGAATTAAGGAAGGGGTCAGCAGAACTGCTACCTTGGGCTTCCAGAGGGCAGACTTTGGCCTGTTTAGGAGATTGGTTGACAGAGTCCCTTGGGAGGCAGTCCTGAAGGGCAAAGGAGTCCAGGAAGGCTGGACGTTCTTCAGGAAGGAAATCTTAAAAGTGCAGGAGCAGGCCATCCCCACGTGCCAAAAAATGAGCCGGCAGAGAAGACAACTGGTCTGGCTGAACAGAGAGTTTTAGCTGGAACGCAGGAAAAAACAGGCGAATTTCCGACATTTGGAAGAAGGGGCAGGCAACTTAGCAGGACTGCAAAGGTGTTGTGAGGTTATGCAGGGAGAAAATTAGAAGGGCCAAAGCCCAACTAGAACTTAATCTGGCTACTGCCATAAAAGACAATAAAAAGTGTTTCTATAAATACATTAACAACAAAAGGAGGGCTAAGGAGAACCTCCATCCTTTATTGGATGCGGGGGGAAACATAATGACAAAGGATGAGGAAAACGATGAGGTACTTAATGCCTTCTTTGCCTCAGTCTTTAATAGTAAGACCAGTTGTTCTGCAGGTACCCAGCCACCTGAGCTGGAAGACGAGGATAGGGAGCAGAATGAAGCCCTCACAATCCAAGGGGAAATGGTGAGGGACCTGCTACACCACTTAGACACACACAGGTCTATGGGGCTGGATGGGATCCACCCAAGGGTACTGAGGGAGTTGGTGGTGCTCACCAAGCTGCTTCCCATCATTAATCAGCAGTCCTGGCTAACTGGAGAGGTCCCAGTTGACTGGAGGTTAGCAAATGTGATGCCCATCTACAAGAAGGGCCAGAAGGAGGATCTGGGGAACTACAGGCCTGTTAGTGTGACCTTGGTGCTGGGGAAGGTTATGAAGCAGATTATCAAGTACCATCACATGGCATGTACAGGGCAACCTGGTGATCAGGCCTAGTCAGCATGGGTTTATGAAAGGCAGGTCCTGCTTGACTAACCTGATCTCTTTCTGTGACAAGGTGACCCCCTCAGTGGATGAGGGAAAGTCTGTGGATGTTGTCTACCTAGACTTTAGTAACTTTCCCACAGCATTCTCCTGGAGAAACTGGCTGCTCATGGCTTGGATGGGCGTACTCTTTGCTGGGTAAAAACCTGGCTGGATGGCCGGGCCCAAAGAGTTGTGGTGAATGGATTTAAATCCAGTTGGTGGCCGGTCACAAGTGGTGGTCCCCAGGGCTCAGTATTGGGGGCAGTTCTGTTTAATATCTTTATCAATGATCTGGATGAGGGGATCAATTGCACCCTCAGTAAGTTTGCAGACGACACCAAGTTAGGCAGGAGAGTTGATCTGCTTGAGGGTGCGAAGGCTTTACAGAGGGATCTGGACAGGCTGGATCAATGGGCTGATGCCAGTGGTATGAGGTTCAACAAGGCCAAGTCCAGGTCCTGCTCTTGGGTCACAACAACCCCATGCAGCGCTACAGGCTTGGGGAAGAGTGACTGGAAAGGTGCCTGGTGGAAATGGACCTGGGGGTGTTGGCTGACAGCCAGCTGAATATGAGCCAGCAGTGTGCCCAAGATGGCCAATAGCATCCCGGCCTGTATCAGAAATGGCATGGCCAGTACGACTAGGAAAGTGATCGTTCCCCTGTACTCAGCACTGGTGAGGCCGCATCTCTAACACTATGTTCACTTTTGGGCCCCTCACTACAAGAAAGACATTGAGGTGCTGGAGGATGTCCAGAGAAGGGCAACAAAGCTGGTGAGGGCTCTAGAGCACAAGCCTTATGAGGAGCAGCTGAGGGAACTGAGGTTGTTCAGCCTGGAGTAGAAGAGGCTGAGGGGAGACCTTATCACTCTCTACAACTACCTGAAAGGAGGTTGCAGTGAGGTGGGTGTCAGTCTCTTATCCCAAGTAACAGGCAACAGGACAAGAAGAAACAGCCTCAAGTTGCTCCAGGGAAGGTTAGTTTGGATATTAGGAAACACTTCTTCACCAAAAGGGTTGTCAAGCATTGGAAGCAGCTGCCCAGGGAAGTGGTTGAGTCACCAGAGGTATTCAAAAGACATGTAGATGTGCTGCTTAGGGACAAGTGATAGACTTGGCAATTGGAATCGATAACATTAAAGGTTTTTTGCAACCTAAATGATTCTATGGTTCTATGTTACGTTCCACAATTTGCAGAAGTCTGGAAAAAGTATTGGCGAAAAAAAAAAGGAAACCAGAATGTCTGGCCTTTTTTATCTAGAGGTATTTTTCAGCTTAACTCAATTAAGTATAAGATCACTTGGATTGTTAAGGGTTCATATACACATATACTAACCTTCAAAAGCTACACAGGTCATATATCTCTTCCTGACTATATTGACTAGGCATCATCACTCAGAGATTATACTGAAGCCTACGGAGGAGCCATGGATTCAGTATTTTCTCCAGCAAAACAGCCAGAAAATCAAGACCTCTACACTTCAACCTGACTCTCTTTGTTGCATCTGGAAGTAGGCCAAACTTCTGTTTTTAATTGTGGAAAGATGTGTTCATATAAGCTCTGCTTTACCTTTATCACAGTGCTTCCATTTTGTTTTTAATTTCCCACCCCACAATCTAGTTCAGTTTACCCCAGAAGATACAAACACCAAACACAGATGGATATTGTCACAAGTCAGAGGAAGTTTTCTCTCAGTCACTGAAATATTCCTATTACTATCCTAAACCCCTACAGCAGAGGCCACCTGCTGTTACCTATGAAGAACAGCAGACGTTTACAGAAAATACCAGCCTTTCTTTAACAGAAAACAGGATTCCTGTAACACATAGCAATACCTCTTCTTTGCAGTTTGACAGTGCTCAGCAGAAATCTTTCCTTGGGTGACCAAGAAGTCTCCAACCCACATCCAAAATGAACCAATCCCCAGTTGTGCATTCTCACATCTTCCTACCTAGCACGCTCCTAATTTCTGTGTGGTCTGTCTTCTGCTCTGCATTTGTTTCCCTGATTCTCTCTGTGCCTCATGCTTTGGCAGAGGATCACACCAGATCTAGTTCATAGCTTGTCACCGAAGAAATATAATGGATAATTTAACCTTGTTTGTTGCAGACAGAGTCATCATCTTAGTTTTACTCTCCCAAAACTATCTTCAACCTTGCAATTTTGTCTGCTTTATTTGTTCCAAATTACATCACCTAGCACGCAATTATAATCAAATGCATTTCATAGACAACAGGCATTCAACTATGCCATTAAATCTGCTGTTTAAGAGCATGCTCATTTAGAATCAGCTGCAAATTTGGAGGCTGAAGCTGAACTGCAGTGGGTCAAGTACTGAGCTGGAGGGATGTCAATTAGTGAAGTGTCTTTCTGGTTTGACTTCCCTCTCAGATGTATTAAAAAGTCGACTTACCCATCCAGTTATTTACTTACATAATATCAATACTCACCCTTGAAGGTTAGCACATGTCTCACCAAAACCAGAGTGACCAAAAGATAACCGCTTTAAAAAGACTGGAAACTTTGCAGTCATGAGCCTCATAAAACAGCTTAAGCTACCTTAAATCTTAATGACAAACACGCAACATGAGCAAATGCAGAAGTCACATTGCATGTAAGAATGAGGGAATGGAACTGACACATCCTGAGGGCAGATGATTAACAGCCAGCTCAGAAATTTGATTAAGTATGTGAACAGTAATCCTTACTTCACAATTACAGGAATAAACAACATCGCTCACTGACAATTATTATACAGACGAAAATAGTGCTTCAAACATATAGCTTGCAAACAAGACATTTATGGAGATTGAGAAGGATCTCTTCTGCCCCCAGAATGCAATACATTACTTCAATGAAACATGATGGTAACATTAAATCTTTTTAAATGAAGACAAAATAAGTTGCAGCCTTACCTCTCACGCAAAAAAAGCAGCAGCTTCAGAAGTAAGTTTTCTTCACTACTGGTAACATTATGTTATTTGGATACAGTATAAATTCATGGAAAATATGAGGTTTCTTGTCCCCGATACTTAAAAAAAGTCATTATCCAATAGTGACAAATAAAGCTGAAATTATGTGGTCATGGCATGGTATGGCATTTCAAGCCTGGATGTAGAACAGGCCACGCACACAAGAAAAAGCTTCAGAAACTGCACAGAATTCAAATAATTTTGTAGAAAATAATTTTTATTTGGCTTCTTTCATACACTTTTTCAAAAAGAAACGCACATTCATACAGTTTGCCTTTCCCAGTGCATGTCTCGATTTGCTCACATAAAGGCATTAGTATCAAGGCCAAAGGTGCCTTTGAAATAATTTTAGACATGTTGTATTTTGACTGTAAATCATCCAGAGTTACTGATTTTCTAATTATAACTTGGAAAGAAATGTTTCGGGTGTTTGTTCTCCAATTCACACATATAACTGTCCCACACAGGGAAGAGGAGACAGATCTGCAACAAAGAACTGTCAAGCCAATGGCTAATACTCATTTCAGGTAGAGCTAAAGACAGGTTCTCTATTTCATACTGAGTTGGGATATAAAAGAAAAACCCAGCCAGGGAACTTGCTCTTTTCAAAAGCTCTAAAACAGAAATGATAAAACATTGCTTCAAAACTACAAATCAGCCATTGGTAATGAGAGTTTGTTTGCAGAGAAAGCACTTCTTCCCCAGCTGTTTCTCACGGCCAGGTCTCTTTCCTGTTGATGGTGACTCTGGAATTTGTTTCTTGCTGCTTCTTCTTAAACAATTCATGAAGGGGAGTAAATTCAGCTCAGGCCTTCATACATCACAAGAGGTACTAACCCATCAAGTAGCCCCTACAGAAAAAAATATGTTAGAAAAAAAATGTTAGCAAACATACACAGCACTCCTCAAGAATCAAGAGACATATGGTCTCAAAAGAAAAATTTCAGACTGCCAAAAACTCTGCTGATCGAAGTTATTTAAAACAATAAATCCTGTCCAAGGTACAAACTGTCCGGCTTAACTACACGCTCTTTCCTCAGTTGATTTTCTTCAATGAACACTGAAAATGAATTAGCCCGTTCTTAATCCAGCTTCAGTAACTGTTTGGAATTTTTGAAGCCCGGATTACACCCTATGAAAGGTTCTTTATTTGCACCCTTTACACAAACTACCAGTGTTAAGCTTATTCACTATAACCCAGCGTTTTCTGGCACTCAACACAACTCTGGTTTCTTTTTCTCTTCCATTTCTCTGAAGCCCTGTTTCTTTAATGAGTTTAAGAGAGAGAACTGTTAAGACACGTGTACTCAATGAAGCAAGAAAATATACAGCAGCTCCCTCTCCAGCTACCTGCTGCCAGAGAACCCATCGCCTCTGTGTTATGAAACAAAATTTGTAACTACACTGCAGAAGTTAAAAAAAAAAAATGTTTAAGAAAGGAGGAATGACTGTCATTGTTAAGTCAACACCTCACGGAGCTACTCCAGAAATTAACTACCAGTACCTCACACCATCGGTTTCAGCTATTCTAAATGAAATACATGGATTGACGGACTGAGAAATAAAGGGGGATGGGGGGAATTGAAAATCCCGCATAGCCTGAAAGCTCCAGATCTTTCCTACTTTTTCATCTGTGAATACAGATGCATTACAGCGTCACATATATCATATGCTTCAATGTTATGTTCACTTTTCCAGCAAGAAAAAATAACCTGAGACATCATCTTTACCTAGGACTTCTGTGGATGTTTCTGAATACTCATTAATGCTGCCATCAGTTCTTCTAGTTATGATCTCTCATGTACACTGTCAGTATAAAGAACTCATTTGCCATTCTTCAAGTTCTTTGACGCTTGCTTTTTCCTCAAAGCCCTACCCTGTAATTGCTTTTACCTGACTAATACATACTCGATCTGCCTTAAAATTCATTTTAAGTCAGACTCACTAATCATATCTTCTGACATATCGGGAACTATCACCTTTTTTTATCCACAGCACAATCTTACAGTAGCTAGCCCCAAAAGCATCCCACCTCATTCAAGGTAGCTTGTTCCAACAAAGCACTGAAAAAGGCAAATTATAGCCAAGCTGCAGATCTTTAGCATACCTCATTGTATCTTCTGTCAGTCTTAAATTTAACATAGGCACACATGAGCCTATGTTAAGAGAAGAAAAGCTGAAAGAGTATTAAATCACTTACGGTAATTTCATCCTCATGAAAACTCTGGCCATGAAGAAGCTCAAAAGCACGCTGACAAATCCAATAAAGAGCAAAAGAAACCTGTTCAGCTTGGGGATATTTGGTGCATTGGATCGATCCAGAATTATGAATCCTAGGCCACCCATTGTGAAGAGGAAGCTGGATGCGAGCCCTTCCATAATATATTGCCCATTCACTCTAAAAGAAAAAAAAAGGGGAGGGGGGGGAGTGAAGAAGAGAGAGTCAGAAAAAGGTTAGTTTTAAAGACGCTATTTACATTTCAAACCCCATCTACTCAACCTGCTTTAGCTGTACAAATATCCAGGATGATTAAGTTTGATGGCTGGCTTGCTAACCAAAAGTAGGTATGGAAACTGATGTTATGCAATTACATCAAGGCTTTAATATGTAATTTACCTCTGGGACTGACAGTCTGCAAGACGACCAATCAAGCATACTGGTAGTTTTATACGTAAGAGTGTATACTAGCGGCTACCATGCAAGCTCATCAGTTTTCAGAAATATCTCCACAAAAGTAGCAGCTGGTTTCACAGATGACTTGAGGCATGGAACCACAACCCCTGGGCCAATGAGTTTTCCAAGTCTTATTTCCATCCCGACGTCTAGGCAGCAGTGCCTGAATCCTCATCTCGGTACAAATCCCACTCAAAGCACTATGTCAGTGCACAAAGCACATCTACTGTTTCCAGCACACAGCAAAAGCAGTTCTTCCCTGCAATGTGTTTTGCTACCGGCTCACTGAGCCTGCACACAACGATTGTGGGGACCCAGCCTGAAAGTGCCCCAACTCTTTGTCAGTCCACACGGATGGATTTCCTTCTTGCAAAGCTCAGATGGAGAGAGGTGAAGCCAAGATACAGCAAGAACATTGCACCTGGATCATGAGTCCTGCTTCCAACAGTCACTGGAGCCTTTTCTCTAGCCTTGTAATTAGCAATACTAGCAACCTCATAAAATTGGCACGGATGAAGCTACTGTGGATGCTAATACAGAAATGAAGATTATCATTATTGTCTCATATCCTGAAAAACATTAATTTTATCATCTTTCATGTTGTTTTCACTGACTTGTACTGAACTGCTATCAACTCCCTGCAGAAGCCCGATTCATCTACATCACAGCAATCCAAGCCAGTCCGAGACACACACTACGCCTAGTCCAAGTAAAATTCTGTATATAAGGCACGTCACACACTTCACAGATTCAAAGAACTCTTTTGGTATTTAACCAAAAATCATTATTTGTTTCCACATACATAAAAAACGCAGTTACAAATGTAAATTTAACTTTCTTCAGACCGATTTGTTACTAAGCAGCTTATTTTCTCTAGCTTATTTTCAGTAAGACAAGCAAAACTCGAAGACACTGTGTTCCCCACCCTCAGACACTAGAGTCCCAACTACACTAGTTTAAAAGGCCAGAACCAAAAGTTTCACAAATATTATGTATGCCGCTATGAAATATGACCAAATGTATCCTCATCCATTATAAAATTCAACTTTAATAGCAAGAGTTTGGAAGAAAAAGAAGCATTGCCAGCTTAAAACTTATTTCTTACCAGACTTCATTTTTAAAAGTTTTAGAAGGAGTGAGTTGTTCTATTTCCATTGATTTCAATGCTGCTTTTTTTGGTTTGGTTTTGTTTGGGTTTTTTTTTTTTCAAATATTTGCAAACCAAGGACTGGTACAGAACAGACCCTGCCTTGCACACTGAGCTCAAAAAAGCGTAGACGCGCAGCTCTGCGAGATGGGTTTATTCAGTCGTGCTTAGGCCCTTGCAGCACCTCGCTGGGGGGGGGCAGAGCCCTGCTCCCACCCTCCTACCTGTACGCCAAGAAGGCCACCGGCCTCTGGTGCCCGTGTTCGTCTGTCATCGACCCCACGCTGGGAGGCTCCACAATCACGTCGTAGATAATGCCTGCGGGGAGAGAAGCAAGCACCACCTTTGACTCGGAGCAGCACACAGCGGGAACCACCCTAACGCCGCAGGGACGCTCGGGAGTCGCCCGAGGTTCGCGTTTTACGACCGATGTGGAGCCGGACAAGGGGCCAGCAGCAGCAGCGGCTCTGCCACCCGGGAAAAGGGCCAGCAGCGCGCTCCACACAGGACGGGCCGCGCCGTAACCGGGGGGGAGGATGTCTCTCTGCCGCTGTGAGCGCCCCGCCACACCGGCCCCGGCCTCACCTCCGGTGATGAGGAAGTAGGACACCACCACCAGCGCGTAAACCGTCATGGCCGAGGGCATGTGCACCCAGCTCGGCCGCTTCAGCTTGATGTTGGGGCACTCGAGCACGGCGAAGGGCAGGCGGTACAGCGTCTCCATGGCGGCGGTGCGGACCGACGGACAACCGCGGCGGCCCTACTCCCAGCCCGGCTCGGCTCGGCTCCGCCGCGGCCGCCTTCCGCCAGCCGACACGAAGGCGGAAACGGAAATTGGCCTCCGTGTCCTGACAGGGGTAAACCAAGAAATTGAAAAAAAAAAAAAAAAGATCCAAACGAACCACCAGAAGTTACGCCCAGCCGGGAATGACCAACATAAAGCAGAAACGTTGTTTTTTTCTGCGCAAAATACATCTGGAAACGCAGACTGCTCGCCGGCGGGGGAATCGCTACGTCTTACTCACCTGCCAGGACCCAGCAGCCCTGACGTGTCGGTGCTGGGTAACGGCGAGGCGCTTGGGGCGGGGCCGGAGGGGCGGGGCCAGGCGCGCGGGCCCCGCCCCCGGGGCGGGCAGCCACGTGTCCGCCCCTGCCGGGTGCAGCCGCGCCGCGGCGCCGGCGGCCGCCGACACGGACACGGCCACGGCCACGCGTGTGCGCCGGCGGGCACAGCAGCGCTCGCCACCAGCCTCGCTTATGGAATACTCCCCGTGGGGAGGGGTAACGGCGGCCACCCAGCCTCCCACCCACCGCCCAGGACACCCGCACCCCCACCACAGACCCCAGACCTGCCCTGCAGCCGCCTGCTCCCAGAACGACTTTTCAAAACTTAAAAAATAAAACAAAATAAAAATCAAGAGCCTTATTACACTGGAACTACGGCTAATAACTGCGATTTTTCTGTCAGCAGATATTTATGACATTTCTCCCAATTATTCCAACAGTATTCTCCCTCCACCTCGCCTCCCTTCCAAAGGCCCCGAGGAAAACTCTAATTTCACAGCTTTTAATCAAACAAGAGCATTTGGGGTGCAGGTTAGACACGCCTGCCCTACTTTCTGCTTTAAAACCATTTTTCCAGCATGCCAAAGTCCTGAAGTTTGTACTAGCACAGTAAGGCAACAACTAATAAAATTTTAACCTTGTAAACTAACTATAGGAACAGCACCTAAAAATGTCAGGGTGCCACCCTTGGCCTTAGAACATCCTTTAATTAGCTACCGCCTCTGCAACAAGTTTTAGCACAACCCAAGCCGAGGAGAAAGAAACACTTCGTACTTAAAGCTACATGAGTTAGCTGCAACGTTTATCCCTTTTGAGAATATTGAGAGAATTATTTTAATGACTTGGGACACTGAAGAAACCGTTGGGGAGGCAGAGCTCCTTTCACCACGCATGGCGTGAAGTCAGTTACCCTGGACCACAGCCATCTCCTGTCATCGAACCCAGGAGGCACCACCAACCGCGCTGGAGTTAGCAGGCAGTTGACCCACAGTACCAGCCCGCTGACACCGACAGGGCAGGCCTTTCCATCAACTCGGTTTTCTGTGATCTGTTTTTTGGCTGACTGCACAGCCCGACAAGCTCCAGAGCTTGGCGTGGTGTGAACAGGAAGCATACTGTCAGGAGGAGGAACGTCTGGGCAGACTCAAGTCATCTCAGAAACCTCTTCCAACGGCACCCTCGCTGCTCCCAGTGAGTCTGCGCGCTCAGTAGTCATTTCACTTCTTATTCTGGTGGTTGAGCTCACTACTTTTTGAAAAAATAGTTATTTTTAAATCCCAAAGATTTTGTTAAAGATAGATACCCACCTCCTGTCATAATAAGTTCCAAAACTGACAGCTGGGGGTGAAGAATACCACTGCTCCCAAAGGTAATGCAAGAATTACCCCGAGTGTGTTAAAGCACTCCTGCTAGTGTGAGAGGCGCATTTACAGTTCTCTCTACACAACAGAAGAAAGCAAAGCAGCAAAACATGCCCATGTCCACCTTTTACATTACCTCACTGATAAAGACCCAACAGAACTTTGCTTCAAGTTTCAACATCAGAGGTCTAAATTGCTACTCTAAAACTTAATTCTGGAAGCTACGGAAGGTCTACCCACCAGAGCCCCAGAGCTCTGCTTGTATCGTACCTCTAACTACTGATCCAGGGAGCACCTAACAACAAACGAACAGGACAGCTGCAGCTTTCTTCCAGGAGATGCAGATGTAGCAGTATGTAACCATTTGGTGGATACAGCACTGGCTTCGAGAAGTCAGACAATTCCCCTCCACCCTCAGATTTGGGTAAAGCAACAGCAGTACATACTAGTAAAAAAAAAGTCTACCACAGGCCCATACTAGCTCGCCCCTTCTTTGCCTGACAATCTCTTCCAGTCTTTAGTCAGTCTCCCTTTGTTTGTTTTTTTGTTTCCAGATTCTCAACTTTCTCCTGGTGACATCATACACAGCTGCTGCCGTGAAAAAAAACTTGCATTGCTCAAAGTTACTCCAACCCCTCCCCAGGACTGTGAGACAGTCCTGTTTAACTGGACCGCCCTCCACCTGCTTGATTTCCCCGTGTGCCAGCAGCACAGAACACAGCCTCCCAACCCAAGGGTTTTGTTGCACCAAACCCCAATCCTGCATTATACAAGGTGTGAGAAGCGGCTCCTACCAGCTTTGACTAGCACGTGGAATGACAGGACACAAGAAAAGAGGAGCTTTCATTTATTGGACTGAAACTACAAATAGGTTCACTTTGACTTCTGGCTCTGTGCTTGTGCCTTCAACACTTTCACAACGATCTTCTGCTCCTCGATAAGAAAAGCTCGTTTGATCCTGGAACGGAAAAACAACAACTTTACTACATGCATCCACTTAAGTGAAAACACAAAAATAAGACAAAGTTACGGTCAGTTTTGCTGTCTCCAACATTCATTGCACATGTCATGTTTGTTCCACAATTACATAAAAAGAGAAGCCATCGATGCCAGCATCAAAAGACAAGGACAGTGGCATTCGATGAATGCAAAAGTTTGGGGAAGATGGCCTAGTGTGCCTGCAAATTTAGGACGAGTGGCTTGTAGGCAAGCAAGGTAATACCTGATGGCTGAAAACTGGAAAAACTACCACCTTCACTGACTTCAAAGGCAAAAAGCAAAACCCCTCACTGGCAAACTAATTTAGCTGTTCTTTAAGTCAGAATTGGTGTGACCAGATGTGGTCAGCTCTCTACCTCAGAGCTACAGAAAACTTTATGCGAGTCCAGTTATCAAAGCAAGAACAGTTCCCTGCTCAAGATTAAAACTCCTCCGCATATAAACAGAGAAACCCTGGCAGGTGGAGTCATGCCTAAATACGATTATTTCTGGAAGACATGTAGGCCACCATGCAGATGGACCTAAGTGACAGTACTCACACCAACAGCCTATCTGATGATTTCAAGTTAAAAGCACAAATACACCACACAGTCTTCTACCTTGAAACATTAAAATGACATTCCATACGCATTTGGTACACGTGGCTGCTGTCGCAGTACGCAAAACCTACCAAAGATGCCTAAACAGACACTGGAGAAAACCTGCCAATTACATGGAAGGAGGCGACTGTGTTTTTTGGTTTAGGCAGAATCAGAATAAGGCATACTCACGTATTAAAAACAACCTACCAAGCTCATAAAGTGTGTGGGAAAACACTCAGAAGAAAAATGGCTTTTAACACATAAAAGTTATGCTATGGATCTGCAGCTGTAGTGACCAGTCTTCAGTGGCACCTAATGCAATTTAACTTAGAACTCACAAGAAAAAGAAAGTGCTGGCATAATTTGCGCTATGGATGAAAAAACTGGCATTAGACTGCTGACTCCAGAGATCTGCTCTGATTATCATTCATAGCGATGACACTCTTTGTAATACATATTTTCTCCTCAAACTTGCCTGTTTTTGTCCTAGTATCTGCTGTGTTTTGGATTTGGTACAATAATAATGATAACATTCTTTTAGTTGTTGCTAAGTAATGCTTAATATTCATTCAAGGACTTTTTCAGCTTCCCACAGAAGCTGAGAGGGAGCACAGGCAGGACAAGCTGGCCAAGAGAATATTCCGCACCATAGACATCATGCTCAGTATATAAATGGGGGTTGGCCGGGGGGACAGGAATCCACAATTGCTGCTTGGGATGGGGTGGGCAACCGATCATCAGGTAGCGAGCAACTGTATTGCATCACTTATTTTCTATATTCTTTTATCCTTATTATTTTATTTCATTACTGTTCTATTAAACTGTCTCTATCTCAATACACGAGGTTTCCTTTTTTTCCTGAAGGAAACTTCAATGGGAGGGGAGAGGAGTGGTCCAGCTTCTCAGCTGGGGTTAACCACGACAAATTGGTACCCAATAAAATTGAATTCAGCGAGGCCCAGCAAAGGCCGCCTTAAACCTTAACCTAAAGATGCTTAACATGCAACCAAGTAATACCTTTGAATCCCAAAACACTACAAAACCGCCAAAATCTCAACTGATCTTACACTAGTAAGGTGAAAGAAGAAAAATCTTTACTATGGCGGCTGAATATAAAATAAAGATCTAGAATGAGCAGACTGTTTAGCACCTAAGCAACAGTGCAGTAAGAAATCATGAAGAAAAACTCTCTACAAAGCAGCTCCACATGCAGTAACTAGCTCAAATCCAAGAGGCAAAAACGGCACACATCACTGAATGTGCCCCATGCCCCCCTCCATTTTACTACACCAATGTCCTACAAGAATCCTCAAAATTTTCCCCACATGATGAAAACAGTGAGATGCAAAAATCTCATATGAAGTAACCTCAAGAATAAAGTAGACTTTCTGTAAGCTTACCTGTCGCGGACACACTTAGCACACATGGAACCACCATAGGCTCTGCTAACATGCTTCTTCGTTTTTGACAGCCTCATAAGAACTTTAGGACGCACAGCACGAACCTACAGACAGCAAAAATGAGAAGTGTGTCGTAAGACAGTAACTTTGGGAAACAGCCATATGAAGAAAATTCACTTTGATATTTTAAAAAAGCAGCACCACCTGAAGTTGATTATTCAACATGTAAAAAAGTGACTGAAGTCACAGTTTGTTGTACATGCCACCTTCAGCATTCCTAAGCTGATCTTTTCATTCTACCACAGGGCTTCACCGATAAATTCATCATTAAAAAGCTGTTTATAAAATAGACTGTTTTCCTAAGTATAGGAACTGCTCATAGATATTACTCAAGCATGCCCGTCACAGTTAAGAGCAACGGCGTTACACCAAGAATATATTTTGGAGAAAAATATCATACTAAAAACATTCATTCCTTTTTTCTAAAACTGAAAGTCAAACTTGGTTTATGTGGTTTTTTTAAATCCTACCTAATAGGTCCAATTTAGACTTTTAAACCTCCTACAGAATCACTTCAGTCTAACTCTAAAAATTTCAGCCAGTTACAACTTACAGAACAAGAAAGTTCAGATATAACAGCAATGAGAACCACTTACTCTTTAGGCTTTCAAAGCTGGTTTTACCAGTACAACATTCAATTAAGAACATTTTAAAGAACAAAGTTGTTCCAACAAGAATTCATCAAGAAACAGGCATATTACTTTAAAAGGCTCTTTTTACTGAAAAAAAAAATTACTGTAAAAAAAATGTTATGCCAGTAAGGCTAATACTTACACCACGAAGTCTTCCTGGGCATATACCACATGCCGACTTTGGTGCCTTCCCTACCTTCTTGGTGTAAAGGTAAACAATCCTGTTCCCGGGTGTTCGGGACCTAAATATAGCAGAAAAATACTCTGTTAATGTAACAATCAAAACTCAAACTTAGTTTTCTAAAAAATTAAGTTTTCTTAGAAACTACGTCTTACTTACAGTCTGGTCTTGTTGGAAGCTGTGTTGTAGGATAACCTACGGCGGTAGGTCAGGCGCTGAACCATTTTTTACACCTAAATTAGTCAAAAACAAAGCAGCAGTAGTTTAAGAGCTCAATGTCCACATGGACGCTCGCACATCACAGCATCACCTGCACTGACGGACCAAGCTACATCTGCATCAGCAGCTACTCGTTTGGTACCAGTATTAACAAAAATAAAGCATTTCCTCATCAATGACAGCCACTACAACTACATAAAAAATAAAAATAAATAACAAAACACGTGACAGTGGATGGAATGTGATTTACAATGAAGATTCACCCAAACTAATTTCAACGCAGTTCAACGTCCTGGTCTTGCCTGTACGATGTCACGCTCCCCTAGAAAACTGTTTAAAGCTTTACCAGCTTCGTGTTTTCTCGCCAACGCAAGCTTCGTTGGTGATGCTGAAAAACGAGCTGGAGTGAACACAGCACCGTCCCCTCCCACCCCATCGGAGGGCAAACCGAACTAGTCACACTCCAGGCCCCGACCGGAGCCTTCACCGGGCCCAGCACGACGCCCCGAGGGCGGCGACGCCCGCAGCACCCCGCTCCCGCAGGGCCGGCAACGCAGCAACGCCCCCGCTGCAGGCGCCGCCCGCCTTCGTAGCCCCTCAGGGCAGCCTCCCGCCGCCGGGGCCACCGTTCCTCGGGCGCTGGGCCGGGGGCAGGCGGGGCACAGCGCCGCAGCCCCGGGCTCCGGCTCGCTGCGGCCCAGGAGACGCGGGCCCCTCTCGGGAACCCCGCCGCGGAGGCCTGTGGAGGCCCGGCCCCTCCGCCGCGCAGCTCTGCCCCCACCGCCGGCCCGAGCGCGGGCAGCAGCGCCGCCCGCCCCTCACCGCAGCCCCCCCCGGCCCACTGGCCGCCCCCACCGCCCGCCGGGCCGCGGATGGGGGCGGATGGGCGCCAACGGCCCTCAGCCGCCCTCCGCCATACCTGGCGCCGCCGGACCCGGAAGAGGAAGCGGAAACGCCCAGGTCAATGCTGAAATAGTTGCGCGCTGGAACCCGGAAGGAATAGTAGCGCTTGCGCGCTGTAGCCCGTCTCCGGGACGCATGGGGCAGGGAGCCGCCATGTTGTACGGAAGCGGAGGCGCAAGTGTGGCGCCATGTTGTACGGCTGGGGCGGGACGGGGCGCCGCTCAGCGGCAGGAGTGGGGGCAGCCCTGGGCGAGGCCAGCGGAGGTGGTGGGAGGTGGAGGGAGGTGGAGGAGGTGGTGGGAAGTGATGGAGGTGGTGGGGGAGGTGATGGAGGTGGAGGGGACAGTGGGGACGGTGGAGGTAGTGGAGGTGATGGGAGGTGATGGAGGTGGTGCGGTAGGTGATAGAGATAGTAGAGCTGGTGGTTGAGGTGATGGAGGTGGTGGAGCTGGTGGGGGTGGTGGAGGTGATGGAGGTGGCAGAGGTGGTGGGAAGTGGTGGGGGTTGTAGAGCCGGGGGTGACGTGGTAAAGCGCAACAAAATCCGCTCTGCTGCAGATGCTTCACTTTTCCCAGGGGTCCTACGCACGTGCTCTCTCCCCACGCACACACTTTTTTTACTTTTTGTATGTTTTACTGAAAAGCTTATCTTTCTAGAACGCCAGCTTCTTTCCTTAGAAAGAGCATTTTGTTCTTTATTACGGTGGTTACGTAGTTGTAGGCCCATGAGCCATTTCCCCGTCTGCTGTTCTAAGCTCTAAATTACAAATCACCCCTGCATGCTTTTCCACACCAAACCGGTGTGGAAACTGTGTGTTCTAACACAAAACTTACACGGGCAGGAAGCTGGTCCCCCCTTGAAGGGTCCCCCACCTCTTCCCCTACCGTCGTCCTCTGTGGGGGAGAGGTTTGCACCTTCCCTCTTTTTCCCAGTGTTCAAGTTGTTCAAGAATCCCGTGCCTGAAGCACCCAAGGGCTCTCCTTGCCTCTCCCTTCCTCTGGAGACACCCTCGCTACCCCCCACCGCCCGCCTTCCTGGCCCCTGCGCCCGCCGGACTTGCTGATCCCGAAATGGGGCTCTGTGGAGAACAACAAATTCCAACACTTGCCTATCGCCTCCTCGCAGCGCCGGCAGCTGCACGGGGACACTCTTGGGCAGAAGTTCCTCTTGCCTGTTCAGCAAGGTGTGCACTCTCTGTCACATGTGCCAGGGCAGGCGCTCAGGCAGGAAGATGAAGGTATAAAGCTTTCCCTGCTGGTCAGGTCAAAGGTCCACCTGACCCAAAAATCCCATTTCCAAGCCATAGGTACCTAGGAAAAGCACAGGGGAAACAGGCCATGGAGAGTCAGTCTTTCCCTCACTACGCTTTCCCCGCGTTCAGCAGTCAGCACCTTAGACACTTTCCTGAGCCGGGTGGTGTTTTCTGACTTTCATATTTAATAGCTTCTGGTAGATCCCCGAGAAAAGAAAAGAAAGGAAACAGCAAGAGCTAAGGGAGTGTGAGATGGCTTGTCAACAGCCAGAAACAATGTCCAGTGGTGCCAGACCTGCTAAATCTGCAGTTATTAAAAAATAATCACATAAAAGCCACCCCTATCATCCCCTTGTAATTGCATTAAGTACTGCTTTCACAGGAGCCCCACTGGATTACGTTTCTTCTCCCAGAAGTTTGTTTCAGCTCCCGTCCCCCACATGCAGGTCCGTGACAAGCCGAGAAGCACACTGACAAGCCGAGCTGGCCCCTCTCTCCGAAATCAGCAGCTGGCTGGCGATAGGAAGGCTCACGCTACCTGTTTGCGGCCTCCCTAACGGATCCTGCTCCCGCCCCGCTGCGTGGCATTGACGCGTTGAAGACCAAGAGATTTTAAAGCACAGGTTTCCATCCTGTCTGCTCCCCAGCCTCTGCTCTGGTGGTGGCCCCGCTTTGCCACACTAAGTCCACCCCCTGCTTCTCGCAGCGCACGTCAACGCGTTGTGGCCACTGCCGCAATTGATGCTGACTTGTACGGGCAACGTCTTCGCATAACGTCCATGGGACACGGCCACCTGGAGGGAGCGTGGGATTGGGCCCAGTGGCTGTAAGCCCTGAACCGCTCTTGTGCGCCGCTGGCCTGAGCAATGTTCTGCAGCCATAACCAGGGACCTGCGCGTTAAACATGTAGGATGCCGCTGCCATCGTTAGCGGCTTCAGCTTTGCTTTTGGAGAGTGGCGGGTGCTCAGAAAGCTTTGATGTGTGCTCCTGGCCTTATTTACGGGCTTGTAACTCGCAGTTCGTTGTACTGCATCCTCCCTGTTTTCGATCTATAATTATTATTTTGGTTAATTATGGACTCTTTTTAAGTGCAAATTATGGTCACCAGATTTTTTCTAATTCATGAAAGAAGAGAAAATGTATATGAACTAGATTTTAGGGTATATTTAAAATAGGAGCATATTTCAGACAACAAGTAAATTTCAGAGCAATTAGAGTATTTAATATGAACTTTCTAGGCCCAGAACCCTAAGGGGAATAAGAAAGCCAATTAAATTAGATTAAATAATCGTGCCTAAATATAAAAGTGTAACAGAATCCAATTGTTAAAGAACAACACTATTAAATTATGATGGAATAGTTTAGATGTTGTCAATGCAACAGGTTACTATTCTATTATTGAACAACAGTATCAATATTTTTCTGAACTTACCCGATTTGGGCTCTAAACTTAACTGGTCTAAATCTTAGGACCTGTCAATTAAATTCCAGCGGTTTACTTCTGCTGATGCACTGGCCTAGTTTTTCAAACATTTTCCGTTTATTTTGTAAGAGGAACAGGGCTGTCAGCCAAACGGCTCGCCAGAGCAACTAGAAACGTTAGCTTTATGACAACTGGTTTAATGCTATCTAATGTGGGGATAAGATTTGAAGCAGGAGCTCACTAAGCCCATTTTGTACAGATTAGTGCTAGTCAAGTGATTCTCTCATGTCCTCTGCGGCTCCTACCTCTTCACAGGACCGAACTGTCTCTTTTGGGAGCAGTTACTTTCTGTGTCCGACATGTCTCATTAACTCTTTCTGTACTTTCTTCTTTCCTTGAATACAACAAAGGGGACGGATTAGCAAACGCACAACCCATCGACTTGGAAAAGTAACAGTGGCATCCTATAAAATCCATTTTTTCTCTACCTAGGATGTCAGTGGAAGTGTAGGGCCTGAGGATGTGGGCTTTTTTCCTTAAGAAAACTGGAGGTTGGATTCCAGGGTGTATTCGCTTATTGGTAGCGTATAATTGGAAACCTCTTTTCCACCAGAGATGACTAGGAAGATAATCATATCTGATAGAAGATTAGTAATGTGATGCATTTTGCACTGCCAGCAAGTTGTCACCGTATCCTGTTTACTGCACCAGAAGAATGCTTTGTTCACAGTTTAAGACCAGTTCTTGATACATTGATCATCCTTGCTTTCTTTTACACATGGTCCTCTCCTTAACTCTCTTTCTGAAAGTCCCTATCTGTGTGCACAACTGTTCACTTGGTCACATGGGAATTTCTGTCAGAGTGAGAGCAAGACTGCCCAAATGAGTAAGGCTTGATAATCCCATCTGGAACCCCTAAAAAGCATCCCCCTTTACTTTCCTACCCTCCTGTCCCACTTGCAAGGATCTCCCAGGTGCCATGAGGACTCCGCTGCTCCATCAGCCTCTCTTCAGGGACCCTTCTAGGGCAGCCCTGCACCATAAGATTCAATTAAAAAATGAGAGATTGTTTTCACTCGTATTCACTTGCTGTCCTACTGACCCAGGCTGGCAAATTCTAAGAGGCATGGGAAGGAAAGCGAGCCTATGTGCAAGCACATACTGGCTACTGCAGAGAGGAAAAAAAAGTGATAGCTGAGGGATATACTGCTCCCATTGAGCTGCAGCCACAATAGCATTTCTGTGAACAGTGGATAGACACGTGTTTTAGAAATGTCTCATTGAAATCAGAATCCAACCTCAGGTGCTGCTTGGATACAATCAGCAGGATTACGTCTGTAAATGAGGGAAGGAAGCGAGAGGCCTTGGAAAAGAACTAGCAACTGCCAGAAAGGAAAGAAAGAAGAGGTCCTATGGTCCATTGTCTCTCCACAGCTAATTTTTTTCTTAAAAATCCCATTCCCTTTCCTCGTTAACTATGTGGCATGTATTACAGTCTTATTATACTCATTTATATCAACATAACCTTCCACAACACGGACCTGTGCAAATTATGTTATGAGAAACTGTAGTTCATTTCCATTTCAGTGGAGCTTGTTAAACAAGCAAAATTATTTTGTAGCAAAGGGAAAAACAATTTAGTGGAATGCACTCCTAGCATAGGAAGTACATAACATCGTATTTGGGTTGAAACTTTTTCTGTCAGAAATGTCATAACCCCGTAAGAAAGAGAATTAAAATCCCGTTATTTTAATTTACATCTAGCCACGAGATAAGTAAAGTTATCATTGAAATTCTAATTAAATAGGATGATTGACTAAGGTAGGACATCAAAGAAGAGAAGTGAATATGATAAGTCAAAGTCTTATTAATTAGTCCGCGTGGAAGAAATTCCAGGGACGTCAAGCTGAGGCTGCTGCAAGGAGAAAAAAAGCAGACAAGAAAATGTGTGTTTCTTTGAAGTTAGGAACTGAGATAGTGATGGAGGTAATTGTGTCTGACTGGATCCAGTAATGAAGAGCCGTAAATCAGACCTAGGAATCGGAGGAAAGATTCTAGTAACGAATGTGGCTGCCCCCCTGCTGCGAAGAAACAGAATGCAGAGCTGACTAATTGACCCAGTCTATCTCCCAGTAGCTCTCTGTTATTATTTATTAATTTTTAATTTCTGAATTATTTACGTTCTGGGAAATTATTTTTGACAGCCTGTTAGGCGTGCCAAAGTTAATGGAGGATGAAAGGACCGGTACTAGAATTAGCAGGGATGTAGTCACAGGCTACTGAATTTAATGATTTTGGAAGGGAAAATTGATTTCACACAGCGTGTCACTTTATACTACTTTAGGGATACACCAGCTATTTGATTAATTGAGGAATAACCAACTCAAAGTATATTTGAAGTGTAAATGAATCACAGTGCTCAGCTGTTTATTTTTCCCCTTTTCTGATGAGAACACCGAGTTTGCCTAAAGTTGCTGATTAAAACCAATACAGGTAGGCCCCATACTCACACCTGCTTACTTTCTCCTGCCTTAGAAAAAAAAATAAAATAATAATCCCGCCATCTGGAGGAGACATGCAATCCTCCATCTCACTTGGGATGGAGTTCGTGCTTCCTACACAACGCCTAATTAAATAGGCTTTGTGTGCACTACCCCTCCCCCTGCGGAAAGTGTTTAAGACGGAGCAGGGTGCCAAGCCCGCGGGCAGCGCACGCAGCTGGGACAGGAATTCTGCGTGGTGGTGGCTCACAGCTGCTTTTCATCCAGTCCCCGTGATGAAGTAGGGGTCCCTGGCCTATGACATCTCCCATGTCGCTCCTCCTGGTGCAGTGGTGTTATGTCGGTCCACCCATCTACGGCGCGGAGCAATGGAAAAATAAAGAGGCTCTGCCCAGCTCTTCCAGGCTATGAAAACTGTATTTCATCCATAGTGTCAAATGCAAGCTAGATCCTGTCTGCTGCTCAGTCTAAGCCTTGTGGTCATCCAGGCATCAAGGGCACGGCGGCAATCTTTTCCCAGCCACGCGTATAATGCTGTAGGCAGCTCACACCTCCAGATAGACTCGTGCTGGAAACATCTCCAGAGCTGCCTGGGATCGTCACCTCGCTGCTCCTTCCCCCAACAGCAGTTGCCCAAAGGCGAGGGGGACGGCCACGTTTCTCCTGCCATACAGGGAGGATGTGATTCCCAGCGTCCTGCGCCTGGAATCAAAGGGACAAAGTGCCCTCACTGACACGGCTTCCTGTAGCAGACTTGGGTAAATCACTTCATTAATGGCAGCGTAATCAGCCATGCGGGCACCGATAGTGGTTACCGGGATTTTGGGTGTCCGTAATGCAATGTCTTCAGGTGGCTCCCCAACACCTCCACAATCTAGTTACCTGAGTGCTAGTCCTAACGGTCTAAGTCCAACTTTCCCAGCTTTAAAATCAGAGTAATTAATGTTACTATTTAATAAAATCTCAGGGATTCTGCAAAGAGAATTAGTGTGCAATTCTTTATTTGCAGAAGTTTTGGGAGAGTAGTAAACACCAAATACTAGGAGTAGCTGCTCCTTTCCACAGAGCCGTTTACCACAAGAAACGACTCAAAAACATCTGCCATAAATTGACATGGATCCCATGAACAGGTGGGAAAAGTATAGGCTAGATTCCATTTTGAGTCCAATAAACAACAAAACTCCTTCGAATTGAGTGAGAGGTTAAGAGTTGAAGGGTTCTGGTGTTTTGGATGTTTTGCTGTTGCTTTGTTCTTTAAAATAGGAAGGGCTACCTACCATGGCAAACCTTGAGCATACTGGGGTGAGGTAAAGAATAACGGAAGAGCAATCATGCATCAGTGTACCTTTAAAAAATACATCTGTGTTCATGATTTAAAGATACATGAAGAGGTAGAGGAAGGTTTTGCTGCTTAGGTTTTCTAAGGGGTTTATAATTCATTTAAACATCTCCCTAGGTTATTTTTCTGAGCACTTCGGGAGCACTAGGAACATTTCTTTGTGTTGCTTTACTGATGGGAACATGCAAGGCTAGCCTGGGCTTTCCTGTTACCTCTTGGATTATACCAGTGGCAATTAGCTATGCAAGGAGGATCAGCTACAACAGGATGTTAAAGGAGGTGTGTGACCTGTGGCCTCTGCTCCAGGGATTGCTACATTATCACTTTTTTCAGCATGTGCAGACTGGACTGGCTCCGAGAACAAAAGCCTGAAGCAAAAACTATTTTTCTGGGTCTCCTGAATCTGTGAGAGATCTTTGGTTTTATTTTGTGACTGTTATTAAAACTTTCTAAAGAAGAAATACTGTACATAATGTTGACAAAATACAAAATATGATCTTCAAGATTACACTTTTTGTTTGCAATAAAATTTTATCACTGAAACTACATGTGCTGCCATGCAATTCTAAAGAGTTCAATTCACCAGCAGCAGAATTGAGCATCCCAAACTTAATAGAAAATGTTTTATATATTTAGATGATGGCTTAAGAAACAGCAAGCCATATCTTCAGAAGTTACAGAACAATTAGGTGATTTATTGCCTACTTGAAGACCTGCCTTACAGTTTTAAAATGACCAATGGAAAACCAAATACCTTCTGCAGTACATGTAGAAGTTAACCCTAAAATAATTACATATAACA
Source organism: Pluvialis apricaria (assembly GCA_017639485.1). Taxonomy (NCBI): domain Eukaryota; kingdom Metazoa; phylum Chordata; class Aves; order Charadriiformes; family Charadriidae; genus Pluvialis; species Pluvialis apricaria. The sequence continues at coordinate 59,048,699 of CM030010.1, read as the reverse complement.
AATTCAACTAAGTATTTGGATGAAGATGATTTAGCGTGCTCTGCTATTCTGTACTGGAATGAATTCATTGCAGAGCTGGCTTCTCCTTATTTCAATATTAAAACAAAAGGGGTATGCTTGCAATGCAGCATCCTGGGAATTCAGCTCAGAAGTCCAATTAACAACAACTAATTCCCCATACTGCCTATTTACCCCTAAGAGTTGGCTAGATATAATAAGCCATGCATTTTGCATTTAAACTTTTAATGCCCAGAGGATAACAAAAATCTATCCTGATCACTTTTTATTTTCATCATATGAAGACAGAAGAAAGCATCCCTTCTTCCCCCTTCAGTTAAGTGTATCCATATCTCAGCACGAAGTCTATGAAAGGAGCCGTCTCCTGCCTTCTCCCCGTGCCTCCCTACCCTACCTCTCCATAAATGCCTTCCTTCTTCAAGGAGATGAGTGGGTAACAACCCCTTTGGATGTGTTTTCTGCATAGATAAGTAAATCTTAAAACCATGTAGAATTATTCACCTTCGAACGACAATCTACTGCTTATTCACTGGACCAAGTTTACTGCCCTTTAGACCGTCACACTATATTGTATGCAGTGTATACTCCCCTCATACTGGTTTTCACTACCGGAGATATCAAGGTAGTGCCCTGCTGTGAACATATTTTAAAAGCTATAACCATAACATACTGTAAATTGTAATGACCATGCTATAACATGCTAAAGACTAGGCAAAGATTTTCAATAATTAGAATGATGTTCTGCAGCTCAATTTTGCTTACAACGTAAGTCAGATTTGAACCAAATTCTCCAAAGGTAAAAGTCCAGGACATTACTACACACTTTAAATGCAAAAGGGAGATGAGCAGAGAGAGAAAGAGAGCGCGCGCAAATGTCATGTGAGGCTTTGGATATTCCTCACTAGGTACAACCTAAACTGTACATTAAAAATTAGGGACACATTAAAATATCTAGCTATCTGCCCAGGTATACTTTTACTGGTGTTTAACAGAAAAAATTAAGGCCTAGAGGTACCCATACACATCTGTATTTATGAAGTTTTGCAACAAAGGAATAATGCTGTACAACACGAGATCACCACTGTTGAAGGGAATTTGGAAGAAAAAGGAAGTGGTCTGAGAAGAAAACAACGGAGTATATTGAAAGGTAAAGCATATCACACTGCTTGATAGCATCACAAAACGTGACGCCGTGCTGAAAAAAAGGCCTGGATCAATGTTAGTTAGCTGTGCCTGCAGAGCACCAGGTTATGGTATAGAAAGCTGCCTACAAAATATTTCTGCAACACCGTACTTTGCCGTGCATGGCAAAAACCCCAGAAGGTGTTATTTTTTCATGAAGCTGCGATGAACTTGGCTTGTGCTTGGGATCAGACTGGCTGCTCCTTACGGGGGTTTCTGCGCTGCATATTTGCAGATTCAAGGCCAAATTTTGAGAGGGGCTCACAGCCAGCTTTCTAAGCGCTCAGCTGCCAAGCTGCGAGCCGGGCTTCTCACAGGTCCAGGAATCACAACGACTCAACGGGAACCGAGCTCTTATGAACACCCCAGACTAATTGGCTGACTCCTCTCAGCAGATATGCCCGTGACAGAAGTTAAGACAGCTGAATGCAGTACTTTTGACACACTCAGATGTGAACTTTAGTACCTGTCTGCACAGAGCTGGCAGGTGCAAGCAGGGGCCTCCTCCCAGCTTCTGGAGAGAAGTGTTGGCTGCATCTCGTTTTTGAGCAGACTTTCAGATTGCTCTGCACCCTCCTCCCCATGAGCAGCAAAAAGAGCAAAAGTCTGGAAGACTAATCCTGAAACAAGGCTCTGTGGAGAGCAAGACAAATCCCAAAACGGGGGTCTGGAGAGCAAGACAATACCTACATTTGTGTAACACCCCATGGTCAAACTTCCCGCTCACTGGGAAGCAGAGGACAGTGGCGCTAATGATTCTTTCCCTTCTGAAGCCTCTAGATTTTAAGTGCTTTGAGGAGATTGAAGGCAAGCATTAAATTTTGATTAAAGGGACACTGGCAACTTACATTAAGCTTAGAATTTAGGGGTTTGAAACAGGCAGGCATAGGTGGATGGGAGCTTGCATTTTGGGTGTAAATATTTCTTTGCAACAGGGCGAAGATAAGTATCTTATCTTTGAGCTGAGAACAGAAGGCACCAAAAATTAACTTGATTAGAACCAAAAGTAACATGGTCCACTCTTGTTTTGCTGCTGAGAGAGACAGAAAAGCAGATGGGAGATACCATGTAGCTTCCCAAATGTATTACAGCTCACCAGTTAAGTTTGGTGTGTGAGAAGCTAGTTGTTTGTTGTTTAATGTGGTTTTAACAGTGATAAAAAGCCATGCTAAAGTCCTGTTTTAAAGAACCGACGAGGGACTAGAGTGAAAGGAAAGGCTACTGCGGGTAAACTGGCACAGGGACTAAGCTGCACCAAGTAAATGCCTTTGCATCTGCTTTTACTTTATAGTGGATATATATAGAAGGTGAAGCTCTCTTGTGTTTATCGTATCGTCCACTGCAGCTAACAAGGGAGTAGCTAATTTCTTTCAATGATCAGAGAGATTTCCTGCAACTCATTTTGCCTATGATGGGAGCCGGATCCGAACCAAATTTTCCAAGGGGAGAGCCTGAAAGACAGTACCTCACTGTAGCTTTAAGGTACACTAACGCTATAGAAAGAGTATTACCCAGAAATGCTCTTTCTCAGAGGAACGGTGGGAATGTGAATCCAGATCTCCATTTGATAAAAAACAGCTTCCTGAACAAAGCTATGTTGATTTATAATAGCCAAACGTCTGACCCTCACATCCCAACAAGAATTAGCTGGAGCCACAGAAATCTTCTGCAGTAAAGATGTGGCTCGGTTTGGTCTTAGCTCAACCAAAAGCTGGGTTTCTGCTGCAGATTTCTCTGCTGTCTTTGCAATAGTCATTTGAACAAGCCTTCCAAGGGAACAGGCCAAAGAAATCAAAGGGAAAGGCAACAATAGCTGTGATTTTCTTTTTGTTCTTCACAGAACAGGAAAGAGCGAAGCAGACCTCAGATGACCAGCCCTGTGGCTTCAGATACATTTTGAGTGCAATGATAGCGCCTCCTGCCAGGGTCTATGCAGCAGGTGAGAGGTGCTTCCCAAAGCTGTTGCATCAAGCATATATGGTCTGTGACAGGAAGGATGAAATAAGGCCGTGCTACTGCACTGGAGATGGCAGAGTGTGGAAGAGCCCTGGAACACAAATTGAAAACTACTTGTTAAACAAGGTTAATTTGTTCTCCTTCCACAGTGTAAAATGGCTTCAAACACTTCTAAACTAGGTCATTTGACTGCTCAAGAAATACGTGGTGCCAGGCAGCTGTCTTGAGCAACAAGTTTATTGGAGAGTTTGATTGCATCCCAAAAGCATGCTAGATATTTCTGACCATATCAAAGAAAACTCAACTATATTATCGAGGCACACTAATGAGGTGGTTTGTTTAATTGAAATACTTTAAGTTTCCATGTAGTACAGCATGAAAAAATCATTATTTTCATTAGATGAGCTACTCGTTAGCTGGAAATCTAAGTTACAAAATATCACAGTGTGAGATAATAAATACATTGTAAAATGCATTAAATCCAGGTTATTAAAAGGAATTTCTATTTAAAATATATAGTCATGTAATTTAAGCATACTTCCTAGTATTAGGAATCAGGTTTGGTTCTTTGAAAAAAATAGCCCAACCCAAAGGACCTCATTGTGCTCTCATTTCAGTCACTGTCAAAACTCTGACTCATTATAGCCTAGATAAATGACTTGATTATTCTGTGTCACAATTCTGTAGTAATGGGATTTTGCTAGAAGTTCTGAGACTCACCTAAAGGGCCCAGTTTTGGCCTTGGATTCATCCCTGCTCTCTCTGTTGGATGCATTCATTAAGACCAAGTCAGGAAGCAATTTGTAATTTGTATTTTTAGGGGCAAATGTTTACCTAAAAGTGTAAGACTTGGAGAAGTTGTGAGTTTTATGTAAAAGCATGCATCTTCATGGGACCTGTCCCATGTCTTTGGTGAGATGTAGTTTAAGAACTGCAGTGATCTTCCCAAGAGGTTGCAATTTGAGTCCATGATGAGTTTGGTGAAACAGGAAAAATGGCTGGAAGTGACTTCTGGAGCTCATCCAGCCCAACCCCTCTGCTCAAAGCAGGGTCAGCTGAAGCAGTTTGCCCAGGACTGTGTTGAGCTGGGTTTTGAATATCTCTGGGGATGGCAACTCCACAACCTCTCTGAGCAACCTGTTCAGTGTTTGACCAACTTCATAGTAAATAAGTTTTATCTTATGTCTAAATTCATTTTCCTGTATTTCATTTTTTCCAGTATTTCTGGCTCTATGTTCTTTACTTCCCCTCACTCAGTATTTATACAGATTGATAAGATTCCCCTTGAGCCTTTTCTTCTTGAGACTAAAGGAGTTCAGGGTCCTAATTTGCACACCAAGAGCTCTTCCTGATCCTTAGCATTTAAACATTGATCTGAGATGAGGAGGAAATTGTATTTTGGTTACCGATTCACAGATCGCCTTGGTCCATGTGAAAAAAAGGAGTAATGTAAGACTCTGGTGCAACTATCGCTTTATGTAGTTTTACACTGGGGCCAAGTTTTAGCCTTCTTCCCTGCATGATACCCCCCCATCTTTTCTATATCTTAGAATAATGATGGTATTTTGTCCTCAATTCTTATATCAATGGTTCCTTCCTAACTTATTGCTATGCATACACCAAGGGATCTTCTGCCTCATCTCACTTGTGCTTTCTGTCTCTCTCCTCCCTTGCTGAGGGATTAGTCCACCAGCACTGTGAAGGTGTCCTTACGGCATTACTCTGTCACTAATCTAGCCGGCACAGGTCACCACGGTTGTGCAGAAGCAGCCCCAAGGTTTAGCAGCCAAATCTTAATTCCTGAGGAGTCCTGGGCATGCATTCAGGTTGCCTCCACATGTTGGCATCCAGTGATGTTGATACATCTTCACAGCTATTGCTCTCCCTGCCAGCCAGAGTCAAGTCAGCGATGCTGAACGGTGCCACCAAGAGCACACGGACATGGCAGGACATGCAGCAGGACTGCTGAAAGATCCCCTTAGCCAGCAAGCCAGCCAGCAATTCAGGAGAGCGTACAGATTACAGATGGTGCAATAATCTCACAACTGGCCAAATTTGGAGCCTAAGCAATACTTATATGGAGATGAGCATACATTAAAGGCTGCCAATGTGACAGCAGAGAGGGCCAATACAGAGGCTTGCCCAGAAATGGGCACGCTGCCCCCACATAGCCACCTGCTGAGATCATTCCTGCCAGAAATGCAAGTAATCCTGGTAAGGCAGGTGCCTGGGGGGATCAAGTCCTCAGTCAAAAACAAACAAAAAAAAATAAATGCAAAAACCCAAGCCCAGGCCACCTTCATACACCTGGCAAGAGCCCCTGTGCAGTCAGCCTGCTGACTGTAAGCTCTGGAGGTTGGAGCGCAAGGGATGAGAGCTGCACCCCACGGTCCTGGCTCTTCCCTCAGTTATGAAAACAGACTTTTCTTCCTTTGTGGAGACAAAGTTGCACATCTTTGAGTAATCTCTTGCTCCTCTCATTTTTTGTGGGTTTTGTTAAACATTTTTAGAAGCCTTTCCTTTTTTTTTTCCTATTGGGGCCAACAGGGATGCGGCTTGCAGATTAGTACTACTGTTAGCTGTCTTTAATAGGGCTTTTCTTATCCCATTTAAGTAGAATAAAGAAGCTTCATTTGTTAGCTTAAAAAAAATCAAGACTTTAATTCTTGATCATTGCTCCCAAGAGAACCCAGTTGGAGTTCTCTCATCATCACTGATCAAGTCTGAACTTTTTTTGTTTGCTATTCAATTTCATTTGCTTTCATCATTTCAGAGCACTAACAGGCTTTCAGCCCCGCTGAAACAGAGGATGGGGCTTCAACTATATTGCGGTGAAGTCCCTGTAGCAATGGAAAACTGCTACATAGCATTTAGCTATGTATTCTCCCTTCCATAAAACCTGCATTTACATTGAATTAAAATTCACTTGCTGACTATTTTAATCATAATAATAAATACTCCATATGGCTCTTTCTTCTTTTATACTATTTATTTGTGGTAGAGAGACTGTCAGTCAATTTCTCTGATTTCAGACCAGAGAGATATTTTACGTCAGACTAGTGTAGAAATCTTTCTGATTATTAAACTGCTGTAGATCATCACCTGGATCCACTGCTAAAATTATATCCATGGAATTAAGCTTGTTTATGCTACAGATAAACTTGTTCTGATTTTTTATAAATGGTGGTGAGTTTTTTTTTCTTAAGAGATCCCAAGGATGAGTTTGCAAGGGGGATCGGCATAGAGCCCAAGTCTGCAAAGCAGTCTCCCAGTTAGCGTACAATCCATCCAGGATTTCTCTGGTTGCTTGTGTTGACCACCTCCTAAGTGAGGAGATGCCCAAGTGGACTTTTTATGAGTAAAATCTTTCCTAGGTTTGCTCTGTGAGTGCTCCTGGAGGGTGAATGTTGCCCAGGCTGTTAGCCCCTGCATAGAGAGAAAGCTGTTGTGATAAACTGATCAAGTCGAAGTCACTGTTGGACCATTCCCAATAAAAGCAAGGCAAAGTCTATCTAACAGCTATTATTTTTGTTCTTCAGGGTCCTTGTAATTTTCTCTATGGGCAAAATCCCAGTTTCCAGAGAGGGCCTCAGTAAGACAGTGAGGCCCTGAAGTAGTCTATCTGCTCAGCCTCTGCTGGTTTTCAGCTTAGTTCCTATGCTCAGGGTGCTCACCTGTGTTTGTAGGCTTCTCCTAGGTGTTTCATGGCTCAGATGCTCGAAGAAAGTCATCAGCATTGGTTTTAGGGGCACTAAAGAGGTATATCTGGCAGAAACAATACAAAATACATGTTACTTCAACCACAGCTGGCAGAGAGACAGAGACTCTCTGCTGAAGACTCAAAGGCAGGAGCACACCCAGCAGGTAGTCCTTTGCCACACGAAAACAGGCACACTGCTCCTTCCAATGAGGAGCAGTATACGGCTCCACCTCAGTCCAGCTGACACTACCCAAATGGCCCAGCTTTTCCTTGCTCAAGGTCTGCAGCCAGCTTGTGGTTTCTCCTCGGAGGGCTGGGCTGTGGGAAGAGAGCTCTCTGCACCTTGCCAGTGCATGAGAACAGCTGCAGTTTGAAACATATAAATACTTTTTTACCCCAAGCAGTTTCCAATTAATGTGCAGATGGAAACCACATAGATGGTCTTGTGGGAGAGAACCCGTTCTTGGCAAAGGATGGATTCTTGATTTTATGAAATGCCATAAGAGCTCTAGTAGCAGAGTGCCTTGTTTTTTAAGATCCAGCTCCAGTTCAGGGAGCTCAGATTTGTACCAAAGGACTCATGTTGCCGGAATGTAAGCCTGTCATTTCATGGAACTGAGATGCAGAAGATAGTCAGGAAAATCCAACTTCTGCAAAAATTACACCATTTTGTATGGTGTACAAAAATGTTAGGTCATGCAGTTTACCAGCGTGAATGCCCTACCATCCCTTGCATAGCTGAAAGTGCTACACACTTCTGAATATCAACGTTTTTATTTTGAAAGGGCAAGAGGAGAATCCTAGTTTTAGGCACTTTGTATTTAAACATTTCAGACTTTAATTTTTTCTCAAATTTCCCCATCTGTAAACCAAAACCAAATTCAATCTTTGCTTGTGCATTGTGATTTTTGAGATAATTACCTGCACATAATTACTTCACAAATAATTACTTTGTAAACAATTACTTGTCAAGCCTTTAGAGATCTTCAGATGATAAGTGGTAGAAAGATACAGGACACGATAATCTTTTCTGTCTTTTTTCTCTTAGCATCATGATAACTTGTTCTGTTCCTCTACATTTTTCCACAAATATTGCCAAAGAAGGAGAGATATTGCCAAGGAATCACATTGCCAGACAGTGTTTTTAAAGTCAAGAGGCAGATTTTCTTCTGAGATCTTTTTTTATTAGATAAATGCATTGTCATTCCAGTTTCTAAGCATGACTAGTACAGCTAATTGCTCTTCCATCCACTGAAATGTGAGCTGCTCATGTCAGGGTGAAAGCAAAAGGCCTTTGCAATATTGTACGTGGAATATATTGTCTGTGGAACCTACAGGGCAGGTTCTACCTGGCATCATCATGTCCCAGGTGGGTTATTTTGGGTTATCATAACTGGTCATTTATTAATTTGATAATTAATATAACAGGTTCTCCCTAAGAGTATCCAGGGGATTGGATGGTTAATCCATGAGAATCTTGCCTTCATGTATGGAACCTGCAAATAATGGAAACAATTAATATGTCAAAAAGCTTTGCAAATGAAAATGCATTCTGAACTGCACATATGAGATAAAAAAAGTTATGATTTTTGTGGTGATAAATTTCTAAACTGAACTGTATTGTGTTGTAAATAAACGCAGCTTAGATTTTCTTCTGCAGATGGATCCACCTTCAATAGAGGGCAGTAGAGGATGTAAATGTAACTTGATCTATTCACTTTGTTGTGTTCAGATCAATTCTCTGATATTCTTTTAACTGGCTTTAATATGGACCCTTTTATCTTAAAAAAGGAGGAAGTAAGAGTGTTGGCCATCTGGGAGACACACTGCCAACACCCAGATGTTAGCATCCTTCTGTACCATTTACTCGATCAACGCAACATCAAATTGTGCTGGGTGGGTGGGAGAGAGAAAGCATGGGAAGAAGAGAAGTTAGGGTTTTCCTGGAAGGGGAAGGCCTCTAGTCCTGTGCCTTCACAAGGGAAAAATCCTGGCATTGCTTCATGACTGCAGTCTATTAGCTCTTAGCAGCCCTGGGAAACAGCACTAAATTCTCTCAGTAAAGACAAATGAAAAGGTAGAAGCCTCCCTGCGCATATGTCAGTATAACTATTCTGCCAGACTTCAACTACCAAGAGGTTTTGCCTAAAGTGAACAAACTCTGGTGGCTTCAGACCCAGGTGTGAAGCCAAGTACCCCAGCTGGGCACTGGGAGGAGGCGGCGCTGCCCCTGGCACACAGGCGGGAGCTTTGGCAGCGATAGCCTTTGCCGGCCATTCAGGCCGGGCAGGGTGGCTGCTGTGCCAGAGCAGGGAGAGCAAGATGTTGAGACAAGGCCGGGAGAGGAAGCCAAAGCCCAACTGAAGGAAGTGCTGGGATGTCAAGGAGCTGAGGCACAGCCAAGGTGGGAAAGGCCAAGGTGGAGCAAAAGCAAAGCAAAGCTTTGAGCAGCCATCCAAATGTACTGAAGTTTAGATCTAAATACCATGCTGGAGACCCTGACTTTTGCTTGAAACTTTAAGCACCTTTGTGGGGTGGCTTTGGGACAAGTTAGGCTCTCTTGGGTACAAGGCTACACCTGTATATACGCATAGTTGCTTTATGATGCATATCACAAAAGTATAATTTGGTTCCAAGTGTTACAAATAGTACGGTCCTTTCCATGACATTCACTGGGCAATGCAATGATGGGATGTAAACACACTGGTAACATATGACACAAGCCTACCTTTTTGTACCTACCAAGCATGGATATGTTTGGCATCTCAGTGTCCTCTCCTCCACCTCCCAGCTCACCCCCCACAGCTTCATTCCCCACCTTGCTGGGGCCCTTCCCATCATCATTGTCTCAGATCTGCTGCTTTTTTTTGTTCTGCCACATGCAGCCCCAGTGCTGATGGGGCCACATTACCCTCTCTATACCGCGTCATTCCTGCTGTATCATCCCTGACTGTGCCATCTTTGGTTAGATCCCCACCACTCATAGCTAACCACCATGAAAGATCCAGGTCTTTAGGCTTTTTAATCAGCTATAGTAATTAAAGGCAGCTAGAGACCAGCTGGAGTTCTTACAATTCAACTGCACATAGAAGAAATGGCTAATAGTTTATTTATCCCTATGAGGTAAAACTCCTTTCTGTGCTCTATCTTGCTCAAACCTGATTTCTGTTCCATTTTTGTACCTCTGAATTTTGGTCATGGTGAAGCCTTATTTTTCAGAATTATGTACGAACTATGTATGTTCATACTGTGTTTCTCAAATATTCCTATGAGCAAAATGTATGAGAATTTGAATTAAAACTACTAAAATGCTTCTGCTGGCTTAGGAGATGTCAGCTGTATGAATGAGGTACATATTGTATCTTTCTGCATCGTCTTGTTCTCATAGAGAACAGCAGAGAGCAACTGAGGTAGCCCACAGTGCTACCTCAGTACAGGCTGTGTATTCAAGTTTACCTTCCTCGGTATTGACTGAGAAATGCAACAAGTCTACTCAAGTTGACAACAAAAAGCAAGAGTCTGCTCAAAGAAAACGATGCGGAGAAAGAGTCTGTTGTGAATTTGTACGGGGGAGTTCAAAGAATCTGAGGTTTCAAGGGGAAGGTCTTTTTGGTCCAGAACACATTATGCAGAAGTCACAAATGTTGGACCTGAACTCAGTTTGGAGGCAGATTGTGAAAGGCCCTTGGAAGATGGATAAGAAGGAGACGGGAAAAGTTGCTTCAAAGGGATGAGGAACAGGATGTCCATATAGAAGGGTTTCCAGTGGGATCCTACAGCAATGTAAGGTGGGATAGAGTGAGAGTAAGTCCTAATCTCCCAAATCTCTCACAGTAGTCACCACAGCTGGGCAACTTTCTGTAAAAAGCAAACAAGTGAATAAACAGAAAGGCAGAGCCACCACTCAGGGAAGATTTTTTGGATGGGTATCTGTCTTCATCAGCCAGAATTCTTCTGATCCTTCTTTTCCACAATATCCTAAGTCCCAAGCTTACATGGACTACACTTAAAAAAAAAATTAAAAATCACAATCTTTCCCTAAATAGCTCACTCTTCTGTAAGTGCCAATATCAAGATGGCCAGAAGGTTCACCAGGGAGAGAAACAAGACATTGCTGTCTTCCCACTCCCCCGTGGCTGAGCTCCTCTGCCTTATAGCTAACCTGCTGCAGCAGCTCTGTTCAAAGCTGAAAAACTCCCACTGGTGATGCTAGTACACTTGGGTCCCAGCGATGAGAGCTGCCTTCTACAGATGTATCAGCGCAGCCAGCTCAATAGCACATTTTCCCGGGAGGTGATAAGACTGGTTGGGACAGTAAATAATTAGCTTTTCTGCCTTCGGCTATAGAAATGATTATGAATTTTTAAGCAATGAGAGTGATTGAAGCCATTTCTGTTTGCTTTCTTTTGGTTGCGTTGCAAAGTTTAGCTTCAAGAAGGAAAATACCCTCAGAGGAGGTTGACAGACAGGTGGGAAAATACAAAAATGCCAAGAGATCAGAGGTAAGTCAGTGAGCATTAAAAGCTGGGGGAGAAGGTCTTGATAAAAGGGGGTGGCTTTCATAACAAAGGAATTATCTTTCTTGTTCAGTCCTTCCTTTATCTGATAACAGGCTATTACCCAAGAAAGTTGGCTCCTGGGAAGTTAGTTTCAAGCAAAAGTTGAACATGAAAGTTCATTTTTTGGCAGAAGTTGCTTTCTCTTTAATTTATTTATTTTCGTAAATTTATCCTAATCCTTCTTTTAATTAACAGGATGCTGAAAGGTACTGTGGAGAGGAGTTGCCTCCATTAAGACACAGATAGGATTTAATCTCAGAAGTAGACTACCTCCCCCATGGCCTGCCGAAGGCTGCGCGGATATGCCTCCTCTGTTGAAGGCAGTTCTGCCTCCAGGACTCTTGTCCTCTCTGGCAGACTGGCAATAAGGGGTCCCCCGATGCCACATGTTGCGATGTTGGCTCTTGATCAACCTACTTGGCACAGCAGTGAAAACCTGGAGGTACTTCAGGTTTTGCACACAATGCCTCATACTCACTAACATTATGCCTTGCCTTGTCAACTGAAATCAATATTGATAATAATAAATACAGTAGCAATTAATTATAAATGAATTCTTATTCCCTGGAAAATGCTTCTAAGGTAAAAAAACAGAAGGACATTTTCTGAAGGTTCCCTGTCTACCTCCTCTATTGCCCAAATGTATTAGCCTTGCAGTTTTCTAGTGGTTTTAAAATCCTTACTAAAACATTCAGTTTTTTCAGCTGCTCCTCCACTTTGTCCTTGACCCACCATCTGGCTGGGCCAGAAGGCACCTTTCCCCAGCTCGAATGTAATCTTGCTGTTATACAGGCACAGCAAACACCGCACTCCTGCTGCTGTTGCCAATGGGTCTGCATATCAGACCACATAACGGTGGTTGGCGTGCACTGAGGAGCCAGATACCATCACATCAGATGAATGTTCATTGAAAACTTCCTCAAGGTAGCAGTGAGGGCCCAGAACAATTTGCCTAAGGTGTGACGGCTCCTAAAATGCGCAACTGTGTTACCCCACCATGGCACCATGAGCCACTTTCCCTGCTGGAAAGACTGGAATTGGTTGTGATTGCAGATTGGACATTTCTTTCAAACCAGTGGGAGGAGCTGAATCAGGCTCCTCCAAGTCCTGCAAGAGGGAAACCAAAACACCTATCCCAAAAGAAGGATTTTCTGCCCCATGGAAGAAAGTTAAGAGGCTGAACAAAGAGAATGGAATGGTAGCTTCTGCTAAACAGAGTAGCTGTATGACTTTAAAATGCTGTTCCCAAAATTATCACATCAGTGTACAGCTGCTACAAAGATGACATAATTTTGTACTGTTGAAGTGGCATCAGGGTGACTGGAGGGACCGGTTAGAAAATGCAACTACATGTTTACCCAGCCAAAACCATTTCCCTTCAAACTCCTACTTTATAAATTTATAAAGATGTAAGGCTTGGAAAGAATCTCCTGCAATCACCTTGTCCCACACTTTGCCATGAGCCAGGACCAGGTTTAGCCCTCTCCTCCCTGTAAGGTGTTGGTCTAACCTGTTCTCAAATCTGCCAGTGAAAGGGCTCAACATCCAGAGAAAACCTAATTCCCAAAGTGCAGCTTTAAAATTCTTTGCTGCAAATGACATTGATTTATTTTTGTCTTTCTCACAGTGGCCATAGAGAACAAATGATGGCTGTCTTCTTTAAAGCAATTGTTTACATATTGGAAAACTCATACATTTTCCCCCATAGTCTTTTTCCTCTAGACTAAACAAACTCAGTTTCTTCAACATTTCCTCATCACTCATGTTTTATAAACCTTTTATCATTCCTGTTGCTTTCTTCTGGACAGTCTCCAATTCATCTACATCCTCAATTCTGCTGGGCTGTGCTTGGCCATGGCCGACAATCTGTCCCTAAGAAAAATGCCACACTTCTGAATGAGACGTTAGAGATCTATTTCCAGATTCAGCATTTTTCCATGGTAGGTGGAAGCATTTTAGCTTCTGTGAGTACCAATAAATATATATAAAACAAATCAAAACAAATAGAACAAAACAAAACAAAGTCTCCTGTTCTTGAAGGTGGTATGTCAATTTTGCACTTTGGTGGCTGTTGTCTTTATTAAACATTTACATGTGTTCCTTCACACTTTCTCCACCGAGCAGCATGGCGACTGAGGCAGTCAGGGGCCTTGCAGTTAGCAACCCTTGCAGAAGAGCCTCTTAGAGGGCAATGTAATTAAAGTCAGCATTCAAAGCATTTCAAATAATCAAAAGACTAACCAGCCCCCGAGTAGAGGCAGAATCAAAGAGCCTGATGTGGAAAGAAACTCAGTGACCCCGAAGGCATGAGCGACCAACCCAAAGAGATTAAATGCCAACTGAGGGAAATGGGGGAGGAACTAATGGCATCAACAGTGGAATAACAAACAAATTCAGGAGACTTCAAAAAGTGAATAACTGGGCTACTGAATTACATATGTTTTGTAAGTATTTGGGCTAAGGAGAAGTCTGTGTGGTTAGAGTGCCCAGGCTTGGTTTAATTCCCTACCATGGAAGTCACTGGGTGTTTCCTCCTTGGTATCAGTCATGGCTACCAGAAAGCACTTGTGTAGTTTTGAACGGTCCCACACTCACAGTCAAATCAGAAAGACTCGACTCCTCTCTCCTCCTCTCTCCTCCTCTCTCCTCTCCTCTCCTCTCCTCTCCTCTCCTCTCCTCTCCTCTCCTCTCCTCTCCTCTCCTCTCCTCTCCTCTCCTCTCCTCTCCTCTCCTCTCCTCTCCTCTCCTCTCCTCTCCTCTCCTCTCCTCTCCTCTCCTCTCCTCTCCTCTCCTCTCCTCTCCTTTTCTCCCCCCCCCCCTTCCCTTCTCACTAAGCTTGAAAAAGGGCTTAGGACATTCAAAACCTCATCTATTTTATTCATCTGTATCAGCTACACACCTCATCACATCAATATCCCCAAGTCATGATAACTGCTATTGTTAAGCTTGCAACTTTTGCTTGTAGGTTGTTTACTCAAGAGGCGCACTCAACTCAAGAGCAGGCTCATTTCCAAAGATTTCTTTTCCTTCTGCGGGCTGACTGAAGTTACACAAAATACTCAGCAAAATATAGAGTCAGTGTCTCACCTCTGATTAGAGCTCTTTATCCAGGAAACCTCCTTGACTTCAACTTCCAGATAAATACATTGATCCCTCCTGTTTCTTCACTAAGCTAAGCAGCAGTTTTATCACCCATACATTGGCTCCTTCTGTGTTTCTAATAACTTTATGAGAGAAGCAGAAGCTCCATGTTGTCTGCATCATGAAATTCTTTTAAATGGTAGAACAGGGACCAACTCATCCTAAGGGTGAGACTAGCAAAAAAGAATTTGGTGCAATTAATTTAGCAAGCTTTCAGCCTGATATTTGTTTAACCAATGTGGATGAGAGCAAAATTCCCCCACAGCCCCCTTTAAACACCTCAACTAAGAAAATAAGCTTGAGTGTGGTAAAGAGCATGTTGATATCCCAAGGGACTGGAGAAAGTGCAACAACAGAGTGCCTTATACAGAAGGGGGAGTGTTAAGCGTATTTAAACCAAACATTTATTTCCCTTTCCTTTGGGATAAAACTATTTCCCATAGAAACTAAGGCTGTGCCCCTACATGTGTAGCCCGGGGAGAGATGCTTTGATGTGAAAGAGAATCCTGGTAAAGTACCGGATGCAGAAGCCAATGTGGAAATAGGAGGGACTTCCAGAAGCAGGAAAAAGCATTGTCCCAGAGGGGCTTCCATCACCCCCCCCAGGTCGTCACTCAGACTGTCTGGCTAGTTTCCTCCTGCCATTCACTTTGCTGTAAGGAAAGTCTTGTCTTTGACATGGTGAAAATGTTTATAACTTTTCCCTTACTTTAGGCAGCTGACAAAGTGAAAATATGAGATTTTATGGCATAATCTAGGTAAAAAAACTCAAGTGAAAATTTCATGAATTATAAACCAAACTCTGCTTTCAAGTGTACCACAGAAAACTTGGAGAAACCGTAAGTATTTCAGAAAAGCAGCAGTGCCATAAATTGGCTATAATCTAGGGGAAAAGGGAGAATGATTTAGCTCTGTAAGTTTTTAGGAGGAATACAAAGAAATGAATTAATTAGCATGAAATTCTTTCGAGTGCGTGCACTCACACGCTGTTGGAGATAAATAGTAGGATGAAGAGAACCTGCACACAAAGTGCTTTAGTTTATTGGTAGGATAGTCTCAAAAACACATGGTGTGGGGGATCTGTGTGTAAACACTTGCCTGCTATTGGAGCCCATGGGGAGCCTGTTCTAGAAAAAAGTCTGTGCTGCTTTTTCCATCTTGTTCTTTAAAAAAGCCCAACATTACTCTCTCCTTTCTTCACCCCTCACTGAGATTAGTGCTGGTCGTGCCCCTAAACTCCAACAGTGAGCTTACACAGAGAGCACTGCTAGTGCCATTGCATGACACACAAAGAGCAGAAGTCCTCCTGCGTGCTCATGAGCAGATTCTGGTCACATGCAGAGTCTGTTCAGCAGCAGCAAAAGAGAATATGAACCATGACATTTGTTATTGTACAATAAGTCTCTCTCTACCCTCAGAGTTTTCACCATTATCAAGGTTCTTGTGGGTGCTGGTTCTGAAACAGGCGATAGGCAACTGAAGAATCATTTGATCAGAAGACCTTATCTAGGCAAACGGCTCTATGATGGTAATCGGAGAGTTTTGTTTCTCTAAGTATTCCAGCGCGAGGCTCATGGACACCATGGTTTCTTTGTATGCTCTGGCTTGCAATGACACATCAAGTGGGGCGTTCTGCAACAAAGTTTGTCAGCACTCTGACTGGAAAGCTGTGAAGGTTTAACACTGCATCCCAGAGTAAAATCTGGCACCTCCTCTTGCACCCAGAACAATGTATTTGTTTAATTACTTAAATGAATTTGTTGAATTATTTTTTGGTGACTAGAGAGGACTTCCTATTGGTAATCTCAGAGGTTTACGACTCAGGTATATATATCTCTAAGTTTGCACTTAATGCCTACCTCACATAGAGGAATGACACCCTCTATCTTCAAATTCTTCTTGCACCGACTGTCTACTAAATAGATTACTGCACTACCTGATGTTCTTAAGGCTAAACAGAATATCGGCATATGGACCTCTAAACACTGACATCTCTGCCTGAAGATACAGGGAGCTGGAGGAGGTCAGCACTCCTGAAAACTGAGCCACAGGATCAACGTCACAGCTAAACTTTCAATGTCACAGCTAAATCTGATCAACATTTCTCTGGTTGTCCAGTTGGCAGCTCAAAGTCCTTTGAAATAGGACTCAGCCAGAGGAAGCTCCAAGCCCTCCTGTACAAGGACCAGTTTCCTCTCTCTCTTTAATGGCAGTAAGAGTATTTTGCTCTTGCATAGGGAGCCCTGAGGTGTATTTAATTAATGCTCATTATGAACACTGAGAGGAGCTTGAGACATAAACATGATTATAGCTTCAAAGCCTAGGGGATCACTCAGGTTCTACTCAGCTCTCTTACGCTGGCAGAGTTCTTACTGACCTCTGGAATATCCAAGTAGACGGGAAAAAGTCTTCAGAATTTGGCCCATGATGTACCTGTCTCTCACTCCTGGGCTGGACTTTGCTCTAATCTGTCCTACATTCTTTGGGCCTCATTGATTCATTAACTCGAGCAGAGATCCAGAGGTGTTGCTCCACCAGTAATGGTTCTCATACAAATGCTTGCTCACTATCAAACAGTCTGGCGCTATTAATAATAACTTTAAAGGGAACAGAGAAAGAGGAGATGAGAAGTACATTCAGTTTAATAAGAGTTTTCTTTCACCCAAGTTTTATGTTCTTTTCTTTTATCTTTTTATCAAGGCAACTGTATTCTGAAAAGCCTCAGGATACAATAAACAACAGAAGGTGATGCAATGGCTGCTTGTTATTGCTTGATGGGTGAATCATCCTACTAGCTGTTATCTGCGTTATTGGAACAGATCACTCGAGGGCTGCATTGAACATGGGCCACAAAATGTAACACTGTACTAATGTCATGATGTGACACGTCAGTCTCTTTATTTCTAGATGAGTTTCCTTTCAATTGCGCACAGATAAAATCGTGAGAAAGGGTGCCCAGTATATTAAAAATTATACCTGGGCCTTATTTTTATCAAAGCTCAGTTGGTACCAACTGGCCAAATCCTGCAGCCCATGCTCACGCCAGTTCATGCAAAAAATTCCACTGATTCAGCAGAGCATCCCAAGCATCCCAGTGCTCCCTTTTCAGAATTAGTACTGACACTTTACCTACCTCACCCTGGTGTTTTACACAAAACGCCACATCCTACATAGTTTTATGGTATACCAGGGTACCCTTTTTTTGCTGGGTTTTATGAATATTGTATTACTGGACCCAAACTGAGAATGCAATGCTTCCACAAGCAGTATCTGATCGTTAAAAAATGCCAATGTAAACATATGCTACCAAAAGCAAAATTACATCTTTTATCACACCTGATGCCTAGTATACATGAGGACCTCAATAATTAAGATCCTAAAACCTGACCTGCCTGGCAGAGGAGGCTGTTCTGTGGGTTTGTATCCGAGGTCCCCTAACTAAATGACACTTCTGACATATGAAACCTAACTCTTGGTGTTAACTATACAATTTAGCAGCTGTGATATGCTTTTGCTTTGGGTATTTAATTATACTGACCTATTTCATGGAGTCCAGTCTTACATCTGGACTCAATGAAAACATTTCTGTCCTTCTGAAAGCAGTCATAGAGGCAGTAGAGAAAATTTGTGACTTTAGGAAGTGCCTCTGCCAAACTGTCTCTAGTCATCCTCCACAAACCAGATCTTGTTTATTCTACAGTATTTTGTGGCATTTTCTCCCTTTGTTTCTTGCAAGTCTATGTACGCTATTTCCAAAACCGAAGGTTTCAGGGTCTGAACTAACAGCTGTAGTACTGTCAGCTGTCCCCTGGGAGTAGGATGTGGCGTTGCATGGCTGTAATCAGACCACATAGTGCCCAGAGCAGAAGGAGAGGCTTATACTTTATGCTGAGCTATCTGTGCAGGAGAAATCAGGACAGTGTGAGCTGTAATAAAGTTATACTATTGCTTATAAACAGCAGCCACTGTATTGTCCAGTATTCACATAAGGACATCATCCCCCTTTGCACCGGGGAAGAGATACATAACAGCAAAAAGGTCTAAAAGCCTTCATTAAGCATGTCACCGATGAAGGAATTTAAGATGACAAATGTACAGTTGCCTGGCCAGGACCAGCCATGCAGTGGTAGAGCAAGGCAGGGCCACAGTGCTAAGGCTGTAGCAACCTAAGGCAGTACAGCAGCCCACAGCTAGAAGGGATGGCTGTCCCAGCACGGGTAGATCTCCCTATGCAGCCATCCAAACTAGGCTAGCAGCTGCAGAAAAGCCCAGGATGGGGTCAGGAGTGGCCACTTGAATCTCTGTTGGCCACCCTTTCCCTCCCTGTGAATCACACATCCGAAAAGAAGCAGCACAATATCCTAGCAGTAGCCTCAGTCCCTACTTAAATATCAACATCCTTTATGAGTCTCACAGACAAATGAAGTTTGTCTAACCCCTCACATCAGGCAGAAACACAATGGAGTAGTAAATAGAGACGGATAAAGTGATCATCTTCATCTCTATGGTACATCATAAACTGTATTTGGAGGCCAGAATCTGGCTGTGAGTGTATGCCTACTACTACTGAGCTCCTTTCAGCTGCAACTATGTTTTGAAGACTGATTTGTCTCTTACATTTTTATTTGATGTGCAG
The DNA here is from genome assembly GCA_017639485.1 of Pluvialis apricaria. Taxonomy (NCBI): domain Eukaryota; kingdom Metazoa; phylum Chordata; class Aves; order Charadriiformes; family Charadriidae; genus Pluvialis; species Pluvialis apricaria. Next base: position 59,029,507 of record CM030010.1, on the reverse strand, counting down.
TGGCGACAGAAACTTACCAAAGATAAGCCCTTTCTCCCTTTTGCTATTAACATTTCTCATTCTCTTTTGATTTAAAAGATTCACAATGATGGAGATGAATACTCACATGTTAGAACTAAGTGATGCCACTAAATTTTTACAAAAGAAACCAGAAAGAGACATCATTGTGATTTCTACCTGACTGCGCTTTCTTTATGAAGGCGTGTTTCAGAGATGAAAGAAGTAAAGTATCTCCATTTTGAATCCAGAGAATACAGGAAGCTCAGCAGCCTCTTTGTTCATCCAGCTACTACTGCTGCTGGAGACAAAGCAAGTCATATATCTACATAGTCTTATGTTGATTTTGCTTTTCTTAGACAAAAGCTTTTCTAAGGGGTGGGGTCGGTCAACAAGTACATAAGAAAAAGGGATTTGCAGTTACAGCTGTACTGCCTTCTGCGTGCCCTTGTTCAGCTTTCATCTATTTCATTGCTGTATATATTCGGCTATTGCAAAATCAGTCCAAGGAAAGAGGGAAGAAAATCTCAGAATAATGCTGGCATCCTGGGAGAAACCTTGCCCATGGAGAAAAGGAGCAGCATAGACCCCCTGACCCGATACATCATCCAGCCTCTCCAACTGCAGCATCTTGGGTGTCAGTTAAACGCAAAAGAGACATTGATGGTTGTTGTTCCCCACCCCACCCCCCACCTCTATTTTTTATGAAATTTCATATGGAAAATTAGGAAGCTGTTCAGCAGCTCTGTGACTGGGGAAACTATTTCTGAAAATGTGGCCAAAATTTTCTTCCTCTATAATTTTTTAGAGCCCAAAGGTTAACCGAGACTTCAACATCTGCTAAATTTCTATTAATTCTAAGGAAGCACAGGCTTAAAATCTTCTAGAAGAAAACTTGAGAAAGATGAGTAGATTTGATGGCAATTTGAGAAAGAAAGTAAGTAGACGTCACTTACTCAGAACAGTCATATACTAGAGAGGTATTTATTTTTCCTGATTATCAGCATTTTTTATATCTGCTTGAAAGATAAAATAAAGTAGAATGAATTGTACAAATTACATTGTATTTACATTAAACCTAGCTTTGGAGTCTTCCAAGAGAAAAATATTTTGCCCTTCTGGATTTTGCTTTTTTACACTTCAATTCAGGGTAATAATATCAAGCTAAGGAGGCTAATTGTTATGGGCGAAATCTTCAGCAGCTGGAAATCAGCATGGTTTAGCAGAATTCAGTACTATAGAGGAGGCCTTGATGCTGCATACTATTTCTTTCTTTGGGGCCTACTTGAGCTAAAAGGTGGAGTGACTATGTAAGTTGTGCAGTAGGGAAAAAAAAAAAGAAAGCTAAAAGAGGCATAAGGCAAGTTAATTGCATGACAAGAAAAGACAGGAAAGTCCCATGAAAGCAGAAGCAATGCAATGCTGTCCCTGCGCTTACTGACCTGAGTCCGGAGAGATGCGTTAACAGCACACACCGCAGCCCGAGGCAGAAAAATGTGATGTGGTTGACAAAACTGTGGCATGACTAAAGACAGAGCATGTGAATTGTATTTATGTACTAGTCTCTGAAGTACAGAGCATATTGTCAAGCAGCCTGAGGGAGCTGTATCATATGCAGCTCCGTGTGCAGCACAGTATAGCTGTATCCCATTAAGATGCTAGTAACGGAATATATTAAATATCCTCTTGGAGGCTAAGGGTCCAGTCCTCCTGCACTGAAATCAATACAATTTTTGCAATTTATTTTTAATGGGAAGAGAACTAAACCCTTTCAGCTGTTATTCATTTGAAGGATTCACATGCATACACAGCAATCAGTAAGACTAGCAAAGAGGTATGTGGCTTGCACTCTCAAAAATGCCCTTCTGTAGTCACATCAGAATGAGCAGGGGTAGGCTTGCATGGTGTATGGTGACAGACCTACGACTGCTCTGCCTGCACCCCGCCCAAAAGCCAAGCGATCATTCACTGAGCCAAAGCTATCAAATGCTGTCTTTCAGAGCAACTAGACCAGCCTAGAGCAGAGCAATCTGTTGTCTCATTGTAATATACACCTAGATGTAAGCTATAAGATAGTAGCATTTTATAGTCTGCTGTTACAAAAGCCATCACCTTCTATCTTCTTTCCTTCGCAACTTTTTTCTTTCCCCTTTTTTTTTTTCAGCTTCATAGCTCACCTCCAGCTAAATAAGCTGTGTGTATGATTTTGTTTCCAGCTCTCTCAGGAAACATACAGACCCAGAGAAATAATCAGAGTTTTAGTACACTGGCTCCCTGCTCTGCTTCTTGGGGAGAACAGGCTGGGTCCTGTTCTGCCTTCCCCTGGGCAAACAAAGGGGACTCTGCTGACGTTGGTGGAGCTAACAAAGGTAAAACACCAAAAATCAAGAAAGAGTGATCCACAGAGGGGATCCTGGGCTAAAAATATGAGGCAGTTTCTTAAAAAGCCAGTTGTTGGATTAGATAGGAGTTTCCTTTAAGCACAATAAATGTTCAAGTTTTCCATTTGAAGGGAACTTGAAAATGCATCCTGAAGGTTCAGAAGCCCTGTTGACACATTAGAAAAATACCATTTAAAAAAAAATAAATCCCACAATGTGTATATGTGTGGTGGCTCATAACCAAGTGCCGGAGGTGGGCAATAGTGGTCCTTTTCACAGGTGGTGGTGTCCTGCACCGTAGCTCTGCTTCAAAAGAGAGGCTAGGGAAGGAGCCAGCTCCGGGTCCTGCAGGACTTAGACCTCAGTGTGCTCCTCGGGAGACTGCTGCAGCAGAGCACACTGCTTCTGGCCACAGCACAGCAGGCAGGGACTGTGCTGTCTAATAAACTATCTTACTGCATTGCTACATGAACATCTCCAGCTCTATATAGTTAAATCAGGATAAATTTCATGTGCAGGCCATGAGAGCAGATTTTAGGTGACTGCTTGTTAATCTCATTTCCTTAACTATCCATCACTCCATGCATCCCAATAGGAGCCCACAAAGGTGAGGCCACTTTGAGATTTTCATTGCAAAGGCAACCATCTTCATCTACTTGGAAAGAGGCAATCTGAGTTTCACATGAAGTCCTGCATGGCAGTAGCAGGTTCAGCTTCCTACTATGAAATCAGTTACTTCACAGTGGCTTTGGTACCTCTGGCTGCAGCCAGTTGTCTGAAGTAGAGAACTAAACCAAAATAACATACCTTAGACTGTTTTTTCTCTTGTCTGTGTTGCAAAGACCTTATGGCAGTGTTCTTAACAGCTGAATATGCTACACTCTCAAGAGCTTTACAAGCAGGGCCAGGAAAATACAGACGGTTTGTACAGTCTCGTCAAATGGAGGCAGCTTATTCTTGTTCCTGCTGAGTCAAGGAACAATTTGTACAACCCCACCGACTAACTTCCCCTTTTTAATTTGCTGATAGCATAAACAAAGCACAGACCCAGTGTGCAACAGGGCATGACTGAATAAAGAAAAACTGGGTAGTATGCGGGCCAGTTACTGCATATGTAGAGAGCAGTGATGCTTTCCCTCCTTTGCCAGGGTTCAGAGGAGGGCTTTGTCTCTTCCAGGCTTGGGAAAAGGTAGCAGATTGCACACAAGGCTTTCTACTTGTTGGAGTGGTGGAAGGTGGAAGATACATCTAGGCAATAGGGGTACATAGGAAGTACATCTATCTGCAACTGCGTGCCATACCAGCCTTCACACACGACTGTATCGGAGTAGGATGTACAAACAGCTCATGTGAAGCATAGATGCACTTATCCTCTCACCATTCACACCTCTGCTGCTGGGAAGGGCAGTGAGGACTGGTAGAGCTCCTGGCTCAGGAGAACTGACTCAGAGCAGACCCTGGCTGAGTGCAGTGTGAGTGGACTGCAGTTCCTCACAGCCCACCTCCAGACCTGCCCAGAGCTGTTGCTGTTGCTGGCTAGAGGCATTTCCTAACAATTTGTGGTCTGGCTCTTTGCAAAGCCATGCACTTCTGCTACAGAGGGGCAGCAAACACACCTCGTTCTCCCGCAGCCAGCTCCATAGCCTTGGGGCTGCGCTGCAAGGTCTCGGACAGGATTGCACCACTGTGACTTGGATGCCTTGGTTTTATCGACATGCATACTTTTGGGATGCTTTCTGAGAGGTGGATATATATTCCCTGTTATTCAAGCAGGTAGAAAACCTGTAGCATGATACAGAGATCACAGGAAGAAATGCAGCATAGGGGATTTTCAAGGTTTTAAACTTGCATCTGCAAAGAAGAGAAAAGCAAGACCCAGAACGTGAACCAGAAATGTCACCCATTTATCAAGACTACTACAAGACAAGAAACTACTGAAGTAAAGAGAATGGCTGGCCTGAGAGCCTGCTGTGTCGTGGGAAGTCCTCCAAAAGTCCAAATGACAACACCAGCAAGGGATCATATATAAACAAATGCCGACCCATGGCATTAGAAAACGTAGAGAAATGCCATGGATTCACTGACAGAGCAGAGTGACAAGACCTGCAGACTGAAAATGTCCACATTCGGACTCCCTGCTTAACACTAAATTCTCCTGAGCTACTGTTGGAGTGAAAAGTGTTTCATCCACGGCTAGTGACATCACCTGGATCTTCCCAACACTGGAGCAAAATATTGTCTGAGTATTCCTAACATGAAAGTAAAATATTTTCTGCCCATTCTCATCTTTTCTGCATTACTAGCAATACTTTTAATATATTCACACTAATTTGATTCCAAAGACACTAAATCTGACACTGAATTATCCCTACAGACGTTTGGTTTTTTTCTGGAAAGAATCTCTTTCCCCTTCTATTCCTTAAAATTCTAGCTCTTAGGTTATACAGATTGCTATGAACTTTCTCATTGTTGTTGTTATTCCCCACCCCACTCCCCATCTCTTATATCTTCCTTGGGGTTTTTCGTTTGTTTGAATAATCATTGTCTTTACTTGCAGGTCTTTTCTTTAAAACCAATAGAATCCTTGTTTCCAAATGTGCAGTTCTGGCTCTTGGCCACCTCAGAAGTAATTTCTACACAGTTGCCAATTACAATTTTTACTTCCTTTTAAAAATTCTTTCCTCCAGTTGATTTGGTCCATAAACGTTCGAGAAGGCCATCCTCTGTGAGCGCTGCTGACGGGGCTCGAAATACCCTTGGGAAGCTTTTCTTTGCCATGTCACACCAAAGTAAGCAGCAGTGTCCTGGCCACCAGGGACAGCTGGGCCTTCAGCCAGCTGGGATTTCAACGCATGTTTGAATGGTGATGGAGAGGCCACCATCTGAAGAATGTTTCTTGTAGCTTCCTATACATCTTACCTTTCCTCAGTGTAGTAAAAGAGCAAACAACTGTAGCAGGCCACAAATATTTAAAAAACATCATTTCTGTCCACTAGAGTTGTGGCATTTAAAAAAAAATAAGCATGCGTTGCTCATATTATGCCTCAAAACACTGATTGTGATCTTGATGCTTGACTTTGTGGGAAGCTGTTTCAACTAGGATGGAGCACAGAAGGCAGGTTTCAATTTGTTAGGCTCACACATAAGAAAACTGCTCCTACCACATCAGATCTCTGGCAGTACAGACTGTATCATACATCTAAGCGAGGAAACAGAGGATGAGTCGGACTTTGCTTCTACAAATGGAGCTGTGCAGATGGCACAGTGCTTACAAAGAGGCAGGAATATTGTCTTTTGATCTCAGTAGGAGGGTGGGGACAGAGGAGGGGGAAATGTGATATTACCCACAAGCTGGGGAAAGTTTCAAATCTCTGGCTCAAACAGGCAGAGTATTTGCTGCTGGGTTTCTGCTTTTATCCTTCTCATCACTGATATTAGCTCCTGATGCCCCTTTTTTAATCCTCAGTGAGTTTGTAGTAATTTGTAAAGCAAAGTTTAAGATACGTTGGAAGATGTGCAAACTCAGTTCTTAAATTATAAACACTATTAAAACAAACCTTCCAAAAGCACTAGTCAGTAAAACATATTTACTAATGCCAAGCATTCCTTTTAATGAATAATGATGTTAAAATCCTAGAGCAGAGCAAAATTTCTAATACTATAAATGGGAGATTAGTTTGGACTTGGCCAAAAATTTATGAATCAGCAATACTAATTTAACTTGGTAAAAAGCAATAGATTTAAGATACGAATTTGACAAAACATCCATTGGAAGAAGGATATTCCATCTCCATTCGGTTTAACCATACTATCAAATAGCCATGCTGAAGTCAGTAATATTGCAGAGAAAATTACGACAAGAATGGCAGGGCTCCTTCTATGCAGTTTTGTAATCTGTTGAAATTGTTGAAATGTTCATCCTGAAACAAAGTCAGACTCATAAGTAAAGAAAATAAACAAAAAAAAAAAAATCTCTGGATAGGGACAGACCCTTTTTTATAAGAAATGCTGTTTTATGTATTTTTTTATTTTTATTGAAAACCATTTCAAGAGCAAAAAATACATATTTTTGTTTGTTTTAAAAACCTTGAAATTTTCCAAATAAATTTTGAGAATTTTTGTTTCCATTTCTAGTCAAATACCATAGTGAAAATATCTTCTAATCTCAAAAGAAATCCCAATTCTTTAAAAGACTCGTTTGTTTGTGTGGGTATGTGTATTTCAGAGAAAGAAGGAAGAACCTTCTGAAAGCAATGCCGATTACTCAGCGGATGAGTAATTCCCACGCCCCACTAACATAAGAGCAAACTGAGAAGACTTACGCTTGGCCCCTGAGCAAGGTAGACAGGTGTTACAGTTTTCATTACATATTTCCAGTCCTACCAGCTGTATGTATATTGTCATGGAAGATAATATGATTTTTTTTTTTTCCTAACTCGCACTGCGAAAGGTAGACAACAACTTAAAAGCATGCTTGCTTGATTTATAGGTTCTCAAACCTTTTGGTCACATTCGGCACTTAAGAAAAAAGTCATTTAACTTCTGTGTAAAGTAACATGTTAGAAAGAGAGAGGGAAAGCAGGCTTTCATGTGGCACAAAGTCCTTTACATTTAAAACAGGAGAAAACCTCATCAATATTCAAAATTTCTTCTGTGTGTACTGTAAATAGGCTGATATTTATATGCCAAATCAGCAGAAGAGGTGGAAAAAGAACGGTGTGTGAAACTGTTACCAGAAATCCCATTCATATAGATAAAATAGTCTGGATGAGCCGACTTTGTGGGGGTTTTGCATTAATTGGCTGTGAAACTAGATATAAGGCTCAGTCTCAGAGACCATTGTTGACTCTTCTAAAAGTTTGAATAATTAATCCAAATTCTCAAAAGAGGAAGCTTTATACATAACCTGAACTTAGAATATGTGAAAAATCCTGCATGCAAGTTTCTCTGGTTCCTGAATATTTTTGTAAAGATTTTTTCAATGAGTGAGAAACTAAGTAAGTGAAAGATGCATGAAAGCATTAGCAAATTGGAAAAACCTGCAACATGAATTTATGGTGCAGGATGTCTAATTCTTTACGGAAAATAATGAACCAGTTTTGATCTCTTAGGCTGGAACTCCTATCTGGAGATGTTTCTCTCTTTCTCCTCTCTGACTACAGAGGGAGCCAAGTTTCCTCAATTAAAAAGCTCAGGTAGGTGCCTGAACTTAAATCCCTCTAAAGTTTCTAATGTGAAGAGCAGAAGCAAACTAAAAAGCTGGTTCCCTTCAATTTTACAATAATTTTGGTAACACAAACTTTCTGCATGGAAGTGAGGTCTTCAGTCAGTCTGTTTCTCCTCTAAATGTGTTTCAGTGTTTTCAGCTTGGAAGTTTGTGTACTTTTCCCATGCCCAATAAAGAGCAATAGAAAAGACAATATCCTAATGTAGTTAACACCAGCAGCAAGCAAAAGTCATTACACAGGGGTGAATACAATAAATTAAAAGCAATATAAGTATCAATTAAAGTTGATTTTTGACCACAAATCTATGAAAGTGGTAAATCTGTGTTTATCTGGGGAGGCAGTTACTAAATTTCCTGTGCTTGCTTTTCTCCAGGAGAGTATGGAGGATACTCTGCATGCAGGAAACCATTTCTGAAAGACATCAACAGAGAGACCATTGTGGTGGCAAACACCTCAGGCTGTGGCATTCCCCATCTTCATAGAAAGCTCTGCTAGAGGAGACCTGCACTTCATAATAGTTGCCAAGACCCGTACCAGCTGCCAGTCACATCCTGGCGAGGAAGGACAAATGGGTCAGCCCCATTCCCAAACAACCAGAGGATCCCAACCCCCAAGACCCCATAGGCTGCAAGTGTTACAAGACCAAATGCTCCAGACCTCTTGGGATATGGTGAAAGATGAGTACCTCATCTGCCTCTCTCCTTATTAGCACTTTTAACTCATACACTGGGGTGAGATCACGTTTGAGGAAACTGCAAAAGGTGGCACAGTAAGTGCTTTGCTCCCAAGGAAGGACAGCATTTGGTGGACTATTAACTATGTGCTGGACAATTAACTATTTAGTTGACTTTGCTGCAAATGGGAATAATCACAGACCGATCATGCTGATGTGGCCTCCTCCTAGATTTCTTGAGAGTGACAACTTTGTCACTCGGTTCCTTTAAATTTTACCATATTTTTGGTGATAAAAAACTTTTTGATAGAAGTGAGACTTTGTGAGAGCAAAGAACCTTCTTAGATCTGAAACACCTTTTCAAAAAAAAGCACAACCAAAAATTAGCACACATCCACAGATATTTCAGTCCTTCTGGCTCTGCATATTAATGACATAACAGTTTGTCACTAATTTCTGAGCTGCTCTGTGCTAGTATGGCTGACTCTGAAGAAATAGTAAGAGTCGTTCCCCCCCGCCCTGAGTAGAGACCAATGTGACCCAAAAAAGAGGTAAGAACCGATTTGGACATCATGATTATGTCAGAAAAGAAACACGTCACTGACAACACAAACTGCAGGAGGTAGACAAGATGCATGTACCTAGGACAGCCTGAAGAAAGCCTGGCGGACACATTCCTATCAAACCTTACCCCATCAATTTGTTGAGAATCAAAATTAAAAATTACATTTAGCCTTCTATTGTGCAGAAGTTAACCAGAAGAAATATTATGTGAAAATATATGCTTATGAAATAGAGTTGAGCATCCACCCGGTCTGATCAGGTACCACTCCTGCTGCTCATACTGTCTTGCCTGCAATTTGAAACACTGTGTATTTGGGATATGAGGTTAATTTAACAAAGCCTTAATGAAAAGCTTTGGGAGTAGTGGCATCAGCTGAGTGTCTGCCCTTCTGTGCCTTCAGTACCAGAATTCACCTTGCTGTACTTGCAGACCAATACTCGATTTTGCTTTGGTCTAGAGTTTCTCATAAAGGTAAAGCAAGGTTGCTCACAGCCAAAAGCAAGCAATTCCAGGTCATGCTGTTCCATATGGCTGCATCAGACATATTTCCATTTGACTAGTGCTCCTGGCATTGTAAAAAGTAACATGGGAAATCCCTGTTTTGAGGTAATGTGGAATTAGAGATAAGCGGCTCTGCAAAAAGCCAAGGCTGGTGAAGTGAATTTGGATTAAGCCCACAACCAAAATACTTCTGAAGCTGTTTTTTCTGTACAGATGAAGACAGGCACACATGTATATCATAATTATGCTTGACATCTGTTTACTGTTTTGGTCTTCATACCTGTATGTGCATCTCTGTAGACATTAGCAATTACACTACTCGCTACAGAGATGAATCAATGTGGGTGTGCGTACAGGGGTAACTGATAGCATCTTTTCTAATAGCATAGGAGTTCAGAGGATGTGGAAAAAATAAAAAGAAACTAGGTAACAATTGTGCATGAAACACCTCAATGCTCAGAGAGATGCAATGTTCCTGTAGACAGAGGAAAGCCCACCTAAGACAAAAGAGAGCTGCTGCAATTGCAACCCAACAACAGCATGGGGCTCTGTCGGTGTCAAGTCTGAGCACTCATTTCTGCTGTCGACAAGCTACTGAAGAATTTCAAATGCGTTCCAGCTCACAGCCCTCGGGAAGAAGAAAGAGGTTTCTCAGCACATACAAACACTTTTCTATTAATATTTCTTTCTTCCACTCAGGCCTGTGATTTATTGGGCATGTTTTAAGGTATCCATGGATGCAACACCCAGCGAGGTGTCTTTCCCTAAATCGCTCTTTTAATCTATTGTTTACATTTCCTTGGATAAGGAGACCCCAGTTCTGAAGAATGAGGTCATACAGAAATTGGGCAGGCCAAAAGCACAGGAAGAGAGGGGACGTCCCAGTCATTCCACATTTACTGGGGATTCAGAAGGGAGAAACCCTGAAACTACTTCTAATTCCCTTGAAGGGTGGCAGCCGGTGCGTGGGTAATAAAACACCCAGCAAAGTCAATGGAAGAAAAGATTTCCACTGATTTCAAATGTTTGCACCAGGTCTTTGGTGAAAAGGCTTGCTGCCTTCAATTCCAGTCAGAGGCAGCAGAGAAGACACCCCCACAAAAGCACTAGGGCACGAGAGGACCTGAAAGGGAAAAGTGCTTTGAGAACAAAGTGGCAGCAAGCCGGCGGGAAGGGAGCTGCAGGGGCAGGGGCTGTTCAAAGATGAAGGCTTGCACACCTTTCATAATTTGGAATAAAACTTTCTGATCCAGACAGACATATTTAAATAATTCCGACTCATCTGGCGGCAAATACACCTCCATGGCAACTCCCTAAACCTAGCTAATGTAGAGAAACACCCAAGGAATATCTTTGGAAATGTTGTTAACTTAGCGGCATCCAGCTCACTTCTCAATACACTGGAGCCCACTTAGACAAGGAAAGAGCTCTTGAAAGAAGCAACTTGTTCAAAGAATTGATTTCTTTTTGCTCCAGAAGATACATAGAAAACATAGTGGAACCGTGGAAAAAATAAAATCCCTTTTGAAGAAATAAACCAATTAATAGAAAGAGAAGACTCAAGTGATTCTGCTAGTATGATCTGATCAAGCAGGGGGTTTTATAAAAATAATGAGGGCCAGTTGTTCACTGCTTTATGTGAATCTATCACAAACAACCGCTGGGAAAAAAAAAAGTCATATAACAGCAAGACAGCACGCTTCTCACCCCTCATCCAGAGAACCCCAGTGAAACTCCCGCGCTCTGGGAAGTCACGCAAGGAGCAGCAGCATCTGCCACCCCCCAGAGCTCGACAGGCTAGGATGATCTCGAAGTGGGAGGGAAGGAGGCCACCGTAAAAGTCTTTCTACCATGAGCCCCTTTTAAACACTTTGAAAATGAAGTAGATCCTGTCCAAGTCTACTGCTCATTGACCCTGTGGCCATGCAACCCGCCACCGCTTCTAGCATTCCTGCTGGGGTGGGATCTCCCCATCCCATTCACGTTCATCAGGATGTGGACACACATCCCGTGGAATGAAGTGGCAATGTGCTTTCATCTCACATCCCCTGCTTTTTTTGTTATGCCATTGCCCAGCTCGGTGCCTTGCCTATTCAGGCTTCACAGGTGAAGGGTCCCTCTCTGCTCCTTGCGAGGGCAGAGCCTCGCCCAAGCCTGCCGTCCCCACCAACTCCAGGCATGAGAAGAGCGTGCACAATTAAGGTGTGTTACCCTCTGCCTGCTGGGTAACCTCCTGCTGCAGCCACCACAAATCAGACACAAACAAATGGGCACAACAAGTTGGAGAGACGCCTCCGTATTGCTGTGCTGCACTGACCAAAACCAGCTAAGTTCAGAAAGAAGATTTTAAGCAAATAAATCTTCCCTTTCAGACAGATGTGGCTAAGATATGACACAACATGGTGTGTTTTCTCATCACCCTCTGGTCTGTACTCTAACAGCCCAGAAAAAACTAGCCCTGTAAAAGCAAAGCAGCTCCACTAAGAGTCAGGGGGTTTGGTTTGGGTTTGTGGTGCTATAATTCAAAGCAGTTCAAGTTTGTCTAGGTATTCGATACAGCTTCACTCTCTAAACACTTACTCCCTCTATCTCATTGCATATCACATATAAATAGTGTCTTTCCCAAAAAGGCATGAAAAAAGCAAAGAAGCTCCTATCTCTTATACTTTTTTCCTGCAAAGCTAAATTGATAATGAGAATGAATTATGAATGCCTTTCAGTTCAGCTTCAAAAACACGAGGACCAAATTCCCCTCCAATGAGTGTCAATTAATACGGACATGCATGTGTTCATTAGAAAACATACTTCATCAAGATAGAGAGATAATATTGTGATTTATGCACTTGAGTAATAAAATATCTTTTCCTTTGAAAATGGAATGGGCCTCTACCAGGGTAGCAAACATGGGAGAGAATACGAAATACTGTGCAAAAGAACGAGAGGCACAGATATTGCACAACCCTTCTACTTGCTTTTGGACATGGTGATGCGTTCATGGTTTTTTTGTGGATTACAGAGCCCATTGAATTTTTACATTGTCTGGAGCATGCTAAACATAGTAACACCATTTTTAATGCCAACACCTTTGCCTATAAAGCTAATAAAAAAGGGCCAGGGACCTTTTATGGCCTAACCACACAGTGTAGCACTTGCCAGAGTCTTTCGCAGGCTCCACAGATGCCCTGCAGTCTAATACATAATTACTATTTTTCATGTGTTTATTTCAGTTCAAAGTGTGCGCAATAATGTGTTGCAGCTTACCAGATTTCATAGCAAGATGCTGAGGTTATATGTTGCATGCCCTGGGGTAGGTAGGCATCAGGGGGCCTCCTGAGGGTGCAAAGCCTGGGAGGATGGTGAGGTGGATGGAGGTAAGCAAACCGCAGAACCTGGAAGGAGCCAAGCAGCACGGTGTTCCCCATACTTCCAGTTGGGAATAGCCCTTGTGTACACTTTTCCTTGGCTGGTGTCAGGAGTGTGCTAACAATTAGGCAGCAAAGACAATCTGTGGTCCAGCTTGCTCCCTGGCCCTGTTTTATTTAGCCGCCTAGATGTACATATGATTTCATTGATACAGCACTCACAGAGACAAGAATCAGACCCTGCCTGGGAAGATCCTGCTGATAAAGACTGGAGACGCATTCCCTCCTGGATCAAGATTAAAGAGACCCTTAGGGAGCTGGTTATAAATTCCTGACTCTCAGGTTGCTGCTATTTCCTGAACTAAGCTAGAGGAGCACTATGCTCGTTGGCTGTGGGTTATGGGATATTTAGCATCGCATATGGATTGGTGAAACTGGTGATGAGCCTGCCTTCTCACCACTCTGATGTGTCCCCTGATCGCCTTATTTTGGTGCTGGGTGAAATAGAGCTGAAATAGTTGTACTGGTCAAGGAGCTCCACCTTCCTCCAGAGTGCAAATATCAACTAAGTGGGAGTTGTTCCAGTTTCCATGTGTTGTATTATGAAGTGGTGCAGACTGGGGCAAGGAAATACGACGTTTCTTTAGCTGTGGTGTATTTGATTCTTAATACAGTTTTTAGAATAGTCGTAATCATGCAGTGTTCTGTGATTTTAGTGCTTTTGGGTATTAACATTTCTGAGGTCTCTGTGTGAATCTCAATTATTGAAATGGCCAAGATTCTGGCAAGAAACGACAGGGAGGAAATCAGTTCTGTGTGAAAGATGCCAGGAGGCAAATATTATTTACATAGAGTGCAGAACTACAGAAATATAACAGTATGTAAATTTCTTGACAGATGCCCTGTTTGGCAGCTGCTCAGATTCAAATTTCACCCTCAGCCAGATCTGCAAAAACACAGATCAGTAATCCAGGGTAGATGTGATTTGGTAGAAATTCTGGATGACAACTTACAACTCCCCAAACTACTACTGAATTTACAAAGAAATAACAGATCGGGGAACTGATAATGTCTGTGGGCCTGAGTCAGGCAAGGTCCTAAACATATGAGAAACCTCAGTGAAGTCAGAGAGATTGCTGCCTCCATAAACTATAACGAGATTATTTGCCCGACTCTCTAATCTAACACAAGACTATGCTGAGGAAGGTATTGCGTGCTGGGGTGCCCTGTTAAACCAGGGCACAAATCTGAGAGCTATTTGAGACCTAATCCAGGAGTGAAACTAAGATCAAACAACATTAATTTCTCATGTCTGCTTGGTGCCCTCCAAAACCTGAATTCTGATAGGTGTGCATCTCACATGGCAGCTGATGCTACCAGGCATGGTCACTGCCAACACCCAGTGTGGACCCTGCCTCAGATAGTAGGGGAGAGCTAAGGCATGTTCTGCGGGGAAGTTTGACTTTGTTCACAGCCGTATCTGTTCAGTGGTTAAACTCAAGCCCTTGTTTCTAGTAATACACACTGAAAACTGAGATTTTAAGAGACCTGGAAGAAAATTCTGTATTGTTCCTTTCTTAGGAGATACAGGACAGAAAAGTGGCAGAATTGCAGTTTAAGGTGGTGGTTTTTTACAAGTTTTTAATTATATCCTGAGGACCTTTGAGTGTACTTAACCCAGGACCCAGTTATGACCAGTCTGTTAGTTATGACCCAGTTATGACCATCTTCATGTTATTAACAGGCTGACCTGGTTGACTGGGAAGGTCTCATTGAGCTACAAATCAAAATTCAACACACTAGTTGATTAGCAAGCACTGCTTGCATTTAGGGGAAAGACTACTACTTTTGCTCACTGGAAGGTCTCTGAGTTCTGCCTTATGCAAATACACAGTGACTATGATTTTTCTTTGAAACCAGCAGCTTCCTGCAGTGGAACATCAGCGTGATGATTTTGTGCACTCCTATCGTGAGATGCTGAGCGCACGGCCTGTGTCCAACGTCCCCATGGAGGCTACAGGGCAGTCTTGCCTCCTGCCCAGAACAAGAAAAGCTAAAGCAACTCCAGCGTAAATCTGTCAGCTAGGTTTTATTCCATGAAGAATTCCAGGCATTATTGCCCTTCAGTTAATGTAAGGGGAAATCCTGCTTCAGTTTTGAGATAGTTTCTGCTTTGAAGCACCTCCACTTCTGGAGTCATAGCCCTGGGCGTATTCCTAGCACCTATGTCCTATCCTGTCACAAGCCAGGCGAGCGGCTCCCTTGCATCTTTAAGCAACCTATCTACTCGGCTACGGAAGCATCCTGCCCCAATCTGTTTCCCTCATCTCCCCTTCCCACCGGCCAAATGTTACTTTTTAACTTTAAATAAACACTCTGCTCTGGCCAGGGCACAAGCAGCACGGCTCCCTTGGGACACAGGCACAGCCTTCGGCGTGGTGTGCCATGAGCAGGACAGTAAAGCTGCACCAAAAGCCAAGAGCAATTCAGACGCTAAGTAGCAAAACTTTATCAGAAGATCTGAGTTCAGGATTTCTTGGTCATTTGCCTTTATTTAGGGATTATTTATGCCTCCTATTAACCTTACTCAATCACGGCACGTGTTACACAGATGGGAGAGCCAAAGCAAAAATAAGCTCAGCAGTTTTCCCAGCTCGTGCAGAACAGTAGTAAAAGCCGAGAGGAAGCACTCGTGAGCCCTGGCATCTAGCGATACCCGTGATCAAGCAGAGCAGATACCAACGCAGACTGGAAAAATTACAATTGACAAGGAGGAACATACCCGTGCTTTTTGGTAAGACCACCGGTGTGTCCCCCGAAACCTCCAGCCCCCCTGGCTCTCGCAGGGGGGTCCCGCCAGGTGGTGCTGGAGAGACGGGGACACCCCGGCCGCCCAGCCGGCGGTGGGTGGGTGGGTGCGTGGGAGCCAGCATCCCCTGCTCCCCCTCCGCTCCCCTCCCTTGGCTGCCGCTCTGAAAGTGTTTCCTCCGGAATGCCTGCCTGATGATAACAGAATCCCTTTCATATATATTAGGCAAACACGGGTCCAAGGTGGGTAAACATCATGAGCAGACTCATCTTTCTGCTCGATGCCGAGACGGTAAAAGCACGGTTGCACGAAACAAGAGCTGCTGAGCTTTTTTCTGACCATCCTGTCAACAACAAAGCAGCTTTTGAAACACACGGACTAGACGTCTTTTTAAAAAAAGGCAAATTATGAACCAGGCATCTGACTTGCCCTTCTGTAACAAATATACAAATTGATATCACCCGTAAAATCAATGCCCTGCATGCATTAACCTGAATATTTATAGATGAAAAAAAAGCATGTCACTTACGTAAGTCTAAGAAATCACACACGCATGAATAGTCCCTTGTAAAAATAAATAATAAAAACAGCTGTGTCAAGATATTAAATCAATTTTCAGTTTAGATCCTTATATTTAGTTCTGTGAAAGTCCTCTTGGCAGCCTGAAATGTATCCTGTTTAAACAGGAGCTTGTACTCAATCACACTTTTTTTTTTTCTTCTTTTTTTGGAATACTATTTCCACTTAAGCCCTGGACAAAAAATATTGAGAAAGCAGAAAACAAGAATAAAGTAATCTTTGTTTCAACTTTTCCTGTCGTTTTTTACTAGAAGGGAAAAAAAGAATCTGATGGATGAGCAATCCTTATGTGTCAGGGGAGAGGAGCTAAGCGACCTATGGACTTGGGGACTATCGCCTGTTTTAGCACTCTTCTAAAAGCTGCATGATGAAGTGATATAGAGTTACTGAAGTAACTTTGTCGAAAAGGAAAACATTTTACATGCTTTCAGTAAAGATCATTATTTTGTTAAATCACTAATTTACACAGAGGTTCACAACACTAAGCTCAAGTCCATTGGAAAAGTGTTTCTTTCTGAAAGTCCAAAACAAGTCAGGGCTCAAGGGATGCTCTTCTTACTGCTCCAGCCAGGAGAAAAATCCAGGCACTGAGAAGTAAATGCTGTGCGCTTTTACCTGCAGTGGCAGTCACAGTGTGAGGACCTCAGTGTCAGGGCAGTGGTGTGGGAGGCATTAGGGAGAGGAAGAGTAAGAAGAGAGAATACACGGAGCAATTGTGAAGAAAAAGAAGGAAGGTGGAGATGGAGAAGGTAGCTGGACATGTGGTGGGGGTTGTACAGCAACTCTCTGCGTGGAAGTCTTGGGAGTGAATTTATTTACAGGGGGCAAGAGAAGTGGACACGTATGCGTAGCACATGGGAGAGTGGTGGGGTGAGAAGAGTGTAGAAGGGAGCATGCTGAGCTGTGTCTGGACTGTGAGCATTTCATCCAAACTGCTATATTGTTGAGACTCTTGAGCAATAAAGCAAATTTTCATTCTAATTAAAGATTCAAGGGTTTTAGAACAATCACCAGAAGAAAGAGAGAAAAAAAGGCAAATCCTCAGAGGACTTGGTAATGAGTAACAAAACCCATTCTTGTGCATTGTCCAAAACGAAATGCATTCAGTATAATTGCAGAGAGAGGATTTAATGCTACAGTCCACTGTGGTGTTCTCTGTGAGTAGATGTGGGATGGCCCATGACCGACAGCAATACTTAGCCCAGGACAACATTTTTTGGCCACTGTGTACCACAGATCATGCTTGGTGTGCCTTATTGTAGTCACTAGGGTGGCAAACATTGGAAGGGGCAGAGCCTGAGGGCAATTAACAATTGCTTAAAGCTGTTAGAGTGGGTTCATTTGTGCAACGTGAATCATATCGGCCATATGCAGGATGCTTCTTTGCGGACATTCGTAGCAGCGTATCAGCCAAGCCTGCAAAGCCACTGCAACAGTGGAAGGGAACTAAACCCTGGGGAGCAAAAGAGGATCAGCTTGGAAGTTCAAGAATGAAGCACATGTTGGAGGAGGAGGAGAAGAAGAAATGTACACTTTGTAACTTCACTGTAGTCATAGATGGGGTAAATCTGTCCAACATTCATATGTAAGCTAAGTACAGGATGGAAAAAATGGTTCAGAGCAGTGTGGCAAAACTTACTGTGTTTACTAACTGCATATTAACCTCTTTTATGGGCAGAGCTACAAGACACAAAGATTGTGCATAAACTCACCCTCAACTGCTTTCTGGCCCACTGTCCTGAGTCTCCTTTCTGTGAGTATCATACTTACTTTTCTCTGTGATGCAACTTGAGAACAGGGCTGGGGCACTAACCATGTCCTGGATCGCTGTTTGATATTATGCCATTCAACACGGCAGCAGATGGGAAACCTTGGGCAAACTCTAAAGGCCGAATATGACAGCTCTGCACTTTCCACCACTTTACTACCGGGAGGCAAAGAGGGCTGCCTCAGTGCTAGCTCCCCTCACCCCGCAGCTGGGAGCTGGCTCTGGCCAGCCCGTGCCAGCAGTGTGCTGCTGCCTTCATGTGCCAGCCCTGTCGAAACTGCTCTCACGCCACATACACCTCAGGAGCTCAGATTAGTTATCTTTGCTCTAGTAGAAAGGGTTCTGGATTAGGACTCAGGAGGCTTAAATTCATTTGTCAGGTTAAGTACAGACTCTGTGTGTAACCTTGAGCAAGGTCTTTAATCTGCCTGAGTATCGGTATCCTTTGGAAAAGGGCAGTAATTCTTCCCTAATCCCTGAGGGTCTGGGGAATAAAATTGGTAAATAACATAGCAGCACTCCGTTACTGACAGGAGGGCTGGCGCAGCTCTCCTGGCTGTACTGAGTTCCCTTTCTAGCTACCCGGCATACGTGTTGCAGATCTGGGGCACTCACAGTTCGTATTTTCATGAAACAGAATATAAAATCAGAAGGAAGCAGCAGCTACAGGAGAATTTTATGTCCCCCGACTAACACACCTTGAAGCACCCTTCACTGTTTTGACGCATTCACTGGGGAACCATGCTCCCAAATTATATTTAATTTCTAAACTCAGTCGGATAGCTTAGGTGCTGCCAGCGCCTGGGTACTATCGTTCATTCCACAGGCACACGTGGAAACTCTGATAACGATGTAGAAAAAACCAATTCCAGAGCAAAACTGCTTTAATGGCACTTCCCAGAAACAAAGTAAAAACTGAAGAAGACAGCAGGTCTCTCATGCACCTAACCATGTTTAGGTCGTCTGTTCCTTCTCTTTAACCTTTGCCTGCCCCCTTTTTAATATTTCCCTTTCACACGTTTTCTGCACGCAGGTCTGCAGTTTTCCTTCCTGCTGAGCTACAAACCCGCCGCTGCTTTATTCCTCCACTCGGCGCTTCCCTGCCCCGGCTCGGAGCACGTAGGCTTCATCCCCTTGATGATCAGCTGAGGAGCAGATGGAGGATCAGAGGAGCGGGATGGCTGCTTTACGAGGCACACCCGCAGCAGCACTGATGGAGACAACCAAAGAGTGACCACAAGCCAGGATTTCAAATGCTGCAATATTCGAATCTGGGATACAGGGGAAGGTCAAAGCCATAGGTCCTGAGGATCATGTAATTTTGGATTATTCTCAGCTTTCATTTTAAAGCAAAGTTTCTACTGTGAATATTCTCAGACAAAAGCTTGGAAATGGGAACCACCAAGGGCTTGAACATCAAAGGGCAAATAAAAGAATCCAGAACTGATTTATTTTTTTTTTAAATCTCATGATCTTGCCATCAACCTCACATTATGTTGGAGGGTAGCTCGGGATTTTTGAGCATGAAAGTCTGGCAGGACTACAGATGCCTCAAAATCATAACAAATTGAGGCCACAGTCAGCTTTTGAGAAGGCTGCTCCCTTGCAGCTAAGACAATACCAGGGTTTTGCAGAACAGTTTGGTCCTCCCCACACAACCTCTCACTGGTAAGCATTGCTATCACAGGCAATTGCAGGCACAGATATTTTCCCTTTTTTATCCCAATTAAAGAGGAAAGGAATATTTTAAGTCCAAAGTGGCTGTCAAAATGTCACCCAAGGTGGTGAAGACTGTAGGCTCATGAAGATGCCCATAGGAGATCTCCCAGGCTTGCCTTCAGGGCCAGCACAGCTTCTTAAAGGGACAGGAGTCCCGCATAGTTGCAACCATATGTTGACGTAGTGAAGGCATATGGAGTTAATTATGTAAATAAACAACTCAGCCCATGATGATTCTAAATAATGCAAAACATAAAGAGGCAAAACACTAATGTTCTAACTAATGAAAATAGATTCTTAGGGTGATTAATTTACAATAAAGAGAAGCTGCATATGTCAAAAATGGTACGTCATCATATGATTTAATATAATCAGGCACAGCTGCATTGCTCTTGATGTTCGTGAACAATGATCTTGCTCACCTCCTTGTGCATCTGTACCACAATAGTAAAAGAGAAGAAAACTGCACAGCAGAGCCAAAAACTTGCGAGAAAAATATTTTTAAAGCATCTCGATAAATATTTACCAACCTTTGGGATTTTTGAATGCTTGAGGTTGTGTCAGGAACGAAGCATATGCTGATATCCTCAAAAACAACACAAGTGGTCAACAGTCTCCATACAAAAGGGAATAGTTCAATACAATAGGCCACTGTTGCTGTGACTCTCAGCATTGTTTACCTCTCACAGAGCTTCCAAGTACAAACCACTTCAAACAAACTACAGTAAGACTTTAAACTGAATCCACCCAACAGGTTAATAAAACAAATATTGATTGGGTTTGAGAGTCATTACAGTAAACAAACCCTTTTGGATTAAAAGAGTTCCTTTGTTCAAGCAATATTGTCCAGAGCCTCAAGCAACGTATTACAATCTCAGCTTAAATCCTCAGGCAATATTTTACAGTGTTTGCCCTCAAATCTACTTTTATTTGTAGCATGTGTATAAATAAAGATACATGAAGCGATATGGGCAAGTATTTCATGCACACAAAGGAAAGAAATCATGCCAAACTCAAAAATATGCTGGAAATTCTACCAATTAAAAGCAAAGGTAATTTTTTTTCAAGTGCAAAGAATTTATACACCTAAATCTTATTCCAAAAACTGCAACTTGTAGACACTTTTAGCGTTGCTCCTCTAGAATCACAACCTCTGCAATGCAGACAAAAATCACATGAGCATGCCAATGCCCTTTGGCAAGGTCTCACACAATGGATCCCGTGGACTAGGAAAGCGTCTTGACATGGTCCAGCACAGAGATGCAACCCAGATGCTTGAGAGCAAGGGCAGAAACAGCAAGGACACAGTAACACAGGAAAGGTTTGCATAAAACTATTGCCTCGGGTGCAGACTGATCTGGACCGCTCAGACCTTGTTGTCTGGTTACTTGACAGGGAGTGGGGACACCTAAATGGGTTTAGATCCTCACCCCACTTTTAAAAGCAGTTTGCGTGCCTAGAAACCTTTGTCAGGAGATAATCTGGAATGAAAGGAGTGACCAGGAGCTCCAGCTCTGCCACCTTTTGCAAATGCTTCAAGATGTGGATTGAGAACATCAAGCCAGTCACATAGATTTAGGCACGTAGCTTCCAGAGGGAATAGATCCGTGACGTGGTTTTGAAACTTTCATCCACAATCATACCAGTTTTATTCCATCAAGTAACAGAGCAGGCTACAAATTCAAATATAACCAGCCGTGTGCATTTTCTTTTTCTCCTGCAAACTTTACTTCCCCCTCTAAATACAAAACACACATTAGAAACATAAGCACGTGAAGAATGACCAGTCAACAGGTTTCAGTAACATTATCCTAGCCTAGTAATGCCAAATTAGGGAATGGTTCATACTTGTCACAGAAGTGTGAAAAAACAGGGAACAGTAAAGAGTGAAAATACTGTCGGAAGTTAAGAAAGATATTCAATATTCCCATACAAATGGATAAGCTCAGCAGTGCTGACAATTCCTGCAAACATGATTCAACCAGTGGACCAGGCTCACAGTACGTTTGGATTAATAAGATACCACAGAGAGAAATGGCAAAAAGCAGGTAAATATCAGGAGAGGGTGGTTCTCCAGACATTTGAGCAAACCACGGTGCAAGAGCTTTAAATGGCATTCACTGCTTCTCATTATCTCCATACACACAGCACTTAAATAATCATTTATTCTCTGTTCCTGGCCATGTAAAGCAAGTTGTGCTAAGTGCATCAGCCCAGAGCAGACAGCTGGTCACTGCATGACTGCAAGGTGGATACAAACCTTTTCGCACCCTCGATTTCTTCTTGGGCATCCAAACAGACCCTGTCTGGCTTTTTCTCACTGATTCACAACACGCAGGTAATTCTCGACAGAGAATTCTCAACAGAGCCCAGTCAACAATAGAGACTGATGTGGCACTACAGTGAGTCTCTTTAACTCAAGGCTCGGTTTCTAAGTGACGGTGTAAGGTATTAAGAAACTACACCATCACTGAATGAAAGTGCAACACATACCCAGTGCTCAGCATCTGCCTTAGCTTAAGGGCACAGCATTCTGCAAATCTTGTAAAATCAGGTGGTTGATCTGATAAGGTACTCCGCATCGCTGGGGCTCTCCCTATCTGAGGACAGAATCAAACCCTGTGAGCTTTGCTCAGAGTATCTCACTCGCAGCTAGACGTCTTTGCTGGAAGAGTTATGCAATCTTAGCTTACATCTTATCACCAGCAGCGCAACAGTCAGACTTCAGGGTTTGTTGTCTCGCAGGCACCCACTTTATTCTCATTGATGGGTAGCAGCATTAGACACACAGCCTCAGAGTGAAAGAATAACAGGGAGGGAATGAGTGATAAGGAGCAGAAAGAGCTTGCAGAGTTAGCACCTGCACAGCAGACTTATGCTGAAGCTCACTTCATTGATGTGGGGCATTTCTTGCATCTGGAGCGTAATGATTAAGAGAATAAAATACATGTTCTACCACACTGAATGCCAGAAGTAACTGTCACATTCACTCACGCTGCACTACCAAGAAGATAATATAGGCTATTAATTAGGTTTGGGTAGAACAAAACAAATTTGAAGAGATCACTCAAAGGACCAACGAAAGGCAGAGAGGAAATTTCTAAAATGGAGAATGATATTGTATATCCTTAATGAGGATACATATCCTTAATGAGTGAGAGGCTCCATCTTTTTGCAATTGAGACAGGAGCTTCTTTAACAAGTCTCTATCTATGTCCAAACACTAACTCATACACTGAGGCTTTTGTAGACTTTGACACTCAAACTACCTGAGGTTGTGTTTTTTATGTTTTTAACCTTCTCTGTCCTTTTTCACAGTGCTGAATAAACTACTACGAGCTTCTGAACCATTCACTGCATTCCTTGATGACCAGCAATAGTTGAAATGCTCTTAGGTGAGGTGCTTTGCCCTGCACCACTCCCACGTACCATTCCCAGATACATGATCTGTCGAAGGTGGATCCTCAGCAATGCAGCGTTCTCCCCTGCTCTTACTCTTCATGCTGTCTCTGATTGCCTGTAGCTGAAACTGTCGGTGCAGCTGTACCCAAATTCACCTCCAAATTTTTAGAAAACACTACAGTATTTTGAAAACAGAAATATATTTGCATAACCAGAAAATACTAAGGGATCAGTTCTGTCTGCTGCTGTGCTTATGCTTGTCCTTCAGGCTTCCAGGCACTGGTTTCAGTGGGGATTGCCAAGGGGCAATCTAAAGCAGGGGCTCTTTACTAGAATTGAGCTTTATAGTCCCAATTTTTCCAAACCACGTCAAACCATCAAAAACCAATGCTGAAAAAACACAAATCTAGACCCATGCATAGCCATGAGAAACTGATAGCTAGAGGAACTGAAAAGCTTCAGACTAAAATAGGAGGTTGCATGTCAATAACAGAAAACAATGCATTGCACATAAATTTAAGATTTTTTCTTTCCTTAGCGTAGGAAAAAAAAAAATCTTTATTTTGATCAGATATGGAAATAAAGGGATTAAAAGAATCAGACGAGTGATTTGTAATTGGTCTCCAGACTGTACCTCTTCCTTTAGTAAAGTGCATGCAAGTGAAAAAAACTGCATGGATGGACTTTATTAGCTGCAGCTTTCCTTCCTGACTCTGGGATTAGAGGAATACTTTAACCTTGACACATTCATCTTCTGCTCACAAAGCTCTACTTTTAACAGTCCCTTCTCCTTTCCTCTTCACTTGTCTGGTTCTGGCACATAATTTTCTAAATTAGAAGAGGCTACTGTTCTGTCTTTAAAAGCAGAGGAATTCTCACTTATCTTTGTTAGCAAAAGCATGGAGAAATTCAAGACAGTTTATTATTAATACATCCTAAAAGTCTATTGCAGATGGCAGAAATATGGCAAAAGCAGATGCGTTAGGCTGTCCTTCAAATATATTAAAGAAAAAATAGAAGGAGCATGATTTTATTTATCAGATAGTAATGTAAAGCCAAGTATTCAATTACACGTTACTTATGTATTAGTGAGAAATTCTATCTCTTTGAAGCTTCTTTTATGCTAGAGAAGTTTGCGATGGGATTTTCAGAAGCACTCAGCACTGCTCCAGCTCTGCGACGAGCGGCATGTGCGAATACTGCTCCTGCTGCCATTCCTGAAGGCAAAACCGGGCCCTTATGGAGTATCTGAGAGAAGTCCATAGCTAGGGAGAAAACTGCCATGTGCAGCTACTGGTGCACCTATTGCCCACAGACAGTAGGAGAAGTGTCTGCAGAGATCAATACTTATTCCGATGGCTGGGGAAAATGAGAATGCAAGGAAGTTTTTGTATGTGTTTGTGGAAGGGGGTGGTATTTAGCAAAACACTTGAAAGTTAATTGCAGAATAAAAGAATATACCTCAAAGGTACACACTTCCTCAGTACACCAATTTATTATAATTACAGAGTTTACCCTTACCTTTTTTCTTTATCCAGCCATATATTTGAGTTGTTTTAGATTAAAGTATACGTCTTGTTAATTATGGCATTTAGTTCTCAAATCGTAATTGGTGTCTGGTGCTAAGCTCCTATAACTCTTCTTGTCACTGTTTCAAGGGGGCCTGTTTAATTTGCCTGAGGTAAACTAAAATGGAAAGTACCGTCTTATTTGAGTAATGTGAGATATTTCTTGTAGCTTTAATGATCAAATATTGTACTGCTTATTGGGGGGGTATGATTGGCGGGGGCGTGACGGGGGGGTGACAATGGGCAGTCCTACCTGCCAAAAGCTAATCAAGGTAGATGATCCCATAATAATTTTAAGGGATTTTATTACATCCTTTAAGCAGATGAAAGTAATACTGCTTAGAATAAACAAACACAATTAGACATTGGATAAAAATCATTACAGTGAGCTACTGAGAATTTTCCTGCCACATCTCCCTTTAAAAATCTCATAGGAGTGTGGGAGACGGAGACTTTTACCCCACCTAATCACAACTTTCTCCTACCACTTGGGAAATGCATCAGGCACAAAAGCTGAAGAAACGACTTTGTGGGTATTTGGGAGGAGAGCACCTGACGGTTGTCAGGTGCAGACCAGAACTGGCTGTCGCATCCTGTTGTAAAACCGCACTACCCAAAACTAATGCACACAAGCTTCCTTAAGCCTATTCTTCAGGCCCTTTAGGTATTGTCTGGTAACTCTTCTTTCAGGTCAAGATAAACGGGTATCTTCAAATTAGACTCCAAAGCTGTATTTCAGCATCAGCCAGATTTGCAAGGCACTTAAGTAAAGAAATTTGTAAATTTGCTCTCCCAGTGGCAATTTACCTCAATAAACATTTTCTCCCACAATTTCCCATTACATTAAACAATTAGCCTGTTTTGTAGCTTTGAGGGCCTACTCTTTCTGCATAAATAAAGCGTGTGCTTTTTCTGCTCCTATTTCCTCTGTCGGCATCATCCCCCATACTTTTTCTGTGTACCAACTTATCAGTGTGGAGAGATGGTTAGACAGTCTAGATAGTCAGTAAGTAAAGTCACTCCTGTGTTTTTCCCTAAGAAATGCATACCCAGAAGTGGTTGCTGCACACCACCTGTGTTTTCGCAGTAGCTTTTTTCTTCTGTTTAATGGATTTTCTCTCACTGTTTGAAGATAACTAGATTGGTGGCCATATGTTTGCTGGATTGCTGTCCTGTGCTAGGCAGCACCAAACCACACCATCTCACATTTACATGGAGAGGTTTTCCTGCTTTTGCTCCATCCCAGTTTTGTGGCTGAAAGAAGGTGCCAGAAACCCACGGTAGGTGCCTCTCTTGTTCATGGAAACACTGAACCTGGCAGTTCCTTCCTCTCCTTTGGGCTTCTCTTTGGAAGGTGAGAGGTTAAATCTCTCTCTCTCTCTCCTTTGGCTCTTGATAGTAAAGATCAATGTGACAAATTATCTCTAAATATTTCTAGTCAGAAAGAGGTTTCCAACAGGCATTTCAAGCAGGCTCACACTTGAATCGAAGCAAGTTTCAAAGAAGCAATAATCAATTCTTTGGTGCACAGTCTTCCCACTTTCCCCTCAGGTGAAGAAATATGCTTTGTATGCATTATAAGAGCATCTCAATTTTATGTGGCATGAATGCCTATCTATCTGAGGTGCTCTGTTTATTGTTTATATCATATTGTATCCTGTTCCTTCCCCTCTTTCTTCATCCAGCAACACCTACGGGAATGCAGGACAGCCATTCATTCACTGATGTAACTCATAGTACTGACAATGAAAAAGTTACGTTTGCTTGCTGCTTCAAGTCTGTGCAATCTTCTCAATAAATATGCCATCAAATTTTTGATCATCGGGACTGGATCCTGCTGAGGAATAGGGACAAGCAGCAAGACTTCTGGAGCCACTGAGAGGTGAACAGAGTCTTCAACCAGCAACCACTTGCAATAAAAGCTCTGCCACTGCGGGATACAAATGAACGTGCCCTCCTGCAATTTGAGATGACAGCTCTGGGACAGACTGAGGAATTCAAGCTGTATCATGGGATTCTTATGCATGACTTTTATATCATCTTGAAGCCAACTAGATAGACAGTCCCAATCAGAAACAGACTATTCCCTTTGTAGTTCTGTGGGACTAAGACATTTGTCATCATAACATTGCTCATAGTTCTCGCTTTGCCTCACATGGAGAAATACAGTGAAACTGTAGTCTTGCTGAAGGCACATTTCTTGCCTACTACATCATTAGTCATTGGACACAGATTTCAATTTAACAAGCAAAATCAGCAAGCTAACGAGGCCGTTGTCACCTGGGTTGCCTATCAGACTGCATCATATATCTGAACAATTAAACTTCAGCAGCTTGTTGAGAAATTGCCTCCTCTGGAGATGGCAAGATGAGAGGGAGATGGAGGGAGACTTTTGTATTTCTTTCCTTGGTGCAATTTACTTCACAGTCACCCAGGAAAAGGCCTTTTGCACTGAATGAATGCAAATATGTATAAAGGAAATTCATATTTTGGAAACGCCTACAAGCACATTTTGTCATCACAGTTGTCATTGAGAAACTCACTGGAACTTTGGGAACTCAGCCACATCGGTACCATCAGCCAAGACCAATCACCCAAGTCTCTGCTGAGGCTGGGGAGGACATCTGTGATAGTCTTTATTTAGCAAGACACTCATTCCAAGACAGTGAGAATCATTTCTGGAAAGAAAAAGAACCATGGGAGACACAAAAGTCTGCTGATTCAAGGGCAACAATTATTCCTGTTTTCTTCAGCAAGGAAATTACGAGACTTTTACTACATGTCCATAGCAGTGACAAGTACTGGCTAATGAAAAAGCTGCAAAATGGAAGTCAGATCCAGCTGAGGGGTGACAATTGCCAATGGAGACACCTTAAATCCTTCCTTTTTGCATCATCCTGTATAGCAGGGTCAATACCACCCTGTCCTACCTCTAAGACTACAGGGGTCATGACAGCAATACCTTTGGAAGTTGCAAGGTGAAGTTTTCACTATGGCTCTGTTCAAAGACGAATTCCTTCAGCAAGAACCTGCTTGCAGTCAAGAGCCCCTAAGAAAGAACCTTAATTCCCTCAAGTGCTTTCTTAAAATGAGGACTTTATCAAGGAGGACTAGCACTGTCCCACTAAAGTATCTTGCCTGTGCTGGTCCGTACAGAACTTCTCTTCCCTTCCACCCAAAGACTGACAAAGAACTTGCGCATCTTGTTGGCAAAGAAGCCCCAGAGCAAGCCTCACAAAGAAACATACTACATCAGTTGTACCAAGTTATAAGCCAAATGGTGTCGTGCAATCTGTGGTAACCATAAGTGCACTAATACCAATCTTAAGCATACCTCATGTCCGCACCTGCTTTAAATTAGCCATGCAGTGTTATTGCTGAGGGAGAACTTGTCATGAAACTAGACCTAATTCAAGAATACAAATAGCTGATCATTGGCAATGACACCACAGGACATCAAGTGATGCCATTTAGGGAGAGCGGGTAACGCTAACCACTTTCTGTGGTCCCTTTCCCTCTTACCCCTTCAGGAACTGCAGTGGTGTTAGTGCTACAGGGTATATCCTTGCCTGTTCCTTTTAATATCTGTTTATAGACTTCTTGTCTGTGAATCTGTCTAAGCACTTTTTGAACCTGCTAACACTGTGCCTCTGAAACATCCAGGGTAAGAAAGTCCAAAAGTTCATTACCTGCCTTATCAAGGATTACTTTATGTCTTTTAAGTGATCACCTACTAGTTTCACAAAGTGCTTCCTTATTCTAATATTACAGGATTTGCTGAGTAACAGTTCCTCACTTAGTTTATACATCACCTTCATCTGACACAGACCTCAATCATATCCCCCCCCAGCCTTTTTGTTCCCAAACTGAAGAGTCTCAGCATTTTTAATCTCTCCTTGTAAGATAATTGCTTTCTTGCCGTGATCATTTTAGTTATCCTTTTCTGGGCATTCTCTAACTCCACTATATGCTGCTTCAGATGCAGAGACCAGAACTGTACCCAGAACAGTGCTCCCAACACAGGAGCAAAATGCATCTTCAGTCTTGTTCACAATATCATTCCTGCTGATGCCTGTGACTTTGTTGTTTTTTTATCTGCTTCAGCACATTAAGACAAGAATTTCAGGGCATCACTGGTAATGACTTCAAGATTTCTTTTATGAAAGTGATAACTTACAGTTCAGAGTCCAGTACAGTGCAGGCCTGGTTAAGATCACTTTTTCCTTGATGAATTACCTCACATTTACCTAAAGTGAAGTGTATCTACCACCTTTTTGTTCATTCAGTTTTATGAGGTTCTTTGGATGTTCTTCAGATGTTCTTCTTGGCAGAGCACTGGCACAGGCTGCCCAGAGAGGTTGTGGAGTCTCCCACACTGGAGACATTCAAAACCCGCCTGGACGCCGTCCTGTGCAACTGCTGTAGGTGTCCCTGCTGTGGCAGGGGGGGTGGATTTAGATGATCTCCAGAGGTCCCTTCCAACCCTGACCATTCTGTGATTCTGTGATTCACCATTGGTGAAGCATTTGACTTCTCAAAACTGCTTATCCAAAAATTAGAGATTTCACTCTCCACTCCCTGTTCTGTCACTGATGAAGATTCAGAATCAAACTGGTCCCAGTAGTGATCCCCAAAAGGATGCTACTGCTGACTTTTCTCCATCATAAAAAGTGGCTACTAAGTGACTCTTAGCTTCCTAACTCTTAATCAGCTTTCAGTTTGGAAACGAACCTTTCCTCTAACTCCACAGCAATTTTATGTCTTTAAAATGTTCTGATGTGGAACGTGATCAAGGACCTTCTGAAAATCCTAGTGTAACATGTCCACTGGATCCCCTTTATCCGCAGGCTTATTGACACTCTCACAGAATGCTATCAGACTTCCTTTTACAGAGGCCACACTGTTTCTTTTTCAGTGGATCATATTTATCCATGTACTCTTATCAATGTGACTATAATCTTTAAGACTGATCCTACCATCTTGGTGGCGAGTCAGGCACCTCCAATTTGGAATTTCTTCTGCATCAATAATTTTGCAATGAATTCTGAAAGTTCTGCTTTCCAGATATTCTTCAGCAATGTTTCTGTCTGGGAGAGTGGGAGAGGGTGGATGTGCATGTGTCTGTCTGTTGCATATTTTCTGAACAACTTCAAGAAATGTGGAGATTATTAAGAAACCAAGTATGTAAGTTATAAAGGAAAAATATAAAATTGGCGGGGCTAGTGCCATCCTTCTTGGACTGCTGCATCATTGCATCTGGCATCAATCTCACAGCTACTGATAGGGACAATCCATTAAGTCCCTGTGCCAAAACCCAGACAATCATTCCTTGGATAGCTCAGCTTCTACGACAGCTTTCTACCACAGAAAAAGGAAACAAGTGCGGAACTTCACCACCTTTTCATCACAGGAGTTTCATGGCAATAGAAGACTTGCCAGGACACAGAGGCCTCCAAAACTGTTTGACAAGTTACAATCAACTCTGTGGAAGTTCACAGCAACAGACACCACTTCTGGTTATTTGTGAAATGCAGACTTACTGCCTTGATGTAATTCTATCATGCATAGGAATGAAGCCCCTAATGCCTCATTCAAGGAATTTAATAGCAACAAATAAAATTAT
The DNA here is from genome assembly GCA_017639485.1 of Pluvialis apricaria. Lineage (NCBI taxonomy): Eukaryota > Metazoa > Chordata > Aves > Charadriiformes > Charadriidae > Pluvialis > Pluvialis apricaria. The sequence continues at coordinate 58,999,332 of CM030010.1, read as the reverse complement.
GCATGAATTACAGAGAAGAGTTTCCTACTGTTGCAGGAATCAAAATTTTCCATAATTAACATATAGAGCTGTCTATCCGAGGTTTGTGTAGGCCACAAGTCACTCCTGTGATTGTCTTAAAATACTTTGTGTTAAATCCATATGAACGCAGAAGGGAAATATTTTGCTAAACCTTATCATTTTTGCAAGCCAGTAAGAACTCCTAGCACAAGTGTTCTGAGCAAACTGCTGTTGCATATGTGATCTCAGACTGTGCTTCTTCATTGTCATTGCAAGCTTTGCCGCTGGAATATTTCCTTGTTTTTTTGTTCATGCTGACCAGGTAGCAAGACTGAGTCAACACTGCCCTGTCTTTCCAACAGACATTAGAGGACAGCCAGCCACGAAATTGTCCAAGAAGTTCAATCCATTTTTAATCTGACAAAATGAGCTGGCTGCTCATAATGCATGGGGACACAGTCCCATTATTTTCAGGCAAACTGGCTGACACTTTTTCTATCTTAATATACCATGTCGAAGAAAACACGGGAATGAAAGTGCTGAACTGATGGTATATCTGATGGCCCAGAACTGCTGCTATCAGCTGAGAAAGTCCTAAAGGAGTAAACCACTTGCCAAGACACATGACATCAACAAAAGCTCCAATATTATTTCTTTTAAAACTGTCCAAGAAATCCCGATCCAAGACCCATACTCACTACACTGATCAATTTCTTGGAAATCGCTTTTAAACTTTATCTAGAAAAGGCTTGAGGTAATTCTGCTCTCCTCACAAACAGCTAGTGCAACCATCTCTGCTCTTTCTCAACTATGAAACTTAGCAGACTCTTGGATACTGTCACATCTGACCCTAGGATCTCCTTTTAACTCTGGCGATTTTAAGAGCTTCACCAAAAGCACACTAATTTGAGCTGTCACTATCACGCTGTGCTGTCTCCAAGCACATGGTCTGGTTGAATGTGAGGTGCAACCAGCCAAAGATTTAATCCTTTCAAGCTGTTATTAAGGGAGACTGGCTGATGAGGCTTGCGGGGTTCCTCATTGTTCTGCATGTCACTCCTCATCTAACTATTGCACACAGCCCCCTGAAGCTGTCCCATTGGACAAGTTATCAAACCATGCCTCACTCGTCGCAGCCCCAATCTATCTGAAGGATTGCAATGCAAGCAGGAACAGGTTTTGGATTCATCTCTGACATCATCTACCTGGCATTCCTTTGCACTGTGAGAGCATATTTGCTCAAAGCTACGGAGCTGTGCCAAAGGCAGCCCCTTCTGTTATCAAGGCCGCTGCACTTGACTCATTGGAAGTGCAGATTGCCAAAGGATAAGTTGGAACTGCTGTGTCAACTGCTTGACAAGACACCTGTCTTGCAGTTCTTCAGGGGCCTCTCTTCAGAGCCTGGGACTACTATTGCGTTCACAACCTGATAGTCCAAGCCTAGCAAAGTCTTTACTCAAGTAGGGTAATACTTCTTTCTTGCTTGGGGTTCATAATGAGTCACTGACATCACCACTCCTAAGAGGAAAGAGTGCACACCACAGAGGAGTTAATTTTTTTTCCTTCAGATGGATAATTATATCACCTAAAACATGCACAGAGGGCTTCATGGTTTCATGCAGTCCAAACACCTACTAAAGGTTGTTGTGTTATATGTGGGGGATGCTGTTCCTTGTTTGTGCAAACAGAATGCTGTGACCTGTTTCTCTACTGCTTCATCCACGTAGAACCCAGAAAGATGCGAGGAGGGGCTGTTTGTGGTGGTGTTTTGCTCATATTGCTGAGAAGTTACATTCACATACCCCAGGCTGCTCCTAGCCTGTGTATTCTGCTCCACAAACATAACAGTGTACACGCAGGAATCCACTGGCTCAAACATATGCAGAAAGCTGTTTTAGGGACAGCTTCTCTTTGCTTTACCCATGAATGACTTCTTAGTGGGATTATTCCACATGAATAAGGAAGGGTTATCTGGTCTGTAAGAGCTGCTTTCTTTTGAGTCTTGCAAGGGAAACAGTGGAAACTCTATTGTTGAGTCACATAAAACTAGAACAGACAAGTTGCTATGGACAAGGCTGTGCCACTTAGACCCAGCCCTCTGGTGGGAGTCATGTAGAAGGCCTTTTTGCTAGGGGCATTTTCCCTTCCACAGCCTCACAGTTACTAATCCTGGTAAAAGATTGTCTCTGTCTCCCTGTGCAGCTGGCCAGTCCGGGAGAAGACAGCCCGCTCACTAGCTGCTTCTTATTCCCCTTGAAGTGCTGAGCTCACTGTGAGGGGTGGGTAGGGAATAGCCCCGCAGGTAAGGAACAAATAGCATTGCAAGGGGAAGAAGTTTTTGTTCATCCCTACCCCTTCCAGATAACTATGTCTAGGAGAGGGAGAAGTGAACCCTAAGAAGCGCATGGAAAAAAGCCCTAGGCTCCTGCAGAAGGGACAGAGGCTAGGTGACATACCGGGTGACTCTTTTCCCAACTCTAATTCAAACAACATCAGCTTCAGTTCGCTGTCTAGCACTCTAACCCTCTCGGCTTTAGTTCTGCCACCTTGCTCCTATCACAGGCCTTTGTGGTTTCAAAGAACAGCTTATCAGGCAGTATCTATTTTCTTTCTGAATGTGTCACAATCTCCTTCAACTAACCACCTGAGTTTCCAGCATTCACCAAATATACAGACTTCGCTTTTTTGATGACTAATCGCAGGCAGCATGCCCTCTAAATGCTGACACCAGTATAATTTGTATAATAGACATATGCACAATTGTGCACTATACTTTTCCATACACCGGTGCAAACATTTTTCTCTGGGCTTACGGTAATTTGTACTATGACGGTTTTGACACCAAGGAACAGGCCAGTTGTTGTCCTCTGCAGCCTGGCAGACCTGACACCCAGCCTACTGGGAACAACTTAAAGCAGCAGCTACAGCAAGGAGTTAAAAATCATTAAGCTCATTCTAAAACCCTAGCTGAAGGGCTGGTGCACTGTTTGGGTTTGAATTAGTCACTTGACCTCTGTTTGTTTTATTCATCCCAGCTGGAGAACTGGGCATAAAAACAGACCCTTGCCACAAATCTATAGCAGATTAAAGGAGGGAAAACAGAGCACACTAAGAGGAAGAACAAAATCCAGCCCACAACGTTTGCATCAGTATAACAGCTGTGGGCTTCAGGTAGAGTTTTAAAAGCGTCTCTCTGACTTAGGAAGTGAGTTCTCAAGCAACAGGGGTTACTGCAGATACCTGACCAGCATACACAGTGCAATGACATGCAGAGGTACTAAACATTTCACTCTAGCCTCCTGCCTTATGCTGCATTCAAACCTGAATCCCAACCATGATAATGGAGGTCCAGATGCACCAAAGTGCAAGAAGTGAGGACAAAATGTGTAGCTCTGCTGGATACATCCACTTTTTTGATCGTGAAAACTTTGTAAAGGTAAAATTTGAGAACTTTGGAGATTTGTCTGGGATTTCTAGATCTACAGCTCCCTCAGAGCAACACACCTCCTCCAGCACCTTTTGGATACACATTTTGTTGCCACAGAGCCACTGTTGGAGTATACTAGCTGGTTTGGGACCTAACTGTGCCTACTGTGAATAAACTTGACCCATGGCTCACTTAGTAAATTCAACTAAATCTGATTTACTGTGTGCACACTTGTCCACATACTTCAGCTTTCAGCTGTGATATACATGAGCCTCAGCCAGAGGCCCTTCCCTCATGAGATCTTGAGGATCATTAGCTCAGGCTCAGTAGACATAACTACAGTAAAATATGACCCACAGAGCCAGATGTGGTCTCACTCTACTCTGCACTGTCCTGCTTCCTGTTAGCTCATATCAAGTCAGCTGGAGTATTTCTGCACCTAAGATGCACGTGTGTCCCTAAGGACAAAAGGGGATTTGCAAAAGTTACTTCAAAGCTGTAGAAATGTCTTTCCTCTGCCTGCTGACCCTTAGATAACTAAAATAAGATCCCGAATCCTTTCTAGACAGTCAGCTTCCTCTGCAGTGAGGTTTTAAGCGATTTGTTTTGAAATCTGGAAAGCTTTATCAGTTGATGAATGTGAACAGCGTAAGATCACAAATGATACACGAATGTACTGAAGGACAGCTGGAAAAACTCCGTTCAGAAGCAAGAACCAATGATATATTGGAGGATTAGAGTAATTTGTGCACTACAGTTTATATTCACTTTTCACCTTTTCAAGGAAGTGAGTTTACCCTCTTTTTTTTTGTTTAACTTTCATCTTCCCATTTGCCAGCACATGCACCCAGCTGTCTCTCTGCATATAGTATTGCAGTAGTACCCAGCAGAGTCTGAAAGCTCCAGAAGCCCTATAGCCTTTTCAAGGTTTGCAAGTCCAGACCTTCCAGAGCAAGGATATGCACATCCCCACAGTCTGTTCTGGGGTTTTACTTTTGTTCAAAGAAGTGGGATGAATTGAAATAAATAAATAAAATCATTAAACAAATATCCTGTGCAACTGTTATTGGGACATGCCATTACGCCTAACTCTAAATAAACTTCGTTCTCACTGACCTCAGGATCTCTTTGAAGTCGATGACACATGGGCACTGCTTACAACTGAACACTTGCTAATGCTCAAGAAGTAAGATCTCTCTCCATGCAGTGGATCAGTGCATGGACCAAGCGTCATTTGGAGCCCTGCTGAAGCCTACCCAGAAGGCTGACGTGGAATTCAGCTGAAGCTGACCTCCTGCACAAGGGACAGTGCATCAACAACACTACTTGTAAAAAAAGACAGATAAAAAGAAATTGGCAGGCAGACATCAAGTAAGGCAGAGAATGGATTTTTCTACGTGTTTCTTTTGCACCAACATACAATGCCCTGATACTGGCAAGCATCATATGGTGCTATGGCACTACAACACATATTACTAACAACATCAAATCCTTTGTCTAAGAAAAAACAAGTACGGAATTCTTTCTCACATGCATGCAATAAAATTTTAAAGTTATAGCATAATAAAGTTATAGCAAGTCCTAACTGTTGAAAAGCACCTTTTATATTTAATACAAAATAATTTTCTTATTACGTATGATGAAATTCAGGTAATCTGAGAAACCCAGAAAGGGATTCTTGAATTTCTCTCCCTCAGGCTACTCATAAACAAAATGATGTACAACTTTGGAAACTTTATTTCAGAATCATTATAGACCTTCATTTTTAAGAGCTGTTCAGAGGCAAATTCCAGCTGAAAACTTAGAAGATTTCTTTTTGGCAAACTTAGTTTCAGAAGCTCTTTTCCTTCTACCACAGCTTTACCTATCCAGACACATATACCAATCTCCCAGGAATTACCTTGACCTGGTTTACTCACTCCTTTAGACAATTTAAGTTATGAATGGACAGAAATAGAGCAAGACTATTTTGGCTAATATAAGACGGACACATCTTTCAAGGAGTTTGCAGTTCTTGCAGACAGGTGGCGATGACCACTGAGCAGCACACCGGTGCATGCAATTTGGGTGATTCTGCATGCAAGTAGGTGCAGTTACTGGATTTACACATGCAGAAGGAAGACATTTTTGTAGATACATCCACTGAGTCCATACCAGAAAATTTAGCCTCAAAATGGCGGGGAGAAAAACAAAAATCAAAGTTTTCCCAACTTTTGTTTTTAAAATTGTATTTTCTGAATAATGGATGATAATGTAACTCAAACATGGAAGCAAATTATTCTGCAATGCTTAACTGCACATGACTTCTGTCATGTTTCAATGGTATAATTAACCAGAGGTTAAACATGACTACTTATTCAGAACCACTGTTGCTTTGCCTTTGCAGACCCCATATTCAGCAAAAAAAAGACTCCAGCGTGTACACAAGTCCAGTCTTGAATCTCTCTGCTGAGTCAACCACAAAGGACCAATAAACGCTCATTGGGAAGCAGACTCCAGACCACTATGGCTGAGTTACAACTCAAAACAATAATTCTTTCTTCTCTTTCCCCCTTTATTACAGGTCTCACCGACAAGTTGGCCTGGAGCGCCCATCCGGGTTACCACCCCCAACTGCTGGCCCCATCCTGTCCGCACAGGTAACTCAGCAGCTCAGGAACCAGTTTCCAAAATCCTACAGTTTTCATCACAAGGGAACCAAAATGACCTGAACATGCTGGTCACTGGGAATCCCTCATCAGCACTGTTAGTTTTAACAGTTGTTGAACTGATTCAGGAGCAGCCCAAGACTGAGAAGGACAGATAGGCAGGGCCAGTAGCAACACCTGCTCCCCAGTCTGAATTGTCCCCATCAATCTATCACCCCCTTGGGATTTGTAAGCCATCCATCTTTCCCTTGAGCCTTCATACATCTCATGTGATCCTGTTCTTACATCGGCTAAACTTGGAACAAGATCCATTGAGGCTACATAAAAACAAGACCTTGAGACTAAGGGAACAAAACGTATTGTGTCTGTGTTGGTGTAAATGACAAGAGCCTTTTCCACATCTTCTTCCATGGAAGCTTTACCAAAGTGCAGCTCCTTAAAGCCAAGGCACAGAGTCTAACACATCTATTTCCAAAGCCGTGGCATATTAAATATAATGATTTCCCTAAACTTCAATCAATCATGAAAAATTACAAGCAAATATAAACAAGATAAATATGGCCCTGGATTGCCTCCAGAGGCCTGTGGTAAACTGCAGGCAGAGGATAATGTAATTAAATATGGGCAGCCTGCCGACTACTCACTGTCGGGTTTGTCCGGATATGAGCTGAAGAAGTTTGCCCTACTGCAAACATTTGTTTTACAGTGGTACAACTTAATTGAGCTTGGAAAGCTTCTGCAGGCATTAACAATGGCTTACCTCGTTAATGAGTAGGGATAATACAACCATTTTGACTTGGTGGGCAAAATCCACCCTTGTAACCATTTTGTACCCTTACAAGTGAAGTAAGCACTTACAGATATGCGTGCTCAGGGAAAAAAGAGAGTGATAAAATAGGCGGAAAATGGTTCCTTGTGTTGAAAACATACTGCTGTGAAGAAGAACTTACCTCCATGGGAATTGCTACATGATACATGGAATATACCAGTGTAATTTCTCCAAAAATTGACAGGAAACTTCCTCTACACTGCTGATGCTCACCTCCTTCCTGAGGTTGCTTAGTCACCTATGTCACATGAGATTTAGCCCAGGGAATCACAAAAATGCTACTGAAGTATCCTTTTGCAATAGGCCAGTTTACTCTCAGTGAAAGAAGCCACCTCTCATTTCCTGACATCTTTCTGATTGCCATATTGAGTTAGGCAAGCTAAACACTCTGGCACCAACATATTCGATCGCCTTCTCAAAGCAGAGCAGGAACGTCTTCAGCAGAGGTTATTTGCTGGGTGGTGCTGTTTCTTTCTTTGATTGGGTTATGAGGCAGCATTTAGGTTTGAATGGGAAAACAGATTAGTTCATTGCCCAAGCCCCTCCTTCTCCCTGGGAATACAGATGCTCTGCCCACAAAGTTTATCCCAGACTAAATCTGGAAGCCTCTTTTGAGGAAGCCCCTTGTTAAATTATTGGAAGTTACTGCAAAAACAGAATGACAGTACTCACTCTTCCTGCATTTTTTATTGCAAGATCTAGTTTCAAATATGCTGCCTAGAACGGCTGCAAAATACAGGACAGATATGAGCAGTCTGTGTAGCACTGTAAGGCAAATGACATGGAAGAGTTGCTTATCTGCTCTACAAAATGGCACCAAAAGGCCTTTCTTAAAAATTCCCATGAAGGGTAGCAATTCCGGATAGACGCTCAGGCTCCCTGAAGTATGACATTTTGCAAGACTATGGCTGGGTTTTGGGGAAAAAAAAAAAAACATGTTTGTCTCTTAGAAGGTCTTTTAACAATGCTCAGTCTTATACTCGAACACACACAATGAAGGCGGGCACAGGAAGGAGACTTGGCTTGAGCTCAAGATTCCCTGGTGGCTGGGACTTCAGGGTTATTTTCATTCTGTCTGACTTGTACACTGTAATTGCACTGGGGCTGCAGATGACAAATTAACTTTTTTTTTTTGCTGCTGCTGCTTACAGGTATTTGTTTGGATTCAGGGGGTGATTTTTTTGCACACAGGGATGTGTCAAGCATGTGTGAACATTGCATTTCATAAGATTAGCATTAAGCAATGCACCTGGGAGATGACATAGCCTGCAGCCCATTGCCTTTAAGAAGAGGCTTCTGGAAAGCCATGCCTGTGTTATGTATAGAATATGGCATAAGGTTCACATATAAAATTCATCCTTAACAATACTGCCAAGACATTTTTGGAATGAACAGTCATGTTTTCTCCCAAATGGGCAGACAGTTCAAAGCTAGTTTGCTCACCAGCATCACTCAAGGAGAACCTCCTCCTGTTTATATTTGTACATTAGAGATATCAAGAACAGATAATGTCAGCACCTGGTTTGCTCCTGACTCTCCCAAGTGACTTCCCACATGACTCGTTTGGGTGGAGGATGGCAAGCGAACCATCAGTAAGATCCCTACAGGTAAGTGCAAAAACAAACAGCAGCCCTTTTACTCTTATGCATAAAAGGCGACCCACGTACAACTTTTACCTTGAATAACTGAAACAGGAAGACGCCTGACTTTGTTCAGCCTCTCACAGGCAAGGAAGCTTTGCCCCCAGCTAAGGCCAGGTCTGGGGACCTCTTGAGACCTTCCTTGAGGCAGTAGCATCATGGGCAAGCAAAGTACCAAGGCAAACCTATGCATTGGGTCCCAGAGTAAAAAAAAAAAATGTACCTGGCAGAGGGCCTTGGAGCATTTGAAGCAGGGAGCTCCAGATCAGAAGCCAGACGACATTCCTAGTTCTGTATCAAGTTTTAGAAAGAGCCTTTAGCAAGTATCGGCATCGGCATCTGCTGTTTACCCACATATACACACATAAGAACAGCCATACCGTATCTGACTAGTGGCCTGACTTTGACAGTAGCCAACATCATCAGATGTTTGAAAAAGACTATAGCTACCCAGCGTGGGCAGCTGACGCTTTTCTGGAGTACGCACCTAACCTCCAACATCTAGGATATACCCAGGTTGTTTCAGGAGCCTATCATACAAGTAATTTGACTCATTTCTTTGTCACTCTCCCAGCCTTGGACACGTGATGCAGAAGACCAAAAAGTTGCAGCAACCTAGAATACACAGAGTACAAGCAAAAGGCATCCTTGGGGTTGGTGCAGCTGGGCACAGAGTAGCTTTGAGATTAGAAAGGGAAAAGAAGATGTGGCATAAAGCTCACTGTTTTCACAGGTCTTGCATTAAGTGCAACTGACTGAAGTGAGCATTGATCTTTATTATTTCTTTCCCTATACTTCAAACAGGAATTTAATTCAGTAGCTTAGGTACTCTTAGTAAATGAATGCTGCTGAGCCCCGGGACACCTGTATCTATCTAAGAAAACAAGAATAGAGATAGAAAAGGGAGCCAAGGAAAAAAAGCTTGTTTTCCAAATTGTCAAGAAATGTTCTGTTCAAATTTTGACAAAGGCTCAGTTCAGCTTTGTTGTTTGAACATGCTGGTGATACTGGACACTTCCTGCAACAACAGGAACAACATTTCTTGTGAATTTAGAATGTACTTTTCCTTGCAAAGATGACTTATTTCAAGTCCCACAAAACCAGGGACTGCCATGCTTACCGTTTTAGCAGGTGATGACAGTTTTGTATTACATACTCATGCTACAGCAGTATATTCTGGCCTCAGCCAGACCCTTTGAGCCCAATACCATACAGAAAAAGAGTAAATGATAGTTCCTGTCTGCCACAAACGTCTTAGTAAGATCCAGCATCTCCAGTCATACCTACTCAAGAGACAAGGAAAGGACACATATCCTGGGATCTCCTCCGCACATGCTTCTCACAAGTTGTTGTACATGCAATTTGCGAGATAAGTTGCAGTAACTCTTGCTGCAGGGAAGAGAGACAAGGGTGGGCTGCCAGGAGAACTTTGTCCCTGGTGCTCCATTTCACAGGAGTCCCGGTATACAGCTGTGGCTGAGTGAATTTTCATGGTCTATTTCTCATGGCCCAAAGACTCTAATTTGGGTGCCCTAGTCTAAGGCATCAGGAGTGACAAGAACAAAAAGATCTGTGCTATGGCAGAGGGATGGAAGAACAATAAGCCACTTCGGTATAAACTGGCCTTATGCTTAGTCTACATGGATAAGTATAAATCTAGATAACAGCAGCACAGAACTTAACTCATCACCAAACTATTATGAATGGGCATCTCATTTCCTCTCACCGTCTTGTCTAGTATTTCATTATTTGCTCACTTCAGGGCTACTCACATGGCTTTTCAGCTTAGTAGATTAGAAGAAAAAAAAAAAGCTTCCCACATAATATTGTTGTTGTTGATAAATGAAGAAAGAGAAAAAAACTAAGCACAAAGTTATGAGTCACCTGAATGCACTTAAGCCAGATGTAGAATTAAGGAACAGGCACTGACATGCACTCATGAGAAAATACACAGTTGCTTTAGCCTCTCTCAAAAAGGAATGCTGCAGGGCAGTAGGACTAAGGGGAGTTTAAAAAATAAAAAGAGAATGGGGGAGGGGGAAGGCTTCTTAACATATAAATCACAGTGTCAAAATCCTTTTATCTTTTGGCGCCCAAATCTCTCATCTGCCTTAGCAAATGCTAAACAAGTCACTAGCAATTCTTTGTGAATTTTTAATTGGTGTTTTCACAACTTTATTATTGATATTTCTAAGAGAAATTAGCAGATGTTCACAAGAAGAGTTTCACAGAGAGAAATCTCTCAGATAGGCTACGGTTGAGTCTAAGAAAGAGCTGGATGCCCTCTACCTTAGCACTGGCTGCAACAAAAACTCATAGCTTTTGTCAGCTTCAGAATATAACTTCCAGGACTGGAAAAGGTAGGCTGAAACTGCCTACATTTGTGCAAGCATTAGATTTTACATACAAGGTCTGCAAGACTGGGTTAGCAGCATCTGGTCTCTAGTTCGCACATGGCAAGGTCACAACAAGGCAGAAGTTTAACCCTTTTCCCTGGTGACAACACGAAATTCTGTTTTATATTGCTACAATATGAAGGAAGAAGTGAAAACTTTAAGATCTGTAGTAAATTGTAACATAATTCCAAAAACTACGTTTTCTGATCTCACCTACTGATCTGCCAGAAAGCTCCTTGAAGAGGAAACTTCTTAGGCCTGGTGTTGGAAATGGTTTATCAGATGGCTTATGAACAGATAGGTAACACTTCTGTTAGTAAATCCTTCAAAAATTGGGGTTTGTTCAAAAGCCAGGGAACAAAACTTGACAAGTTTCACACTTCCATTTCAAAGATGCCAGAAGTGGGTTTTTTCAACATTTTAAAAACTAAATCTTCAATTGTCATTGTGCAATTCCGTCTTCATTTAAAGGTTTCTCTATGTAAGACTAGGAAAGAAAGCTAAATAGTCCAAAACTGAAATAAATCCTTTTGTTTGCAGCTGAATGAAATCGTCCAGGTTGACTTTAAGATTAATTTTCTCATTTTGCTGCTTCACCAAAAGAAGGAAAATATATGGTTTTGTATGACCTAACCCAATTTTAAAAGTCAGCCACTGAAACAAAATATCCATTATTGACCCAACTCGGCTGATGACTGAACCTCCTGTTGCTAGAATATGTTGGGTGCAAGAGAAAGTTTTAAGAAAAAGGGAGAGTGTGCCATCAGTACATTTTTGAGTTTGGTGCTTTTTCCAAATACCATATGGCTGAGCAGAAGTGTCAAAGGAGCCATTAAGCTGTTCACCATGTTTGAGCCAGGGCTGAATTATAGCAGCTAGAAACTCGGCTCATCATCTTACTGTTTCTTCTTCTTCTGTTCCCCACTTCTACATCACAGACTCAAAGAGTAAATTCCTCAGGATGGCAAGCAATATTTTATTTTGTGTCCGGGCAGTATCTACCTGGTCCATAGCAAAGGCTCTTCGGTACAAATCCGTACCACCACAGGAAGAATGGTTGTTCTCAAATGCAATACTTGCTTTCTTGCTTTCCCAGAAAAAATACCACCAGGTGGTTGAAACAATTTTATACCCCTTCCCCCAATGAAAAGACAACTTTAAACAACAGAAAATCCTCACTTCCTAACAGTTGCTACTTCTAACTCTCTAAATGGAAGAAGAAGCCCAAGTCTGCACTACTGACCTGAGCCTGGACTTTTGCTGAAAGCCTTAATGTGGACTCTGGTCTTGAGAGGTATAACTGTAGATCATCAGAAAAATAAGCTGTGGGGTTGAACCAGGGTAAATCAGCTATACAATTAGACCTATCTCATTTGGATTTCCTAGTCCTAGCTGGAATCTCTGAAACTATCAATATTTACAGAGACTTTTCGGGCATGGCCAATGAAAATCTAACCAGATAGGCTATGATTTTCAGCAGGTACCTATCACAGCTGCACTATCAAACCTAACTGAGAAAAATCTGATTCTGACCCAGTTCATAATTCTTAAATCAATCAGCTTTCCCTCTCCTCACCCCTTATTCTTATCCAAGCTGTGCCTTAAATGGGCTCAAGAGAACCAAAAATAAATGCATTTGTAAAGTTTTTCTTCTTTTTCTTCATGCCAGATTGAGAGGAGGGAAAAAAGCACCCTGAAATATGAAAGAGCCTTTCTGTTTCTCGTACATCTGTAGCTTATTAAGGAGACTATCATAATTGAAGACACTCTGACCAAGCAACTCTAGGTCTCTCCTGGTAGGGCATGAGCAGCCTGTGGTATCAGAAGCTGACAGGATGCCAGGAATCACCAGCAAACCGGCAGCAAGGGTAGCAGTCAGCATGGTGTGAAGTGTGTTCTTTGGAGCAAACGCTCCTCGAGGACTGAGAAATTGCCTGAGAAGACTAAGTCATTTGAAGAGATTGTGGCGTGTTAGAACCCACAGAAAAATGTTTCTCCAATGCATTATTTATTGCTTTTCTGTATTTATATAATATCCAGCTTCCTGAGAGTAATTTGTTTTGGATTGTGTAACACTGGGCAGAACATCAAACGTATGTTAATCAGTGGTAATAAAACACTAAGTTTTATGGTCACTGAGGTATTAAATATTGCTAATAAATTATAGGGCTAGCATTTTAAATGAGCTGTAGTTTGGAGAAGAGCAGTAACACCATGTCTGAAAGCATTAATTGCCATTGCCCGACTTCCTAATTATCAAGAGTTTCAAATATATTTTTAAACCAATATATCACCCTCTGTTATGCATGCAATGAAATACAGCTGCATTTGAAAAGCTTCAATAGTGCTAGGCACTTTACCCCTTCAAAGCACTCTACGGACATGAAAATGCAGTACCTCTGTGAAACAGTTAATTATTACTATCCCCGTACTATACGTAGGAGAAGCAGAAGTGCAGAGAGGTTAAAAGTCTCCACTGAGACCACCCAGCTTGTTAGAGTCAGGGTTTGCATCGACGGGGGACACATACTCTCCAGTCTCACAGTACAGGGAATAGACAGTGCTCCCTTTCCACAGATGCAGCACGACTGTGCAGCGGCAGCAATTCAGTCATAGCAATGGCATCCCGTCCCCACATTGCGTGTCTTCTTCTTGTGGACTGGCAGGGACTGGAAGAAGCAAGAGGCACTAATCTTCTCCTGGGATAACTCCCAGAGAGGGAAACTGTGCTCTATGTGACAGGCTCTCCTGCCTTCCACGCACTAGGACAGATTTTAAAAGCAACATTTTCGTGAACTGCTGTCCTATCCATTCACCATGGGATTGCATCGTCCCAACCTCCCGGGCAAGTCATGCCCGTCACTTCCAACGACATTGCTGGCGCAGCACGCAACGCACGGGGCGCACGTGAACACCGCGGCATTTGCCGGCACGCTGGTATAAGCATGAATCCCAGGTGGATCTGTTCTGCTGCGGGCTTTTCGTACCTGAGGAGTGAGCCCGTGCCGGGAGCTGTGGCGGCAGGTGTGCTGCTCGTGAAGCGATCCAGGTGCTTTTATGGGGGCTTTTACAGGGGGTCACAAGACATTATTACCCTGAAACCAGGTAACAGCCTCACGAGCGGGATGGTCCTTGCCGAGAACTGCACGAGGGTCAGGTTTCAAAGCAGGGGGCTTCAGGAAAGCAAGGGCTGGGGAAGCCTGCCACATCCTTTCACAAAACGGGGCTTACCCCCATCTGCAGAGGACCGCTAGCCAAAAGGGCAGCAGACAGGCCACACACAGTAGGTTTGAGGAGCCTGGCAGCACCCAAGGATGAACACTGTTTGGCTTCTACCTTCCATTCACCTTGTTTCAGCCCAGCTCCCCCACACTATCAAAAATATGAGCCCATTATATTCTCCCCAAGCACAGCCCCGACAAACAAGGCTCCTGCTGAGGCGCCCTCAGCTGCACCCACGCCTCAGGCCTGCAGGGCACTTTCAGACACCTCCAGGCCCTTTGCTGCTGCTCGCCAGACCGTATGTTTTGGGGCAAGACGGAACAGGAACAGCTAGCCCTGACTCACCTGTACGACACAAGGGCTACAACCAAACACCCGACGTGTGTTTGCAGGTGGAGAATGACTCACGTAACCCAGGAGGGGCTGTGGCTCGTCCAGCATGGCCACATCCCACATGCGGGTGGGAGGATGGCTCGTGCTTGCCCGACACAGTCCCCCCGCTGGGAGCCCACAGGACGGGTTGGCTCTGCCGAGCTGCCTGCTTGCGCCCCGTCTGGCTGCTCTGCCAGCTCTGCTACCGGCCTCCAAAACACGGAGGGGCACCCAGCCCGGCGGTACAATCCAGGCAGCTCCCTGCTCTCCCCAGAGGGGGAAGAGCGAGCCCTCACCTCACCCAGGGCTGGGTGCTGGGTGCCGGTGGGGTGTAGGAGGCTACCAGCCCTGGCAGAAAACCTGCTGCTGATGTGGCAGGGCAACGAAAAGGCTGAGCGCCGAGCCTGGGCAGCAGGGTTTCCGACCAGGCATGCAGAGCATAAGGACACGCTATTTGGCAGCGTGAGGTGGCTCGTCTGCTTTGTGGGCTCTCTGCTGGCTGCCTGGTGCCTCCTGATGCGGGCACTCTGCATGTGGTGTGGCCCGGACCACCGAGGGGGCCCGCTGGCCCCAGCGTCCCCTCCCTGGCGCTGCCATTAATAACGGTGCTCCCGCTGCTCCCGAGCAGGCGCTGGTGCCATCCCGGGGCGACCTGTCAGGGAGTCTGGCCTGGGGGATGCAGGCAAGAAGACACAGCTGAAAAAGACATCTTTAGTCCAACAAGGCAGTCGCTTTGCTGCCAAAAAAAGAAAATTATTTAATTTCTCAGGACAAAAGGGAGCTGAAAATTGGGATGGGAAGAAAGACAGAAAAGAAATAATGCAAATCAAAGCCCATTCAGACATTTCACAATCGTATAGTAAGAAAGCATAAAGAGCATTCACAAACACGCAGGCACAGCCATCAGACGTGTCCCAGCCTCAAAATCAGACACGACACCAAAATTGCATTTCAGGAAGAAATATTTATCAAATGAGGAGTTATGTGGAAAATTCCATGAGGGAAGTTCCCTAACCTCCCTTCAGAAAATATATGCAAGCTCCTAAGGTGTTTCCAATTTTTTTCCTAGCCTTCTTATCTCCTTGCACAGTCTTTTTAAAGAAAATACAGCCTAGTACATTGGTTTGTAGTACTCTGAACGCTCCTGACACTAGCAATCAATGGGGCCATGTTTTGAAAGATTATATTTTTGCTTTTAAAACCCATTTAATGTTATGAAGAAGTCACAGTCCATCCTGCCCCATATCTCCCTGACCTTCTAATTGCTGATCACCATTGCATACTCTGTTAAAACACTGGCAACCCACTTGGAAAAGCCACGCAGGTGTTTCTTGCAAAGTCCTCCTTGGATTTCTTGTGCAGTCAGGGCAGTGAACAGGATATGGCCTCAGGTTGTAGTAACTGGGCTTGGATTTATAATAACAATGAATTTGAATGCTTTCCAGAAGGCTGCAGCCTCAGCTGCACTATGCAGCCAGACAGTGCTAGAGCACATCTGGTCACAAAAAACTTAAAGCAGAGCATGAGCAATGCTTTGCTATCCATATACCCTGCCAGCATGGGCAAGACCTAAAGTCTTTGGGTAGCTTCTTCTGCCTGGTGGTCTGCTGCTTGCTCACTTGTGGCTGGATCTGCCGCTACTGAACTCAAAGAGACTTCAGAGGAACCGGATCGGAGTGTGGTAGAGTAACAAGATAAAGCCCATGAACACTCTGCCTGGATTCCTGCCCATTACCATATTAACAGTGAGCCTAGTCACAGGCACAGAAACTGCCCTAGCAACCCAAGTGCATTTGATGAGTCCTCACAGACATGTCTCTCCTTGAATATTAAAATCCTGCAGATATTTTTCTCCACAGGCCACCCCAAAACATATACTTATTAAAGCTGATTTTGGAAACTACAAAACACGTCAGTCCTGCTACAGACCAGAACCACTTCCACATCAAAGCAACCCGATTCTTTCGCCAGATTTATAAAGTCTCAATTCTTATCCCTCCTGAAAACCAAAACACCACAAATATTTACTTTTCTGTCCAACACACACCTCGTTTCCTGCTTGAGTATTGCAGGCAACACCACTTCAGTCATGCAGCAAACAGACATGACTTCCTTTTTCTCCCTCCCTCTTGCTCTCCCTTTGGTCCCTCTGGCTCCAGATTCAAGCACATCCAGCCATTTCACTTGCTCTCCTGCTGCCAAAAATTGCACATAAAATTTCTCTCTCATTCAGTCCAACCTGTTTCTCCTGAGTGGAATAGAAAATGCTGAAGGGCCACTGAGGCCACAACTTTAGTAGCACTACCATTAGTCACCATTGATCACCTTGCTTCTGATATTAACTATCATGAACCAAAAAAAAAGACACGTAAATAGTAAAATCATTTTGTCATGCTACTATGCAAATCCCCTACCAAAAATTGACACTGCTGTTTTATAGCAAGCTCCATTGCCATCCTACATCACTCCCCAGCAGCTGAGGAACTGACATTGGGATCAAAATTTGCACTGTCCCATAATTCAAAATGTACTTCAAAATGTTCAAGCCCGGCTCCCTACTTGTCTGATCTCAAAAGAAGAGGAGGTGGATTTGGACTTCTCATAGCATTTTCTTTTGGCTTTGCACAGATTCTTTCATTCATTTCTTGACTATTTGCCTGATCCCATTCTGAAAACACTCAAGACGGACTTTCTGTCCATCTATTTTGTTGTCTTCACTAGATCTCCTCACTGGATTACTGAGTGTCCTCTGCTGGTTGAAACCCTCCTGAAGAACCACACATGGAACTGCTTGAACCTTTCACAATCCAAGACATATATATACCTCTGTATATTTTTGTAATAAGCCTGTATTTCTTGCAGTCTAAGATAAGGCTTACAACTAGCAAGGATTTAATCAACAATGATTAAAAGCGTACATGCATACTCCCAAATGGTGGCTATTAGAGATTTAATTGGAAGTAATTTGGGAAGGGGAATCCCACATTCGGATTATTTATCACGAGAAGGGAGTTGGATTTGGTGATTCTTATAGGTCTCTTCGAACTCAAGATATTCTATTAAGTCATAAGAAAAACAGGCTGTCAAGTGTAAGAAGAGAAAATTCTGAGAGTTTTCCAATGATTATTGTTGCGAGGAAACCTTCTTGGTATCCACATGTTCAGCTTTTTTGTTCCATTCCTATTTTATCCACAATTCTCAGACAGTACTACTCTGTGCCATGCCCTAAAGGAGAAAAGTGACAAAAACAGAACTGTAAAGCATGCAAATGCTTGAATAAAAATACTATAAGGATGAGAAAGCTATATTGGATTAATTTTAGTCTCATTTGAAATGTAGAGATGTGCAAGGAAGAAAGAGAAATAGCTTTATCTAAAGTATTTATATGATCCCCATTACTGGAGCATCTTAATTCTTTGCAATCTCTAACATATTTATGCTAACAGCACACTTGCGAAGGAGGGAAGTGTTATCTTCTGCATTTTATAGATGAGGAAAAGGGATTCAGATTCTTAAAAAGTATTTGGGAGTCAAACTCTCACTGATTTCAGCTGAAGTTGTGTCCATAAGCACTTCTGAGAATACAGCCCAAAGCAACTACCATATGCACAAGTAACCACGGAGTTAGAGACCTAACAGCCTCTGAACTCAGCCATCCGGAGGCCATGCAAAGCATGGCGTATGAGTCCCTAGACACACTGCTCCCTACTTGGTTCTGCACTTCCTGTTCCTGCAGCTGATTACTCCTGGCGCTGTGCTGCTCTTCCCCCTGCTGAGAAGCATCCTGCTCCCTTCAGACCATGTCACCAGTTTTTTCAAGATCATTTGGACTCCAAAGCTCATCTCTGAAGTGCTTGCTCTCCCTCTCTGGCTTGCTGTCATTGACTCTCTCTACTCCATCGTCTAACTGCGTGCCATTAATAATGAAAGCCATCGAGCAGAACAAGACTCATCTCAAATCCCAGCTATGCTTTACATATTCTTCCATACGACAGGGAGCAGATCATCGTTCCCTGACAATAGTTTTGCCCGCTTTGGTTCATAACATCATCTTAAGGCAATGAAACTTATGTCCTCGAGAATGTCAAACGCTTCACTAAAGTCAAAGTAAGGTGAAATGGTTGTTCCTCTTACGAGGCATGTTATCCGGACTTAAGAGGAAATTAGATCAATTTGACATGATTTTGAGAGAGGGCACAAGAAAACCTATGCCGTGCAGCCACTTATGGACCAGAAGAATGTAACAGAGGAAGTCTACAGTAATAAGAACAGGAGTCAATGTCTGGGGATCCCAGATAGTCCCTGTCCTCTCCTAGAAATAAAAAAAAAAGTTTCAGAAGAACATTCAGAGTACCAGAGGCAGAAAAGCAGACACACCAGAGATGGAAAAACAGATTAATACCCATTGAGAACTACAAGGGCATTGCCAGGGCGTGCAGAGATGCAGTTAGAAAAGCAAAAGCTCAGCTCGAATTGAAACTGTCCAGAGATGTCAAAAACTACAAGAAAGTGTTCTTCAGGTACATAAACAACAAGCAGAAACAGAAGGAAAATATTGGCCCGCTGTTAAACAGGAGATGTGAATCAGTCACCAACAACACTGAAAAGGCAAAGGTTCTTAAAGCTTTCTTCACCTCTGTCTTTACCAGCACTGTTGGGCCCCAGGCACTGGGAACAACAATCCAGGCTGATGCAAACACAGACCCACTGTCAATGAAGGAAGAGCTGGTATGTGAACTATTGGAGGAGCTTGACCCCTACAAATCGATGGGCCCTGACGCTATCCACTCGAGGGTGTTAAGAGAGCTGGCTGACAATATTATGAGTCCACTCTAGATAATATTTGACAAGTTGTGGAGCTCAGGGGACATCCCAGAAGACTAGAAGAAGGCTAATGTCACACCCATATACAAGAAGGGCTTAAAGGAGGATCCAGGAAATTATAGGCCCATAAATCTTGCTTCAGTCCCTGGGAAGGTTATGGAATGAATGGTCCGGTGGACTACCACAAGTCAAATGAAGCACATGACCAGGAAAAGCCAGCATGGATTCACCAAGGGCAAATCGTGCTTGACAAACTTGATTGCCTTCTATGACAAAGTAACCTGCTTAGTTGTTGAGGGGTGAGTGGTGGACATTGTCTACCCAGATTTCTCCAAGGCTTTCGACACGGTTCCCCACAGCCTCCTCCTAGAGAAACTGATGCAATATGATCTAGACAAGTGGTCTGTGGGTGTGTGGGAAACTGGCTGACAGACTGCACCCAGAGGGTGGTGGTGGAAAATAGCCCCTTTTCAAACTGGAAATCTGTCACAAGTGGAGTCCCCCAGGGATCGATACGGGCCCAACGCTGTTTAGTATCTTCATAAGTGATCTGGATGATGGGATAAAGTTTGATTAAGATGATGGAATGAAGTTTGCCACTGATACCAAACTGAGTGGGGAAGTAGACACTTCAAAAGGGAGAGCCACCCTGCAGGAAGACCTGGATAGGCTGGAAGAGTGGGCTCATAAGAACCTTATGAAGTTCAACAAGGACAACTTGCACCTGGGAAAACATAATCCAGGAGTGCAGCACAGACTGGGATCTACCTGGCTGGGGAGCAACTCTTTGGAAAGGGACCTGGAGGTCCCAGTGAACAAGCTCAATATAAGTGAACAGTGTGCTGCTGCGGCAAAGAAAGCCAACAGGATTCTGGCTTGCATCAACAAGGGCATCACTAGCAGAGATAAAGAAGTCATTATCCCCTCTACTCAGCACTTGTCAGGACACACCTGGAATACTGTGTTCAGTTTTGGTCCCCGCAATACAAAAAAGATGTGGACAGGTTGGAGAGGGTCCAGAGGAGTGCCACCAAGATGATCAAAGGACTGGGAAGCCTCCCATATGAGGAAAGGCTGAGGCTTGTTCAGCCTTGAGAAAAGAAGGCTTGTGGGACACCTTACCACCATGTTCCAGTATTTAAAGGTTGGCGACAAAGATGGAGACTCCCTTTTTACAAGGAGTCACATGGAAAAGACAAAGCGTAATGGGTACAAGTTACTTCCAGGGAGATTCCAAGTGGACATAAGAGGGAAATTTTACACAATGCGAACAATCAGCCATTGGAATAATCTCCCCAGGGATGTGGTGGATTCCCCAACATTGGAGACTTTTAAGATTCAGCTGGACAGGGTGCTGGACCATCTTCTCTAGACTGTGCTTTTGCCAAGAAAGGTTGGACCAGATGATCCTTAAGGTCCCTTCCAACCTGGTATTCTATGATTCAATGAGCATTCATATTGCTTTTTTCTCCCATAATTTATTGAGCAATGGCCAAATACGTATAGTTTCTCTTGTAACTCAGCCACATACGAATAATTTTTTTTTCCCAATCCAGCTAATGCCTATCAGGATTGCTAAGTAAGGCTTTGCTATTCTCCATTCAGCGTCTACAATAACTTCATGAAAGAGACCCTGTGAAACTACTGTTATTTTAGTATCTGGGAGCAAAGTCACTCAAGTATGGATGCACCAATGTCACTAAAATTACTCTTAAGAGAAGACTGGTAATCTGTCTACTAAGTTATTCTATCTTCCTTCAGTGTGTTCCATTCCATTCAGTCTTTGGCATGCTCAATGTACATAGTGCAGATGTGCTCATGGAAAGAAAATCTTTCCATTTTCAGTTCATTAGACCTAGGCAAACTGTTTTCTGCTTTAGTCTTAGATTTTTGCTTTCCTCCACTGTTTCTGATAGCTCTCACACAGACTGCAGTGGCAAAACTGTCAGCAGTTCATAAGGGGGCCAAATCCTTTCAGATGTTGCGTAAAAGTTTCAGAGCTGTTTTCAGATTTACTTCCTTTCTTGTTTCCTTGCAGATATCCCTTTGATGCCACTGAGTAGATTTGGACATCAGATATATGATCAGCATGTGGGACAATTTCCCTACAAACTGGCCACATTCACAGTCATGACTAGTCTGTTGGATCTCCAGAGATCAAAATAAAATGCATCCCAAGTCTGTATTGTTTTTCTACACCCTAGACTGTTACAGCAAAGTAGTCTTGGAGCCAAACTTCCTTAAAGTTGACAGGACACCAGACAAGTCATCTGGGTACCAGACTGGATGCAATTCCAGTAGCTGGAGATGAAGAAGACAAATCTTTTTAATTTATCGTATGAGAGATTAAAAGGTGCTGATCAAAGTGTAAGCACTATCATCATTGTCTGGACTACTATGAATATTTCAGTTAAGCTGCCACTCACTGGCACCTGAATATAACTCCTTTTTTTTCCCCTCTCTCGGAATATGCCTACTCTATGCAATACACAAAAAGCAGAACGTGTACCAGGCTACAGGGTCTTTTGGTTTATTTTATGTTTCAAATTTTTTGTAAGAACACTAAGTGGAGAGTTACAGTCTGTGTTTCTTATAGTCAATGCATAGGGGCTTCCTCTTTGCTCTATGCACTTTTTGGTCCATGCTCTTGCTTGGCAGGCAGGAGGGGTTGGGAGGTGCTCCGCTTTCAGGGCAGTGAGGAGGCTTGGCTCACTCAAAGAGAAACCGCTACGATCTGGGCCATGACACGTCCTACAGGAGGGCCTCACTGCCTACAGGGAGGAAAAGGAGGGGAAACCCTTTAATCACTCAAGCAAGAAGCAGCAAGTGCTACCAGGAATGGGATATCACATCTTTACAGACTGTAGCTATTTTTCTTTAGTGATGTGAACATATGTACAGCAAACACCATAAAGTATAGAGCAGAGACTGGAACAGCAAAATGCTGTCTGAGGTACAAATAGGTGCAGTTCATGTAGAAGACAGGAGGCTCGAGCCAGCAGTCCCTGGTAGGACTCCAATGGGAGCACACAGTCAGGTGCAAGGAAGGCCAGGCTGTTCAGGAAGCTTGCTTTATACCACGCATAAAATGGAGAAGCAGATATAGCCAAGATTTGAGTACGAAGGCTTGACCTTTCCATGATCCTCTATACTCTCATAGTTATTTCCAGCTCTTCGAGTTATTGCGCATCCAGAAGAAAAGCAGGTGCAACCATACAACAGCCAGACCCTCAACTAGAACGAAGCCTCAGAGAGGGAAGAGTTGGACCAGCATCTTAATGAGGAGTGGCTTTGAAAGAGGAAATATTTAAGCCTCCTCATTTTGAAACTAGTTTCTCTTGGTTTGTTTGAAACATTTTCCTAGTTTGAGAGATTCCTTAATTCCTGGACTGAGAGGTTAGCAAGATTTGCTCCAGCTTTCCTTTTTTATAATACAGGAGCATGATATGAGAAACTGAGAACAAATGTTCTATAATTAAGACAGGGAGCCTCCTGAAACTAGTCAGGTTTCAAAAGCAAATATATGTTTAAGCACAATCACAGTATTTCAGGAAAATTTTAAAAGCTTTAATCAGAAGGAAAGGGCAAAGGCACTTTTATTTCAGGCATAGTTCAAGCATCATCCATCTTCCTTCCCTTCCATAAAGGCAAACATTCTCAAGTTACAAGTTTTGAAAGATTTTTCCAAGTCTCCATTTTCCTTGGAGCTTAACCCTGTCTTTAATCAAGACTTCTTCCTGGAACTCTACAGCTTATTCTACAGTCCTTGTAATCAGCGTTCTTTCTAGCTGTTCACTTTTCCAGCCTCAGCAGTAGAAAGCAAGAATTATTTTCAAATTTATGATTGCATCAAAAATATCGTTTGTTATTTATTTTTTCATGCCAACTCAGCTAAACATTCCTAGCAAACACTATATCTAAAGTTCAGCTACTACGATTCTTTCTAGGAGGAATGCTCTTCCAGTCCCTTTGGTGTAAGGATTTGGGGACAGGTTGTTTCTGAAGGGAAAAAGAATTAACTCCTGAACCAGCTCCAGGTTGAAACTTAATGACAGCTCTCTGGGAAACAGCAGTCAAAAAACTCAAGGTTCCAAATAAATCTAAAACCTCATATAAACTCTACACACATTTGTTTAAGGGTAAATAAAATGGAACTGGTATAAACCCCAGAAAAGGGAGCAAGAAATAGATACTTTGAGTGCCTGGCAGAAGTATTTGAGATACTATGAAACTCATCCTAAGTTAATAAATCAGAAGATCTACAGTAAAAAGTCAGACAAATACAGCAGAATAAAAATAACCTACGATCAATGCTGAATACAAAAATTGAACAGCGAGAATGTTTGAAGCTAGCTACGGTGAGGACAAGAGGTGGCCTCCCACGCCGCAGTCCCTGCGCCTGCCTGAGCAGGTTGTCCTGTTGCAGAGCTGCATCTCAGAGGGACTGGAGCGAAACACCCTCCTGCCTTGTACCTGCTGCCCCATCCTGCCTGGGCTGCAGGCACAGTTTTCAGAGGTAGATAAGCCCTCATTCACCCTTTTCAGGCTGCTGATGCACTTCTGAATAAACCTATTACGAGCAGAGAAAATTGCATTTGTTTCTTGGAGTCACTGTTAAATACCGTTAGCAAATTTGGTAATGTCTTAAGGATATTAAAACAATAACCGATTGGAGACACGATAGACAGCAGTTCCCTACTGTGCCTTCTCCTCTTCAGGAACCATCAGCTGCTAGCAGTATTAATTCACTTGCTAATGTGGAAAAGACAATGTAGAGCCTTATAAACAGATTTTTTGAGCAGAACTGTGCAGAGCACAGAAGGTATTTATGGAAATTACAGTTTGGGGTGAATTTAGAGTGAAATTAGTGTGCAGTCCCCACTACCAGCAGCTGTACATGGTCAGGCTGATAGACAAATTAGCAAACTGGGGAGACTGTGTTTCCTAGAAGGAGAGTATAGTGTCTTTCTCCTCTTCTAACAGCAAGAAGAGCTGAAAAGAGTTCAGCTCTCCTGTCTGGATGTATCTGTGCACTGTTACTTTTTTGTGTTACAACAAGAATACGTTACTCAAATATGAAGGAACACACCAAAATAATTGACAGATAACAAAGGGCAGGGAAGAATAAAACATACAAAGACATTTAGAAGAACGGTGTACATTTTCTATCCTAAATGTTGCTTGTATCAAATCACAAGGAGATTTCAGAAAAGGATCTGAAGGAGAGATGCGTGACAGGACAGTTCAAGGAAAGTGTTTCCTGAATTTAAGTGATGGCCAGGGTACGTATAGGGAGAAAGAAGCAAAACAAATAGGGAAGATGACAAGCCCAATGTGGTGATAGCTGTTGTCATGAAGCTGGGCTGAGTGGGTTCATGGGGCAGATTTTCTGAAGAGACAGTGAAGAAAGAGCTGAGGATCAAGGAAAGGCTGAAGTGGAGGGAAGCAATAGCTGAGGTCACTTAAGAGAGCAGACAGCAGGGAGAGGATGCTGAGAGTGACAAAAAAAGTGATAGACATTAATGGATTGGAGGTCTCAAGAGGGCAGGGTGAGGCAAGGGGCAGAGGGTAAATATGCTTTGTTGAAAGAAATGGAGAGGTGAGAGAGAAAGCAGTGCTCAAACTGATCAGAAAAGGACCAGTGTTTTGGGAAAACAGGAGCAAGGCTCTTTCAGTGAGTGGGAGTGCTGCTCTGGACTTGTAAGTCAAGTGAGGGGGCGAGGGAAAGGAGACAAGGGACTAAGAGGTCAGGCAGGATGTTGGTGAAGAAGGCAAAGTCAGCTGGGATGAGACTACGAATTAAAAGCAGGTATCGTTATAATTAGAAGGGCAGCGAGAGAGCAGCCACGAGTCAGGGAGGATGCCTCAATGCAACTACCTCCCTGCCACAGAAGAGGCTGGCCAGGGCGGTTAGACACACACTGCAGGAATAGTGCTGGGCCTTTACAAAATCTGGCAGGTCTTTTAGATCCCAGCCTCTCCCCACCCACACCCCACACCAAAATGAATAGCTCCATTCATTTGTGCCGGGGTATTGATTTCAGACTACTCTCCTCGCTAACACGGAAATTCATTGAGGCCTCTTTGCCTTCGCTGAGCCATTTCCTGAGGGTTGCTCCGAGATCAGAGCATGCCTCCTCCTGACCCTGGGAAGAGGGAGACCCCAGCCCAGAGTGCTGGCAAGGCTAGTAAAAAAGCCACTAATCAACAAATTAGCCCCCGACCACACAGGCCAGCATCGCAGACTCCTCCTCTTTCTTGTCAGCACAGCTAACGTGTGAAGGAGCCACTATCATTCCCTCTGCTCCAATGAGTTTGCAATTGGTTTAGACAGACCAAGGATCTTCAATACAGCCTGTATTTTTAGGGTACGAACACTCACGTTGAAAACTCCTAGAGAAAACTGCAGCACTTCGACATCAGTTTTTGATCTAACACTGCACATCTTTGTGGAAGGAGCTGATACAACCGCCTTGAGATTATTATCATGGCACTGTAAGCAAAGCGGTAACGGTTTGACAGCTACCATACTAAGACCTCTGCCTGACAGTTTTATTGCTTGCTTGCTCTCCCAGCTATTCCTTTTTCTCAGCCCATTGTTTTTTGCTCTTTATAAGTGCTTTGTGAGCACAAACTGGTTTTGCTCTCATTTGGGGCACATCTAGTACAATACAGTCTGTCTGGCATGGAGGAGGACAACAATAACATAACATAAATGACAGTCATTCTGCTGAAATGCTAACTACTCTTGATAGCCTGCATGCAAAAAATACACTTTGAACGTGTAATGCTTTTAACTTAAGACACCACAGGATTAAATGCATTAAAATAGACACTTCATACTACAGACAGCTGTTGCCAGCTGTGCCCTTTGAATAGCAATTCTAACAAAACTGGTTTTATGAAAATAAAAGAGGGTTATTAGTATATAGCAAATAGTATATAGTATATATGCTATAGTATATAGTATATAGCAAATAGAGAATCATTTTCCATTCTGTCATCCTTTTACCTCCTCTTAGTTGTTAGAGTGATTGCATACAGTTTCCAGTGGTTTTAATAACCCCCTAAATCTTACACAGTCTACATCTTCCTCCAACAGGTTGATGGTTCACTGGATGTTATTTCCATGAGGTATTTTGAGTCTGAGTGTTTGGCGGTTCAATTCAATAACAGCATCAGCTCTAGAACTGAAAGCAAAGGGTCAAATGACCCTGGCAAAGCAATCAACTTAATGAATTAATGTTTGTACAAAGCTTCTGAAGGGCTATTGTGTTATAGAAGTGCCAAGAATACTATTTGTAGATTTTCTTCCTCCTAGGCCTTTCACTTGCAGGGAAGTACAGATGATACATGACTCATTTTGAACTTTTGAATGAAATAGGTGTGACTCGTTTCTGGAAGGAGCAGGTAGCAGCTTTGTCCTCCAAAACCCAACAGGCAAGTTCACATACAGAACAGACTCTCAGCATTGCTTGTACTCTGAGTCTTTCTCTACTATCCATACATTTACTTTTTTCTGTACATAAAAATTCTATACTTTTTTGCCATACATAGCACTACTTTTTGTCAATTTTAAGCAAATTAAAATGCCAAATGACAGACAGACACAAGAACAAAGAACAACCCAGGTGCCTAAGCATGAACGCAGAACGATTTAATAAAACTTCCTGCTGTTTTTTGGGGGACGTGTTGATCAGACTTTCAACTAATCTCAAGGAAGTTTTAAGTCTTGTCTTAATGAGGCTCACAAGAGGTCTCTTGGTAGTTTTCAGTGTATGCATTACCAGCTTTAAAGAGTTACAAGCAATGAAAAGAAAAAAAAAAAGAAGAAAAAGGCACTGCAGGAAGGTAGATAGTAAGAGCTCAAGGATCTTCCATTCAGTCAGTATGAAGGTTTCTGTAGACAGCAGTCATATTTGTACTGGGCGCTAATCCCATCCAGGCGTTAATCTGTCTAAAGAGGCTAACAACTAGGAGAATTAGACTCCGACCCATCTTAAACCGAGCTACAGCAAGAACACAAACGCGTGAGTCACAGTATCTTTGGGGGATTGCACAGAGCTGACCTGATTAGCGCTGAGGATAAAAGAGCAACCTGCAATAACATGCTCCATGTTACAGATGCTGCAGAAAACCACCGGCAGAGTGCACATGCATTCTCTGACCAAGGCTGGCACATTTCCTCTTTTAAAAGACAAACTTGCCCTGGTAACAAACATACTGAACAAGGGTTACCTCACTGGGCTGCAACAAAGATGTCAGTGCGTATCACCCAGCCTTGTTATATTTCATTACTCATTACCCAGCACAAGAGTGAGGTATACATAACCTTGCAAGGGCCTTGTGCCCTTTTCTTCACATCATGGAGACAAGACTTGCAACCTGCTTCACTTACGTCTTGTTCAGATCAGCAGTGAGTAGATTCACACCGCATGTGGATAACTCCAGAAACTCCGGTCTCTGTCATACAACATAAAGACAGTGTGTGCTCCCTAGATTTCTAGCTAGCTTACATTTCCGATAATTATGGCCAGGTAGAAATGCAATTTAGAATTGAAGGCAGGATTAACTTTTACAGATATTTGAATACCAGAATTTAATAGAGAAGAAGAACCCATTTCAAAGGAGTCCTTTCTCTACCTTTCAGTAAGTCTTTACTTGAATAACAATAGGATTGGACAATAGGACCCCTAGGTGTTACTGTATCATCCAGACTAGCACTACATGACAACGTAGACCAAACGACCTGACTGGACAGATCGCTAGCTCATGCCTTTCACAGCCCTTCTTTCTGAGTTATGTTATGAAAACAAAATTACCGAAATAAATGGAAAGGAGATGAGAGAAGATGTAAGCAGGGCTAGCAATGACCAGTCATTAGTTGAAGTTAATAAACCTTATTTTTGAGAAACTTCTGCATCAATAGGATCCCTAAAGGAACACAATTTCCTGTCTTCTAGTTTTATTCTCCAAGACACCACAAGTTAAACACCATTTCCAAAAGAGACTAGAGAGCTGTGTGGCTGACAAGGATCACAACAACAAGAGTTAAAAATGAAATATCATTATTACAATAAACAGACCATTGGAGGGAGTACAAACCTTCCAAGTTTCAGTGCATTAGCCAACTTCTAAATTGTGGGGTTAGAAAAAGAAAAATCTCTGCTGTCTATTTATCCTATAAATTTCTCTGTAAAGGTGTTTGCCAAAGCTTTGTGGAAGCAATTCAGTACAGTTGAGTGGAACTGGCTGTTAAAATCACAGGCGGTTCACAAAGTAGTTGTTAAAACCCCTATTAGTGAGAGGAGCACCCCTCTAGTTGTGTCTATTCTCCTCCTCCTTTCCTCTTTCTCCCATCAGGCTGAGACCCAGAAGACCTTGGCTCTACCTTCATCCTACACGCCTCATCCCAATTCTGGGACTAGCTGATGGTGTGGCAAAAGCTCCCTCAGAATTTGAGACGTCTTCTGAATGTCATATCCCGGTCAATGTCAGCGAGAGGACACAGGAAGAGAGGCTGGCTGAGCACCACAGCTCCTGTGCTGCAGAGACATGGTCATGCTAGGAAGGCTGCAGACAACCACATAATTTACAGCTGGTGTGAAGGCTACCAGAGTGGGGCATACCAAAGCCATCTCATTAACTCCTCCCACCCTCCAATCCAAAGCGTCACACTTCAGGTAAAAGCACAAATTAAATAATTTTAAAAAAAAAAAAAAAAGCAACCAATAAAACATCTCTTTACCACATAAAAGCTGGGAATAGAAAGTTAGGCAGAATGCCAGCTTCCTGCCACTTTGCAGACAAAGCATGTCACACCTTTAGTTTGGACATTCATAAATAGATTAAAACTGTTGATACTTCAGAGGCCAGTGAGCAGGAAGAAGGAAATTTCTTTTTAAACTCTAGTGACTGTATTCAACAGCAAGACTGCCACGTTTGCAGCAGACAAATAGTAGACTTTGGGGGACTGCTTCTGGCCTCCCACCTAATATTAGTGTCTGCTATAAGCAGCAGCATATACTGAAAGAGCCATCTCTTTCTGTCTCTGCGTGGATATTGAGCCAAGCTATTAAATGAATTATTTCTTAAATTAGCTAAGCCCTTATTTTACTATTGCCATGGAAACGTACCCTACTACCTAAGCATGAGGGACTTTGTCATCCAAGTTTGGGGATATGGAGGGCTAGTGGAAAATATTTAACACAGTCTTCTCCAGTGACAGTGTCTTGAACAAAAACAAGCTCAGCCTTTACCGAGGACAGAAGATTAGAAAAAAACACGCTTATCAAAAGATGCTTCCCAACTCTTGGTTGCTTCATATTCGTGTTTCTTCCTCTTCAGTTTGTATTCTCTGTGACCAAGGAGAATGAGAGATGGGAAGAAAAGTGAGCACTGACGTTTTTCAAGTGATCCCCAAAAGGTGGTATATGAGAATTGAATATTTCATTAAACCATCATCACAATTCCTAGTTCCTTCAAGTATTCCTCCTGCCTGCCACCTCCAGTGTTGGTAAGCATATCATTTTGCACAGACACATCCAGCTGGCTTGGCTCACAAGTGGGCTGCATCACCGCACATTGGCAGGCTGGTCTTACGCAGCCCAAGTTCTGCATGAACCAGAACAGCTGCTGCCTAAAGGAGCGAGTAGGATCCAGTACTTGAGATACAGGTTCAATTCCCTGTCCCTAACAAGTTAGTTCATTGCTCTGTCCTGCCGTTCTCCATCTGAGAAATAATCTTCTACTACACGGAAGTGTTGTAAGTATAAATAGAGACTGGTAGGCACTCAGATAGTAGAAGAGCAGGAAGCATGTAAATCTCTAAGATGTAGTTGGGGAAGCAGAAACAAATCTATAATGACTCCACGAAACGCCCTTGGGTCCTACAGCTTAGGCTTAACTGCAGCAATTGCCCTTTGTGTATCTTCCAGAACATGCTTTTCTGAATCTGCTGAAGACTTCAGGGAAGAATTTGGGTTTAATTCAAAGAACACGCCTGCTTAAACCTTGCTTCTGGGTGGAGTAATCAGACGGGGGTTCAGTTATTTTATTTCTCCCATAACATAAATTATGTGAGGCTAATGTGTCAGTCTTAGAAGTTCCTCCATCTGGAGATGGGACTTCTGCCAATTATGTCATAATTTTTCTTGCCTGAAGTGCCTCGTATTCATTGTATAGGAATCAAAATCCTAAGCAGTTCAGGTGATGAATAGATTTCCCTGTGACAATGAAGTATATTTTATTTTAGACTTTTAGGCCAGCTTCCTGCCACTTCATAACAAAAATATGATTAATGATACGTAAAATCCGTATTTTAGAATAGAAATAAATTGGGCCACTGCAGCATTTCTGTCTATCTGAGGAAATTTTATTCTGTCATTGCTTGACAACATAATTTTACAGAATAAAACAACGCTTTATACTTAGGGAATTTCACTTCTCTGTTAAAATACATTTTTACTGCAAAATGGTGTAGGAAAGGCTTGAATTTAGGAAAAGATTAATAGATTAGATAAGCTCTTTCTAAAAGAGTATGCCAAGACACTTTTTACAGATTGAATTG
The DNA here is from genome assembly GCA_017639485.1 of Pluvialis apricaria. Lineage (NCBI taxonomy): Eukaryota > Metazoa > Chordata > Aves > Charadriiformes > Charadriidae > Pluvialis > Pluvialis apricaria. The sequence goes on along the minus strand of CM030010.1, from coordinate 58,968,405 downwards.
TAGTAGGCATAATCTTATTTTAAATAAAAAATAAATAAATGGATGAATAGAGTTTATTTTTACACAGGACTATGAAGAGCAGATTTTTTTGGTGAATAGGAAAAAAACACAGTTTTAGCAATTGCAATGAATGCACAGAAATCTGCCAGTAAAGGAAATAATTAAAAAACATTATATCAGCCAAATACATTTGGTGAGTGTGCATATATATAATAAGAAATACTTAAGACTTGATGTAGAGATTTTTTACCCCGATATCTCAAAGAGCTTCTGAAGATGGGAAATATCATTTTGCGGGGGAGCAAGGGAGACAGAAACCAGTGAAGTTACCTTTCAAGGGATCTACTTGGTCAAAAAGCAGAGGATGAGAAAGAGTTGTCCTCACTTGAAGTCTGGTCTTGTACATTGGACTTAAAATACAGCTTACACTGAATATGCAGTATTCAGCGTATGGAATTTTTTTGGCCATGAAAGACTGATAGATTGCAACTCTGACCCTGGTTTCCAACTAATACTGCCTTTTCTGGGACTTGAAGCAGCGTCATTTTGCTGGAGGAAGAATTCGCATTCACAGGGAAAAAGGAGTGACTAATGAATGGTGACGAAAGGACAACAAACGGGCTTGCTTTGGGGAGCTTACTTTCACCAACCTTTGGACAGCCCTTCCAGTTCTATTTCACATGACTTGATGGAATCACAGCAAGATTGACAGTGCCTGTTAGAATCAAACTCTGAAAGTGATAGCTCTGTGGACAGACTGCAATGCAGGTGAACGATACATGAAAACGATGAGTTGTCGCAAGGCTTTGCAATTTATCACATGACATATCCATTGCATTTCTCGTGTTTCTTTTTTCTTGCTTCTCCCCTTCACCCTTTTGCCATCCCACTCTGTTATTTTCTTCCCTTTCTCAGCAGAAGATGCCCAGAGCCTAACCCCGAAGGCAGCAGCCACACTGTGCTTGGTCAGTTGGCAGCAGTGCAAACCCACAGCCATTACCAGACTCAGCTGCAGCTCAGTAGCTTCTCCCTTCAAGCTGTAGCCCAGCAACTCAGGCACCCAGGGTGGGTGGGTGCATAGCATCCTCATGCGAGATGAGGAAGTTTGGATACAATTAACCGGTAGCATCACTCCTGGAGCTGACTAGGCTACAAACAGAGAACTTGACACACATCTAAGTCGCAAGTCTACCTACTGCAATAGTTCTTCCAGACGTAATCAGAAGCCAAACTACACACTCATGTTAAGATCAGGTGATTTTTGCACTTAATTTTGAACCCGATTGTGAACATACTGCCTCTCTTTTCATTCACTATTAAATAGGTTGTCCTTATCCACAGGCAACTTTGGGGTACCCTCCTGAACTATGACAAAGATTTTCAGTGCAGCAGAGACAAAGAAGTAAAGCTGAAAAATGCCACTGGAAGATTCAAGAAAGGAACTTGACTATCACATAATATATATTTGGGGCTTAGCTTTTTTAGACGCCAATATTGCAAAGCTTTTCTACCCATATGTGCACTAGAAGAACACAAATAACTCTATAAAAACAAAACAAAACAAAAAATCCTTGGCTATTTCAGGTTGAGAGCGTCCTTAAATCTTTTACTGGATTGAGAACTTAACAGGGTATTGTTAGAGACACCTACAGTCCTGTCATCTCTTCAGTCTGCTCATATGCTGCTAAGCAGGGTCCTGGCAACCCTGCAGTGCTTCCACAGTGAGGAGTGAACTTTGTAAACCTTATTGCTGCATTTTAATTCTCATACTACGCTCTAGTAAAACAATTACATGAGATCAAGAGTTTTCTAAGACAGGTAATGCAAGCTGATCCCTTATGAAGGTACAATAAGCCTTGTGGTGAACTGGGCTGGGCAAAATCAGCAGTAAAACATGGCTTCAGGTGTCATTACGCATTTCAGAGTCAGCACTAACATAAAGGACTACTGATCCTATTTCATATCCAAATTCAACCTTCTAGGGGCAAACCAGATGAAATTCTGTTGCCTGAGTCACGTTTTAATCAGTTTTGGGTGAATTTGGCAATGCCATGCAAACTGAAACCAAGCTAGGATGCTTTGCTGCCAACACAGGCTTCTCACACAGCTCCAAATGGTCTGGTATCACAAGTGTAAATCACAGTTTTAATTGTAAATGGGATAAAAAAAAAAATTAATAGGACAGTCTTTTTGAATGAGTGTGCGTGGGTAATAGCCTTGTAAAATGGAAAGGCAGCATACTAAGATTTTCATTTAAAAATAAGTGACTAGTTTTCACTGACTCCAGTTGGTCGATCAGGTTGTGGCGTGGAATGGATATCTGCCGAGCTCCTGGTCCCTGGCATTTCTGGGCTGCCAAACAAAACCAAGAAAAAGCAGTTGGAAGAGAGCAAAAGTTACTCAGTAAAATTTCTGCAGGGATTTCCACCTGGCAGTGGAAGAGGGGAACCTGAGCTTATGTGGAGGGTTCAAATTCGGAAACAGCTCCAAAACCACAAAGGGATTATTTACCGAGTTTGGCTGAAAAAAAGCCTGATGAAATCTGACTGCTTAGCTACACTTACAAAATTCTTTTCCAGGTACCAAAACAGTTATGTGAGCCGCTAGTGTTGGAAGACTTGTACCCTTCACACTAGCAGACCGTCTTCTCTCATCTTTTGACTGTATCCAAGATCCCAGCTCTAGCTGATAGGCACAAGAACAATTAATTATCTTGCTTGTATTGTACTTAAACTCAAGTCCTAACTTGGCCTTGAATCTTAGCACAGGCTGATGTACATCCCAACCTCATAATTATCACCTGCCATGTTCTGTACTACTTTCTTTCTTTTTTCTGAGTAGGGGAGGGAGACAAAAAATCAAGAGAAGGGTTGTTTATAAAGAAACAGGAAAAAAATATTTTTTATAACCTAGGATGTGTACAGAACCCAGCAACTTTAATAAATTATACTCCTTACATGCCAGGCTTAATGAGCAAATGAGAAGGCAGAACAGTATTTTGTGTTTATCTATCTATTTCCTCTAACTTTTGGATTGTGTGATAAAGCCCTGTGTCAGACCAAAGCTATTGCACCCATCACAACATGTCAGCAACTGTGACTCAGTCAGAACACATTACATGCAGGAAGAGAAAGATGCAAAGATAAGATATTAGGACTGAAATCAATACAGGATTCTCTTTTACATATCCCAACAGTCTCATTAACTTCAAAGTAGCTGATATGAATGCAATTAAAGAGCAGAACAAACAGCAAAAGGGGAAAAAAAACCACAGGGCCCCGTTTCAAGAACCTCACTAAAATGGCATAGCACAGGGCTGTACCACAAATCACAGGATACACTCTGTCAAACCTAGCAGAAATTTTTAAAAACAAATAATAATGGCATTTTAAAAACAATGTAAATTGTATAAACGCAGGCATCTGCAGTTTAAACACAAATAAGCGCTGCCACCAGGGAATAACTTTAAACAACAACAAACAAGTTCTTCGTGCTCTAATGTGCTAAACCCAAATCACAGCTGGCTGGTGGAACTAAACCTGTATGCTACTCACACAAGATAATCCTGTAGGAAAGGAGAACCAAGTGCACAGTGGTGGAGCTGGATACTGGAGAATTTGCCAGTCGTCTTTGAGTGGTAACAACCAGAAAAGACACCACAGTGCCATGCTGAAACGCATGCCACTGCTAACTGTTAACGCTACCTCTTGACCTGTTGGGCTGTTGTCAGGTTTGCAAGCTCATGTGTAAAATGAAATGAGAATGCTTCAGTGTCCCAAACGCCATCCCAGTCATGCTTATAGGAGGCAGATGTCCAGGGGACAAAATCTAACCTCAAGGGCCATAAATGGCAGCAACTGCAGAGAAGACACTGGGCTGGGTGTAGGTCCTTTCCACGTGCAGCTTGGCTGGGCAGCGCGGGGAGCCTGCGCTGCTGCTAGCCACGACGTCCCAGCCTACGCAGAAACAGGACAGCTCAGTGCCCAGGCACCTTGAAGGTGACAGTGACACCGTGGCAAGAGGCAAAGTGCAGCTGCAGAAAAAGGTGCAGGACACTTTAGGGGGGAAAAAGTCTTCTGGAATTTTTCATGAGCTCTAAATTCCTAAATCCTCCCCCTCCTACTCACCCCACAAATATGAATCAAGGAATCAATGGATCAACGGGATAGTCTTATGGAATGCCTTTAATGGAGCATCAGCCCCTATTTCTTACATACATTGCTGAATGCTCCTACCAAGTGCTAAATTAAAATTTACGGTAGTGCTAATTGAAGTCACATTTGTGTGTGTGCTGCGTGCTGTTAGGCAGGAGGAGGTTTCTTTTGCTGGAGATTAAAACTTCAGTAATGTCTTTTTGTGCTTATACCAGTTTAAGGCAAAAGCAAAACATAATTATAGGAGGCTGTTAATGGATTAGATGGCCAGTGTTGCTGTCTAGCTGTGTTCCAGTTTTTCCTCTGTTGGCTTTGTGCTGTCTGTTGTCATCTCCTAATTATCTGTTCCTTTTTCAGTTGGCAGCTTTAATAGTTTGGGGGTATTATTCAAACCCAAATTAATTTGTGTTTTTCAGGAATTGCTTAAAGAGTAGGAGTTTTGTTTGGAGCTTGATATGGCAATAAAATTTTTATCAGATGCAAAAGAGAAATATTATTTTGGCTGACTTTCACTGCCATGAAACTATTCACATTGATCAGCAAGAGCAGAGAAAGCTCTGGTATTGCAAAATAAAGCAAGAATTTCTGAAAGTGCTTGGCAGCTGATTTGTTTCTGCATGACCTATCATCACTGGCTACCATCTACCGTATTTTCTGAGGGTAGAAAGCTATGGCGCTTTCCAAACAATTGGAGAGGGCATCTGCTGAGGTCTTAACTGACATTTTTACTGTTGATAATGACAAGTAAGTTCAAGAATATAAGGAAACAAATCTGGCATTAAAACCTCAGGATCATGCAGCCAATTCACCAATAAATAAGAATACTGCATAGCATTTATACGGTGGCAAATCCTGCTAGGTGCTGCAAACCTGCAAGTCCCTTAAGAGCACTGGAGCACTAAATGCCTTGCAGCCATTCTTCCTAATTTGTGCACTGTGTTGTCACTATCCACAAAAATATACAGTGAAAAATAATTTGTCACAGAAATCTATTGCAAGCATTCCAAGGAGAAAATAATCAATGAATGCATCTCCTAAGAGATACTGAGAAAACATGGTGTTTCCAGTATATCAGATGCATCCAGCTTCCAGCGTGCTCTGTGTTTACGGGGAAGCAGGCTGCACTGAAGAATTAGCTGCAACAGCCCAGTACCACCTTTCAAAGATTAAAACATCCCCTGTATTCTCTCTTGAAAACCATCTCTTGGGGAAAAGGGGGTGAGAAAGGGGAAAAGAGAGGGAGACGAAGGCAAAACAAACACAAAAAGAGTTAATTTGAAACTAATCGAGCCCTATTTTCTTCCCCTGCATCAGAAATCTCTTTTATTTCAATGCTGAATTCATTTTCAAAGACATGCCGATCCTTTTGAGGGGAATTCCACATCCTACAGCTGTGCAATCTGCCCTGCAGTGTACGCCTTGCTCGCCCACCTGCTTTCTGCAAAACACCCCAAACTTCCCAGCGCTGAGGCTGTGCCAGTGGAGCTGTGCTTTATACTTGTCGCTGGTCTCCGGCAAAGACAGGGCCTAGCCCGTTACATTTTAAAGTAAAAGTGGTAAAGTTCAAAACTGTGTAAGAATGAGACAGCAGAACTATTGTTACCTTGCAGAGTGTTATATTGTATTATGTATGGTCGTCTGTTAATAATGCATGTTTTTATACAGCAGTTAAAAAGCAGTTTCATTAAACAGTTTCATTTTAAGAATAATTTGTTAAGAATGCAGCTTCTGAGAAAGGCTAAATTCTTGTTCCATATTCAAAGTCCAACCCACATGCTGAGAATAAAGGAACAGTCAAACAGTCATATTTTAAACACATATTACAATTCATGCTTTGAAACATCATATAAGTCTAGCCCTAAGTACTTCCCATTTGATAGTTATTTTATTTTTGCCTGCTTTTGTTTTCTTCTTAATTCATTCTGATTCAACAGTATATATTAAAATTTTAATTTCACCTCTTGCTGCGCATTCAGGTGCCAACAATGAGTTGAACTCTACTCATTTAAAAGCTCATTTACTGGGGCAAAATTATGTCCCTTTGTTCTCATCAGGGCAAACGTAGTTTTATTATCATGGAAGATTAAAAGACCTGACCTTTGGCACCGAGAAATATTGTGGTAACTCCTACAACTCCTGACTTGAATACTCTAAAGCATGGTCCCTTGGTAGCTGGCAGATCACTAAAACGTATACCGTGTCTGGCAAAGGTGTTTATTTTCAGCTTTCATCTTACGCGTGCATTAGCTACTGAATTGACTATATTGTTGGTAGAAGAATGGGTCAAGTCCAGACCTGATGGATCCTATCTGATGGGCAGGTATATCAATGGGAAAGCACGCATTTGTTTTAACAAAAACACCAAGCTGAAGTCAGAGCCACACTATTCCCTCTCCCTTGTTGGTGGAATTAAGCCATTCCCTCCATGACGACAGCTAATGCACAACCACCTCTGGGAGTGCTTGCATTGCCACTGGGGAGCAAAACACGCTCAGCAACCTGCCAAAATGGGGGGAGCAAGAACGCCCATATACAACGCAATCACCCACATGCACAGACAAAAGATGGCAAGTGGAAAAAAAAATACCATTTTTACCTCAGTCTGAGAAAGGCTGAGCACCTTTTGTTTTTTCCTTTTTTTTTTTTTTTTTTAACAGAAATCACAGTCCTTCCCAGTTTCAGCCAACCGCTGCAGTGAGCACAAACAGCATGGTCTACCTGCACCGTTTCGTTATGAATGCTGTGATATTTGATGTCTTATTTCAACCCTTCCTCCTCAGAGTCCCTTAGTTATAAGACACTCTCTTCTTCATTCTAGAACAACCACAACAACTTTCTAACCCTCGTGGTCACAGAAGTGACCTCAAGAACAGATCCCAGGGTGACAATAAGGTTCCCACTGTGGACGCTCACCCCACAGCCCTCTGGACCTGAGGGTCTCCCAATGCATATCCCCTTTCCAGTGCTGGAAAATAATACAGTCCAAGAAAACGGAAGATGAAAGCAGACTGTCAATAGCAACAGTTCACCAGGCAAAAAATACTGATAACTGCCAGCTGCACCAGCAGGGGATGCCAGCATCTAATATCAGCCATTATCACCAGTGAGTTTTGGGTAAACCATGCCAGGGCTCACAGGATCTAAAGTCAGTTCAACTTTTCTACGGCAAATGTACAGAAAAATACAGCTGTTTTTTCTGTATGACAATTCTACTTAGAAGAACTTTTAATTATGTTAAAAAAAAATTAAAAAATCAAAACTTTTTACCTCTTCCTCCCCCATTTAGACAAAAGAGCAACAGGAGAATAAGGCAGGGCCAAAGGAGAAAAGACTTTGATTTTCTGATCCAGGATGAATTTTCAAGGCCAGCATACTAGGAAAAGCATTTGTTTGCTTATAAACTCCGAAAGTGCAATAGATTAAAGCACAGAAAACATGGTTCATCCTTCTGTTCACAGTCCCTTTCCAATGCCTTTTTATAGCCACCTAAAAGACAATGTACAATTTCTGTTCCTATATGTAGACCACTGAAGTAGTCATGACTGAGCGTTAGGAAAAGCTACGGTTTAAAGTGCATTTTTCAATTCAATTTACAGGTGATAACCTTTAAAGATAGAGATTTTTGAGAAGCTTTTTTATAAAATGAAATTTTAACCTTGTATCAGATGATTCTAAATTCTCTATTTCTTTATTTTGGCATCTCTATCATGAAAACCATCTGAACTGCACTTAAAAAGGATCCTATTTCCTCTAAATTTTGCTTCCCATGTGTCTAGATTACCCCTTCTTGACCCCCCAAAACAAAATTATGAATGTCCCCTTACTAAACATCTCCCATAAATACAGCTACTTTGGAACACAAAGAAGTACTTCCAGGATAATGCAAGGTAGGATTTTTCAGTTCACTTTTTTTCTCTTTTCTAAATGTCAGAATCTCAAAATGGCTTTCCAACAAAAGACACCAGCGTTAATCTTTCCTCCTGGCTGAAGATCCAGTGGGCAATGTTGGCCATGAAGAGACACATACAGGACACACCTGAACCAATTTCATGGTAGGGTTCTCATTGAAACCCTGTCGTAGTTCAATACTTCATTGTGGTAAGGCAAAAACATGAATTCATTAAATAGTTACAGGAATTTTTTAAGATGGCAGAAAACTTAGAGGAATTGCTACAACAAAATTCTCATTTTATGTAATTTTTATTAAACTAAAGTAGCTCAGCTGAATAAGCATTCTTGTAAAATTGGAATGGGATCCCTTTCTCATGCAACAATACTCCCCTTAGTTTTGCTTCCAAGGGAATGGTGCCAGATTTTAAAAAAAAAAAAAAAAAGAAAGAAAAGAAATTGCATAAATTGCATAGTCTGTAGATGTTTCTCAATTAAGAATACATGCTTATTTACCCTCTCTGTTAGAAATACGTACCTTTTCCCTAGTTGAAATGCAATTTGCTTCAATTTCCAGCAATTAGATCCTTTCCCAAACAGAAGAGTCTATTTCCAAACTTTGTACTACATTAGGTCCTGGCAGCCTCTGACTGAGATTATTCTTATTTTTAACCTTTAGGTAAACTAGAGAGACTGAGTTTCAGATTTCCTACACACTCTACAGGACTTTTTCTCCTTGAGCAATCACATCTCTTCCCTGAGTCGTCTCCAACTTATCATTAGTTTCTTTGAATTGATGATGGCAGAGTGTGACACTCAGTCCTTACCACAGAGAATTCCCACTTATATTTGCTATGACATTCTTTGTTTGTATTTTAAGTTTCCTTGCTCATATCTCCAACAATGGTTAACATCTTAAAAGTATGCAATTAAGTTAAATGGATGGTGTTACACCGGGAATTTGTTTTCTGCTACCTGAAAAATTTCCACCACGTTCTGTACTCACTGCTTCTCAGGCAGTCTCCCATTCTGTCATCATAGCCTTAATATTTGTCCCCTCATGTTCCATCGTATCCTGATTGCATAAACATCAAATAATTAAATTTCCCTTACCTTATAAACTCACGCAGAAAAGTCTATATCATTGGCCTCTTCATAATCCTTAGTTCTTCTGGTCCTGTGTCAGCTGCAAAGGGAGATCTCCTGTGCTCCTTTGGGTCATCACGAAATATTTTAACTAGCATAGAGCAGAAAGAAAATGGACGGAGTAACTACCCCAGTTACCATAGGCCTCAAAATGCAAAGTCGCAGAACTTCACTAGGCAGACAGGTAACCAAAAAAAAGCTTCAAATCATCCTTTGTAAATAGCACATAGATATAACAACGTACCCTTAGCATCTGATCTAAAAACTTCTCCTAGGGAAAGCAGCCTTAGAAAAGTCCATAGACTCGTCTCTGGCATTTGGATGTGATAGATTTTCTCGGTACCTTCAACCTGATATAAATGAGTGGACACAGGGCTTCACAAGACAAAGTTTAAATATCTCCAAAAATACAAGGAACACTATGGTGTCAAGGAAGCAGCTGAACTTGAAACAGAATATATAGATATATACACATACACAGAATAATAGCACTGATATAAGAAATGTGAAAATGAAGGTCTGCACAATGCACAAAGAAGTGAAGTTCTAATTTAGTTACCTTTGTTAATAATTTGTACTTTTCTTTCCTAGTCCTGTTTGCACAGGAAGACATTTTACATGCACACTACATTAATTAGCCATGTAAAAGACATTTCAAGCCTGCCAACTCAACTGCTTTGGGCAGTATTCCACCAGATTTCCAGACAATTAGCATCTGGAACATCTGGAAATCTCAGACAAATGGCCACCAACCATGCAAAAATCGACTCCATATCACACAAATGTCTGATGCATCCCAGCAGTTCGGAGGGACGGACATCACAGGAGGCACTCAGATCTCCTGGACTGCATGCACAGTGACTCTGGACACACTGGAGAAGCTGCACAGGCATCGATCGTGTACATGTGCACGTGCTCAGAGAGAGATGTCAGATTCGCTGTTCTGGGGCTTGAGGAGGCTGGAAGTTATGATATGGCGACTGTTTGCTTCATTGCTGAGGTTTACAACATCATCCAGGCTGTATCTTCCCATTCTCTAGGGCGTCCAGCAACACCCACCTCCGTGGGAGGAGGAGAGCTGAACTTTTGTGCGTCTTATTGTGTATCTTGTGGTGTCCAAGATCAAGTCTAAGGCACTCGAAACCAAAAACTGAATCTGTTTCTGTTGTTTCTTCCACTTGCTCAGAGGTCTTGTATCCCCTGAGATATTAGGAAGCAAGTAAATACAACTTGCATCCAACTGTCTTAACCATTGAAAAAGTAAGTCTGAGCGATGACACAAAATCCCGGTATTTTCCCCAGCCAAATTCAGTATCCTGGCTGAGGCTTTCAAATCCTGATGCCCAGAGTTAGGCCCCTAAAATTCCTACGTACACTGCCTTGTCTAAGTGATGAACACCCAGACTTTGTTGCCTGATGATGCCTTTCCCAGTCAAACAGCCCGCTGTGTAAGTAATAAGAGTAATAAGAGTCTCCGCAGTACAGAACTTGCAGAGCTGGCTACTGGCTCTCATGCTACAGCACTGCCTGACCCCTGCGCCTTCGTCTCCAGCCTGTCCTGATACTGTACTACGGCACAAGAGCTAGGCACGAGCCCTCAGCAACTTGCCGTCTCAGAAAGAACCACATTCCTACAACGGATTAATCTGCCAAAAAAAAAAAGCCAAGAGAGTCACATCTCTGACTAAAAGGCCTTTCCACTTCAAGGCTTGTTCCACAATTCAGTTCAGCTGACAAATGCAGCGACGGGGATTTCTCAACTGTGCAGTTTCCAGTAAGGGATGACTCGCCCCTATTGTTAGGAGAACTGGGAAAAGAGAAACAATCCCCTGAAAAGGATACGACTCAGAGGGTACCGCCGGGAGGCGGCACAGGGAAAAAGCTACCACTTGCCTACAAGAAGCGAGTTGGCATCCCACAGGAGCAGTTGCCCATATGCCCAGACTGAGTGTGCAGGGGCTGAGCGTGACACAAAGTGCTGGTGACACGGAGAGAAGGTACAGCCCCTCTGCCCTGACAGCCCCACGGGAACATGTCCTCATGCCACACCTGAAACGGTAGCTAATGAAATGGGGAGAAAGGAGAGCCTGTGGTGCCAAAGCTGTGGTACATTTACACCACAGGACACGATGCAGTTGGGCGGTGTCAGCGAGGACATGAAGGCTGCATGAGAAGCGATAAATATAAAGAGGAAACCATATAGGCATGTGCTGAGTTCTGTCCATATCCAAACCCAAACATTTACCACCCTGTTTATCCAATTACCGTCCCATTTACCTGAGCAGTGCTCAGCTGAAATTCTTCAAGGTTAGGGCTCCCGGACAAGTCGCTTTCATGATCAGTTCTTTGACTGCCTTTACCTCCATTCTCTCCAAATACCCTGGATGCCCCCAAGCCATCCGGGATAAGCAAACTTGTGCTGAATTTTCTGTCTAGTTCATTCACTACTTAAGCAGGGGAAAAAAATCCCAACCTTTGCTTGTTCAGCTAGCTTAATATTGAGGTGGGCAGTGATGTTCTTCTTCCATGAATATGCTAAAATTAATCCAATTTGCATGGGAACATTTAAGCAGCAAATATTTATTCATGATTGTGAGGGAACTGATCCAAGTATGTAAACTAACGGTAGACATAAAAAAAACCCCAGCATAAACATTGATCACCATAGCTTTCCTACAATTAGCTGCCAGGTATAATTATTTTGTGCTTCCAGTCATATTAAATCACTAACAAGCATAACATGTTTGAAATAAAGAAATAATTCAAATAAAACGCAATTAGGGAGATCCAGTTATTTCAATCTGGGCAAAGTGACCCTCACACTAATAGCCCAATACTTAATGAAGCTGACTTTAAAAGAATTCCTTTTTCTCCCCATGAACATTATCTTTATTTTTTCCTAAACTTCACACTGAAGTTTCAAAATTTAATTAAATGTGCTACACAGTCTGGAGAAGTAAAAAGCAAGAGATACGTCAGCAATAGAAATGGCAGACTTCTTGTAAGCAGTCTGCCAACTAAAGGAGTCATATGCTGGGTTATTGTTAAACTGAAGCAGAAGGAGATAAAAAACACATAGGCATGTATTTTTACACACTTTCAGTTGAGTATTGAAAAAGGTTGTGCTCCTTAGCTGAAACCATTCCTACTCTGACTAAGGATAAGATTTCAAGGAAGAGGTAAAGTTGCCAGAGAATATTTTTTTACTAGAAGACAAATCTGTAGTTTAGTACAGAGAATCTTTACTTCTAAGAGAAATCTCTGTTTTTTGAAAAAGACTCCTGGCTGTGGGCTTAAGATTGTGTTTGATCAAAAACAGCTCAGAAGGATCAGTCAAAGTCAGCATCTCATTGTCTTGATGCCTTTCTGCTCAAGGCTCCCAAGAAGAGGATTGCCATGAACAGGGAACACAGGAACATTGCTGTGAAAACCTGTGTTACTTCCACAGCAGCTCTGAGCATTTGTGCGTAGATGAGCCATAAGCATTTTAGCAGTGACCAGGGACATGGACAAACACAAGCATTATTAATTAGTCCTTCCTTAGTTTGTTAGTGTTCCTCTGCTAGAGATTTACTGCCTGTCCATCAGAGCCGTAAGAGTGGACTGCACGAATGTTCCTCATCTACATCTCAAGCAAAGCCAGTTCTTTGATGGACAATAAAGTTGGCTTGAGCTAAGCTCAGAAACTTGTCACCAAAGTAGATGAGAAGCATTCATCTAGTCCGATAGGTCCTCATCTCCATTTATCACCACATCAGGTTTAGGCAGCCTACAGGCACACAAATCTTGGTGCATGAGTAGGAACAAAGATAAAAAATGAGAGCTGTGCAGAGATAAAAAGACGACAGGATTTCAGCATGGCTGCACTCCTGAGTCAGCAACTAAGATACTGGTAATTTGGTTCTGAGAAAGAAGAAAGAAAAAAAAAAAAGAAAAAGTACTCCTGGAACAGGTGCAGTTAACTCTTTTCTTATTACACAGCAACTCTTTTCTTATTACTTCCACCCTGGTTTAGCAGAGGAGAACCTTGCGTATTGTTTGTAAATAAGCAAGACTCATGCAACACAGAGGGGATGCCTTTTGCAATCTCATTAAAAAACAGCTTCAGAACCAACCAAGGCAGAGATGGCTGTATAAATACGTGGAGGGCAGGCAAAACCAGACTCTACTCAAGCACCTCTACTCCCCACTGTCCCCCAGTCCTGAAAGAAGCAGTTGTGCTCCATCTTTCAAACACCCCACAAATGTTTCTGACCATAAGCTAGGGAAACAAGCACAAAAAGAAACTCCTTTCAGCCTGTAGGAGCAATGGCATAAGTAGTCAAGGCATGGGATATTCAGAAGATTTTTTCAAGCTGTAACAGAAATTTCTCTATTAGCTGCTGACCAGGGACTTCCTCTAATCTTTACAGGAGCTTCACTCTTTCCGTTAGTCTACATCAGGCCCATTTCTATCTGTTTCACCACTGTGTTTTGCTCCTCCTGTTAACAGTTCCTTCAATGCACACAACCTCTTCCTAGCCAAATCCACCTACAAAAATACTTTTATTAAATTACATTAATTTAATAGAAATCTAAGCAAGATTATCTGTCAAAAAATAATTTATTTATTAAAGATCAGGCATTCAGACCCCCAAAATCATAGAGACGGACATGACGCACTCAGCCTGAGCGCACAAGCAGCATGCAGGAGAAAGTTAGAAGGTCCTGACACCCCACCTGACCTGTGATTTCACTTGCAAGGTGAGTGGTGAGAAGTCAATGCGCAGGAGTGAGATTCAGCCTTCCTTTTTCCTCAGCAAGATTGAGCAAAGTAGATCGCCTATGTCGAAAGACAATGTCAATAAATGCACTACAGAGTTCTTGGGTATTTGGTTGTGCAGTCGCCCTCAGTGGGCATTTTGCTGAAGCTCCAGTTTCTGCAGAAATGGGCCAGAATGTAGCCATTGAGGTGAAAAAGGGGGGGCCACAGGACAAAGTTACAAGGTCCTTTACAAGGTAATGGTTACTTTTTTCCTGTTTTCCAACTAATAACAAATAAATAGCCTCATCTTGTTAATATTAGCTTCAGAATAAATAATCAATACTATTCTTGTTTTGTACAGTACTGCCCTCTTAAACCTTCATTGTATTGTATATATAAGGATGCATATTTTATATATAAAAATACATATCTGCACATGCACACACAAAAACACAAGTATGCTGCAAAACCTTCTGTCAAGATCCCCACTAGTGAAAAAGCATTAGAGCCACCACCATCCGCAATTGAAGGGACATCTGAGCAGGCTGAGGCGTGTCAGCCCGGAAGAGAAACAACCTGGATAGATGATACATGACAGAGGTCAGCAAATTAAAGAGTGTCTTTGAAAAGACCAGTAAAAATTGACTGTACGCTGTGTTAGCATGCGTCCCTTAGCATGAGAGCTAAGGGACACCGAACGAAACTTGCAAGAGCAAGGCACAGGAAAAATAAAAGAAAACAGTTCTGCTTGCTACAGAACTCCCTGCAAAAGGATGTTGGGTGTGGAAAAAGTTTGCACGGGCTGACAGGGAACCTGTACAAGAACCTTGAAGAGACAAACATTTAGGGCTATCAAGCAGAAAAAAACCCACACATCAGGTTTATGAAATGTTGGGAACTGGGAGAGTACTTGGAGGAAGTATGTGTCTTTCCTTATTTTTAGTCTTCCCTGTGCATCTGCTTACAACTACCTTGACAGAGGGCTCAATGAACCTTAGACAGAGGCAGACCAGATGTTCTTAAACCCTTGGATTTTGCGTCTGTCACAAGAGGACCTATTTTGGGTTTGTGTTTATGTAGCTCCCTAATGACTAGTCACACAGCAGATGAGCATAAATTTTAACTCAGACCTCTTGAGCCTAGAACTAATGTTTTAACCACACCAGAGCTTTCCTCTCTGATACAGAGCGTACTGCTCTATCAAGTATTTTTCTGGAGGACAAAGTATCCCGAGATGTGGCTCACAGATCCAACAGTTCACAGATTTACAGTACATTAACTATGGTCATGGGAAAATGTTGGGTTTTTCTTCTATAAAGAGGGTCTTGTGTAATATGTAAATGCCACGAAGGATTAGCACAAGAAATTATTTTTGCAGCGTGTGAAAGTGTGCTGTGCCAATTCTCAGAAGGTCCAGCTCCAGCCAAGCCTCATGACAGACCCAGGGGCAAGTGCACAGCTCTCAATGCCATTGCCCGCTAGAGATGGGCCAAAGCCAGCCGAGAAGTCAGAGAGAAACATATGCAAAAATAGTAATTTACAATAGATAGTTTCGTTGCCCAGTCTATCCGAACTAGCTCTGACAGAAAACAGTTCAAGCAGAAAATCCCCTTTTTTGGTAACATAATATTTTACAGACATTCTATCCTTATAGAAAAGTCCTACAAAATTCAAATTAGATGAAAGTTCATACACTTCTGTAAAAATTGTTTTCATCACCTACAAAGCAGGGATACTTGTGTATGTATTTTTATTATTCTGGTGCAGAGGTCTATGGAAAGAAAACAACATTCTTATTCAAGTGGTTCAAAAAAACAGAACTCTAAATATTTTCCTGATCTTGTTACATGAGATTCTATATGAAGACGGTAGCATTTTTCAGACTGCGAAATAATTAAAGTAAGAGGAACTAAGCTGCTTATGAATAGCTTTTAAAAGTATATGCAACACTGTCACAGAGTACATGAAATTGTGTAGGCTCTCCGAGACTGGGTATAGTGGGATAATAATTTTGCCATGTTTGTCAAAATACATGAGCTAATACTTTTTTCTAAAGGTACATACAAGCTTACCTGATGCACCCATTATGCAAATAACTTTTTCATGATATCTTTTGATGATTTAATTCTTATTGTTAATTGTGGGAAGAACCATCTAATGCACGGTCACGTAAGGACCATGAGGCCTTTACAAATATATTTTTGAGCCTGGTATGTGTTCTGCACTTTATATAGCAAAGTAATATAAGGGGACTAGAAGATGCAGCCAGGTTAGGAATGAGGTTTTTATTACCCATGCGCAAATATGCCAGGGTAAGCTAAGTACACTTGCAAAGTTTGGAAAGGAATGGCTGAGAGTAGACTGAGAAGTTATTTGAAGCAGGATCACCTTTTTTATTTGCTAGAACAAAGGCTTTTAAGGACTGGCTTAAATGAGTCCCAGGCTGCCTATTAATTCCCAAAACAATGATGTAGCGGTTCTCCAAATTTAATCACCTGCTATCTGTTCATATTTATAAATTGGGTTTTAGGGCTATAAAACAGTGTGCTATGGATCAGACAGCTCCCAAATGAAAAAATCCTAACCAGGAGTGTGAACCCTTTTGCACATGTGAAGTTACCAGTGCATGCTAAAGGCTCCAAATAATTATGAGAGACAGGAAAGCCCAGCAGACCACAAATGGCACAAAAGAAACTTGCCGGATTAGACACAGTTTAAGTAATATTGTTGAAAACATACAGTAGAGTTTAAATAAAGAGCAAAACGTAGTGTGTAGAAGAACTTGAGCAGGAAGTGAATTGAAAAACAACTACAAGCAAAGAGGGAAATGAACAAGTCTATTTGATCTTTCTAGCTGACTTAAATGCGAACACTAAAAAAAATAAAAATAGTGACAACTAATTTGTGATGTAAAATTATTCCTGTTTTGATTAAATTAAAATAAATGAATGTAATTAATTATCTAGGTTGGGAGACGTGCCTACCCAGACAGAATTCCTCACTCAGACCCATTGAGGGGAAGCAGGTGGATCAGGCTGACCTAAATTTGGCTCAGTGTTGGAAATTAAGGGTAGGATTTTCAAAGCTGTCCAAGAGGTTTCAACCACATCCCGCATTCCCGGCTTCCTGGCTACAACCTCTGGAGCATTGCAATGACTTTTCTTCTACCTGTACTATTTTTTCCTGCTGCTATATAGCCGGTAAAGTCCATATGATGTGATTTTATTTGGGTTGTCTACTTTTCTTGTAAACCTCAATGACTTTTTACAGAGTAGGGTGTGGATCAGAAGTTACTCTTATGCTACTGCCTACCATATTTTTTTAATTCTATCCTCTGCGTCCTTTTGAAAGTTTATGAAATAGGAGCAGGACAGCTTTCATTTCTCCTGAGTATATTCCGTACCCAGTATTAAAAATTCTAATACAGAGCTGCTGCTCTGGTTATGGAAGAATAGCATTTCTGATATACTAAACAAAGACAGCAGACTTTCCAAGATTTTTTTTGTACATAATCTCCTGGCCTGCCAAGTGGCCCAGCACATGGCGTATACAGATGCACCAGAAGACAGACAACTTTCATACCATAAATTCCTTTGCTGCTCTTCTGCTGTGAACGACAACAACATTTTCCACTTATTTCCAGCGGCAACGATTCCAGCCTTATCAAAGATGGCCAGTCTAGTTACTCAGGCTTAACAGCAGTTGCATTTCAGAATAACTTTTTCTGACCCTCTTTTCCTTTTTGCTTCTTCACTCCCTCCCACCCGCCCCTTTTTCTTTTTTTTTTTTTTTTTTTAAGAAATAATTTGCTTTCTGCCATTTGCTTTCTCAGCAGGGCTGTTATCAGCCTTAATCACTAAGGGAGGACAGCTGGTAAGAGAGAGAAAAAGTGAGATCCTTAAGAACATAACCATGGATTTAAACATGTGAGCCTGCACTGTAAATTGTTTTGTTATGCAATTTGTATCAAACTCACTCCATAAGTCAGGGGCATACCCTGCAGCATGTAAAGTTCATAGAAACAGTCAAATAAGCAGCACACACTCGTACAGATAAAGCAAACGACGAGACCATTTGTTGCAGAGCATTTGTAATTCTGGGAACTGGCCCCACATTCTGAAGCAGATAAAGTGGTTTGCAGAAAAAAGATGAGACTCACAGCTGGAGGAAACACAGGTGTCAAAGTCTGTTGTTACTGCTTTTGTTGTGGCTCAAAATAGGCAGGCAGACTCGATATGCGAGAAAGACAAAAAAGAGACATTAGAGCAAAGTCAGCCCAGGACTGGATGGGTGCAGCAGCCAGGTGGGTCGTATTTTCCTCTTGCTTATGTTTTGCGTGATGAAGTCTTTCCTGGGGAAGACAACCCAGATAGTGCAATGCAAGACAAAGATCCGGACTGCTGGTTTAAAGCTGTCTTCAGCAGCAGTTTCAGTAACTGGCTTCAGTAGGAATTACACTGGAGCTGAATTTGGCTCACTGCAAGCAAATGTCTTTAAACCCTTCTGCTTGGTTAGCTGCCTGGATATTACCTTGTTGGCTTCCTCTAACACACTCAGCAGCAAGGTTTCAAACTGAAGACAGCAGTCTAAAGGGCAGCTGGAGCTTACTGAAATCACTACCTAAAAATCAGCTTGTCCCACTTACAAACCATCTGACACCATTACTGATTTTCCCCTCTGGTTCAAACCCGTACTAACCAGCAGACCTTGGCGGCTGCCTCTGTTCTTTCCTGTTAAAAAGCTCAAACACGACACTGGTTTTAGAGGAGAAAGTGGCAGGGAATCAGACTCTGCGCTGGCATTCCAATGGTTTAATTGAAGATGAACACTTTGTTCAACTCTTGCCCCTTTCCCCGGGGTGGCCAGCATTGCTTCAAATGCCTGCTGACTTAAATGGTGACAGCTGCAGGACACAGACTCATGTATCACAAGCTGCGTGCAATAGGAGATAGCTGAAGGGCAGAACTTCAAAGCCGCTGGTTGTAACCACCCGGACGGCACAGGGCTGCTGCCACTGCCAGCTGGTAGCTCCAAGCTCAAATGTGGGGATGTGGCCTCGCAAGCAACTGGACATTTGCCATATCTTGGACGTGCTGTACATCCATCCGAGCGAAAGGCTGGAAGACAGAGGTGAGGAGAGTGCTGACTGCTTTAATATTTCTACTGGGCTGGTTCGGCTCCTCCAAAAACTGATAGCAGTACAACAACATGTAGGTTTTTCTCCTCTTTCAAAGAAAGGACTGCAATTAAGGTGAGGAAGAATTGAGCTGATTTTAGCTTGCTTCCTCCAGCACACCAGCTTCAAACGAGGTTTTAAAACTTTTGAGGAATAAGAACAACCACAGTTAAAATATTCTTTATTGGTACTTGGAGAGTATCTCGCAATTCTTCCACCTTCACAGGAAATTATCCACATCCTGATCAGCGTCAAAAGCCTCAGGCAGTATTGGCTGGGAAAGACACAGTGGCCTCTAACACTGATTTGGATGCGTAGTTTATTTTCAGACTCATTCAGGACAATCTAGTGTAGAAGACAATTCAGTGAATTCAAGTGAGAATGGTCTTTTAACCAAGGAAAGTGTGAGCATAAAGACTTTACGCCTTATTTCTGCTGCCAATATCTGACACGGCACTGGCCGAGCCACCCGGTGTGACTGCAGCCTGAGCTCAGTGGGTTGGTTTTAGACATGCCAAAACTTTGACCCATGCACTAACCACTTCAGAAAGCAATAAAGCCAGTGGCACCAATTCACCATTTCAACTAAGCTCTGCCAAATGCAGCAATGGAGGAAGAGAGGAAAAGATTAAGCCAACCTCATGCCCTTTTCTCACCCCTTTCAAATTAGAATGGCCTCACTAACTTAAACTGGATCCAAAAAGGCACTCTGGCAACCCGAAAGAAATAGTGCAAGGCACCACAGATTAGTGGTTGTATGGTGGCAGCACTGAAAGGGCACATTGGACTGGCTGACCATGCTCAGAAAATGCCTTCGTGGGGCTTGCCAGATCACTTTCCATGTTTCGGTTGTTGCATGTGAGGCTTAGATCTCCTAACCCACATGCATTTTATGTTTCTACAAGTTGGCACCAAGCCTTTCTCTTGCTCTGTGACGTCTCATGCTAGCTTCACCTGGTAAAAAGTGCCTCAGGAAAGGAAGAAATGATGCTCTGCAGCTAGAAACAGTTGGGCCCTACCTCAAAGGAGCTGGGTTGGAAGGGGCACGTTAGCTGACTGCAGCCTCATGCTCAAGTCCTTCCACCCCAAAATCAAACCCATGGCGATAAATGTTAAGCAGCCTTCATCCCCACTACTGGAGCACAAAGCGACTACAGCAGGATGGAGAACTGACATCACAAATGCATTTTAACTGGAGAGCCACAATCCTACATTCTTATTTAATTCCCAACTTCTGTTTCTGGGCTCACATCATTAACAATCACCCAGTGCTCCAAATTAAGAGCAAATGAAAGGTATAACCACCAGAACTGATGGCTTAGTTTTGTTGGATGTTCTGCTTAATTCACTATCTCCCTTTTTTTCTTCCCCTGCTGAAAACATAAGGCTAATTCACTCAACCACATTAGGCCTGTAATGTTGTGGTCCAGATGGAAGAGGTTCTCAGGAGTCTTCCACAGGTCCTTCACCTTGCAAACTATTTGGGCCCAATTTCTTCAGGAAACCGCACAGTTTTATATCAGAGATACTATGTAACAATAGACCTGCACTGATGCCACATTTTTCTGTGATCTAAATAGGGATGCTCTTGATAAGCACTTCTATATCGTAATTTCTGTCATACTACACTTCAAGCACTTCTCATCCACACAACATACTGGGCAACTGTTTACTTACGATGTTTAAACTCAGAAAAAAACACTCTTCAGCGGGTGTAGCTGTCATAACTCATTAATGGATGGTTTATGGCAGATCTGATGATAGAAAATGAAATCCTTTCACTATTTCCGTCCGGTTAGGAAGACTTCTTTATTCAGGTAGTAAAGAACTACGATTGCAGCACAGGCACCAAGAGGCCTCATTAGAAAATCAGCATAAGTGATTTGGGTGAATGACACATTACTAGTGGAGCTTGAAGAACATGGATCTGCTGCACAGTACAAGGCATGTTGTACTAAGTTTGTTTCTCTTTTGCAGGGTGAAATTTTGCCTCCAATTACATCCACACAATGCTATTAATTTGGACAGCAGCTGGCCCACTAACCTTGTGTTAACTGTTCAGGAGCCTGTAGTGTGGAAAACCTCATAAAACATTGAGAGCACCACACACCTCGAGCCACAGAAGCGCACTACACAGCAATAGGAGAGACAGAGAAAGCCATGCAAAGATTTCTCACGAAAAGGCAAGGTATTGGGGAAGAAAACATCCCTGTGCTGCTTCTTTTGTCTTTCCAAAGAATTTTTCAACTGTTAGCTGTCTGTCAAATTCCACAAGGCTGGAAGCAAACTGGTAACTATACCACTACCACAACACTTGAGGGAAGACCTTACTTAAAACCTTACTACGATGAAGAAAATCCACCTACCAGTGTTGAGCACCAGAACTAGCAGGTTCTGATTCTCAGTATGAGCAGAAGTTTGAAGGCATACTAGAAATTTTAAAGAGTGCTTACTCACTTACAGAACACTGACAATGCAACAAGGAATAATAAAAGAATGACTGCTGTACTTGCAAATGTTTTCCTGGCTTTTAAATATCCCTTTCATCCAACTGATGAGGTAGGTACAGAATCCTTTTGTCTCCATGAATGCAGTGCTATGACACTGGAAAGATTATTTTTTTAAAAGTGAGCTTGAGAGACCCAGATTTCAGAGAGCAAATTATGAGAAAAATATATATTTCAGCCATGATTTTAAGGCAACTCATGATTGGGAACAGTTGGAGCTGGTCATACTGCTGTAAGTATGTACCATTCTGCATTTTGTCCTCAGGCAGCCATATCAGTAGGGAGGCATGGTACAGCTTTTTAGTTATTCTAACCTGCTTTGTTGTTTTCTGAAGCACAGAGATCATTAAGAAAGAAGTTTTTCAGATACAGAAAAACATAACCCAAATTTTTAATGACCTCTCTATCTCAGTTCCCCACTGCATACGCAGCTAATTATTTCTCACTTGCACATTTCCTGGGCCTTTCTTCATCCTGGTCAGTCAAGAAAACCTAAGAGTTACTAATAAAAGGTGACCACTCCTCTAAATATTCTGGCACCTGGGGAGAAGATGTACTATGCGTCCAACCTTCTTCTGCTCTTAACCTTTGAAAGTTTTGAAGACAATGGAACGGAGATGGCATCTCCTCTAAAGTCAGACTTTCCTGTTTGGATTTGGATTCCAAACCAGAAGCAACTACTCCTGGGATTTCCGAGCTACACCTGGCTATGCCTCCTTCGGCATTCATTCCATACACACAAATGAAGAGGACAGAACATGAGACAGAGGAGGCTCTTTCACAGCAGAGGGGAATTTTGCAAGCGTTTGGGGGAATAAAAGAAAGTCAGAAGCATTATAACTCTGTCAATAATGCATTATACATGAAAGGACCTGGGTATATCACTTAGCACGTTACAGTCTCCCTTTTAGGGGAGTTTCTGAATATAAAACCCTTACCTGATTTGATGGACCAGCGCTTTCAAGCTAGTCAGCACCTGCTCTCAAACTTGATATACTCTCAAACTGTTTTAAGTGAAGCCAAAGGATCAAGACTTAATTAGCAGTGAAATACTTCTTATACTGATCAGTTTGCTCCAGATCTCCTGAGGGACATAAGATTTGTCTCTATCTGGAATCCCCACCCCGCCCTCAGCCGCTCATTAGGAGGTTTGTGTTTTGTCATTTGGCAGACACTTACCTGCCGCGCAATGCGATGGAAGAGCGCTTTTGGCAGCGGAGGCTGCGCGGCTCTGGGAGCAGGGGAGGCAAGTTGTAGCAGCTTCGTCTCTTAGGAGCACTCCAGCTCTGCCAAACCAAACAAGGCAAGGTGAAATGCTTTTCTTGCTGCCTCTCAGTAGACAACCTCATTAGTTATCTGTTGGTCCAACAAGAGAGTTTTTTTCTTTTTTTTTCCTGCAGGGATAACAGTCATTCAGGTGTAACACTTCAGTTAAAAGGCTCTCCTTCTCTGGCAGCCACAGCAGTGAGAGTCACACCTCTGCTTAGGAAAAGAGCTTTGCTTCGAACAGAAGTGTGGTGAAAGTGTAGCCATTATGAGTTGGATTTTCACAGGTGGTATCAGATACCCAGTTCAGTCTCTCACAAGGCCTGCGCAAATGCTTTAGCATCTCAGGCAGTACAAAGGTATAAAATATTGTTATAAAGGAATGACGCTGGCAGGAATTCAGGCCATGAGGGTCTTAACACCTCTGCTGAACAGAGCCTGTTACTAACAGAAAGAACAAAACAAACTCCATCACAGGGCAGAACAGCTGGGCCCTGATGTCTTGATCACTTGCTGTGGCATTGATTTTTTTTTTTGGTCACTGAGATAACACAAAGCTAACCTTGTCGTTCCCTTAATTTTTGCAAATCTCTAAACACATCTGTCTAAATATCCATGACCTAGAGGGGAAAAATAATATATTTAAAACACAAAATGGGTGCCAAATCTAACTCATCAGTCTCTGCTGGGATTCCTGGGAGTCTTGGGAGGTGGGACCTCAAGCAGTTTATTTTGGCATCATTCTCAGCTAGGGAATCTTTTGATGGCAGAGACTCTGGAAGAGACCTATGCTTTGAGAAGAAACCAGAGTAAGCATTAACATGAGAGAAGAAGAAAGTCTTATAGTGCAAAAGCAGGTAAAAAAGTGATAAAATTAATCTGAGTTTCAGTGGTTTACATTCAAAGAGAGTAAGAAGGCAAGAAAAGGAATAAAACAGAGTTTAAAGTTGTGAGAAAGTCCTTCTCATCTAGGTAATCCTTTTGACTAGATAGGATTGCCCTTACCACAATTTAGTTGGTTTTTCCCTCCTTCCCTTCAGTCCCCAGATGGAAAGAAACTGCCCCAATCTATTGGTACTATCTTTGAGATATTTTTCTTTGATTAAAAATGTTTCCATTGCTAATGTCATGCCACTTGCACCTGCCTCTTGTAGCTCTGCCCTGGGATGCAGCCCCAGAAACTAGAGAAATAAAGAAAATAAGTGTTCCTGTAATTGGAAAGCTCATATATACCTTTTGCCTTCTATATTCATTTTATAGTCCCAATGTCTTTTAGTATACTGTCTAATCAGACAAGAGGGCCTAAGATCTTACCAAAGTTCAGTTTTCCTTTCTCAAGCATACAACCAACAGAGTAATCAGGGTAACTATCAGCTATTATGTTTTTCTAGTTGAAGTTGTGACTAGGATGTCAAGAAAACAACCGGGCAAAATGGGGGTTTTGGCTAACCATAGTTTCTTATCTTCCCGCAGCTATTTTTAATATCGGGCCAATATTTTTAGCTTTGTCTGTGGGGAAGGGGAAGAAAAAAAGAAAAAAAAAAAAGAAAGAGAGAAAATAAAATAAAGTTGTTGCTAGATTTATAAGTCTTCCAGAGTAGCTGGAGAGCTGTCACTCAGGCACTAGGCTGGGCTGTGGCAGAGCTGGGTCCCAACTCTGCCTTTGCCTGAGCAGCGTATGAGCTGGTGTCTGCCAGGTATTAACCTACCTGCCAGGCTGTCTGCCTGGGGTCAGGCTGTCTCAGTCTCTCCTGCTCAATCTGTTATATATTACATAGAATAAATCACTCATTAGGGCTCAGTGCACAAAATAACTTCATCGCTAAACTGTCAGACAAGTCATGGGGGAAGCAGAAAAGGATTGCAGTCCCCGCTCCAGGAGACGTTTACACTCTTAAATTAAGTAGTCAGTGTAATGCAGCCTAGAGCATAGATCTATTTTCTCCTAGGTGAGTGCTCTAAGCCACGAAATTATTCTTTCCATGGCCTCCAAAATATTTCAAGTATTTTCCCAATAAAATTAGAACAACAAGAGGAGTTAAGAACTTTGCGCTCCTCCACCTAAATAAAGCCCTAATATCTGAGTGATATTGATTCAAATGTCCTCAAGGTGAGGAAGGAACGTAATCCTGGCCTCCCACATACAGAATAAGTGCCCTAATCATGGAGTTCTTGGATGAAAAGGATTGCATCTACTTTGTCATTTCCTCTCCTCACAAGTGCCATAAAACAAAACATTACATTTGACACTGAGTATTTTGTCCTGAATGAGAAAAATCCATTCACATCCTAGTTGAAAAAAAAGAATAAATTTTTACTCAGCTGAAGTCAAAATTTTATCAAATCTTCTGGTTAAACTAAGCTAGCTAAATTTCTTCTCTAATTTTTCCCATTTACTTGCCAAGCCAACCTGTAATATCAGTGATTCACACAGGCATAGCCCAAATTTTTGTTAATCAATAAGATTATTTAACTAAAACCTTCCATAAATAACCTGTTCAAAAAGCCAACACTTTTCTGTGTGGAATATCCAGCCTTCCTTTCTTAGGGACTTCTGTTTGAACATGGGAATTGAAAAAAAAAAAAAAAAAGCAGTTCTTGATTGAATCTTGTCTTGTGCAGTCTCAGCTTGTAAGGAATTCTGTTTAATTAAATTGGCTATAAATATATATATGTATATACACGTGTGTGTATGCAGTTTACTTTAAAAGAAAGAGATCAGCTAGGAGACCACCTGTTTCCCCTGCTTCCCACTGCTGGAACCAGGTTCTCACTATCGTACAGTCCTCATATGGATTGCTTGTACGTGGTTCACCAGGGAAGTGGACTGCCCCACCAGCCAGCTGGACTTGTTCCATTAAGTACACTGTGCCCAGGATTTCAACTGTCATGTTGGAAAAAAATGAAAGTTTCTTTTTTTGAGAGATATGGCTTACCCCTTCACATTTTGTCTTTTATTTTTAGCATCTTCATCATGGCCTCTTATCTGCTCCTGCTGTTCAGAGACCCTACCCAGGATCTCTCTCAATTATTCTCTGCTACTGACCCACTCTGCTACTGTCCAGCAAGACACTGAAATCCTCAGCCCCCACTTCTAGATTCACCCACTAGAATGGCATCTTCAAAAAGATCATTATTTATTCATAAACAGGCCAAAGGCTCTTGCCATAGGTATTGACAACGTTCATCTCATTAGAAGTTTTGTACTTGGATACTGAAAGTCACTAAAAACATTCTCAGTTATTAATCCAGGCAGGAATAGGGGCTGGGACAATCAGTACCAGGACAAACACATGGGAAAATTTGCCTTTTTATGGCCTGTTTTATAGTCCTCCAGCTCTTCTAGGAGTAGAGAGAATCTGGAAAGTCTTGAAAAATCTATGTCCTTCCCCAAAAACAAAGGAGGGTTTCTGAAAGAAGACTGGTATTTTTCTTGCTGTCCTTGGGTAGCCAAAACTAAAAGGAGTTACTCAGCACTTAAAACAAAACAATTGGGCATAGTTTATGACCACTAAAAAGAAAGAACTCCAGCTTGCTGAAAATGGAACTTTCATGCAAAACTCTTTTGTATTTTAAATGATGAAGAGAGGAAAAAAATGAAAAAGTTTCCTCTCCTTTTGGGAAGGTCAGGGGTCCAGGCAGGAACCCGACAACCCCAGGGGCAGACTGGTGAGAATCTGGGATGCCAGACTGGCAGGAGCACCAGCAAACCTTCCTCTCCATCCATCCATGAACTCAATGGGTTCCTGAAAAACTGTTTGATTTCACCCAGCCAGCCCCTCCTCACAGCAAAATGTTAAGTTTGAACATTTGGGCTGAATTTTTGAACCACCCTTGCTTCCCAAGTGCCCAGTTCCACATTCCTTCCATACCCCAGCTTCCCATGGGCCATACAGGATATTATATGGAGCTGGTAGATGCAATTCTGCATGTTACCGCTATCTTTCAATACCACAGAACAGATGTGGTTTCAAGGCGACGTGAGGTATTTTGTTCACAGTATATTTTGGTGGCAGAAAAAAATCAGAAATGTTATTTCATACCTAGTCAATGAAATACATCGTTCCTGGAAGGAATTTTCTTGTACTTATCTAGAGACCTTGGTCAATATCTGGTTCAGGCAGTGCTTAGCACAACGGGTACATGTGTGCATGCATGCAGATACAGACTTTGTTTGTGTGTAAACAGAGCTGCAGCCTCTGCCCTGAAGAGCCTACATTCTTTTAAAGCTTTTAACATCCCTCATCACACCTATCGCATAACTCTCCCTCTTAGCATCCTGCTGACCTCTGCCAACTCACAAGAGCTAACCTGCTTCTTTACACCTTCTTGCTGTGATGATACGTCCCTTTAGGACTGCCGCATCAGGCACGGACGAAGTCGGCATGCTATGGACCTCAGCAAATGCAAAGACACCCGTGAGCTTGTGGTGTAACCAGAGAGACCTTTGAAACCTGCAGACAGGTCTGCCGAGCCACTTTTTTCCAACCATAGCTCCCTGTGGCCTATGGTTATTCACCATTTAGGCCCATTCAGCAGCAGAACTAAAACACAGAGGCAGTAAATCCCACCACAATCCTCTCCATATACAACACACTTTATTATAACAGAATAAGGGGTTCAGCTCTGCTGGACCAAATCAAGTTGGCCAGTGTTAAGTATCACATTTTAGATTCAAATCCCTGCTAAACCCTCTGCTTACGCTCGTGGTTAACATTATTTTTATATCTGTCTTCAGAAATGAAAGACAGCAGCAGCTCACACATAGCAGCAGCAGCAGCTTTTAAAGGCCAACTCCATAGATTAAAGGGTGATACACTGAGCACCGAAATCCCACCACCCCAGTGTCTACTGATTAGGTTGGGAGAAAAGCTGAGTGACAAACATGTTTCCAATCTGCCTAGCCCACGCAGCGAAATGGAGCAATCTGGCCTGAAAAGGGATTTAGACTTTTGTTGTGCACAAGGGGAGAAAAAGCTGATTTAAATCCATCAACAATGCTCACCCTCTTGGTGATCTCGGAGATAAGGAACAGAGTCTGGACACAGTTCATATCCTACCTCTCACCAGGCCCCACACTTCCACTCAAAGACAAAAGCTGGCAGATGAGGGTAAACGATGCTGCCTTGCTATTGAGCTGCCTGCTCACATAAAAACATGTTGTACAATGCACGGAGCCTGCCTGGGGCATTCAATCTAGCAATGTTTAAAGGGAGAGTGAATACCCAGCCCATAGGAAGAGAAATATACGGCCTTTTAGTTGATCAAGACCATTGCTATTAATTAATACATGTAAAGCACCACATGCACAAAAAAGATCTTTACAAACAGACAGAACGGTCTTGCTCCAACCTGTTTACAGCCTAAACCAGACCAGGCATTTACACCAGAGAATAACAACAGCCTACAGCTGGTCCAAGTGGGGCAGGCAAAGAAGAGACGTGGAAAAAAAAAAATAAACCAACACCAAACCAAACAAAAAAATACCCCACACCAAAGGAAAAGGAAATAAGGTTTCTAAGAGAGCGCTATTAGATCCCCTTACAAGGAAAGCAGATCACATGGTTTCCTTTATCCTGGTTACTTAATATATGCCATCCCCGTGCATTTCACTGTGACTGCCATACGGAGTGAGCCATTACATTCTCTCTTTATCTCTTGTCATAAGGACTGAGAATGAGGTTATAACCCATTTTTCTGAAACCTCTCTCAGACCCTTGGGGAAAAAAAAAATTGGCTTGTTTTATCCCAAAGAGATGAAAAGGTTAAAAAAAATTACAATTCTGGTTGTCTATAAGCAAATCTGCTCTTTGCTCATCTTTAATTGTACTCATTTTTTAAAACAGAAGTAAAGTGAAACAGCCACGCAGGGATGCATGTAAGGAAAGCCAATTCGTGCAAAAAGCAGAGGCTTGTTTTCTTGTGGCAGAAATGCAGATGGTGCCCTATGACAGTTGTGAAGAACATCAACAAAATGGTTGCTGGAAAACAGCAGCAGCAACAGCAGCAGCCATCACCTCCATTACTCTACGGATGCCCCTCGCGATAGGCATTAGTGCAGAGCTTTCTCCTTCACAATGATCGAAACAGACTTCAGCAAGCCCTTATTGCTACCATCTTTGGAGAGCAGTATTCAGATGCAGATTGCCTTAAATCCCATCAACCCATTCAGGCGTTTGTACGCAAGTGTGTCTGCCTCTGCGTGTGTGTATGCGTGCGTGTGTTTAGATGCATTTATACACATACACAATTCTCACTATGCGCACACCTTCTCTCCACCCTCTCATTCAGAGAGAAAGAGCTAAAATTGTCAAAGAGGAGAATGTGTATTTTCCAGGCTACTTTGTCAGATGTTCGTGTGTGCATCTTATAAATATTTCATACCAAATATTTAACATTATTCCTTCCCCAATCGGATCAGCTTTGAAATGCTCCTCAAAGTGAATTCTCCCCTAACAATGGCTTGACGCAAAAGCCTTTTTTCTCTCTTAAGAAGAGGAGGCTGCACATGGTCTGCTACCATAGCAGCATGAATAGTTCTTATTTAATGGAAAATAAAAGATACTTTACATTAATTCAGTGGGGGATGGAAAGCTGGGCACATGCGTACCTTGTGCTTCAAACATGGAGGAGCATCATACCTTGACCTCCTCTCTCCTGGTCCCATGATTATTACCCAGCTTGCATTAGAACCGTAATGGGAAGTGACAAGTTTATGTAAATGATCCACACAAGGATTTTGCTCTTGTAAAACAGAGCAGTTACTCTGGGCTTTCTAATTATTTCATGCCTTGTGGTTCTGTGATGGGGCAGAGATGACTATTACTTGAAAAGTATATTGTGATTGACAAGCCACTGTCCCCCTGGAACTCATTAAGGCCCGTGCTTTGCAAGAGGGGGTAGAAAACCCTACCAGGCACACCATGCGCGCGCGCACACACACACACGCACATACACACATCCTCACCCCAGTGCCGGTTGTTCTTTCAGATCATTTGCTGGGATTTTTGCACTGGTAGCAAAAAGCATAATCTGCATGTATCTCAAACAAGTACCACCTCCCGGCTACAAATTGACCAATTATCCTCTGCTTTCCCATTTTTATTTTAAAAATCTGTAAGATTAGCAGCAACACACCTGTCAAACGTGGCAGTCTTTGGATTTTAGCATACTGGATGGAAAAGTCAGTTGTTTCACAGCGCACTGTTCAACAGAACAGGGAGCAGAGAGGGGCTGGGACAGGGGACGAGGGCTACCAGAAAAGCTGCCCCTGGTGCATTTCTGCTGCCATGCGATTTGTGCCAAGTGCCTTCCAGTATGTACGGACGGCCATTCTGCTGCCACTGCATGACCTGTTTGCCTTTCTTTCTTAATTGATTTTTCTGGCCTTCAAACTTGCAAACAAAATGACAATTTGTTTGGCAAAAGTAGAACCCATGTCTTTTGAAACGTACACCACACTCCAACCACGGAGAGGGGAAAAATCCTATTCAGGCAGCTGCATTAATGTTTCCCATTGTAGAAGTTGTTTTGAATTCTGCTGCTGGTTTGGGATGTAACACAGTTTAGCATAAAATCAATTCATTGTTAACTCCATTGCGGTTGGATCTTATGGGCATGCAGCATTTCTTACTTTTAGTTATGTTTGATTTGTGATTGAAGTAAATCCTCTGGAGATACTTACAAAAGGCTCAGGGCCCACTTCAATTCTTTTATTAGAAAACATAGGCACTTTGGTTACCTCAAGCTGCCTCAGTCTTTGCAAACAATTAAAAAAAAAAACAAAAGACCAATAAAAATTTTGGTTTTTCAGTTTCAATTTGACCAGGAGTTGGGTACTTCATTCACAACCTTTCCAGCAACCCACTTGACTGCGTCTGCAAGAATTTAGCAGGGGAAATTTATGATTTCACTATTATGTTCCATAATTTGCACTGAAATAACAGCAACTCACCATCTCTAATACTTCTGTTGTGTCTAATTTATCAGTGGATTTTACCAAAAAACATCTGCGTCATGGATATTCAATAAAAAACCAAATCCTCAAGATCAAACTCATCAAGCTTGGGCCAAAAGCTGTATATTGTTGATAATCAATCAGCATAAAGATAGAAATACAGGAAGAGAGAAGAATAACTAAAACAACAAAAAAAAAAAAGAGGGGAAGACATAGAAGCGTCTCTATGTCAGCTTCATTTTGGGGCAGTGAAAAGTGAATACACCAGGGACTAAGGAGGATTTTCAAGCACACTGAGCATTGCCTTAATTTGTCTCCAGCCTCCGGTGGCTCCTACATTATGAGTCTCCTAAGCACAGACATAGGTTAGTTCAAGGATTGTCAAGATCTGCCTTGTGTATGTGCAGTTTGCAAGCAGTTCAAGTGCACTCTCAGGCTGAGGATGAATCATATGGCCAAGAAAAAAAGGTCAGCAATCACGTAACTCCAGTCCAAAATTGCGGCTGTAGAAGGAAGAAGTTAGCAGGGAGGGCAGAAGCCAGTATCGCTAAGTTTCTCTTGCATATGGTTTTATGCCCTCCGTTCCTGCTTTTGCAGTAAGAGGCCACAATCATCTCCTGCACCCACTGCCCCTTCCTTGGCTCTCCAAGATACAAGTCTTATGACTCTCAGCCACTTCAGAAATTTGGCATTGGGAGAGGAAAGTTGCTTACCCTTGTTCAGTGTGCTCACCTGGTGCTCTGTTGACTCCAACTTCAGACAGGAGGAACATCATTTGACATCCCGTCTGATTTGGAGGCCAGCAGCTAGAAAATAAATAGTTTTACATGCAGGATGAGCAAGTACAAACAGAGGGACTCATTTTGTGTAAAGCAGAAATGTCTACTAATCATTTAGCACCACCACAGTACTTTTTTACTAAGCAAATTCTATCTTATCTCTGCTGAAGCCATTCAAGTTAACACTCCAGCAATAGCCCACTCTCTCCTTGAGTGTCCTTCAGAGGCAGCAGTATAGAGCTACTGGATTTTTATTGGAATATTTTTATAGCAGCTGAGAATCTATTGCTTATGCATCTTCAATAGCAGAAAATACATGGGCTGCAGGTAAGCATTCTACTATGATTCCCATCCACAATTGGATTACAGGAAAATTCTTAAATACCTATTCTGAGACCCAAACTGAAAACAGAGGACTCCTTGAAACTGAATCTTTTGGGACTTTGGACTCTCCTGGCTCCAGGGGAAAAGCAGACACTTTTTCAGTTTTATTGAGAACCTTTTGTCACAGCTGTAACCATTAGCTTCTGACCACAGAGATGCAGAAAGAGTGATAAATAGTTACAACAGAAGATATTTTAATAGGCACGAGCACCGTAGTCACTTCTACAGAGACTGTCAAAAATTTAACGTATAGAAAAAGAGCTTAACAACAATTTGAAGAAAACAAGCTCAACTAAATTCACAAAGCAACTTAGAACAGGTCATTTACACTGGAAGGGCATTGAAAGGGACTGGCCAAAATCCATCAATTATGGTCATATCCAGCATGCTTTTATTTTAACAGCCCAGTTGCTCTAATGAGGTTTCGTTATAATTTTGAAGAGTACAAGTGGTCATCACATACATAAAGACTGAGCTCTGGGAACTCTTGATCTTGAACATGTACCATCAGCCACAGCAAATAACTCTGTGGAAAACGGAACAGAGAAGAAACTATCCATTTATTCAGAAAATGTCTTGGAGAGTTTGATCGTAAAGAGGAATTCAAAGAGGCTGAATCATTTTCTTCCATGCTGGCGGTAATCTGGCCTATAATGGCTCACCTGGAGAACTGTTGTCAGTGAAAGGCATGGCATAAGTGCCCACAGCCGATACTTCACTAAGTCTATACAATTACCTATGGAAAAAGTTAAGATGACTCAGTTCATATAAGTACACTAGTACAAATATTTATGTAAACTGTGCCTTTAAATTCACCTCAGTTAAATTTCAGGCTAGCATACTTCTGGCATGTTTATCTAGTCTCGGTGGAAGTGTCTGACCTTTACACCGCTTTATGTAGATAATGCAAACTGCTGTTAATGACATATTTCAAGTTAAATTCTGCTTATTTTCAATATCATAATGTGGAAGTCACATATTATACCTTCTCAGACCGGTCAAGCCCAAAACCCCGCTTTTTACTAGAAAAGAGTGCACTATGTTACTAAGTGCATCTGTATATGCATATGTATGTATGCATGTATAGATTTATATTGCATAACTATTTTTATGTATTAAACTACATATGTATAACTATATAGTATACAGGTGTTTAAGGCCTTTAGACCTGCTACTTCAAGTTATGCAAGTTTGACGATCTTCCACAGGTTGTGGAGCTTGGGGGTTTGACTTCCTTTTTTGACATTTAAGTGAACCGAAGGACTCATACAGGCAAATCTTTATTCTCTCCAGTCCACAAAACTGGGTTGAAAGCCTCCCCAAGCCATTTCTACTTGCATTTTTTTCTTGTATACTTTTCCAGGTTTCTGAACTCTAGAAACAAGAATCACAGCACATGCAAAAAAAACCTGAAGGGAGCGGAACAAAATTTGATTTCAGCTCAGGAGGGCTGCCCCCTCCAAAAATCACAGAGAACACGGCAGGGCTGCGAGGCTGAGGTGGTCAAAGCCTCTGCCTCTTGGAGGGAAAACCTAAACTACTTCAGAGAGCTCAAACCATCTGCATAGCACCACCAGGGGACACAGCCAGAGGAAGAGTTTTAAACTTGAACTATCCATTTAGTTTAAATACGCTATTAAGAGCGGAGGCCACAGCTAAATGCATCAATAATCTAAACCCTACCTAGGCATAACAAGACAAATTCTGTCAGCTTCATATGCTGACGGTTAAATGAGTTCAGAGTGAAATACAACTGCATCCTGAAGGTCTCACTAAAGAACATTCACAAAATACCGGTCTTAATCACTTGGGAGCACAACAAAGACCATCCCATTTCATCACAGAAGGAAAATCATGCAGTTTCAAATCTAGCTGCAACTAAATCATTCCAATCTAAAATCTATAGCTGGTCTTTCCATACACATCTCTGTTCTTTACCTTGGCCCCATCCTGCTGTGAAATGTGCAATAATTGCACAGCGGATGACTTTTGTTTTCTAAGAACATGACATGGCCATTATTAATGTGGCCTGGTATAAGCCTTTTCATCTTTATCAGACATCTATATCTCTCTCAGAGGTCTTGTTTACATAAAACAGTGCACTTGGATGCACGGTGCTTAATGAGTTTCTGTATAACCAGACAGAGTGAGTAAAGTACACTACGCTTTCTAATTATGAATCATTTGACTGTGTTAAGAGAAAGGGAACTTCAGCAAATGGTGCCAGAAAGCTTCTTTCCCGTTTTTTTATTGCTATAAAGAACAGCCGTAAATTATGAGTTAGGGCAATGTTGCTTTGGCTCCAAGCAGAAGCAGTAGGAAGAGAAAAACCCCCAGCTGTGCTCATATTTCATGCTCCAGGATCAGTAAGCGGTTTCTTCCTACATCTACAAGGCTCTGCTGATGATGGTATAATGAAGCTGGTCAAACTGGGGTCTCAGTGGGTCTGACTATGCTGGGGATCCTGAGAACACTTCCCAGCTTCAGATTCACGTTTTCCCTTGGATGCTGATGAGCCTCAGTTGCACACAGTCCATCTCACACCTCGTGCTTTCTATCAAAAGAAAACCTAGGTGAGGGGGCAGCGATGGAGTCATGGTGTGCCGGTGCTCTGGCCTGCAGCCCACCGCAGAGCTCATCAGCCTCACACACAGAGGCACCCAGGCAATCCGTGACATTTCAATGGCCCTGGGCATTTTACTGTGTGCTCCAAAAACTGAGGGTTTGGTACGAGAGCGAGACATGCTTGCTCCGTCATCCAGACACCTACCAGCATAGGGAGAGATGCAGCATGGCTAACTGGTTCTCTGCCCTTAACAAACAGCACAGTTTCCACAAAAACCTACATCAGAGGACATGATTTAGCGCCTTTCTCTAAATTTCGCCAATCTAGTTATAAACAACTGAGTTCTTCCCATAAGTAAGGCAAACAATCGCAATGTTTGTTACTGCTGATTCCCTTGGGTGAGCACTGCATAGTACAACAACAGGCTGTCTTGTGTAAGCTTCCATGAAGACCCAGCACAAAAGCATACCAGAGGCTGGAGGGGCAGAAAGAAGGTCCCATAGCACACACTCTTCAAGACGACTCTGAGCCA
The DNA here is from genome assembly GCA_017639485.1 of Pluvialis apricaria. NCBI lineage: Eukaryota > Metazoa > Chordata > Aves > Charadriiformes > Charadriidae > Pluvialis > Pluvialis apricaria. The sequence continues at coordinate 58,933,306 of CM030010.1, read as the reverse complement.
TCTCACCAGGACACAAAGCATGACATTTCCCACGAGAGCTGCTGAAGCAGCAGAAAAACAGAGGGCGTGAAGTTGCTTGGAGGCCACCTTTGTCTCCCTTCACCTTCCTTTCCCTTCCCCTGCCACGGGCTGCATCCCCCAAGGAGAGCAGCCTGGCTCTGCAAGATGTCTGATGGAGTCCAGCACTACTAGGGTGGCCAGGGGAATGCTTTTTTGTGTATTTTGCAATACAGTAAAATGAATGTGTCAGATTAGCCAAAATTGGCACCCTCAGCCCAGAAGCCCAAATTGGATTTAATAGTGAATACAAATAGCGATATCATCCAGTAAATAATGGAAAGCCAACTTGCCTGAACCAGAAAATTATTGCAGAGTATTACGCTGATACTTACTTTGGGGTAACAGAAAACTCCTATTGCAAGTCAGCAATATACTTTGCTTTTGTCATCAAAATAAAGTAGGAACATTCTCACATTTTGAATTTTTACATGACTGTTAGGTAAGATATTCCTTCCTCCAGCAGAATTTCCTGTTAGAATCAAAGCCTTGGCGAGATGTGAGAACAGGGTAGATAAACTATCCTGACTTCCCATTTAACTTGTGGAGCATTATGTCCTTGTTAAGACGCCAGACTGTTGGGAATATCATAGGTGATGCTGCATGTAAGCACTCTGGTGTAATAGACATACTATAAGGCATCAGAACAGATAAGGGTCAATAGCAGACGAAGAGTTAACCCAGTCATCTCTTAGAGAAATAAAATGCTCAGTGCTCAAGAAATCTCTTGGATCTGCTTATAGGTGTAATTTGGCCAGTGCATAGCTGATTCCAGGCTGGAGTGGCATCTTTTAATGCTAATTATTTTGCTTTATTTGCACATACAGCATCTTTTTTCAGATTAAAAAGGTTATTTTTTTAATTAAATGATATCCAAGTTATTTCCTTGGCTTAAGACTGATACTTTGCAAGCATGCAGGATTACAAGGCATGATACATGCTTGATAAAATGGAAACGTGTACATAAAAAGAATTTCAGATAGTCACAAAACAACATTAAAACTGAACTCTATGTGTGCATTTAAAAGACTGGTCTTGCTATGTAACTAAGAGTGCCAGCACAGTGCTGAGAATTCTTGGTATTCTGAGTGAGGAACATAAAACTGGCAATTTCCTCAAGAAATATCATTTTGAGGGCTTGGGTCTCTCAAGGACATCAGTCCAAAAGCATGGGAGAACAAAAGCCTGTAATTGCTGCAGAAAGTCTGAGCTGATGTAGGGAATATGATAAAAAGAAGCAAAGAAGCAAAGGCATCAGAAAAAAAAAAAAAGGCCTTTCAAAAGTCAGAAGATTTTCAGAAACCCAAAGTAAAAAAGGAAATGTAGTAAGTAATAACAAACAAAAATGGTCTTTTTGTTTAACCTACAGAAAGACTTATTTTGAGTATGGGCTGATGCTTACGGAACAGGAGGAAGCAGGGTCCTTTTTTATTTAGCTCATGGTTGAATTCAAAAGCAACTAGAAGAGAAAAGCCAAGAATGTTGGGTGCTTCACGCATTCGTCTTAGATTCAAATGCTCCTCAGGAGTCCACTGCTCCATTTCAGTGCAGCAAAAAAAATCCCAGGCTTTCTAGTCAAATAGGGTATTTATTTCTGCAGCACATAGTCTGATTATTATGGATCTGCTCCCACAGGCTTCATGCAACGCCTTCCTTAAGACTATTTCCTATAGCTCCATAATCCATAACACTGTTCCACATAATAACAGGCTAATCACTGCCCTACTTTTAAAAATGCAAAAAGTTCTTGACGTGCTGCATAATGGTACTTCCCAAACAGCCCATAAACCTGTCCAGCAGATTTCTCCTCTATTTCCTTGCTTGGTGTTATCTCCCTCAGCATCTTGTCTTGTAGAGTTCAATTTAGATTGCAATGTCTTTGGGCCAGAGGCCGTGTAAATCACCTATGGCTCCACACAAATATTGAGTAACAGCAGAATCTGACTTTGGAGCCATAAAATGCTTTCCAGACTTTGAGTCCTAGAAGTCTCAAACTTTTAGGCATTCCTAGACGGATAACTGAAAGGCAGTACTCCAAAGGCTATCAAATAAGTGAGAATAAAAGGTGAGGGAAAAGGGAAGTTTTTCATAGCCTTCCTGAGCATTTTTGCTAAGTTGCACAGTTAAGTCTTCAAGGCGTAAATGTAGGTTCATGATCACATGGCTATATATCAGTAAGTCAGTTCCCAACTTCTTTTTGAAACTAAAACTTTAAATCCTGGCTCCATTGAAGTTGAAGATAATTTTGTACTGTCAGACTGAGGAGGTTTTGTGTTTAAGTGACATAGGACTACCACAAGGTGTTGCCGTCATGAACTCTGCCATCAAAACTACTAATTTTCATGCACTGAACTTGGCACCCCTTTCACAGTTGCCTTCCTTTAACATCATTAGGCTCTATAGGAGGCCCACTTTTAGCTGATAACATTATACATTACAAGAAGTGCCAAAAGTCAAAATTTTATCAATGTCTTCACAAAGTTGTAGCAGGGAAAAAGCAGTCTGAAGCAAGGAACGTCTTATCCAAGTATGCAGTAAAAATGTTGAGATCCTAAGAAGGAGGAAGAAAATTACTTACACTCCTGCATCACCATGTGATACCCCAGTGCCCAATCACATGAAATAAGGTACAGGTAAACAGGAAGAGAAAAAGGAGGTCATTTCATCTTTAGTGAAACATTTGACCGGGGAAAAAAAAATACATTCTGGGGCATCAAGACACCTCTTTTATCCGTAAGGCAAGAAAAACTTGCTCTAGGAACTCCAGAGGGCATAAGAGCAATAAAAGAACTACAGAAGTAAGTTTTCAGACAGGCTTGTAGAGTGTGTGCAATAACTTTTCCCTTTGATCAGCTTTTTCCAGAAAATGGCATGAAACAAAGGTGGCATTCAGGGATGCGCCTCACTGGTCCAGGTCAGCGTGCAATGGTTGCCCGCAGTTGTGGCATGAACCAGTGACCACTGATCCTGTTTTATCAGCTTCACTGAGCTTCTGATCAGGACTTTGCTATCTGTGAATTAAATGTAAGGAAGAGGTTAGGAGTCCCAACCCTAGGTTTGGGGGTTTTTTTGCTCTTCAGTCACAGTAAGAGAGTCAGCAACCCACACCCCAAGTATGAGTCACGGTACATGTACAACAATTGTTTTAGGCTGTCTTAGGGCCTTGAATTGCAAAGTTCATATTTGGCTCTGAATTTTTTTCCCCCCCAAAATCAGAGCTATTCAGATGTGAAGTTTAATTTGGTTTGAAGTCTATGTAAGAAAGGTCGGCCCTGGTACACCACGAAGGCATTGTGTCCCCCTGGGGAGAATCCCACCCTTGAGACTGTAATACGTGGGAAACGAGGGGAAGAGAATGGAGACAAGCAAGGCCAAATCCCCTTAATTTTGCCTTGGGGGGGTTGTACATGTGCAAACTGTTCAGTCCTCCCTGTATGCTGCGCCACGTCAGGACGGGAGCCCAGTTTCCCATGACTTTTCACTGGCATGCCGGACACAAGCACTGAAGGCTGATGTAATGAATTACCCAATCTGTGTTCTCATTTCATGTCCTTCTGCTAGAGCACAAGCAACTTTATTAATAATGTGTCTTCTAGGCTAAGCCCTTTGTCTAGGGCAGTTCTGCCTTACACAGTCTGATCCCACACAAAACACTTTTCATCAAAACGTAGTTAGGTTTGTATCTATACAGCATGTGCTGATAAATAAAATAGTCTTTGTATAATAGGGTGCCCAACTCCTAAATTCCTTGCCATGAGATGGAAGTTACCTATTCACCCCAAACACATTCAAGTATTCCAATATAAAAAGTGCTCTTATTACCAGTGAAATATGCAATAGTACCTCAGTAACATGTTGTATGCTTGGGCTGTCCAGTTAGAGATAACTGACAAATATAGATGGGCTTGTTATTTTTCTTCTTAGCATTTTGAAGTTGCCACGCATATCTGGTTCGTATAATAACACCCCTTAAAGGCAAACAGTGGCCACAGAATCTCTCTCTGATACCAGGCACCTGGAAAGGGGTGCACGTGAATGGTGCTCAGAGAGGTGAGCTCTGACATTCAGCTCCACAACTCCTGCAAGTAACTGCAATATTGATCTGCTCTGAAGAGCTGATATGGTGCCTGGCTGTCTCTTTGTTGTAAGAGTCTGGGAATTTCCTGCAAAGCATGTAATATGCTTGAGGCATCAAGTTTTTTTACATTTATTTGCCAAAAAAAAAAAAAAAGTGTATTATTTGGCATTTTTCCATGGTGACTTAATTCAAGGGCTATGAACAAAATGGAAATGGAAAACACCTTTCAGTTACAAAATGCCACTCACACACACTCTGAATCTTGATAGTTTAAACCACAATAAGCACCGTATGATCCAAGATAAAATGCCAAAGAGATTCATAGCAGTTAACTGCAAGCATCATTAAGAAGAGCCGTTTAGTTCAGTGCCCAATGCAATGGGGTCAGAGTGAGAAACAGTGGGATTTGCCCTCAAACTGTGATCCTGGGAGGGATAACATCACTTTGTCTTGTCTCAGCTTCCCCATCACAGGCAGATGAAATGCACCTACCCTGTGGTCAAAGATGAGGCAGAATATAATACATAGTACTGCAAACTTATTTTATCTCAAGTCCTGTGTTTAAAGTTCCTCGTTGCCTTTTCTGGAGTTACAAGATTCTGTAGCAGCCTGCCTTTGCCTAAAAAAGTTTTCAGTCCTCCTTTATAATAAAGTGTGATGCCATGAGCCTTGAGTTTTCAGGAAGGCAACAGAGAGGTGGCCACATTATCTGTGAACTACTCCGATTTAAGAGCTTGCCTTGCTTTGAACACAGAGATTGCAATACCACATACAGGGAAAGTAGTTTTGAGATCCCTAAATGAAACACTCTAGAACCAGGTCTTTTAGTTATTTTTTATTTTGTCTGTTTGTGATTTCTTCATGCTGAACTTGAGATATCTGAAAGTATTAAGAGGGGCAGCAACTGAGTGTTTAGGGGTTTTTTTGCTTTCATATCCTTTAAAAAGACACCGCAGATATGGAGGCATTGTTATTACTAGCAATTTCAAGAAAAGTCTTGCTCCCAGGCTCAATTCATGTTCTAACAGACCTAAATATCGCTAATCCAAATCTTGCTACCAAGATAACACCAAGAGTGCCTCCAGTTTGGTACAGAGTCACCTGTCCACAGTCAGGTCAAATACAAAAAGCTCTGTCCTTGAAGCCTTATTGGATTTACAAGAAGTAACATTAATTTAACTAGCTGCCTCTATCCAGAAGACATTTTGGCTTTTTTTTTTTTTTTTAAGCTGTGCAGTGTAGGGAATAGGGTGGTCCCATAACACTCCTTCCCTGAACCCTTTTTCCTGCCTTGTTTCTCAGATTGGGATTTGCTGCAAGGGATGGTGAAACCTGCTAGCTGCTCGAATCAGCTATGTGGTCTGGTGAAATTTTCACAGACAAATTTTCATGTCTGAAACATCAAGCTATGGTCAACAGCTACAAGTGTCATGAGACAGATAAAATGCCAGCGGGGCAGTCAGAAGCAGACAGTAATCAACTTTTAGGAAAGCCAGGATTTATCATGTGATTATTGCCAGAATTTGTTTAAGAGTGATCCTTTAATGCAAATGTTGACTGGATTTCCTTGAGGTAATGTATTTGTAAGATTAAGAGTTCACATATGGTGATAGCTAGACTGGTCATTAGATAGCAAGAAGGAAGACCATCCTCAGACTTTCTACAAAGTAATGACCTTCCAGTTGCCATTTATGTTTAATTCCAAGTTCTTGTGCTATAGTACCGCACCATACACACAAGCATTTCAAAGTCTACATCACTATGCAGTTTTGTAGCAAAATGTTACAGATTTTTAAATAAACTATTAAATTGCTGTTGTCATTGTCTTGACTTTCATTGTCTTGTATTTCATACAGCCAGCTGATGTTCAAATGTGTTTTGTGATTTTAATCTTCTCCCTTAGGCTTACCCACAAAACTCTACCACATACTTATTCAGCAAATTAACTAAATTATTTCCTTCCCGAAGAAAAGCTTAGATCTTCCTGGGGAAGGCTGATGGGTTTTGGCAGAAAAGTCTGGAACTATGGAGTCACTGACTAACTGTAAATCAGCTACAACCATGGATCAAGGAAGTGTGGATTCAAAGAAGGCCATAGTGAGACAAATCCTGATTTTGTTTATAATCTGTAACTTCACTGACATCAGCTGAACAATCGGTCTCCTTCAAATTCTCATGCCCACAGTACACCAAGTTATATATAAGCAACACAGAAAGTTTATCTTCCCCACAGCCAACCCACTAAGCCAATTTCTTGCCTCGTGTGTCTAGTAAAGGTACAGATTATAAGCAATATATATTTTAAAGAAGACACATAACTTGTAACTTATTTTTAAGAAACACCATGAAGGCCATTTGGTACAAAAACCAGAACAGGGCAAATTCTCACTCAGCATATCAGTTTTGAAGTGCTGTATTTAAGCAATAAGTAATCCTTCCTACAGCCACGAGGTGCAACACACAAGTCACAGAGCCGCTTGGAAGAGAGACACTTTGATGGTCAAACATGGATGTGTCTGCTGGCTGCCTGCCTTCCAGACAGGAAAGCTTTACATCCCTTATTTCCTAGGCAGGACCCCACTGCCAGTCCCACTTACACAACTTCGGCAAGACAGCCTATTTTTAGTCGTCTAGAAATAAGATTGACCCATACTGCCCCCAAGTCAAAGGTGCAGCGCCTCTCAATCTAAGATGTCCCTTCCCCTGTGATTCCCCCCTTCCCTTGGGCTGCTGACAGCTCTGGGTAGGCCCTGTGGGACTTGAAGGTGCCCAGCTGACCGGGTGGAGGTTACCCTTCTTTTCACAGTGGCAGGAGAGCTACCTCACTGCCATCCATCCATCACACGCGGGCAAGGGAAGAAGAGGGATGGGGGTGCTGGGGATCACAAAGCCCATGCGACCCCATGCAGTGCTCATCCCAGAGCTGTTCTCAGGGGCTCTTGGCTGCAGGCTTGTGCCTTGACCATAACTTTCAGCATCTATCGCTCTCCAAACGTACACAACTCCTGGGTGGCCTTTTAGGCAGATACTGGAGACTGTCACCCACCAGGTACCCCTGGCCTCCCAGGGCAGGCTGTCTGCACCAGCGCCTGGGATGGTGACAGAGGGTCTCCATTTCCTTCGTTTGTAATGGAGGGATTTGAGTGGGAGCCGAATCCTGTCAAGCGCTTCCTGCCCTGCACACACCCTTGTCAAAGAGCTCTTTGGAGAATACAGAAAGAGGATTAATGCTAATAGCTATCTGCCTGTCATTTGAAAATCTCAAGCAGGACTTGCTGGATTTTCCTCATGAATCTCTAATGCACAATACTGCAAGGGCACCTGAAAGGAAACTTTGCAGGGAGCACACACAGCAAGCGACAAGGTGGACGAATGACCCTGCAGGGTACAAGTGCAGATCATAGCCTACACACTAGATGCGGTGAAGCCTTTTGGAGTAGAAAAAGGCATGCATTTGAAGCCATTTTGCCATCAAAGTAGGTTTACCCAATTCATTCATTTCAATCATGTGCTATAATTCATTCCGCTATGCATTTTAGAAATAGTCACTCTGGGACTGCATTCACTTGGCATAGTCAGTAACATAACACTATCCAGGCAGTCCTCCTTATACAGCACCAGCACTTAGACTTGCAACTGTGTAACAGACATTAAATTTCTTGGACCAGGCTAAAAGAGTCATTGGTCAGGCCCTAACGAAGGGTTCAATATTAATCCCATAGGAACCTTCAATAGTAGCGATTTCTGACCCTCAGGAATTCTGACTGTGTTTTACTCAAATAGAATCTCCAGAGCAATGGCATAGCCTTTGGAGATGCTGCATGTAATTCTTGGAACAAGGCAGCAGAAGAAAACACAAGGTGTAAAGAATTGATAAGATGACCAAAAGCTCACTGGTTGATCATGCACATTAGCACTCAGCTTTCAAAGAATGAGACTGCCATCCAAAAGCCCTGTGGATTACTGACATTACAGGAGGGAAGGACACCCTTCTGCAATGCCTTGGATTAGTTTCCTTTACTTTGGCAAGGGGAGGACAGGAAGGACATTCATGCTGACCTCTTTGAAGAGCACCCTAATGACTTAAAAAGACAAGCTCCTTTGGCTCCAGAGACAATTCCTCGACAAACTATACTCAGCAGTCTCTTATCCACCACTATCTTCCTTTCCCCATGCTCCTAGCTCACTTTCAGCACATTCTCCAGCCATCCTAAAGAAACAGCCTTGCAAAATGTGAAGCAAGGTGTGAAATTTGACTTCATAGCTCAAACCATGTGCCCTCTACTGATGATTCGCATTAATCAGGCTGCCAAGTACCTGACACCTACTCCTCCCTTGACATACTGCCACCCTGTTGTGCGTTAGCCTTGATAGGCGGCTGATCCCCACACAGCTGCTCGCTTACCCCCACACCCCCCAGGTTGGATGGAGGAGAGAATCAGAAGGGTAAGCAAAAAAAACATGGGTTAAGATAGAGACAGTTTATAGGTAAAGCAAAAGCTGCAAACACAAGCAAAGCAGAATAAGGAATTCACTCACTACTTCCCATCAGCAGGCAGGTGTTCACCATCTCTAGGAAAGCAGGGCTCCATCACACATAACAGCTACTTGGGAAGATGAACACCAACAACTCTGAATGTCCCCTTTTCCTCCTCCTTTCCCCCAGCTTTTATTACTGAGTATGATGTCACACAGTGCAGGAATATCCCTTCAGTCAGTTGGGGTCAGCTGTCCCGGCTGTGTCCCCTCCCAGCTTCTTGTGCACCCCCAGCCTACTTGCTAGTGGGGCAGTGTGAGAAGAAAAGGCCTTGACACTATGTAAGCACTGCTCAGCAGTGAGTAAAACATTTTGTGTGTTATCAACACTGTTTTGGTCACAGATCTAAAACATAGCCCCATACCAGCTACTATGAAGAACATTAACTCTATCCCAGCCAGGCCTAATACACACCTTTTTCACAACCACGAAAGTAACACTAGGATTTGTATTATACCAACAGCAGACAGTTTCTCTTCATTTCATTAGGGTATATTTTTTAGGTTTTTATTTAAAAAAAAATAAGCAGAAATGCAAAAATATGGATTTTTCTTTTTTTCCTTCGCCCTTGGTCATGCTCTTCGAAAGCAACAAAACAGCCTGCAAGGTACATGCTGAAGCAGAATGGTTTAAAATAGAGAAGCCACCAGCCACTGAGGTTCAGTGCTGTTGCTATGCAATTAAAAGCTTCTTCTGGCTTTTGCAGATTATGCTTTATTTACTTGCATGAATTTTAACAAAGAAATGCAAGAATTTTTCTAAAATGAGCATTTCTACAAAGCTCAGCACCAGCCAGACTAGGTGTCAGAAAGAAGCATGTGGATATATTTCTAAGGCATTGCTGAAAGTAGACGTTGTATAGAGTATTTCAATTGAGTATAGGGGGTGGGAAAAAGAGTGTCCGAGCCGTAACTGTGAAAAAATTGACTACTCCAACTGTGTCTCTGTAAAAACAAATAAAACGGCAGAGAGCAGAGAAACTGGCTGGGCTTGTAGCTGTGAAGGCCAGCATTCCCCGCCAGGCTTTTGCTCTTTAATGGCTTCATGCCCTCTAATTAAGGTTTCCAAGTACAATCCCTTTGAACAAATGTTTACATTTGTCTTGTTAATTCCCATTACTTAATAATCAGAGGCCCCTGCAGTTACCTCAACATGGGGAAGATGAACCAAAGACATGATCATATCAGGGGTTTTGACATTTAAATACCTGATTTGCACAAACATAACAGAAGTGAACACCTGCAGATGTAAAAAATGGATGAGCAAAACTGACAATGCAGGTTTAAACTCCAAGCAAAAGTCTGAAAACACAATTCGTGGGATTATAAACTAAGGTATGACAAGACAGTCTCATATAACATCTTATTTAGTGCTTTTTAAAAAATATCTTGCCCAAATTTTTCTTTGAAAATGAGTTATCCAGAAAAGAAGAAAAGTTGCCTTTTCCTTATGACACACCAGACTCGGTCATTTGCTCTCCATGCTGTTCTCCTTTGGGCAAGCCATTAAATTTCATTTGGGCAATATTTAGTCAAATAAATGCAGGCAATAGCACTCCCCCATGTCACCAGAGTGCTGTAAATGAGCAGGCCCTTTAACAGACGTGAGCCAGTCAAAGCCGGATGGAGGGAACTACAGAAGCACCTGGACAGCTGAGCTAGAGGCAAGGAAGTCAAGCAGATTAGAAAAGTCAGCCAGGGAAAGACCTTCTTGTTCTGAATGATTTCTCTCTTGAGAGGGCATTGAAAGCTGTGCCTCTGAGAAAGGGAGCATCGAGCTGCAGAAAAGCATATAGGTGTCTGGGAATCAGTAACACTGGTTTGCTGAATTTTTCTTTTGTGGGTTCTTGTGATGCTGGGAGACATCATCAAAAAAAATTGTTGTTTTGCCCATTTTGAAAAAAGAAAACCAAGGCCAAAAACAAAAGATAAAAGCAGAGAGGAAAGACAAAAGAAGCTAAAGGGGATGGAAAAAGTGTCATGTCACTTCATGCAATAGCTGAGGGTATGGAAGTTTAGTGGAGACATGAAACGACTTGGTCAGAGGGCTGTATCACAGCAGATGTGGTAACCACCAGTTCAGCTGAGGGCTAGCTGCCATCCTGTCCAGGACAGCTAACTTGACATCACACAACCCCGGTGGGCAGTCATCAGTAAGGTGACAGACTCTCAGCTTTCCACTCAATCAAAAGAACGAGGGTCCCAGCTCTTCACAGCAGGCATACCTTTACTGCAAGCCTACCAGATAGGGCCAAGCTATAATATTTTCTTCAAACTCATGATGCCCACTTATAAGTTGTAACGGGTATTTACATTTTTCCTTTCTTATCTTATATATCACATACCTGCCTAGAGCAGCATTTTATGGACAGATATAAAATTTAGATAATGAAAGTTTATTGTAAAAATTCTGGCACAACTGTTACAAGTGTGGGACAAACTGGCGCCACTATAATTAAGCAGACATTTAAATGGGTAGTTGCTTGTTCAGCAGGATGACCATTCCGGTGCCCAACATGTAACCCATTTCTCAACACCTCATGCTACCACCTTATCCAGCCAGCTTTCACAAACAAATACGTGCAGCAATTGCATTTTGCAGTAGCAAAAAGGAAATACTGGAATCCTTATGTTGTCCTCACATGCTTCACGCCAGGAGCCACATGCTCGTCTTCACTAGAAGCAGCCCAACAAAATGGCTGTCAGTCCTTGGCACTTGAATCACAAGTTTTAATGAGTTCTTCCTCTAAGGGCAACCTGTGTTATAACTGTGGGAAGCTACACCTCCACCTATCTTCTGCTCTTTCTCCAAGGGGCCTCCTTACATCTTCTCAGGGCCATATTTCTTGATTCTACTGCTTTCAGCAATGCTTACACCGGCTCAGCTGTGCCTGCTTGGCCAGCTGCGGCATGCTAGCAGTAATACCAAACCACTCCAGATCCAAATACATGGAGATCAAGGTGGGCTGTGCAGGTCTGCCAAGAAATCCAGCTCTTATGTGCGCAGCATGAGCTACTTCTCCACAGCTCCCAGGATAGCAGGTATCTGAGCAGCTTGCAGCCCAGTGCTGCCAGCACAGGGAACACACGTTTTTCTGATGCACTACTGCATGGAAGTACTCAATAAAGCCTTTGCTGTCATTTACCAGGTGCAGTTCCCAGCTCTTCCCTCAAACTCAGACTGCAACCAATCAGTGATCAGTCAGACAGTTGTCTTAAAAATCTGTGGGTTTTTTTTTTATTGGTAGCTTTTTGAGGACAGAGATTTTAAAGTACTGGACTAGCTATAAACAGCTGTATGGGCTGATTTTCTTATGGTTTGCTGGAAGATCCAAAAGAGACCTTGCTCTGCATAAATCCCCATATTTTCCTTACTGAAATTAAAAGCTGAAGCAAAAAAAAGGAAATTTACTGGCCTGAAACAACGTCTTGCTTGACTTGTAATTTCTTAAGCCTTTTGATACAAAACCTGAAGGACAATGTTTTAAAATTGTCTTAGAAGAAAACGCAAATCTTTTTACAATTATTTTTTTAAACAATCAAAAGACAAAAGTAACTCCTACAATACTAATTGGCAGCACTGAATTCTCATTTTAACGCACGCTATGCACTTCACCCAGCGCTGCAGGTGAGAGCTGATATGTTTGCCATATGCTTACATGCTAACATAGGTAAGCTCAGTTTCTTCAGACACCCATATTCAGCCTTTTACCAGATAGGTGCTCTAGAGATTCAAACAGCCAACCATCCCCCTGTCTTAAGACACTTCTGTTTTTTCTTCAAATGCCACTTCTGCATTTGCTTGCTTGGTTGTTCTTGACAAACTCTGCCTCTTTCTTGTCTTGGCATTGCCCCTTATGACTCAAACTTTTTGATAAGTAGCTTACCTTGCACCTTTTTCTCTTGCCTGTTTCTCTCCATCCCCTTGTATTAAATTAAACAATATCATTATGCAGTAAACAGCCCAATAACCCCAGTCAGCATATGGTATTCATAAGATCTTACTGTGCAGCTCTAAATCTGTCCCAGCCTCCATTTAAGTATCCTGAACTTTGCAAACATCTGAACCATGTGGTAAAGATACAACTTCAACAGCAGCAGAAAAACCATCCCATCGGAGCTGAACAGTCATCCAACAGTCAGAGACTTCATATACAGCCAAACTGTGAAGGGCATGCAGGAGAAGGGATGTCCAACTTTACCAGAAAGCACTGGGTCTACTCTGTGCACGTAGACCAAATCACACGGTGCACATGCATTAAGTCTGCTCACACCATGTAGAAGGCAGCCACAAAGCACAACCTGCTTCTGCTGGTAGGTCCGAGTCCTCCAGTCCCCCTGGCCAAAACACCTGGGCCCAACTGCTGAAGAGCACAAGACAGATAGGACAACAAGCATCCCCTGTCACAGCCTGCCCACCGGGTAACTTGATCATGGGAGAAATCCTTCCTTTTCTCTCCTTTGCTCATCAGCAATGAAAGAGGAGTATTGATAGTCCCCACTGTAAGAATAATACAAAACATATTGATATTGACCATTAGATGAAGGAATCCTCTCTTTAATGTGGCCATAGAGTCTGACAGCTCATTTAGTTGTATACACACAGAAATCGGCAAAAAGAGCAAGCAAGAAAAACAAGAAGGCACAACCCACTCCTATGTTGTGCTTGGTGGTGCTACACAGGTTACACTGGGAGCTGTATTAGCATATGACCTACATTTTAAAATTAATTTTGTTCTCAAGTTAGGTGTTCAGGGTTTTTTACTCCTGCAGGCAATTGGTGCTATTGTATGTGTATTAATATATCAGCTCCACCATGTGTTTCCCCTCCCCTCCAGTGTTTGCAAGGGAGGTTTTAAGTAGCAGGGGGAGGGTCTTCTCATAATCAAGGTCCAAGCATTGCTGACTCTCCCATTCTGCACGCTGCAACACTCGTGTCAGCAAAGCAGCAGTAGCAACTGATGAGTGTTCACACGGGACCACTCAAAGCTCCAAGGACAAAGAATAATCTGTATTGGAAATGGAGGAGGAGGAAGACACTAAATGAGAAGGCAGAGCCAGTTAAGGTTTGCAAGGGGAAAAAAAGTACAAGGCTATAAAAAAAAAATCAAAAGGAGAAAAGGAGAAACAAGTTGATCTGAGCTGGAGGAGGGTTAGAAGAATGAAAGGTTTCTACAAGTATTTGAAAGTGGTGAAGCACAGATTTTCAGAGAAAGTTGATGTGAATAACTAAAGTTATTAACATCGTAAATGCCTTTTTGAAATTGTCTAACAAGAAAGAGAAACTGAATAAATGGGAAGTATATTTGATTTCCATTCATTTATTTTACAGGCAAGGTTACACGTGGAAACGCTATAGGCTTGGATGACATTTATTTTAATGGGTTTGGGGAATTACGACATGTAGACAATTAGAGAACCTCTGAGAAACACTTTAAAAGAGCACTTGGGAAGTGGGAAAGTATCAGGAGGAAAACACAGATACACTATGTTTGAAACGAAGAAGAATGAGTGATTATAGCAATTGTCACCCAGCAGAGCTCTTAATTACTTAGTCATTTCAGACACTGAGAAAAAATTACAGGAATTAATACTGGGGACCAGCCCCCAAAGACAGCATCATACCCACTGGATTGGTACTTCATAGGACACTATGCTAATACAAACTGAAATAGGACACTTCCACCAGAACTAAATCTTTTAGCTGAAGAAAAAACCCTCCTTCCCAATCTGGGAAATTTTGCTCCATCTACTGTACTTCATGGAACCTTGTAGCATTTGCATTACCTGTAACCAGCTCTAGAGAGCTCAAGTTCCCCATGTTGCTGGAATTATTAAACAGATGTTAAAATGTGCTTGCTTGCCTTTTTATTTGGTAGTAGTTTTGAGCAGAAGTTGCCTGGTTACTGTGCCTAGTTCAGCGAGCCCTAGCCAACGCAAGTAACCTCTAGTTTCTGTCTGAACTAACCCCTCAGCCCCTGATGAGGCATTTTCAAGCAGGTGAGGGATGGCTTTGGAGCTGGCATTTTTAGGTGCTGTTTGCCTGGAGGACAGTGTTCTCACCTGGGACTTGTGCAATACTTATATTCCTGGCTGTCCTGCTGGGACAAGGACTTTTCACTTTGTCTTCTCCTTGTGAACTAGACAGACACATGGAGTTCAGTGAATTAGGATCAGTCCCATCTATGAAAACCTGAACAGAACAGGTAACGGTGCTGTTTGCAGTCAGTTTCTTGCAAAATTAAGTCAAAGAAAAAGATTTTTTTATCCTGCATTTACAAATTTACAATACAGGTTTTCTTCCTCTCTGTGGATGAAATAGACTAAAGTGTTAATGTTCTATTAGCATGAACACTGAATCTAGTGGCTAGCCCACATTTGAGGTGGACAATTTGTTGAGACATATTGCCTCTGATAGCCACATTTGTGGGGTCTACACCAGGACACCTTCCTCATCACATGGCCAGATGTGTACTACTCACTGGTTCCCACCTCAATCATTCCCTAGCCAGAGACAGGAAGGACTGTCATGCAACTCAGATCAGACAACCTAATACAAACACACATGCTCCATCATATAGCATCACGTGTGCTCCTCATGTGAGCAATGCTGTCATTTTGATCAAAGAGCAGGAGCGGGTCCCCCTGCTTGCGTGACAGGAGGGGATTTGCACCGTTCTAAGTTTGAGGCAACAGGGAGTAGATAAGCAGGACCAGGGGACTGCTCGCCAGGGATCTCTGACAAGTCATACCCACCCCAGAGGCATGGGGATGCTATCTTCAGTCTACACAATATTCTCTGCCAGTCGGGATGCCCTCTTGACCTACATGGTAGAATTGTTTAGCTTCTTCATTCTTTTCTTCCCCCCTCGCCCCCCCCAATAAAGCTTGAATAGTCTCCGTGTTTTCCACGCCTTTCGTGGGAACTGTGGGTATTCTTTAATTTTCTTTTCTCAGTTTGGATAACTCTAAGATAAATTTAACAAGAAACTCTTTTCGTAATGCCCTCAGGATAAAAAGAAGAAAAGTGAGGTTTAAAAATAAATGAAAGATGACAGCTAAATCTTTAAAATCATAGAAACACTAATCTCTGTTAACTACAGTATCTCCAAATCACATGAGTTCACTGATCAGAGCATACTATTTGTCCTTCTAGGTAGAGAGATGCATTTTGAGAAGCTCCAGTGTGAGCTAGTGGTATTGTACTTTGTGGAAATAATTAAAATGATAACTGTAATCACCACCAAGAAATACTTACAATTTAATTAAAGGCAAGGATTCTTTGTCAGTGTCTAACTAGAGCTCTCTATGGATGCGGTTTTCAGAAGCACTGAAATTTCAGAGGGAATAAAGTAATTTTGGTCTTTTTATTTGCCAAGTTTCCAATTCATGAGAAAGGTTGACACTATACAAGCATATCTAGTTCTCAGAGGGATTTTTAGGTCATTAAATCCCGTCCCTTGTTCCAGAAACCAAGCACATCATATAACCTTTTTTATAGACATGTACTGAAACCAGCGCTGGCTACGGAGGTGTGCTTCAGCAGTATTGGAGAAGATGCCTGCTAGCAGGTGGTGATGCTGGGTCACAGCTGGTCACAGCTGCTGTAAGCACCTAGACCCACAGAAGTGGGATGGTGAAGCTCGAGAAGATTGATTCTGAAGACACTCCTTGAAAGGTTTGAAACAAATGCCTTTCTCCGCTTTTAAATGTCACGCTCAGCAATGCAAACCAAGTAACACTCCTGTGCTCACCCATTATCATCGGCAGTGCTTGTCAAAAGACGATCAGTATCATTCGTATATAGGAAGCCACATGAGCATTAAACAAATTCAAGCTTTAGGGCTCTCTTTTTTGCAAGATAACATCAGATATTAGCCACCATTTCTTGCCTCATCACATGCTGATCCCCTCAGTAATCAGGATTTTAATTACACAAATCTGTCTCTGGGTATTTTCTTGCATAACTACTAAAAGGCACGAGTGTACTGAACTTGTGGCTATAGTAGAGATTGTGTTACAAAGTACAAATCCAGATAAGGTTTTCCAACTCTCCAAAAGTTTGGGTGTGCTGGGATCTACAGTCTTATATTGGGGCATTTAAAGATTCAATTTTGTGGCTTGCTTTTTACTCTGACCCCAGAAGGAGTTTTGTAATTAGAGACATATGCATACATCTGCATATGCAGACATTAGTTGGTATTATATGAAAGGAGATGTTTATGTTGGCAGCTTGCAAAGTGCTGGCTCTCACCTTTGAAAGCTTGTTGCAGGGAAACCTAACAGAGCATCTGACCTGTGACCTCCAGCTCCCGACAGGGTAACTCTAAGCAATTCAGAAGTCCGGTTACTTCTGATAAACTCTCCAATTTGATTGCTTAATAACCCCCATCTGGTGAGCCTTCAGCCTGAACCAGGCAACCCCTTGGGTTCAGGTCCTCTCACAGGTTTCAGCATTTTCCCATTCACTCCCCCAGAACCAAAAAGAGCCTGACACTATAAAGATAAAAATTACAGATAAACTCGGCTCTGTTACAGGGAGAGCAGAGGCAGTGGTTTAATCCTTGTCTGAGCATAAGGATTTTGCAAATGTCTCTACAGAGCCTATGTTTCTATCTCTTCAAGGTAAAGTATTTTTTACAGTGACACACGGACAGCAGCTACTTTTTTTAGCAGGGTAACCAAAATCAGAACTTGACTTTGGGTATTGAGAGATTAAACTCCTTATCTGATATTTTCTCATCCTATGTGAAGATGACAAAACACACCACCCGTTTCACGTAATGCAAGCGTGAAAGCACTACTGTTCCTGTACATAAGCACCTTTTAAAATACTACTGCCAAGAAGAAGCACCCGCTTGCTTCTTTTATTTGTATGCCATAGGTGGATGCTGTACTGACTCTTTTCCTTTCACATTAAGTATCCTATTAACTTACATTATTTTTTTCACAGATTTAAGTTACTATGGAAAGACATTAAATCATGTTTGCTAAGGCTAGAGCCAAAATGGGTTCAGTCCTTGAGACGGAGGAGGCTCACTAGCATCCCACATGAGCAGCTGAGAGCAGCCTGTGCTAGGAAAAGCTTAGAACAGAGCTAGACTCCAAATGACGCAGTCCAGAAAAACATGTGATGGGACACAAGCCTCGAGCCCTTCCCACCACAGAAAAATTAGTTCACAGTTTAACTTCATTCTTATTAGCCAGCTTTTACTGCCACTCAAAGACAATATATGGATTAAATTAAGATCTTTAACAAGATAGTTAAACATTACCAAAACCCTGGAACTGAATTAAGATTAAAAGATAGATTTGAGGGATGTGGGGAGGAAAATGCAGACAATGTTTAGTAGAGGTAAATATCCACAGAGGCAACTGAGGAGCAGAGCTGGCCACCTTCCATTTTTGTGATATAACTTGGCAAGTTTGGAAGACAGCATGTTGTGGCATAGGGAAAACAGAAGTTCCCAAGCTACCTTTTTTTTGCTATTTGCAATTTTTTTTTTTTTTTTTTTTTTACACCTTATTAGCTTCCATTATTTCTGTCTTCCTCTCCTCAAAGTGTTAGGCCCCATCTCTTTCAGTAGTTTCACAAACAAGAGTTTTCAGGTCTTAATCTGTTTAGGAGGGATGTTACAAATGCTGCAATTCCAAAACCCAGAAAAAATTTTGAAAGAGGTAGGCTTCTAGTCTAGGTACTCCAAGTCTCTCCTCTGAGGAGCCTGTCTCTGCATTCACTACAGGGAAATTAAACCCCTAATCAAAGCACTTCTGATGCCTGAAGCCAGATGATGCAAAGCCTCCCTGTTCCAATACCACCCCAGTTCCCCTTAGCACATCCCGTGCGCAGCACTCCGCATGCCAACTTGGAAGGTCACAAGGAAGACCTTCAGTTCATGTCCAAGGACACGACTTAGAGCAACACTGACTTGCCAACTTAAATCTCTGAAAGCAAGGCAGAGGGACTGTTGATCATTCAAAGACAAAATTATAGGAAAAGTCTTTCGTAGTAACACAGTGCTGATGCAACTGCGTTTTTTGAAACCACCTGACTGAATGACGTCTCCACTTACATATTGCTGAAGTCAAGCAGTGAGCAATGCAGAACACACAGCTCCCACCAAAGCCAACTCTTCTGCAGCAGAGCAGAGCTCATATGAAAAGATGACAGCCTTGGGTTGCTTTTAATTTGTATAATATACAGCTTGCCCTAGTTTATACACACTGCAGCATTAGACAATTAGACATGCTGAAGTATCATTATTCGCCTGACTCACAACTGAGCATCCTCCATCTCCACTCCCCTTCTCTCCCCTGAGTGTGGACCATTATCCTCATTTTTGCAACTCTCACAGAATAGCTGCCCCACAACTATAATTAGACCACTGCTTCTTTGTTTTAATAGCTGAATTTTCTAAACCAAAAGTGGCATTCGTTTCTCAAGAATCTTGATTATTTGCAAATTTTTGCCTAGGTTATTTATTTCAGTCGTTTTTCCTCTATTTTCACACCTTTGTGGGGAAAGGAAAGGGCTTAATTGAAGTTAAGATTGCCAAACTTAACTTCTGAGTTTAGGTATATTATAGAATTATGATGTTTTCATTTTCAAAAGTTACTAGCCTTTTGCAGAAAACGTCAAAAAGCAGGAGAAAAAGAGGGAGCTGGAGAAAAAGTATTTGCAGCTGTTGTTTTATAAAGCAACTCTATTATAAGGTTTACAACTTTTTCCCAAGGCATAGAAACAATGTTTCCCCTGTAACCTTGAGTAAAATTAACATAATGGCAGGATCACCACCAGTAATATATATATATAGCCAAAGGCTTGTAAAATGTCTAAGTGTTGATAAACTTTGCCAGAAAGACAGCACACAGAAAATGCACAATATATAGCAAAGTATTGTGAAAATGCAGTACATATACAATGCTTGAGGACAGGCATTGGAAAACATTTTTTTACATAATTTTAAATTATATGCTATTTTAAGGTAAAGATAGAATATCCCATAGTCATGCCAACAAATCAGGTCATGTGATCACGTATCCCTATTTATTTACAGTATCAGATAATGTTGGAGAGACTTTTAAAATTGCTTGCTGGGACTACTTTTTGTCTAAACCTACACTGCATTAGTTACCATTAATCCCGCTGTGCAGCTCCCAAATGGCAAGAAAAATAGCCACTTATTTTGAAAAATGCCTAAAAATGACACTACTTTAACATCCATCATCTTGCTCCTTTCTAGCCCTAAGGAGTTCTTGTGTAGTCCTTTGGGAGGCTTAGCATATCTATCACTAATAGTAGAAATACCTTATTTTCAGACCTACATGCTTGCGACATAGCTTCCTAAATCTAGTTCAGTTTCTCCCTAAATTTTTTCTTTTTTGTACATCAGGCATTTGTAGTATTTAAAGAGGCATGCAGGAGAAAGAACAAAATACTCAGGGTACAGTTTCTTAGCTGGCTAGCCAAGTTCTTTTCTGACGATTTTCAATTAAGTTTGGGGACTATAACACGATGGCAAAAGTAAAGCAAGTACAAATAAACTCTAAGTGTAATTCAATCACATTAATTATACTATGCCAAACACTAGAATCCATGGAGCATTAAAACAGGTAAATAACTTAGCCTACAAACTTAGTATCTTTTCCTTTTCATTGAACAATATTAACTAGCAACTCCCTCATGCTGGGATAAACATAATCTTTGTACATCTTTTCTGACATGACCTATCTATTAAGGCTCTATCACTTCTGAGGATCGGTATTCTTGAAACTGGACAGACACAAGCTTCCAAGTTGCCAAAAGCAGAAAGAGTGAAGAGTAGTTCAGCATATCCAGTCCAGGCAACTTTAAGTTCTGCTCAGGATCCTTTCAAAGACTACAGGACTAGATTAAACTGTAGATACGTTTGGAGAGTTCAGAGCTTCCCTGTCTCAAGGGAGACTGAATAGCTCATGCTCTCTGTACAGCTCAGGAAGTAGTATCTTCTCAGGCAAAACCTGGCAAGTTTGCTGCAGCTGAGCTTCACAGTTCAGAGTCTCCTTATTTCTTTGCTCCATCCACCCAGGCAAGACACAGGAGTACCAGGAGCTGAAATCTGCAGGGATTTCTTCTCCAAGCTGAACAATTGTGTTGCTCTGAAGATCTATTCCATTTTTACTAACATTTGTTCAGTAGAAGAGTCATATTTGAGCAGAGATATGTTCACCAGGGGTATATTCTTCTCCAAATAAAGTCATAAAAAGTTTCAAGCCATGGACTAAAATGACCAACTTCAGAGAACTGCAGCACTTAGTTTAAAAAAAAAAAAGAACACCACACAAAAGAAGCCCCCAAAAAACAGCCAGTCAGGTGCACCACCATTGCAAGTACCCAAGAGGCATCAGGAGTTACATGGCAGCCTATTGCATCATCCCCAGTTTCTGGGAGCTCAGCACAGTGCTGCCACTTGCAGCTTCTCAAGGGTGGAGAGCCCAGCAGGCCCCTGGTGCATCTGTGCTCTTATTTCTCCTACATGGACTTCCTGCAGCAGAAGGGAACAGGATGTTCATCATTAGTCAGCCACCATCTGTAGCTAAAATATCAGATGGCAATGAAATAGGAAAGGGGAGTTGCTATTCTCTTCCAACCCTATTTTTTCCCAACAAGGCGAAGGTGACATTCAAGACATGAAGTGAAAGGGAAGAAGATGACCATGGCAGAGTGGAATTTCAGTCTACAGATTCAAGTGGCCAAATGCAGCCAAAGCTCATAGATGGACAGTCTCAGGGATGCTCTAGAGCCTATTCTTAAACACTCCTTGAGAACCAAAAATCAGAAAAAGCTGCATTTGTCTGCAACAGTGGTCATCAATTGAGGAAATATTTTTATAATAGTCATAACCCAGAATAAAAGTATGTGGGCGAGAAAGGAATATTATGCAGAAGAGAAAGGAATAACAGCCCATCAAACAGAAACACTATTTCAAAGTCCCACACCACTGAGGATCATGATTAAAAAAAACACACACCTGCTCTGGCCCAACAAGTGCAGATTTTTTTCCTTAAGGATCTCAGTAGCCAGTTCATGAAACTGTTTAGTTGCCATAAGGGGCTAGTAACAAAGCACTTTTCAAGTCTCAATCTCTACCTGTTGGATGACAGGCCAGCTTCTCTTTTTTCAGATTCACAGACCTCTGAACATTCACCCACACTCACTTGCAACCTGTGGAGCAGAGCGCCAGTGATCGCCTGTCTACCTGACACAATAGCCTACTTCACAAAAAAAAGGACTGGCCCCAATCAGTACAAAGATAATAAAAAAGTAAATTTGGAGAAATGGTGTCAACTCCAGGCTTACACTGGACTGGGCAACTAAGAGGAGTGCATTAACATAGAGAGAAGAGAGCACCTTCTGACTACCTAGTTCTTTCCTTTACACCTTTCCTATCTTTAAGTATTATTCTTAGACAAGTTTTAAATATCCCAGGCTGTGTTTCCAGCACTTCTAGAATTTAATCCAATTTAAAGCTATGTCTAGCATGTCTGTCCCACACTGCAGTGTAAACAAACCTGGGGACAATGGGACTTTTTCATGTTCTTAGGAAGGTAGAAGTGACTTTGGATGCTTTTTGGAATCCTTTTAGGAAAACCATCCCACAAACACACAGATTAGACTACAGGAAGTCACCGGTACTGTTCTCAGTTGTACCATTCAGCTAATGTTCAACTTTTTTTTTCCATATTCTTCAATGAATACTAGATATTTATCAAGCATAAAAGGAATAATCATCAGAATTCTAACATATTAGAGTTATACATAAGCAAAAGTACATATTAACGAAATAGAGAAATTAGCACTGAGCAGAGACCATACGTAACACCTAAAAATATTTCACCACTGAATTGCAATGGAGATTAATAAAGACAGAGCTTCACATAGTATTTAGCTATGGATAAATAATGTAATTAATCATGTGTATGTGAATTCGAAGGAGAGAGAAAGAATATTATCCCTCTGTGTTCTGTAACACTGGCAGCCTTAGGTTAAATATAATTTCAAAGTGTTTCTTGGCTGAATCTAGTATTCCACTCTTTTGAGGAAAGCTGTTGGATCCCACTTAAAAGACCAATAATCCTGCAAAGGGGAAGACCACATTACCACAAGCGACTAGGAAACCCTCCGACTAGTTCATTTATTACACAACATTCACCAACAGGCCTGGCGTGCCCTAAAATAAGTTAACATTATCTTATAGTACTTGCAGGATATGTTGCTGTTTAAATCACATGCTGAGCACAAGAGATCAATTCCCGGGAAGAAAAGTCTCTTGGGCAGACACTCCAAAGCCCTTACTCACTACAGTAAGACACTTCATGATCTGTTCCTTACATGTTGACATTATGCCTGGAGGTGGATGACAGGAATAACTGATTTTTGACATTGGCAAAAAAACAGGGAGGACAGGGGAGCGCCCTGACTGCAGCCCTTCTGAAATTTTCATTTCTTTTCTTACAACAGTGAAAGCAAGCCATTTCACTGGGCACAACACATGTTTTCAGCATGAAACATTTCATTCAATCCATCCCACTCCTACCAGTTTGATGCCAGTGCAGCAATCGATGCCCAGAACCTGGAAAAGGATCACAGGTCAGCAGGAGAGCACCTGGAGTGCAGTGCAAAGGAATTCCAGCCGCTCCAGCCAGTAAGTCAGCTTCGTCAGAGGCCCAACTTAAATGACTGTGGAAACCCACATAACATGGGGAACAAACAAGAGGAGTTAGACACACGCACATCTGCAGGGCTATTATCTTACTGGCATCACAGAAGCATGGTGGGATGGATCCTATGACTGGAATGGAAGGATACAGGCTTTTTAGGAAGGACAGGAAGGAGACAAGGAGGGGATGTCACCCTCTATGTTAATGACCAGGTGGAGTGCATGGAGCTCTGCTTGGGGATGGATGAGGAGCCAACAGAGAGCTTACGGATCAGGATTAAAGAGAGGGCAGGGACAGGTAACATTACAGTGGGGGTCTGCTACAGGTCACCAGATCAGGAAGACCAAGCAGATGAGGCTGTCTATAGACAGATGGGAGCAGTCTCATATTCCCAAGCCCTGGTCCTCATGGGGGACTTCAACCACCTCAATATCTGTTGGAAGGACAACACAGCAGGACATAAGCAATCCAGGAGGTTCCTGGAATGCGTTGATGATGACTTCCTTCTCCAAGTGATAGAGGAGCCATGCTGGACCTTGTTCTCACCAACAAGGAGGTGCTGGTGGGGAATGCCACGCTCAAGGGCAGCCTTGGCTGCAGTGATGGTGGAGTTCACGATCCTTAGGGCAGTGAGGAGGGAGCACAGCAAGCTCACTACCCTGGACTTCGGGAGAGCAGACTTTGGCCTCTTCAGGGATCTGCTTGGTAGAGTACCGTGGGATAAAGCCCTGGAGGGAACAAAGGCCCAAGAAAGCTGGCTAATACCCACTGATCATCTCCAAACTCAGGAGCAATGGATTCCAACAAAGAAGTCAGGCAAAAACACCAGGAAGCCTGCATGGATGAACAAGGAGCTCCTGGACAATCTCAAACAGAAAAAGGAAGCTTACAGAGGGTGGAAGCAAGGACAGGTAGCCTGGGAGGAATACAGAGAAGTTGTGCGAGCAGCCAGGGACCAGGTTAGGAAAGCTAAAGCCCTAACAGAATTAAATCCGGCCAGGGACATCAAGGGCAACAAGAACAACAAGCAATACAGGTACTTCAGTGATAAAAGGAAGACCAGGGAAAATGTCAGCCCTCTCCAGAAGGAAACAGGGGACCTGGTTACTTGAGATATGGAGAAGGCTGAGGCAAAAAAGTCATTGAGTACCTCAGTCTTCACCAGTCACACCACCCAAATCACAGAAGGCAAAGGCAGGGACTGGGAGAATGAAGAACCACCCACTGTAGGAGAAGATCAGGTTTGAGACCATCTAAGGAACCTGAAGGTGCACAAGTCAGTGGGACCTGATGAGATGTATCCATAGGTCCTGAGGGAACTGGCAGATGAAGTTGCTAAGCCACTATGCATCATATTTGGGAAGTCGTGGCAGTCCAGTGAAGTTCCCGCTGACTGGAAAAGGGGAAGCATAACCCCCATTTTTAAAAAGGGAAAAAATAAAGACCTGGGGAACCACAGGCCAGTCAGCCTCACCTCTGTGCCCAGCAAGATCATGGAGCAGATCTTCCTGGAAACTATGCTAAGGCACATGGAAAATAAGGAGGTGATCAGTGACAGCAAACATGGCTTCCCTTAGGGCAAATCTTTCCTGACAGATTTGGTGGCCTTCTATGACGGAGTTACAGCATTGGTGGATAAGGGGAAAAAAACTGACATCATCTACCTGGACTTGTGCAAAGCATTTGACACTGTCCCACACAATATCCATGTCTCTGCATTGGAGAGACATGGATTTGACAGATGGACCACTTGGTGGATGAGGAACTGGCTTGATGGTCGCACTCAAAGAGTTGTGGTCAACAGCTCAATGTCCAAGCAAAGACCAGTGACAAGTGGCATCCCCCAGGGGTCAGTACTGGAGCTGGCTCTGTTTAATATCTTTGTTGGTGACATGGATGTTGGGATTGAGTGCACCCTCAGCAAGTTTGCTGATGGCACCAAGCTGTGTGGAGTAGTTGACACACTGAAGGGAAGGGATGCCATCCAGAGGGACCTGGACAGGCTTGAGAGGTGGGCCCATGCCAACCTCTTGAATTTCAAGAAGGCCAAGTGCAAGGTCCTGCACATGGGCCAGGGCAATCCCAGGCACAAATACAGGCTGGGTAGAGAATGGATTGAGAGCAGCCCTGAGGAGAAGTACCTGGGGGTGTTGGTTGATGCAAAGCTCAACATGAGCCAGCAATGTCTGCTTACAGCCCAGAAAGCCAACTGCATCCTGGACTGCATCCCCAGCAGGTCAAGGGAGGTGATTCTGCCCCTCTACTCTGCTCTCATGAGACCACACCTGGAGTACTGCGTCCAGCTCTGGGGCCCCCTACATAAGAAGGACTTGGACCTGTTGGAGTGAGTCCAGAGGAGGGCCGCAAAGATGCTCTGAGAGCTGGAACCCCTCTGCTGTGAGGACAGGTTGAGAGAGTTGGGGCTGTTCAGCCTGGAGAAGAGAAGGCTCCAGGGAGACCTCATAGCAGCCTTCCAGTACCTGAAGGGGGCCTACAGGAAAGACGGGGGGGGGAACTCTTTATCAGGGAGTGTAGCAATAGGACAAGGGGTAATGGTTTTAAACTGAAAGAGGGTAGATTTAGATTAGATATTAGGAAGAAATTCTTTACTGTGAGGGTAGTGAGATGATGGAACAGGTTGCCCAAGGGAAGTCGTGGATGCCCCATTCCTGGAGGTGTTCCAGGCCAGGTTGGATGGGGCTTTGAGCAACCTGATGTAGTGGGAGGTGTCCCTGCCCATGGCAGGGGAGTGGGAACTAGATGATCTTTAAGGTCCCTTCCAACCCAAACCATTCTATGATTCTGTGATTTGTAGGCAATTGCAGAGGGCCAGACACAAAACTGCAGAAGGTTACTGCATGTCCCACTTTACATAAAGCGGACAGAGCACTTGCCCAGTCTCAAATCCCTTCTCTGCCTGAGAGGGCCTGAATCCTTATCATGTAAGCAGGAGTATGCTAGCTAGAGGCCCTTAATGGTACCCTGGCAATAAGGGAGATGGGAACCCAGGAAGGTCATGCTGGTGAGTACTGCAATGTCTGATATAAATCAGAAACCAATTCACAGAAGCAGAGACCAGAACCTCTGCACTGTGTCCTAACAGTCTCACAGCAGTGGGGGTCACTACCTCTGAAATACTTGGCTTGCAGCTTTCCACAAATTAAAGTCTTAGATAAAACACCTAGACATCAGTTGAGAAATCAGTGGGATCAAATATTTTTTTCCTCAGCCAGGGGTCAGGACAGTTCCCTCAGAGGTAGGACCTCTCAGCTCTAGGCTTCACTACACCTTCTCAGTAGCATCAGGAGGGAGGACTGAGGGGTGTCCTTGCTTGTCTTCTTGCCTCCTCCTGCCAGCATCTAGCAGGTTGCTGAAAGGCTGCAGCTGTGGATTCACATTTCCATCAGCAGCCACCCATAGGCTTCCACAAGCCTCCTGCTCCAAACAAGATGACTGAGACCAATGCTTTCCGAGGTCAGCCACCCCCACCATCACTCTCTCCCTCCACACACCTTGTCTACCCAAGAAGTCCATTACAAGCTGGATAACAAACTTTACTCAAGACATCAAAAGCCTGTATGCTTGGGGAAAATACTGTCTTTCCTCTACATTTCCTCCAGCTTGCTTTTGTTGCTTCCTACTGTGAAGAGGCAACTAATTCGGAGGCTGACTCAGGCCAGGAGACCTGAAGGTTTGCCCTCAGAGAAAGCAATGCCCAAGCTTTCACAAGCAAACTGGCTGGAGACTTGCCCGCTTCTATGGTCATCCCAACATCCTGAAGTCTTTTGCTTCTGCTCGCACAGAAGAGGGGGGATCAGCCCCCAATCTCTACACTTGGGAGATCAAGCTTTAAGGATAGGCTGTTGTGTTGTATTATTAAAAATATCATCTTCCCAACTGCGTCACTCATCACAACAACATGTTCCTGCTTTGGTGTTCCAGAAAGGCTTCTGTGACCCTCCCTCAGCACGCTCTGCGCCCCGGTGCTCTGCAGCCACCAGATAGCATTGATGTCCCCTAATGAAAACAAGCCCTTCCTTTTCCTGGCTGCGAGGCAGGTGCTGTGACTCAGCAGAAGCTACTGTATGAATAAACACAGTGGGCCAGATCCTCCTCTACACAAGCAGCCCTTTGGCACCCTTCTGGCGACGCCAGAGAGCCCTAATGTGATCGCACATGTGCTTTATGCCCACTTTAAGGTATTTTTGCAGTGCCAAGGGCATGCAAAGTAGCCTCAGCATAAATGAAATCAAGCCCAGCAAGGACAGAAATGCTACAATGGCATTTCTGTGGGAACTTTCCCAAAAGTCATCTCCCACTGAAACTCTACTCTGGGCTGATGCTCGTTCCACTGGTCACATGTGGCTCCCAGATCTTTTCAGCTCATCAGCCTCTGAACATATGTGATGGCGTCGCTGTGTGGTGGAAAAAAAGAAGGGGGGGGGGGGGGGAAGAAAAAAGGTGGCTCTGCTTCCAACTCCACAAAGGATATGAGCAAGCTGTGTATGCTTCTGCAGTCCATGTCAGTCAGTAAAATTAGATCCTTACAGCCCTCTCCCTTGAAGACCTGTAACTAGCTCCACATCAGGCTGTGCAGGGCTGTGTTAGAGGCAGGAGTGCAGCGGGAGAACGGTAAGAAGAATGCTGGGTTGGTTCTGCCATTGCCAGGGTCTTTCCGATAGTTGGTCATCTCAAAGACAGCACAGCAGCGAACAGGCTGCAAAGGCTATGTGGCGATATAATGGACACTTCTCTAACCACTACAGTATATATAGTGTTTTCTTTTCATTATGACTTTCTGATGAGCTTTTTTAAGTAAAACATAGGAATAAAATACCCACACATTTGTAATTATTTTATATTATAGATTCGTGGCTTTGTTTTTCTTCCTTGCTTTTGTTTGAGTTTTAAGATGAAAGCAAACAGCCCAAGGTTATCCTGAAGAGAATCTAGGTATGTGAATCTCTTGTTAATTTCTGCCTATAGGGAAAAATAGGCTGCTTCTCTTCAAACCTTTAAAATAATGCTTCCTACCATAATCAGCACAATAGAATGAGCTAATTGATGGTTTGAGAAGGGCAAGAGGGGCTAATTTTCCAAAGAGGTGGCCAGTACTGTAAACAGTGCAGTGTGGTACCTTCTAATGCTGAAGATTATACTCACAAGCTTTTTACAGCACTGCTGCCATGCAAATTCCTTTGCTAACTGTATATTAGAAACATTCACAGTGATCTTTTTAACCTCTGTCTATGTGTCCCCAATAAGAGGGAAGTTGATTGAAAAAGCAAAGAGACAAATGAGCACTTCTATGAAAAATCTAAACCGTGAGGATGCCCCAAAGAGATATTTGTCATTTTGGACATTTGCTGGCTTTCTTTTTCCTTTTATTTTGAAGTCAAGAGCTTTTAAATAAAGAAAAAATAAATTAGGGAAAGGCCTCCCGAAAGGGTTAAATTTTTCCCCTACAGCTTCTCTAAGCGGAACTGATATTCTTAGTCTGACTTAAGGATATGGAATAGAAAGGCTGCCAACATCTGTTGTGGTCAGAGACAGATAAAAGAGACTAATTCAGAGCTGGAAGAACCCATGTACAGCATTCTGTGTTACATTACCCTTTTCACAAAAGCACGCAATATAGTATTTGATAGTATGGAAGATAGATGCTCACCTAAACTTCTTCACTGTAGGGACCTAGGAGTTTCACATGTATATAGGTACCCTCATCATCACACTCAGAGCCAGAAAGAGACAGCACAACATGAAACATTTAATTCTAACTGGGGTATTCCAGGCTGAGAATATTTCAGAAACACCAAGTATATAACCACACTACTACACTGAGAAATGAATGAGATAAGACAAAGGTGATTTGGGAGCTCACAGATATTGGGATCAATATTGATTTAGACTGCTGATCATGAAAAAGTTAGCATAGAACAAATTAGAATGCTAATTAACTTTGGATGTGGATTAGCCCAAACTCCATGAAGACACTCAGAGCAAGAGCATCCACACAGAGACTTGAAGAGCTAATGTGATTTACATTCACACCTAATTCAGTTATTAACATACTTCATGTAGACAAGCCTTCAAATTACTGTAATCAGCAATTATTTCCAAGGAAGCCAATTGCACTATGACAGTATATAATCAACATATGGTCAAAACCAGGTCAAGATCTACAGACCACAAAATAATTATGTCCATCTATATTTACTTTTGCCAGGACTGATCTCACTAGGTGAAGGGAATTCCAATATCTGAAGTGGATTTTGAATAACAATTACTTTACCACAGGAAGGGAACATTTTACAGGCAGGCAGCTTCATTACATTACAATTAAGACTGAAGTGACACCAAATGTTTAGTGTCTGAGTGTTCTTCTGCTGCATGCTCTACTGCCTTTATTCCAAGGGAAGCACCTGGTGCAGCCAGCAGAAACTCTGCCCAAGGAAGGGCAGCCAGCCTGCCTCTTCTTTTATAAAGCAAGAATTATACCTCACTTTTTCTTTGCATCAGTAGATAAGATACAGGCATGGAACTACAACTCTGGCAATGGGACCATGGCACACACTACTGCCAGGGTAGAGAACAGAAGTTGTCACAGGAACTGAGGCCAACTGCCCAGCTCCTGGAGAGGGTAGAGCTAGAGAAGTCCTGACTTCATTTCTTGTCCTAGGAGGTGGTCCTCACTCCAATGGATGACTGAGCTCAGCAGTACTTCTCTCTACCTCTTACACACTGACATGCCTCTAAAAGCACGTCCCTTAGCTTTCTGCAGAGGTGCAAAGCGTTATTGGCATATATATAGTAAGCAGTCAAAACCTGGAGAATTTAGAGGAGTCTCCTTTGGCTACCTCCATGCATTTAAAAAAAAAAAAATCACTTTGCACTTCTTGGTCTTAATAGCCTGGAGACCTTTGACAAACATTTCTCGCTTTATATAGAATAGCCCACTGGAAGGGACCTACAATGATTGTCTAGTCCTACTGCCTGACCACTTCAGGGCTGACCAAGTTAAAGCATGTTAAGGGCATTGTCCAAATGCCTCTTAAACATTGACAGGCTTGGAGCATTGCCCACCTCTCTAAGAAGCCTGTTCCAGTGTCTGACCACCCTCTCTGTAAAGAAATGCTTCCTAATGTCAAGTCTAAACCTCCCCTGGCACAGCTTTATCAGATTATGAAGCACTGGTTTGCACCTGCACTAGACCAATAATTAGAGATTCTTAATATAAACACCAGTTTCTTCTCATATACTTCTAATTGTGCATGCCTTTCACAAAATAGGTGTAAACTTACAAGCTAGCTATGTGAACTCATCCCCCCATTGTCAAACTTTTAGTTAAATCTGATTTTTTTCTACTCAATAGCATGCTTATGTATTAAATATACAAAGAATTATTGAATCCTATTTATTGATGTTTTACCACTGTTAGAGACATATTTTGCAACATTAAAAGCCTCCAAATATGTTTTACATTATTTATAAGTATTTATTTTGTCATACTGGGTTTTTTTGCAAATATAAATATGTTTTGAATAACTGATCTTTACTTTAGATGCATGGAAATCAATTATTTAAAACACATTTTGAGGTTTAAACAACTATACCATGTCTACCTTTTCCGTGATCTCAGGCTACATATATCAAAATCAAGATGCATGCTACCACTTACTTAAAGACAACTTGCTACAGCTAAATGAAGTATCTGATACAGCTCTCAGATCCCACTGTACATCTCCCAGTTGTTAAATAATATGCCCAGGAGGCTAATAGCAGTCTTTGTGCAAAGGGTGATCCAGTAGGATTTTGCCATCCAAAACCTGCCAGCCTCTAGATCTGTGTTTCTATGATTGTGATGGCAGCTCCCTGCAAAAAGACAGGGTTTGGGCAAGACATAGGAGGCTTTAGTACACCACACAAGTTCTTCATGTTCCACAGTCCAAAATAGACTTATCTGGAGCCAATTTACTGGGTGTAATTTATACCAGACCCTTGCTGGAATGACTTGCACTCTTGCGGCTCTTCAGATGTATATCCAATAGGGAGCTGTCACTCTGCATGGGTTTTAATACAGAGCTCCAAGTACAAAATCCAGTACCCAGAGACACCATGTGGCTTTGTAGCTCTCCTTGAGATAAGCTGATCCAACAGCTCAGCAGCTGGGCTACACATCCACAGAGTCCTCCTACTTGTGACAGGTATAACATGGGTTATTTTCTTCTTTTTAAGATTTGACAGTGTTTTTCAATAAATAAAGAGGTCAAATAGTTATGAGATTTTCAGGCTAAGCAGCTTGGTTTCTTAACTTAGCTATTATTTCAGAAGGACCAAATCTGGTCCTTAGATGCTGAGCATTAGCTACATTTATTGGAAGAAAAATGCATAAGGAATATATGATTTCCTGATGTATCTGTAAGGTCTTGGTAGCCTTTCACAGTGGTTATGAGCATGAGGTGACCTCTCTATGAACACTGGAAGGGAGGTATGATACGCAGAATTTAGTTAATTTTGTTGCAATTATAGTGTCTATAAGTCCTTCACAAAAAAAGTAAAGTAACATTCTTGTTACTTTTGCTTCAGAGTGGTAGAAGCAGCTTTTGTGCAACCTGCTACCAGACTTTCTGGACATTGATATACAGAACTTAGCTTATATCCACCTGCAGGTATACCTTAGACCATAACACCACTGTGCTACGAAAACGCAATTTTTAGCAGTCTCACATCATCACTGTATCCTCACTATGCTTATTTTTCCACAGAGAGATGAGGTACAAGGAGGCTAAGCCTAATATCACACAGGCAGTCAGTAAGGGAGCAGAGGGGTGAAGGTAAACCTGCCATGCCCTAGATCGTCACCTTAATTTCTAGAGCATCCTTTTGGCTTGAACAGAAGGAAAGAGTTCCCTTGCGCTGCACAGCCAGCAGTTCCAGAGCTGCAAAACAAGACACCGAGCTTGCAGGGCAGCAGAAATTTCATCAAAATTAAAGCAAGTAGATTTTTATTAGCTAAATACGCAAATGGCTTATGCCAGCAACATGGCAGGTTTTTAGTCATTCATTTTAATGGGCCCACTCCCCTCTGGGAAAGGACTAGAGATCTTTCCTGGATATTTTTTGCTAAAGTAGCTGAAATTGTTACAGCGCCAGGTACAGTATCAGTATTTAAAGCTTTCATATTGTAAACCCTCAGCCACACACAACAGTCTCAGCAGCTTTGATATTTGTCAGTGATAAGTTCTTTTAAATCCTCACAGCAGGCAAAACAGAGAAACCCCAACGCCAGGGAAATGTAGCTACTGACCACACAGGTGGCATGGCCACCCAGCCCTGCCACCGGTGGACCGCAAGCAAACAAGGGCAACAGCAATGCTGGTGCAGGGGACCCCAACCTCCCGCACCACGCAACACCTTGCTGGACCTGGTGTGGTGGCCTGAGCACAACCCCCAGCTGAAGTGTGGGAAGCTGAGACAGGGAAGGGTGAGGAACAGTGCTTATGTAGGTGCTCATCTAATTAGGTTCTGAGGAAAAGACAGACACAAGCAAGCTCCCTGGCTCATGATGCACCTCTGCCTCCTCCTGTGCTGACTGTCTGCCCCATGCAAGCCCAGGGTCACGAGCCACGACCTGCCAAAACTGCCTACGGGACTGCAGCAGCCATCCCATCTCTCCACGATGACGCAAACCATTAGACTTGCACTCAAGCACTTACTTACAAGCAAGCAGCACAAGAGCAGGGTTACGACCCCCTCACTTCAACATCTCACTAGCCGAGAGACAAGACGTGGTTGTCCATGCTGGGTCTTGCTGTTGGTGGAGGGGGACACAGGCCACAGACAATGTGCCAAGCTTTAAGTACATGTTGAAATGCTATTCTGAACCCAGAGGGATTTAAGATTAAAATTTGCTTAGTGTTTCACTGAATCAGACACAAAAAAAAAAGACACCAAAAAACCCACCAGTGAAAGCCTAGAGGTTACCAAGGAAAAAGGACAAGGCTGGATTCATTATTATTTTAATAGCAGCCCACTCTTTCAAATTAGTTGATACTTCCAAAGGCTCTTCAAGTGGTGGAACTGTTTCTAAGCTATTAAGTTGGTGTAAGTATTTACTCTGAATAATATTTTGTGATTCAGCTGTCAGATCTCTTTTATCTGTAGCAATTTCCAGTTAGTAGATGTCATTTGCACATTGCTTTACATATATTTAAGATTTTATGGATTAGCAATGTGCTTCCCAGCTCTGTAACAGCTTTCCAAGCTTCTTACAAGGGCTGAATCAGCAGTAGGACTCCATAGGCTACAGTATCAAATACATCTTGGGCAACCGATATATATTTTGGCTTTATCCCTCCCACTGTATCAGAGGTGTGTAAACTATTAGGAGTATCATCTTTAGGAAAATAGCAGATATCACTGCTCTCATAAGACCACATATTAAAATGCAAATTAGTAATAGAGATCACACCTACAGCTTTCTATGGACTGTCAACATTTTAAACAACTAAAATAAAGGAAAGCCTTTTCATTCTTCAACGCTCACATCAAGTGATTTTAAAGCACTTTTTACAGTCTGCCTCTAACACCACCTCTGCTTGGCACCAAGCAGTCACAAAAAATAAGAACCCAGTCTCAGAAAGCTTACAGTTAAAAACTAAAGAAACACTTATCTCAAAAAAGAAAACCCTTGTGAGATCAATAAATATTATGCTCCCACTTCATAGATGGGCAGGCCTCTCTGTGCTATACTTAAGGCCTGCAAAGTTTAACAGCACCAGCTCTAGCAAGGCTGGGGATTAGCACAAGTCAGAGAACATGGAGAGCTTGCCTCAGTTCTTCAACCAAGCATTTCAGCAAAAAAATAATGCTTCTAGTCATAACAGACTTATACCAGCTTAGATATCTCTTATCACCTCCTCCTTTAAAACCTCACCTTTCTCCATGGTGCAACAAGGAGGGCAGCAATCACCCACAGCAACCCCCACCCACAGCAGAGAAGATGGAAGCCCACATCCTCAGCCCCTCAGCCCTTTATAGTTTGTTTTGCCACCTGGTGTGAGACACAGCTGGGATGAATCTTCCAGAACTGCTCCACCCAAAACACTAGGCTGTGTAATTCATGCTGGCCTCATAGCTGTCAGAGTGGGACCAGGAGCTGATCCATCTCTCAGTGCAGCAGTAATTCTGTCCACTAACCAGAGCAACAGCAAGTCCTGCAGAAGGCCCAGAATAAAACCGTAGCGAGCTCCTTGCAAAGTTCCTGCAGAAATCTTTCCAATCTTCTGCAAAAAAAGAGCTACTCGTCTCCTCCTTTAGAAACACCTTCCCAAGGATGTGCTGCTCGCAGTCAAAATGATACTGGTACTTTGTTGACACAGACCTTTCACAAACAAACAAAGGCCACAAAAATAGTTGAGAGTTGGCAGATGATAGGGAAGCACCAACATTTCCCCATGGCAAGAGAAAAAGCTATCAACAGCAGCCTAAAAAGAAAAGGGTTGATTTTTGTTTACGATACTTGAGTGCGAGAGCAAACTGGGCCACCCATTTAGAGCTAGATCCTGCTCCCTGACTGCACAGCTATTTTTAACTTCTGTGTTTTTATAACAAGTCTGGCTACGAACTTTGCTACAGCTCCTCATACAAAGAGAATTCACAGACTTTCAGCAAGACTGCCGTATTTTAGATTAGATGGCAATTTTATTTGAAGACTGACAAGGAAAAAGTGGCTTCTCTTACTTGGCAGATCTGTGCCCTGTGCGTATTTGGTTATAAGTTATTTATGCTGGTGATGAAATACATTCCCCTCATTTTCACTTGCTCAGTCCCACAGAGCTGGTGAAGCTCAGAGAGGGAAGAGCATCCACATCTCAGGGCTTTCCAGAGTACATCTGTGTGAAACTTGCAGTGTTCGTGTTTTTCTTTTTTTTTTTTTTAATTTGGCTGGAATTTCCATAGGTAGCAAGCGCAGCTGGATCTCCCCTACAGCTGCCCAACTGAACTACTGTGTGTCCAGATGCTTGTGCCATCCAGGACCCACAAGATCTATTCAGCTAGCAGTAGGTAAAACATCATGAGATTCATCATGAAGTGAAATCTATGAGATTCTCACATAAATTCTTGGCTCCAACAGCTAGGGCTTCAAACAAAAGTTGTGAGATGGATGATAAAATTCACCAGGGCCGTCAGCAAGGCATATGAAGATGCCACTAAGGTTATGCAAAAGCTTTACAAGAGCTGAGTCTGCAAAGGCAAAGCAAGCATGTATTTCGGCTGTAGTACCACCTCTGTCCTTCAGGGCCATTGCCCCAACCCCCAGCTTCACCTTCTCCTGCCAGTAAGGCCCAGTGCAAGCAAATGTATCACAGAAGTCGTCATGTTGACAAGCTACCCTGTTGTTTGTAAGGTAAGTCCAGTCTCAACTTTTAGAAGCATTCCTGCAAAAAGGCACGTAGAGAGGAGAGAGGAGGAGCAGTCCTCCCTGCCAGGGACAGCCTGGTTTTCAAGACAAGCAGCACTCACAGAATCACAGAATGGTCAGGGTTGGAAGGGACCTCTGGAGATCATCTAAGTCCACCCCCCCTGCCACAGCAGGGACACCTACAGCAGTTGCACAGGACGGCGTCCAGGCGGGTTTTGAATGTCTCCAGTGTGGGAGACTCCACAACCTCTCTGGGCAGCCTGTTCCAGTGCTCTGCTGCCCTCAAAGGAAAGTTCAGTCTCACGTTTAGACGGAACTTCCCATGTTCAAGTTTGTGTTTGTTGCTCCTACAACATTTGTTACATGTGTTTGTTTGATGGCATGTACAAGTGGGGTTCCTCAAAGGCAGCCACCAGGTAAACAACACAGATGACACAAATGCAGCTAAAAAATTTATTCCTTCCCGTTGGCTCCCTCCAGAGTCTAGCGTTTAGCTTCCTGAACTTTAGGGGAAAGTTTTATTTGGGGAGGGTGGGGGTGTTGGTGATTTGTTTTTTTAATTTCTACGTAATTTCAGTAGATTCTCTAAGATAGAACACTTTAGAAATCAAGCAGCCAAATATATAAATAAAAGGAGAGAAAAAAGAAAAAAAATGATGTCACCCTCAAGCAGTTCCATCAAGGGATGACATTTTAAATCACATCATGTCTCACACCCATTTCTTAGTGCAAAATAAATCACTTGAACAGAGTGCAAGCCAATTTTTACTTTAAAAAATGTTGTGTCCTAAGGCTCTCTTCTTGAACTTCAAAAGCATACTTCATAATTACTCTACCTATCAAAGGAAACTCAATATTTCACCTCCAACCTCCCTCCGCTTGTGTTATAATTTTTAATTGTTAATAAATTATATTAATTTTAAACTGCTTATTCTCTCTTGAAATTACATCTTTCAAATGAGTATGCAAACTTATTTTAAATTAACATATTTACCTTAAAATTATATTTCAGTAATTTGTTTATGACTTTTCTTCCCTGTTAATTCTTGTATTAGGATTTCAATCTTGGCTTACCCCGTTTAATTTTATTTGAATACTATTGTTTCAATTTAAGAGTCAAAACCTATTTCATAGAGCTTGAGATTTCTGGAAAGCAAATACTTCTCTTTTTTTAGCACATGTGTATATTTTTGTTTGAAGGCATCATTATGCACTGCACAGGCTTTTGTCATTGCAAGCTTAAGACACAGGAGGAAAATTTGGAGGTCTTATTTACAATCTAAAATCTGCTTTTATAGGTGCATGCAGGCACTCTTAAAGAATATAGCACATCAGTATTTCAGGCAGGGCTACATTATTTTCCTTAACTAGCAGGTATTTTCCGTATGCTCAGTCCTTGCAAATACATTCAAGGCCAGACACGGCAGGCTTCAGGTATGGTATTTTCTGTAAAGGCAAGCGTGCTTCTGAAAAAGGAAGCAAGGCTCCTGTGTGTATGCAAGTCTGATAATGAAGGGATTCTTCATAGAGTCCAGCAGTCAGCATTTAAGAGTTCTCACTGATTTTTCAAGGCTGGTCACATGCTTAGATGGATTAATAACTCTTGCAAAATGGTAGAAAAATGTCAGTATGCCGATGCCAGTATGACATAAATCAGCGCTCTTAAAAAACTCCACCATGCAGAAATAACCCTCATGGCAGGACCAACCGAAATAGGTTGCAAACTCTTGAGCCTGAGAGCGACCTGAGCTGGGAAACAGGCAGAGAAGTTCACACTCCAGCAACGCCCAGTTGGCTTCTGAGGCTCTCAGAGTGGATTGAGGCACAGTGGAGCACACTGCAAAGGAAAAACCACATCCAGTTGGTGAACTCAACTACATGGCTGAACAAACAATTCCCTCGTTGAAAGAAAAATCTTCCCAGAGATGCCTTTGGGATTCCTGGGCAGCACAAAGGAAAGAAAAACAAAGCGGAGATTGTCCCTGGAGAGTACGTTGGGAATGCTACGTTAAGACCAGTGTCTACAGGACACTATTCAGTGCCAGGTGGGTACTCTTTAGTCTGCAGGGTGCGGTTTTTTTTATAAAAAAAGGAAGACAGACTGTCTCACCATCCCAGTAAATTACACAACCACATATGAAATTATTTTTTTCTGAACTATGAGTGGACAACTGCAAATTGCCCATGTTAGAAGAAGTCTGGCTATCAAAGGTGTGAGACGAATAGCCTGTGTCTCAGAGACTGCTATCCCCCAAACCTGCCACATTTTGCCGTCTTGCCCTCATTATTCTTTATGCACAACAGCTTTCCTGTAGAAAAGAAAGCTGGGGTTTGTTCTTCCTTCAGTCAAGCTCTCTGCTCACAATCAAATCCACAGAGTCAACAACTTTTTGTGAGTCCTGACGACACCCATCACTGGTAGATCACAGGAGGACTAAATCACAGGAAGATGGAAGAAGTACAAGCACCAAAGAAGAATAGTTTCAGACCAAATTCACAGTCTTGCATAAATCTTGAGACATGCTCCCAAGTCCCAGCTCACCCAGATGAAAATGTAGCTCCTAATTCTTCCCATATGTTTCAAACAAAATATTATGAATGAAAGATGGGATCTTCTTCCCAGTTGTTCCCTTCCAGCGCAACCCACCCAACTCCGGATTAACGCACTTCGTTCTAGTTCAGTCTTCTCTGCGTGGTCAGAAGCAAAGCAGGGAGCTGTGCCAACAGAGACACTGGACTTCTCCTCACCAAAGGAGCAGGCGCATGAGGTAGAAGGCAGCATGTGCTGGAAAACTCAGATGTCAAAACACGTGTTTTTCTCCAGCAAAACGAGAGAGGGAGGGGTCATGCGGAGCAAGGCAGCACAGTTCCTCTCTTTTATGTTGCGAGAGCTTCCAAAAGAGAAGTGTCTTTCAAAGAAAAGTGAGGCACGAGTAGCTTTCCAAATGTTCTCATTTATTTCTGATAGTTGTCTTCATTTAAGGAGCAACGTGTTTTCTCTCGAGTCTGGCATAGCCACTGGCTGAAACAACAGATGTACCACACTGATGATCCTGGAGAAGGAAAACACATCTGTCTGCAGTAGCTTTTTTGGACTCTGAGGACCAAGTGTGTAAGCCTGTGGGAACTTCACAGACTCTTGAAGTCCTAATTTATTCATTGTTGATTTATTTATATACCTTTATGCAAAAGCTTTGGTGATACACAGTAATGTATATAGAAAAGTTTCAGCATATAAATTACATTTATTCACCATTTTAAGGTACCAAGCAAATAAACAAAGAGGCTTTAGGTATTTGCCAAGTGGCATGTCATTAGATACTTGAGTATTGAAGCGGACATCGGAGGTTTTGTAGTATACACAATTGGCACACCTGGGAAAATGCATACACTGCCAGCTAAAATGCCTAATCTCTTCTTTAGCACATTTGTGGTTTAATTACAAAATCTAGCGAACAATTAAAATTCAGGTCAGCACACAGCAGCAATACCAGCCTTTGATGTGGGGTCAGTATTGGTCACAGTCCTGTACTCATTACATAGGTTAATCAACTTAGTGGAGTAAATATGACAGGACTGACCAAAAATCTATGTAATTACCATCGCTCTGAGAGCACTGGCAAGTGGGGCTGTTTTATTTGTTTGATACATGGGCATTATTTCTTCTAAATAAAACACAGATCCGGAGCTGTTAGTGGAAAGCAGATTTTCTTTCTTCCACGAGCAGCCCCTCTGGTTGCTGCTGTCCATCTGCACGCGCACGTGGATGCCGCAGCGTGTGCACCCCCACCTACACTCGTGCAAGGGCACACACACACACACCAGTCTCGTCATTAGATTTATACAAGTGACTACCTCTGCCCCTGCAGCATCCCACTGACCGCAGCCGGTCATGTTGTGTGCTGACTTGCAAAGCCACTGCGCAGACCTCATTGCAGTAATTGCGTATGAAATAACACACGCCATTACTTTTCAGCCCAGAAAGAGAAAGGCATCTGTGTGACAGTGGCACTCAAATGGGCTGGGAATATATGGCAATTGATGTTTGTGACTGTCCCAGCCATTTTCACCCCCTAGTCCAGCTCACGAGACCTACTTTTTGTCAGTGCAAATTTTGGGTCACCTTTCAAACAGTAACTACTTAATACAAACGGATCGCTACAGCCACGTCAAATATTGCTTTCTCTTGCCCAGACGTAGATTCTCCTTGATCCCTGAATGAAGGAAACCCATCACAAGCCCTCAGACAGGTCATACTCCATCCAGCTTGAGGGCTGTAGCAAAAGCCAAAATGTCAAACCCCTCTGCACAGGAACGGAGAGATTCCTGCTGGCTTTCGGGTAGGATGCACAGTGCTTGCTTCCCACCCCGAAAGCCAGGAGTTATCAGGCTGTTCAGCCCGGGATTTTTGCAATAGGCACCCAATTCCCCCTGAAAGGAGAGTGACAGCTAGGAGGTATGAGCTGGGATTTTTGCAACAGTCACCAAACTCCCAGGGAAATTCAGTGAGAGCTGCAGGGTTTTGATCCCTCACATGCAAGTTGATAGGAAATTAATATGCATTTCAATGGGGGTAGGAGTAGGCCTGGGTGCCACACTCCCATAAGCTCTTTTGAAAATCACAGCCTTAAATGGTAATATTCTGATATTCCAAATATGTGGGGTTAGGTAATTTTTTCTAATTCTTACAAATGTATTAGTCATAATTTTCAGTCTTTCAGTCCCTATGAGATAAAAAGAGCCTGGCTTTACAAGCAGCAAGATTTACCAAAATAGCCCCAGAGAAGTTTTAAACCCTTTTTCTACAATATTTCCAAATTATTTCCAAGTTTTTCTTTCTGTAAAGTGCGTGCCATGCAGGGTGTAGGACTGTGGGCACGGTCCCGGCTGAGCATCTGTCTGGGCTGACGTGTGTGCGTTTGTGATGGGTGTCATCTGAATCCTATCGATTACCTTTGTGGCATCCTCCCTAGGAGCAGCCAGCCAGCCATAGGTGACAATTAACCGAGGGAGGAGGCTGCAGAAACACGCCGGAGGGTACACACAGCCATAAAATACATGACAACAGAGCACAGCATGGCATTGTAGTGGCATGCTGTGTTTTCATTAGGGTGTGTCGAAATATTAAAA
This sequence comes from Pluvialis apricaria, assembly GCA_017639485.1. Classification (NCBI taxonomy): domain Eukaryota; kingdom Metazoa; phylum Chordata; class Aves; order Charadriiformes; family Charadriidae; genus Pluvialis; species Pluvialis apricaria. The sequence goes on along the minus strand of CM030010.1, from coordinate 58,892,381 downwards.
TAGGACAATAAAGAAGAAAATGTTTTTGTAATAAACCATGGGTCATCTCTTTGTAAAACAAAAGCTTAATTGCTGTAGAGACAAGGTCTGTGTCTTCTTGTGCTTGTTTTCTGGTGTCTGTCTCAACAGCCTCTTTATATACTATTGGAATAACAATAAATAACAGGAGCCTTTAAGTGCTGCTCCAGTGTTAATGCTTACTACTAGTAATAGGTGTTGATGAACAGATCTTTACACTGCTCATTTTCTGTTTGAGTCCTACTCCCTACAACACTCTGCTCTCTCATTCTCCCCACCCACTGCATTTAAACGAACAAACCACGTTTTCTTTATGTCATCTCCATCCATCCCAAGAGCTTTGATCACCAAAGGGAGCATGTCAGAGCTGGCAGTGTTCTCATTCTGGGGGAAATGTTGATATTTCAAACTTATTTTTGCTGTGCATCTGAATGACAGCAAGTATTTTCATTTGTTTTAGTTTTCCAAGGAAAAAAACACTCTAGTCAGGATACCTTATTTAGCTTACCTTTAACATATAATTTGTAGTTTGTTTTGTTTTATTTTATTTTTTTTTAATTACTTTTTAACCACCTCCCAAAAAATTTAAAAACAAACGTTCAAGAAAAAATTGCTTGGAAACAAAACCCTGAAGCTTCTTGTTGTGGCAGTAATCAAAAAGGATGTATTAATATTTTGCTTCTGTATTTTCAAACAAAATTCACTGGAATGGTCACAAACACATCTAATGTTCACTTTTTTAAATAAAAATGTCAATTTTTGTGGAAAAACATTCCAAATTATTTTTCATGGACTAGTTGAAGCTACCAGGTACAAGCACAATGTTGTCTTGCTATTTCTCACCTCCCTGTTACTGAGTTTTACTGCCAGCTGTTCTGTGGACTTCATCTGGGTCACCGTGGAAATGGGGGTACAGAAAGTGTGTTATGACCCTCTTGAACCGAGTTAGTGGAGTACCAATACTCCATATGGGACTATATAAATATATATCTGTAGAAGTTTGGGTGGTGTCACTCACCATCGCCATCCCTGTCACTGTTCACAGCAGCAGAGCTGGTCCCACGCTGATCATTTTCCTTTATCTCAAGAAACCTCGCTTGGTTTCCTTTTCATTCCCAAGTCTGGAAAACACAGGCAGTCCAAAGGCAGCGCAATGCAGAGCCAGCAGGAGGTGCTCCTATAGCAAGAAAATCTATCCAACAGAATAAATCATAGCTATATGGCACCAAATTTCTCTTCTGCTATAATACAATAAACATTTGGCATACTCAAAAAAGGGGTTTCGGCATAGCAGGGAAACAGGCTTGAGTTCTCCTACTGCAGAAACCTAGACAGATGCAATATTTCTCTTGGTTTTAAGTTACTGTAATCAAGCATATTGCAAAAGAGGAAAAAAATAAACGAAAATATGTTATTAGGTCCCAGTAGACTTGCAATTTCTGAATTTCTTTTACAAATGCCCATAGAGTATTCCATCTTTATCCTCCCAAGTCACTGAGAATAACACATCAAAGAGCATGTTTGCATTTCTATAATAGATAACAGCATTGACATAAGCTTCAGGGTTCATACAAACTATAAACTGAATTACCAATCTCCTATCTCACATATTTATAAACTGTAAGTCAAGCCTGGAGAAAAAAAATCCAACTCCAGGTGAAATAATTATTCTGGAGCTTTTAAAGAGTCACTTCTGAGCTGCAATCTGAATACCAGTGGATGTGAATTATCAGTTTGGTTTGTACCAGCCTCTGCTTGAGTAGCCAGAGTCAAATGGTTACCTGGACTCTGCTGGTCACTGCAGCAGCAAGGCTGGCATTGTCATCTGAACATGCGATTTTGTAAAAGCCGCAGCCTCTTAGCCTCCCCTGGCTGAGGAAGGAAATGATTTGGTGCTGCCATGATCTTGTGTGCCTCCAAAGCCTGCAGTATCCAGCTCTCCCACCATCCTTTGAGATGCCACAGCCTCAACAGAGCTAGCCACAATGGCCCAGATCTTCTGCTTACAAAGCTGAAAGCATTATAAACTATGAGACTTTTCGCCCCATACCTTAAGGAGGAAGAACGTAATTCCCCTTATTTCTATAAAACAGAAAGCTCACATAGAAAGGGTCCGTTTTTGGACAAACTTGGCAACCCTCAAGCTTCTTTGACACAAACGCATCAATAAAGCCAGAGGACCCTGCCTAAGGGGCAAAGGTCAGCATAACAGATAGAGTGCTTCCATGAGACCACAGGTAAGCCAGTGGTAAGTATGCCCTGACATTGTGTCAAGGGCCAAACTGGGAAAAGTCAACGAAAGCTGCCTTTCCCCTATTGCCAGGTGCTGGGTTGCATGTGACTCACCTAAACCACAGGGCTGAGACCATAGTTCTCGGATTAGGATGCAAGTCGGTGAAACACAATGTCTAGAGACAGCGTGAGTCATTCATACAGCAGCTTTCTATACAACCACATTGAGTTTTTGTGCACTATATTGTCAGAAAGAAAAACAAAGTGGAAAGGAAAACATTGCTAAAAAAGTCTATCATTCTGTCTCACGCAAATACTTTAAAAAAGAAACCAAAAACCTTAAGCCAGTCCCACTTCTGGAACTCCAAGACCGGTCTGAGCCACCAGCTCCTCACCATAACTCCCCAAAGTGTCTCTTCTCCTGCTCTACTGTTTAGTATGCCCGAAAGGAGAAGGAACAATAGGTGTCAGAGGAAACAATGGTGTGGGATTGGAGGCAGGATGTTCTTTCCCTGGGCAGTTTGACAAAGAATGACTGGAGAGGAAGGTGGACATGTTTGTTTCTAGACTTCACACAAAAACAGTAGAACCCATATTTTACATGAACTTCTCCGTAGGACACCAGAGTATTTGATTCTGGAATATATGATAGCCCATGGGCATTTAAGATACGCATGATTAGGGGACTTTAATTATTACGGTTTTGTTTTGAAAATTCAGACCTCTCCTTTTAAGGTCTTAAGAAACTATCTGGTCAAAAATGACTCTAATTTTTCATCTTAGAGAATTTATATTGCATCAGCCCTACGGTTCCTCACAACAGTACAGGTAGGAACAATCCATTTCCTTGCAACATCCCCTATTGCATTACACAACCACCAAAAATCCACGAAATCCAATATTATTAACTACCTTGCAACTGAAACCATCAACTATTTTTATTTCAGCTATAGGACAAAAAGTTTTTCTCCAACATGTTGCTGATTTACCAAGCATCTACTAATTTAAAAACCTTTCCTGACAGACAGGACCGATTCCAAACCACACCAGAGATAACACACCCGAAGTTTTGTCGTGTGGTGGTGACAAAACCAGCCTATAAAATGACTTTTTGGAGATTCTCTTAGCCTCATCAGCGTGATCAATTCTTGTTCGCTTACTACCGCACCAGTAATCGCAGAGTTGGCATTAGGATTTGGGGTCGGATCAGCGAAAGGATTCTGGTGACAATAGCAGCATTCACAAGCTCTGTCAACGCGGCATGGTTTATTTAATTCAGCAAACACTTAGCTTTGGCGGCAGAGAAAGGCAAAGCAATGTAGACAGAAATATTAAGGTAGAAGTGCAGAGAAAAAAATTTCTCCTGGCTAGACCATGTCTAGATTCAAAGGAAAATTGAGGGGGGAGCAAGCGAGTGAGATTTCTATTTTGTTCCTGGGTTGTTTTTTTCTGAAACAGAGTCCTGTTCTTGTGCTGCAAGTGGCAGAAACATGAGGTGAGGATCATTAAGTGATGAAGGCACTGCGGCTGACAGATTACAGGACAGATTCAGCTCAGTCTCTTTAACTTTGCTTCTCTGCAAACTGAAACACTCCCTTATTTTTCTCATTGCAGACATTATCTAAAAGGATCGATACACGGGAGAGAAGTGAGTTCAGCTTTCTGGAGAACACAAACACAGCACTGAAAAGGCACTAAAAAGTGCTTGACTCTTGAGTAGGTTAGTATTTAAAAAAATGGACTGTGTAAGTGAAAGATGAAAAACTGTTCCAGTAGAATATGCAACAACACTTTAAAATGGAAGTTTACAAACAAGAGCCCCTTTGTTCAGTGGCGCCGTTTCATTTGGGGTTTGGAGGCTTTTTTGTGCCTTTCTGGCTCCAAATTGCCTTAAAAGAAACTAAAAATAAATCTTGCTCCAAAATCTTGCTCAAAAAATATTTTTCGGTTAAAACACACAAGAAAGCACATGAACATGACGGGATGGTAGGTTTGACCGACTCCCGGGTCAAATAATTTCCGAATTTGCTAGCAACAGAGTGGGGCAGATCCTCCTGTACCTCAGGGAAATGGCCAACACCACCCCAAAATTGAGACCGCTCAATAACACAGAGGTGCAATTATTGAGTGCCCCTGATAACCCCACATGATATCTTACTGTCAAGCATCTTACTTTGTTTCTCCAAATGCCTTGCAGCTTTTCTGCTTGCGTTACTCCATAACCATCACAGCTGGCAGAGGTGCTAGAGCCAGATGCTATAAAGTTTGAAGGAAGAAGGGCTCCAGGGTACAGCATTTGCTGTGAGGCTCCTTCCACTTTATGGAGAGCTCTACCTTCCTTTCCCAGGACAGAATCAGCAAAGGCTCTTCATGCACTGCAGAGAACATATATCTATGCTGCAGTCAGCAGAGATGGGTTTCTGAGAGAGGAGCTGGGCTCACAGAGTTGAGTGAGCAGTTTTGTGTTCTTTTAATAGTTTCATTTCGTTTGAGCATTTAAAGCCTTACAAACTTTCTGTCCTTCTAGGTTTTTGTAAATGAAATAAATCAGTATTCCTGCAAAATTCCTGCCGATAAAGCCTTCCTGTTACACCGGTGTGGCTGAATGGGCAGACCTACTCACCATTCCTAAACAGGTGGGGGACTCTTTGCAGAAACCCTCCCAGGTTAAGTAAGCATGTTTAATGGTATAGCTCAGCCACTCAGAGCAGTAGGTTGTTTTCATATACGGTAACTTGCACAGAAGAAAACCTTTCATTGGAAAGGAAAAGTGTAGCCAACAAACTAGCCCGGCTAGGCGTATGTGCACTAAACTCAGACAGGGCATAGAGGTAACAATAAATAAAATGCCCTGGTTTGGCAGCCTCCAACCTTTCCAGGGAGAGGGCTAAAAACTTCCCCTTGGGAAAATCCCTCCCAGCTTCCCAGCTTTGCCATCTAGTTGAAATAAAGACATTTGCAATCCTGAAACGCAAAGTGGCACCGCACACTGTGTTGTGCTGTATGGCCGAAATGAGTGCGGTTGCTCTGAGAGGCCCCCACTGGGCTGCCACCACCCTCCACATGAGCATAAGCAGCAGTTACAAATTAAAACAACACCTATATTTAGTATTTGTGACTATCATGGACCTGCAGTGTTACAATTTTCAAGAAAAAGTCGTGCCTTCCCCTGGGTAAAGAACCGGGGAGAGCAAGGTCTCTCCTACGGCAAGGCAGGCAGCTGCACTGCCGGCCCAGCGAAAGGAGGGCTTAGCCCGGACACTCCTGGGTCTGCTTGCCTGGGCCACCGCCTTGGCCACAGCGGTGTTCATGCCAAGCCGCTCAGCCTGGTTAAATATGCTACACGTATACAAACACGCATGCGCACATGCGCATATAGGTGTATGTTCAGACTCTCATTGGGATTGGAGTCCCGTTGTGTTCCTCACAGTACAAATACGGAGGATACCATGGGCCTGCTCCAAGAGGCAAAGTCTCTGAAACCACAAGCAAGGATTAATTTTAAGCAACTGCTGCCAAGACTGCTGAAAGTATGTGCCTGAAAACTCTTTCATTGTCCCTTGTGCTGGAGGCCGAGCGATTAGGAATGAGCAACCAGCCTCCTTCAAACAACTTCTTATGCGATCCTAAGCCCAGCAGCACCGCGACGGCTCTGGCAATCGGCTCCTCGACTTCCCCCACGAAGAGTTCGTGTTTTCTCCCCTTTACCAAGGAACAATTGACATTAAATACTTCTACGTCTTGGTCAATGCTGCTTTCTTTTTCTTTGTTGGCCTCATGTCTGAGTCTCATAAAACCAAGAGACAGTAAGTGACCTTGGGGCAATTTTCAGGCCCTCCATCTGTTGCACATAACTTCACAGGCAAAAGGGCCTGCGCCCCCGGTACATCCAGCATGGAGGGAAAGACTCCCTGGAGGGCAACTGCAAAAGCTATGTCACATCTTGTGGTCAGACCTAGGGCCGCGCTGTAAGCCTCTAGCAAGCCATGCTTTCAGAGCTGGACACCTAGCAAGCTCTTCCAGCCTTGGGATGTCCATTTTCAAGGATTTTCCCCCCAACTTTCCTCCATCTTCTTCCACACCATTTGGTTTAGCCACCAGTTGCTCCTGAGCATTTCCCAGGCTCCTCTCCCGTGCCTCTGCCAAGCACACTGCCGTGCTGTGCAGCCTCTGTCCTCAGCCAGCCTGGCCCATCATCCCTCAAAACCGCTTCCAACAATCCCGCCGAGGCACGGGCATTTTCTTCCTGGGCCTGATGGTAGCCCACGTCTATCTCTGGGATCCTCCAGCCACACAGCAATCTTCAAGGAAGCCAAGCACCTGGGTCAAGCTCAAGCTGTGCTTTTTCCACATCACCCAAGCGATGGCCGACATTTAAGCTCCTGGCAGAACAAAAAGGGCAGAGACGTTAAATGTTAACTGTTGCATGCTTACTAAATGATGTTATATTACATTAATCTCTCCATTATCACAGGGATGTCTTTCAGAATCAGTGTGAAAATTGCTGCTGCTGCCATTTCCTCCTCTACCATATAGTAAATAGGTATTTGCGCTTTTGATGGGAGTAAGGCGCAGAGGACCCCTTGCTGGCGTGATGGATGACAGCCACCGCAGGCAGAGACCCTTCACCTGGGGCTAAGGGTGCCCAGTGGGGGCTGTTGCATTTACGCAGGGCCCCGCTGAACCAACACGCAGACATTGGCCCAAGCACAACTGTTACAGGCATCGCTCCACACCGAGTGTCATGATTTATATTTAATGCAGGGGCCTAAATTACACAGCAGATGAGAACTCCCTTTGACAAGGCTTACGAGGTGCCACCTGTTTCCCAGGTCAGAGTCAGGACTTTTGAAAGCACATATGTTTTACAAGATCCAGATCAACTGAGCAAAGTAACATTAATACGACCCCCTACCCTGCTTGGGCGCTGGGCACGAGGCAGCTGCCCTGGTGCCCAGCTTGAAATTAGCCACAGCTCCCAGGGCTGTTGCAGCCTTCCCCAACGGCTGGGAGAGTTCGTAGGGAGGATGTGCAGCAAGAACAAGGGAGACAAATGTGTGATTGAGGGGACAGGGAGCTTCTGAGGTGAGAAGGAGCTGAAGGTTAATTCATTTCCCAGATGAAGACAATTCAAATAAGTTCAAAGATACAAGTTTCCTCCAAAGCAGGAGCCCCCCTGGGGCAGAGACCTGCTCATTCGGAGAGCATCCCGTCTGCAACAGAGGCTGCGTGGGCACCCCCATAAGCCATGGGGGGGAGGAGGTGGGGAGACCTTCCTGCCCGAATCAGACCTTCATTCGGACCCACAACATCAAATCCACCAGCACAGGCTGGGGTGCGGATAAAATAAACCCAGCTCATTGCAACCCTGCGCAAGAGCTTGCATAAAGCAACCAACCTGAGCACCCCCAAAAGCTGCATCCTTCCTCTGGAGCTGCCTCTGGAGCTATTTTTCAAAACACCATAGTAGTTCCTAAAGCACCACCATTTTAATATCTACATACAAAACCTCCTGATGTGTTGGGTTTAGCGAACCACAAGCTACCTTAAAAATGCAACATAAAATTAAAGAATTCACTGTTCATAGCTCCAAGTAGGGAACCAAGTAATTAATATATAGCTTAATCTACAGCTTCTGCTATCCTTACACAGCTCTAGCGCTTTGGCCTGCAGCCCCTTTGCTTTAATTGCTCTCGCTAAAGATAGCATTCTTCTAATGCAAAATAATCTGGTGAATCCTACGCCCGTATCAGGGCTAAATGCAGGGTGCATAAGAGGAAAAGAAGAGAGCTCCATATAAGAAGGTGTTTGCTTGTATTCAAGGAAAAACAGAAAGGTTTCCCGAAAGTCAAAATAATATATCACAGATGAAATTAAACCCCTTTAAAAGCTAATTTTTCTAGTTATCTAATACTATTTTTGTTATGGTGAATGTTTCATGGATGATCTTTTGTTAACATCTAATATCGAGCCACGGCCTGTCTGCATGCCAATGATACCTTCTTTAAAGAAATATAAATACCATGCAACACTTCTGATCTTTCTTGTATAAAGATTTTGTTTTATGAAACACTATTTAGATGCTTCATGGCCAGCAAACATAAATAAACGTTATAAAAAGTAGTCTTGGCTGCAAGAGAGGTCTGAAAGACTAAATTCCTCGAGGGACAGACAAATAAACCAGGGAAAGTTTTATTTCATTATCAACATAGTAGCGGCATACACACATCAGCTGGTATTAATCTTGGTTATAGCTTGAGGCCAGTGACTGACGGCACGCTGCAAATTCAAATTCTGAAGAAAAAAAAAAAAAGGTGATCCTCTTGATTGATACATTAAATCTCATTTTAAGTTAGATCGAATTGCAGACATCTGACTTTTCCATCACAGCACGCTTTTGGTTCAGTTTCTGCAGTTTTCGGTTTCCCACCCTTCACTCCTCTTCTGCGTTACCTCCCCTGTGCCTGGAAGGACTGCCTGTAATTGCAGGTTCAGGCACTTTTTAAGCTGGAGGTTGTACCCCATCGGTCATGTTTCATAGCCAAAATGAATTTGCCTAATCCGTTTCTGAATCCATTCATCATTTCAGCCTCCATAACATCTTACAGCAAGGAGCTTCATAATTTAATTACACATTGTGTAAAAAGGTACTGAAATTAGTAAAAGTTATTAAAGTCTTTTAGCCAAGAAGAGTATTACTAGCTAGAGTCTCTTGTTTTGTGGAAGAGCCTTGCTGGGTGGGCAAGGCTGCTGGAGGTCCACCCAGATATGCAAGCTTTGCAGCTATGTCTTCCTTCTGGCCAGCACAAGGCAGGAGAGGACGTAAGGTAAATACTGGCAAGAAAGCTTGGCTTTCTGTGGAGATGTGCAAGCCAGAACAGGGCTGATCGACCATGGCGTAATGGCCTGACCTGGCAGATGAGCAACAACAGCCATGGTCTGGACCCTGGCTGGCTTCAACCCTCCGCAAGTCTCCTGGCCAGTCTCAACATGTCCCTCTCTCATTACACTTCTCTTCAGGGTAGAAACCATCCTCCTCCTTAGGCAGGGCTTATTCCTGGGGGGGTGAGAACCCACAGGTCTGGCTGAACTCAGCAGGAACCCTGGGTGGTCCGAGAGACTCAGGCCAGCACCGCACTGGGAATTTTGTGGTGGTACGTGCAACCATTCACTTACAGATTTCTCCTCTACCCCACGCCATCCTCAATCTCATCCCCCTCTTTTTCAGCTCAGGGTCTCATCTGTATGTCCCTGCTCCAGCACAATTATGACTCGAGGTCTGCAAAATTTGACCCAAACCTCCTCGTGTGTGGGGTTCGCCCTCCTTTGCCTGCAGGACTTTTGCTCATACCCCTTTAGTTCCCTCAACCTTTCTGAAATTCTGAATTTCAAGCCGAAACGGCCCGTTTTCCCAGGATGTGGATACAGTAGCCCACAAGACCCACACAAAGGACAACGGAGCTAAAGGTGAAGTGGCCAGCTGCAACTCAGACTGATTGTCTCTTTGTCAAAAGGTAAGCCCGAACTGCTATCCCCATGCGCCATGCCTCTCTGCCTTCCAGTCACCGTGAAGACACGTATTTTTGGATTGTTACTAGACCTGAAACCGTGAAGCTGTGACACTGAGGTGACAAGGCTCTGAACAATACCCCAGTCTCCTGCAAGTTTCTTCTGGCACTTCCCGAGCAATCACCACCACCTTTGAGTGGCATTCAGCTGCTACAGTTTAATACCTCCATCGGGCAAATTAATGGCTGTTACTTCCCTGGGAAGCGAGAGATGGTACTTTAAAATAAACCCCACCTCCAAATAACTTCCTTGGCAAGAAGGAAAATTCGCCACCTCGTTACTTGCTTCAAACATTTCCCCCCGGGGAGTGCCGTGCGTTTCTCTGAGCGCAGCGAGATCCCTGGTACAGCCCGGCTGCTGTTCCCGCTCCCTGTCCAGCTGCATATGTGCGACGGACTTGGTCAGACAGAGGTCAGAGAATTAAAAAAAAAAAAACAAACGTAAATAGGAGTCATGGACTGGGAGCACACATTCACTGCATTGCTGAACTGTCTTACTAACCCGGGAGAAGCCTCCCACACTCCCATGCCGTTAGTGCACAGCTGCCGCTGGAAAGTTGCCCGCGGAGCCTCCCTCCCCTCCCACCTCTTTCAAAGGACCTTGTCTGGAGCTACCAGGCTTCTGCTGGCAATATTTGTCAGGGCACAGAGGACTACTGTCACTTAAAAACAAGTGAGGGATTACAAGACGCTTTGATTTCATTGGGAGCGCAGAAAGTGAACGGTTGCCCTTTCAAAAGCTAGGAGGAAACGCTGGTGCAGAGTCAGCTCTGCATCTTCATTATATATTTGGCAGAATATTAGCAATTGGTTTATGCTGAATTCCAAAACAGGCCTAGCTATAGCCATGCCAAGGGCTTTTGTAGAAGGACGACTTCTGCACAAAGCACCTCACATACTTCTAGGGCTACAGACACTAATTTTGCACTGTGCAAGCAAGTATCAGTCGAAATAGACATTTTCAGGGTGAGGCTTCTGACGACGCCTGCACAAAACCACTCACAAAAGCCCCTCGGTGCCTTTCCCTACAGCACCCAAGAAGTTGCAGCGTTGAGATGTGCACCGGCACTTTGGAGTGCAAAGCTGGAGGAGCAGAAGCAGGACTCGGTCAGAGGGGCCTTTGAAAGCCTGCCCACGGACACTGCCCCCCGGGTGCGGCGTCCTGGCTCTTGGGGATGGAGAAAATCTCATCCGTTCCAGGCCACGTATAACATTTATTTATTCAGGAGCAGAACTTCCCCCTCTAAGAGAGTAGGAAATGTTGACATAAACGGGCAAAACTGCTGCTCTGCAATTAAAACACGCTTCTTCAGCCAGAATCTCTCATAAATGCAGTGTCCAACAAAACTACTAAAGTTTGGATTTTCAAAGGCCCCCTCGGGGATGTAGTACTCTACTCCCTTTGAACATCTGTTCCGTCCTTTCAAAAATCCCAGCCTAAAAATCCCTGCTGGGGGGCAGCGCGTTGCTGTGCTCTTCTCAGGTCTTACCTTTAATACAACATTAACCTCACATTTTGCATTCTCCCGCGCGTGGCTTTCTGGGTTTGGTTCTGAGTCCTGCCTCCCCTTTTATTCACACGCTGTGGATTATCTGATCTGATGAGCCATCAGAAATAATCCTGCAATGGCACTGCTCGATGTAAGGGTTAGTTTGCAAGTTACTTCGTGTCACCATTCATTTGGATAAATCATGCCACTTCCCCTGCATTTTATCTTGCGCTTAAAGAACGAAGAAGAAAGCAGCCCCTGAACTGCTATTTTAATCTCAAAATAAGATAACTTAACATATTCGTGAGATCTGAGCCACCAATGCCTTCCTCTAAACAAAAGCTCTTACAGTAAAAATGTGCTGGTGAGATTTGCCCACTCAAATCTCATAAAGCCCATGTTGTCACAAGGGCTAAGAAAACCTAGCTCTTTAAACAGAGTAATTCTGGGCTAAGAACATTAATGGCATCCTAGAACTGGAAAGCGGGATGTGTAAATGAAAAAGCAAAAAGCACGTATACACTCTTAATATCCTAATACCTCTTACATGTGATCTCTTTCAAAGTAGCTTTAAATGAGAAGTGCAGTTGCTCTTTGATATAGCTGCTAGAAACATAGCCAGGACGTCCTTTGCTATAATTTTAAAAAATGAGTCTGCATTTCATAAAGACTCATAATAACTGAGTTTTTGAAAACAGCACACGTTATTCCCTTTTTGTTTTTTCCTCCATTCAAAGCACAAATCTGCAGCAAATACGGAGATATTCCCTTCACCCGGCAGCATCCTCTTGACCTCGCCCAACCACGGACCATCAGAAAGAAGCTCTTTCAGCATCCAAGAGACAGACAATGATGCGCATGGTGAGAAATCCTGCCCACACCACCCCTGCCGAGGATGGGGGGAGCCCCCCTGAGGCTGCTGGGGACCGGGATCACTGCTTTAACATCCGGGACCCCACAGCCCCAGCAGCATCTGGAGACCACAGCAGGCAACCCACACCAGCGAGCAGTGGAATGTGGGTCATGGTGCTGCAGGCCACAGCATCTGCAACCCAAAACTGGACCCAAATCCAAAGCCACACCACCCACCTGGACCCTGTGTTAGGAAAAGCACTGAAAAAGGACTGCAATGCCAAAGGGTCCATCTGCCTACAACACGAGAGTAAGGGCGCTTTGGGTTTTCCCCAAAACCCACCTGGACCTGGTATTTACAGCTTTTCCTATGGCATTCGTCAGAGGAGCAGCGAGCCTCTTACACACAACATCGCTTTTATTCTCACCGGGTGAACAAGAGGCTTAGAAGTATTATCCTTGTTTTAGAGGTGAGGAGCAGGTCCGTATTTCTAAACACATTCATGCCTCCTGAGGCAGCCCTGGGGCTCGCTCCCCAGCGGTGCCGCACAGCAGCCGAGCATGCGGGAGACCGCAGCGATAACGCTGCAGAGCCCAGGGCTAAGCGTCGCATCCCTGCTCAGGCCCTGCTCACCCCACATCCTGACGGAGGAGGATTTATTTGCTTCAGAAGGAATTTGGGAATTCAGCCTATATATTCAACTTGCACATAAATCACGCGCGTTATCTAAATAGGGTGGCAAACGCAGACCCGGGAAACAGGCGTAATTTGGTCGCATCGTCTCAAAAAGGCACCGTGGAAGCTTGATCGGAGAGATTTTGAAATCCAACATCCTTTTTTGTGCTTTGGAGTCCTGGAGGAGCAGCGGGAGCCCAGAGGTGGGTGGCCATCCCCGCCGGCCCGGGACAGGCAGCGTGCGGAGGGCGGTGGTGGGGCCCCCGGGGCACCCCAGCTCTGCCACCCATGCATCTCACAGCTCATTAAAAAGCCGTGCTACACCTCAGCGGCGGGATGCACGCCTGGCCCGCCGGGGACCCGCAGGGCACAGCGTGGGTTGCACCCACCCCTCGGGTGGGGGGGGGGGGGGGGGGGGCGCATCCTCGACATATACCCCCGGGGGAGAAAAACCCGCGGAGGTTTTGCTTAGAAAGACTCTCTCCAAACTGCCTCTCGAGCAGGGGGTTGGGGGGGACTTTTTGCCACTATTTGCTCGTTTGTCGGTCAGTATAAAGGAGTTTTTCCCCCGGGGGCCGCTCAGCCCCGGCCCGGCCGGGCGCAGGGACGCGCCGTCGGGCGGCTCTTCCAGGCGGAGCCCGCTTGGCTCCACAGCCCGGTGGTTCTACACAAAAAGGGTTGGGTGGTGGTTTTTTTTGTTTTGTTTCGGATGGGTTTGGGTGGTTTTGGTTTTGTTTTGTTTTGGTTTTGTTTTTTTTTTCCTTTTTCTTCTTCTTCTCAGAAAAGAAATGCAACCCCCTTTCCAAAAAATACATATCTATATTTTTATTTTTATTCTTCCCCTCCAGGGGAAAACTCGCTCCTTCCCGCCTCTCCCTCCCCACCATGTGCTCAGCTCTCCCCCCCCCCCCCCCCCCGCCTCTCCCCCGTGCCTCCGGGCTGGCATGCGTCCAGGCCGGGGGATTTTTTTTTTGTTCCCTCTTTTTGTATTATTAGTAATTTTTTTTTTTTAATTTTATTTTATTTCCACTGCACATTTCGGCTCCAGCTCCCCAAACTCTTTGATCTCCCCCGCTGTCTCCTTACCCGGAAGAAAACCCTCGCCCGCTCAGCTGGGAGCTCGGCGCACACGTGGGCGCCCTGGCGCGCCTCCATGCTCCTGCCAAATTTAGTCACACAAAGGGCCCGGGGGGGGCCGGGGGGGGGGGGATGAAAGGGGCCGCCGGCGGGACATCAAAGGCGCCGCCGCCCCGCCCCGCTCCCGCCCTCCCCTATATCGGGGGCGCCGGCGGCGGACGGCGCTTCGCACGCGAGGGTGTCCCCCCCCCCCCCCATCCCGCTTATTGCGCCCGGGGGGGATGTGGGGGGGGTCGTCCTTGGGACCCCGGTTCCCCCCTCTCCCCGATGACACCCCCCCTCCCCCGGCCAAGCTCTGCGGGGGTCGCCCCGCTGCCCCGACCGCTGGTGCTCGGCCCGCCCCGGGGCCGGCGGCGGGTTTCCCGTCCCGGTTCGGCCTCCCCCCCTCCCCGCCCCCGGGGACGGGCGAGCCGGGCTGGCCGTCGGGGAGTGCTGGAAGTGCGGACCCCCTCGACGCTAAAATGCAAAAAAAAAAAAAAAAAAAAACCCAAAAAACCAAAAAAACCCAAACAACCAAAATCCCCCCAAAACCAACCAAAGAGAAACAAAACCCCAGAACTCTAAAACGCCAAAACTCGCTGAAACGACCAAAAAAAAAAAAAAAAAAAGCTAAAAGGCAAAACCGTCCAAAATGAAAAAAAAAAAAACCAAACAAAAAAGCACGCGAAACTGCAAAACCACGCTAAAATTAAAAGAAAAAATAAAAAAATAAATAAAAAAAACCCAAACAAACCCACCCAAAACGCAAAGATACACCCTGCTGAAGCACCAAACGGCGCGGCCGCCGGTGCGGAGCGGGGTGCCGGCAGGCAGCGGGCACGGCGGCGGGCGCGCTCCCGGCGCCGCGGTCCCGCCGGGCGCGGGCGGGGGGCACCGCGGGGCGCTCCCCCCAAGCCGGGGCCGTGCCCCCCCCCCCCCTTCCCCCACTGGCCGTGCCCCCCTCCCCAGCCCCACGAGCTGCGAGTAAAGCGACAGCTTTGTGTTGTCTCCAGTCAAATCTGGCGTTGGAGTTGAGGTTTCCTGAGTTTATCCTCTTGTCATAAATCATTACGGTTTCCACCTCCCTTCCCCCCCCCCCCCCCCCCCCCCGCCCCGCTCCGCCGCCCCCACCCCGGCCCTCTATCTGCCTTCAAAATCCTTCCACCAAAAACTGATCCGGGAAAAACTCCAGCCCACATGAAGGGGGAAGACCCCGGGACGGCGGAGGGGCGGGGGGGAGGCTGCTTTTCCAGAGGGACCCGGTAATGAAACAGACGGGGGGGGGGGGCGCCGGCCCCTCCGGCGGGGACCCCTGCCTGATCCCGGGCCGGGCCGGGCCGCCCCGTCGGGGGGAGGGGGGGGCGAGCGGGCTGCAGCGCTCGGGCGCTCGCCGGAGGGTTTTGTGGGTTGGGTTTTTTTTCGAAAGGGACCGGCCCGGGGCACCTTCCCCCGGCGCCGGTACCCGCCGAGCGCCGGGAGAGTGAAGAGGGGCGGGAGGGATGCGGCGGCATCTCCGCGCACGAACCATCCCCGAGTTGCCGTTTTCCAATCAACCGCTTCCCGGTCGCCTCTCCAGCCGCCTTCGGGAGACGGGGCGGGGGGCTTCCCTCCGTCCGGGGAGCGTTGCACAATTAAGCCCCTTCCCAGGGTTTACATTTCTAATTTCTTTCTTTCTCGATTATTTATTTTACGCACTTGTTCGACTTGACAAGTCCATCCCGCCTTTCCCACTACCCGCTCCGTTGCTCGGGGTTTGGCGGGGCCGGTTCCTCAGCTGGATTTTAATTACTGCTTCGCGGGCAGCCGATGCAGAGCCACGGGCGGCGGCGCGGGCAGCCGGGCTCAGCCCACCCGTGTCCCGACCGGCCGTGCCCCCCGCCGCACCGAGCCCAGCATCTGCTGAAAACGGATTGAGCATCCCCATGTTCCCGTTTCCCCGTCTCCCGGCGCCGGAAGGTTTAGGAACCTGGCGGGGCATGTGCACGGCACGGACCGCGCTTCTCCGATGCCAAAATCGTGGGAAGTTGTTTCCTGCAAAACGCGCGCCCGTCGCGTTGGCAAAATAAAAGAAGTTGCGGGTCCTGACGTTTCCCAAACGCAGCGCCTGCTTTTGTTTGGGTATTTTTTTTCTTTAATTTCATTTTTTTTTTTTTTTACTGTACGCGTACCCTGCGCCGCGGCGATGCTGTGTCAGCCGGGAGCTAACGGGGCAGCGCGACTGCTGAAGGGACGGGACAGGGCGGGGGGGGGGGGGGAATCTCCGTTACCGCTCTGGCTCCGCTCACCGGGGCGACACCGGGGCGAGCTCACCCCGGCGGGTTTTCTCCCCGTCGCTCGGGGGCTGCTACACGCTCCTGCCGGGCTCTCGCTGCCATGCGTTAATTCTGCCCTTCGTCCGAAGCGGGGGCGCGCAGCCCCCGGGCAAAACCCTCGCACACACCCCCTACCCGAGCGGCGCCATGTGACTGCTTCCCCCCCCCCCCCTCCAAAAAAAAAAAAAAGAGAAAGGAAATCTCAACAAAGCAGCCCAAAAAACGGGTCTGTCTGTCTGTCTGCCTGCGGATGCGGCCAGCGCCTGTGCCCGCCTGGGCGGGCTGTTGGCTGGCGGGGGGGGGGGGGGGGGGGGGAGCGGCAGTGCCCCGGCGCAGCCCCCCCGGTGCGGCACACGCACACACACACACGTATCTGAAGACACACGCACGCACAGACAGACAGACAGACAGACACACAGGCTGCTCGCCGCAGCCTGAGCAAAGTTTGCTCGGGGGCAGCCCCGCACCCGCTCCCTCCACCCCCTCCGCCCCGGAGCCGTCGGCCTCGGCCCCGGCCCCCCCCCGCCCGCCCCGGGCGCGGTGTCAGTCACGGCGGCGGCTCCTTTCATCTCCGCCGCCCCCGCCCCGCCCCGACGGCGGAGGGAGGAGGGCGGGAGGGGCGGGCGGGGGCGATGCTTGGAGTTGCGCCGCCGCCCCCCCGCGCCCCCCCCCCCGTGGGGCGCCGTGCCCGCCGGAGCGGCAGGCGGCCCCCGCGCCGGGCGCGGAGCGCGGAGGCGGCCGGAGGCGCGGAGGCGCCGCGGCGGCAACTTTTTTTTCCCTGCCCGCGGGCGCGGAGGGAAGCGGAGGGGGGGGCGCATCCCCGCCCGCTCCATCCCTCCATCCCTCCATCCATCCCTCCCTTCCTCCCTCTCTCCCGGGGCTTTCTTCCTCACCCCCCCACCCCCCGCGGTGCCGCCGTGCCCGGAGCCGCGGGCGAAGCGGCGGACAAAGGCCCGGTGGGTGCGCGCCGCGGGCAGCGCCGTCCCCGTCCCCCGGGGAGCCCCCTCCCTCTGACCGCCCCCCCCCCCCCCCCCCCCCAGCCATTTTAACTCGGGCCCGCCCGGGTGGCGGCAACTTCACTCGGAGGCGAAACTCGGGCGGGCTCCGCTCCCCTCCGCGTCCCCTCACCCCCCAGGGTGAGCCCGGGCCCCGGGGGGCGGATGGGGGTGGGGGGCTCCTGGGGGGCGGGCCCCAGCGCCGTCCCTGGGGGCGGGCGGGGACACAAGCGGGTGTATTTCGACTTATCCCGGCCGTGCGGCGCGGCGGGGCGAGGCTCCCCGCGGGGCCGGTGCCGTGCGGGAGCGGGGGTACCTCGGCCCCGAGGGGGCGGGCGGGTGGGGGTCTCCAGCTGCCGAGAGCAACCCCGAGGACTTCACGGGATTTTTCCTTCTTCTCTCCTCCTTCTCCTCCTCCCTCCTCCTCCTCCTCCTCCCTCCTCCTCCTCCTCCTCCTCCTCCCCCGGCTGCTCCTCCCGCTCCCGCTCCCCTTCCCGCGGCGGGCCGGCGGCCGCAGCAGACGCCGCGCTGCCGTGAGGATGCCGCAGCTGCCGGGGGCCGGGGGCGGTGGGGGGGACCCGGAGCTCTGCGCCACCGACGAGATGATCCCCTTCAAGGACGAGGGGGACCCCCAGAAGGAGAAGATCTTCGCCGAGATCAGCCACCCCGAGGAGGAGGGCGACCTGGCCGACATCAAGTCCTCCCTCGTCAACGAGTCCGAGATCGCCCCCGGCGCCAACGGGCACGAGGTGCGCGGCCGCGGGGGCTCCGCGGGGCAGCGCGGAGCGGAGGGGGCGCGGGGGCGCGGGATGCCGGCGGGCTCCGGGCGCCGCCGCCGCCGGGAGGCAGGGAACTTCGGCGGGGCACCGGGGAAATCCCTGTTTTCCGAATTTCCCCCTTAAAAAAAAAAAAAAAAAAAAGCTATCCCACCCCAAGTGCCGTTCCCAGAGGGGCGGCGGGCACAGCCGGGCGGGCTCCGCGCCCCTCCGCGCCCGGGGATGGGCTGGGGGGGTGGGGGGGGCGCAGCCCCCTCCGCGCTTCGGGCCGGGACGAGAAAGTTCCTGCGAGTCCCCCGACGGTGCGGTGGTATGAGACCTCAAGCAGCCATGAAATTTCCTCGGTAAAATCAGCGGGGTCGGAGCATTGGCCGTAAACTCTTAAAGGGATTTGCATAAAACTGTTTGGGAAGAAATTCCCGGCGCTAAAACAACTTCGGGGCGACCGGGGAACCTGCTTTTTTCTTTTCTTTTCTTTTATGCTTTTTGGTTGTTTTTTTCTTTTTTTTTCTTTTTTTTTTTTTTTCCTAAAGATCTGGTAATGAGGGCAACCCGATTTTCATTATTATTTTTGGTATCTTTTTTACTGAGTGTGTTTTCATCGCCGAAGCTCCAAATATTTTCCAGAAAGAAGCCCCTTTCGTTAAATGTAGGGCGCTTCTGCTGGAAAAGCATCGCAAAGCCCCATAGTTATTAACGTTGTCATAAAACGATCGTTTAAACGTTTCTGGTACAGTTGCCTTCCAAACGACTTAAAAGGGAAAAGAAAGATGCTTATCTCTTGCCGTAACTTTTTTCTTTCTACAAGAAGCTGTAGCACTGTGGTCGATAACTGAGCATCCATACAATGACTTTTCTTCTTTTTCTTCTTTTCTGATGGTGGATTCCCTGCTGTCAGGTTTCCAGGCAGACTCAAGCGCAGGATTCCTACCATGATAAAGGCAGAGAGCACCCCGAGGAAGGTGAGAAGCGCACGGTCCCATCTTGTAATATTGTCCCTCTTAGTCCCCCTGTGAGCCTCCGCATTATCCTCAAACTGCAGCTTGATTTCTTTTGGGAAACATAAATGTAGTACCTTTTGGGGAGGGGGGGATGCCAGGGCACACTCGAAGAGCATTTAAAAAGGGGATGAATGTGCAGCACATTTATCTTGAGTGACCAAATGGTATTTCGGTTGTTTAGAAACTGATAAGTAGGCCAAATGGATCTTCACTGAAGAAAAAACTATTTTTAGGATATCAGCTTAAACACATCTATCTCTTCACTCATACAGTGCAGCTGAGTTGTGCGTGTTCAGAAACTCTGTGCTTTTTTCCCCATAGCCAAAGTCTGTCGGTTAAGTCCCCTCTTCCAAATCTAAGCATGAACAGACCTCTTGATTTTTAATGTACCAGCTGGTCAGTTTTGATTGAGGAGGATAGAGGAAATAACAGAGTTTGCTGAATATCGCTTAGGAAGCTGGACACGCGTACAAAGAATGTGTGCTGTGAAGGATGGGAGATTATTTTTAAAATGAAATGCTTATCATCACGAACTAAACCAGATCATAAATTCTGTATAAAGACCGACACAGTTCAATCCTGGTGCTTTCTGAGACTCTGTGGCGATCTTTCTCGAAATTGGTGATTAAACAGCCTAAAAGCAATAATGTCCGCGCTCACGGCATTTTGGCGGGGGGGGGGGGGGGGGGGGGGGGGGGGGGGGGGGGGGGGGGGGGGGGGGGGGGGAGGGAAGGTCAGCTCTATTTTCCTTTTCAGCCTTGCATCCTCTTAAAACCTCACCTTCAAGTAGTATCATTGTCAACAGTCATATAGGTGGGAGACCTGTTCACCCCTCTTTGCGGGACCTGCATCCAAATTCTTCATTTTCCTACCAAATAGCCTCTCTCACTTGGCTTCCCTCTTGACTGTAGTGCCGTGTGTGTTCAACAGCCCCCCTCTCCCCAAATTGTTAGGGTGTCCTCCTAAGCCAGCCCCTGCCCCCTAATTGTTCCTGGTGAGCGTGGCCAGAATGAATTGTTCACTGCACACAGTGGCTCAGCGAGAGAAGGAAATGATTATATCTAGTTATCACTGCCCCGTTCCTCCCTTTCCTAACAATGATGTTGGAAACCCGTAGTGGCAATACTTCTGAATCCACAAATCCTAGAGGGATATATAAAATGGGGGGAAACTGCTACTTGAGAACTGGGATGTCATTGCCGATGTTTCTGCCTTGATTTGAACAGGGACTAGCAAAATAAATTGGGTACTCTGAGGCTATTCCATATTTTAAGCATAAACTCACTGAGAGTGCTCGCTCCTTTAAGAATTAACTCCTCTTAAAAAAATGTTATTACAAATTGCTGCGGACCACTTTCTGTCAGAGGTAATTTCCATGAGTAAGGAAACGTTTGCATGCAGAACATTTTTATGAATGCCCAATACCTGTTTAAGTGCTCTAACTTACAAGAAATGCGTATGTGGGGAATAATGTAATCATTGTTTCCTCTTCCATAGGAAAGCATCCAGACAGTGGCTTATACAGCAAGGGACCATCATACTCTGGTTATTCTGGGTATATCATGATGCCAAATATGAATAACGACCCGTACATGCCTAATGGATCTCTGTCGCCACCCATCCCCAGAACAGTGAGTTATCTCTTCCAAAGACCGGTTTTGGCGAGCTGGGTTTCCTCCTGTTCGGTCTGCAGTGCGTGTTCACGCCGGGGTTTTTTGGGTAGCTTCAGTTACGGTGAAGGTTGCGCTTCTGCTATTCAGAGCCTCCATCCGCGGGAGTTTGAGAGCTCTTGGAGGTGTTGGTCACCATCGCGGTGGAAAAGCTGAGATTAATGTCTGCGGTGTCTGACATCCTTTGAACAGGGATGGGGGCTTTGGGAGCGGGGGAGCCCTGGTTTACGACTGTAGGATAATGTATGGCGGAATGATGTAAATGCTGTCTTTGTAGTGACTGGGACAGATGTGAATTTTCTGGGTTTAACTCTTCATTTGTTGAGGAAAATCGAGGGCTGAAAGCAGAACTGCTAAAGTTGCTTATCAGTAAGATGAAAAGATTGGATTTTTTTTTTTTGTTTTTTGCCATCAGATATGGCATTGCTCATTGCTGATTGATATTTATTTCTGCCATCAATTGCTCTGTGTGAATTGAATGCTGTATGGATCTGGGTGCATTGCTTTGAAACATACTCTGTATCTTCAGCCACAAATTGTGAAACGGTTGTTTAGGAATTAGTATCAACTGTGATGCAGTAGTTACAGCTTTCCTTTACGTTGTGGTGGGCACTGATTCTTCCAGGTTGGTCCCTCAGTTTCCATTGATGTAGATGCACGTGTGATGGTTTTTAATGTTTTGGATAGTCAATTCCCATTTGTTTTTGTAAACCTCTAGGTACGCGTGTAGAGTGATGGGGAGGCAATGTTAAAATGAGCTGTGGAAATTATATTAGTAAAACCAGAGTGGAGGGGGAAACAAATTTGCTTGTAGGCTTCCGGGTGAAAAAATGCCGCTGTAGTTGTGTGTGCTGTGATACGAGAAGTTGGATGCTGTTTTTTCCCCTGTGATAAAGCAGTTTTCCGTCTTGCTGGCTCTTGGATTTTTACTTGGCAGTCTCTGTCAAACAACTGGCGTTATTTTGCTCTCCAGCGTTCTTGATTTTTCTTCAGGGTTGTGGCTTTTGACTTCAAAACCAAAAAAGAGGGTCCTAATCTGTATTGGTAATTTGACAGGAGCAAAGCCTGTTAAATTAGTGGATGTTCGGATTTGGAATGACATGGCAGTTTGGCACTGGGAAACACACTGATCTGCCCCTTTTATGTGTCACCGTTTGTGTTTGAAAGATGCAAGAACTTGTGCAATATATTGCTTTCCATAGCTCTCTTTTTAAAAAAGAACCTTGTTTGTGTATAAATTACAGTTCAGAGGCCTACAGCCGTTTAGGGTGAAGCATGATGACCACGGTCTGTTGATATTTGTTGTTGTAAGCGCTGCTCTACAGAAAACTTCAGTTCGGATGTATCGTGGGGAAAAGGATGCAGCTTCTCCAGAGGGCATCGAGACTCAAACCTGCCGCTTTGAGGACCGGGAAACTTCAGACCTTTTTTTACACCACCACCCCCCCCCCTTTCCCACGTCACCTTCCTAAGAAAGTCCCTAGTGCTGGTGCAAGGCTTTGAACAACAAAATCCAGTTTAATTATTCACTGAGCATTTTCTCCGCGTATGCATGCCGTGGGGCTGCCGCTCTTTACTGATCTGGCATCGATGCCTCCAGAGTAGCGGCTTTTTGCGGAGCCTGTCTGCTCAGGTACTTGAGGAACCATCTTACCTGGGTATGTTGGAAGGGAGGAGGGGGGGGAAAACGCATCTGCTTTCTAATCGTAAAGCTGCCTGCCGAACATCTGAGGGGCTAATTTAGTTCAGTGCTGCTCTTGCGTGTTAGAGCAGCACCACTATTTCGGTAAAATAGTGCTGTTGCAGGGCTGCAATGTTGACATAAGCCTGGAGTTCTTTCAGTTTAACCACAAGGCTACACGCTTGAGTTATTAAATAATTTTTTTTGTTTAATTGAACTGTAATCTTTGTTAGTCTCCTAGCTGACAGCTGGGTTTTAATGCGCGCGAGATCAAAACGCCGCATCCAGGAGATGACACGCTCGCTCGCTTCATGGCTAACCACAGCTCCAGCGCCGCGCGCCGCTGCCTCTTCACTTTTGCGGGGTCCCAACCGCGGCCCTGCCGGTTTGCTTTTGCTCCCCTTTTTTTGGGGGAGGGACGCACATGGGCTGGGGGACGAGGAGCAGCCGAGGTCAGCAAGGTGGAGGTCTCCCCTGGGGTGTCAGTCCCTGGCCATTTGTGCGAGGAGCAGCACTGCGGTGCGTACCTGCGCCCTGCCATTTGCATGACAAAGCCGCTTCGTGTTGCTGCATCTGTTGCCTGGAGGTGTTAGGCAGGATTAAAAAGCTGCCCTGGGGCGCTGAATCTTTTTTTTTTTTTTTTTTTTTTTCCCCCCCAAACCCTTGGAAGGAGCCGGCTGCCTGCAAAACGCCCGAGGGGATGCACGCCCCGGGGAAAGGCGGCCAGAGCCACAGGACCGGACCATCTCTAACGGAGGCGGCCTCCGCTCTGCTCCCTATGCCAGCGCGGAGAGAGCAAAGATTTCTTGGAACGGGAAAAAAGTAACTTTCACCAACGTATGCCTGGAAAAAAAAATGCCTTTTTTTTAAAAAGCAAACGCTTTGCATTCTTGCTCTGTAAAATTAAAAATACAAATCTTTGGTCAGACACAACATGTCTAGTAAGCCTTAAAAGAAGAAAACTGTAGTGTAGTTTCAGTGCAGCTTGTGGAGGGGATAGGGTATATGAGGAGGATTTCAAATTTTCATAAGTCTGCTAGTGTTAGAGTGGTCTCGTTTTCCTTTCTCCTCCTCTTTTTTTAAAAAATATATTTTTTTTTTAGGTTTTTCTTTATTTTACTGGCAACTGATTTGCCTTTTACAAGGCGGATTTGTGAGAGCAGGAGAGTGTTAATTGCAAGTTCAGGTACAAGCCTCGCACCGCAGAACGAATTCTTATCAGATAGCTGGGTAAGTGAAAGAGCAAAGCAGTTGGTTTGGGTGGCTGCAGGAGAAGTGGCACGTGATGGTACTGAAACCGTAGTAACACCTGGTGACTGTGCATCCTGTGTGCTCGAGAGATGTTTTGGTGGTTTCTCAGCATCTCGGGGTACTGAAGGTGGGAGATGGAGACAGCTGTTTGTTTTCTAACATGTGTGGGTTCTTTCTTACTTTTTCGTTAACAATACGGGTTTTGGGGTAGCAAACCTTTCTCATCTGTGTGATGGGAACATGGGGACCAAGGAGGTGACTGAAGAAGAATAATTTCCCCATGTCTTAAATTCATCCAGAAAATCATTTTGTCTTTGTTCCTCCCTCTTTCCCAATGAATTAAACTTTCTGTGGGAAGATAAAGGATTTCTGCAACCTCCCTTTTGTCTGTTCTTATCTGTTCCTGGGGCCTGGGTTTATTTCTTCGTGGCTAAACTGTCTCTTTGTAGCAGCTGGAGGTGTTAAATAGGTTGGAGGATACAATCTGTTAACACCTTACAGCGACTTGCAAAACAGCATATCCATTTGAAAATGGTGAGGAATTCTGCTAGGGGAGTTTGAACACAAGGAACAACGTTTATATTCAGGATCCCCTTACCCTGCCCAAGTTTTGGATGTTCCTTGTGTGCTTCTGCATGGCAAGGGGTATGGAAATAGCTCCTGTCTTGAACAGCTAATGTCCCAGGAGAAATTGTGCAGATAATATGGATAGGAGGAAGGATGAAGGTAGAAATAGCAAGAATGAGTGGCTACAGAGCCTCGGTAAGAGGGTTTTGTTTCCCTCATGGCATCTTGCTGTCCCTCTGAAAGCAGGCTGGTTCACTTGCTTGTGGGGAAATTTTGGGACCCCAAGAGGAATGTATAAGAGCTGCAGAAGGACACGAACCTGATTTTTCATGATACTGTCTTTTCCGGAGAGTTGCTTCTGCTGACTGTGCAATTGCAGGCGCTTGCTGGGAGCCGTGGTCAGCTGAAAGCTCCCTGCCCCAGTATGAAATGGGCTTTGTAGCACAGATGTTGGGGCTCAGTTCCTGTTCCCATATCACCCGTCAGAAAGCTTTGCGCCAATTCCCAAGTTGGCATCGGAGCAGGACGCTCCGAGGGCCATAGGCAGCTGTGGTCTTGTCGAACGTCTCCTTCTTCCCCCTGCAACCCCGTCCCCGTGCCCGAGGAAACGGGTTGCACGGGCGGCCCAGGGGCTCAACAAGCCAGAGCTGCTCACCCAGCACGGAGGCTCTGCCGCTTCACCCTGCACGGCGCATGCCTTCTGGAGGAAGTTGAATGATGCCAATTAGCTCCTTAAAAAACTTTGAAATCAGGTGCAAAGGAGCACAAGTCTTCCCAGCTCTACGGAAGCAGAACTTGCCGGGGTTTATTCGGGTTTGCATGAGGAGGAATTTTAGCACTATTTGCTGAAGGGCTCGGCAAGTCACGCCAAATGCCAGCACCGGGGGAGAAGAGGAATCTGCTCGGCGCTAATAGAGGGACCTTGCTGCTGCAAACGCCTCTGTCAGCTGCTGTGACCCAAGCGTCACAGCTGATCAGTTTAAGGTACAAGCCAGGTCTCTTGTGAAACATAAACCCAAGCCGTGAATGGTTGTGGGCCGAGTTTGGGTGGTGCTGTCTTTCTCCCCCGTAGTGAAATGAATTCTCCATTTGGAAAAGGGGGCCAGAAGAAGTTACTGCGGTGCCTCTAGGATGGCCTTTGTCTGAAGCTTGGTCTGGTTAAGATGATCACGATAGGATGGCATGATACAGGCAGAGTCTTATGTACGTATGTCCATCATTAGGATGGTCTTGGGCACATACTGGTGAAGAAAACAGCCTTTCTGCTTTTGCTGCTTTCTCCTCATCAGGGGAATGCAATTAGCAAATCTATCTAATTGTGAATGGGCAAGGGGGAAAGAAAATGTTCTCCTGACGTCTCAGTCCAGAGGCAGTATTTGTGTGTGTGTGTGACTCAACGGAGGTGTAATCAAAAACCCCACCCATTACAAATCATCAAAGTCGGAGCTTTTGTATATCAATATGTGTGTATGCTTATGTCCTAAAGCTCCTTTCTTCTTTATATCTAGGAGCTAATTCAATATAAAATGTAAAAGGTGGAGCTGCCGCTTTCATTTTGAGGGGGTTTAAAAGCCAAATGTCATTCCTGTTACTTTGGTGCTGGGACACCTCTTCTCCAACTTAATCCCAGCCTAGAAAAAATGTTAATAAGAATAGCTTGTTATGGGCTGCAAGTGCCAGGGAGGATATGGCTCGAGAAGAAAGCCTGAAGCTCCACAGGTTCAGGCATCAAAAGAGGAAAAGACTTTTTCCAGATACTTGCAGAGTTGCATGGCTGCAGGCATTGAAAAGCCTGTGTACCGCAGGCCTGGCTCCTCCCGAGTACTTAACTTCTGTTTATAGTTAGGGAAAACTCCTCCTGATACGGGAAGGAAATAACTCACACAAAAGCATGTTACTGCTGCTGTAATATTTCTGAAGTCCCATTAGAGAGATGTCCTTTTTTGCTAGTAGTAAAACACTGTCTGTGTCTCTCGGAAGAAGACACACGTGCGAGAGCATCCTTTAATATGGACACTGAGCATTTTGCAGCCTGAGGTCTGCGCATCCTGTGGCTCACTGTGATCTCCCGTTTTGCTCTCACATGGATGGACACCAATCCAGCGTCTGGCCGGTCCCAGGGAAACGCTGCCACGAGCTGAGTGCTCTGTGGGTCCTCGACCTGGTGGAGGCAGGTTGTCCTCAGCCCATGTCCTCCCCACTGCTGCAGGGGAGCCACATGCTGTAGTGCTCCAGTTGTGCGTAAATGACTCCTATTTACCCCAAATTGCCCCCGTCCTGGCTAGCAGGCAGTTATCACTAAGCTGCTTTGGGCCGCAAGGCACATTTGGCGTGAAGACCCTTCTCATCTGGGCGTTGAGTTTGGTCCCTTCCCGCAGGACGCCGGGGGGAAGGCGGCGCAGCTGCTTGGCGTGCTGCTCCTGCCCAGGCAGTTGGGGATTAGTGTCTCTGTCGCTCCGGCCCTTCGTAAGCATTAGATTCACTTAAGAAAATTGCATTCAGAATAACTTAATCTAGCAGCCCAATGGCTTCTATTTTGAGACTTGGATCTTGTGGATATGTTTATTTAGTTTGGGTTTCCCACTTCAAAGGAATCTGTCCTCTCAGCAAGAAAGTGATTGAGCACTTAAATAAAAATGTATTCATTGAATCTTTGGGATTGAGCTAAAAGTGCAGTAGGGAGTTAACGTTTGCGCCAACTGTGCTAATCAGCCAGGGATTGCCTGTTCTCCTAAAGGGGAAGAAAAGTGTTCTGAACTGCCTGAGGAGAAGTGGCACGCCTTCCCCTGGCTTCTGGCGGTGGTGTTGCTCGCTGATGCTTCAGGTTGAGATGAAGGATCTAGAATATCTTCGTCTGTGATCTTCAAAGATACCAAATCCCTGGTGTAGAAGAGCATTTTCATGGAGCTGAAAGTCGACTTGGCATTTGTTTATTTTCTTTAAGTGGCTGTGGGTATAGGTAAGGTTGAGGCATAAAATCAATAGGATGAGCTTAGTCAGCAAAAATTACAAGTGGAAAGTTAGGAGGCTGTGATTGAATATTTGTAAAATGGACAGTTTAACTTAAAAAGTAAGTGTACTGTTGTCACAAGCTGTGACACATAAACCGGAGAATCGCTTTGGTTAGGAGCTATTAGGCAAGCCAGAGAGCAGTTAATTCCCAAAAGCGTCTGTCTGTCCAAGTGCTTTCAGTGCTCGGGCCCTGTACTTCAAAGAGCGCTGCCCACGTCAGCGGGCAGGTCTGCTTCGCCCAGGCCAGTGCACGGGGGAGAAGTCCCTCGGGAGCCTGTCATTTCACGCACGTGTTTGCCACAGCGTACCTTCTGAAAACGCTGGTGCTTCGAAGGAGCAGGGGTGCGCATGTGTGTCCTGGTGGTGCCAGGGAGCTGTGGTAATGCTGTTTCAGCAAAGAACAGAAGAAATCTCTTTGCTGGACCTTTCCCCCCACCCCCCGCCCCGCTCCTTGCTTTCTGAGTAGGGAAGCTCTGAAGTAGATGTTGCTGCTACACCTCCAGCGCCGTGCCGGGCACTGCACCGACTCAGCGGCCCCGCTCTAAGGAGCTGCGGCGAACCCTGCCGTGTCGGCATGGGGAGCGAGAGAGAGCGCAGAACTGGAAGGTGTGATGCTGAAATCCCATTAATGCTGGTGGCAGCTCAGCTTCCCCCTTAGCTGGCTGTAACGGAGGTCTGGATGGGGGTGCAGGCATTATCCAAAGAAAACCAGTCTGGTCTGATTCATCATGTACATCCAAAAAACAGGGAAGGGGAACATGGGGCTTTTGTTGGGCAGTTTTGTTGGCTCAGAGATGGTGAGCGATGAGCTCTAAAAAGCTATCCCTCTAGGCCCTGTATTTCTGGGTTGGGGTCCTAGTGACACCAGCTGCTCGGAGCCAACGCTCTGTCCCAGTAACTGGTCACTTGGCTATGCTATAAGGCTCTATTTCTTCGATTTTCTGCCTCTTTTTGTATTTCAAAACTGCCTCAGAGATTTATCTTTGTGACCGTCTGTTGTCTCTCCACAGTTTTGGCATATCTTCTTGCCTTGATCTTTCTTCATCCTTCCCAAATCTTGCATTGGCAAGCTTTGTCTAGCATAAAAGAAGTACAATATGGAGGTGACGATTAAAGGTGTCAACGCTTGTCAAATGCAGACCGTGCCTGGGGAGAAAGGCCTTTTCCCTGCCGATGTGCTAAAATGCAGATAAACTGTGTCCAGCCATGCAAATGTGTTTACTTTGTTAAAATGCCACAATCCAGCGGTTTGTTTGGGGTCTCTCGTTTCTGAAGTTTGACTGGGGCTGTACCAGGTTTAGGAAGCTGCAGTTGCAAGCGCTAATGGTGGTTCTGGTTGCCCTCTATACCCCCAGTCCAGTCCTGCCTTCATTGCAGTTTCGTATAACCCCCCGTGTACCCCCATGGTGAGCAAGGCTCCTGCCACCGCCCCGCGTTACATCCCACGCAGCCATGCCGTGGCGCATCTTTCCACCATGTGGCTTTCCGAATTCATTTGTTACGAAGCGGCTTCCTTCTCACGTCCGTGCCCTCTCCTCAGTTTAGGCTTTGTGGCAGCTTGTTTCATCATGTGGCGCTCCTGGCAGACTGCTTGGCGGCGTTTCTGTATCTGAAACCGAAGAAACACTTGTTACAGAAAAGTTGAGGTGAAGCGGGAGAAAAGCCGGGCTTGACACAGTGCGGGGACCCCTCCGAATTGGGGGAGACTGATTTCTCCCCTCAACGTCTGCACATGAATTAGCCCCTGCCAAGAGTAAGACTTGTCCCTAGGTTCACGGCCAGGTCCTTCTCTCTTAAATATAAACACAGGCACAGGTTCAGCCTCTTGAGGAGCTTTTGGGAGCGGGGCGGGAGCGAGCAGGTGGGTGGCCGGGGTGGTGGGACAGGCTGCAGCCTGCCCGTGTCCCCTCCGGGCTGCTGGGGACCGGCACCGAAAGGAAAAGGGAGCTCACCGAGCTGGCGCTGGGAGAGCTTTTGAGGATGTTGAGGAAGTGAGCTGTGTATGGGACATACTAAAATACATTTTGAAAAACATAAGCAGTTAAAATAATTTACCCTGAAGGATGCCCCTAGAGCTTACTGTTTTGCTGCCCTCCGACACTGTCATGCTGGGCTGTATTTGTGGCTGTCCTTTACTGCCCGATCTCTTCCTGCACACAACTGAAATTCAGCTTAAAAAATAAGTTGGAACTGAGCATGTTGGATTTGAAACATTTGTTACTCAAAACTCCTCTCTCTCATACATTATTTCATGTCTTAAATACCCCTGGCACAGGGAGAAGGGGAAGCTGTGCTGGATTTAAAGGAAAAAAAGAAATAATTTTTGTAAAGCTTAGCTCTTAAGCGTGTGAATTTTTATGGTTTTGTTGTGATTTTTTTCCCTCTCTGTTATTTTGAGGATATTTCTAAGAGAATAGTGCAGAGATTCTGGTTTAGATGTAAATCTTTAGAAGGAAAACTCAGAATAGGAGAACTGCAAAAAAAATGCTAATTTATTAGGCAACTCCCCAGACAGTTTGACAGCACTATGGCAAACACTTTTTTTTTTTTTTTTAAACTGGCAACTACTAAGCTTCTTATCGGAATGACCTGTAAAAGATGACTTCATACTTTGTAACAAGCAAATATTAAGAGACTCTAGGAGAGCTGGTCAAAATGCTGTTTTGCTCAAAACTTTTTTATTTCATGGGCTCTCCCAAAGTAGCTTGTATAGAAAGCTTTCCCTCTTTCTTTCAAACTTTAAATTCTTCCATTTTTTTTTTTCCCCCAGAGGTGTGTGTGTAAATGAGAGTGTTACAGCCTAATGGGGTAGGACAACAAATAATCAGCAAATGTGGTTTAATCAAAGCTGGTTCATAAACCCCTGTTTGGGGCACAGGCAGACTCTTTAAGAGAAGGAGACTTCAGAGAGGGTTTTGTGATCATGTCTTCCAGCCCTGGCTCCAGGACTGCAAGTAAATACATTCAGCTAGTTAAACAGTTGTGCTCACTGCACAAAAAATGCCCTCCTCCATTAAATGAACCTTCCTGGCCAATGTCTACTGGACAATGCATTTTTTCAGGTTCAGTCAGTAGAGGAGCCTGCGGGTGGGTCTTGCATTTCTCTCCTGGAGGCGGCGTTTCATGGCCCAGGAGCCCATAGCTCACAAGGCCGCGTTGGCTGACGTTGGCCTTTCATGCATTACCTGCATCTCCTCTCCTCTGCTGGGCTGGGTGGGTTCTCCCAGGGGGGGCTGGCTGGGTAAGGCAGCAGCTGAGATTTGAGCCTAGGGGGTTAAACCAGGACTGGGAGAGCTGCTTGTAGTAACGCAAGCGCCTCTGGTAGGTTATCCCTGTTTCGGGGGTGGAGCAAAAGTTTATGCCTGTGCAATTAAGCGTGAAATAGGTAAATTCTGTGTATAATTACCCAACGTAGAGTCTAGCATGAGGACGTGACCCGTGGAAATCGCGGCGCGTCGGTGACTGCTGGCAAATTCCTGGGCAGTATCCCTGGTGCTCACGCTGGCACGGGGTGTTGGGGGGGGGGGGTCACATCCCCTGCCTCCCCCCCACCCTGATCCCAAAAGCAGAGCCACAGTCAGGGATGAGGCTTCTGCAAACAAGGAACCAAAAGAGCAAAATTTGTTCAGAGACTTAAAGGAAGGTGATGGCAGAGGCGGGAACAAAATCCACATTTCCCAAGTTTGCTTCAGGAACGCACCTGAAAGACAGCTTGCTTGTAAAGATACATTTCTGGTGTTGTTTGGGTTTTTTTTCATGAAAACAAACCAGAAGTCTAAGAAAGTAAAAACTGGGATGTGTGTGAAGGGGGTAATAAGAGGATTAAAACCAGTGCAGATAAGAAGAAAATTGGTGGCAGCGCTGGCTGTGGCTGTATTTCATACCCAGCCTTTCAATTAAGGACCAAACAATCCTACTGAAGTATCTAAGTAAAAGCAAGGAGGGGCTTAAAAAGACTAGCTTAAAACCTTTTTGTCCAAGAGCAGACTTTGTTTTTTCCCACTTTCCCTCCCTGCCATCGCAGCAGCACCCGTGTCTTCCCACACTTTGTCCTGTTTGCTGTCCTGCCGCGGGGGGGGGGGCAGGCTGCTCCCCCTCAGCATCATTG
This sequence comes from Pluvialis apricaria, assembly GCA_017639485.1. NCBI lineage: Eukaryota > Metazoa > Chordata > Aves > Charadriiformes > Charadriidae > Pluvialis > Pluvialis apricaria. The sequence continues at coordinate 58,861,056 of CM030010.1, read as the reverse complement.
TTTGTACCCTCCACTTTTGTCTCTTATCCCTCTCTCAGGAATTCAGCCCAGACACGGTTAGATAACCGGCACGGTGTGCTCGCTCTCCCAGGAAGCTGCCATCGATTCGTGGCTTTTGTATGTGATGGGCTGGGGACAGCCGACCAGGGTTTCTCAGCTGTCTCCCCTGGGCACCGGCGTGGTGGGGCTTTTGTCATTGAATGTGGGGCTGGGAGGACCTTGCTCTGCTGCTTCTCAAAGCAGCTATTGGGGATGGCGTCTCGGCAGCGATGGCATCCGTCTTCCTCTTCCAGCCATGGTGGGCACCAGCCGTGGCCTCGGCGATGTCCGCACCCAGCGCCTCAGCAGCCTCTGGTGGCAAGAGAGGTTTGCAAAGGAGGTGCTGGCTGGTTTGAAGCTGGAGCCTTTAAACTTCTGGGCATCCTGAAATACCTGCTGCTTTAATGTGCGCCCGGGCGGTGCTTGCTGGAGCACAGCTCTCAGCTTCCTATCTGTGTTTCTTGAGTGGCGTGCCCCGGTGGCATCGCCTCCCCGGGGGTACCCCCATCATCAGTGTCGTTTTCTTTTTCCTTCACAGCTCTGTAGCTGCAGCCCATACACGGTGGCCACAGCTGGCGGCTGCACATCCCCCAGCACCACAGCCAAACCTAAAACGCAGCTTGTTGCAGTCATGCAGGTCATCACTTTGCGGGGATCGGGATTTAAGGACCTGGTGAGGTTTGGTGTCGGGTCCCCTGGCCCTCCCTGACGTTGTCGCTGAAAAAGCCTGCGTGAGGAGAAGCTGTGCCTCTGCCTGGGCAGGGGGAGCTGCCCGTGCGGGTTATGGGGTGGGCTGCGCAGGATGAAAAGCTGGCCAACAGCCTTCGCCTGCCTCTTTTGGGCTAAGTGGTGTCTCTTAAATTTCAGTGAACAGCGCAAAAAAGTAGCAAGCTTTCAAGCAAAAGTATCAAGTAGCAAGTGAATCCTCTGCAAATGATCAAAAAACTTCCTGGAAAGGAAAATAAGCAGTAATTACGGTAAAACATACTTTTTCATCACAGTAATGGTTTGACGCTGAAAGGCAGGGTTGCAGCACCATATAAAAGTGACTTCACTGCTGCTGCTTCTTCATAGCAGCGAGTGTTTTGGAGACCTTTGCAATGCTGCACACATTGCTTGCTCGGTTTCTGGAGGCTGGCATTTGTTTCCAGATACTTAGGACTCCTTGTGGGATGGGCAGAAGTTGAATTAGCTGCCTGGCCAACATGGCAGCAGATACCTCTGTTTACAGTGACTGCTCCGGCTCTCTGTATCTTGCTGCTTTTTCCTCAGTTGTTGCTTTATGAGCATCCCTCCGGTTATCAGAGTGGACACCGGAGCCACAAAGGATTAGTCCTGATTGAAGAAGGCAGGCTATGCAGAGGAAGCAGTAAGTTTGCTGGGGATGGCAGGAGAATAGAGGCAGGGGGGAAGCCCCAAAAATGTGGACTACCACAGAAAAGACTTCTGCCTTAATAAAAAAAAATAATATATATATATATATATGTATAAGCTTTTACATCTTGGTAAAGAGCGTGCTACGTTTGGCTCTAGTTTCAGCCTCAGTATGATTAGTGTGTGTGAAGAAACAGTCAAAGTAAAAAGGAGACAGTTTCCCAGCCTTGAAATGTCAGGGACATAAGCTCTGTGTCCACAGGGAGGGAGGGCAGAGCCCTTTGCTGTTGTCTTTGAGTCGGGGTTTTAATGACTACAGGGAAAAAAGGAGTGTTAGAACAGCAGAGGAAAAACGATACAGCTAAGAGGAAATTATTTTTATTGCTAATACATGGGTGCTCATAATGTTTAATTCTTTACAGCTTATAATGTTTAATTCTTTACAGCTTATGCTTTATTTGCACATTCTTCCTTCCTCACCACTCTGTGTGCTGTACTGGCAGCTACCATATTTCCAAATTACTGCTCTTAAAAGCTCCTATTCAGTGGTTTTAGAATGAATAACAATATTTGTCAAAGTAGCAGCGGTGCTCAGACTGGTCAGCGTATGGACACAGAGTGGTTCAGCTGTTGTGCATTCCCGGGCTCTCGCTTTTTACATCCTCCTCATCCCCTCTCCTTTCCATTTATAAGTTTTAAAAGTTCTCTGGAAATATTTTTTCAGGACAGTGTAGATGTATGTTTAATCAAAGTTCAGGAGAGCCTTTCTTGGTATAGATTTACTTTTGTTCTTACCAGCAAAGCCAGATGAGGAGAGAGGAGGAGCGTGGGAGCGCTCGATGGCCCTGAAAACAATTTTGTGGCAAGAGTAGTTTTAAGGCAGCTCAAGAGTTGTCTGTATGACTGGAGGAGAGGGAATCTTAGAGGAAGCTGTGCAGTATTTTACACTTTTAGATTGTTTTTTATCTTTTTAGATAACTAATGAGGGTTTAGTGTTCGTTTGCCATGTGCCTTGTTTAGAGTAAGCGAACTGCTGTCAGTTTACTACAAGGAGCTGCAGAGGGGAGGTGACAGCCTGGGCATCTGCATTATTTTGCCTTGCATCAGGTGCTAAAAGTCACTAAACCTACCGTGAGTCACAATATTTTTTCCCAATTTGACTCGCTTGCCCAATCGTATTTTTACTTCAGCCTTTAGGCTTGAAAAAGCATGTGCATAATCAGTTCATTTTGTGTGGTCTAGGCTATAAAAATGCCCCCTCTGTTCTTTCCATATGAAAAATGTGGTTTTAATTTCAGGGAACTTATATAATTTTCTGTGCTTTCTTTTGTATCTCAGATTAAAAACAAATGCTCCCTTCCCCTAACTTTGCATGTTCCAATTACGGAGTTGTGAAAATAAGTCATCCTTCAGCTTTTGTTACTTTAAAACAGCTATCGGTGATGTCAGAGTCAATACTAAAAGCATTAAGAATGCTGGCAGAATGTAATGCAGCTGCAATCCAACATGATGTTGGAAATGGGGTTGAGAGCATAAAGGCTTTCCATATTCCCAGGGCGCACAACTGCTCGCGGCCTTGGCTTTGATCTCTTCAAAGGCTGCTGCCTCCTCCTAGATGGAGAGACTTGGCTGCCACTCGCTCGCATTGAAAAAAGGCAGAGGTCTCTATTCAGGCAGAAATCAATCACTGTGCAGAAACAATTATGTGTAATTCAACCATCATGAAAACAGGGCGAGATTATGGGTTTGTTACCTGAGTGACTGCGTGGAGATGGGGAGCAGCGGACGCGGGAGTCCTGCTGACATGCCACATCTTGATGACAATTATAGACACATGAATGATGTGGCGGGCGGGGGCGGCGAGATGACAAATGCTGGTCACGCTGTCCAGCAGAGCAGAAAATGAGGTTACAATTGGGAGATAATGTTTGCATATGTAACCATATTTCAGCAAGCTGGGCAACTTCAGGGAATAGCGGAGACGGGCGATCGTAAACAAAGTCGGTGTGTGCCATGGCTATCAGCTTTCTACCATGCAGAAACATGTGTGTGCAGGGAGAAACCTGGGTGCCACCTCCCGAAGAACTGCTTCTCTGAAACAGCCTAGCGGCACTTTTTTTGGGGGGGGCGGGAGGGAGAATTGCCTGGGAAAAGGAGAAATCTCCCGAGTTCGGCCCTCAGAAGGCAGAGGAAGCAAACAAAAATCCTTCTCCCTCACTCCATGTCTCGGGACAGGGTGATATTAACATGGCAGTGAGGGATCGCTGTTTACGAGCGGCATTGACGAGCACGTCTCGCGTCTCCTGCCTTCCCCTCCCAGCGGGGATTTAGGCTGGCCTCGTGGCAGCGCATCTCTGAGCGAGAGCGTTTTTAGATTTGCATGGTAACATTTTGGCTGCAGTAGGCTGTCGGTAGTGTGACGTGATGCTCAAAATATCTTCTGATGTATAATGGCCTCCTTTAATTAGGAACTTTTTTTTTTCCCTTCCCCTGAGTGGTGAGCAATAGCTGACTGTCTTTAAAAAGAGAACTGGCATGTGTAGTATCTGCCATGAGAATATTTATTTAAAGTATTATTGCCTATAAAGTCTTAAAATAGTTTTCCTCCCAAAAAGGCAAAATAAAACACAGATGACTGATTATAAAATGGTATCCCCGCTCAGTTTGGTACACAGGACGAGCTTTACCTTTTATACAGCTCAGGCTTAGACATCAGAGGCGCAAGAAGCTGCTTTGAGTTACAGATCTTCAAACAATAAGTCAAAACAAAAAATCAATCCCTCCAGTCCCTGGGTGCAGTTAGCTAAAGATAAAAGAGAAAAATAAAGTTATGCTAAAGCAGATAGAGGAAAGGAACAGATATGCCAAGGAAACACAGAGGACAAGTGCAGAGTTGGAGTGGGCCTAGTGTGAGCCAACATCAATGAATTTTTATCTTATCAAAAAGTTTTAGGGTTGCCAGTTCTTTTCAAACTGGATCCACTCTGCTCCGGGGCTGCCTGAAGCGTTGTCTTCAATAAAAGTTGCTTCTCCCCACCCTCTGCGCACCTCCCTCTCACTGCTAAACGCAATCACACACAGGGATTAGGCTGCACCTCGCTCAAGGTATGAACTGCACTCCAGACTTCAGCAGTAAATTAAAGACTCTGGTAATCCCTTGTTATTACAAATATGAACCAAGATTTCTTTTTAAGTATTTGGTGACAGATGCATAATCTCAAAAAAGGTAAAGCCATTTCCTTCTGGTGATATTTCCCCCTTCCCTCTGCATCCCACTAAATTTAAATTGCAAAGGAATTTTTAAAAATTATTTTTAAAAAAATATGGATTTTTTTAACCCTTTTGAGAGCTGATTGATGAAATTTTTAATGCCAGTTAATAGTCCGGGTTGAATCAAGCACGTGACTTAAGCCTTAAGCTGCAAAGAAGAGCACCATGCCTCAAAGTGGCAATACACAAGCTAAACCCCTCTGTGTGCCTCCTCAGGATCAACATCTCGGGGTGCAGTCAAAGCAAAAAAAGCCTTCTTTGGAAAGAAATTTGTTGGCTTTGAGGTTCTTCTGTTTCTCTTGCATCTTTGAAGGTGTTTATAGTAGGGGCGAGCACGCGCGTTCGAGTCCCATTGGGAGCAGCCCAAGGCGGCTGTCGGCACCCCTGGCTCAGGAGGGCTGGTGCTGGTACCTGCCCACAGGCATGCGAGAGGGAGACAGGAGCAGGTATTGCTTCATGTGACAGCTACTGCAACAGCAGAAAACACATTTATCCAACCAAAAGTGATGAATAGACCTGGATCGTACAAATGTGTGCAAAAATACCTGGAATGGACTCATATTCCAAGGATTTGGGAAAGTCTAGTTGATGCATGACTTCACCCCAGTAGCTGATGTCTCAGGGCCTGTTTCCCATCTGCGGTGGAGTGTAATATCCATTTCATAGATGGGACAGCAGAGCAGAAGAGGAAGAATAACGGATTCAGGGTATAGAGATGCAAGTAAGCTGAGGCAGGGGTATTGATGTTAGGTCTTGCTCTTCACTGGGAATTTGAGGAGGCGATTTCAGACAGCTGACGGGTAACCTGGGGCGGGCTCTTCTCACTTCATGCTGCTGAACTGCTGCCTTCACTGGTTCGAGAAAAACATGAATCGTGCTTTTCTATGTAAACAATTGCATGAGCTGCTACAGAGGTGTTTATGGGATTACAGACTGAACGGGAGAAGAGCTAGTGAGTATAGATGTTACTACGAGATACGGTATGGAAGATGCAGCCCACAATGTGAAAAAATGCTATCTCCAGTCTCTCATTTTGATAAGGTAGAAGTTACTGTAGGTAACTACTCAGAAGAAACATTCAGCCAGTTGTTGCCTTAAAAAAACATACAAATCTGCAGCTTGATAATTATTCCCATTCATCTCTGGGTAGATTGCATCTTAAAGATAATTTTTTTTAATTGCTTTAATAGTTCTCCTTATGGTTGTCTTCTTTGAAGTGAGGAGCAGCATGGCATGATACCTCTCACCAGGAGCGGCTGCACAAGGGGCTGAGCTGAAGCTGGAGGCTGCCCAGCTACAGCTGGGTGGTGCGGAGCCGCTTTCATCCTTTACCAGTTTTGGTTTCCTCCAGTCCCAGCCGTAGGTGAAGTCTTCTCAGCAGTAATTGTCAGTCTCTCAAAAGAAACATTTTATGTTTTGCAGATGCAAAACTAGGTCCAGGACTTGGTACTCGGAACGCTGGGTATGGGATGTGCCGCTTACCAACCAGTGTGGTTTTGCAAAAGTCAGTGGGAAGATGACCAGTAGTCCCTGGGACAGCTGATGCAGAGCAAAGATTACCACAAAAGAATAAATCCTGCCCAGCAAAGGGGGGCATGTGGGGCATGTGGTGCGTTGTGATCTTCTCTGCATTCTGCCTGAAGGATGCTAAGCACAAGCTCCAAAACATGCTGTTTTGAATCAGGATGAACGAGGAGACGTACAGGGCTTAAGCAACCCAATCTGAAATGGAAAGTGCCTTAACTGAACTTGCAGAGTATTTTGCTTTTTTGGTGTTTGTTTGAAGTGTGTGCTGAATGGAAACAAAGGATGGAGCAGAGGTGAACGGGAGCTGCAGTGCTCTGCCCATCCTCTGTGCCCCTGGTGCCCTAGGAGAGCAAGCTCGCACCTTGTCGCTTTGGGAAGCATCAGCCGTCTCCCTTTCCCGCTTCAAATACGTTGATTGAAGTATTGGAGATAAATGTGTTGACTGGGCCTGGTTCCTCTCGGCGTGGGGCTTTTCTTTCTTTGTCTTTTTTGATCTGGCCTAGCTGAGCATCCCAGCAATAGCAGCTAATTGATTTAGCCTGTGTCAACTCACTGCAGTACAGAGACCCAGTTGTTCCAGCTCTCCCCGTACAGCGTGCAGGGAATAAATAAAACCAGCAGCCAAGCGCCGCGTCGGGCTGGGATGGGGCAGGGGCTGAGCATGGAGCCAGGGCATGGTGCGGAGGTGCCTGGCCAGGAGCCGTGCTCCGGCCTGCGGCCTCCGGGGAGCCCCCGGGCAGCCGGAGCTTGCGGGATGGTGGGGCGGGCGCCATTTCTCAAAGCTGGCCTACTTAGCCTCTAAAGTAAACACCAATTTGCGGTCTCTTAGTAGGGAGGGAACAGTCCAATAACGCCGGGATAGCTTTCTTGCCAGCAATGCTCGCTCGTCGTTCAGGGCAGCATTTAACTTCATCTAATTGGGACGCTCAAGGTTTCGACAGTCAACCTGAAGGTGCCAAATGATGTGCTTGAGGCCCGTGATACAGACCCCATGTCTCTCCGGGGAAAGAGAGCCCCGTCCGGGTCCTCCTGAGGGTGGCACAGGCTCTGGGGGCTGCTCGTTGGGGGAGAGGGGGGCAGAGCCCTGCCCCAAGGGCAGTGGGAGCATTGGCGGCACGTGGGGAAAAGCAAAGAGATGTGAAGTCGGTTGTGGTCCTGGGGGCGAGGAGTGACCACCCCGAGCTCCTGGCGGGCATGTTGGTGCCCTGAGGTCACTGCGGCAGCAAGGAGCCCTCTGCGGACGCGCTGGCTCAAAGCTCTGCCCTGTTCAACTTGTGTCCCGGTGGAGCCGAGCCTTAAATAACAGGCAGATGTTTGCAGAGCGTGTATTATGGAAATCAGACCAGTCATGACTTGACTGCTCTAAAATAATGCGCGTCTCTTTAGAAGAGTGGCGGCTTAGTTTTTTTTGGCTGGAGGCAGAGACAAATTTGTGTGCGCAAGGCAGTGGCCTGTGCGGGGCGGCTGGGGGCCAAGATGTGCCATTCCCACCCCTCAGGGCACCGGGGCCATCCCAGGGTGGCCCCGGCCCCAGCAGCGCATCCCATGCTCTGGCGGGAGGGTTTCGCTCCTTCCCGCTCCTCCTGGCTCCCCCCCAGCCCCTGTCCCGACAGAGCAGCAGGCGTCATGGCAGCGAGGAGGTTGCCATCGCGGAAATGAGGAGGTTGCCGGTGCGGCCACACAGCTGCCGATTTGCATGTCTGCCCATGCCAGGCAACTTTCCCATCACCCCGCTTTCCTCCCTGGGGCTGCCCGCACGCGTGGCCATCTCCTGCCAGCGCGGCCATCTCCCGCCAGCGCCTTTCCACGTCATGGCGGGTGATAGCCGGCACGTGGGCGATGCCACTCTTGCCTCCCACGCCCCGAATCGGTGGGCCTGGCTCGGCAGGGTGGCTGGGCGGCGCTCGGTGGGCTGGAAACCTGTGGCTGCCTTGCAGGGTTTTGCTTTCCCTTTGGCCTGGCAGGGAGTCGCGGGGAGCGCTGCTTCCTCATTAGCACTCGTGCAGGGTCGCCCACAAGAGTAATTCAATTTCAAAAATAAGCCTTAGTCTCGTTATTGGAAACTTACTTTATTTTTTATATTTCCTGCCTTTCTAACCCTCCATCCGTTCACGTCGCCCTCTCTTCCAGAGGAGGTGTCAGCGCGGCGGGAGGAAGGCTGTCTCCTACTCTCCCATGGCAGCCTCATCAGCTGGACCTGGAGAAGTATTGAATTAGCTTTATTATGCCGCTGATTTGAAGTCATTACTGGTGTAAGCCGATGCAGTTCCATTATTGTTGATGGGATTGGGGCTCTTCATGTCACAGGTGAATTGGACTCAATTAACTGAAGCTGTGGTCTTAATTAGAAGCTCGGCTTTCAGTGGCTCCTCCCGGGTGCCAGAGGTGGGACACCCCCCGCTTTGCCTCGCCACCCCGTGGGGCTCTGCGAGTCAACGGGGGAAGGTGCCATTTCATCCTGCGCAGCATCCATGGGGACCGCGCAGCATCCTCTCTCCTCCTCGTGCTGCACATCCCCTCAGCTTTGCTGTAGGGGGAGAGGAAACCCAGCATGAGCCATGGAAAGTGCAAAAACACCCCCTTTGGGCTCACCAGTGCGGAATCCGGTGCCTGTGTCGCGGTACCTGCCCCCGTAGTCTAAGTTGTCCAGCCAGTAGACAGGTGCTCTGCTATTTACTTGGGAGATGGTTAGTCAAGGGTTTTGACAGGTGCTTGGCTTGACAAGCTAAGCAGGGGATTTTGTGTTTTCACTAGCTGACAATTTTTCAATGGCCCTTATTAAATATTCCTTCCTACAGCCATGCCTGGCTCTCCTGAGTGCCTGGATGAAGCAATGTGTCTGTAAGAGCTTTATGAAGAACACGATGCCCAGTATCCCACTTACACAGGTAGAAAAACCTGGGCACAGGGAAGGAAGCATCCCCTCATGGGCCAGGCTCCTGCCTCCCACTCGGCTGCTCTGGAGCAGGGACCACTACCCACCGGGTTGGCTAATGCTCTCCTGCAGCCTGCATTCATCTTTCCCTAAGAAAATGCGGCTCTCCCGAGGCACACTCGTGCTGGGTGCCAGTATGTGGGACCATCCCGAGGGCATGCCTGTCTGCCTCGACACTGCTGCTGGAGGGGACAACAGCCCTTCCCAAAGCGTGCACCCTCCCGCTAAATATAGCATTGGTGCGGACTCTATTTTTGGAGTGCATTTTAAGTGTGCTTTTCAGCAGGAGCCCTGCAGGATTTCGGTCGCAGACCCCGCAGCTGGGCTTCCCAGGGGTTCGTGTCCTTTCCCAGGGAGGAAGGATGTGCTGGGGACGGAGAGCTCACGTGGTGCTCACCGGCAGCCCCATGCACCGCGTGCTTGCTTGGCCGGCCTCTGCAAAGCAGGCAGTGTAGCAGCTGATTGCTGCCTGCTGCTAATTAGGAGCTTCTTCCTCTGCCTGGCCGTTGGGGTTTTTTTTGTCCTTTCTCTCCCCTCAGAAAGCTGGTATGAGCGTAGCCACTTGGAGAGCTCTCCCCCCTGCTCAGGTGTGGCCATGGTTGGCCAGCGTGCTCCGGAGTTAAGAGAGACTAAGCCGTGAGTGTGGGCGAAAGTTGGTTTAAGCTGCAACCTCAAGTAATTCCCTTTCTGACCACTTCCCCCACTCACGTTAGGATTTGGTGCCCCATCGCGTGTCTAGCTGCAGCCTGGTGCTCCCTCTAGATGGTAAGGAGGGCGTGAGAAGATGAAGACCTGGGCAGCAGGGGAAGGCTCAGCACGCCATGGTTTAGGCTCATTGTATGGGACCAAACTGTTTTGAGCTGTTGCTGTAGATGCCCTCACTCGGTTGTACCGTGGGCGGCCGCTTTCCTTGGGCCAAGCTGGAGCTTGCACCTTCCAGCAGCCCGAGGGTCCCTCCCTGCTCCATGGCTGTTTGGGAAGGGCTGCTCCTTCTGGGGGCCATCAGGAAGGACTCCTAACGAGTGGCTGGGTGCAAGGTAATGATGGGAGACCCATGCTTAGCACCTCTGAGTGTGTGATCTGCAAAATATACTTGTAGCTGCACATGCTGGCAGTACCGTCCTGCATGTGGCCCATGCCCGGGGGAGGCAGAGGAGAGAAAGGTGCTGCTATTTTTGTTCCAGCAATGCTTTATGATGGTTGTTTCGTTGCCTAGATAGCTTACGGTGGGTGGCATTCACATCAGACGCTACCCCACACCCGAAAAAACAGAAAACAAACAAAAGCTGAGATAAGCGGTACTTTAAGGAAGATCAAAAACTTGCCTGTGTGTTTCTTCTTCTTGGGGGAACCTACGGTCCTACTGACAGATCAAATGCGGGTTTATGTATGTATACACAGGGCTCTCAGTGGGCCCTGGTGTTCCCCTCTAAAAGCAGCAGATGAGCAGTATTACTGAGAGGATGTGACGGGATAGGTATGAATCACCCCATCCACACACACAAAAAAAAGTATTCTCTGAAAAGCTTATTTTTGTCCCGATGTAGATGGTCAAGTGTTTCCCCACAGTGTTGCTGGGACAGAGCAGCATACAGTGGGGGGCAGTAAAATCGCTGCTCTTCAGGTAGTAATCGTACGAAACACACTTTGTATTACTTTATCCCCCTAAAAAAATTGCAGTGGCACGCGTCATTGCTTTCTGAGCTTGCTTTATTCTCATTTCAGCTCGGCTTTGCTGGAGCAGCCTTTGGTTGTGCTCAGCATACCACGTACCTATCTGTGTATTTTCAGCCCTGTTACCTCAGATGGGTCGAAACCTGATGGCCGAATAAAAAGCGTAACGTTGTTGAGCTGCGTTTTCTTGCTGAAGGTTTACGTGCATCTTCATTTCACTTGCATAACTCGCATACGTAGGGGCTGCTCTCTGCTGCTATTGCTATCCAAGAAGTCAGCCTCTAAACTTAGCTCTCATCCGAGCCACCTTCCCCTGAAGATGCGTAGCGATTCTTCTCACCATCATTGCTGACAGGCAGGTTTTATTTAATTCACATCAACCATCTTCCTTTTCAGTGCTCTTCCCTGCCCCTGTTTCTTTGGGTTTTACGCCCCCCCCCCATCGCTCTCGTGGTGGCCCTTCTGCCGCAGTGGCGCAGGCAGCGGGACCAGTAGGTGCCTGGCACGTGTGGCTGTGGGAGCTGCCACTGGTGTTTCGAAGGGCACGGAGCTGACTCTCCTCCGATCTCAGCAAAATCCTGTGCCAGCTGGGTAATGGGGAGAGATTAATGACTGCCTTGGAAGCCAGTTTTCCAGCATACTGGCCGGAGGGCAAGCATCATGATAGTTGTAGCAGCTGGTTTGGAGAGGAGGGAAATGAGGGGAAGATAAAATTGCACGCCCAGAATGCCAGGGTAGCCTGTGTCCATGCTTTGATGTCTTCTCCCTCCACACCCTCCTGTGGGTTAAAAATGAAACTAGACTGCATTTATAATGGGTGTGTGAATATCTGCATTTAGCTCCAGCGAGCAACCTCCTGGACTGAATCCTCGTATGTGGAGAGATACAGTTCAGCCAAATGCAGGAACGGGTATTTTCTGTGCCCTCAGTGTGGGGACGGACGGACACACACAGACGGATGGACACACACACACACACACACGTCATCTCAGCAATTCAGGCGTCGCAGCCTCACACATTCTGACACACACGTGCGTGCTGGGTTATGAAAGGGGATGAAGGGAGATTAAACGTCCTTTTATTCCTCCTTAACGGTCCTGAAGGGTGTAGGTCAGGCTGTGGGTTCCCCCTGCCTCCTGTCTCCACTGCTTTGGGGTTAGGGCTGTGGCGAGATGGCCCTGTTCAGGTCCGCAGCAAGGACACGGGCACCGTGTGATAAGCAAATGTAGCTGCGGACCAGCCTCAAAATCTCTACAATCCATTTGTGCAACCGGAGAAGCGAGGGTGAGCATCCTCCCCGTGATGCCCGTCGGAGGGGGCAGGAGTCATCCTCCCACCCTCGGGAAGGCCAGGGCGAAAGATGGGGTTCCTCCGAAGTGGCAGGCGGGGTGCGCACGTGAAGGCAGGTAGCTCGAAGGAATTCAGTCTCCCTCCTGTTACTGTGCAACACTTCTGCATCCACTTCTGCACGCCGCGCTTTAATCAGCAGCCCTCCCTCCTTGGCCCCCGGGCCTCGAAATTCCACAAAACCCAATTAACAGAGATGAGAGAGCTCTAGCATGTATACATATGAAATTTCAGAAGGCTGAAAAAGAGACTCTTAATACCATAAAGCCTGCCCTAAAGTAAAATTTGCATCTGAAATCTACATAGTTAACCCCCGTGAGGAAGACAGCATAGCTGAGCACAACTTTTTCCCCCCCCAGAGGAGTAACTTATCCAGGTCTGCTCGGTTTGGCATCAGCCTGCTTGCAGCTGAGGAGCGCTGCAGAGCGAGCCCCGCGCCTCGTGTACAACCTGCAGAGAGCACCGAGGAACTGTACCTCCAACTTTAGAGACCCTACTGCAGTGGCCCAAACAAGACAACCAAACAACCTTAGCACTGAGGAGATCATGCGAACTTCTCTAGGTCGGTGACCAAAAGCAGGCTGGGTGGACGTGGGGCTCTTGCATAGACTCATTAAAGGAAGTATTCAAGACTGATCTAATTATCACTTACAGATTCGGCACATTCAACCCAGGGGTCCAGGTGTTTCACGCTTTACTAACGTGGTACTACACTGATTTGTTTAAATTGCCCATCATGAACTGTCCTGAGACAGACAACCCCCCTTTTAAAATAATTACATACAAACAAAAAACCTTCTGCGAATCCAGTCCTTTCTGTATGGGTTCAGTGTTCAGAGGGGAACTGGGGATAAAGATTTATTCCCTTTCTGTGCTTTAATCTATCTCTTTTGCTATCTTGTTTGCGTAAGAAACAAAATTTCTCCTCCTATTATCCTACTTACAGCTTAATCTCATACTAATTGGAGACCGTACTTCTGTTGCTCTGCTCTTTTTTGAGTCTCTGTGCGTGCATCTTCCATAAGAGCGATACACAAGTACTCATTTTAATTAAGAGAAATTAAATGAGAGCTAAAAGCTCTCACCTGAATGCTTTGTGTGCTTCCCCCAGTTGACAGTGATGGGCTTGGCGTTAAAGTGGCTGGTATCTGGGGAGGGTGGTGGTGGGGATTGGGCAGTGTGCTGGGAACACAGGTAAGCATTTCCCTGCAAAAACACGAGGCCTCAAAGCTGCTTTTTTTATTACCTCCGGATTCTGCAAAGGGCTGGTTATCTCACGCTGCGAGCCAGCATGATCAAAGCCCCGGGAAAGGTCAGGCATTCCTCCAGGAGTGACACTCGGCTGCCGGCAGCACTCCTCCAGCCCACGGCTCCCACAGCCCAGGCTGCCCCGCCACACTGAAATCCTTTATCTCGTTAACGAGTGAACCTACAGATTAGCCAGCCTGGCCTTAACTTGATGTAGAGAGCATGTAACACCTGGCCTGGGTTTTCTGAAGAGGAAAGGTGTTTTTTTTATTAAAAAAAAAAAAAAAAAAAAAAAATTGTGGGGGAGGCAGCATTTCCTTCCTCTGACTTAGTGCGAGAGAGCTCAGAGCTGAGAAAAGCTGTGCTCCATCTCTGTGTTACACCGAAGGAGCTGCCTTCCTAATGTTCTCAGCTCCTAGTTTTGTGCGAGTGATGCAAACGGTGAGTTCCAAAATACTGGGCATATGAGAAATTATCCACAGTATCTTCCCGCAAGAGGGTATTTTCTTACTGTTTTGATAGACTGGCATTTAATTACTCATTTTGAGCTGGTTATCCCCCATGAGCAGCTTGTGCGTGGACAGGGAGGTTTGGGGAGGGCGAGCAGAAGGAAGAGATGCTCGAGATGAGCAAATCCCATCTCCCTTCCGCACATTAGATGCTGTGTTTTTGCATCTGTGCTGGTTCGGTGGTGTGAAGGGCTGCATCCATGGAGTTGGGGTGATGGGGGTTCACCCCGTGGCTCACAGTGCCGTCTCTGGCTGTGGCCGGGCGCTGACTGTCCTGAGCCCGGCTGGTTGGCACGGTGTTTTTGCCAGCTTTGTCTTCAGGCACGGGCGCTGAAACTACATGAAAGGCAGGGGGGACTTCTTCTGCCTGCGTTTCACGGTGTGATAGCATCTTGGCTGTGACCCAGCACCTGTGAGATGGTCAAAGCATGTTAACAGCCTGAAATGTGGGGTCATTTTTATTTTTAAAGGCGGTTAAGGTATCCTTATCGTAGGTATAGGATAGGAGTAAGAGAGACCTAGACATGCTTTCTCTCCAGCAGCATGCAATATTACACAGCAAGGGCACTTACTGCCGTGAAAGGGGAAAATTAATATATTTTTTTTTAGAAGAGAGCACTTGATTCCTTGTTTAAAGGTGTGAAATAGGTGCCCATGAATCTATTTCCCAGATTGTTTCTTGAATAAAGGGGCAGTAAAAATTTACCACATCTGCAAATAAATGTGGCAAACTGGCTGCGGACGTGTGGCCTCTCCAGCAAACTGAAAATCTGCCTGTGTGTAGCATCCACTGAGCCTGCAGCCCATCTCTGCCTCCCAACCTCCAGATGATCCTCGGATCCCAGAGCATCAAGCTTTTTAGCATGCTCCCTCTTGCAGGGAAGAGGGAAGTGTTGGGTCCTGACCTCCAAAATACCCTGCTGGGAATGGGGAGGGAGCCTGCCAGTTCTGCTGGGAGCAGGGGAAAGAGAGAAGGAGGGTGAAAAAAAAAAAAGGACAAAAAAAAAATTTAAATTGAAATTTTCTCCAGTATGTAGTTGCAGACCTCGACCACGATCCTGGCTGGTGGGGGCAGCTGGAGGGGTTTCTGGGTGGGAATGTCGCTGGCTGAGTTTGCCCAGCCCACCCCAGGATCTTGCAGGGGTTTTGGGGTTTACGGCTCCACGGCAGCACGCATGTAACGGGCAGGTCTCGTGTAGGTACCTCGTGTGCTCGCCCCAAAAAAGAAGGGGGTTAGCGTTGCGTTTGGGCATCTCTGGCACTCTCAACCATCCACCCTATTGGCAGTGGAGGGGGGAGAGGGGGCTGAACGTTTCCCCAAGCTCTCCTGGCATGAGCTAATTTTTTGCCTGATAAATTGTTTAGTGGTGTTTTGCAGAGTCTAACGCAGCTGTGTTTCTCCCAAGCGCGGCCTTTATTGCAATGAAAACTACTGAGGGGGGATGCAGTTATGATAAGAAATTGTCCACCTCTTCCTCTGCCACGCTTCGGGGGGGTGGGGTGGGGAATTAATTGCACAGGGGAGCGCTAATCGCATGAAAAATCAAACCATTGGTAATGATGGGGCAATGGTAAACTTCGGAAGTGCCTCTTTTATGAAATCGAGCATACGTCTCATATAATGTTTGTTGAGTTTAGTAGGATTGAAATATAATTGCGGGGCGACCCATTGCTACTAGCAGGGCTCGGTGTGCAGCCCTAAGCCCATCTGGAAGGGTGATTTACTGGAGGCTTGGGCAATCTGGCAATTTAGGCTCTTTTTTACGATGTTTAGACTTCTACCCACGTTATAAAGTACAGCCCAGGGTTTTTATGAGGATGTAGGTGCCTGCTGCACAAAACTTAGGTTGTGGGCTGGGTGTGTTTTTTTCCTTTTAAGAGTGATTTTCAAATTTTAAAGGGCAGCTCTTGAATTAAAAAAAAAAAAAAAAAAAAAGTCTACCAGCAGGCAGAAATATCCTACGCAGGATTTAAAAGGCATCACGTGTGTTGTGCATACCAGCAACCTTTTTTTAAGCCCTGTGGCCAACTGAGGGAAGGAGCTTAGTAGTAACAGACCAAATCGAGTGGGGTGGGAAGGGGGGAGCAGGTGAGCCCCACGTTTCTCCCCATCTCCTCCCATCTCACCCCCACCACCAGAGACCCTCTGGGTCAGCGCCCAGCGTGGCCGTACGCCTGCATGGGCAAGGCCTGAAAACTGAGGGAAATGCCTGTTTTTGGGGAGGCCAAAGGTGCTGTGCAGTGCAGTAAAATGAGCCGAGAGGGGCCTGGGGGGTCCAGGCAGCTTCCCGGGGGGGTGAGTGCAGGGTGGTGGGGCAGAGAAGAGGATGGACAGTGAACGGGGCTGGAGCAAAGCTGGAGAAGAGCCGATGCCACCAACACTGGGAAAGATGCATTTGGGGTCCCAAGGTCTCCCTGGATCCCGAGGGTGCATTTTGGCAGGGATGGGCAGCTCTCGGAGGCTGATCTAGCCCCAAAGCCAAGGTGGGAGCATATCTCCCGGGCTCCTTCATTGGGTCCTGTCTGCAGCTGGAGGACAAGGCTTGCTGTGAGATTGCCGTGTCTGCTTTTCAGGGAGGGGAAGAAAAACCTTGCCCAAGCTGCCCTGGAAGACTGCAGGCACGAAGGTGGGGTGCTCCTTCTTTTCTGGGTATGCCTTTTCCCTTCCTTTTTCCACTCCTCCTGCAAACAGGCTGGTAACTTGCACGGGCCCGTTGTAATTACAGCACTCCCCTGGGCTGAGTAATCTCCCACCGGCAACCCCTGGCTGGGAGGTGTCAGTCCCTTTTTTATGTCTTCTGAGATGCTGTTTGGCAAACGGGGCTAAAAATACTGAGCATTTAGATTATGCGTCAGTAGCTCAGCGTCCAGCGGTGTTTTGCAGTAGGTTTATTGGTCCTGTGTATAACCAAGAGTCCAAACGAAAGAGCCAGCATTGATGGTTTGGGCCAAAAGCAGCGTTTGCAGCCCTGCTCCTTTGAACAAGGCAGGGGCTCAAGTCGTTCTTTGCTCGTCCTTAGCTGTGTGCTGTGATTTTTATATTTTTAGCTACACATAAATGTAATTTTAGGGCATGTTTTTGTGCCTCATTGACGTGACAAACCCTCCTGGGACTGATCTATAAAATTAAGTTAGTAGCTTTTCAACACTTTTGTTTGTACTGAAATCATCTTGCACAATGTGGTAGAGAAGTAATTCCTGTTGTGACCTTCCACTGATGGTTCAAATAACCTGTCTAAGAGACATCCTGTTTCTGGAGGGCCCTATTGCTTTAATTCCTGTTAAAATTGGTTTTGCCTTCTGTGGAACAGTGCTGCAGAAATTAAGTACTTGCAAATGCGTTTTACCTCCAGATAAATGTTGCAGTTTGCATTTTCAATCCTAGTGAAGCTTTAGCAGACTGCTACTTTTGGCCTAATCATTTGTACGTTTTTAGGGATTTTTTTTTTTTTGGTTTAAAAATGAATATTTTATTTTAAGCCTTTGGACCATCTTGCCCACATCCAATGATGGATGTCTAATGAGATGACTTTTTACCTCCACTAAATGGTTATATTGTTTGCACTGATGTATGCTAAGACTTGATGCATTAAATCTTTGGTCATTAGCAGA
The DNA here is from genome assembly GCA_017639485.1 of Pluvialis apricaria. Lineage (NCBI taxonomy): Eukaryota > Metazoa > Chordata > Aves > Charadriiformes > Charadriidae > Pluvialis > Pluvialis apricaria. The sequence goes on along the minus strand of CM030010.1, from coordinate 58,843,521 downwards.
TGCCATTAGCAGAAAAGTCCAAATCACTTAGAGCTGGGACTTAAGACTCTTCATTAAAACCTGAATTTGCATGTTATTGGATAAATCTGTTAATACGGTTTAGCTGGACTCAGGGAAGTTTCGTGAAAACTTCTTCCAGTGCGTACGCAGGGTCATCGGTGCCCGAGTGCCTCGAATTTGGAGAAAGTGGCCCCTCTGGTGCTTCCTTCATACCCTGTCATATGTTGAGTGACCCCAGCATCGATGCCACCTGGCCCTGCCTGCCCCCGCTGTCCTTAACGCCACACATGCAGCCCCAGTTGTTGGCGTTGAGCTTCAAGCTGGGCATGGGTCTGCTCTGGTTCTGCCGGGAAATCCCCCTGAAGCGGCTGAAGTCCCAGCAGTGGGAGCTCCTCACCCCCTGGCAAAGCGTGGGCAGCCTTTCCCACCGCTTCGGAGCTGGAGGGGGTCGGCCTGGGGAGCCATTTTCCTGCGGGAGCCTTTCAGCAGCGATGGCATGGTGGGGAGGGAGCGGGGTTTGCCAGGGGCAAGGACCAGCCAAGGAGTCATTGATGCAGCCAAATTCATCACTCCTTCTTCACATCTATTTCAATCCTTTTTTTTTTTTTTTTTTTGTTCCCCGCCCCTGTTTTTTAGAAGCTGGATGAGACAGGAGCACTTCCAAAAATGTCAGTCACATTGGCTAGTGTGGCCGGCACAGCTTCATCTCTGTTTTGCTGGAAGTACGCAGTTGCTGCCTGGTCAACCTCTAAGTTGCAAATTCAGGAATGGTGAACAGAGGTTTTGGACACATAAAGGTGTGTCAGGTGCTTGCACAGGCGTCTGAGCCCTTGTCCTTACCTTCTATGAGACAGAGCTCAGATGTCTTCCTGATGCATGTCATGCTCTCGCACTTTCTTAATCAAGAACGTTTATATTCAGTGCATCCTAAAAATTGCCGCTGAAAGAGGAGTTGACCCATTTCTCAGCCTTCTGGGCCTGTGATGGACTTTGTTATGGCATGTGGTGTTGAACAGGCTGTAGCGTAGACTTAATGTAAGTACACTGAGTAGAGGTCTTATTTCAAACACTTTTGATCCATTGCCTGTGCGATGCCGAAAGACATCTTCCTGTCACCAGGGTGCAGGACGGGGTTTTTTCTTGGTTTCCCCCAGGAGCCTCGGTCCGTATCCTGTGGGACGTGAGGAGGCCGATGAGGAAAAGTCGTCCCATCCTGTGACGCACGTTGTCTGCCAGAACAGGAACGCCAGGCTTCAGAGGCTGCCATCGGACCGCCTGCTTTCACACAAAACTTGTATGTTTATGTAGTAGATGGCATTTCACTTGCCTCAGCACTTTCCGTGCTTGATTTAAGTGGGTGCTTGAGGGTGCAGAGGAGTCCCCGCTTTGAATAGTGGGCTGAAGCGCATCCCTTTGCCTGGGAGAGGCACATTATCTCGCAGCTCTGAGTACCCCAGAGAAGATGCCGAAGCTGTTGAGAGCAGGGATGCTGATAACCTTGAGGCAAGCAAAACAAGCTTGTGTCTTTGTCTTACCTCAGCAGATGGCTCTGGTGACAGAAACCAGAGCAGTGTTGTGCCATCTTCAGCTCTTCCCTGGGGACAAGAGGTGACAACAGGATGGGCTCCAGCACCTTTCCCCCCACCCAAAACACCTGGGGCTCCCTGGCACATAATGCCCCTGCTGAACCCCTCTTCCCCGGCAAGCAGAGAGGCTGTGGGCACTGATTCCTCTGATACCCTGCAGGCTTCCTCTGCTGATTTGGGGCAGCGGTCCTTATCGACAAAGCCATTAATAAGCCAGACCCCTGCAACTCAGAGGATTGAGCTTGGGCTTGTTAAAATATGGCAGTGCCTGTGTCCCCCTTGGCCAACAGAACAGAAGGGGCTCTGGGCAGGGCAGGGAATGACGGGGCGAACATACCTTTTCAGCTAATGAGACCAGCTTGAGTGTGACAAGGATGCACGAGGCTGAAGCAGGGATGCTGCGTGGGGACAGGCTGGGGAGCCACGGCCCATGGGGCATGTTGCCATCCAGAGTATTTCCAATGCCGGTGGTCCCATTTACCAGGTTTCGGGACTGCTTAGTGACCAAAACTAAGGGTCAAGCGTGTGATTTGTTGCTGGAGGTTGCTGCTTGTTGGGTGCGGGCTTCTTGGTGCACGTGTTTACATGAGGGAAATGATGAACCATTCAGGATGGGCAAAGTTAAAAGGACCGTCATGTGGGAACTGGAGCTTAAAACGAGCATTGGCTGGCAAATTACGGAGCATTTACTGGCAATAAACGGCTGTTGGAGAAGACTCGGTGCTGGGTTTGGAGAACAAAATAAAACACTGCAAAATATTTTAACAGGGAAAGCCTTCCCTGCAAGCATGTGGCTTTGCTGGTAACTTAATGCCCTATCAGTCGTTAGTACGTATTTCTGAAACTAATGGGCTGTGCAACACTAAGTGTAATCTGTGTATATGTGAACTTGCAGTATGTAAATAGAAATGGGCTTGTCCTCCCCCGATCGGAGCCTTGCAAGACCTGCCTGGCTCCCCGTGTGGTGCGCCAGCGCTCCAGGTCTCCCGACAGCCTTCCTGAGCGGGCGAGAACAAACAAATTAAGAAGTCACGGGAGAGAAGAAAATGGAGATAGCAGGGGATTTCTAATCGAGCTATTTTAATACTGGGTGTGCTTTAATCACTTACTTAATGGCAGCGCTTAATGAACACTTGAAATAAAGCATGTTTCTCTTAGAGATTCAACACCCATGTTTTTAAAGCTGTCTTGAGGGAACTCAAATGTTTATTACAACTTTTCAGCAAAAAAAAAGTCACAGTTGTGCTATATTAATTTTCAAGATTGAAGCGGGGGGGGGGGGGGAAGTTGGAAAAAGACAAGAATGTAGACAAGCCATTAGCACGGTGGTTTCTCACCAACGTCACAATTAACCTGAATCCGGTTACTGATTGTAATCCGTCTAGATAGATGCTTATCCCAGGCTTTATCAAATCGCATTTACTCTTTTCTTTGTGATGCTTCCCTGGCTGTTGTACTGAAGTTCTTATTGCGCGCCCACCCTTCGGGCTTCAGGCAGAGGGGTTTGCTCCAACTCCTCTTGCCTCTCCTCGTGCGCAGCCCGCGTTCCCTGCCGTGACACCCCCTTCCCTTCGGGTGCTGATCTTCGCACCCGCAGGCCGTGGCTCAGCACCGTCAGCCGGGAAGGTGCCTTTCCCGTGCATTGCAGCCACAGCCGGTCGCCGCCGGGCTTTCCAAAAAGGAAGGTGGTCTGGGCAGCAGGAAAAGGGGTACAAACTTTTCGTGCTCCTGAATAACCACAGGTATTACTGACAGCTGTCAGTTTAGCCCCTGAAATGTGCGGTTTTGATTCTAGTTTTGTTCTGACTAAGCATTAGCGGTTGTAAAGCCGTAAAGCTTCGCATCGAAGTGGATGCAGCGTTTCACTTTGCCTCCTTGCTGCAGCAAGTCCCTGGGATGTCACCCCTGCTGTTTGTAAGCACGAAAGGTCAGTGAGATAAATGGCCTCCCATTGCCAAGTTGTGAAGCAGGGTGAAAAGACTACGCCTTTTTTATTTGGCTTTCATAAATCACAATATTCCTAAGCCCCTGTTTCCTGCGAGCGGGGTGTTCCTGTGGGCATGCCTTCCCTTCCTGCTCCTTTTAGCTTCACGTGAGGCTAAAAGTAAGGTTACAAATCTACCACCCCTCTGTCTGCTATGTAATTTTCCCAATTGCGCTAATAACTGGAGGAGGTTTGGAAAATTTAAGCATAAGATGATCTCTGCTGTCAAGAGCCTAGAAGGAGGTTGGCTTTGGACATAAAACTATTTGCTCTGAATAAGTCGTTTGGGGATGGGGGGAGTAACCTGAGCCCCCCGTATATCGGGCTTGCTGTGCCTCTGCAAAGCTGTCTGCAGAAAGGGATTGTTTGATAGCTCCCAGGGAGGTGGCACATTGTAATTGCAATTATTGCTGGTGTTGATTAGCTTGGTTCATCTATTAGCAACTAGTTCTGGCCAGAACACCTTACTGTCACCTCCTCTCCTTCCATCTCTGGTCGCCGTGTGCTGAAGTTTGTCCACAATGAGAGGTCCATGTTGAACCAGGACATGGGCCTGGTTTTGACATTGCTCCAAAAGTATGTTCTTCTTGGTCTTGCATTTTTATTGCAACAGCTGGTCGGCAAAGGCATAAATGCAGAGTTTGTTTAGCTGTTAAAATGCTACCGCTATTTTGAGAGGACAACTGAAACGGCCGTCTTCTGGGTTTGCTAAAGCCTTCTGCCTAAGGATGATTTCAGGGCTCTAGAAACTACACGCCAAATAGGCTAAAAAATGGATGGATTTTTCTTGTCTCTTCAGGTCAAGGTGTCCTCAAATCCTCCAAGAAGTCATTGGTCCTTTTAGTTTGCTGTACCGCTGTAGCAATAGTGGAAGGGTTTGGGGTTAGTTTTTTGGGGGAAGAGCTGTCTGTTGTTGTGTTTTCACCCCGAATTCAACATTTGCTGTCAAAAACTTGAAGCCGTGGTTTTTCTCCAAATGACCCTCTCTTTCGGGAACAAAAGGGAATGCGTTCATTTCTCCTTAAGTTTATATTTCTTCTTTTTTTTTTTTATTGGCTTATTTTAGTCTGAATTGAGAAGACCATCTGCTACTGCCTGTACCCAATGCGCAACTTGTTGACAGGAGAGAGGAAAAGTAGACAGGCTGGGGCCTTTTTTGGCTTTTTAGAAGCAGCTTCGTGTTTAAAGAAAAGAGGAAGAACAAAACAAAAAAAAACAACGCAGGACCTCTTTGGGTGTTGACCCAGGGACGCTTGAGCCTTGTGCGCACGGGCTCGCTTGCTCCCGGTTCCCTGTGAACCTCCCTGCCCATCTGCGACCTCCTCCGTAGATGTGCGTCCTTTGAAGGGTCGTTAATTTAATATCTTTCCCTGCACAGCAGCTGGAACAAATGGTCCCCCAAGCTCCAGCGGGAGCTCCCAGCCGCCCGCCTCGCCCAGCGCTGACCTACAGGCATTTTTGCCATGGCTGTCTCGGGCTTTTTATAGTTTTTGCGCACTTGTTGCATATAGGATACCTTGCAGGTGTGGGCCTTTGCTGAAGCCTTAGCTCGCGGTTTGGGGAGGGCTTGTGTTTTGGTTGTTTTCTGGCAGTCTTGCTTTTCAAAAACTAGGAAAAATGCCCAAGTACGGTTCAAGCCTGGCGCTTGCGGACTGTGCTTGCTGTTTGCAAGAGAGGCATTTGCTCTTGTACCGACTTGGGCAGCATTGTTCCTGCATTACTTCCATGCAGCAATAGTTTTAAGCCGGTGTCCAGTGCACAGCAAAGCTGCTGCCAGGGTAATACCTACTGCTGGGTCAGGGTCCTCATCCCTGCGAGCTCTTACCTTTTGCCCACTAACGTTTCATTGGAGATTTTGTGGTTTTTTTTTCAGGTCAGTCATAAAACTGAATAGCAGCTTCATCCATGCACTAACCGGTCAAATAATTCAGCTCTTGGTGTTTCCAATAGATGTATTTTCTCCCAGCCCTGCCTGTTTGCCCTGTTGGTGTCCCTTCAGGGGACCATCCCCTGCCAGCACTGCCTCACCTCAGCCTGCGCACGTGCTCGGGAGAAATAAAAGATACCGGCTGTGAAGGCCAAGCTGCTGAGCAAACGTCCAAGCAGCAGAAGTGCCCCGGGCAGAGTTCCTGTGGGTGCAAGGCCAGTTCCCAAAGGATGCTGCCAGCGGCTCTGCCGTGAGACTGTGCTGTGGGACCAGAGCCCTGATGGGCCAGTGGCCTCTGAGAAGCAGGCCACCAAGGTTTGGTTGCTCAGGAGCAAGTGCCCCTTTGAGCTGGATCCCGTGGCACACAGTTGGGTGTGCCCAGGCCAATAGGTATGGGTGATCCCATTAGCCTTTAGCATTCGTAACAGGTTATGGCACCCATGCGACAAGGTGCCTTAAAGCCTTACACCTTTGTAAGCCACAGGTCCTCATTTTTAGCTGTTTGTTTATTTTTTCCAAATTGTAGATCTTGAGGTAGGCTACAGGTTCAATTTCCTTTACTTTCCAGGGCGCGTGAAGAAGCTTAGGCCAAGAGTTCGATGAAGGTGAGGAAAGTGATGTGGTGTGGAAGTACACTATGTATGCTGCGTTGGAACTGTGTTAGGAACTACTTCAATGAACATCCAGCTTCTTCAGATTATCTTGGAAATGAGAATTGCTTTCTCATCTGCTTTGTTGTCTTTCTAGAAGCTGCTTAGATACCAACTTGCATCAAAATACTACATTTTGGTGGGTGGATGAAGTATAATTTCTGTACTGAAATACTGAAGAACCTCATGTAGGACAGTGGGTAATTATGTAATTGTCTCATTGAAGGCGTGTGGACAGATTGGGTTTTGCAGAAGATTAAAGTTGTATTGAAGAGAAAAGGTTCTCCACGAACCGTGTCTATATTAGATGTAAATGTCACCAGTGTGCTGGGGAGAGCCATGGTGGGTGCTAGCCAAGCAGGCGGGACTGCGTTCCCCCTGCATGGAGATGATGTTGACCCAGATCGGCAGTCCCTGGGTTCAGGTCTCTTGTCAATTGCTCAAGTGTTTCTGCAGTTGTATGGACTGTCTTTGGAGGGTTTGGGGAGGTGAAGGTAGTAGGGATGGCGCATTTGTGGGAGGAGGAGAAGCCTATGGGCAAAGGCAGTGGGCTGCAGTAGGAGGAGCCTAATCAGCACTGCCTTGTACCTCAGCATGAGGTAGGATTTTGGCCATGTCACTCAGCCCTGAAAAGCCTTTGGGGCAGTAATGCGTACTGTGAGCAGTGGGCGGTGGAAGGGGCTTCAGCATGGTCCCAAAGCCAGGTGTCCCCGAGAGCGAAGGATGCAGACCAGCATCTGTGGGACCAGCTGGGGTCTGCAGCGCCAATCTGCTCCTCCCCTCACCCTGGCCCAGGGGTGGGAGGGTTGAGAGGGTGGCGAGAGAGGCATCCAGGTCTGCATATGAGATCCTGGTCTCCTGCCCTGAACCCTCTCTGGGAGGAGGGCCCAGATAACCCATCTGGGTTGACTTGTGGGGCAGGTGCCATAGCAGAACCAATTTAGTCCAGAGGGCTTTTGGAAATTATGTCATCAGGCCTTTCTTATCCTGGTTTTGTTTCACACGTGTCAGCCTGTGTTTTCTCCCCCTGTCAATCACTATGGTTGTCTTGGTGGGACTACAGGGAACGGGGAGGCTTAGCCTGTGCCCACCAAGCACCCCTCTGGTGGCACGTCTGGGTCCCCAGCAGGATTTAGGTGGCTGGAGCTCCCTAGGTCCTTCCGAAGTGGTGTGGGGCAGGCAGGCTGGAGAGCTTTTTATTATTGTTGTTATTTATTATTACTTTCTTTTTTCCCCGTTTCTGGCTCTGCAAGACCGCCAAATGCTCTTAATAGTGATACGGCCCGTTTATATGTTAATTTTAAGCCCTCTGACAAGCGGTTTGCTTTTCTCCTGACTTCTCACAGTTCCTTCGCCCGTTGAAAGCCACTGCCGTGGGCTTAGGGGATAAGGTGCCGAGAATTAGAAAATAAAATAAAATCTGCAGGATGCTGGAGAGCGAGGGGGTACGGTGATTGGCTTGCTCAAAGTACAAATGGGTGATTTCTGAAAGCAAGTAACCCTGATACCAGGGGCGTGCATGACAATTACATCCAGTATAATACAAAATGTTAATTACTAAATTTTGAGAAATTAATGCTGATTAGCAGCTGCGTGTGTGTGACCTAAATACATCTATTGCTTGATCTTTATTCATAATATACAGTTTATTGTTGATAAAGTAATTGCTGAATGGTGGGCTGGCCCACAAGTCTCGTAGCTAAAGACTGAGGCCTGATTTGTAAAGCGTCTGAAATTTGTTGGCATCTGTTTTTTGTTGAATTTGTATAGACAGGGAAGATGAATAGCATTCTAAGCTATCCCCTTTACAACTCAGCTCGTATATATTATTGAGAATTCATATTGCTTTTATTATTTGGTCACAAAAATGGACCTAATGCTTGTTGGCTTTAAAACACCTACTGGCGCTGCTTTCTCTCTCCATCTTGCAAAATATAAGACAAGGCCGGAGCTTAAATTAAAATCCTCAGGTTCTTATCTCTTTCCCACAGGAAAGCAAATCTGTGTTGAAAACCGTAAAATTAAGAGGAGAGCAAGGATAGCATAATTTAGCAAAAATTTATGGCACCAGATTCTGAGCTATATGACTGGAGGGATAGGTCAGACATTAAGAAGATACTGCCTGCTAATGCAAGTTCCTTAAGGTGGTGCTCTGGAAACAAGGCAAGCAGAAAACGCTGCACTGGTTCCCGTTTACTCCCTTTCCTCTACCCCTACCAGCCTTAACAATAAATTGAGTTGTCCATTTAATAACCCTTCTGCTTCTAGAAGTCCAGAGAAATCCTGGGTTTGTACTTGGGGTATTGTCCTAACATCTGTTTGTGCTGGGATTTCAATAGTGAGCGCAAAGAAAATTAATTTCATTGGGCTCTTAAATTATTTTTTTCCTTTTCTTAATTCCTGGTATTTGACAGGCTGTCATTGCTGAGTTTTACCAGTGTTTCTTTCTGAAGGACTATTGCTTTTTTTCTTTTTTTTTTTTTTTTTTTAATTTTAATAAAAATCTGTTTGGGGCATAATTAGTTTTGCTAAGGGACAGGGTACAGAGTGGCAGGGTACAAATTAATAGCGCCTGTTACATGCTGGCATCATCGCTCCGTCTCATCCCGCCATGGGAAGAGCAACTTGTGTTTCAGGCAGCGTTAACACAGCAGCATTTCGTTGGGACGGACGAGTCCCGTTGCCTTGCTGCCTTAATCCAAGAGCGTGATTTTGGGCAGCATCACACTGAGCGTCCCCTCCCCTGCGCCTCTGCGGGAAGGGCCGATGGGCAGCGTGTGTCTTGGCCTGTGTGGACATGGCTGTACGGCACACTTTTCGGGATCCTCTCGGGCATTTTTAGGGCTTGTGATTTCTCCTTGGCGTGGTGCGGTGAGAGGCTGCCCAGCCGTCCCCAGGCCGTTGTCGGGTCTCTTCCCTAACTGACTCCTCTGAGAGGCCACTGCCAACTGCTTATATATGAAATCAGGCTTTTATGGGTGGCTTTTCAGTTACCTGCTACCCAGAGCAGGAGATTTCAAGTGGAGTTTGTGAACTTGCCAGGGGCAAGGCCCTCTGTACCCTCTGGCAAGGCGGGGGGCTTGTCCCTGCTGCGCCACGCTGCGGTTGTGCAGGAGAGCGATGGAGAGGAGGAGGAGCGGCGTCGGTGATGCTTGTGTTGCTCTTAAGACTGGAGATGTGGCAAACCTGCACTTACACTTTTTTTTTTTTTTTTTTTTTTTTTTTAATGCTGATCCCGTAACTAAACGGTTTCTTCAGCGCTGCTGCTGGCCCTGCTGTCCTTCAGTGGCAGCCCTTGGTGTTCGGTGCCTGCCCGGCATGCTGCTCCTCCTGCCATGTGGCTCTCTGGCCACTGCTTCCCCAGCCCCGTCTCCCCGTCTCCCAAACACCTTTCCTCCTGCTCCCAGCCCCCCCTGTTTCCCTGCATTTCCTCAGCGCCCGCATCCCTCCTCAGGTGCCGGTGTTTTGAGGATGCTGATTCTGGCAGCAGACCTGGTTGCTGTCCGCGAGCCCCATTGTTGTCCACCCTCCCTTCAGTAATACAAATTGCATTTTGGAAGTGCTTTTTTTTTTTTTATTGTTGTTCTAAATGCAGGAGCCCTGTCTCGCTAACACTATTTAATTTAAATTTTTTTCTTCTCTTGCAGTCAAACAAGGTGCCAGTGGTACAGCCTTCTCATGCGGTTCACCCCCTCACCCCTCTTATCACCTACAGTGATGAGCACTTTTCCCCGGGGTCGCACCCATCTCACATCCCCTCCGATGTCAGCTCCAAACAAGGTGAGCCCATCCCGTCCTGGCAGGGATGCAGAGCAGTCCCGCTGCCCCCCATGCTGCTGATACAGCTTTTTTCTTAATATTGTAGAGGGAAAGTTCCAGGGGTGCATGCCTGCTTTCAGAGACGGCGACTCTGCCGTGATGCTGATATTTAACTTGGCCGTTTAAATCTTCGTGCTTTTTCTAATGTGACAATTTGGGCCTGCTTTATTCATCAAAATCTTTTAAAATCTCAGTAAGCAGCAGCCAGTCCTCACCATCCCCTGTTGTGCCTGAGGCTCTCAGTGTGCAGATGCGGAAACGGCAACCATCCCTCACCTTCCTGAAAACAGGGGAAGAGTGCTTCAGTCGTGGTGTTATTGAAACCTTTTCTTTCTCCCTTTTACTCAAAATTGTATTTTATGTCCTTATATTCTGGCTGTCCAAATTCTTCCATACATCAGTTGGCATAGCTGAAGCATAGCCCATCAAATACAGTTTCGAGCGTGCACAGGTTAAGGCTTTGCAAACATGATGTGGTTTAACCTTCTGACGCCCACTGCCTTCTGCAGAAAGCATCGTTTTAGGTGCCAGAGTGGCGGGTGTCAGTTTTCTCTGCGCCCTCTAGGACTCCTTAAAACAAACAAAAAGGCCCCCCAGATCCTTGTCTGGGAGCGTCAGACCAGCCCCACTCTGGGTCAGGCTGTGGGTCCCTGGGGAAGCACCGAGACGCTCCAGGGTGCGGAGCCTGCACCGAGCGCTCCCGCCTGGCAAACCGTCCCCAGGAGCCCCCTGGGTGTGTTTGCTTGCATTGGGATGCAGGAGCTGGAGGGGGTGTGATGGTTGTTGGGGGGCTGCGAGGGGAGGACTGACCCCAGATGGCATGGGTCCATGCCAGGGTTTGGGGAAGCAGCCTGAGGAGAAGCCTGTGCAGGAGAACTGGGGGTGAGGAGGAAAGGGAAAGGAGCAGAGGGTTTCCGAAGGCGTTTGCTGTAGTCGCGGTGTCAGTGCATGGGTGTGAAGTCTGTCAGTGCCGGGGCTGGGGCTGGAGGGTGCCTCTCCCTGCCTCTTTCTGCACACATGTGTCCCACCACGTGGCGTGACACCTAGTTGAGAAGTTCATGAGGCTCTGGTTTACGTGGACACACGTCCACGTGCACAGTTGCCCTGTTTGTCTGGAGAGGTGTCTAGCCACCATCATTCAGGGAGAGAGACTTTTTTTAGTTCTGACTTTCCCTGAATGCCTATTTTTTATTTTGGCCTTGCTCTGCAGATAATAACATGGGCTACATCCAGAAAATACCACGGCCTTGTGGCTCTGTGTGGTTTTTGCTGTTTCTTGGTTGGCTTTTTTTTTTTTTTTTTTTAGGGAGCGGGAATACAAAAAGCACTCTGCCTGGAAGCCTGGCCTGTAAATACATGTATAATATCTTTTTCAGAGTTGGAAGAAGTAAATGGAGACCTCCTGTCCTCATTTGCCTTCCTCCTTTGCGTCAGTGCCCAGGAGAAGGATATTCTCATTCCTTTAAATCCCACGGGTGCCACACATACGGGATTTCCACCTCTTGCCCAAGCTGGCTGTGACAGCTGGGCACACCCCGCTGCTGCCCCAGTTTGTGAGCTCAAGAGGTTTTCACTTACTGCACAATGGGTTTGCCCTCCTGCACCCCAATTCTTGGCCTTTACCCCTGGTTTATTTTTGTGCTCCTCTGCTGCAGACCTCAAACTGAACATCTGGTTTGTTGTTTCTGCTGCCCGTCCTTCCTCCTGCCTCGTCTCGCCCTCTCCCCTGCCCAGCCCCGGCGCATCCCGTCCCCAAGCACAAGCCCAGAGAGGGGCTCTGCTGGGGGGCAGCCGGGGGCATCTCTGGAGCAGAGTTCGTACCCCTCCGGTGTTCTTGAATGGGCTCTCGATCCCTTTGCACAGCATCTGGTGGAGATGGGGACGGATAACGCGGGCTGGAGACTTCTGGTTTTGGCTGTGATGGTCTCCTTGATGTGTGTGGTCTTTCCATGCTCCCCATTTCAGCGCCGCTGGCGTGTGGGAGCAGCCCCAGTGAAGTGGCCCATGAAGTTGCTCTGAAGAGAGGATTTTTTTCCCTCATGTCCTCTGCCAAACGCCTCCGACCATTGTTTCTGTCCTGGCCTCCCACCGTGGGTCTGGAGCGAGGCGCTGCCCAAGTGCCCCAGCCCAGACGCCGGGGTGCCCTCCTTCCACCAAAATCCCCCGTCGGGGAGGTGACGGGGGGGGGACCCACAGCAGCTTGCCCACAGTGCTGCGTCTCGCACCCCAGGCACATCGCGATGGACACACAGCCACTCCACTGCCTTGCTAAGGGCAGTCGCTTCTTTCTTCCCTTTTATTTCACTTTTTTTCTTAACCCTCCTGTGAGCAAAAGCTTGCTTTGGAGATGCTGGCCATGTGGTAGCTGCATATGTTCCTGCTGGACGTTAGGTAGATGACACCCCCCCGCAAGGGGCCACAAGTTTTGGACTAAGGATAACCACTGTGCGTTTCCATGGGTCAGAAATGCGGATTTTGGGGAAGGAGCGGCCCAGCTCCTTGTGCAGAACTTGGTCTGGCAGGGGCAAGGTCATGTCGCCACTCCCAGGAGCATCAATCGTCATCAGAGATGAGAGAGATAAGAAGCTGGGCTTGTTTTTCACCCTTTTTTTTTTTTTTTTTTTTCTTTTTTAACTGCTCTAAAAGAGCATTCCCTCTCACATAAAAACCCTGGGATATATAAAGTGTTCCCTCTCCTGTCAGCCACCAGCTGTTTTACACCTTTGAGAAGACAGCTGACCACAAATATGATCCTCAGGTTGTGGTCCCAAGTCTGAGAATTTAGCTTTTTCCAGACAGTAACACCACCAGTCTTGTTTTCCATCCTTTTCTGTGCACAATCCCAAAAGATATTCTTCAAATCTTATAATTAAATTCAGAAGATTTAAATACAAACTAGATGGGGGAAATAAATCAGTAGCATCAGTCTATAAACCAAGTCTCAAGGTAGCATGCACTCAGTCTTGGACCTTTGGAGTGTCACCACATAAATATTTAATGCCCTTTTAAAGCAGCTGATTTAACATGTGAAGTAGACTTAACAATTCCTTCTGCTTCAGCCCCCTCTTCCCCAAACACATTTAAATAAACCGATGTCTTTGTGGCCTCTGCAACTGTAATTCCATGTCTCCTGGGGGCACGAGGTTTAGGTGAAGAATGGAGACCGCAGACCCTTTTGGGATGAGGATTAGCTTTAATCTTGAGGTGATTCTTGCAGTTGTAGGACTCTGTGTTCTGGGGAATGTGAGCTGATGGATCATTTCTGATGGGACTCTTATTTTTCCATGAAATACTACCAATGCAAAACAGATTGACCTTGGAGCCCACAGGAGTCAACTTGATGAAGAGCTTAGTTGGAGCTGGAGTGACAATTGGAAGCCAAATGAATCATATCAAGTGTGACCATTACAGGCCTGAAAATGATTCTTAATTAACCACTGATCCTCTGTGGTAGCAAGTTTCCAAAATCTGTGAATCCATAAGGGAACCCGCGAAAATGTACAAGTAGCAATTTACCTAATCTAATAGCTCTGCTGCACTGCCTCTTTGACAACGCTTTATTTTCCTCTTGTTCCATGCTGTGTTGGAAGAGGTCCTCAGGATCCGATCGAGTATTGGTGAAACCATTGAGAGGGCAGTATTGCCTAACGCGCTTTACAGGAGATCTAAACTTGCACAGGCCCTTACCCATACATTTATTCCCTCCTTCCACTTTGATTTTTCCATTATTTCCCTTTGAATTGCAATATCGTGTGCAAGTTATTTATTATTTTAAAGGTGGCATGGGTAGCCTTTTGCTTTTAACCCCAACCGAAAACATGGTTATTTCTTATCTAGAGCACCAATTCCATCATAGCGTTGGCCGTGTTAGCTGTGAACTGTAGCTCATGTGTGTAGTATTTTGAGGGGAAAGTCATTTATTCTTCTGTGCTCTTTAACAGGCATGTCCAGGCATCCTCCAGCTCCTGATCTCCCTACCTTCTATCCCTTGTCTCCAGGGGGGGTTGGACAGATAACACCACCTCTTGGCTGGTAAGATCTTTTAGCTTCTTTTCAGACAAAGGTGCATGTTCACACCATTCGCTGTTGTTGAATCAACTGCAGCATTTACAAAATAAGAGTGTCGCTGCAGTAAGAAATTACTACGTTATTTTAGTTGCAAAGATCAAAAAATGGCGATCTTTGAAATGAATTGAATCTGGTTTTTGAACACATACAGAAATTGAAGTGTGTAGATTTCACTTTGAAGTCTATATATTTCTTATGGCTCAGATTCGTGGCTCTTGGCATTTGGAAAGATAGCAGAAAACAGTTCTCAAGGAATTAAATGTAAATTTTTAATAAACAAAATTGCAATTAGTGAGGGGAGGGGAGGTAAGAGGGAACTTTGAAGTGCGTGTGTGTGGGGAAGTCTTGAAACTGCACCAAAATGGCGAACAAACTTTTGTAGTCTGCTGCTTTTTACAACTTCTGTATGGAGAGAAGCCTCTGTCATTGGGAGATTTTGCTGCTCTTGCTTACGTTAGCCCTCTCGGCATCTTTCCCTGCCGTTCAGGGTGTCATTTTCCTTTTGGAGGAAACGTGGTATTTTCAGAGTAATCAATTTGGCAGGATGCTTCGTGTCTGCTTGGGGTGGATAGGTGCTTGCCCTCAGATCTGTCAGAATAAGGAAGCTCAGCAACAATTTCAGTGCTTCAGAATCTGTATCTTGACTAATCTGCAGCCATGCAATGAGTGATGCAGATTGATTATTTTTTTTAGTGTGTTTATGGGAGGGAAACATCATCCAGATGACAATAGGCATAGAAAGTAGAGAGCAGAAGATGGCGAAATGCTGTACTGCTGGCAAATCTTTCAGGAAGTGCCACGTGCCTTTTTGGAACAAATTATTATCAGATACCAATCTAAAATATGGAAGTATCTGACTCTCTACTTTTTTTTTCTTTATTTTTCCTCCCCTTCTCCCTGTTCGTTGCTGCTCAGCTGACTCCCCACCTCCAGCACCACCAGGCAGTTCCTGGCATTCGTTTTCCAGATGTGGTCAATCATTTCTTTCGAATGGTTTCTCGATGCAGAGGCTGGGGGGAGGGAAGAGGGAAAAGAGAAAGAAGAGGAGAGACAAGATCCAATCTTGTAAGGCTCGGGAATGTGTTCAACAGCGCTCACTGACAGCAGGACGTGCCCAGCCGTCCCTTGTGCTGTACGGCTTCCAGCTGCCTTCGGTGCGGTAGCGCTGCTGAAACTTCCTCCACTTTTTTTTTTCTTCCCCTTCTCCTTGAGCACTGCTCATTTCCAGTACTGTACTCCAAGCGTGAAACCTGTATCCTGAACCTTACAAAGGCCAAAATCCCTTTTTTTTCTCCCTCTGAAAGCTCATTTGCCAGTCAATAAGTAACTGTTTGAATAGGATTGATGCATGTGGTGGTCTTTCTGGGCGGGTTCAGGTATTTGGGCTGAACTGGTATTTGTTTGCATGACCATAGCATGCTACTTCGGGGTGTTAATTGTAGTCATGACCTGAACCATTGCTAACTGGAAGTAACCAAAATGTAGTGATGATGATAAAAACTAGAGTCCAAATGACAGGCTGGTGACAAAACATTCTGTATATGTGGGAGTATAAAGGAGGTAAAGGATTTCACACAAGCTGCTTTTACTGAATTGCAAAGTTTGAACTTTAAGTAGTTAAGATGGACTTGTGTTGCTGTGGGCTTTTAGGTGGTCGTGGGTATTTTTTTATCAAATAAAATTCTACTTTCTTAGAAAAGCTGGCCACTTCTACCTCACTGTGGAAGACGCAAATAGAGATAGTCCTAAGTTTTCACAGACTTAATGTAACTGTTCAAAAGGTTTTCTAGCTTGCCAATTCAGTCTGGTGTTCTTGCACTGATCTACAGTAGAACTATTTGGAATGAAAAGCCTCTTTCCTAAGAGCTAGTTAACCAAATCTGATTCCAGTGCTTTTAAAACTAGGTGAGAGAGGGGTAGAGATAGAGAGTGTGCATGCATGCGCGTGGCACTCTTTCAGTAGCGAGGAAGAAAGTCCGAAGTGTTGAAATATTTGTTAGCTTTGAATACAGCAGAACTCTCAAAAGTGTTGCCTATTACTATTTTTTGTGACTAGTACTGAGTTCCCATCAAGTGCTTGTAACTCTAGAGTGACTACTGAATACCGTATCGTATGATTGATGGGTTCCTTTCTTCTGTGACCTCAGGCAAGGTCAGCCTGTATATCCCATCTCAAGTGGATTCAGGCAGCCCTATCCATCCTCACTCTCAGTCGACCCTTCCATGTCCAGGTAGGTGTAGGAGGTGAATGACTGACTGGGGAGTAACTGCTGGCGTTAGAGGGCAAGTTGCTCTTCTGCTTGCATCTTGGTCTGCCTTTGCTTGCTTTTCAGTCAGCTAAAACTTTATGCGTACATTTTTTATTTAACATATTTGTGTATATACAGTTTGCCTGGATCCCACACTGGTCTCATTCAGCATTTTCTTGGCAGTCTCTGAAGTGTTGCAATTAGGAGCACTGGTGAATTGTCAACAACTAATTGAGCCGTTTCATCTGAAATGAGTCTGGTTCATTTCTAGATGCAACATACGGTGTGCCTCCTTGGGTTTTGCTCATGCAAGTGTGCAACCAGGTGGATTGTCACTCTAGTCTGTGTTCTCTGGTTCTAATTTCAAAGTTGTTGGTAATTAGTCTCGAATCATTTAGGTATCGCTCCGTGTGGAAACTTGCGCACAAGTAGGTATTTCATAGCCCAAAGCCACTAATGGCAAGGGATGCCAGCACAGTGTGTTTGTACTGGTGTGTGAATCAGGCACTGTGTCCTTATGTCTAAGTGCAAGCAAGCAATGCTAACTGAGACTTGGCCATGACACACTCCAGACCTCCTCTCCTCTGCTTTTGCACTCTAAAGACAGCTTCTGCATCCTGTGCTTGGTGTACACAAGGTTGCAATATACCATTCTCGGGGTTTTTTTGTGTGACCTGTCGAAGACACATCTTCTTGCACGGGGACTTAAGACAGGCCACTTGATAAGCAGTGGGTCCTCTTGCCTCTATTTGTGTGGGCTCCTTTGGATTGTCACTGTCCCTTCGCTTCTTTACAGGGTAACGATAAGCATGTGCCTGTCAGGGTGATTGGGAAGAAAACATGTTTTTTCTCCATGATAAAATGACCTGATTTGGTTACAGGGCTTTGTGTTTGCTTTATTTTGACGGCATGAAGGAAAAGGGCAAGGTGACTAGGGAATGGAGAAAGGAGAGGCTGGATGTGCTTCCTTAACCAGCAGTCATTCAGCAAACCTTTGGAGCATGAGCTTGCTTTTGATGTTAATGGTACTTTCCACCAGCTCAAAATAAAGCACGCAGGTTTTCTGCTGCACCTGAGCTTGCAGTGCTCAGCACGTTCAAGATTTATCTCAGCTATCCTTGAGGATGACCTGGGTTAGTAGGGTGGGATGGTTGAGTTAGTGGTACTTTCGTTTTCTTTTCCTTCTTCCTTCTTGTACAAATGAAAGGAAGGTTTATTTAGGACAAAAGTCTCTCTCTCTCCCCCCCCATACCTCCCCCACATCCCCCCCACACCCCTTCCTTCTTCCAGGATGCAGGAGTTTTTTAGTTTATTTTTATTTTAAGCATTTGAGGGAAGGATAGTGGGTTTAGGTGAAGTGATGTTAAAATCTTTTAGCTTAAGTACCTTGAAAAGTAAGAGATTCCTTAGAGAGCCATCAGGGACTTCTTGAAAAGACTCTTCTTTTTTTATTTTATTTGTTTCTGCATGGCAGTTCCCTCCTTTGCATTGGCTGGTGGTGGATATTTTAAGAATGTTTATATCTTGGTGTGGAAATACAGTTTTTGCTTAAGAAATGTGTATTTTTATTGCTAGTCAGTGCAACAGTACAATCATTAAATGTTTTTTGTGTGCATTGGTAAAACTGTTTGCCTGAAAGGTAATAAAATAGCTTCTTTACGACCAAAATGTTGACTTGATTTTGTTTGTTTGTTTGTTTTTCTTGAATAAGTGGGCTACAATGCACAAATCTTAGCCAAATATTTTTCCTGCACTCTTAAAGAATTGTCTTCCATTGCAAGCTCTGTAGTGTTTGCATTCTTGGGGAATCCCACTGCTGTCATATGTGTTTGATGCCTGTCTTCAGTAGGGTTACAGACCTTCCTTTGTTTTCTCTTTTAGGTTTTCACATCACATGATTCCTGGTCCTCCAGGCCCTCACACAACTGGAATCCCTCACCCAGCTATTGTAACACCTCAAGTAAAACAAGAACATCCGCACAACGACAGTGAGCTAATGCATGTGTGAGTCTGCCGTTCTGTTCTAGCCTTTAATCTATAAATGTTTGAGAACTAACTCTATCTGAAGAAGAGTCACAAAAAAAAACAAAATTAAAAAAAGTGTGTTTTAGGTCCTCTTTGAATTTTAAGTCTTCTCCTATAACTAAAATGGGAGATATGGGCTACTGTTTGGGAAGAGTAATGAGACATGAAGCCATTTTTCATTCCAGTCCAGCTCTTTTTAGCTATCAGCAACAGTCATCTTGATTCAGACGTAATCATGAACCTGTCTACCTGTGGATGTTGCTTGAGTGTGAACTCATGAACTCCTGCTGGAAAAGGTTTTAACTGCAAAGTCAGCTAGTAAAAAGCAGCCCTTTTGCTTAGTACTTGAAGGCAAAAGGCCTAAGAAAGAAGTGGATGAGGAGCTATCCTCCTGCCTGTAGCAGTGGTCTTCTACGGTACTATGTATAGCCTTTCAAAAAGAGAACTGAGACAAGTGATGAATTTGGAGCGGATTGACAGATCAAACGTTATTTGCGAGAGAATGTCAACCTGACATCCTGCCTGCGTATTAGATTAAGTCAGTTCTCTGAAAAGATACGAAAGTGGATGGAACATGACCACTGAAATTCTCATTCTTACTACTAAAATGCTACTGTAACCACAGGTTGGTAATTTTCCATTGGGTTTTTTTTAGGCTGAAGGTAAATGGATGCTTTTTTTCCCCTCCTTTCCCTTTCCCCCACCACGTTTTAGGAAGCCTCAGCACGAACAGAGAAAAGAACAAGAGCCAAAAAGACCTCATATTAAGAAACCTCTGAATGCTTTCATGTTGTACATGAAAGAAATGAGAGCGAACGTTGTAGCAGAGTGTACTCTGAAAGAAAGCGCAGCTATCAACCAGATTCTTGGCAGAAGGGTATGTACAGGAGGGGGTGTGTGTACTCACGTGTGATGCTAATTTGTGTGTGTTTCCCTTTAGTTGGGTGTGATGGCTCACTTTCTGCTTGAGGTGCTAACTAATGTGCAACTATCAAATTCACTGTAGAAGATAAAACATGCAACTAAAAATAAAAGCAGTATCTTGATTTTCTTTTTTCAGCGTTAGCAACATCATCAAATTGGTGTCTGTTCTACTCATGTCATGGTGTCAGCACCTCAGGCATGAAATATCATCATTCACACATGGCAGGAGCATTCAAATCACCTCCTGGGTCCTCCCTTTAGGCTGGCGTCCATCAGAGCAGGAGGGGATCACTCAAAGATGAACACTGGATGCCAGTGGAGATGGAACTCAAAAGAGAATGTAACGTAGTCCAATTATGAAGTCATGTAGGTTGAGAGGGACCTGTGGAGGTCATTTAGTCCAACACCTGCCCAAAGCAGGTCCAGTTACATCAGGTTGCTCAGGGACTTGTGCAGTCAAGTTTTGAATGTCTCTAAAGTCAGTAGCCAAGTACTGGTGATCCCGGTACACGTCCCAGAGCCTTGCTGAGGGCCATTTGCTTCTGTGGCATTGTAGGCATGTTTTGTTCTTCCCATGCTCCAAAAAAAAAATATACGCAGGCCAACCCACAGTTACAAACTTCATGCTCACTCACGTCAGTGTTGTTCTTCCAAGGGAAAGCAGCAGAGGTAAATGCCCATTTTGCCCTTGACTGTCCCAGAAATGAGAAAAAGGACAACTTTTGTATCAATCTGAGTTTGAGTAGGGATTATTCAAATCCCCTTGCTCAGCGAACCTCTCTTCTTGACCACTGGCTGGCTAAAGCAGCATTGAGAGGCTCTGAAAACCCTGCGCTTTTTACGTAGGGAGTCAGTACATGACCTTAACTGCTACTTCTGTTACAATCTGAAGACCTCCTCTCTCCCCAACAGAGCAGAAATCTGTTGGTACTTGTCCTGGTTCCTGCAGCCTTCTGCCTTCTCTCTGATGTCCTTGTTGCCACTTCTTAAAGGACGTCTTGGTGCTTGCCTTTTCCATTCTTTCATGCAAGATCATGTTTTCGTTCTCACTCCCTCAGTAATCGATCTTAGTTGCTTAGTACGTCGGCCTTGTTTTCTTGGCCTGAATGAGGGCAGTGGCTTATTTATCTCCATTTTGGTAATGAATTCAAGCTTCAGTGCTCCATTGCCTGCTTTTTCCACAGCTTGGACGACTCCTTGCAAGTTACTGTTCTCCATGAAAGTACCTCAAATTCCACTTTTACTGTGGTACAAAATACGCATGAGTTACCCAATGTAATTGCTTGGAGATTAATTATTATCAAATGTTTTGTGTTCAGTCATCCTGGCCACTATTTACTATACCCTGTGCCGCTCCAGAACAGGAACCACCTCTGTTCTCAAGAGCTGATGCTTTGCATGCTGCTGGGCTCTCTGATACCACGGCATAACGTTCACTACCTTCCAGCTCTGGAATGCACGTGCGGAGTCTGAGAGTTGCAAATAGGCTGGACTGCTGTGCTCTCAGTAACACATCGAACTTGCCAAGTCAAGACAGACAAGCGCTTTAGTTCACATCTTCTGATGTGTAACAAAACGACATATTAAATCATACAAATGTGACTGATCTGAAATCCTAGTTCTGTAAATTATTCTTGCATGAGTGTCTTAATGATTTCATGTCTGTCTTTTTTTTTCTTTTTTTTTTTAATAACTTCTTCTCTTCATGGCCCCCCATGCATGTTGTCAAAGTCAAACCAGAAGACACATCTATCGCTGCAGCAGTGGAACCTGATTCTAAATAAAAGGCCTTTACTCTTTTTGGTTCAGGTCTGTGATAGGTGTTTCAACAAGAACAAATTTATTACATCCTGATGTAGCTGGTGCCTTTTCAAATGCCCAGATTTTTTGTCTTTTTGTTTTTTAAGTACATATAAGCAGGAAGTTTATCCCTACTTGGCTCTAGAGGTCAACTCATGTAATTTGGAAGACTACAGTTCCGTGGTTTCAGTAGCTTAGAAACTTTTTTGCAGTTGCCGTTTTCTTTGCTTCTACTACAAAAAGAGGAAATCAGGAAGCAGGTACCTTGAAGCTCAGCACTTAGAGGTTGATCTTGGAACCCAGAGGGCTGCTGATGCCCAGAAAGCCCTCTGCGTTGGCATTGAAAACCTGCCTGTAGCTGCTGCTTAAAAACAAGACAGCAAACCCTTCTGTGGTGGGGAGCTCACTGCCCTTTAAAAGCAACACAAAACCTTTCTGGTTTAGGGTTTTTTTTAGGTTTTTTAAAGTAGTGTTGGGAGAGCATAGTTCTGTGAGTAGATTATTTGGTGAGCCCTGTTTCCGTAAATGATTTTTGTCTTGCTCAAGGCACTTGGCAGTTGCAGAACTGACAAGTGCCTAAAAGTTGGTTAATAAACATGGGTGCTTGTAATTGCGAATTAATTTCATTTTTGCAGTGGGGAAGGACTGAATCAAAATCACAAAAACACTTGCTGGTGTCATCTGTTGCCTAGGTATGAGTTATTTCCTAGTCTAATGCTGTGTTTATTTTGTTTGCAGTGGCATGCTCTCTCCCGTGAAGAACAAGCGAAATATTATGAACTAGCTCGTAAAGAAAGGCAGCTACACATGCAGCTTTATCCAGGCTGGTCTGCAAGAGACAACTATGTAAGTCGCTCACTTGAAGGCTTTTTTTTAAATGGACTTCGTTTACCTAACTTTTTCTTATTTCTTCTTTTTCTCTTTAACTTGCAGAAAGTTCTGGATGGGGGGATGGTGAAACATATAACATAAGCCTTATATTTGTTTGCACTTCAAGCATCCAGAAAACTTGACATTTTGTTGTTGTTGTTCAGATGCTTCTTATGAAGGTCACAGTTTTTGACGGGGAAAAATTAACGTGGAAAGTTTTTTTTCCTAAGACAGTGACCAATACTGCCTGAAAGCTTATGTTATACTGTACAGGTGTGAATTTTCCATAATTTTCTATTTGATCACTTGCTATCCGGTAAATCTTCTTTAGACCTGAGCAAAAAAGGGGTGTCTCTCTTCCAAGAGAATCGAAGGCCCAGGGGTCTTAATGCAAACTGGACTTTGGCTGAAAGTAATTCAGAAGGGTCTGTCTCTAAAATAAAGCCTGCAAAATTTGTATAAGAAAACTTCATGATAGATCCTGCTTTTATGCTGTTTGGTGAAGCTAAGAAGTTTTCTTACAATTGCTCTTATTTTATAATTAAATATGAAACAAGTGTTAATAGCACGTTGCACAGCTTGCACTGCACAATTATACCTATTGTGCTTACAATGAGCTGTCAGTGTAGTCATATGCTATATTATGAAACTCGCAAGCTGCAGTCCTGGGAGGCTGATCCTAGCCTGAGATCTGGGCTCCTTTCTGTCCCCCCATCAGCTGTGGTGTTATTTACTGTGATAGGAAGGGCACATGCTATACCTCGCTCAGTTTTCCATCTGTATTAGGTGGACAGTAGTATTTCTCTACTTCAGTGATATCTTGTGGACATTAAAGATTGTGGTACCTAAATGCAGTGTTAGCAGAAACTGTAGAAATACCCAACATTTCCAATCCATCACAGCTACTGTTCAGCTTAAAACAAAATTTTCATCATGAGCTAGAGTTTCTTAGGGAGATTTTTGGCACGGAAAGCGTTGACACAAAAACTACGTGATCATCTCGGAAGCAAATGCCTTGGTCTTGCTGACTGACATCCATGCCCAGTTTTGTAAGCCCAGACACTACTGTAAGCCCTAGCGGCTTGTTTCTGCCTGTTTTATACAGTCATCTTTTCTAGCAGATGAGCTGTCGTGACCTTACACAGGTAGGGTATATTTCCAGTAACCAGACCATGTCAACAGAGCTGTCTTGAAATACACCTGGGAACAAACAGGGCCTTAGTGATATACTCCCTGAAAACAAGGGGATTTCAATTGTCTTGAAGTTACTTGCTGGAAAATCAAACCACTTTGGAGCCTTGTCAACTCCTGCTTACTGGACATTAGCCTTCAAGATTGTCCTGTGATGCTTGGTCATGTTGGCTTTGAGAACCTGATGTGTTTTGTCATAGCCTACTGCCATACAGTACAAGCAGTGGACCTGCAGTTTCTTAAATGCCTTGATAGACGTTGAGAGCGTGTAAGGTGGCACGTATGAATTCTCTCTTTGATGTGCTTCCAACCTACATCCTGTGTGGAAGCATAGCTCTGACATACTCCAGTCCTATATGTTACAATGGAGAAGTCTGCTAGCTTCCTCTTGCAGTCTTTCTCTCTGTCTCTCCAGGAAGGCACACGTTTGTTGCAGTGGTGGTAAGAAAGTGATCATAGTAGATCACAGTTTATCACTGAAACCTTTTCAGGTATATGTAATCTTTCCTTTTTTTTTTTTCTTTTCTTTTTTTCCTCTTCATTTTTTCTAACAAGCAGTCAAAAATGAAATTGTATTCATTTAGCACACATATTACTGCAGTATTTTGAGAGTTGCAAGTGACCTAGGGGTGATTTTTCTGTTTCATGTGGCTGAATTTCACAAAACAGTACAATTAAAAAATATGTATTACTTGGTTTTAATTCTTCTATTTTGCTTTGCCTGGTTAGTCAGGATCTCAGAAATTTCAAGAAAATGTTAAGCATTGCGCTGTTCAACTGTTGACAATATCTGTGTCCTTTTTATTACGTTTTTATTACTGACACCCAAAGTAGTCCTGCAAAGTTGTGTGAAAGTCATGAAAAGCACAGTGTCTTCGTAATGTGATGGTGTCTATGCGTGCTGGAGTTGTCAAATACTACCTCGTTTGGGAATGCTGACAACTAGTTTTCAGCCCAGCCTTTTCCTTCTGTTCCTCCACTTCTGGTATCTCATAGTTGGATCTCAGATCAGCTTTCAGTATGTTTTAGCACTTGAAGTCAGACTGCTATAGAGACTAAACCATAATTTTCCTCCCATGATCTTTCCGTGTTAACATCTGCACTAATGCACTTTCCTCTGCAACACAGTATTGCCTTGGTGCCGAAGCGATAAAGCGTATCACTTGGGAGTTTCCTGGAGCCCTTGAAATCTGCTTTCCAACTTCTAGTCTTGGTCCCATCTTCGGGAGCTCACTCACAAGGCACTGCCCAGCCCTGTTGCCAGCCTCGAGATAAATAAGGCCAGCAGCTTAAGAGTCGGGCAGGCCCACACTGTCAGAGCAGACTGGAGACTACTTAAATTCATCTGCCATAGCTTCACCGTAGCCTGTATTTGGAGCCCTCATGTGCTGTCCATCAGTGAGCACTGCAGTGGTTTGAGGTGGTTTCTCACATCACCTGCTGTCCACCCCGTCGCCTTGCAGAGCTAGCTAATGGGAAGATGTGTCCCTCCATCGCAGCCCTTCCAGTTTGCGGCCACTGTGCGTGGCACAGTCTACGCTGGGACATAACGCTGGCGGCTGCCAGCCGTGCGGAGTGGGGTAACCTCCAGCTGGGGGGCAGAAGGACGGGCAGCAGGCTGCAGTCCCGCTTACAGCAACTGCACCAAGGTTTGCCAGAGCTCATCTGTTACAGCCTGTCCTGGCAGCTTGAAGGCTTCTTTAAAATATAAATGGATATGATATTTTTATAAACCAACCAACCAAACAAAAAAGCTTTGACTGACAATACAGGACAATAAAGAGAAGTCATATGGAGGAATATCAAAGTGGTAATTAGGGCGATGCAAGATGACTGAGGTTTAAAGTTGTGGGTCTAAACTGACCTTTTGTCTCCTGAAAGACTGTGCGAACCGGGAGCTCTGGCCTTTTCCGTAGCTGGGGGTGCGGGAGAAGGCTGAGTGTGTGGGCTGGCACGATGAGCCTGCGCCGGCACGCTGGTGCCAGTGTGGTGTCCAAGAAAGACAGCTGCCAGGCATCCATTTCTGTCCTGCACCTCAGTCACGTTAAGGGTGCTCAGCCGTACAGCAGTCTGCTATTTGCTTGTTGCACAGCGCGTTCTCCGGGTGCAGCCGTACGAGACTTGGCTTTTGTTAAGGTACGAGCATTATCAGAACAGTTTTGGTTGGCTGGTTTGCAGCCTGGGGACAAGTCGTGGTCGTCTTAGGTACTTTCAACACCCTGTCTGCTGTTGCCATGTATGACAGTGTAAGTATCTGAATGTGTGAAGAGTTCTTGTAAGAGCCATAAATTATGATATCAACATATGTGTCATCAGATTATTAAGCGTGAGAAGTCTTTTAGATGCTGGCGGCTGCCAGCGTTAGTTGAAAAACTGCCAGAAATTGTAATTCCATGTGGATATAAAAATGTGTATTGCTCATGTGCGTATTTCTCCATAGACGCCGAGAGCAAACCTTGTTACCATTGAAGCAGTTGCAAGTGAGTTAGAAAAGGTTTTAGCTACCCCAAAAACAATTGGTTTTTTTTCCTTTCTCAATGTCCAGGTGGCTTCTGTTTCTTTGCCATGAGGTGGGAGAGCGACAAAAGAGAGTCCTCTGTGTGTAATGGTATGGTAAAATTTCCTATTTTTCAGGGGAAGAAAAAGAAGAGGAAGAGAGAAAAGTTGCAGGAATCAGCATCAGGTAGGCCATGAACAATTCTTATCATTCACCTCAGGTATATTTTAGAAACCAGGGCTTGCGCTATTTAATTCTTACACGCTTTTCTCTAACACTTGCTTCTGATGGATGTTTTAAGATACTTCATTTTGAATGCAAGCTTGTGAAAATGCACACAACCCGTGTCTCCTTTCCCGTACGCCTTTCTGTGCAGCAGTCCTGACGGCATCAACATCTTTGGCTGAATTTACGCACTGCTGCGATCACTGTCCTGCTTTACCTTTGCTTTTCTCCTCAGTCAATGTTAGACGTAGCTGTGTCTCAAATACCGTGTGGGATTATTGGACACTGGAAACTTTACACTGACCTTTTTGTAGCCACTGTATTTGTTATCGCTGTATTTTACATTTCTGTGTACACTAACAGCTGCCCAGTAGGTTGGCTAAAAGCATCAGTGAGGTCTCCTCTTTGCCTGTAAAATATATACAAAGAAACACCCTGTTTTCCCCCCCAAAAATGGCTGGTATAAGAACCATAAAAAAACTAAGCAACAAAACCAAAAACACACCAAAAAATCCTTGTAATACTGTAGCAAACAAACTTATTTGGAATGTGCAAAAACTCTGTAACAGAAATTTGTTAAAGGAAAACAATCTTCTACAGGTACAGGCCCCAGAATGACAGCTGCCTACATCTGAAGCATGGTAAGAACATCTCTAAAGCTTTCCTGATGATAAAACTGAATTGTAAAATAAGCTTTCTTATAAATTTTATGCAATAATATGAATTTAGCAAAAATTGCAGAAGTATCATATCCCAAAGCTAATGTTACTTTGACTACTGATGGTTTTTATACCGGCTATCTATTAGGTGTTCACCATTTCACTTCTTAACCTTAATATCTTCAAATTCACCATACCTCACTGACGCGCTGCAAGTCTGCCTGTGAAGCACAGGGATGGGTTTATTAAGCAGTGCAAACCCTCCCAGCCAGCAGACTGTCACAGTTCGTAAGAGCAGGTTAGACGCTGGCTTCAGAGAACATTTTATGTGCTGACATCTACAAGATGCTGGCTGGCTGGGTACACTTTTTTTAAGGTTTATTCATCTGTATACTAACAAAACATCTAAGAAAATGGGACTGTATTTCAGTTATATCAAGAATTTCTCCCTGAACTGTACAGTGGTATTTCATGTGTTTTCCAGCATGCGTTTTCTCTCTTCATATCATATCATCTGCACAGAAGGTGGAATGACTAGTGATTACACATATCAAATAACACCATCTAGTCTGCTTGTGAGTGCACACAGTACCACAGTGAGATCCTCGTTTCTCAGTGTTTGTGCTGGAAGCCTGGTACCTTCTCTTCCTCTCAGTGGGATACGTTTTCTACTAAGAGTGGCATTTATTTCATATAGTTGCTTCTACACTGTCTAATTAACTCAGACTGCTCTTGGGACATCCCTGAGAATTCCAGGAACCGTGCAAAAAAATAACACTTTCTAAACTCCCCTATGCATTGTAACAGAAACGGGCTCTTTATCCCCTCTCCCCCTGCCGTGTTTGGCCACGCGATCCCCTGGGCACTCAGAGCAGTCGGCAAAGCAGCCTCCTCTTGGTCCTCTGCTCTGCTTGGACTTTCAGCCAGGGAAAGCCAAGTTAAGTTTGCTCTGTGTGGGGTATCAGTCGTCAGTCAGTCAGCACGATTCAAGCCTCATCTGTAGTTACGCCGTTATACCGGTTAGTCTAAACTAGGCTGGGTTTAAGGCTTTGGATTTGTTTGGGTTTTGGTTTTGTGTTTTTTTTTAAAGCTGAAGTAAAGCGAAAAGGCAACATGCGTGGTCTTTTTTTTCTTCCTGTTAAGCAAAAGTTTTTCAGACAAGCAGACAGTCTTGCCCTTTGCAATATGCCTGAGTCATGCTGATTTTAGATGCGGATTGCAGCATTTCGGTTCTGTAGCCTACACAACAAATGTAGCTGTAAAGTGTTGTTAGTTACAGTATAACTGCCATAAGTATTGTACTTACTAATAAAAAAAAAAAGCAAGTGCTTTAACCATGAGTTTTATAATTGATATTTCAGCTTAGTTGCCCAGATCCATGATTGTTGTATATTTCTCTTTGATGTTAACACAGTACCAGTAAGCAAACATATATAATCTGAATTGATGCCGAGCACTCAGTTAGGATCAGAATACAACTATGGTTCAAGTGACAGTTAAAAACTGAGGGACACTTGGTTTCTTGGATGTCTTACAATCTAAGGATGACTGCCTTGCCTACACTGAATTACTTCTGTTGGAGTTTCTCTGTTTGCGTTTTCCATAGTAGAGGATGAGTTGAAATAGAAGAGGATGAGTATGTGCGTTTTCTCTCTTTCCCTTTTACCTCTACACCCCTTCCTTTCTTTCCCTTAAGCTCCATAAGAGTGTGGAAACTGTTGATAATGCCTGTCTCTCTGTCCTCGTGCAATTTATAACAAGGAGTACAAGAACAGTAGGTATCTTCTTCCACTGAAGGGGGAGTGTGCAGTTGACTCCATATATGCGCATGTAGGCAGCCTCACTAAATGTTGCGTGCCGAGTGAATGCTCTCCACTGGAGACGTACAGATGTGCTCTAGCTGGAAGTAAACGCGCAGAATGATTTAGGGAACCTGAATCAGCCAGACTTCAAAGTAAACTTCTGAAGGTTAAGACTCTTGCCCTTTGCAAGCCTAATCCAAAGAATGTTTTGCCCACAAGCATAATATCATACCAGGCCCACAGCAGAGCTGTTGTAGTCTTACTGGATGGAGATAATAAGTTTGGGAATGCCTTTCAGTAAGTGCCGCAAAGAGCTCTTGAAGACAGGAAAACACTAGCTTTCTTGCTCGTACGGATGGTGCAAGGAAGAGGGGGAAGGAGGGTGGGAGGTCTGGGAAGGAGACAAGCGTTCTGTTATCTGAGAAGGATCAGAAATGAGTAGGTGGCAAGACCAAAGAAAGAATCTCGAGATCAGCACAAAGGAGATCAGCCAGGGCTGTAATTACGGTGATGTAAGTGAGAAGGATGAAATGGTGGGAGGGTTGTGTGGTGGGATGTTCAGAGGAAAGTAACGGAAGAGACATGCAAACAGAAATGATTTAAGATACTGTGAAAGTTTTGGGTGGCTTTTTTTTTTTTTTTTTTTTTGGTCAACGGACACTTCAGCATATAACTGATTTTTAAGGTGGACCTCTAACCTGCTTTTTTTGGCTTGGGACATCATTTGCGTGGTGAAGTCAAGGTGGTACCGTTAAGTTGCTCCTCTTTGTGGGGTTGTACACAGCAGCAGGCTTCTTATGGCTTCAGTGTTCAGGATTTAGCTGAGTTCCACAATCTCCTCCAGCCTGCTGAATGGCCAATTTGTAAAACACATAATATTAGAGTGCTTTAGGAATACCGTGACCTGGTGCTCCAGTCTATGCTGGGCTACTCCAAAGCATGTTGACATTCTTGAAGAGCTGTGGAACTGTCCCCAAGCAGGATTTTGGTTTTTAGTTGACATGGCCCAACACAATGTTTGAAATAACTTTTATTTGTTGAAGAAATAACTTGCATTTATTCTTTCCTTTTGAAATCAACTGAGAGTGGCATAAGACCTGATAATGCTAAAAATGAGTTTGGGAGAGGCCAGGAAAGAAGGGGAAATGAGGAATGCTAAGATTAAGGACAATGTAGAGATCATCTGTTGAGCATCTTTCAGAAAGGTGGGTGTTTTCTTGTTACTTTAAGCACAGCCTTCCAGAAGACTTGTAAACGGGAGCAATTTTGTGTTGGTGGTGGAGATTCCCGATTTCCTATCTGATTTGACTTTTGGAGGGAAAAAAGCTGATTTTTAGCATTTCATGAGTATTTTTAAATCAGCAAGGAAATAGAAAGGTACTGACGAAAATTCCTCCTGATTGTTCTGCAACGTGGAAATAGTTACCTTATAACTTGCTATATATGGTATTTGTAAAAAGCACATCATTTGACATATGGCAGAATGCAATTGGGAAGTCCTCACAACCTACATAATGTAACATTGTGTTTTGGCATATCTTCAAGGGCTAAAAAGAGTGACAGAGAAGCTTAACAGACATTTGAAAACCTGTGAGAAGTGTATTTGTGGCTTGCAGAGTTCCATGACAATTAGCATTTAGATTAGCAAAGCTTTCAAAAATGAGAAAACTTGACTAATACTGATTTACAATCAGAAGCACTTAAAAGGATTAGATGAAGACTGTTTAACTTTAAACAATGAATTATCTATAACCTTTCAAACTTCCTACTTGGAAGTTAGAGCCAAATTTCGGTGCAGAAGTGATTTTTGGATAGTGTTGTAACAATCTATGACGGGATTATCTTTTCCTTATTACTTACAAATAAAATGGAGTGAGGTTGTGAAAGCAGACTATAAAGTGGACCCAATCTGCAGCCAGAATACTGTGGAAAAGAACTGTCTGATGACTGTGGTCATGGTTGACCGTGGGTTTCTGGCCAGCATCCTAGAAAGGCGATGCAAAGAGGATGTGGTACCTTGCTATCTGAGGCACATGTTTTCTAACCTGGCTTGTCCGGTGCTCTGGAAATTGCTGCTGGAGTAGTTGAAAATGAAACAAACACTCCACCCCTTTCCATACGCCTTGACTACTCAGGAGCTGTAAACAGAGCCCGGAGGATTTGCACAGAAGTTAGCGTGTGTCAGAGTTTGTGTGGTGATGGTGGTGCAGAGACGTGTCTTGGGTTGCGTTAAAAATTGTATTTCCTGTGTGACCCATGTTTCCCTCTTCCCTGTTTTGCCTATGAACGGTGGCCTTCAGCATAGGCAAGCGAGACGGAATGACGAGAAGAGAATTTGCTGGACTGAAACATTTATATTACTGAATACTTTGGTTAACTTCAGCCTTTTTCAGATAGGCACAGAAATTTCCAAAGACAAAGGGTATAGCCCCCGGACAGATGCCCTTCTGCAACATAATTCTGACCTGACATTGATCTTGCCGGGGTGAAAGATAAAAAACCTCCTCTCTTTCAGGCTCTCTGACACTAAGAGAAGCATCCAAAGAGCAAACCTGAAGGAAAGCCGCCTGCTCTTTAGGTGGCAGGTACAGAAGGGCACTGACACCTGCTGGGAGAGATGCGACAGAGCAGACTGAGTCCCCCGGTTTCCTTTACCCGCCTGGCGTAGGAGCCTTGTGAGGTGCAGGAGGGAAGGAAGGGTATAAAAGCGGTTTTGGATGCAATTAGAGACTATGTGAGGGATGAGTGTAAGTCGGGGTAGGGGCCAAGCAAAGGTTTTCTAAATAAAAAAAAACCCAAGAGAACGCTTTCAGCTAGACAGTCAGCATTGGTAGGAGATTAGGGAAACAAGAAAATTTTGTAAGCATTACAAAACGTTAGTTTTTGCAACCAAAGGGTGTAGCACGGTCAGCTATGAAGTTGACCGTCAGCATTTCATGTTTTAAACTGACACCGAGGAAGGGCAAAAGTAGATAATTCAGCAGGTGAACGTCTGGAACCTGTTTATTTTGTCGGAGGTGCTCGAGTTGCAGGTGCTGCTGTGAAGTTAGAGATGCCTAATGAAGTTTGAACTCAGCCACCTTTACAAGTGATTAAAAAAAAACCCATATCATTTCACTTCTGAGGTGTTAGCAGTAGGCGGCTTGGGCAAGAATGAAGGAACAGTGGGACAACTATTGTTCTAACTCTTCCTGTGGGATAGGGTGGGGACAGGGAGTTGACGGCTGCCATTCTTCTCTGGATGAAAACGGTGTATTTTAGTGGATTTAGCAAACTCGCCACCAGATTGGGAATTCTAAGGTCATGAGAAAAACTCTGTAGAAACAAACTGTTTCATAAAGATATCGTAAGATTTTGATATGTAGTTTCATTCCCAATTGGAATAAAACCTCAGCATTTTAGTATTCATCTCAGGTCTCTATTGCATTTTCATTTTTTAGTGTATTTACATGAAAAATTTCAAAGTGAAAAATTGATACTGTATTCCTGAACAGCTAGAAAGCAAATTGTTATGACATTGCCAAAGTCTTTCCCATTTGTTTCTGGAGACTAGGCTTGGGTGAAATCTGTCCTCTAATTTCAACAGAATTGTGTTCAAACGCAATTCTGTCAAAGCTTAGCAAACGCTAGCACTGAGTTTTGTTTCTGTCTGCCTCTGACTTTTAGAGACGATGATTGGATGGAAGAGGTCTTCTGATAAACATGAATGCAAAACCAGCCATCCTGAAGACAAAAAAAAAACCCAAACAAAACAACAAAACCAAACCAAAAAGCCTAAATTTGATGTTGCAGAAATCACTAATAGAGCCAACTGTCTCAAACCAGTCAGTTCCTTAACCCTCTACTTTAAGACTTTTTATGCAAGTCATCTTTCAAATCTCTGACCCTTTACTCGCTTGTTAAGACTGTACCATGTAAACAGTTTTGAAAGTGCAGATTGGAAAGCGATACAAGGAAGGAGGCTCACAGCAGGGCCAGCAGAAGCACCAGTGTCTTGCCAGTTAAACGTGAGACCAGCAACCAGTTAGACAGCATGGGTTGTAGTCTGATCGTTCAGGACACCAGCTTTCTGCCATTGGCTCCAGCGGTGGGACCAAACCTTGGCAGCATTTGTGCGGTGAAGGTGTCGTTGGGCTGTAGTGTGTGAGCAGGGTTAGATGCAATGAGGGAAACGGTACCAGCGATCATCTCTCTGAATTAGTGTTCTTGCCACAGGCATCAGCAGAGCTGGGATCAGGGGGTAAGAGAACTAAGGAGGCCTAACTGAGCAGAGAGACATCATTTCTGAAGTTGTTTCCTCCTTGCAAAAGCAAGATAATTGTTTCCTCATGAATATCAAGTTGCATCAGAATTAAACTCTGGAGTTTTGAGGGCCTTCTATCCTTCATCTCTGGGATATCTGAAATTGCACGAGGCAAAATGTTATTGCCAAAATAACTACATATAATTAGTTTTATGGTGTGTGCATTTGCCTTGACACTAGGTGAGCCTATGTTTTAATGAATAGTTGGATTTCTTCCCATATGCGTGTCTTTTGAGATACACAAGCCTCCTGTTGTATATTTCGGACCAGTAGAGATTGTCTGCTGAGATGACTTAATTGTATTAAAGTGAAGTTGATGTGTTTGATTTTTGTAGTGGTTTCTGTGTACTGCTGTCTCACGCTGGTAGTGTAGTGTTGCTCTGTCGATGTGTGTGTAAAAGAGTTGATGAAGCTCAAGATGATGTTCAAGTTACATCTGACTTCCCTTCGGTTGCATGAAAGCAACTGTTTAAATTACTCCATGTGCTAGAAGATTGAAATGTTGAGATTGTCGTTCAAAGTACACTGTAAATTCTAACCTATGTTTAATTGTGGCAGAAAAGATGATACACAGAGGAAACTTTACCTATGTCATTTCTTTCTTATGAAAGGATTTTCACTTTAGCAGTACCTCATGTCTTTTCTATTACAGCAGGTGAAAGCTAGGGGCACTGAAATTGCTACTTCAGAATAGATGCATCTTTCTTCACAGCTCTCAGTCTATAAAATAAATAATTTTAAAAACAGGCTTTGAATATGTATTATATGCTATAAAGATACAAAAGGGGACAAGCCTATTTCTTCCTCCCTTGCAGAGCACTTTTAGTATATTATTCTTCTTTAAGAAGCTGCTGGAGACAGCTGTCTAGGGCTAATCTGTTTTTTATTATAAACATGGAACCTCTCTCCCCTCCCACCCCAACAGGAAAAACACATCGTGGGGCTTCCAGTAGGATCATTTCAAAGATTGTAGCGCAGTGATAAAGCTTCTAGTTTCATGCTGCCTACACTGGGGGCCTTTGATAAGAGCCACACCTGCTTTGGCATCACTGACTTCAGCTGCACAAAGTGGGAGCCCTAAAATACCTGAGCGTTTCCCGTGCTGACACTAACCTGCTCTGGAAGAGGTCTCTGACTCATGGGGGGCACGAAGGGTGGTGTAGGTATTCCTGCATCTAGCTTAGGCCCAACTAAGAGGACGGAAGTTAGGACACCAGACTCCACCTGTAGTCAATGGAGAGGTGTCTCCAGGGGTAGCTACTTCTGGGCATCTAAACCACCAGTGAGTAATTTGTTACTGGAGACTCAGTTCCCAGTTACCAGCAATGGGCTGAGGCTAACAGTAGCACGGCCGGGGGGAACACAAGAAAAAATTACCACTGACATAGCTTCAACATGGCAGTATCTGTTACAGTTTTAGGGTACAATTTTATGTCATTTCTTTAGCAACAAAGACAGCTTAAAAGGTTTTCCTCTGCTGCCTGCTGGTATCCAGCTCTTGCAGAGAGGGCTTTTTCCTGTCTCCCGTAGGTCCCTCCATCCCTGTGCTGTAACAGCTTGTGGGACCCTGCAGCAAATCGGATTACTAAAACGACCGGGGCTTCTGTTGGGAGGTGGGTTTTTTTGTTTAGAAACAACAAAGGTTATGGAGTGTTTGTTTTTGTTTGCCCAGAACGTTTCAAGGATCTGGTTTAGGCTAACCCCACAAACCATGGCACAGCTGGGCAGGAAGAGGAGCAGACTGCAGGGCCGGCATCTATCTGCTCGCGCCTGGAACTCTCTCCAGCTCTGCTGCTAAAGAAAATACAAAGGGGCTTCACAAACAGCGTGAACCTTTCTGATAAATAATGACCTGGTTTTGCATACCCAAGTTTCTGGAGTACTGGATAAACCCTGGCAGTAAGTCGAACGTGTTCATTTTGGACTTCAAAAGAAAAATGACAGTTTCAGCTGCCGGGTCCCCAAGTTTGCCATGTTGTTTGAAGTAACTGGATTAAAAGCCAGGTTTGGAGACTGACTTTTTTTTTTTTAAATACGTATAACTGCTGTTGTATGACGTCTGGTCTCTTCTTAGAGCTGTATAAAAACAACCTATGGTGGGGAAAGGTGTAGAAAAAAAGCACCTGGTTTAAAATTTTTTAGTTTCTCTTTCTGTGAAGGGTTAGCTATCTCTCTCACTTACTCCTATACCCACCCAGACACTCTTGACTTTCTTCCATAACCTCTTCCAATTAGCACGACCTGGATGAAGCTGCATAATCCTCTCCCTTGTTCCAGAAAAATGGAGCTGAGTTAAAGACCAGATGAGGAGAACAAGGCCGTCGCAGACCCACCCTTCAGTCCATCTCATTCCCACGCATGGGGAAGACGTCTGATCCCCCTCTGATGCTCTTGCCCTCAGTCATTGAGCCCAGACTTGTTAGGAGGCTTTCGTTTTACTGTTGTGATTCCTGAAATACAGTTTTATTACTTCAGTAGTAAGGCTTTTCTTTTTACATGGAATTATTGTTGAATTTTATTTCTGTTTCTTTCTCGAGGTGGTTTTCTGGTTGGGTTGTTTCCCCCCCCCCTCCTTTCCTCCTGCAGTCAGATGTACACTGCAAATGGCACAGACAGTGCCTCCTATTGTGGCTCGGGCTCAAGACTTCACATATGTAAAATGTGACTTGCAGCACTTTCTTTGAAGCCTAACCACAGCCAGGGAGCTGTAATTGCAGTCTTTGATTGCGCCGACTTCACTTGTGGATTGGGCTTTGCTAGGGCATGCCTCGCTTGGCGAGACTTCAGCTACAGCCCCCCAGTGAAGCCTTAGATGTGGGAAGTCTTCAGTCTCCTTAGCACATGCCTGTGGTTTCTTGAAAAGAATCCTGATTTGACCTGTTTTATATCTGTAAGGCAACACCATCGTTGTTCGTATTTTTTAGGTATTATTTGGTTTATCAGCAGGAGAAGCAATTTCCAGCGCGTAGCCTTAATGTGCAGCTGGGGAACGGCTGGGTTCTAGATGCTGTTTTCAGGATAGCTACTGTGTAATTTGCTGTACTGCAGTATTCGCTTAAAAATAAAAATATTTGGGGCTTCCCTGTGCCTGACCCCTTGCAGAATTACAGTAGTATCTGGAGCGGGGGATAATTAGGCGCCATGGAAAGGAGGCAGGCGCTGCGAAGGCTGGGTTCGGATTGAGACAGAAGCGATGGCCGCTGTTTGGAAAAGCTGAGGGCCAGAGCAAGGCCGCGGTCGTTATTTTAACCTCCTGACTTCAAAGACAGCTTGCTGGTATGGGAAGGGGGGAGGAGGCAGGGAACCATCTCAACAGAAGAGCATTTCATTTCCTTCGGTGAAGTAGACATTCCTGGCTGCTAATGGGGAGTAGCTCTGAATCACAGCGCTTGTATCAGACTGCTGTGAACTACTGGCCTGGCGCCTCAAGGCCATTCCTCAACAGGAAGCTGAATGTTTTCATGTAAGACTGAGAGGAAAACCTTCCCAGGAAGAGCAACCTGGACCAAACCTTTGAAAATCCGGGATGAAAAGGCACAAAATAAATATAAAGCTGCAGGGTGCTCTCCCCAGTGTTCCTCTGCTGTTTGCTTGGCCTCTCTTTCGTGCTCCTTGGAAAGGTAGAGCCCTTCGCAGCGCTTTGATCCGCATGTGTTACGGAGCACTGTGCTACTTTATAAAAGAAAAAAAAAAAAAAGGCAGGAAGCTCAGAAGGCTTTTTTTAGTTGGGACTCGGGCTGGTTTTATGAGGAAATAGGAACTGAATTAGTCAATACAGACCACCTCTGTTGAAACCACTGGTTTGCCAGTGGACTTTCAGCTGTGCTGTTTAAGAGGCCACAGTGGCTTTAAATGTCCTTTTGTGGCTACCAGCAGCAGGTGAAAATTATTCATTATGTATCAGGGAAGGTGGTATTTAGGGGAGGGGAGCGTGTTCCTTAAATTAAAGCTGTACAGGACAGTTTGATATCAATTTGTGCTTTTTCTTTGTACGGTACTTAGTCTGCATCTAAACTTCTTCAGCGTCCTCAACTTTCCTTTTCACTAAAACAATGGGCACATGGGTGGCCTCTGATGAGGAGACAACTTGTTCAGTACGATTTTGGGGCTTCAGCTTGCGCTTGCTAAAATCAGAGTCCAAAATCAGTTTTGGAGGATTTTGACCCTGGAGTACATTAGCCTGTGTAACTCCTGATTCGGGAGCTGTACTCAACCAGCATGAGCAAAACGTTTTGTGTTGTAATGGCTTACACAGAAGCTGCAGGAGATGGGAGGTGGGTGCCCAGTTATAAATGGCCCTGGTTTAAATACTGCTGCTGTAGTATTTGCTGATGAACTCTGCTTGTGGCTCTTACAAGCTCAAGCAGCCTATCTATTATGATTAGTCTAACAGAAGTTTGACTTGTGGTTTAAACCACTTCTTCATAAACTTGCTCTGTCTTGCCTTGCATGATTCAAGATGCTGTCCATATATCTTCTTTGTGTGACTAAGCATTTTGTGTTTCTTCTGGTGGAAATTAACTCACCTCCTCCACCAAACTGCATTCCTGTGCTAATTTTGGTCGTTCTCAAAAGCTCTGCTCATTGAACCCTCTACTTGTTGGCAGCTGAGTAGTACCTGGAGGCCTAGAGTTTAATGTAGATTTTTTTGAGATACCAATAATCCCGAGACCATTACTGGAGAGCATGTGTCCGTCTTTGGAAAAATGCCTGACTCATTAGACAGTCTTTGGGTGGAGTCCCTGTTATAACCCAGTTGTCTGGGTCAGAAGGGCAAGGGTGATGGTTGAGTTAGCAATTAAGTCAGCTCATGTAACCCAGAGACCTAATGATGAAGAACTGTTCCTCTCTGGATGAGCTATACCTATAAGGCTTGCACTGTTGGCCTTTTCACATGCTCTAAGAACATAAATCCTGCCAAGATCCTAGTGAACGTTACTGCTAGGTAAGAGGCCCGTGACTCTTACACAACTGGAAGATGTTCCCTACCCTGCTGAAGAGCAGAACGAATCCTCCCCAGTTGTGTGGATGCATGGTAGGGTCCGTGTTCACACACCCCTCACCCACCACATTCCTCTACCCAGCTGCTTACAGAAGACAGCATTTCTTCATTTCTGCAGGGATTAGAGCTTGAAGCTCTGAAGTAGAGGTTTAATTGACCTCAGCCACTGTAGTACCAAAGCCTGAGGATGTCTAGTTTTGTAACAGGTATCTGGGCCAAATGTAGATAAAGGAAATCCACTACAAAAAGGAATTACTTCTGTAATATGTTGAATGTCTAAATAGCTTAAAAACCCACCTTTCTTGGTTGGTGTGGGCATCTGTTTACAGTCCAAAGTACTCTCCATAAATATTCTTGCAAACTTCAAGCAAGAGGAAGGACCAATACTCTGCACTTAGCTTTGACATTGCAAATGCACATTCCACTAATACAGTCGTGTCATAGTTACAGTGACCCATCACCAGCTTCTTTGAAGGATTTTTTCTTTAAAAAAAAAAAAAAAAGGCTTCATCTTTCTCTCTCTCTCTCTCCCCTCCCTGTAGGTGGGAAAAGAAATGCTTTCTCAACTTGCAAAGCAAAGGCGGCGACACCAGGACCCCTTCTGGAGATGGAAGCTTGTTAAACCCTAGGTGTGTCCTTCATCCACACAGACCACCCCCAAGGAGTCTGTCTAGGATGTCATTCACCCTGATGTCACTGCTAGAGACACTGAATCATAAAGACAATCACTGCCAAAATCCTTCACTGTCACGAGGTCCAGCCCCGATATAAATAGAGCAAGTGAGCTCCTGGGTCAGCAGAGCAGCTTTTGTCTTCACTCCACCTCTGCCTTGCACTCTTAAGCCCCCGTCTCATCTGTGTCCATATCGAGTCAGCAAACAAAGTAGCGTGGCTGTCTCTGCCTGCTTCAGCCAACAGAATAACGTAGACCACAGCTGCCCCATACAGCACATCAAGGAATGGAATTTGCCTGGACCAGGATGACACACTCAACCTTCTTTTTATTTAATGGTGCGACAGGATCAATTTTGGTTTTAGCTTTTTTAAGAAACTTGAATGCTTTTATATTTTAACTTTTAGTTTGTAATTTCTTTGGTGTATATTTTACTAGGTATGAGCTTTTAAACAAGTGTCAGAAATCTGAAATACTTTTTAAATAAAAGGGGTTTTTCTTTTTTTTTTTTCTGCCAGAGGAAAAACCTGTATGGAAAAAAGGTGGCTTTTTTGTTAAACTATTTGTAACAAATAGTGGCCTCTCAGTCTATATAATACAGTGTCCTATAGAACTAAATAAATGTAACAACAGTCAGCTGGTCAGTAGACACATCAGTCTTGCATCATCTACTCTGTAAACATAAGCAATACATCCAGCAAATCTGACTGCAGTGAGTTCTCCTTCTCACCCATTCCCCTTCTCCTTGTAAAAAGCCCAGCACTTGAATTATTACTTCAATTGTTCTGTATTTGTATCTGTTTTTGTTAGCCTGTTAGTGGGATTTTATGCCAGTTGTTGAAATGAGCATTGATGTACCCATTTTTTAAAATAGTAAGGCACAGCCTTTGCCAAAAATACTGTCAACCGATTTTTTTTTTTTTGTCATTCCAGTTTGAGTTAATGTGCTGAGCATTTGTTTTTTAATAAAAGCTTTGTAATAAAACTAAAGTCAATTGTCTGGCTTAAAAAAAAATGAGAGTGGCTTGCGCCAGAATCCCTCGAAGGTAGAAGCAAGCCCAGGAAGGCATAGTCACTTCTAAGGCTGAAGATTTTTGGCTCATTCTTCCCTTGTAGGAAATGCAATGTGTCTCTTCAGCTGTTTGCTCATCTGAAGTAAAGTCATTTTGGAAGAGACTTCCTTTTCCTTCCTGAAGAGAGCAGAAGTCTCTTGTTTCCATACCAGGAGTAAGGAATGGGCAGGCTCGGGTCTCCCTTATGCTTCTCAGTTAGATTTGGCCCAAGTGGAAGTACCAGGGTCTGTGATCCCTCCCTCCATCTTCAGTTTCCTACTAAAATCTTAGTGAACACAGCAGTGGTTTTAAGCTGATGATTAGGATTATGGATTCCTTTCTTTCTGGATGCAGTCCATGCCCACACAAGGGGTAGGAGCCTACAGTTATATTTCTCACAGCTCTATAAATTATCCCGCAGTCAGGGACTGGAGCTGGCTGCAGAACCAGCTGTGGAGGGCCTGGTTTCGTGGTGTCACATCCAGAGAGTCAGCATGGCCTGCCAACTGCCAGTGGTGCCCGTGAGACATTCCTGCGACAGCAAGCGGCTCCTCTGCATGCTTCAAAACTGAAAACGCAGGTGTTTGAGTCTTTCAAGCCCCAAACACTACCAGCAACTTCTCTGACACCTTTCCCCTTTTGTTCAGGGACTGGTATTCCACAGCTTTGAAAAACAGACACAGCTGCCCGACTTCAAAAGGAAAAAGACACTGCAGCCATAGCTAAACTATTTCAATGGTTTGTGAGCACCACTGCAAAAGAAATATTATGAACTGTACATTGAGTCAGCATACGTTGTATTCTAGCTCCTGAATCTTGTTTGGTGTGAGACTGGACTGAGTGAAGCTTGAGCTGCAAGAAATTACATGGGTGAGTTACTGCCTAAGGAAGCTTTGTGATTAGATTGGTTATAACTGACCTTTAAACTCTGTTGCATAAGAAATTTCATAATTAAAAATGTTATAAAACAGCTTCCTCTTAAACCAGCATGCCCTGCACACAAACCCAATTGTAAGAATGTAACCAGCATATTAGTTCTTGCAATATTTATTTCTAGCAACTAGTGATTACATTAAAAAAAGGCAAAACAAGTGACCAGGCAAGGGAATGCTCTCAGATGACAGGAGAAAAGACCTCTGAGAGAACAGCAACTGTGTACTGGAGTTTTGCAAGACAGCTCCGTTTCCATTCCAGTCAATTGTCCCAGCCTTTGCTGGAAACCTGTCTGGTTTTTGGTTTGGGGTTTGGTTTTGGATTTTGTTTTTGTTTTTAAAGGGAAAAAAACAAGTACTTTAGTGCAGTAATTGTTCTAAATCAAGGGTGACTGCAGCAAGTTCTGTAAATTACATGTTCCAAAGATAACAGTTCTTTTTAAAACTTTTTAAAACATGACTACTTTATTTAGATTTTTAATGGCTATTTAAAAAGCCACTTACCCATTTTGCAAAAAAAATTGTTCCCATTAGAGGTGTTAGCCTTACGTAGCATGTTCATAGAATCATAGAATAGTTTAGGTTGGAAGGGACCTTGAAGATCATCACGTTGTCCCAAATACACTATGTAGTGAACAGTTGCCTGCCTTAAGGACGAAAGGTCTTTCAGCTCTAATAGTGAAGGAGAAAAAGAATTCAGGAGCTAAAAATAAACATCTCTGCTGTTAACATACAGTGAGCAAGCACCATGTGTTGGGCTCATTCATAGATCAAAGCCCTTTTGCTTACAGCAACTATGGGAAAGGTTAACTAACACGCAAGGCTTCGGATGCTCCCATGAGAGTACCTGAAACAGAGTAACCGTGCTATCCTGGAATGCCCTCAGTGACTTGGGTCGGTGTCTGCTCCTGCGCCCCACTGCTGATCGGCATTTGTTCCTGTGGGACTGAAAGAGCAAAATGACCTGGGGCCTCACCGCACCACACCAGCTTGTCAGTGGAGACAGATGAGCTAGTAAAAATGACCTAGTGATGATGGCGTTACCCTGGCAGTAAGACTAGGTTTAAATCCTTGTGATACTGAATAAAGTATTCCAGGTGAGACTCAAAAACGATACCTAAATTCCTGATGTGCAATTAAGGCAGAAGTCAGCATCTAACCACGTCTCTCTTGGGTGCCTGAGGAGATGATTACCCTGTATTTCCCACAGAAAATGTCTTTAAGGATTTAAATGCTCCTACCTAATGACTGAGTTAATTATCCAGATGCTTCTGTACAAGCACTCATAAACCCACTCTCTCCCTCCATACTTCATTCTATGTACGCGCCAAAAACAGCTCTGCACGGATCACAGTACAGGTAGTCCCATTCATAACCACAGGAGATACCCTGGCAGCTAGGAAACACGCGTCCTTCCCCCTCCTCTCACCAAAAAAACAGCAGAGGGCAAAGACACAGAACAGGGCAGTTGTGCCAGGATTATTTACCAGGATTATTTACAGCTAATCAGGCCAACATCACAGGATGGTCTGGCTCCTTAGGCTTTCTGGATCACCTGGACCAGAGCCACTTCCCCTCCGTTACATAAAAGAACAATGCTCCAGGCTAACTTTGGCTTCTTACACAGCAAGTGATGACAGATTCACTAGTTGTGCTTATAGGGACTCACCAGCTCTAGAGAATTATCTTCTGTTGTAGTTTCCGCTTTGGATTAGCTAACAGACAAGGCAGTAAGTTAGTTGTACAAGTGATAGCTTGATGGTTTGGTCAATCTGCAGCAAATGTGGGACCTTAAGGACCCAATCCTTGCTCCAGGCTGTAAGACAGCAGAATCCAGAGTGTCAGTCATGTGCACTCCTTTGAAACCACAACAATCCACAAGGCTTTGAAGCAACCATTCTCTGCTTCCTGATGGCCTCCTGCTCTGATCTACACCGTGGCTAATTAGGCTAAAGCAAGACAGGCAGAAAATGAAGGACACTGCAGAGACTAAGAAATGCCCAGTAACCTCTCCAATAACATAACTGCAGTTTGTGCCCTTGCATTCACAAGGGGGCTAACATGCCAGGCAGCCTCCCCTCCAGCATACGGACCTAATACCAGGTAGAACATTATGGGGGAAAGAAGCATCTCCACAAACGGCCAGAAGACTATCAGCTATGAACACATTTCTCCTAAGTCAGGTCAGTGAAAAAACTATTGGGCTAATAAGGAAGTTAGCCAAATGGAGAGCAGCTGTAACAGGAAAATGGCCTGCTGTAAACACAGATGTTCTGAGATGAAGCCAAAAACCTAGAAAGTGTGCCCAAACACATTCATTTTTCCACATGACAGGCCAGGAAGAGAACCTCTGGATTAATGTATGAATTTACCCTGTGAGTCTCCTCACGGATACAAAGATCAGCTTTAGAAAGCAAGCAAGCAAACGAGCATCTGCAGCCCTAGGAAAAGGGACATGTCTGCCAGAAATATGGGAAACGAACCTCCTAACCACCAGCTTTCAGCCAGGTCAAAGCAAGGACTAAAATTCTGCTCCCCATCCTCCCAGGTAAATACTTATACCTTCAGGCCATGGGCTTTAGATGACATCTCTCTGGCTGACACACTCCTCCTGCAAAGACCATAACTTCACTGAGCCACAGAAGCAGTGTCTGCTTGGCTGAGACAACAGCCACTGCTTACCTGGTCTGGCATACTAAGGGTTTCTTCCCATGAATGATGTTCTACAAAACACATTTTGATAAACTCAACCATTCCACATCCCAGAAACCCAACACATACAAATAAGTGACAGGTCTGTTCATCCCTCTCAGCTATGGAAAACCAACATGAACCAGCAGAGCTAGGAGAAAAATTTCCATCTGCTTCATACCAGAAGAGCAACTCACCCAAGAAGTGGTCTGTCCTGTTCACTGTGCCGAGAAAAGGTAACTACAACAAAATAGAAACCAGCAGAATAAGAAAAAACAACATACTCCACAACTCAATGATGGTCAAGACACTTATTCGGAGAGGCAACTCTTTGAATTTGGACTAATTTCCTACAGCTAAGAAAATTGGCTAAAAATTCCTGCAGGATATTGATTAGACTGAGGTACGACCATCTCTGTGTTTTCTTTTAAAGGGAGAACAAGCCAAAGAAAGAAGGACTCAGATCTTGACATAGCAAAATGCTACATAGGGGTTAGGTTTTCTCAGTACCTGCCTACGAAAGTGAAGTGCTGGGTAATAAAAGAGGAGACAGTACACACCAGAACATGGCAGTGGCTACATCCCTTGACTAAGACAAAGTTTCAAAGCCCAAGATAGACAAGACTCTTAAAACCTAGTTGCTGCTTTTGCTACCCTGAAATATGTTTCCTTCTTGGTCTTCACCTGTGAAATGTTTTATTTTGTAACGACTAACATCAGCAGCAACAACTTCTTCCTCTCTACTCAATCCTAAATTAGATAGGCAGTAATCGTATTTGCAAACAAACCATGCCTGAGGAATCACAGAACGACTACTGCTTTTTTCCTGTAAAAACCTGCTGGCTCAACCTGGCCCCAACTTTTTAGTACTATGTCCTGAAAGAATTCACAATGAAAACACCTTAATCTAAGGTCCTTCAACAAATTTAACAATGAGTGGTTTTAGTCGCTCTTTGAAAATTCAGATTTACATGGAAGATTTTGATACATGGTCTAAAAGTTTCCCTCTGTATGGGACTGGTGTGACCGCATGACTCAGAAATAAGACCACTCTCAGCACTCAGTTAACCACTGAGAAGTCTAGTTCTGCCTATACTGGTATTCTAAAGTAGTTACTCCTCACATTATTTTTATTATTTTTTTTTAAATGAATTTACTGAAATTACTTACTGAAACAGAATAGCAAGCAATTTTTCATAATTAATAAGTGAATAACCTAGTCACTTCTTCCTCTGGTCCATTCAATTTCACTCCCGCTGTAGGGTTTCTCCATCCTCCTGCTTCTCCCTTGTGTTTGACTGACCCCCCTGCTCCTGCCCTGTCCTCTCACGGGCAGCTGGGGCTTCCCTGCTGATGGAACAGCACTGCTAAGTGCTCTCGTCTGCTGGGAAGCAGTCTCCCCTTTCCAATGACCTGATGCTGGATTTCCTATGAACATAAAAAAGATGGACTTAAATCTAGCGCAGGTCTAACACCTACACTGTATATTCGTTCAGTCCAG
This sequence comes from Pluvialis apricaria, assembly GCA_017639485.1. Taxonomy (NCBI): domain Eukaryota; kingdom Metazoa; phylum Chordata; class Aves; order Charadriiformes; family Charadriidae; genus Pluvialis; species Pluvialis apricaria. The sequence continues at coordinate 58,799,091 of CM030010.1, read as the reverse complement.
TTTGGGAATAAATACCATTTGAAGAAAGAATGGGGGAAAAGACTATTTTCAATTCAATTTAAGGAAGAATTCCCAGTATGTTTGTTCCCCAAATACATTCCAAGGATGGTACTTCCTTAGCTCACAGATAGGTTTTGAGGATCAGATATGATCAAATATAACTAGTGTAAACCACAGAAGAATTAAGGGATATCTTAAATGAGATGCAGACATCTACACTATAGGTATAGTTGTTATAACTGCTACCACACAATTATATAAACATGAAATATACTGTATTTATCAACCAACATTCAAAGAATTTTTCAGATCACCTTACTCCAACACCCTGTCACTTTTGTTTAGGAGTTGCTTCACTTCCAGAGGCAATGTAACAACTCACGGAACAGTAAGAGAACAGAGTAAGGTGATGGCGTGGATTTAAGTGTTCCACCTGAACTATTTTCTATTGTGCACTATTGTAGCATTAACCTTCCATGATCCCAGGGAAGCATGGAGAGACACGTAGGCCGAGGGTTGTAACTAAGCAGAAGTAACAGCTCACAGAAAAGACAAAATGGAAAAGCATAACATCAGTCCCGACTGCCCACCGCTACTATGATTGCTGAACACTGAAGACTAGGCAGCACTTTCTCACCTGTCCCTTTACCAGACTTCATCCAGTTGTTTTTTTCAGACATTATGGCCAATGCTTAGTTAAATTAGGCAGTTTATAGACATGACAGCTCCTAAACAGGACAGAAAAGCTTGCAAAGATCTTCAGACCATACACTAGTTGGGGTTGAAGGATGTCCTTGCTAATTCACATCTACTCTAGTAATCGTAACTCTAGATGTGAATCAGTATTATTCAAAGATATCTAAAATCCTTTAACACATGCTAGATTTCCAGCTGCCATATCAAGTACCAAGTTTTGCTACTTCTCTCTCTGTTCATTAGCAGATCCAGCAAGTTCTCCAAAAGAACTTCCTTCCGTGCAGAAGGCAGAGAAAGTGGCTCTACTTCTCTGCCAGTAGCCAAAAATTTAAATGGCATATTAGTTAAAAGAAAGCTTGTGGGCAAGCAAGCCTTAGCAAACCACTATACTTAAATCAGGATTACCTGCTGTATGGGAACTGCTTTTGCTTAGACTGATTTGATTTTTTAGACTGATTTTTAGATTTCAGTTCCAAATATAAATCAGTTGTAAGTTGAGCTAAGTGCCTGCAGGTTTGCACTACTCTCATAACAGGACTTAAAATGAAATTTTAAGTCAAACTGATACCAGCCATAGCTAAGCCCAGTCTTATCTGTCACTGAAACAGTTCATTCACTGAAAACAGAATAAAAGCGATTTTTCAAAATCATAATCTTCACTGGAAACTTTCCTCCTTGTAATGTTAGCTGCCACTGTAGAAAAGCTCAGCTCTTTGCCAAAAAGCAGTGAGCCTGCGGGTGAAGATCATGTCTATTGTATGACCATTTGACACATTCATCATAATTTGCCATTATTTCTCCCTTCCACCAACATGCTACTTTAAACGTCATGTGTCAATAAGCTAAGCAACGTCTTCAGCTATAAACCTGTGCAAATCATCTTTAGAGTATAACTCTGCCCTTGAGGCAAACTATATGCTCAGCTTTTATTCTAAGACAACGAAATGTCCTTACAAATTTAGTTCCAAGTAACAATAGTGGCTTCAGTTCATAGATTTGCCAGTTTAGCGTCATCTTAGGCAACAATAGCTTTCAGTCTTAGCCAAAAATAAAATGCCAAGTCTCTAAGAAAGAGAGAGACCTCTTCCTCAGTTCCAATTAATGCTTTTGTTTAAGGAAATAAAAAAGATGGTATCAGGAAAACCACTTATGAAATTAACAGCATCTTCCCCCCCCTTATTCTCTCTCCTTTTTAAAAGAAAAATTTACCACTTTAAAAACCTCAGCTCTCTAGTACTGAATAAATTAAATCCTCCAAGTATCTTCTGTCTCCTAAAGTAAGCTATCTAAATGTTTATCATAGATCTCATTCTTCACAGACATTGCCATTTTTCTAAAGGCACACTTACTGGGTTTTAGAATCCACAGCCTCATTCAAATCTTCCTTCTCCTCTCTCTCAATGAAGTATTTCCCTGTAGCCTACTTCACCCGGCCTCAAAGGACTCACACAAGTGTTTTTAGGTACTTAAAACATTATTTGGGTGCTTAACTTTTGCTGCTTGCTCTCTGACACTAATGTCATGATAGCACCTAGAACTCCATCCATAAGCAGTTGTGATAACCCTTTGGCTTAAAACAAAGTGAAATGGGAGAGTGAAAAAATTGGGAGGCAGTATTTTTTCTGACTGTTAGAAGTATAGTCTGATTGCTACTGCCTGCAATTAATAACTAGCAGCACGAGCAGAGTTTTGTTCCTGCAACTGATTCTGTGTTCAAGAAAGTAGATATAAACAGCAAACAAGGAAAAGGCTGAAAATTGCTGTCTTCTTTCACATTCTCCCAAGAACTGGAGCAGGGTGGGGGAACTTGTCATTAAAATCCATGCCAGTTCTCTTCTAATATTTTCCATTCTTTTGAAAATTAAGTTCAAGATTTAAATAAAACTAGGACCCCCAAAATCAGGCTCTCCCATAAATACTTCTTTTTTAAGTTCTGAGAAGCACTTCAGTGTTGCAAAGAAATCATTGGAAGCTAGATGCCTCACCTGCTTAGACATTCTGGAAAACATTGTTAGGCTTCCAACTGAAACAGAAGAAATCTCACCCTAAATTGCCAAGAAGAAAGAATTGCAACATCAGCTGTAAGGAACTCATTAGCCCTCTTGTCATCTTCAGAGAAATAAGGACTTCAGGTAGTTGCCCGAAACCTTTCACAACCTCTTTAGAGAAAACCAACAACTAAAAAGCCTGTGAAATATAAATGCAGTATATCTTACATGTGCTTATGCGTGCAGCTTTGCAGGACTCAAAACAGCAAGTCTCAAACAAAGTTAATGTAAAGTAGTTGAAGATTCAGAGTTGAAGCAAGGGCTTCCAATGGCTGGAGCGCTTCAATCCGTCTCAGGGCATCACTGCACCTCGAGGAGAAATGAGGGAACAGAGTGGTCCCTTCATCAGATCATAGACCACTATGTAACCTACACAGGCCCTGCCACCAGCAGAGCAGACAAATCTCAGTCACAATCAAACCCCACTTATTGTAAATGTGTGGTTTTTACCAATTTTGATTGCACAACCTTTTAATAGATCCATTTGAGTATGCAAGGATAATTAAGCAAAAAAAGGGGGATTTTATTTGGTGCTAATTCACCGCATGCAAATTCCAGCTGTTTACTGTAGACCTACCGCCAAGCATACACTTCTTCCCACAGCTCATCAGAAAGCCTCTTGCTGGTGAAAGTGGTTAATCCACAAGATTTTTGTTGCTGAAGCCAAGACTCCAAATGGGGGGTTTAGGTTACTAATGACAAAAATTTTGCATTCTTTAACGAACGAATACTGTAAGGGTTTGTCCATTTACAGAAAACCACCCTAGAAGTGGTTGCTGGCAGAAAAATGGGACCAGAATAGAAGAAGCTGTTACCAGGCAGGACAGAGATGCACCAAGCAAAGCAGCAGCAAACAACGGGCTAAGAAAAAATCCTGTTATCTGGCAGCATGAAACAGCCAAAGTAAGCGATAAGTTCCTCAGTGCCCGCCAAGCAAAAGCCTTGTGCTAAAATATCCTCCTGTGCCCTGGCCAACTTACAGCATCTGACCCAAGGCTGGAAACAGAACTTGGCCTTATGCCTCATCGTGATGCCTCATGCCACCACATAACAAAAGAAACGGCTCCTTTAATAACTAGGTTTGGTGTTTTGTATTATTTCTACCCCAGAAGCAACCAAAATATCCAGCCAGCATTAAAGCTTCACGGTGCTAGTTTCTCTGCAAAGAATGCATTGCTGCGAGTTATTTGCAATTTATAGAAAACCAAATAGAAAACCTCTAAGGGAATAAAAGAGAAGAGTGCAAAGCTGCTCCATGGGCATACAAACCTAAATCTGATTAATGTATTACCAGTAACAACCCCAGACCTCATTACATACTGTTCTGTGATCATATACATTTAATTTAAGACTCTGCATAGCACTGCATTTTTAAATGGTAAAGTATACTAGATAGCAAATGGTACATAAAAAGGGATTTCAGTTATAACATGAACTTTTGAGAAGATCATAAAATTCAAGACTGATCATTCTACAAATCATCTTTACAGTTACCAGATTGTGGCTCTACTTAACCCTTCTCTAACAGAATTCAGCAGAAGCACTTCTCCCTGACTGTGAACAACAGGAAAAGATTCTGAAGGAATATATAACAGGAAAAGATCTAGCTCTCAAAAGAATCACAGCATCTGCTTTTACTCCTGGTCTCAGCTCTTGCAAAACACACAGGGAAACAGGCATCATTCAGGTCAGTTTTATAATTGCTCACATGGTTGGAAACTGCAATGAATAAAAATACTGAGATGTAGGTCACTGCTGTGGTACTAGTTAGAAAAGTAAGCTACAGGTGCAAGAAGACTACTGCTTCTCTTGAAAAAGTTAACTCCAAAGTGGTCAGGAGTAAATTTTTAAGGAAAGTTGGTCACTATGAACTACAAAAATTGTTTTTGGTTTGCCCACATCTTTAAAGCCACTTGGCACTGTAAAGTGGCTTTCTCCAGATTTAAGAATAACAAGCATGCATTAAACTTTGGCAATTATGTGTTGATACCTTAATAAAAACTATTAGTATGAAAATTTCACAGAGTGGTCAGGGATGGAAGGGACCTCTGGAGATCATCTAGTCCAACCCCCCTGCCACAGCAGGGACACCTACAGCAGTTGCACAGGACGGCATCCAGGCGGGTTTTGAATGTCTCCAGAGTTGGAGACTCCACCACCTCTCTGGGCAGTCTGTGCCAGTGCTCTGCCACCCTCAGAGTAAAGAAGTTCCTCCTCATGTTTAGATGGAACTTCCTATGTTCAATTTTGTGCCCGTTACCTCTTGTCCTGTCACTGGGCACCACTGAAAAAAACTCTTCCCATCTACCTGGCACCCTCCCCTTAAGTATTTTAAGTATTGATAAGATTCCCCCCTCAGTCTTCTTTTCTCCATACTAAAAAGCCCTAAGTGCCTCAGCCTTTCTTCATAAGAAAGATGCTCCAGTCCCCTAATCATCTTTGTAGCCCTTTGCTGGACCCTCTCCAGCAGTTCCCTGTCCTTCTAGAATTGGGAAGCCAGGTTTGCAATAACCATCAGCTATATATCTGTTAAAATGGAGACAGGCTTGAAAAGCAATACTCTGAGACATGGAAAACATTCTGTATCTCATGATGCTACACAGTGGATGCTCACACAAATAATTCACTAGGGAAGAGCAAGCATCTGTAGTTTCACACAAGTTCTCCAGTCTCTCTGCAAGGAGAAGAATTTTTCATAAAATAAAAAGAGTCAAAAGTGCTTTCCAAAAGCAGCATGGCTGATCATACTTTTTTCTTGCCCCCACCCCTCAAGAAACAATGCAATCGCATCACCTTTATGCTACTACACCACACACACCCACACCGCACACACTGTCCTCAGGGATGTCAGAACTCAATACTGCATTGCAGTTAAAGTACAAAACAACCCGGAATGTTTGCTAGTACCTACATCCTCCGGCACCTACCTTTCTGACCACAGGAATACGTTACATTGAGTTAGCTTACACCTAACTCGTTTGCAGACTTCACTGACCAAAGCCTGGCACAAAGTCAGGAACACACAAGACCTTTTCGCACCAAGACAACCTTTCCGGAGGCGGGGGCAAACTGGAAATACCTCTTTTTTAGATACTCTTCTCTTTCTAATAACTAATAGAGATTTACCCTGACAATCACATCTCGGTACATTTAGCTTTATACAGCAAGTTTCTTATTTTTTTCTTCTCCAGCCTGATAAACATTCACTAATTTATAGTAACTGGATCTACAGAAGAGATCGATTGACAAACCTCAAAAGTTTCACAGATATTTGAAAGTGTGATAAGAGCCTTATCCACAGAATATACATCAGAAGAACCACCAAATATGGCATTAAGAAAACAAAACCAAAACAAAACTCTGAATTTCGTTTTGAAGCCACTACCATGCTTTTCAGAGGCCTGATTCACTGCCGCAGCCCTGGGCTGGTAGTACTGGGTCTCATGGCTCTAAAGAGCCCATGCTAGATGCTGAAGTTGTCAATAGCCTTACATTTATAACAACTGGTTTTTGAAGGACGTTTGCATTGTCACTTCAAAATCCTTGGGTCAGATGGTTTGGGGGAAAAATACAACTTGTCTAAGAGAGAATAAAGATACTTTTTCAAGTTGTTTTATGCAGTTGCTCAGTCAACCCTTCTTCCTACTGTGTAAAATAAGGCATAGGTTCAAAAAACTCCTATCTGCACAGAACTGGGCTATTCACTTCAAGGCAGCTACTCATTTCCAGGGGCTAAACTTCATCAACAGAGAATTAACATACATTAAATTCTTTGGCAATGCTGTTTTCCCAAGTAAATTCCTACCAAGGTGATGTTCTGCAAGTCCCCACAATGAAGGAAGGAGGAAGCAACAAGCTTCACTTTCCATTCCAGATTCAAATCCGTGCTGCAAGTTGATATCCGTATCTTCTAAGAAAATTAATCTCCTACCGCAATACACTGGAAAAGCTCAACTTTTGCAAACACAGATGCAGATTTAGAACTTCAGGACATCTGCCTTCAACAAACAGGCAGCTGTTACTATTGACCCACATACAAGTATTCTTGTGCTCAGTGCCATTAATGGAGAGTATTTCATTTGTTAGAGCAAAGCCAAATTTTAACTTCCACACTTTAATTCCTCTTCTGATCAAACTTTATTGCAGCGTCTTGCACTTTATACTCCATAAGCCACTCATGCAGAGCATCCTCCTCCAGTCAAATTAAGATTCTCCTTTCAACTCCCTCTGTAAAGTTTGCTGTGCTCCCGTCTTCTCCCCAGGCGCGTCAGCAGCTAGGATGACCATAGATGGAGCATGTTTGGCAGCTGAAATGACCCAGATGCTGAATCTAGAGCCATCTTCCCAGCTGCAGTAGCTGGGCTCACGTCCGACTCCTCAGCTGTTGGCTGTCAAGCTGCCCTCAAGCTGTGCCAAACGTACATCTCAAAGCTTTGACCAAACTGGGGCAAATGCTCTAAATCTGTGAGGCCTGCTGACAGAAGGGATAATGAAGACTAAAGGTTTTAAAAGTAAGCAGTGAGGGAAACCAAACACCCTTCCTCCTTTCTCTTCTATCCCTCATTTTTTCCCACAGTCTCTTTTCCCCTATTAATAAAAATTCAGGAAGAGCTGACTGGTGAGAGCAGGTCTAATGCACCACATCCTAGCCTGAGGTACCGACTAGCAGGAGACTCCCCTTCACTCGTCAACACTACATGCAGTGGAACGTGGCTCATTTACCTCCACATCAAATCACAGGCATAGCAAGGGCTGGGAAATAATCTTTATTGAGGAAAAGGTGGAGACAGACAATTCCTTTATATCATTACTCATTCTTTGAGCCTCCTAGACATCTTTAAACTGTCAAAGCTGCAGAAATTCTTGTACAAACCAGGAGTGACTATTAAATATCCTACTTCTGGCCAGTTTCATCATAATCTTGAACCCAAGAAGGGGCTTCTACATCCTCCATGCCTCCTCACTGAGGAGCAAAAGAAATTGATTAAATGGCCTCAGTCATTCAATTACCACTGTGTGTTCTGATCTGAATTTAAGGGAGAGTATTTGAAGTTTTGGTCCTTTACCTCATCTCTGCTCATCCTGGCAGAGCACTCCACATACTGATAAAATAAACCATCCCCACCCACCAGTGAAGTACCTCCACATGGCCTATTTGCTACTGAGGAAAAGCAGTCTCTTCTGAATAATGAGCCAAACTTACAAATGCCTCTTTCAGGTTTCTTGTATGTATTACATATATACATACTGTACCAGTTAGAGCTCCTGAAAGGAAAACACTGTTTTAGAGAAAGTTTGTTTTTCTAAAATATCACATTTAATAGTGAAAAATATTTTGCACATTTAGTATAAAATAGCCTATGCCTTGCTATAAACCCAAGCATTTCCAAATTAAAACTAAAGATGGTCTTCCAAGTAAAGGGAGCAGCATCAAGTTAATTCTGCCTAAATGTTTTTGTAAAAAATAAATAGCATTTTTAAGACACAAGAGTAACACACATTCCCATTTTAATTACTACTGAAAACAGTACTTCTGAAGCTAACTTCGCCCTGCAGCACTTAAAAGTCACTAAACTGAATTACAGGCACTAAGAACCTTCAAGTGAAACAGACTACAGATGCAGCAAGTGGACTGTATTTTAGGAAAACAAATTCAATTTCACAACATATTAGTAAAGGAAAGACTGTCTACAGTACCATTTCTTTCCTTTAACCCTCGTCTTTTAAGACAAGTAACTCAAAATCAGAAGATCTATAATTAGGAACCAGGATCCAATAAACCAACAATTTTTATTCTCTACTCAGAGATCTCTTATCTGATTGTGTGCAATGAAATTAACATCTGTCAGGCCTCAGTTTCTTTATATGCAATCTGAATTAGATGTTGGGGGAGGGAGGAAGAGGCAACTAAAGAGTTAAGTAATTATTCATCATTTCTTTAACTAAAAAAATATATATACGTACTCAGTTTGCAGATCCAAAACACACAAAGTAAAAGAAAGCTACTACTCAGTTGAACTGGAACTCCAACCCTCACGCCCGCTTGCTCTGCAGTATTTAGAGAAAAGGCAGGATTTGAAGCCCTCCTGCCATGAACAAATCCAGGCTCCGCTAAGCCCCAAGGAAATAAAGTTGCAAAACAGAAGGTGCCTCACACAGCCAGACATACCTATTTGTTTACACAGCACAGACTCCAACTTCAATCTCCCAAAGTACTCAACTACAGTAGTAGTGTAGTGTGTAAAAATGACACTTTAAATGAATAGTGAGGAAATAAAGCCAATTTACAGGGCTCAAGAAAGCACACAGAAGCTTTCACCAGCTTTCTAGCTTAGTTAATAAAAAACAAATCTATGTATTAGGTCCTTCAGAATAGAAGCCACCTCTTCATTATATCTCTACAGCACCTAGCAAAAGGAGGCCCTCCACCGGTAATTGAAAATGCCAGAAAATCCCAACACAAAAGCTCTGCTTTCAAATGCTGTATTGGGGACCTTCTGTCCAGGTGACAGCCTGCCATTACAGGATTTTTAATTTTTTTTTAAACAGTATGATATTTAAAAAAAATTGTTCAAGGCACTGTAATTTACGCCTACAGTTACGAAAAGCACTGCAGTTAAGAAAAATCCTAACAAAATAACTTCCTGCCTTTCCGTCGCTACGTTTGCCAGAATGAAAAGAGACTGCCACCCAGTGGACTACAACCAAGTACATCAACTGCAAGCCATGACATTCAATACGGAATTGTTGAAAACTTTATTTTTAAGAAAGTGCGGTTATTTTTAGAATTTTCCCCGTTAATGTAATAATGTTTCAAATACATAAATTCACTTGTCATTCTATCCTGCACCTGAAAAATCAACATTTGCATGAAGGCACTGTACATATAAAGCTTTTCAGAATTACCAGAAAAAAATAATCTACCAAATCAAGCTTTCACCAGAGAAATAGTTAACTAGTGCAATCACTCAGTTCAGAGGTGGGTTATGTTCTAAATGCAGCTTGTGCCATCCTTGCGGAGGTTTAAACAGATTTCACCTGTAATATGGCAATGCTGAATAGCATACACAGATAGTTTAACACCTTTCGAGGTCTGGAGTTCATTTGTATTTGTAAAATCCTTCTCCAGTCTTCTTACCCAGCTTCTTTTCTTCTACCAGTTGATTCAGGAGTGGGCTGGGTGCAAAAAGAGGATTGTTGGGCTCTAACGAATGCCATCCTGGTGAAAGAAAAGAAGTGGATGAATGAGTAACAGTTCTGTTTATATGCAAAGGCAACAGAGATCTGCATCTCCTTAGAAAAATGTTAAGAGGTCAGAAAACTGAAGGAGGTTTGGAACTTATTCTGGACTCTCTGAGACCCTTCAATACAGATTCATAAAGCACAGACCAGTATTGATGATTATGAGCAAATCTAGCAATTAATCTTTAGCTGTAGTCTGCTCTGAACACCTTATAATCTCTATGACTGAGGATTTTTAATACTTTTACAAAGAATTAAGGAGAATTTTTAAAATAGAGTTAAGTACAATGAAATAAAAGAAAGGCTACGCTGAAAAGAAATTCAAGTGGAAAGAAATTCCAGTTTGAATTTCTGCCTGCTAAAGACATGGCCGGTTAGAACAACATAACACTATTCCACAGTACTGGCTAAAAGCAAGAGAGGTTTCCTTGACGATGCCATTTGGAAAGCGACATTCTGCCCCGGAGAATATTTAAGCTGCTCATTCAAAATAATACAACAACGACCAACAAGCCATCACCAATTATGTCTTTTTTTGTATTGTACTGACATTCATCCACTTATCAACTGAAGTGAAAGTAAGATGGTATTCTTGCATCTTTTAAGGTATTTGCTGGGTTTCCTGTTAATTGAGAATGAAAACATGGCTGGCAGAAAAAGGATAGAGAGTCTCAACATTTGTTGCTTTTCATCAGAATTTCTTGCCTTCAGTATATGTCTCTCTTCCCACTGATTCTTTTTAGCTATATAAAGTTCCACTAATATTATTATTATTTTCCACTGGAACTTGATGAAGTCAGCAAAACCACCACTGTTCCGTCCCTATGAACATAGGGTGCAGGCATACAGTACAAATGCTGTACTCATACGGCATTCTGAGCTGAATTCTCATTCCTTTCTCCTCAACAGTTAAAAGGCTATGCCATAAACATTCAGTTTAAACTAATTAAGAATCAGATTTTCATTAGAACATTCATCTACAATTTCGCTAAAAAGGGGAAAAATAGAAGAAAATAAGCATGCAGTACCATCTATAATGTATTTGCTGGTATCCAACCCAACATAGTCCAGCAGTTCAAACGGACCCATGGGATAGCCAGCCCCAAGCTTCATAGCAACATCAATATCTTCCTTTGATGCATCTCCTAGAAAAAAGATTGACAGTTTGATGAACAGAGAAGATTCCGCATCTACTTGGCACCACTTATAAATAATTAACAGGGTATTATTTCACCCTGGTGCAGCTCTTCACAGAAATCTCTGCACGTTTCAGAACCACAAAAAGTGGAGTCAGCGTACACATGCTGGAGTATAAAGCTGAAACTCTCACACAAAAAAAAAAAAACATGAAAAAAAATAAAAGCCCTGCAGGCCTGCTTTCCATTTTTCTAGCTTCCTCTTGCATTTCAATATAGTTCACGACATTATTGATGAAGACACAGCTACTGTGCTCAACCTATCAGAAAGACTAGAGGAAGAATTGGTCGCTATGAAGAATCAAGAGCTGCTTTTAGTGTAAGTAAGGAAAGATCTCAATTTCAGCTTCATGAAATCAGCAGCAGCTTTTGAATGATGCACAGGACAGAACTACCCTTACTCTACAAACAGCCAGAAGGCAAGTGATACCCAGCTGATGGACAAGGCAGGCACGGGGAGGAGAGCAGTAGCCGCTGAGTAACATGCTTAGTTACAGCAGCTTTCACTGGAGGAGATCCATCAGCATCAGAGATAGCAGATAGGACTGACCTGAAGAGACTGTGCGGATGCCGTTAAATTGGTGAATTCCAAAATTATTAAAAAAAAAAAAAATCAAAATTATCAGAAATTTGTTGGTTCCACTTCAGTCTGTGTCTATAAAAATACGAACCCTGCATTGCCACATTGTAACAGTTAACATTCACCTCATTCTTTTGCTGGGAATGTATATTTTATACTGCCATGAAAGCAGATGCACCTCTCCTGCTTATTTCTAACACATATTTTGAGAAAGGCAGTGCAGTTCTTTGCAGAGCCTATAAAAAGGACAAAGTTAAACAAATCCCAGAGGTACTTGTTAAGTAACCTCCATGCTTGATGCGTACAGGCATTAAGGGTGTCCAAAAGTGTGGCCGACATAGCCTATGCAATTTATACACCTAAGATCAGAGAATATTAGAAATACATTTCCAAAATCTCTGTAAAGAAAACAATTTCAGTGAAAGTTCTGTATGAAGTAATAATTTTTATAATGTCTCCTTTTACTCTTTAAAGCTAACAATTATTTTTTTAAACCACATTTTTTTCTGAGAAACTGGGAAAATTGGCTTTACTTAATAATAATTTCAGTTCCCCAAACACACATAAATGCTCAACCTCTTTGAAGTCGATGCAGATGTACATACTTCTTTTATCAACAGATAAAACAGATTTGTCCCACTTTGTTTGTCAAACTTGGGACTTGGCCACGTGACAGTGTGCACTTGCATTACAATACAATTAAAAATAGTAAAAGGGCAAACAAGGGTTGTATCTCCAGTTCATACTAGTCTCCGAGTTTAAAGCAGACTTTCATGAAAACTTGATTGACTGCCTTTTTGGTTTTCCACTAAGAATAGGGCAGTACAGAACATTAATATTTATATGTCCCCCATTTGAGTAATTGTTAATGTATATAAAAGGTATTTTGTCTATGCAAAAGCGCACATTTAACCCAAGGAAATTTTGTATAAATAAAGACTCAAGGACCAACCCAATAAAATGGTATTTTAGTGCTTTGGGTTGCCAGGAAAGAGACCTAATTTCATACTAATGTGGATGACAATCTGGCTCAAGTGTCTACTTTGAGAATTAACACAAAGGATATGATAAAAATTTAACCCGATTCAATGGAAAATATGAATTAGAAGACAGCCATCAGGCTTTTCAAAACATTAACCAGCTTTTTAAATAGATTTCATTAGAGTTAAAAATTTATAAAGTAACCTTAACAAGTTTGGAAGTATCACACTGTTGAACAAAATACAAACAGAATAAAGATTAAATCAAAATATTGTTTTGCTTTAGCAGAAAACAGTCAATTTTAACATACAATCTCAGTGACTGTTTTCTTCTACACTTAATTAAAAGTTCTATTGTCTCCTGAAATATACATCATGAGACATGTGACTTAACAAAGGCACCTCTTTTACACACACTGGAACACCCATACACTTTATTTAAAATTGTCACTTTTTCTAAGAGAATGATGTCCCCTCACATTTGAAAGGCCTTTGCCTTTCAAGTCACCAAAATTACTCTTTTCTCCCTTTGAGATGTAATTAGGTACATCTGTTGATGGATAAACAAGTAGTGTTGGATTTTATTTTTTTCTGGAGATCAAACCATCCCTTCCATGTGCTATAAAAGAGATTTTTAATATTTAAAGCATATTTGGTGGAATCCTGATAATGGAGTGCTTTCATCTGTAAAAAAGCAGTGATTTCAAAAACAAAATGTTTCAAATGACATTCTCAGTAGCACAGAGCTATAAGCAGAGCACTTGAAATAAAAGCAATTATATTCTATAATTTCCTCTTTATCCACTACACTATTGGCTTGTTTCCTTTTCAAAACAATTATCAATGCTTTGAAAAATTTAGTGGTTCTTTGGGGATTCATGATTATTTCTACCTACCCTCAGTATTAATGTAAAAGAGGCCAGCAGCGAGACGGGAGTTCCTAAAGAACATATGTCTAAAAAAGGACGTAGAAGAGGAACGGGAGGTTTTATGGGGCAATAGTTGAGCCCAAATCACTTGTATGCCAGTACCATAGTGTATTATACTACTTACCTCACCTGAAAATTGGTGGTTTATTTCACAAGTCCAATATAAGTAAACTCAGGAGAACTTCGCTAATGGTCCCATTATGGGATTTTCAACCAGTTTCATTAACATCTCTTGGGATGGAGAGAGGGAGGTTCCTGATTAGTTGGCAGAGGATATTTTTACAGTGGCTCTACACTCACCTTGTCACCTCCAAACCAGAAACATTTTCTACCACCATAAATTTCCCACACAAGTAACTAGTACCTTCCAACTCTGCATACACTGACGTTTCAAAGTGTCAAGACAAGGTCTTTCCAACTACACGTATTGGCTCACATTTGATGTTGACTAATCACTTCCAGCCTTTAAGGTCTGAAAGTTTTGAGGGAATCCCAAGGCTTTTCTGAAGGGATATAACATTTAGCAGTATTATATGTCAACATTCCCTGAAGTCAATATCCCAACAAGTACCTCTCTCAAAAAGTCGAACAGCTTCCATCATATATGGCACCAAGAGACGATTTACGATAAACCCTGGAGTATCCTATGAAAAGGAACAAAGGGATTCTAAATAAACATTCTTTACCAGTACTAAACTTAAACATTACATGACAAATTAAACAAGTGGATGAAGACACATATTGAATCATCAACCTCGGGTACTCTCCAAACTGTATTTTTCATATGATTTATCCACTTAGTATTAAAACACAAAAGATTAATTTCACAAACATAAACATTCATCATGACTGAGAACAATAAGACTACCTCAAGCCCAACTCGATTAATCTTAAAACAATTTAACATGGCCAGTTGGCAAATGCCTTTTCTTTAGCAAAATTCTACTGATACGATTTCCTGAAGGATACGAGAAGAGCAGTTCTTCCATAACAGATTTTTTTGCGTGTTCACTACTAGAAATACTCCTGGCTAAATAGTCTATTCTCCCCCACTGCTCAATGGTAAACCATGCTTTTGAAAGTTTAGGATCACTTCAATAGCAAACACCAATACTATCAATGAAAAGATAAGATATGTGCTGTCAGAAGAAGATAACAAATTGATAAAGAACTTCTCTTACACAAGCGTTAATCAAAATCAAAAATACAAAGGAAAGAGAAAGAGCTTTGCAAATGTAGCATTATTTCATATCCTACTACTGTTTCAGATGTTTATCATTCATTCCATTTTATCTCAGTATTTAATCCAGAGAATTCCAAGCAACTTTTCTTCTACAAACAGGTATTTTAAAAAAAGAAAAAAATAATAAAAAAAAGGTTCAGACATGAAGACTGCATTACCCTCTACCCAATGTATAACAGTAATTCATATATATTCATCATATATTCTGCACATTACATATGGCAAAACCGTGACAGTAACAGGAAAAAAGTCAACTAAGGCCACAGAACAATTTAGCAGTACGGCCAGAATTAGAGTCCAGCATCCAGACACTGAATTACTGGTAACTACCGGATTGCAGGCCCTTCTTTTATGACCAAATGTCTCCTGGGGGCTGTGAAACTCAAGGCAATAGCTTGCATAAAGCTACCCAGACCACAACTTAATGGATTCGGAAAAAGTGTGCTTAGGAAGTAGGGTGTTCCTCTAGTGAAAAAAAACAAAGCTGAGAAGCAATGAAGATTAATATGGGTCTAGTTATTGCAGTCTTAAGAAAAACTTGCAATGAGCACACACCATGGAGGATTCATCCAGCTGCCTCACAGTACAAGACGTAGCAGTCTTGTCTCTAGCATGGCTAAAGATGAGCTCCTGCTTAAGCTCTCCAGTCCAGTCTTCTGCAGGACTGGAAAAGAAAAACAAAAAACTGTAAACTGTGATACTTGTCAGTTTTGCTGCTCTAGACAAGACATCTAGAGTATTCTACTTTGAGGAAATTTGTGGTAAACGTGTTTTCTTTGTCAAAATGCTTTTAATAGGGAAGAAAAACTGGACAAAAAGCAGCCTGGAAATTCCTGAAGTGCTCATACATCTACTAAAACCTACCACCTTAAAATTAGCAGTTTTCAAGAACAGACCTTCCAAATACCATACAATCAAAATGTACTCACCTTACAACTGACAGGACTCTTTCCTACTGCTTTACTGAAATCCATAAGCGATTCAAAAGTCTTTTGGCTGGTCATTGGAGTTTTGATGACCTGGGCAGAGGGAAGGTAGGGAGAAGATAAGCACGTTTATGAACGGAATCTCTCTCAGGTCCCAGTACAGCAATGATTAAACTATAATCCAGAACAGTAGTCCAGAAATTCAGAAAATACTTGTTTTGCAAAAAACAATTTCAGTGGATATACGTAACAGACATAGAAATCTATTTTAAAGACAGATACAGCATTTTGCACATTTTGAAATTATGTGTTTCTTTACAACACCTTCCCACTCTGCTAGTATGGATGGTAAAAGGTACCATTCTTTGAAATCACATTTAGAGATTACAGTATAACAGAACAATTTTGAAAGCTACATCACCCATGTTGCCTTGGGAAACTTGATGGCATAACTCTACAGAAACATATTAACAGACACAGTTCCTGATATAAAGGGTTGTAACAGCTACCCTGTGCACAATGTAAACACGACACAGACATTTAATCCTAAAGAAAATTTAAAATTTATCTTTCAAATTTGTGACAGCCTCTTAGCTTTTGAGTACTACATTTCCATGTTGATTTTCTTCACAGCTGAGTCTTTTGTCACATGTAGTACTTTCTACACTTCACTGGAGTTGGGATGCATTAAGTCATTTATTAGAGACCTATACACCACCACCACCACCCCCCGCCAAAAAAGAGATGAAAAAAAAGACTTGCAGAAGCTGAACTGGTTGTGATATCTGTGTTGAAACTGACCTCCACGTGCAGTAACTGAAAACTGCTACACGTAAGCAGTTATGGCTGACCTCCTTGTTCATACAATTAAGTCACACAGAGATTTCCCCCATCCTAACGACTGATGTAAGGCCAACATAAAAAAACACTGTTAAGACTGAGGAAAAAGCTTGTTTCTCAACAGAAAAAATAGTGTTATTTTACTTTTATATTAGGTGAAAATATCTGAGATACTTAGATAAGACTGCAACAGTTTCAAGAATGAGATTTTAATATACACTTCAGAATTTTGAAACATTAGCACTAGGCCTTTGGATTAGAGAAAGAAATCCCCTCAAAGCTATGTGCTTCTGAGCATGAGATCAACAGTCTATGAAAAGAGCAGATAAAACTCAAAGGCACTGCAGATTTGCGACCTATGAAGGACAGCCTCCATAACGGAAGACTGGCAATTTCAGTAACATCTTTCTTTTGGCCATTCTTTTGATTTTCCCCGAATTATTTAAAACTGAAACATCTGTTTTACATAGAAAATGTTGTTCTACATTGTTTGTAAATGCCAATCCTGATTTACAGCAGTAGATCTGAAACAAAAGCAAAGCTTTAAAAAGTGTCTTTATTTACTAATATTGGCACCTTTCAAGATCAAGTCACTAAAAGCACAGCTTCTGTGTTTTAAAGTTTTTCAAATACAACTCATCAACTGGAGTGACTCTGGGCTAGGACATTCATAAGTCAGGTGAAAAACCCTACAAATTATAAAGATTGACCACAGCAGTCAGACAGGGATTGGTATGTTTTGTTTTTCACAAATGATAGGTATCTTCTGTATTTTTCAAATCTCACACAGGCTTAGTTAGATTTCTAAAGATTGATCTGGTTTAGGCCTGAGACAAGGCACAGAACGTCTCATTCACAGAAATAAATTCCTGCCAACAAGTAGTTCTTAGCACAGAAATAAATAAAGCTTATGTTAGCCTAAGTAATTATGCTTAGGCTAAGATTTCTGTTCTCTCTGACAACACCTACAAAATTCCTCCCTTTCCTTCTGACAACATTTCCCCAGAGCAGATATTAAACCAAAAAAAAAAAAAAAAAATCCACACAGGTACAGAAGTTAGTAAGAGAGAATTTGAAAGTGTCTGAGCCCTCATCAGACAACCATACTCTGAATCAAATTTGTTCATTTCAGCCAAAAGGTTCAAACATTTCAAAAGGGGGAGGAAAAGAATGATACATGCAAAGACACAGAGCAAGCAACTGCATAATACGTATTTCAATGGGAAACAAGCAAAAAATATAATAAAGTGAATCTCAGGAACTCAAAAGGCAGGCACAACATGTTTAAAGTGTGTATCACCAAAACAGTACTAGAACTAATCACTCATGGGACAGAGGAAAAAGATTTACAGCATTTAAGGCCACAAAATACTTGAAATTTTGGGGCAGGGTGGTCAAAATGTAAAGTTTATTTTCACTTAAGAGTTTTTAAGTTCTAGCTAATGAAGGTCAGCCACAACAGGCGAAGGTGAGAAAAAGGCGAAGAAGAGGTATCTGTCATTTTTTCTGCAATGTAACCTTTACTTTGGAGGCTCAGATAAACACATCCGATTATTTCTTGTTCTGCTCTGCATTGCAGTATTGTTAGAAATTGCATGATCTAGCCAAAGAGAGTATGTTTAGGAAAGACGTCTGAAGGGTTATGTAAAAACTTCTTTTTACACCTCCTTAAAGGCTGGGAAATACTGTAATACTTCCAGACGAATCATCTGGAAAACTTAAACAAACATAACTGACTTTGTTTCAAAAGTCACAAGGCAGTAACATTTCATCTCACATGATTTTCTATCAATTTCTACACTGGTAAGAATCAAATTCTTCTTTCAGTCATCAGATAATTTTATTTAAGCTGTCAGTAGTTCTTATTAATCAGCTTGCTTGCGTGCCTGAAATGACCACTATAAACTATCTGTTGGCAGTTCAGTGGAGAACTTCAGAACCTCGAGACTGAAAGAATTACCTCTTCTCTGCTCAACCTGCCCCTCAACAGAGACTGCACCACCCTCTTATCACTACAAGTAGCTTATTCCATATCAGAAGAGCTGCAAACTGAGATCTACTCTTTCATCTAACTAATTGTTTAGTGATGACAATTGCATTGCTGTGCTACAGGTGTTGTTATGATGATGTTACAAGACACTTACCTCCACAAGCTTCATCATAGGCACAGGATTGAAGAAATGGAGACCACCAAATCGGTCCTGCCTGGTGGTCGAGTTAGCCAACTGCGTGATCTGCAAGGATGACGTGTTGCTTGCAAATATCGTATGCCTGGAAAAAGGAAACATATGGATTGCATAAATGACAGTTATTTTTTCTGACAGTGGGAGACTGGTGTACTGAACATAAACAGACATCCATAGGCTAACCATCCACAGAATTCTCAGAAATATTCCTGCTGATTATCATGGCCCTTTTCCTGAGGTGTAAGTACAGCAATGACGAAATAACCACTGGAAGGGCTGTGTGAGATTCTCACTCCTGAGTAAGTATGTTGAATATTTGTATCAGGTGATGGAAAAAAAGACCCCATAAGTAAAAAATTTTTGTTAACTCCCCAGATATATTCCAGATAATTCCTTCAGCAATCCTGGAAACCTAATGATATTTTTTTTATTGTTAATCATTTAAACAGCTACAGAAACTCAATCATTTGCCATGTCAGAAATCCACTTGATAGCCTTAAGAAAAATTTGGAATCTTTTTTATTTTATAACGATCAGTGGTAGACATGATGAGCAAACCTACCACAGAGCAGAGAGCTGATGGAAAAAAACAGAGAAAAGACAAAACCTGCTGTACATAGGACACTGCAAAGGATACACAAAATCACAAGAATTTTAAGACATATATGAAGTCCTTTTCCAGACATAAACCAAATTTACTAACTGAAATTTATACTTTTTTCTTTTCACAGAAATACCTCAGAACCTCAACAGCTATACTGACATTAAACAAAAACTTACAGAAATGGCTCTTTCTTCAAACCACAAAAATCAGAAACTATACTAGAGATTAAACTCTACCCTACCATTCTGGGTTGTATCCAACCGACCTTTCAAAAAGTTATCCTACTGGACTCATCAAATGTTAATTTATATTGGTATTTTGTTTACATTTCACTAAGATATAATTAAGCTTTGCAACAGAGCTTTCAGACGTTATGGGGACATCTTATAGTGGCATTAAAAGAAAACATTTGGGGACAAAAAAAACCCAGCCGTTTCCATTTTTGGTTATGTTTTCTCAGATTTTGAGAATCTGTTAAGGAAAAGGAAATAAAAACCTTGAGAATTCCTGTTTACATTTCTTTAAAATACTCTTTTGTTATTTCCCCACCATAAAGTGGGCCTTATATTGTTCTGCGGTGGTACTAAAAAGAGTGTTCTACATTTCATAGCTTTGACCTTGCAAGGTCAGTGCATCCAAAAGACACTCAGCTTCCCTGTAAATCTGCCATTGTACAAAAAGAATTCAAAAATTCATATAAAATTTAAGTGCATTGATTTGTGAGACATAATCATTGCTATTGTTTATATCTGGGTTCACTTCAATTAAGAGATTTTACCTCAGCATCACTTCTGTGGGTGAATACTGTAGCCTCACACATCATAAAGCATTGGGGAAAAAAGCATTGCATTTATATTGTGTACAAGGGCATTTTATTTATGCTTACTGCTCTGACCAACCAATTGATTTAAATTGAGTTTAAAACAGAATTTACACGCCTCTCTGACTTAGAATTACATAATCCATGCTTCAGGTGACAGCACAGTTTGAAGGCTTTTGCAAGCAACAGTACTAGTGAAGCCCTAGCGATGCTCTTCCAAGCACCAGTGTGCTTTCTCTTGGTGCCATCTAGTGGGTCAGGGGAAGACATTAAAAACAGTCCAACACAAGAGAAACATGCCATTTCAATAAAACTGACTCTTACAGCCCAGCTGCATTACACAGTCAACACTGAACAACACTTCTTTTGTAACAGTTTTATAACACACTGACTCTAACACAGTGAACAGCTGAAAACCACTGGCCAGTTCCTAGCCCAGTTTCCACATCTAAAGATAAATCCCAGACCAAGAGATGTTCACGGGCATTCCCACCACCCAGAAATAAACAGAAAACAAGTATGCAAGAGCTCTTAAAGTAGATACCCAAAAATTCTTTCGTCATGTTCATTATGATCCTGTTTGGAAAAGCGCTGCGGTGTTTAAACGCCTAAAAGCCACAACGAACATGGGGATATTCTATAAAAACCCCAGCCTGACCTTTTTAAAATGGAAATGGGAGTCTGACTCACTTGAAGAAAAGGAAAAGGGAACTGAAGAGCGGGTAGCAATGCTTTATCGCCTGCTCTGAAGATGATGACCACGTAACACAGTAACAACTACCATATTAGTAGGATGAATATAACACTGAGAGGAATGTAACATACATAAGCAATTTTGCAAAGCTCCGAGAACATAAACTAGTATGCTCTCAGACTGATGGCATCCAAGAAACAGCACTCACTGTTTCACCTGGGCAGTTACCCAGATGAGGAATACTCTGAGTTCCCAGTGCTCTCTGGGGTTGCCAATCTCTCCTGGCTCATTACATTTTCTCCAAAAACTTAATGAGAAATTCACTCCTCACCCCCGAATAAAACTTCTCTCAATAAAGAATAGCTTTCCCACCCCCCTCCATTTATAGATCCACTTTCAGAGGAACTACAGTTCCTTTATAGAGAAACAGGAAGATAAGCTAATTGTGTTTTGGTTTTTCAATGCAACGCTTTGGTTTTGTGCTGTCCCCAGACTTATCTTCATTGGAGAGGTCATCACAGTGCAAAAATGGGAGACAAACATGTAGCTCTGGCAGCTGAGGAAGCACATGAGACACGGGATACAGAACAAAAGAAGAAAAATGCAAGGTATCACAGCTCATGTTCCAAAGGCATAATTCATCATCTTGTCTGAGCAACTGTACTACATAGCCCCTTAGGTTTCCATCTGTGCTAAGTCCTGAGATCTGAATTAAGAGAAGCCCTCCCTCCTCAGAAGCCTGGTCTGTCACAATCTCTGCCTATAACCTACGCTAACACTGCCATCAATGCCCAGGGCCCCACAGAAGCAAAGCTTCTCCCGAGAATCAAAGCTATCTTTAAACAAATCTTGCCTTCGTTATCAATCACCCACAAGTCCACCACCCCCATTAAGCTGATGCAACAGCTAGTCCATGTAATAGTTCTAGAAATTTTGAAATGTTGAGTCTTAGAGAAGGCTGTAGGATGCCTGCACTGACAGGGAGAGCTTTCCAGTCCACCGCAGTGCCACATGGCATAAACAAAGCCTTCTGCTTCCTTCGAACACACAGAAAAACACTCACTGGACATTTCTGCCTTTCCCCAAGCTACTCACACGATCTGCAACTCTATACTCCTCACATAATTACAAATTATTCTTTGTATCTAATAGCTAATATTTTAAACACTTGGCTACTAAGTTTCACTACTTTACTAGCTTTTCTTTCTTGTCATCTAGACTTTCTACACTGCAACCCATATTCTTCACTGTTTACTTCCCTTTTCTTTTTCCTACATGTAAGATTTTTCATCATTTATCATTTCCAATTACCCTCTTAAAAAGGAAGGCTTCTCATCTAATGTAATTTTTCCCAACCCTACAAAATCATACCTTTTGCCACAGGAAGGAGCATATCTGAACAACTCCCAGTATCTTTTAACAGTCCGTAATGCAAAATTTGATGTTTCAAGGCAGCTATACTTGTAAACTGCTCAATCTTATGAAAAATAGCCTCAGGTGTTCCAAATATACATATTATTAAATGAGGCTCCAAGTCCCTGTGCCCACTTTTCCTTGCCAGACAGTTTGCCATTTAGTACACTCTAATTTTCTCATTAGCTTTCCCTGCTGAATATGGACAAAGACTCAGGCAACCAATGGTCTGGTTTCACAAAACAAGCACAATCGAATCATGACAAAGAACCCTGATAATTGCCGAAGGCAGACACTTACTTTTGTCAGTCTAAGGGTAACGGCAAGTTACCCTGTGCTCAGTGCACAGCTGTTTATGATCATTTACTGTTTTCAGAAGTACCAGCTAATTTTGATTAATGACCATATAAGATAGCCTGAAAATCTCCCCAGGCTGAAGACAATTAATGATAACACCTTTTCTCTTTTGACATTATATTCAAGCTGCAGCTTGCCTAGTTCTTTAGGCAATACCTCTTAGCCAATACCCCCAGATTTAGCTGTACTAGTTAAAACCTCAACCTGCAAGCAGTCAAGGTCTTGTGATCCTGAGTCATCCATGACAAGGATCAAGCTTCTGAGACTGCATGCTCAGCTTAACAGCATTTTTGGGTTTGGATACAATTCAACAGTAACTTCCAACAGTTATCAAATACAGTTCAAAGAAAGTTCCAGGGACTCTAGCTAATATGCATGCTAAGAAATTATTTACCCTTTCACCTCACACAAAATAACCAGCAATGAGCGATTTCCAAACTCTTATAATACAAAGTAAACTTAGTTCACTTAAGACACGGTTGAGCTGACTGTGACTTACAGCTAAGAGGCTGAGATTTCTTAAAACTTCTTCATGCCAGGCACACTGAAAACAAATATTATATTATCCCAATTCCCTGTTTAAATATGGGAACACATACATTAACCATACCCCAAGTATACCAGAATAAACTTACTCTACTGTCGTGCATTTGCATTTGGATTCAGATTTAAATTTGCTGAGTAGATGGACGAACTTGATGTCTAAACAAACTCACAAGCAAGTCAAATGAAGCAATGCAACAACTAAATAAACCTGGTAAGTGTTTGTAACATATGCCCCTGACACAACAACTATTCCATACCACATGACAGTCTGGTATTAGTCTAAAGGAGAAAACTCGTTTTTAAAAAAAAGCAGTTAAGAAAATGCAGAACTGATGGTGTAAGAATAAAAACAGAAGATACAGAGGTCTAAGCTTCAAAATGTAACAGGAAAAATACACATACTCTGGAGCAAACTTATCCAGCCTCTTGAAGAGTTCATTTTTAATTTCCTGGTTCTCCACAATGGCTTCTATCACGAGATCCGTGCTGTGGACCACTGCTACTGCATCTGTGCTCGTTGTGAGGTTCTTCAGAGTCTTCTCAATGAACTCAGCACCAGCCTGAAACATTTCCAAAAAGCTGCAATGTCTATTTAAAATGATTTAATTTATTTTTACATTAAAATCCCCTTACATGCTCTGAAGTGGTTTTGAGCCCTCAAAAATTCAGGCAGTCTGCCACATTTCCAAATCAGTGAGAAAGTTCTATGTTGGTACAGATACAATGTTTTCACTGACAAAATTTTCCAAGCCAATCAAATCTGCTTTGGAGCAAATAGGAGACCTTTGAATTCATTGTTTTTGGAAGACTATTTGCTGCAGTTCAACCTTCAGCATAAGAGTCTGAGTGAACAACTGACTGGTCAACCAGTAGTTTCTGAGACAACCTGGACTTGCCCTCCATAAAGAGGAATTTTTCCAGTTTCAAACCTTTGCATTGTTTTCATTCAGTGACTATCTGTTTCACTCCTACGAACAGATACGTGCTAGTTCATGAATACTTCAGGAAATGAAATGGCCTACTCACTATAGTTTCAGTGCAAACGTGGGGAAAAAAATTCTGTTTTCCGCCAATCACTGACATAGTTTGCGAGGACAGAAATCAAACAGAACTGCAAGACTTTGAACCAAGGGTAAATGGAGACATAGTACAAGTAAATGCATACCTGCATGCTAGAATATAACGTCACATATAAAGTACAAGCATTTTTCAAGACAATTTTCTTTTGGATTAAAAGATGCCCAAAATTATGTATGTACGCTCTGATTATCCTGGTATTATTATAATTTTTCTTTTGTACTCCCTCATGGAAACAAGCCCCTTTTCATTTCCTTTGTCTGCTACATCATTCATGCTGGTAATCATCAATAACAGTATATATTATACATGTTAGTATGTATCAAAAGAAGAATTGAATCTGCTGTGGAATTTAGAGAAACAAGCATAGCAACAAATAACCCTTAGGATATAAATTTAGATGCATCAACTGCTCCACAGTGACTTGCTGTATGTAAGTCTTAGTAGTGTAAATGCAAAGTATCTTATACATCTAATTCACGTTACTCCAGGGAAGTTAAACTTGCACTCTTATTTCACTTGAAGTAATCCTGTGCCCAAGCCTTGGGGGGCAGGGAGGAAAGACTCTTTACTAATGTATTAAAGACACTTTTGTTACTATTTGCTTATGGACAAAACTGGCACATTCCCAGGTAAGCGCTCAAAGACAGATTGTTATTAAGTTAGGATGAAAAATTCGGCACCATTTCACATTTAGCATCTGTCTTAAAAGGTCACCAAGTTGTTTTAAATTTTTATCTCAAGGCTGAACTCTACAATGGGAAGAAAACAAGGTAAGACATCTTTCAACCACCATGAATCAAGAAAATCCAAGTTCTTCAGCGCACCGGAAAGAGTTCTCTTTTTAAGCCAGTATATTAACATGCCCTGTAAACTGTAAACAATACCAGAACTTCAGTATGGTAGTTTTATTCTCCTAAGTTCTCCCAGAGGTATAAAGAAGATTATGTCAACCTCAGGCTTATCCGCAAATTTCTTCTTTGTCACTCTCTTCAAACTCTCTTCAATTCCTTTTGTGGACTTTTTAAGGATTTCATCTGACTGGTCTACTAACACCACAGTATGACCACTGGCTGCTGCAACCTGAAAGTTAAAAAAAAGATTCAACATCAGTATCACAAAACAGCCAACCATATTGACTTGTATTGGGACAGGCAATACACTAGGCAATGAATCAGGCAAAAGAGAGCTAAAGAATGCTGAATGAAGACTTACGCACTTTACTAGAAAAATCATAAAAAACTGCACACAGTTGGGGTGGAGAGGAAGGAATAAAGGTCTCAAACAACTTGAGGGAAAAGGAAAAAGAAATCCATTTTTCCCCCAAGCTGTCTGCAGAATGCTACCTACACCTGAATTCTGTGGCTATGGCTACAGAATGAACAGCTGTCTTGGAAAGAGCAAGTGGCTTAGCTGTGATCCTCAGATCTTGTAAGGAAAAAGGGCTGTGGAGACCAAAATTGGAATGCTGGCAGGGTGAGCGGGTGGCGTAAGGGATGGCTAACCCTGTGTTCCCAGGACGTAGCATAACACAACTCTGCTGTTAGGCCATGAGCATGTCCCCACAGCAACAGTAAGGTGACAGTAGAGCTGGGAGTAGCAGTGAAAAGTTTGCCACTCCAAGACTCTGCACAGCCCTCAGTGGCCCACAAACTCTCCTTACTACGTACTCGGTACAAACACTGGCTCAGCTACAGACAGCACTACTGGGTTGCCTGGTGCTATTCTCATTCAAGTTGCCTCACTAATCCAGCAAATAAAGAAATGCCAGACTGCCTATGGCAGGAGCAGTATAGCTTTAACAAGGTGTCAGTCTGCTGCTGGACATTTCTTTATCCACCTGTTTTTAATTATTTTTTTATTTTCACTATGGCCATTTCATAAAAACAACTGAAACATAAAAAATGTTTAAACCAAGCTTGGATTTGCACTCCTAACACTTCATCTGTTGCTAATCATTTGCAATGGCAAAGCAAGACCCTCTACTCTTCAGAAGAAAAATCAATACCAAGCACATTTATAAGAGATGCTTCGCTAATTATCCATTTACAATCATACCATCACTGACCAGTTAGCAAAAAATCCTAGAAAATTAACATCTCCCTTTTCCCATCTCATTCTTACATATTTACATGGACAGGAAAGAAGAAAAATGGCAAAAAGTCATCCCAACTCCTTGCAATTCAAACACATGCTCACTCAGACTCTACTATCTGATGATCTTAAGAATACTAAATAAGAAACACAAGAGTGCTGGGGAGCCAATTAATGCTGTTTTCATACAGAAGTGCTTTTCACATGGCAGAATCAGAAATTATAAAGTGGCTTTCAGCCGCACATTTCAGCAGAGGTTAACTTCTCCTGATAGTATGAGAAAGCAAGGAAAGGAGAGACAATTTCTTAAGTGTTCTAAAAGGGAAGAGAAGGTTTATTAACAGGGTGGAGGCGAGACCCCACTCAGTGTTACAATCATCTCTGCTTTGAGATAATTTTGGACTGATAAATCAGAGGCAGATGGTCAGTGAAACAATCCTTGGTCCTTTGACAGTGGTAGAAGACTGCAACCCCTGTTACTGCCAAATACCAGACATGTTTCTTTTGACATGCTGCTCTCTGAAATCGTGCAGTCTAATAGAATATGCAGATCAGTTCACTTTCCCTGCAGAATTAACACATTTGCATAGCATGTATCTTCCTTAAACATAAGAACAAGTTTTCTTCAAAGCTGTTTTTTGATGGTTCCTTCAGTGGAAACCTCAAGCTCTAGTATCAAGGTACAGGGGAGTGCTTTTACCCGGTAAGTTAATAAACAACTATCTCATTCCTTAGGAAAAAAAAAAAAAAGCTGCTGTATTCCCCCTGCTGGAGATTTGCCAGGAATGTGAGTAGTCTTCAGTTCTGAGAAGGAAACCCATTAATTCATTAAAACTGAGAATTGCTATTTATGAACTCCAACCTCACTGTCAGTTTCCACTTGGGAATGCCTGCACACTCCAGTTACTCTTGGGGAACTACCCTGGTATCTTGGACAACAGGCTCTTTCTGTGAATTAAGTAAATATCTAAATCTTAAATCACTGACAGGACTGTTCAGTCTTCTGTCCCAAAGCTATCAAGTTAAAGATGAACTTGAAAGCCAAAGGCCTGAAATTAAACACTGGGAAAATAAGCCCTATTTAAATATTAACCACTTCATAATTCTACAGATGACTGACAGCTAAATGTTAACTTTAGCTGCTGTATTCTACTTTAATGACCTGTGAAATGTCACTTGATCCGCACCCTTGGCAAGCCAGAAGAAGCTTCTTTCTTGGACCAACATTTTCCAAATATTATTCCACAGTCTGGTTTATAAATAGTCCACACATTGTCTTCAGCACCACCTTAAACAATTTAAAACGTTGACCTTGGTGGTTCTCGCCCGGCCGCCCGGGCCGCCCGACCCGCAGACGCGCGGATCAGCAAGCGAACAAGCGTTAAAGCAGTGTTAAAGCAGTGTTAAAGCAGTGTTAAAGCAGTGTTAAAGCAGTGTTAAAGCAGTGTTAAAGCAGTGTTAAAGCAGTGTTAAAGCAGTGTTAAAGCAGTGTTAAAGCAGGGCAGCGCGGACTTTCTGCTCCTCCCCACCAACACGGCCCAAACGGACGCAGCTCGGCCAAGCCGGCTGCGGGGCGCGCCCCTCCGCGCTGAAAGCAGCGTGCCGTGAAGCAATCCGAACGCAAACTGTAATACAGCCTGAGAAGTTTTGTTGGGGTTTTGTTGTTGGTGGTGGTTTTTCTGTTTGGTTTGGGTTTTTTTCTTCAAATATTGCTCCCGCCTCGCAACTCGGAGCGAAGCCCTCAAGGGCCCAACTCGGCGCGTTCCAGGCCGGGCCGGGCCCACCAACCGGCCCCGGCCCTCCGGGGAAGGAGCGCGGGGGAACCGGCTGCCTGCCCCGCTCTCCCCTCCCTGGCCCGGGGGCAGGTTAGCGCCCTACACGGGAGCCGGGCACGGCTGCAAGCCAAAAACCGGAGCGGGCCGCAAAGAAGGGAAAGGGGAGAGCCGAGGAGCCGCGGGGCGGCGGCGGCGGCCGCCGGGGTTGGGTTCGCCCCGCCGCCTCAGCCCAGCACGGCCGCCGCCTCGGCCGACCGGCCCCGAGCCCTCCCGCTGCACGCGCCGAGTTAACGGCCGCCCAACGGCCGCCATGGCGCCGCCGCCTCCCCTCACCCCCGCCGGGCCGGGCCGGGCCGGGCCGCGCTCACCTGGGCGATGCCGGCGCCCATGAGGCCGCCGCCGATGACCGTCACATGTTTGACGATCAGCTTCTTGGCGGCCGCCGTGGCGGCGGCGGAGGAGGCGGCGGAGCGCACGAAGTGGCGGGTGGCGAAGGCCATGGCGAAGGCAGGGCGGGCGGCGCGGAGCGGGAGCGGGGAGCGCGGAGCAGGAGGAGGCGGCGGCCGCCGGGCCGGAGCCGGGCGGGGCGAGCGCCGCGCTCCGCCCCCGGGGGGCAGCGGCCCCCGGGCCCGGCTGCCCGCCGCGGGGAGAGGCCGCTTTGAGTCCCTTCAGCTCCTCAAGGGGCGCCAAGCGGCGACCCCGCGGGCGGGCGGCACGACGGCAGCGCCGCCGCACACGGCGGAATTCCCTGCCGGCCCCCGGGGGCGCTCGGCCAAGGGCGGGCCGCAGGCAGAGGCTGCTGCCATGTCCCCCCCCCCGCACGGCACCGCGCTGCCTTCAAAACGTTCACGTTTCTGTCATACAGTGGTTTAGGTTGGAAGGGGCCTTGAAGATCATCGAGTTCCAACCCCCCTGCCCTGGGCAGGGACACCTCCCACCAGACCAGGTTGCCCAAGGCCACGTCCAGCCTGGACTTGAGCACCTCCAGGGATGGGGCACCCACAGCTTCTCTGGGCAACCTGTGCCAGCGCCTCACCACCCTCAGAGTGAAAAATTTCTTCCTAATATCTAATCTAAATCTACCCCCTTCCAGTTTGAAGCCGTTCCCCCACGTCCTATCACTACATGCCCTTGTAAAAAGTCCCTCCCCAGCCCTCCAGTAGGAGCCCTGTAGGTACCGGAAGGCTGCTATAAAATCTCCCCAGAGCCTTCTCTTCTCCAGGCTGAACAACCCCAACTCTCTCAGCTGCCTGCTGTCATAGCAGCTCGTTTCCTCAGCGTTAGAAGCACCCCATAAACAAGAGTATTTCCAAACCAGAAGGGGATTTCATTTTCAGGTGAGCGCACACTATACAGTAAACAAGCGAACAAAAATAAAATCCTTCCTTTATAAATACTAATGGCTGAATCATAGCAGATGCAGACCACCATCATTTTCCATCCAATTCCTTCATCGCCAGAATGACCGGCCCTTCAAGTCAGCCACAGCCAACAACATGGCAATTACAGCATATCCTACTTGAGTCAGCATCGGGGTAAACATTAAGCAACTTGTTTTCTTCAAACAAAAGCAGCAGAGTATTCTCATACCTCTGCACTTTGTACCAGAAGTGCAATGCAAAAAATCCCCCCCTTTCCTCACTCAGCTTCATCTAGCAGCAGCAGATTAGTCAAGACCTGTAAATGGCTGCTGGAAACAGCTTTACCTAAACAGAGACTAACATGAGTAACATGAGTTACTGTTCCTCATGTATACAAATGACAGCTGAGCAGGTAACTAATGAAATTCCCTAAAAAAAATAGCACTGTGCCAAATTACCTGCAAACTAACCCCAGGCTGTAAGATGCAGGATTTCCACACACAGCTGTTGCGGAGCGCCCAGCTCCCCGCACACGCCAGCACCCACACCCGCTCCTTCCCCACAAGCGCTTGGGCTCTCTCCTGCTCGGCCCTCCCCTTCTGCCTGCAAGGACCTCCTGCCTCTCCCCGGGCCAGCGGCCCCAGCTCTCTGCCCCCCACCCCAGGCTCTCCCGAGGCACCCCCTTCCCTCTCGGCTCTCTGCCAGGAGTCCAACAAAACTACACCTCCACTCTGCCCACCGTCTTCTTTCCCACCTCGTTCCTTATACTGAGCTTCTCCTCCTGATGGCAGCTCATCTGTCCTTTTATCTTCCTCATCTCTACTCTTCCCTCTCCTCCTTTTATTCCGAGTAACAGTGTTTTTAAAACTGCATTGAGAGAATGAACAGACTCTTTCTATCATTTGCTCATAACATGCCTGGCACTGTATTTTCCCAATATCACTTTATTCCCCCACCTCCTTCACTCCTCATCCAAGACATTTTGTAACATTTTCTCACTCAAAAGCTTTCTTTGTAACGTGTAAAACACCAAACACCACAAGCTTAGTCAACAAGTGGAACTTATTAAAATGACTATGCAAAGCTGTCAAACACTTATTTGGGAATTATTTTATTAAAAATAAAGTTACACTGAAGCAAAGTCTGAAGTACTTTTCAGAAATAAAATTTTCAGCATTCAGAAATACCCATCCACTTATATAAACATACAGTTTTCAATAAGGCATTTGAGATGCTTCCTCTGCTAAAAAAAGGGAGGGGAAGGATATATTTACAAACACAAACCAAATCTGCTACCACGTTACTTACAGTTTACCAAAGATGGCAACATATTTTTAAAACCACAAACATTTCGTTGCTTTTATGCTATCGTTTAGCTACTTTCATGGCGTCCTGTGAAAATTTCAGTGCAACTGGAAGGCATGAAAGGCAGGTCTTTGCGGGCATTTCCACAGCATCTTGCATTTCGGCAGACATTGACGTGGTTGCACCTTCGCATCAGTATTTTTAGCTTGTCATACGATGCAGCATTTGATTATAGGTATCAAAAACCGCATCTCAAAGTACTATTTGTAGAAGGGTAATTTTTGAAGGATAGTTTTCAAAGGTGACGTTTTAAACTAAACCCAGCAAGCAAAACGAGCACAAAATATATACAATTCCACATACTATGGAATTATGTGAATTGTGTCTTCTTTGGAATCTGTAAAAAGAACAAACCCAACAACTAAAGTGCTTTTCAAATGTGTCCTCATTGATTACAAGGACAGGTATTTTATAAAAGTGATCAGTTGCACACCAACATCATTATGGTGCTTAAAGAGGCATTTCAACAGAAAGATAAATATTATCGGCACTTAATTTTAGCTTTGCAATTAAGCATATCTCATTTTAAGAATTTGCAGACAAAAATCCCAAGTGTACAGAATCTATTTATTCATTGGAAAAATATAAAGTCAAAGAAATAAATGCTTATTACTCCAATACTGTCAGCTTTCAGTGCAAGTTTTCTAGCATTGGTACCAAACTCAACCTTTATTGCACTATGGTGTTTTCAAAAATTTCATACAAAGAAAAAATGTAACACGAGCATGGGCTAATCTATAAAGTCAAAAGTTGGCCTATGTAAGAACTGGAAGTTCTCACACAAACGGTGGGGTACCTGACCAACCAAACATGTAATTTAGAAATTAAGCCACTCTGCTATTCAAAACAGCTAACTGAAAACCTTAACTTAAATCCAAAATAAGTGTCTTGCAGTCTTTGCTAGGCACTACCTGGCTTTTAAAACTTCAAGTTAAAAAGTGACAAAAACAGAGGTTAATTTAAAGCTGAAGAGTTGACTCTTCTTTTACAATTTAGGTTTAGTTTCTGCTATGGAATACCCAATTCCACTTTTTCCAATTTTACTTTTTCCCAATTCTGGTCTTGCAAACTTGGCATTAGGAGGACTGCTAGTGTTTTCTAGATCTCCAATGAGGGAGGAAAAAAAAATTCCTTAGAAGAGTACATATTATTTCATCTGATATGAAATTCTCGTAGATCAAAAGGTATATAAAGAGATTTAAGGATGATTAAGAACAATTATTTAGAAGTTAATTGTTACATGTCCTCCAAAAGATCACTTTCAATGTTTGAGAGATCTTTCAAATAAAAGGCAAGATCGAGTACTCCCTTCCAAAACACCTAAGAACCAGTTTCCTTGGCAATGGGTTTGACAGTGGTAAACAGCACTAAAATTTTGCATGTGAAAAGAAGGCAGGTACTGATACACTAATACCTTACGAACTACAGACCTTTTTACTCAATATGGAAGATAACAAAGAGAAAGCCTTTACACTCAAACCTCAAGTTTGTCAGATTCCTCATGTTCCATGCCTAAATGTGTAAGACCTATATCTGTAGTGTTGTATTTGAAGTACGACTCCAGTTCCCAAAGCCAAACAGATTGTGGCAGTATTGTCCACAGTGCCAGTAAATGAAAAACCTGAGTGCAAGCCCCAAATTCAGGATTACGCACGTAGAGCCTTCCCCTACGAGCAGGCTGTTGGTCTCGTCCCAGCTGCAACCAGAGAAAAAGATGTCACTGCTGATGTGGGGAAAACAGCGAATGCGAAGTGGCAGCACAGATGTCGTCTTGAGTATCTGCTTGGCACGAGAGAGAACAGACTTCTGAAATCTGCTCTCATTTATATTCTGAGATAAAACAACTGCATCCAGGCGCTGCACACTCCTTTCATGTTAAGAACATGGTATATCCAAGGATTCACTTGGCCTCCAAGCCTGGGTTTTTAGAGTTGGTACCTGCTTGTTGATAGTGAACCCTGACAGTCAAGAATGTTTGGATCCAGGAATCCAGACTGATTCGAGCCAATCTACACCCACGAGTTACTTGCAAGAAAGAATCCTCCAAGGTTAAAAGAAGAGTCATTTCCAAACAGTACCTGTCATTATTTAAGCTCAGTTATGTTTCCTTACACAGAAAATGCTAATAGCCTCTCATTCATTAATCCTTCTGGTATTAAATGATGTCCTTCACTCATTTGGTAAATTAAAATATTTATGTACTGCTTTTACCAAAATAACAATGACTATTTGCTAAAGCATTAACAGATGTTTTGGACCATTCTCCCATAATTAATATTTGACAAACTGACAGTAATAGCTTATAGACAGAGGGGATAAGCCCAGCAAGTTTTAATATTGAATTGCAAACTATGCTGTCAGTTCATGTATGGAATGCAAAGGCTGACAAAAAAAATCTTCTCGTTACAGAAGTGTAAATGGATCACTTTCGCTGACTATGAAAGCCTACGTGGCTGGTGTTTTTCTGAAAAGAAAGTAACAAAATAATCTGGAAACAAAAGAAAGCTGCATTTTAAAAGTGCAGTATTTCTTTGTTTAATCTTTTTGGATGTTGTATCATTTCTTCAAAGCTATTATATTGAATGGACATGGAGCTAAGGTCAGACCAAACCTTCCCTCCATAGATGGCTTTGCAGCATTTTCAGGATACAAAAAGGTAAAACTTTGCATTAGACTTGCAAAAATTAAGAACAGCTCCATTTTTGCCAACTGCTCTCCCATGCACACACGTTTACCTAAAGAACAGTTAGAAGAGACATATTACTGGTTTTATACTGTTGATCCATTTGTTAACACACATGCAATTCCTGCACTAGCATAGTCCAAACACAGAAAGGCTCGAGCTACTATTAAGCTACGACTTCTGAAGCTTTGGTCTCCTGTATTTCAGACTAAGTCTTGCTCAGCTGTACTGCTTCATATTAACAGCACATACATCCACAGCAAAAGTATTATCAAAGAACAATTCATCATTTCTCATTTCTGCCTAGGAACTGGAGACTTTAGGGACCCAATCCATTTTGCAAGCCACCAACTGTAATAATAAAACAAGTTCTGTAGTTGGTCTACACACAACTTTCACATCTCGCACCTCCCAGGCCCTACGCTTGAGACACCACCACCACCACCCCCAACCAGCTACTGACTGCGTGTGGATATCTTACCCATTCCAAAAGGAATGAATGCCTCTTTCTTAATTAGCTGGCCATTTTCATCCAGAAACCTCGATGGTTGAAATTCATCTGGTTTCTCCCAAATGTTAGGATCTCTGTGTACTGACCACAAGTTGGGCACGATCACACTGCCCTTCGGAATAGTATATCCCTGCAGCACTTAAACAAAAGCAGAGACAGAGGATCTGACAAGTTGCTAGAAGTAAACATGGGAAACATTAAAAAGACAACTAGAAGATGTCACAAAAATGATACGGATCCCTAGCTGTGGGCTGCAAATGTAGCAGGAGCTTAAGGCAAAGGCGGTCTCTGCTAGCCTGCCTGGGTCAGAATCACACAGGCCAGGGCAGCTGGAGAGACATCAAGTTACGCCAACAGCTCCCTGCAGGGAAAAGGCAGCAGCAATCGTTAGAAATGCACTCTGCTGCATGGAAGTGCTGCAACGTAGTTTCCTCCCGTTCCTGTGCTGTCACAGAGCCCCAACTTAGCGAAGGTGGAGGTAAGGAAGAGGGATGGGTTTTGAACTGTTATCACAAAAGGTTTTTGAAGTGACTAGTCTAATTTCAGCTTGTCCTGCAAGCCAAGACATTAAAAAAGCAGATCAGTTCCCTACTGGTTTTGAAAGCCAAGTATTGCTGCCTCCCACTCCCTTTAGCCAGTTCTCAGCTATGTTTATGAAAACATAGCCATATAGCCAACAAGACAACTTGCAAAAGGATATTTATGATTGTTTTCTGTAGGTGCAGAGCTCAATGGTAGAAGCCTTTCAAGCTTTAGCAAACCAACTGCTCCAAATTGATGTTTTCAGACCTCTGTGTCAGGTGGCCAAAACCAACTCTGCTGTTTCCGGTGCAAAGGTGGAGTCTCTGCTGCCAACTGCCACTAAGCACACCAGTCAACACTGACCCCCAGAAAAGAAATCACTCTAAATACGAAAACTTCTGGATGTTACGTCAGGCATACTGCTTAAAAACAGGAGTATCTGAAGCCCACCTACTCTCTATAAATGGCATTTTACATACCTAGATTACATGTCTAGCATGAGGTCTTTGTAAATTCTCACTAGATGTCCCATCAGATCTTCATCCACAAAGAAAACGCTGTATTAACAAGTCTCTACAAACGCTTACCAGCAGTTTCTGAGGCCATTCGAGGAATAGAAAGGGGAACAACCGCAGTCATCCTCTGCACTTCCATAATGGTTGCCTCTGTGAAGGGCATTTGGGCCTTGTGGGTAAGAGAAGGAACTTTGTCACGTCCTAGAACTGCTTCAATTTCTGCATGAACCTTCTCTATTCAAAGGGAGTGAGAAAAATAAAAAGAATAAAAAAGATGCAAAATATGTGAGAAGACATCAACTCAATTTCATTTGCTCATGCTTCATTGTTTACATAGATTTGTCAAAAATGACTCCAAGACATGTGATCCTTAGCTGAAATAACTATGCCAACATAAGCCTTAAGAACTCAGTTAAGAACAAAACAACTAAGCGCAGTCTTGACAACTGTCAAGAGTAAAGCTACTGAGACGACAGACGTTGCTGGCACTTCTGTATTGGAAAAGTACAGGAAAAGTTCTGTTCCAATCCCAAATGTATTCATAATCTTAGTTTAAGAGTTTAACTATACAGTAATTTGAATGGTGAAAACATCAAGCTTCTGGCCTGCATTAAAAAAAAAAAGAACAAAGAGAGATCCAGTTCTCAGAACTGAGAAATGTGGTGAAGAGATGGGAAAGCTTTTCATGCAGCTGCTTCAGATATTTCATTCTGGAGCAGGAATTACGGTGCTGTTACTGCAAGCGTTGAAGCCATTTAACTTGTTCTTTTTGTTGCCTACTTTCTATTTACAGAACCTAAACTCAGCTATTTCCCAGTTCCCCCAAAAGGCAGCAGCAGATGCTCCTTCCCCCACACAGCCCTTCTGCAAAGGAAAAACAGAAGTTAACAAGCTTATCTCCCCTCTCATACACGTGAGGCACAAAGTGTCAAAATACTTGATTGCCCCTTCCATCTCACTAAAGGCTCAGCATACAAATAATTCTTTTCATAGAGGTTTCCAAGACACAAGATTTGCTTCACCCGTGCACAGGATGATGCACCTTTTCTTCCAGGTAACTTGGAATCTGGCTACACAGCAAAAGGCACTCTTGAAAGAGGAGACATCAAAATTAACCTCTACTCAAAAATAATGAAAGTCAGTTTTCATTTTTTACCCTTGATAGCCCGAATATTTTGTGGTTGTCCTGCTTGCCTTTTCCAAGATTCAGAATCCAGGCTGCTGATACTTTGAGTTTTTGCTTTTTTCTCTCCTTAGCACTGATTCAGGACTAAATAAAAGCTCAGTGCAAAAAAAGTTTCTCTGTTTTCAGAGAAGCATTCAGAAATAACGTGCGAACTGTATTCAACGAACAGTTGCTGCCACCTACTGGGTTTGCTGGGAAAACAAGCTCTCAAATGAGGAACACAGCAAAAAATACCTGGAAAGCAAGAGACTTGCTGACGTTGTGGCTCTCGAGTACCTGCTTTGTGGTG
Source organism: Pluvialis apricaria (assembly GCA_017639485.1). Taxonomy (NCBI): domain Eukaryota; kingdom Metazoa; phylum Chordata; class Aves; order Charadriiformes; family Charadriidae; genus Pluvialis; species Pluvialis apricaria. The sequence goes on along the minus strand of CM030010.1, from coordinate 58,762,413 downwards.
TTTTTCTACTTTATTTAATGACATATTATAGCCCTGTATTCAGGTACGTACACCCACAGTAAATTAAACGAGTAAAGGTTTCAATATTAAATAAAAAATAAAAAATAAGGAGACTGTCTCATGCCAAGTGTCACACCAGCGTTTTATCCTGAACAACATTTCTTCAGAGCTTGTAAAGGTGCGGAACTATACAGAAAGTGGTCAAATTGCTGCTCACATAACCAACTGCAAAAACATAGACTTCAAGAGTTCTCTGCTAATAGCATGTTATTTGAACTGCTCCGTTACATTTCATATATTTAAAAATCTCACAGACCTTCAGAAGTCAAAGACCAAAACCAAGTCAGGGAACAGACCAAACCAAGTACTCCCCACAGCCTCCCCATAGTGCATGCACACACACCCTTCTCTTTTTTTCCATGTAAAAAGCAAAACCGCCTTCCACAGACAAATACATTCTTTCTGATTTTTGAACCCTGATAGCCCTTCATTTGCCCTTCTATATCTGCAACATTTGCTACTGCTGAAAGTTATGCAATGCAGGTATTTCCTTTAGGGGAGAAAAGAAACATCATCAGTGGGGAAAAAAAAAAGGAGGCCCATGCATGACTCCCAGGCAATCAGGATACTCCTAGTATCCCATTCCTTATGTAAGAGAATCACATTACATAGCTAAGTGATACACTCTGGACTACTGAGCTTATTTATATTGTTTGACAACAGCCACAGTATAAGAAAAGGGGAAATCAGAGAGGCAATAAAACTGTTAGAGAGATCAGAATAAGAGAGAAAACTGACTAGCACATACATGTACAGTACCAGGTAGTAGGAAAAGTGGTTAAAAAAACCCACAAAACTCTTCTAGATCTCATTTGTGTAATTTAGAACATATCTAATTTGTGTTACTATGTATCAAGTCAAGCAGTGATAACACACAACCATTAAATAATAAGCCTATGCAACAGAATTTTATTTTACATTTGTCCTCAGTGGGCTCTCTCCCCATATACTGAACTGATGCCCTATTTTGCAATCTTTGCTCAACAACTTGATTGACTTTGTGCAATAAACTATGATCTTGACCTATTTAAAGAGATTATTCCAGATAGATAGGTGCTGTAAACAAGTATCTATTTGCTTATTTGTAAAGCAGCTGCAGCACATGAAAACCTCAAAATCTCGAATACTTGATAAAAGTATTCCAGGTTTATATTGTTCTTAGATAACTTGAGGTTTACCCTTCTTCACTCCAGGTTAGCAAGATGTCTGGGCAACACAGTGGTCACTTGGGGAAATGTTTCACTACTATAAACTGAGGTAGAATTACCTAAGTAGAATCTGTCCATCCTGCCAAGGTTTCCAGTCCGCATATACTTGACTATTTTTCTAGTGGAAATCAGTTGCTATGTAGGACTTTAGAAGAAGCTGCTGATAAATTAATAAATCAATTGCTTTATTCTTCTTAAATTCAACCATCTAAATTTGCTAAATAGTACTAACGAAAATGCTGGCTTTGCAACCACATGTACTTAACAGGACTCAGCAGAGAAAAATATTTAACCAAAATTAATTTTAAGTCTTTGGTGATGGAAATTTATCCTAAGTTGTCCTGAATGCAACTCTAGCGAGTATTACTTTAATACTGTAACCTCCCCAGCACTACTGGTATTTTTTATATCCACAAAAATCTACAAGTCATTTTCTAGAACTCTGTCACAAACCAGATCATAGCACCATCAAATAATTTGGGTTGCAAGGAACCTCTGGAGGTCATCTGATCTAAACCCTTACACCAAGCAAAGTCATCTTCCAAGTTAGATCCAATTCTGAGGGTAGATCAGACTACTCAGGGTCATACCCCACTGAGTTTTGAATACTTCTGAAGTTGGAGATTCTGTTCACTCTCTGGGCAATCTGTTGCAATCCTTACTGTCTTCACAGGGAAAATTTTTTTCTTAGTACCTGATCAGAATTTTCTTATTGTAGACTGCCTCTGCTGCTCTCTTCCCTCCACTGCACACCTCAGAGGAGACTGCCTCCACCTTCTTAGCAATTTCTGATCAGGTAGTTGTACACAGCATAAGGTCTCCCCTCAGTCATCCTTCCCTAATGCTGAACAAGCCCAGTTCCTTCTGCCTCTCCTTTGGGGACACGTGCTCCATGTGTCCTTCCACCTCCCCCCCGCCCGCCCAGTCACCAGCAACCCATCCAACTGCCACGACCGTTCAAGACTGATGGGGAAAGGCCTTGCAATGACATTGACCAGCTGGTGCCGTGGCCTTGCCTAAGACCAATTTGCTTAAGCTGTCTCTAATTTGATCCTCCTCTACAGTGGGTAGTGTTTTGCTTCCCCAGACCCTGCCGCTTATGCTCAGGGAGGCATAAAAGCAGACCTTACCCCTAGGTAACTCACATATCTTATACCACTACTATATGCCCGGAATACCACAATTGCCAAAGCTTTTGAAACATGCTAAAGTTCCCTGGAATTGCTTGGGAAAGATAAAGTTGTCCCAAAACAGAAGAAATGCATAGACTAAAGGGCCATTTCAATAGTTTAATATATAGCACTAACCTAGAGATCATTATAACAGAGCAGGATAGAAGATGTCTGATTACATATTAACTTTTCAAATTACATGTACACATGTACTATTTGCACTCCAAAATGACATCTCTACTGTCGCTGTTTGCTTCTGCTCCTGAACATTCATCTAGAGCTTTACAGTTTGGAATAAAACACCTAGAATAAAAATAGTCTTACCTTGTACTTCTGGGTAGAGAGACATGTAGAGCAGGCACCACAGTAATGTGTTGGAAGTAGTGTCTGTGCCTGCGATGAAGAGGTCACCAATGATAAAAAATAGGTAGTCTTCATTAAAACTGCTTTCCTTGTTGTTCTTTTCTTCTTCCGCATGGATGAAGTACATATCAATGAAGTCCCTGGGATTTGCTGCATCCAGTGTATCCCTGTGCTGTGCAATTATTTTCTTTAGAAAAGCAGTAATATCTAATTCTGTTTTCCTAAGTTCCCGGAAAGGCCCGAAGGGAAGGTAGTACAGCCAAGGGCAGATATTGACCAGGATCATATAGCTGTTCACGCTTAGCTCTAGTGCGCGGGCCATGTTCTTCAGCATCGTCTTGAACTCAACATCTTCGTAGTTAAAACGCCTGCCAAAGGCCATGGAACAGATAACATTGGACACTGCGTTGCGAATGATCGGAAAGGGATTAAATGAATCCTTCCCATGCTTCAGCATTTCCTCCTTTATAAACTGCAGCTCCTCAATGATTTTAGGCTCTAAGCTGTGTCTTCCTACTCCAAAATGACGCAGTGTTGAGAGAGAGAATTTCCTCTGTTGCTTCCAGACAGGGCCATACGGTGCAAAAATAACACCTGGAAGAGAAAGGGAGAGTCTGAAACCAAGATATTCTCTTTTCAAGAAGAAATAGTTAGACAGGCCTGCAACCCGAAGGCCAAAAGAGTGGCAAACAATACACAACAAATCTATCCCAAGCCCTTGGCTACGAGCTAAAGGAAGAACACAAGGTTCTCTATAATAGCTTTGGGAAATCCTGTCCCTCCTTTTCCCAGTCAGTGAAATGAATATAACAGTTACATCAATATTAGTCTTTGCAAGACACTAATAGATGGAGAAAAGGTACTGTAGATGCTTTATTACAAATGACAAAAAATTTGTAGGAACTGTTACTCTGGGACATACGTTAACTATTCTTTTCTCCTTTTCTCCTCAATGTCCCGAGACATGAATTCCTTCAGCGAGGCAGAACGGAAGACATTAAAACACAAACTGGTTTGCATTTCTTTTCTTCTTCATATTATACAAGCTTCTCACTACTGTTTGTGCCTGTACATATTTCTATTACAAGCAAGTTTTTTCTTTAACTTATAATCAAAATACAGGATATACATGCTGCAAATAAACCAGGAAGGTGAAGACAGGTTTCAGAGCCACTTGGCAAAAAGCTGCTTGATTTGCATCTCAACAGTTTTGATGCCTCTAGGCACATGTTCTACATGACTGTGTCATTATGAAACACAATTTAAATTAAATCGCTTACCTTCAAGTATAAGTATTGCTCACTTATAAACAGAAACGTCTCTTTTGTTGAATTAACAGACCACACCAAAGATACCACGGCGTAACAAAATACACAACCTGCTATTTCTAATGTACCTCATGATTAACATGAGAAAGTTTAAAGTCATCAAAACACAGGCTAATTCTGCTTTTGTTCTTCTAGTAAAGGGACACCACATGTGGTTTTTTTCTGTAAATAAAAAGTTCCTTTATAAAAGCAACATCAATTCTTCTGTCAGCTGCAAATCTTAATGTTAAATTTTAAAAAAAAAGGAGAAATGGCCATAAAAATTAGCAATAGAAAGATGCACAATGTTTCAGTACTTAACATTACCTACATTTCTATTACAACTTAACGTTCGTAGTCCCCAATGAAAAAAGGAAAATAAACAAGAAAGAAATCTATTGCTAGAAACAGAAATCTGTAGACGTGTAAATGAGATAAGAGTACTCAGAAGGGTCTGCAATCCCAAAAGTACAAATAGTTCAGTGTAACATAAAGCTGGTAATCTTTCTAGCCAGATTTTCTGACTACATTATCTACTCATAATGGTGACAACACACCGAAGAATACAAACACATGACCTAGCTTCAAAAGCCCTACACAAAATAAGCAGAACATTATGAAGAGTCAGAACAACTTGAGAATCAGCTGAACTTGATCTTCTCTGTATGAAGACATTCATTAGGAAATTTATTCAAATGTCTACTCCCTGGCATTTCAAAAACAGAACAAAAAACTTTTCAGATTGCTTTTCTCACATACTGTTTCCTGGTAGCACTGGTGTTCTCAAGTAAGGCAGGTGAAAAAACAGGCTTATTTGGGGCTGCATTTGGCCAAGAACCAACGTGGGGTTTCAGGGTTTGTTGCTGGGGTGGGGAAGAAACATGGATTTCTTGGAACAAAACAATGTTATCACTGTTTCTATCCCACAATAAGTATCTCCAAAACAGACCATACATCCATAGTCTCTTTCCTTCCCGTCATTAGGAAAATTAGTTTTAGGATCTTAACAGACTTATTGTCTTGAATGTAAAAAAGACTCTCCTAGCCACATGAGAAGCCTAGTACCAACAACAAACCACCCCACACTCAGACAGTCTCTCCAGCAGTCCTGCACAGGGCATGGCTGTGCAGCATAATGTCTTCTGAAGCCCCCAAACCACTGCAAAATACTAATCAGTGATTTGCAAATTGGGAAAGAATAACATAGGAGACACATTAAGGAGGAAGAAGAGCATAAAGTTAGAATAACAGAGATAAGAGAGGAAAGAAAACTGCCAACTGGATTGCTGCCAGGCAATAAAAATGGAAGAGTACTTCACTGTTTTCAAAGAGAATGAGCTGAAAAGTCAACATACCCAGCACAGACAACTGTACTCTTAAAAAAAACCAAAACAACTACAAACAAAACAACCCCCCAAAAAAACCTAAATAAAATAGAATAATAAATTCTGAAGCAACAAGAACCCAGAACAACCAGGACTTCGTGCTCACTACAGAGCGCTAAATTCTATGAACTGATAACGAGAACTTTTCAATAAAACCAACAAAGTGACAAACAGAGAAAAATAAAGTTTTTACTTGACAAATTCAAATCCTTACAAAAAGCAAGTTCTGGCAAAGGCTAACTTCCCCCCCCCACCACCCCCAATTTCTCACTGAGAGCTTTAGTGTTGCTGAAATACCAGGAACATTGACAAACACAGAATTAATGACATTTTAATAACATTTAACTTCTGTATTGTCTGATGTCCACATCCGGATGTGCACAGGGCAAGACTATAAAGGCAGACGACCACTCAAGCTCCATCCACTCTAGAGACTGAGTCTTTCCTACCCCTCATAGCTATAGAATACAAAAATGCTTTACTAAACCAAAAATGCCAAAACCTACTTTTTCTCCCCAATCTAGTATTTCTCCTTTCACAGGTGCATGTGCAGAAGCCTGCAGTTAAGAACTGACCTCTACCTTCTCCCTCAAGTTCTCACCACACTTCCCATCCAGCCAAGAAGGCCTCCCTTCCGTGCGACTCAGTTGCTGAAACACAGTATATGCCATTTCCGATACTCCTACCTGCTCTTCCCTGGGCACAATATTTTATTTGCATCTTACACGCAATAGAGCCACACACAGCTGAGATCAACCCTTCTTTCCTCTGTAACATACCCTCCAGGTCAGCTCAGAGTAGACATAACTACAACAGAAAATGTAGTTTAAAAAAAAACCAGCCCCATAAGTTTACACCAGGTAGTTTGTTTATAGAACAAAGATGTAGGAATCTCAAACAGACACTTACTGACTCAAAGCGTCCCAGCATTGTAGTACCCAAGTCCTGAGTGGTAGATGTGAAGTTACACAATCATCCTGCTTCTATTGATTCCTTTCCTAGTACCTACAAACACAACTTTCGCTGCCCTGCCCTGATCCCTAGCAACATCTCACCCATGAACTCCTGAAACTAAGCGCAGGAGGCTTGCACACCAAACTTAAGAGGCCGCCAGCCTGAGTGCTGTAACCCATCCAGCTCCTCCACGAACCACACACAAAAAGAAACATTTGTTAGCCCAGAGCTTCCCATGGGCAATACATGAAATCTGAGGTTACAAATTTACATTGTACCTATACCATAAAAAAAAAAAAAAAAAAAAAGAAAACGCAAAGCTTTCAGAAAACATGCATCTCTCACCTCTTACCCACCCGTTCTGCAGCAACTGCCTTCTCAGTAGCACAGATGCAGCACTGCAGAGGTTTGGTCCACTCCTACATGCCACCACGAAACCCAAGCCAGCCCACTGACAGCAGCTGTGACTTCCAGTGGCTTTCGGAGAACCTCCTTGCACAGGGGCGAGGGAGGCCCACACTACCCATATTCACTGACTTTTCCCTCTGTGTACTCAGAATACACTACCCCTGTGGTTCATTCTACAATGCTCTCGCATCTGCGGCGATTCAACTTGTTGTGTCAGCTAACGTAAGCGACACATAACAGCTCGGTACGTTTTATGGTCAACCGGGCAACCTTCATGTAACAGTCCTCGTGCCTAAGCGCAGCCGTGGTAACCTCCCAGATAAAACTAGATGTAAAGCAATGTTATGTCCCAGCCCCAGAGCAGCGCAGGCAGGCAGGCATGGTCCCCACACTTGGCTGCAGCACGCTCGGGACAACAGGCTCCTCCTGACACTTTCGACTCTGCTGGAGCATCCACCCGTGGAAGCCGCTAACTGCCCTGGCTACTCCTGTGTCACCATGTTCAAAAAAGTCTAACAGAGAACTGCCTGCAGAGAACCAGAAACGTACAAAATTCACAGCGTTCAAGGAAAAAGAACTCCACCGTGAGCCTGAACGTGTGGCTTTACAGCACCGCTAAAATCGATCTAAAGTCTAACTGCTCTTCCCCTTTCTTCCCCAGTCCTTGCTAAACGTACTGTACTTAAAAATATTAATGCAGTGTAACAACTACATGCCAGTGAGATCTGTCTCAAACTAATACAATCAAACCAGTATCATTAATAATTTATAATTTTATCCTTTAAACCAATTACAGCAATGGTACCTGATTGCTTTTTAACAAACACAATCTAGGTCCCCCGCTTTCCTCTTATCTTAACTGGGGTAATTCTGGTACAGTAAAAAATTGAAGATAAGAAGTTTCAGGCACTGAACCAATAAATTTCTCTGGCCTTGGGGAAAAAAAAAAAAAGATAAACAAGTTTCACAATACAGTTAGCACATTAACAAGCCTCCTGGGCTAGCCCTCCTAAACTGAAAAAGGAAAAGTTTTCCACAAACACTGAGATCTGTAATGGACCTAAAGGCGAAACATGAAGAAAGTCTGTGAGACAGCCATCACATGTTTTAACTCCAAGAGCCCCTTTTTTTGGTGAAGCTAGTAAACTCTCCTTTGATGTATTAAAAAAAAAAAACAAAACAAAACAAAACCAAATATGCTCAGTAAGTTCTGACAAGCAGAACAGCACACCCGCAAGCACGCCAGCCGCTGCAGCTCGCACGCAGGCAGCGCTGGGGAAGCGCACAGCCGCTTCATGCCCATTCGAAACGCCTTCTCCTGACACAGCTAAAAAATCACAAATCGCAGGTGACCGCCAGCCCAGCTCCGCCGTACACCCCTGCGCAAACGCCATCCCCCCCCCGGCAAAGCGGGGGCCGAGGCGGCCCGGGGGCGGTGCGCGGCGGTCCCCGCGGCGATGCTGCGCCTTCCTTCACCTGGAAGGCAGGGCGGGCTCCTCTCCGCACGCCGGCCGCCGCCAGCCGGGCAAGGGACACACGCGATGGGCACAATAAAAAAAAAAAAAAAATAATAATAAAAACAAAAAGGCAAGCAGCCGGTTCGGTCAGTAATTCAGAGCAGTTCGTCTTAAATTTCGGCGCGGCAGCGCCACGAGACAGCCAGCAGCTCCCGCTCCGTTTATTCTTGGCAAGCGGCGGCGCCGGCAGCCGGCGAGGGCTGAGGCCGCTCGCCGAAGCGGGGCCCGCCGCCCCCTCGGAGCTGGGGCTGCGCCGCGCCGGGCCCGGCGGCCGCCCCCCCTCCTTCCCCGGGGAGGTTGGGGGGGAGCCCTTACCCTTCTTGCGGGTGATCATGAGGACGATGGGGACGGAGGGCCGGTCGCTGAACACCTCCGCCTTCTGCACCAGCGCCTCCCGCACCGCCCCGAAGGTGTTGAGGACGATGAAGGGGCGGCTGCCCACGAAGAGGCGGAAGACGCTGCCGTACATCTTGGTGAGGCCGGTAAGGAAGACGTGAGGGGAGAAGGCGGGGGAGCCGCGGCCGCCGCCCCGCACCTCCACCGCCCACCTCCTCAGCAGCGGCGGCGGCAGCAGGGCGAAGGCGAAGTTGCCCACCAGCGGCCAAGGCGCCGGGCCCGGCGGCAGCCCCGACAACGCCCGCGGCCGCCGCCGCAGCAGCCAGTAGCAGCCCAGCCAGCACAGGGCCGCCAGCAGCAGCTCGGTGGCGGTGGGGGCCCGCAGCAACCACGTCCAAGCCGCCATGCCGGCCGCCGCCATCCCCTCTGGCGGCGTCGCGCCCCGCCGCGGGCCCGCCACACACACACACACACACACACACACACACACACTCCTCCTCCTCTCCGCCCCCCCACCCCCCGCCCAGAGGCTCAAGATGGCGGGGGCGGGCGGGAGGCGAGGCCTACCGGCGCCCTGACCCCGTCGCCGCCGGGGGTGTGGGCGGTATAACGGTCCGCCCCGGGGCCGGGCTCCGCTCCCGCCGCGGCCCGTAGCGGCGGCTGAAGGGCTGAGGCCGGGAGCAGCTCCTCGGGGCGGGCGGGGGGGCGGAAAGCGGCCCAGAGCTCACCGGGGGTCGCGGGGGGTATTTCACCCAGCGGCAGCGGCGCAAGGGCAGGAGCGGGGGGGTGAGGTGTGGAGAACACGCAGGCGTTTAGCTGCAGAGAGCTGGGGGGAGGTTTGTTAAACATGGTGAAATGCAAAATTTTGGGGTTTTTTTTTGGTTCGTTTTAGGGCCTTTTTTGTTTGGGTTCCTCCCCCCCCGAGTGTAAACTTGGACTTAGTCCAAGTACAAAGTATTTTATTAAACATAAGCACACATGTCCATCTAGTAAAAAAAAAAACACCAAAAAAACCCACCCCCTCAAACTTTTAAATACCCCTTATGCAAAAAAAATAATCTATTTTTACTGGGGCTCGGAAGGAAGGAAATACAATTGATCCGTCCTTGGGGGTTTGACTAGGTGATCTCCCTGAGCGTCCTGTGACTCTGCCCCTTCCCAGGCACAAAGGCCGGCACTTGCAGGGTAACACACCGCAGTTCCTGGTGTCATAACCAAGGACCGAGCTGGAGCAGCGGCTCAGTAGCTGCTTGGCAAGGGCAGAACAGCACAAAGGGCCTCCTCAGAGCTGGACCTGAATTTTCAAGGCAAGATGGGTTTAGTTCTTATCCTTTCCCATTTAAAGGTAAACCACCAAAAAAACCCCACGAAAACACACCACACCACAACCCAAAACCCAACTGGTTTTCAGGGTAACTTCCCCCCTCCCTGTGAAATACACCTTAGGTTGTGGGCAGCTGGAGAAAGTGCACTGAAATTTAATCCCAGCAAAGGCAATTCAATGTTGAAGGAGGCCACTGCGTAGGCTCCCAAACCATTTGCTGCAGCATCAGGGATTTTAGTAAGCACTCTTGATACGTCCTCACTAAAAGAGGAAAGCACTGTGGGCAAAACACAAGTACACCGCCTTTAAAGTGACCCCCAAAAAATAAAAATACAAAGAACAAGTGGTGCTTACCCATTAAAAAGGGTATCGGGGTTTGGTTTTTTTTTCCTCCAATAGTTAACATTCAGTAAAGATAGTGACAAGTGGGTCTTAAAATAGCAGCTGGACTATATTAAAAAGGTTTTATTGCAATTATACAGAAGTTACAGGAATTGTAGAAATACATAAAGCTTCAAATGGTGAAGGAAGTTTTCCTCCAAGCAATTAAGGCAACTGGATGCAATCTCTCTTTAATATAAACAGCAAATGGATCTTTTACTAGCCATGGATGAAACAAAGTAGAAAAACTAAGATCACAGATTTAAACCAGCACAACAGAATGTAGCTTCACCCCCCATAACGGGCAGAAATTCAGTGGTTAATTACAGTATACGCCAATAAAATGCATCTATTAGAAAAACAGAGGAAAAAACATAGGTGAAAATTTATCTGAAGCAAAGACATTATAAATCTGAGTCTCAAGGAAAGTTTAAGTTGGACAGTCTGAAAATAAGAAGCTAAGCTATTCAGTACAGCTGAAACACATTACCGTTTTTGCCTATTTTCTTTATAGAAGAATAATCTAGCCTCACTTTCTTCTCAGTCTAGTTGAGAAGTAGCACTAGATAAAGAAATTCTCTCCTTGCCTCCATATGCTGTTGAAAGATTGGTTTCAGTGGCATGTGGCCAATTCAAGGTTACCCAGAGATTAAATTTCACATTAATTTTGATAAAAATTAAGCTACTTTCATAGTTTTAAGTGACTTTACTGATCAAATGTAAACTTTGCTCTGAAGTATCATCAAATGGATGTTTCTGCTTAAAAATAGCATAAGTTCTTGCTACATTAAAGTCAGTTTTTCCAATTAAAATTAGAACCAAATAGCTTCTTTTCAAAGCATAAAACAGAAAAAATATAACCAAGTACTTTACTAATATTCTGCATACCCCAAATAACTACATATACAAGTTTTAGCACTATAATGCTTTCTTTGGAAATCATTCCTCCTCAGTCTTAGTGTAAGTGTAGTAAAAACCACCTCCATTTAATTCTGCACTTAAGGAAAATCCATTCCTCAAACTATTTTGCCCTAAATTGAGGAATCAAAGCATTTGGTGACTCTAGTTTTAAAAGGTAAAACCAGCTCCATGTAACAAGCAAACAAAACCCCCCACCAGACTAAAGTCTGTCATTAAAACAAGTGTTTGAAAAAAATAGTTCAAATTAACTTATTTTTCTTTAAAGATAACCAAGTTACAGGGTTAAGGCCCAAGCAGAAACACTGGAAGTTTAATTAACACAGTAAACTCTCAAAAGCAATATAATATTCCTTTCTCAAACTTTATCATAGCCTTTGAATCTTATCAGTAGTCCTTACAACTGTTGACCAGTTATTCTATACAGTTGTTGAGTTGTCACCCATTCTCTTCAAGTATGGGCTCTGTTTTTATATGTTTTAACTTGCAGGCAACTTTTGGATTTTTATTTCTACAGGCACTTTATTCACAAAAACCACTCTCCTTATCAAAAGAATACTGAAAATATTTGAAAGTTCTGAGTTAGACTAGTGCACTGACAAACATGTTTCTGTAACTCCCAGCACATGCTAATGCAAAATAATCTGCTCTCAGTCAAGTGCGTGTCACAAGCTCGCAAAGCTTTTTGTCTTTGCAGGGCATTTAAACATGCAGCCATTTATCTCCTAGTATTTCTGTAAATATTGCACTTTTTGTTCAATTAAAAAAAGACAACCAGCTTTCTATGAAGCATCTAGCAATTAAAAGATAGGAAAGTTGCATTTCAATGTGGCTTAGAACCGTTATGGATGACCCTGTTCTATCTTTGGCTCTTCCAAGTGCCCTACTGTTAATGCAAGTGCTGAGTGAAATAGCAAGACACAATACAGACTACCGTTACTACGCTATCCCTCTTCACTCAACAAAAACACCCGGCCAGCCCTGCTTCTACCCCAGATGCTGGGTTTGGTTCTGCTTTAAGTGAATTTACTCTAGACCTGGAATATTCTTTGCACAGACACAGAAGTTCCCCAAAATAGATCTTGGAGAAGCCTGTTTATTTCTTAAAGTAGTAGGTGCAAGTGATTCAAGAGAACTTCTTCCAGCATATGAAAGACAACAGTTTAGTGACCAAAACCTCAAGGCACTGCTACTTTGGAGCGGAGGAAGCGTGCCGCAGTGTTGCAGACCGTACCCTTGTACACGCACCCTGCTCAGTCACCAGTATGTACCTGGACATGGCACCCGCTCCGCGTGTTCATGTGTCCATATTAATTGAGAGCATCATACTTATTTGAGAGTTGACTATAGTAGGATTTCCAAGTGTGCTACAGGCAGACACTTTTACAACTGCAATTTAAGAAGTAAGGGGCCTTTAACAAGAACTGAAGGCTTTATATTGTCCATGGAGAGAAAATGAAAGTACTGCTGCCCAAACACACCTCTTGAAAACATCTGGAAGTGCATTGTCCTTCATTATACGCAACATAAAATCACAACCAAAGAGGGGGAAGCAACAATATCTTCTGCAAAAGGCACAAGATTGTTTTAAAGCTTCACAAGCAACCTTCTCCTAAGGTGAAAAACTAAGTTAGAAAATTACTTTGCTGTTCCACAATCTAAACGATCCCAGTTTAAGGCTCTTTCATGCGTTCTTTTATAATGTCCTACTATGACTTGCCTTGGTAATTATGTCAAGTTTCACTTCTGTTCTTTAGATACTGTTACATGGTCCTGTTCCTTGACAGGGTTTTCAGAATTTTCAGCAAAAGATGGATCTACACTGCATAATCAGTGTTCTCCTAATACAGTTTTGTCCATTTAACATCCTCTCTCTATCTCCAAGGCTTCAACAATGACAAAGCCAGAGAATTATTTTTTTTAGCTATTAGCCTATGCCTTAATCCTACCCAATACAATTCTTGTATTTTAGACCAAGTTTCAGAAGATTAGCTATCCTAAGCAGCATGTATGATTAATTTTGGATGTGTAGTCTAGACCCATATAGACTCCTAACATTTTCCTGCATTAAAAATACTTACTAGAATATTTTGCAGTTTTTATATAAAACAGAAAAAGAAAAGGGTCATACTTATATAAAAAGCATTTGGAACAGGCTTAAAACACAGAGAAATTTTGCTTTATTGAAAAGGTGTCACAACAGCTTTCCTTAATGTTCATGGGTAAGAGAATACCAGCTCTTGATATTTTTTAAGAGCTCATTAGCACCACAAATGGACATAGGCTTTTGATTGTTAAAGATCTATGTGGTCATGTAAGTAGACCAACAAAGTATTGCATTTGTTAGTACACAGGCTGACCATAAAACGATTCAACTTGTATGTACTGAGTAAATCACATAGGACAATTTCTTTAACATGTTTTTTCCAAATTAATGGTCAACAGTGCAAGTGATGATGACAGATAGCACCTTTGGAGATAAAGCTATAAGATGCTCACATTATTGCTTTTTTTAAAGTACAGCTAGTGCTATATGTTGGGTTTTTTTGTTTTTGTTTTTTTAAACACACAGTGAACATAGATTGCAACATCTTACAAATCACAACTCTAGTATCTCATGGTATACAGCAAACCACAACACTGAGTTGTCATCCACCAAACCAAAATAGCTGATGTGCTAGAAAGCATTATCCTGAAAGTTTTGCAACATAAAAGCCACCTGTTGCTAATTATGAACAATTTATGTAAAAATTAGGCCGTTTGCAAACAATAGAGACCTTTTGCGCTGTAGTTTCTACTAAGTGTTATCATTTGTTATTGTAGCCTTACGCTGTACAGTGTTTGCAGAACTGGACTCTAAAGCTATAAAAAAAGAAAAGGGCCTTATATTAGCTCCTTATCATGCAAGCATTACAGCGTTCCTATATTACTATCCAGGGTTCCTCAGCAGCCAACGGCTTTTCTTGCCTAGTTTTTCCCAGGTTGGATACATAGCTCCAATTAATGTACAGAGCTACGGATTCAACCTAGGAGAAATCATGCAAGAAAAGCTGTCAGCTGATGAGGATGAAACCATGCTGCAGTTAGAAGTGCCATCCTGTACTGTATTTACAGAAGTCTTTAGAATTCTCCTCAAAGTCACATGGAAAGCACAAGAACCACAGCCATCAAACCATTATTTCCTCTTTTACTTTCAGGTTCCTTGGTGTGACCCTGACCTCAAAACACACCCATAATTTATCTTTTCCACATCTCACACATGCTCTCGTGAATTAGGAAAATAAACACAAATGAAGGTACTAAACATTTAAAGTGGAAGAACTGATTCCTGAGATAAAAAGTATGGCCGAAGATGTTAGGTTTTGTACTTGAACATAATTTCAAGTTTCAAAATGGGCAAAGCTGTGCCTGATGAGAAGACCTTTCGGCTTTAGTGTTAATTTTAGAGCCTTCTCAAATGTAATTCCTACTCTTCTGTATTGAGCTATTCAGAAGAGACATTTAATAGCAGCAAATAACGTAAGCCAGGAGCCCAAAGCAGCTTAGGCTAAAGCGTAAGCAGTGTTTTGAGTGGCAGCAAACTATGAAAAAAGTGGAATGCAGAACTAGTTTTTACAGAAGTAACAAAGCACTGATAACAAGTTACTCAAAATGGAAGAGGGGCTGGAGCTTAGCAATATTGTTTAACATCCATATACAAACACGGCACTGGTAGAAGTAAGAGTAAGCAGGGAGATAAATTTCCTCTTGATATTCTCAGCACTCCTGCCATCTCTAATTAAAAATGAAATAACAATATTAATAACAATAATAATAATTTAAAAAGAAAAAACAGACCCACTCATTTTAAATGCAACTGACATACTTGCAGTAACACCAGATTATATATCCCATTGAATTAGAAAGCAGCTCTCTGATGACTGATTCTACAGTGGTCTCCCTTTTCAGCTCTTTCATACTTTTCTAGTTTGTTAGTGATCTTCACTACGCTTTGCAGCTATTGCCACCTTTGGTACTGCGCCCTCAGTCTAAAAGGAGCTCAAAAGGACAAGCAATGATGGCTCACAGCCTACTATGTGAGTACAACCTAGTTTATCTTCCCAGAGAAGCCTCCGTGCACTCCATCCAATACTGCATATGCCGCAGAGACCCCTCTCCACACACATGTGCCTGCATGGTGCCTGGGTCCCCAACAGCTCAAGATGACTTTACTTCAGACTAGTTTCTGACCACTTCTTTGAACTTTCAAGTATTAAAAAAAAAAAAAAAGGTAAAAGTCGCCTTTGAACACATTTCAGCAAAGTTATTTTGTGAAAATTAATCTCAAATGGCACAACAGAGATTCTTCTGTATAAGTCTGTGCAGTTTCACAAATGCTAACCTCCTAAAGACCTTATTATGCAGAGGGCAAATACAAGAGCTGAAATTAGTATTAGATGGGCATAGCTTGAAAGAAGAGTATTTCTGCTGGAAGAAACCCACTCATAGAGACCTCAAAAACATAGTAAGAGACAAGTTCAGAACTAGAACTTGTTCCTACAATATTTATGTTACGCATACCTAGCCTGAAATAATTATGCGCTACTTTCTAAGTTATTAAGATTTAATCAAATGGTTAAAATCCATGGAAACTTGAGCCAACTAGAAAAAGCTTTAGTATGTTTTAAGCATTGTAGTACTTTCTTCTTGTTTTAGGAACTATTAGTGACAGCTTGGAGGAAGACCTCATGAAAATTCACTAATCGTATTTAAATATATTTTAAAATCTCCAAGCATGTCTCACTGAGTTGGGGTTTATTTTTATATTGTACATTACAGATGAGAACCAGCACAGTCCACAGCACAAGACAAATATCTGCACTGTAGAATTAAGTGCTTAATACAGCCTGTTTCCTTATAGGATTTTTGCAGCACTATTATACATAAACAATTTAATTGTACATTACTTAGGTGTAGTTGTAGGTCAGTTTCATGTAAAAAGCAATATACAATCACCATCTACTTCGATGTTTTCATCTTCCTTCCTTTTTCTTGTAAATACTCAAACAAAAGCCTTTTTTTTTAAGACACTGGAAGCATCATTAAGTATATATGAAGGCTAACATAAGCAAAGTTACTTCAGTGGCACGCTAGGATATTTTTCTCATGTGCACTTAAGCAGCAACACTCATTTGAATGATGTCTAACAGAAGTATTTCTTTTTAAGACCCCTTTTTTCAGTAACTGGATTTAAGACAATGATTTTACAATGCCTGGTATAGAACACTAAAATTCAGCAGCGTTCAATCTTACAGTATCATTCTAATTTTGTGTGCCTATGGAAGACTTAGAGGTAAGTCCAAAAAACATATATTGTAAAAATATCAAGATGACAATGGAGCTTTACAGCTGTTAAGTCTGCCAGTACGGAAAAATAGTTCTAGTACATCTGATAGATTGGACACATTTTCAAAATTGCCTCATGAATCTTTAAGACAGGGGTTTTTTTTTTAAGTTAAAAAAAAAAAAGAGAGCTGTGGGAAAGTTAATTTAAAATAAATGGAAAGACTTCGCCTTGCACTGAAGTTAACGGATCTGGTCTCTAGAACTGCAAATCATACTTCATATCTACGGAAATGTGAAAATGAATTTGGGTTAGTGCCAAAGAACTAAGGATAAATTGTCTAGCCAGATGCTACTCATGGGAGAAAGTCAGAGTTTGAACAGATTCTGATTTAAGATACAGATAAGTGGATTTGCACTAATCTAATTAAGAGAATTCTCTCTCATCTCTTAACATACTTCCCAGTTCTGTCTCTGTTACTGAGCTTTATTTCTCTATCACATGAATGTAGTGTATCTTAACACATAAATACAGTCTTGATTTTTTTCTTTCTCTTCCTTCTTTCCCACCCTGCCTTTTTGGGTTTTTTTTTTTTAAAGGAGGAAAGCAAATCCAATACTAGAGTTCTAGTAACGTTTAGCACAATCTTTTTGCTGCTAACCCCCCCCCCCCCCCCCCCCCGTAGCTATCTTTCCAAGAAAACAGCAGTGAAAAATAATTAACATTTAGTACCATTTACGTCCACATGGGAGTGCTAAGCACCTACCATAAAAATGTCAATTTACAGTGGCTTCAAGTATACGTTAATAATTTTTGGCATTGGAATTCAGCATCTGTAGCACGACCTCGTAGCAGCACACTTCTTTAAATGCTTAAGTTAAATTTAAACCTGGATTTAAAAGGTTAGGTTAGGCATTTAAGAAAGCTTGTTTCATAAATACAAAGCACCCAACAGCATCTAAGTCATTGATATGCCAGGTATACAAGTATAGTGGCTTTTTTTTTTTTTAAAGTGTCCGGGAAGTTCAACATGTAAATGCTCTTCAGCAGACAGAAGGAGCATTTTATATATAGTCACAGTACAGGTGCAGCTCATGTGACACCTGTAAGAAAGATTATTATCCTAACTCCAGGAAAAAATAGTTACAGTGACATACTGCAAAACATTGGGCATATAAAGCCGAAATAAGCCTACAATCAAGTGATCAGTACCTTAAGTGAAGTCTAAGTTTCTCCTGTTCTTTTTACCCACTGCAGTCCTTTTTTCTCTGAGGGCGAGACCATGTTTCCAGCTTCATAGTATTTATATACAATGATCACTCAGTTCTTAAAATTAATAGGTTTTATATACCAGCTGTGGTTTGTATTGGATAAACTACTATAGCAGTAAGCACTAGCATATACTTACCCCATTTCATCACCTTACATATAGGCCTATGGAGTCTTCGAATACATCTATGCCATCCACGTTTGCAAAAGCAGTTTAAAGCTATTGAGATACTAGAGAAGTGGGGCTATCTGCTAATTAAACACACACACCCCATTTTGAGGGCTTTGATACAATGGAGCTAATTTAAGCACTTAAGGGAGGGCTGAGCCAGGACAGGAATCAAGTATTTTAAGCTAAGGCTGCCATTTAAACTTTCCTTTTGTATTGCAATAAGCATTTCTATCAAATTCAGCAGTAGAATGAAAGCTCACACTGCCCAAAAGAAAGCATAATCTTTACTTGGTTCTATTTAATCTCTTCCATATTTTTTCCTTCCAGAAACAGGAATAAGTGTAAAAAATACCTCAAACACCTCATCCCGTATGAAGAAATTCTACTTTGTCGATGTATTACAGAAATCCCACTGAGACATGGCGGTGGTTATGCAAACAACTAGTTATCTAGACTATCAAAGTATTTATTACTCAGCCACCAGATGAAAAACAGTGTTTAAGCTCCTTACTGGAACACTTTTCATCATGTTATTTTCAAGGCATGTTACCACTAATGAAATCATTCACGATTTCTAAAAGATAGTATAACTCCAAGTGACTTAACATGACTGTATTTAAGATATCACAAAGCTTAGAATTCAGCTTCAAAAAAATATTATGCTCTATGTAGTAGTATTGATATAACAAGTATCTTGGGAGATTTACAGACTGACATCGAACAGATTCATTTATATGATACAGAAAAAGGACTTCTACATAAATGTTTTGATACTGGCTTTTCAACTGCTCAAGGTCTGCCAGGAGCAAGCAAGTGAAAAACATAGGTATACCCATACACACACGACTTCCAGGGGTATGTTATAAGACTCTAAGAAGCTTATTTTAAATAACAAAACCAAACATCAGCAGAGTTTCTTTCTTAGCTAAGTTTTACCAAGGATGTATTGTAAGGAACATTGTTTATTGTATTACTTTGATAATGCACAAAAATATTTGAAATGCACATTAATAATATTCTTATGTACAACTCAGCAACTGATCCCCTTAACTGAAAAAAAAATTGTATTTGAATAGTCTGTATTGCATTGTATAACTTTAACTGGACTTTTTAAAAAACAAGTTGTCGTTATTTAAACTGTGTTCACACTTGTCACTCAGTTCAAGACATTCTTAAAATAAGCAGCATTTCTTTATATTAGTATCACTTCAACACTTAATGCAGTTTTATCTTTGCTATCAGGTTTTACTGAAGAGTTGAAAATAAAATTAAGTTCACTGCAGAAATTAATACAGAACATAAATGGTTAAACATGGTAAGCTAGTTTTCTACTTTGCTTTCCCAACAATACCACATAATAAAAAACAACAAGAGCCAGGTAGCTGTTGATTTGTGGTTTTGTTACATATTTGCCATGGTCATTTCCCCACATTCTCATCCAACTTGCCTACATAGCCATTTTAGTTGGACTGAAACCCTGGAGAGAAAAAAAAAAAAAAAAGGAATCTGCATGTGAGTTCTACCACAGTGTCATTTAATATGAAATGGTTTTAGGTAATAATCGAAGAAATGCTACTGTTGTATGTATTCACCTTGGCACTTTTGGGTTTTTTTTTTTTTTTTGTTTTGTTTTTGTTTTTTTTAAAGAAAGTCACAGAAACGTGTGCCAACAGGTAAAAAAGAAATTCAATGCAGAACTATGGCTCCCAAGCAAACTCGCTACATAGTTTCAGCAAGAGATAGCTACTAAAATTAAAAGTTTATTTTAAATATAGCCCCATTTTGGACCTGACCTTGCATTCCTCAAGCAGGTGAGATCTGTAGGACTTTTGCCTGAATTAAGAACTGTATGATAACTCTTTCCAGCAAGTAGTTTTGTGTAGCTAAACACATATTAAATAGCAATGTGTGCTTTTGAGTGTATATGCATGTACATACACCGATAGGCACTGTATAGCTATATACACAAGGCCAAACTGCAATTAAAGATTTAGACTTTGAAACTGTATCCTTTTCTAAAAAATAAAATTTAGGCTCCTTGAGTTCTGATGTTAGCAGCTATTCCTAATTTGCAAAGTCATCAGGTAGCACAACAGTTTAAATATAAAATTACTAATAAAAATGTAAAAATTGGTATATAGTAGAATATATGGGAGATAGTGGCGGTAAGTAGTATTTTAGGGTCGTAAGATATTCGTACCCACAGAGTGTAAAAAAAGTCAAGACTCGCTTCCAGCTGTACCAGTCACACAAAGGCCTTACCTTCATTAGCAAGAATAATTCAACAAACCACTTCCCACAATTGTGTTGGGTTTGGGGTTTTTATATACCTCAATACGCCGATATCGTGTCTTTACATTTTAGCATGTTTTTGCCCTCACGCACTCCAGAACTCTGAAGATGAGATTTTTGGGTGCTTCTGTGGATGAGTGATAGTTAGTAACGAAAGTGTTAATGTGGTCTTTGGCACCTCTATCTCATTAGTAAAGCAAAGTTCTGCTCCATTTTTCTTTAATAAAAAAAATCCCATCAGTGGTGCATTCTATTAGCACTGAAGAGTAGAATAGGTCTGTACAGCCTGATAATAGAAAAACATATGAAATGGCAATATGTGTGTCTACAATTGTCTTTCCAATCAATTGCACAGAAGCTTGGTCCACTTCTTCAGTTACAGTGTAGTCCTCTTAAGAACTTTGGTTACAGCATTAATGTTTTGGTAAAAAAAAACACCAAACAACAAAACACCAAAACAGAGCAGATGCTTTCCTTCTTTTCTTCAGGTAGATTTTTCATTGTCTTCTCCTGTCTTCTGAACCCGTGAATACTTTTTGCATGAAGATTTGAAGCAGCTGGGAGGCCAAGATATCGGCCAGGAAAAGCTGCAAGGAACAGAGCCTTGCACATTCTTCTCAAAGAAATAAAATATTGGATACCACCATGCTCGAGAGAGAAAATTTGTCTGCGAAGAGACCTTTAAAGTCTGTATTGGCACAAGGAAGTAAAGAGGAAAAGGAAACAGACAATCAGTTTAAAGCATTATAGTCAATTATATTGAGTCAACACAACTACGAAAATGCAATATATTTGCATGCATTTCTGCAAAGACAAAGTGCATTTAGCCTAGAAAAAACAGAGTATCGAGATAGTGTAGACATCATAGTCCAAATGTATACTACAAACTGAGCATCTAACAAAGGGATGCTTTGTTGTGGTACAAAATTTAGGGAGACCGAGCGCAGACTTTGAACACGAGTTTTTTCAGACACATCATGTTTCCATTGATGACTAATAGCTGAAAACGAGATTAAAATGGCTTGAGAGCTACGCTACTACTTGAAAGAGCTGCAGCAGATACCTTCTGAACAATGCACTTTTAGCAACAATTACAGAAGAACTGTCACTAGAATTTTAGTATGGTCTGGGTAATTTGGGTTGGTCAGAAATTTTATTACTAAACTACTAAGCTTACTTCACAAGTTTAGATAAACCAGGGCTATTCTACACATCCATTACAGCAAGAAAACCTTGAAGTTCAAAAAAATGCTTTAAAGCCAAGGTATCGGGAATTTTAAAAAATAAAAATAAATTTTGAAATAACTTCAAAACAGGTGCAGATCAAAAAAACTACATCTTAATCCATTAAATATTTACTTAAACCACAGTAAAGTGAAACTCCTTGCTCAATTGTTTGAACTTCAATATGGAACCTCTATTTTTGTTTTGAAATTAAGAACTAATTTTGACCTTTGAGCAGTATTAACAAATGCAAGTTATACATTGATTCTAAAAGTATTTGCCACTCACCTTTTCATTAGCCATTGAGTGGTACCACCAGAAGAGCCGTGTGGTGATGTAGTAAGCAATAATGACGTCTACAGTATAGTGTTCATGAGCGACGAGGATACAAATTATGCCAGCAGCACTCATTAGCCAGCAGATTAAGTGATACCACCAGAAATGACGTGGTGAATCTGTGAGATAGGGAGGTGATGGGGAAAGACATGCAAAAAAGCCATATATGTTATTACAGCAATCCACAAAGGGAAGGGGAAAAGATAAAAAGATGATTTAATTAAGGCTACTAAGTTTTAAAACATAACTCATTTATACCACAGTGGTGCAAGAACCCTGTTTGGACACAGAATACAACACTAAAGAATTATGCAAACTTACTGAGGTGTTCTTACTTTGTAAAACGAACCCAAGATGAGCACCATCACCCATTTTCTAGTTAAATTAAATTTTCCAGTTAAATCACTTCTAGGGTATTGGGGTGCAGGGGAAGGTAGACAAAACATACACTTTGATTATTTTACTTGGGTGTACTGAATCTCTGTTCTTGTTACAGTCTATGCTTAAGTAAACTTATTCAAGTAAAATGTCTAGAACTGGTATAACCTGAGCAGAGGTCACAGATTAAACAGGAAAAGACACTCTTAATTCCTAGGTTTTAACTACTTTGCATGAAAACTCTGTTCTGTGAAACAAGAATGCACTGTACGAGGAAGTACAGTATGTGAATTTATACCCTTTCATTAAAGATTAACAAATGGGAACGAAGCTATTCTTCAAAATGCAGTTAAGCCACTTCAGTGGAAAAGTTCCCCTGCCCTTCTTCCCCCATTGAAAAATGCCTTGGGTGTCACAATGACCATTCATAACTTCTGACAGGCTAAAAGGCTTCATTTCATTCACAGTGGGAGGTTTTGGCGTCCGTTGCCTTGTGGGGCAATGGTCAGCCTGTACTTTCACACAATACCAGCAGAAAAGCTACTGATCTCAACAAGCCTGCCCAGTAGTAGTTTGAGAGGCTTGTGAAAAATAGTTGCTGTAGGAGGACTTAAATTTTGGCACAAGTGTCAAAACAGTAAGCTCTCCCCAAAACATTGCAGACAAATCTATATCTACTGATAAAAAAAAAAAGATGAGGAGCCAAGTCATCTCCAGAAGTTGATGAAAACAGCCCCAACCAAGGCAGACATGCCAAGGCTAAAAATGTAAATAATTATTCCGGGCAAAAGAGCTGGAGTGCAGGGGAGTAAGTGAAGAAGCAGCAAGGGATGAAAGGAAGAGAAGAGCAGAGCAAAAAAATCCTCTAAGCCAGATATAATAAAAACCTCAGAATGCATCTTGTACTGAAGACGTGTCATCAAGCGAGCAGAAAAGAATGTCATAAGGAACCTCTAATTCAGAGCAATTATAGGTCTTAAACCCTTGTTCAGATTATATTTTGCTAATTACATGGGAGGCAGAAAAAGGGAAGCTATGCATTTCTCATTTATAGAGCACAACTCCACTGAAATACATGCCCAACAATTAGGCAGCAGTCAGAGGGCTTATTGCAAAAATTTGTATAGTACAATTCCTCCAACCCCTTGTGATAAAAGTACGTGAGTTGTACTACTCTCAAAAATATTGGGTTATCTGCATCTTTCCTGCTACTAAAGATATTACAGAGTATACGACCAGCATTAAGCTGCAATAACATACACAAAACAAGGCAACCCCAAGTTTATTACTAGGCTATTTTCCTAATACTGTTCTGGTAATTCTGATGAGTTGAGTTACACATGCCATTCCCCCAGTAACATTCACTTTACATGAAGGACCTAGGCCTAAGAATCAGCAGACTATAGTCAGCTTCTTAAATCACCATTTGAAGAAGAGTCTCACATCCACAGATTTGAAGCTCGTCATATTAAACAGGCATTTTTATGCCGTGCTTTTTGTTTAAGGCAGAACGTAGCACTGCAACACTTCCTTCCCTCAATGTTTTAATAAAAGGAAGGCATTCAACTGATGCTGGCTAGTCTTATTTTTGTTTCAGTGAGAATCACACATTCCCGTGAGCCAGCTAGCATTTGCATAGTTTGGGACACAACAGTAGGAGAGAAGATTCCAATTCCAAACATGTGAACTGGAAAGGGAACTCCCCGCTACGCATTCATGAGCAGCCAAGTTCCCAGACTAGAAGCATTGCTTACCATGTATCAGATTTAGAAGTTGGTGCTCAGTTGTCCAAAGCTTCAACGCTGTGTGTGTGCGTGGCACAGATTGCTATGGGGCGTGGCGGGGGAAGAGCTATGTAAAGCAAAAGGGGAAACCATAACCCCAAATATATATTCTGTGTCCTTCCCAAATTCTTACCAACATCAAGAGGCATAAGTAGGAGACTAACAGAAGACATCCAAGGAGCATGAATCAACTTCCCATTGTTTGGGGTAACCGATGTACAGCACACTTAAAAGCTATGACATTGCTTCTCGATGTAGTACAAGTGTGCAATGGCGCTGTGCTCAAACTACAAAAAAATCCTTAACATCTAAGGTATATCAGCCAACCTGCAGAGAGTTAATCTGCATAACTAACTACAGTATGTTTTACTCAAAATTTGAATAACCTGTCAATGAATAATGAAAAGCTAGCTTGCTTCAATCAACCAGTAAACACTCTTTATATAGACAGAAGTGACATGTCGAGTTACATTAAGCCCTTAATGAAAGCCAACACCACTTGTACTACACCTGCATTCCATTTTCAAAGTCATATTTTGCATTTCAAACCCATATGTACAGCTGACCAGTAACTTTTGAAGGGCAATAGTTTTTACACGTACTAGGAAAAGACATCATAGAAGCGCAACAGATTTGAACAAGAAAAGTGCATTGAAATACCATCACTTACACTCTTTGATGAACAGGTAGATCAGCGTTAACACCACAGTGTGACCACTGAACAGGAAGTCTCCACATAGGATGTGTGATCCAGTTATGGATAGACCACCACCAGAAATTAGTCGCAGGATCCTCTGAACCTTTGCCTGAGAATCTCCATTCAACTAGAACACCAGAAAAAGTACAAAAAAAAGTTTAAGATACACCATAAGCGACTTGAGTAAACGTCTTGCCCAAACATATGTGGATTCAGGGAGATAGATAGGGAGAAAAGGACACAAATTATCTTCGTTTTCTTTGGCTTGCTTTCACATATTCTTAAACAAATAAGCATGCATATCAAAGTTGACAGGTGCTAAAGATCACCTTGATAACACTAGCATTCTGTCTATGCTTTCCCAGGCTATTTTAAAATATGCATTGTATGAGAATGAGATGCAGAATATACTGGAAAGGTAAACATTAAAAATTTGTGAGGTCAGGTATCTCATGATAGCCATTGATGGAATGGATAAAACATTCAAAACCGGTTCCAATACAGTACAACCTTGCATACCACTTTTGTCATTGTTGAGCTGAGCAACGTTTCTACAAGACAAAAACCTCAAACTCGCTTCAATTTAGATTTGGTTACAAACTCAGTCAGGACTTACTCAGATTTAGAGGATTTTTTTTTTTTTTTAAACATGCATTAACATCAGCTTTTGATTTCTTATAGATACTAGGCAAACACTCAGTTTTACCTAGCTGTTTAAAGACTAACTCTGGAAAAAAAAAAATGCCAAACAAGATAGAGAGATAACTGAGTTTTTCATAATCAGAAAAAATAGTGACATGGGACAAAAAAAATAAATCCAGAAGAGCTATCAGGTTTATCCAGAGTTCAAGTAATTCATTCTGTTTTAATGCTAGCAAAGTACACTCTCAGCAGACATATTTAAGTTTTCCTTTGCTTACCCCTTCCCACCCCTTGATACACAGTCTACTACGCACTAAGTCATTCCCCAAGCTATGAGAACAAAACAGTTGAATCTTTACAATAGTGGTTCATACATAAAGCTTTTTCAAATATATACTGATTCGTAAGAAAAGTAGTTCATCCACTATGTTCCTAAGTTGTCCCAGTGTGAAAGAATAAGACTGAACAGACATGATGCTGTACCTCAAGACTGATGAGATCTTACACAAGACTGACAAATTTATCCCCCAAGCAAACAGGCAATATTTATAGGCTTCAAAATGCTTATCTTTTCAGTGCACAACCAAACCACTTCTTACTCTCTCAAGTGCACTGTTCTTTCAGTGCAACCAACATGACACAGTTTGTTCCAAGGCAATTGTGTCTACAACTTTTTATTAGTAACCTAAAATGGCAGTAACAGAATTCATTTGTGTCACCACCTAACTATACTGCCACAAACTTTTTTAAATATTCTTGTAGAAATATTAGCGTGTACATATTTCTATATGTATCTTTTCATTTGAGTAGCTGAACTAGTCTTAGTCACACTTGTATACGTTTTGCAGGTTGGAAGCAGGGACAGGCAGCTGACTTCAGGTACTGCGACAGCTCTTGTCAACAGGGTGAGAAACAGGACAAAGCATATAACAACATTGTGGTTTTTTTAAAGGATACGGCAACATAAACTTGTGTATGAGCCTACAAATTACAATATTGACTTTATGTATCCCACCATGTAAGAAAAAAAATATCTCTGCATTATTAGAATGATCAGCTTGAGCCTCAGAAGCAAGTTTACTAATTTGGTAGCAGCACTATTTCAACATAGGTACTTTCCTTTAAAGCATCTTAACCGTAGCAGCAGCTTGAGGCTCTTTCTGTATCACACAACTTTTGGTTTATCACTATTTATGTTTCTGAAGACATCAGCTGGAAGTAACCTGTGTTGTTTACTAACACCTGAAACGTTATCTTCTGTTTGCTCTAATAAGTGGTAAGGGCTCAGGCAGAGACTAAGGCAAGAATTAGGAAGCAAAGGCTTACCTTTGGCGCACACTGAAAATGCATTCCAGGCACAGGTAAGGTGGTAACATACATAGTAATACAGCGGTACAGATACAAAGTTCCTATTATAAAAAAGAACCTCCGTCCCACTATTGATCTGAAAGTAAGGGAAGGGTGAAAAAGACTGAGTACAAAGTTCACATGCAGGATATACATGTAACAGTTACGGAGCTCTAGCTTTACTATATAGCTAAATCCCTAGGATTAAAGAGCACCTCCACCTGCTGCCCTTCACCACATGCTTCTCCAAAACAAATACTAAAAAGTCTTCAGGTTTTAGTCTTGCTACGTCATAATAGTACATAACTACCACAAAGCTCCCACCAAAGCTATCTAACCAATTTAACATGGCCTCAGTCTAACTTAGGTGTGCAGTCAGGCACAGTGTTCCTCAACTCAATGACCTTCTCTTTTTCGTCCCATATTATAACCACATACTCAAGTTAAGTATGTATAGTTTAAGCAAACAAAGACAAAATAAAAGCTCCTAGTCTAGCTGTAGAGAACAGTGGGTTGGATTCCTCCTCGAATTTGGATGAGTTTTTTTATATCATCATGATATTTCCTCTGTTTAAAACATCACCATGTCAGTAAACACCCTTTGAAAAGCCCAATCCCAGAATAAATTTGACAACAACGCAGGTGTCAGAAATCCAGTTTTAAAAAACATTGAGTAATCAGGAGAAATCAGTGTTTCCATATCCAGCACAGACACTGAAACAGTTTCTACAGAAGTCACCCCTTTGTCATTTTCCTGCCAGCCTTATTCTACGATATTGCTACAGACACTACCATAAGATTTCTTCTACCCAAAGTGAACAAGGGAAACCAACATTCTGAAAACATACAGCAGAGGGAAAAAAAATAGGTACTTACTTGTATCTAAGAAATAACCACTGGAATATCCATAATCCAACTAGTATCATTCCATTTATTTCTGATACAGAAAAAGCCCATTTCACACGATCAATGTAATCAAAAAATTTATCAGGCAAGGGAGGGCTTAGCTCCTTTGGAGGTACTCTCTCATGGACCACAGTGATCATGACAGTTGTTAGAATTAAGTTGAAGAGAGCATAGACAAAGGCAATGCCTGTTTTCCACCATTCCAGAGGAAATTTGTTCCTAGATTCAGCAGGCATAGCAATCTGGATGTAATCAGGATATTTCTTTGTTGTTTTTCGCAAGCCATTAGACAAGCCCTTTGGTTTGCTAGTGCCATTTTTGTTCTCTTCACTGACTGAGAGAGTAGGTCGTGAGTAGCTGTTAGAAGTGTCATTGTTTTGACCCTCCATGTGCTCTTCAAGCTTTGCTGTCTCAATGGTATTCATTGCCAAGGTGTATGGCCAAATCAGTTTTATCAGTGACCAATTTCTGGGCTCTCTAAAGTCTGTTATTCCTTGAAGTCCAACGTTCTTGTTCCTAGATGATTTTTTGATTTCTGTAAAACTCTAAAAAGTGTACATTGTGCTTTCACTATTCAGATGCTGTAAAGCAAGTCGTGAAGACAAATCTTTCCTTCCTCTAGAGCTGTATCATCTGAAAAAAAAAACAAAACAGATACTGAGAACTTCCAGAACAGTAACGTGACACTGAAAAAATATCTTAAAAATATTTTTTCTAAGTTCCATCTAAGTCTACTTACAAATACAGTCAAAAGACAAACTAGAGACACGTGGTTACTGTGAAATAATTCAAGCCAGTTCCTACTAGTAACTTGATGAATCTCTGATCAGTTTTGGAAGTAGTAGCAATTTAGGCTTTTTTCTTTTTTTAAAGGACAAGATCCACAGACTTTAATGATCATTGACAGCACTTGTCAGAATTAAGACTAACCCATGCTTGCAGCAATATTGAATTTTATTGCTTGGGGGCATGCCACACCAAATATCTCCTTTTTGACCCCAGGGCTACAAATATTAACATGGTTTGTCCATATAGATCAGAATCTTGTTAGTCCAGGTGATAGGACAGAAAACAGAAGGGCGCTATAGGATTTGATTTTGTAAGGCATAAAGTCATTTAGATTCATCTAGAAAATCTACTCAGTGGATAGCTCCATTAAATTTTCTTGGATCTAGATGAGTATTTCAACCAAAACAGTAAAAAAACCCAAACAAAAACGTGTCTACATAGCTAATGTAGCACCCACTAAATGTCTGGAATTTCAGAGAACTGAGAAATATACTTCTGGATTAGATTCTTAGTTATGGTAACCTATACGTAGAACAGACTACAAATGGATCTGTGGTTGGCCTTTAGTTACTTAAAAATGTCTAAATTTATTTTATTTTTTTTTTATTAAACAGGAACAAAAAGCAAGATTTGTTATCGCACAGGATTTATTTCAGGCTGCATTTCAGTCAATTCAGTAAGATTTCATTAGATTAAAAAAAGTGAGATAAGAGCATACGTTTTATAACAACATTTTCTACAAAGAGAAAAGAACACAGTTCACCTGTGCAGCACTGACATTGCTGTAGTCAAAACAGAGGCCATTTCCCCCCCTCAAACCCCATCTTTAAAGTTCTGTGAAACCACTTATTTATCATAGTTGTAACATACTTATTTTTATTACTCTGTTCAACTCCTATGGCTAAAGTAGTATTATCATACACAAAGTGTTCAACATCTACCAGCATATTGTAATTCTCTCATTTTAATTGTTCCTCTAAGAGAAGTTCAACACTAGCACCACCTCAAGTCTGTGTGCCAACACAGGCTGCCACAGTTTGCTATACTGTATGTACAGTTAAGTCATGATAGAAACTAGAGCTACCAGTCTCCCTAACTGTAAATCCCAGAAGTTGGCTTAAGAGAAAACAACCTGCTTAGGAAAGACCTATCCAGTAACTGGACAGCAAAGACAATCTAAAATAAAAACAGCCTGG
The DNA here is from genome assembly GCA_017639485.1 of Pluvialis apricaria. Classification (NCBI taxonomy): domain Eukaryota; kingdom Metazoa; phylum Chordata; class Aves; order Charadriiformes; family Charadriidae; genus Pluvialis; species Pluvialis apricaria. Next base: position 58,732,725 of record CM030010.1, on the reverse strand, counting down.
GAAGTCAAGTGTTTGTGTTTTGGTCCTTCACCCCCCCAAACAGAGAAGTCATTTAACATGGTCAGCATGTAAATCCCACCGATTTCCTGGCTGCTGCTCTTACTGCTGAAAGAGAGAAGAGGTAAAAGTTCAGCTCACAAATACGCGAGATTGATACAAATAGTACTGAAACAGTCAAGAAGCATTTCTAAATTAACCTCTCTGCAGTGTTTCTAAAATCCACTGTCGTTGGCTGACCTTTTTTAAATCCTTAATTGAGAAGTGTATGAAAACTGGAACACACACAAAACACCTGAACAACTCTCCACCCCCCCAAAAAAAACAACACCCAAGAAAGCAAGTGGTCATTGCAGATGCTTTTTCTCCCTCTTACTAACCAGACTATAAACTCTGCTTCACTAAGAGAAGGTGATGTTTTACCCAGCAGCCAGGAAACGACTGCTCTGATGCTTCCTACAACTAAGAATATTCTTTAGAGCTGCTACAAAAGCAATAGCCTTACTTAAAACTGCAGCATAACAACCTTTCAATTTTCCCAAATCCTTTTCTTAACCCTTTCTATTCCCTATGCATACTAAAGACAAGCATACAATAGAACGCTTAAGTGACAATATAGAAAAAATCTGAACCCATCTAACTGCTTAAGTTTTGGAACACAAGTCTACCTAGCACTCACCTACTAAGTCAAGGCCCTCTGCAACACGATCTTATACATAGCAGTCACTGATGTAGAGATCAGCAATCAAGACTCGATACATTTTTATGTCCTGCACAGTTGAAACATTTTTAGAATTATGCTTTTAATGAAGAACAGAGTATCACAGTAAGTAGCAACCTTAGCTATCACCTCCTCTTCCCCACAAATATCTAATATCACTAGTAACATAAGTAAGAGAAATATTTTTTCAGATACTTAATGACATCCAAGTAAGTCTTAAAGATCAAAGAGCATCTGAACTACAGATGAACAACAACCTAACAACGTAAAAGTACAGTGGCACTCAGTTTTTTATATTAACTTATTAAGCAAAGCAATTATACCTACAGCCTTGCAGGAAAAAAAGTTGTGTTCCTTCCTGGTACTTTTAAATGGATTGTAAGGCATATTGATCTACCACTTCTGATGGCTCATCAAGATTATTTCAAGCAGAGTGCATACTGTGGTCAAACCTTTGTTTACATTGATAGTTCAAGGTGCTATATATCATCTCATCAGTGATCTGTAAGAACATAAAGGCTTTCCTTTATAGTACCTTTTCAATCTTTCTCCCATATTCTAAAAGAAAGCAGAAATTCTATTGACGAAAAAGACAAAAAATGCTGCCTGAAGCTTTCAGTCTCTTGCTGCCAATCTGACCGGCCCGAGAAGTGACAGATACAGAGCACCAAGTGTCATCATTCTCTGCTACAGGCTGTAAAATCAACTCCCAGAATTACATAGGTTATTGCACCAAGTCCCTGTCCCCAATTCACATTTCCATCCAAGTCCCTGGGAGGGGTGTGTTCCTTTTAGCTTCCATGTTGTCCTTATGCTAAATTAGGTAAAATATCCTATTGCTTCTTTTGTCGAACCTGGAATGCCCCCATATCACAAGCAGGAGATGGCCACAATCTGCCTAGTAGTAGGCCTTGGACTTCTTCAGTAACCAGACAGCAATGCTCAGACCTGGCCATCTTGCCAACAACATCTATGGTCTGAAAATCAAACCCAATTGCTCTAAGCTTTGGCACATCCACTGGGGGAGTCTCAAAGATTCACACAGAATTGGCCAAGTAACCCAAAAAGATAAATAAAATTCCTGTAAGTGATACACCTAGGTTTTAGGAACAAGTGTTCTTTTGGGGGCCACTTCAATACCTTCTAAAAATAGCCACGTAGCCTCATCAAGGAGCAGAGCTTCTTAACCAGCAATATTACAGCAGAAGTTGCAATTACCACAAGGAACAACATATTTAAAGGAAAAATCTTAAGATTGAAAACAATGCAAAAAGAGCAGTAGCCCTAACTGTTTATCCTGAGCTTCTACTTGCTCCCATGCAAATAGCTCCTTTAGTTTTCTGCATCCCCATGTGACCCATCATTCAAAAGAAAATAGTTGACTGGGGGTGCAGCTTTGAGACACGTGTACGAAAGCACGTCTACATTTGGCTCTTTATGCTAGAATTTAAGAATAACAAGCAGTTTTATTTAGCTTGTTAGTCATCCGATTTTCATATAAAGGTCATTTTCACATCAAGTTAGCTCACAATTGGTGTTTCTCATCCAATATTTGGAACTTCTGTAACACTTCTCAAAACACTTTAATTCCTATAATTTATCAAGGCCTGAATAGTCACAATGTGCACAGGCCTTCTGAGTAAGTAGTTCTTAACCTGTTGTTCCAAACATGAACAATACTATCGGAACAAGAGCATCCAGAACAGCAAGACTGATCTACTCTGACATTAAAGGAAAGCTAAACACTCATATACAAGATGGGAATGTTTTCTAGGCAGTAGTATTTTTAAACATCATTCACTTTTATTAAGGTTGGCTCAAACATTTGATACAGCTGTATTTCATGAAGGCAGAAAAAGGGCCTGTAAATAAAGTACTGTAGGAAAAAATTACACAGTCTGAGATAACATGAGAGACAGTTATAGTATCATATTGTTATCTGTATCACAATTAGCAGGAAACAACTGTTAGCTGGTTTGTATTTTCTCCAGTCCAATTTTTAGCACTACCTATGGGACCAGAACTAGAAGAGAAGCTGTGTAGCCTCTGCTACCTTGACAGCAAAGAATAAAAACTGGCTTTTAGAGGTTTCTTTTATTTTTAAAAGCATTCCAGGTCTAAGTTTGATTTTATAATATCCCTTCTTCCATGTCATATGTATGCCTCACAGCATGTAGACCGGGGGGGGGGTGGGGTGGGAGGAGAAGTGGAATCACAGACCAAAAAACAACTGTTAAACCAGATCTGAGTAAAGAACATTTATGTATGCAGAAACAGGACTGGGTTTAATAGGTTTGCTTATTTTTATTTCCCCACAGTAAAAATATTTTCAGAGCTGTGTTCATCTGTCAGCCCTACAGTATTATGCTCACACTATACAAATACATGCACAGTGAATTGCAGCTTATCTAAAAGTTACAAATTTATCTACATTATCTCATAGGCTGCCAACACATTTCTTGCTCATGTGATAAAGAAGTGCAAGTAAGATAAAGCTGTATTACAGAAGTACTGTTCATTCAAATGCTCTCAGAACTGAGATTATCATCATAATCACTTGCAATAAATTTCAACTTTTATAAAAAACATTAACTACCTACCCTGTATAAAATTCTTTTCAGTAGTAGAAATGGAGCAGATCCTTCTCTCAAGAGGTAGAGGAAGTATTTTGCAATTGTCTCATTTAATATTACTAATGTACCAACAGAAGCTGTATTTTAAGGACTAAATCCCTATGCTTACCATGGTAGTGGGGAAAGTTTCAAGGTTACTGGTTATTTATTTGTACAATCTAAGTTTTACAGTTCTGTGGAATTCTGTTTCTTTATGCCTGTTTAATAGTAAGAATGATATTAGCTTCCATTTTCCTGGCATTTAGTATTTAGCGTATTCCACAGCAGTTCCAGGTTTCTGAAACAGTACATCCTGAAAAGCACAAAAATATTCATATCCACATGTGTGTAAATATGCAGATTATAAATAAGTATATGTAATTTTTTTCTTTAAAAGCACTCACAAGGACCCCAGTGAGTACCTAAGCAAGAGAGGGGCAGGGAGGGAGTATCTGTGAACTCATCATTCTGAACAGCACTGAGTAGGTTTGCCTTAATCGTGTGAAGGCATCTTCAAACTCAACTGTTTGGCCCCCAGACTCCAGAGAATCATATTTGGCAACTAAGAGTGTGATGCCCTTTAAAGGTGCTTCATATCCCAACACTATGACAAGCTTAAATTTTCCTCCCAGCTATTTACCCTTATAATTTAAGAACCAAGGTCACAATATCTGTTAAGTGGGAATTATTTGTTATCTTCTAGTGCTACAGTAACTCATTCTGGCAATAATCCACAGGTATATGGCATAAACAAAGACTGGTTTATTTACAGGTTAACAGGCTTTCCTAAAACAAAGGTTTTGAGAACGGCCAGAGTCATACTTATAAAATCAGAAGCATGAACAGAATAATTCAGGCTAGAAGAAGTCTCAGGAGGTCTCTAGGCCTCCAATGAGGATCAGCTACAGTATCAGATTAGGTGCTCAGGGCTTCATCCAGGTGTAACCTTTAACAACTTCAAAGATGCACAACCTTTCCAGGCAGCCTGTTCTACTGCACAGTTGTTCTCACAGTGAAAGTTTTTTGTGGGTTTTTTTGTTTGTTTGGGTTTTTCTTAAAAATCTACTTTTTTTTCTATCTGCCTCTTATTACAAATTATGCCCCTTGTGTCTCATCCTCCCAGCACTATGAAGAGCCTGGCCCTGATGTTCCCGATGACATCTTTGTAGGTATGAAGGGGCTGCTGTTGGGTCCCCCCGAGCCTTCCTCAGGCTGAAGCAACCCAGCTCCCCTAGCCTGCCCTCAGGGCCTGTGCTCCAGCCTCCCGACCACCCTGACGGTCCCTCCACTGGGCTTGCTTCCAGTTCATGTTTTTCCTGGAGCAGGGATCCAAAACCAGACATAGTATTCTAGATACAGCTAAGAAGTACTGAGCAGAGAGGAATAATCACTTCCCTAAAAATACTGGCTATGCTCCTGTTGAATACAGCTCAGGATAGTGCTGGCTGCCTCCACTGCCAATGCACATTACTAAATCCCTTTTCAACAGAGACAAAAAAAATATTGACCTTTTCTCCAACAGGCTAAAGACTCCCTCACAACTTCTTCACTCCAGAAAAATGAGATTAAGTCTTCTTCCTACTTAGTCCATCCTGTCCAAAATGAGCCTGTTTCAGTATTTCAGATGTCAATAGAAAAGTCTGCAATGTTACGAAATATGCAGTAATAGAGCAGCATCTTTGCCTTTATTCAGAAGCAGCTGATTCAGAGCTTAAGTATCAATTCAGGTTAGCAAAGAAGTGTTGGGCTTACGTCCTTTCTTCCATTCATTAAAAATTACTATTATAGACACTCTACAAAGAGTGGAAGTCACTGTACTACCTCAGTCTTATCAGAAAGAGTACCAAAAGAAACCTCTGGATCATCAGGCTTTTATGCAGTTTGCTGTCTGAGCATCTCAGGCTTCCCACTGCTAATTGCTTTCATTCTGCTATAACTTTGCACACGCTGTTGAAGAACCACTGTCCAAAGCAAGATTCTTCTCAAAAAGACAACAAGGTCTAAACATTTGTTAAGAGCCTAGCAGCACATCTGGTGCCTCACATCCTTTCTAGCTCACAGGAGAGCCTTAGATTGCTGGCTGCGGGGTGGGGTCACCCAGCACAGAAGGCAGGAATGTTTTAGACTGTTTTGTGAAATCCTCCACCTAGTTACCGAGCATAAAGGTTGCGCTTCATAATGGAAAGTCAGACCCAGAGATTAGTCACCACTTTCAGTACCGGGCAGTGAGGAATCACAGTGACTAATGTGTGCTTTAAAGTGACTCTGCTCCAGTTTATCAGTCATCAAGCTGCTAGAAAAGGAAATCACATGCTTAGAGTAAATTTATCAGTGATACACCCTAAAAATATTTGGGTAATTATTAAGAGGGTAATGCCTGTAAAGTTTTTCCCCTGTGCTACTCCCAAGAAGCAGCAGCACCTACTCCAAAATAAGAGGTCACGCTTATGAGAACATTCTCAAATATCCCCTGCAGCAATAAGAACCCTCTTCCTAAAAGTTTAAAGTGAGAGGACAATAATTGCTTAAATCTGCAGAGCATTTTACAACATTAGCAGGTAATAAGTCAGGAATACATGCACAAATTGTACACCCCAGACAAAAACTATTTTAGCAGTGAAGTATACACACAGCTTCATACCTCATAACTTGCGTTTAACAAAAGTCTAATACAGACATTAGTCCTTGCAAGGCATATGACATTAAAGAGACAGCCATTAACTGTAATCCTCATCTAGTGATAGCAGGAAGACACCACATGAATACTTAGGACAGGGCATATTTAAAACAGATTAGTATCCTACTACAACCTAGTTTCACATATCCCTCAGTTCAACTGACACATTACAAGTTCTGGATCTCTACAACTGAGCAACACTTGCTGTGTGCAGAGGCTCAAACAGTGAAAACATCCCTTTTCATTAACACTAATACCTCTTCCCCATCTTGGGGTACCCTGTGTATGTATCCTGATGAATGTTTTACCCTCTGTGCCAACACTAAAAATCTAGCACACTACACACTGTCAAACAGATGAGGAAAGAGTCACTGAATACCTTCTCTCTCCCCCTTAGAAACTCCTAGATGGTTTTCTGCTTGCTCAACTCTGAGGTAGCTGCCTGGAAAGTTTCATGAATATTACTTAAGAGGGATGACACAGACACAACACATCCTCTATCATTGATAGTAAACACGCAGATTGGCTGAAACTGATCATGAAAACATGATCCGGCTCCACTATTTTGGTCTTCCCTTCTACCTTCTTGCCACAACTACCAGTTCCTAACCTCACCTACCACCAAGCAGCAACAGCATAAGGCTCTCACGCGACAACCAACATCCCCAGTAAAACAGAGATGGGAATACTTAGTCCTCTTTTTCAAGCTGTTCGTTCACAAGCTCAGGCACCCAGATCTCCACACAGCTCACACACTGAATGTTTGCTTTCCTCTCACTTTTTTTTCCCCCATCTTTTCATGCCACACTTTCAGAAGTAAAACTGAGTGAGCTTAATTCTAACACCAAGACGTTAAGACTACCAAGCAATTTCAGTGACTATCATGATCAACACACACAGATGTTTACATAGGGGATTAGAACAGCAGCACAGAATCCTTTCATAATATATTCTTTGACCTTCCAGTTTGCAATAACCAAAATCAAGTCTCCTATATGCAGAGCAGCCCTAAGGAGAAGGACGTCGGGGGTGTTGGTTGATGAGAAGTTAAACATGAGCCAGCAATACGTGCTCACAGCCCAGAAAGCCAACTGCATTCTGGGCTGCATCAAAAGAAGCATGGCCAGCAGGTCAAGGGAGAGGATTCTGCCCCTCTACTCTGCTCTGGTGAGACCCCACCTGGAGTACTGCGTCCAGCCCTGGAGCCCCCAGCACAGGAAAGACCCATGTCTTTCCTGTTGGAGTGGGTCCAGAGGAAGGCCACACAAATGATCAGAGGGATGGGACACCTCTCTTATGAGGAGAGGCTGAGAGAGTTGGGGTTGTTCAGCCTGGAGAAGAGAAGGCTCTGGGGAGACCTTATTGTGGCTTTTCAGTACTTAAAGGGGGCCTACAGGAAAGACGGGGAGTGAAACTTTCTCGGGACACGTAGTGATAGGATGAGGGATAGTGATTTTAAAATGAAAGAGGGTAGATTTAGATTAGGTATTCGGAAAAAATTCTTTACTATGAGGGTGGTGAGGCACTGGAACAGGTTCCCCAGGGAAGTTGTGGATGCCCCATCCCTGGAGGTGTTCAAGGCCAGGCTGGATGGGGCTTTGAGCAACCTGGTCTGGTGGGAGGCGTCCCTGCCTGTGGCAGGGGGGTTGGAACTCCATGATCTTCAAGGCCCCTTCCATGCCAAACCATTCTATGATTCTATGTAACTGGGTTTTTCACTGATATTCTACCCATCAAGTTTAAGCACTACACAGTTAAAACTTAAAGTTGCCACATCCTAAGCTTCCAATGAAGTCCCATGGTCTTCCTTAAACTTGTTCAAGTCTTCCATTAGCTCAAGATTTTCTATTAATAGAAGAAAATACTTTCAACATTATGCTGACAAGAAAAAAACATTTCCTTTTTATATTATTTAGTCAGGGAAGAAGACACTGTCTAGCTTTAAATACTAAACACTTAAGTACCATGCACTTCAACACTTCCTTCTTCATTTTTGTTTCTGCCACAGATCGACGAACAGAACGCACATTTCCTTAGAATTGTCTCCTCCTGCCTAGCACGCTATCTCCCCACAACACTGGGTATCATTGTTAAATTAAGTTTCAAGAGGATGGTAACAGTGGCACAGCAGTAGAAAATAATTACAAATATCACCCCAATTCTTTCTGTAATACCTTTCACAGACATTTTGCCACCTCCATTTGAGCCTCACCCTACAGGTCAGAAGAAAAGTCCAAGAATACTACTAATGTGTTTTTACTGCCCCTCAGAGCTAGTATTTACCTCAGTACCTAACTGAACATCTCCAAAATACTTCAAACCTCTCTTCATTATTTCCTGCTAAACTGCAGCCTTTGGCAAGAAATATTTTCTATCCTCCAGCATTTAACAACCCTGCATTGAACATCACCACAATAACAAACTCTTTTTATGCCAAGTCTCTCATGAGGCTCAGCATAGAGGCTTTTACCATTCACCACAATCCTTTTATTTATTTTCCTTCCCCTTCTCACCTAACAGTCTGAGAAGTTTATTGCTTCTTTAAAGCTTTTAAAAAGGATTTAAAGAACCAAGTTAGTGATGCTCATCACAAATTCCTATTTGCTAAAACTGCAAGATTAAAACTATTCCTGCAAGAAAACAGCCAAATACCATCTTCAGCACTGTTCCTAGAAAAGTCATCATTAGATTCACTCCTTACATAGAATCATAGAATAGTTTGGGTTGGAAGGAACCTTTAAAGGTCATCTAGTCCGATTCCATCTTCATCTTCAACTAGGTCAGGTTGCTCAGAGCCCCGTCCAACCTGACCTTGCATGTTTTCAGGGATGGGGCATCTACCACCTCTCTGGGCAGCTTCTTCCAGTGTTTCACCACCCTCAGCATAAAAAGTTTCTTCCTTGTATCTGGTCAAAAACTTACATATTTCAGTTTAAAAATCATTAACCCTCATCACTACATGCCCTGCTAAAAAGTTTGTCCCCGTCTTTCCTGTAGGCCCCCTTTTTTAGTACTGAAAAGCTGCAATAAGGTCTCCCCAGAGCCTTCTCTTCTCCAGGCTGAACAGCCCCAACTCTCTCAGCCTCTCCTCATAAGAGAGGTGTCCCATCCCTCTGATCATTTGTGTGGCCTTCCTCTGGACCCACTCCAACAGGAAAGACATGGGTCTTTCCTGTGCTGAGGGCCTCAGAGCTGGATGCAGTACTCCAGGTGGGGATCTCACCAGAGCAGAGTAGAGGGGCAGAATCCCCTCCCTTGACCTGCTGGCCACACTTCTTTTGATGCAGCCCAGAATGCAGTTGGCTTTCTGGGCTGCAAGTGCACATTGCTGGCTCATGTTCAGCTTTTAATCCACCAGTACCCCCAAAGTCCTTCTCCTCAGGGCTGCTCTCAATCCCTTCATCCCCCAGCCTGTACTGATACTGGGCGTTGTCCCGACCCATGTGCAGGACATGGCACTTGGCCAGGTTGAACCTATGAGGTTCACATGGGCCCACTTCTCAAGCTTGTCCAGGTCCCTCTGGATGGCATCCCATCCCTTGCACGTGTTAACGGCACCACTCAGCTCGGTGTCGTCTGCAAACTTGCTGAGGGTGCACTTGACCCCACTGTCTATGTCACTGATGACAATATTAAACAGTACTGGTCGCCTGAGGGACACCACTTGTCACCGATCTCCACCTGGACATTAGACAACTGCTTTGTAACATCTACATCTTTTCCATGCACATACAGCATGACTAAAAAGGTACAAATGAAATTAATAATCGAATCACTGGAGTTATACTAATCTTATCTTACCAATTGGTAAAACCTGGTGTGAAAGTACTGAGGTTATTTTGAATCTATATAGAATGCTTTTATAATACACTGTACCACCTACCTCAGGTAGCAACTTCCACTCTGTAAGCTACCTGTTATGCCCAAGGGAGGCTTCTAGTCATCATTGAACCTGTTATCTTTAGAAGTATAGCAAAGTAAATGATCACTCAAACTAATCAAGCATGAATGTGAGGTGGAAATACAAGCTGGCCAATCAAAATGTCCACTAAATGGCATTTGTATCAGTTGCCCAGTGTGCTGCAGCTGCGTATTGTTTATTTTCCATTTCTTTGTTTAAAGAGTTGAACAGTAACATTACTATCACTTTAAATTTTGAGTCAAGATACTATTTCCACAGTAAAAAACACAAGCTGGAACCCAAATCCAGTTCTGACATTTGTCTTAATGTCCATGAGAAACTGGGGGGGGGGGGGGGGCACCAGACAGGAGACAGGACAACACATAAAAGTTGTTTCAGAAACAACATTTGGAAAAAGTTATTTCCAAATATATTTCATAGTTCTTGGTCACATTTCCATGTGAGGTCCTAGAGCTCTAAAGCTTCTTTTTAAATAGAAAGCATTAAGGCATTCTTATTCCATGTCCAGACAGACATTTATATATGCACTGATCTGAGAGAGAAAAGGGAGGACATGAAGAGGCATCACGTAGACTAGCTGAAGTATGGAAAGAGTGTAACTACAAGGTGACAAACAGATGCTATGAACTGTTCCCCCCAAACACACTGCAGGAGCCAGAACTGCAGCTGACAAACTTGTTTAAGAGAATAAAGTCAGTCTCATGTCTAGACTCACCAAGACCAGTGATATTCTGGATGTGTGCTAGGTAACCATGGTGTACAGTAAATAAATGGTGAATCAACTAATTCCACGTGACCAGTTACAGAAGTCTAAGGAAAGAACTATGTGTTCAACTGGAAGTAGTGTAATCAGTTTTAAAAGAAGAGAACACTAACTCAGCAAAATTAGGGCACAGTAAAAACAATTATTCTGGTCTACCAATCGGTGTCTTCTCATGGAGAAGGACATCTGATTACATATTGCTATTACTGCTGTGCTCCTGCCTGAATCTTCCTCAAAAATACCAGTTATGCCAAAAGAGATTTGCATGTATCAGCAAGGACAGTTCGTCTTCTGGCTTTAGACATAACCTTCTAACTTTAGGGCAAATTGACATAACGTGAGAGAATTACTGTCTAGAGCTGAACTCGAAAGCTAGACACTATAGTGGCTTGGATTTCAATGTCTTTCATAAACATAGTACTACAGCAATCCAGGGCACTTGTTAAGGTGCTAGCTAAACACAGGGCTCGAAGAAGGGGCTTGCAGAATCAGCACGAGGGCTTGCAGAATCTAGCCTCTGCTAAAATCAGCTGTTCCAAGAACTGCTGCTGCATGGCCATTTTGCAGTAAGAGCCATTGCACACGCCTCTGGCTCTTAACTACTCTCCTCAGGGAAAGTATCATATTGCCAGGAGTAGGACAGTGCATCCAGGTATCAGTGGCACCAATACTACCCTAAGAACTCACATTTATTCTAGAGAGACAGCAGAGGGCATGAAGGGAAGTCTCATAGGGACTTAATCTAGAAGGTCAACCACGCCAACTTCACTTGATAGTCACTACTTTAAAAGTTAGGTTAACTTCACAGTTTCATGGCTGCATAACTGAAGCACAGAACACTTTACCTCACAACATGACAAGGACAATATTAAACATGTGAATACCACGCCTTGCATGACAGACATTGTATAATAAGAAACACCTCCACAGTAGCAATTACAGGACTGCAAAGGAGAGAGGTTGACTAATGCAGACCAATTAGGAAGAAAACAAAAGACCCATATACATTAGGCTGCAACCCTAACAGCTGAATTGTACTAAGATGTTAATGACAGCTGTGGCAGCCCAAGAAGATGGCCTGAAACATTCTACACTAATCCCAGCTCATGCAATCTCTTGAAATTGCTTTATCAAGACAAGGTACAAAGATGGAGCTGGTTCAGGATTTGCCATACAAGCTGTCACCCAAAAGGACGTGTTTTATTTAGCTGTAAGCAGAAGTCAAGCTGGGATACTAGCAGATTCCACTCTGTGTTAAGCTGTTCCACTCCGTTCAGTGCAGCAGTAATTAGCTCGTTCATGCAAACAGTCTGGCCATGCAATTTTAACTCATATTACAGGTCGATGTTAATTTTATCTAACTGCATGAAATACAATTATCTCTATTGTACTTCTGTATAAACAAAGATAGTGGATCACAAGTTACCCATGTGTTTTTGCTGTTTTGTTTTCTGGGGTTTTTTTGCTTTTTTTTTTTTTAAACGAATGGAAGGAATTTAAAGTCCCAGAGCCAATCTCTTTTTTCCCTTTCCTAATACTCTGACTTTTACGATATTTTTTTTTTTTAATAACCAGAAGCTCTTTTAATAGTATGCACATATGAAAAAAGTTTAAAGAAACTGTTGAAAAAAGTCTTTACACCGCAAGGAATGCAAAATGCTGCTCTGGCATAAGAAACTACAAAATTCTAACTCAATTTGTATAAGCCCTTCAGAAAGCAGGATCTATGCCCTACAGCAGATACTGAATGATGGAAACTCATCTGGGAAGTTTTAGGAAGGGATAATGTATCTCACTCAAAACAAAGAACACACAAGGAAGGGGTTTTCTACATAGCAGCGCTAGTATTCCAGCAAAAGCTGGGAAACAAGTCATCCTGAAAGTCACATCCAGTCCCTGAGCAAATCCAATTTCCTTTTATTTAAGATAATGCACATTGTAAGCTGCCTTAAGTATTGAATACTCAGATGTGCAGGTCATAAGCAGAAAAGGATTGTTGCATCTTTTGAGTAAAGACATCTTCCAAAGCCAGAAATGTTTCTTCCTACATTCCTAGGATAGCTATACTAAAGCACACACTCAAGAACAGTTGTATTATCTTCAACTCTAAAACAGTTCAATTCCAACAGAGTAATTAGTTATCCTAGTCTAAAAAGGACTATTGAGAGAAAGCTCTCAGCTTCCCAAAGTTTCCTCATGTCTGACAGTAAGCTTTATGGAACAGATTTGGACAGAATTGAGACTTATTCAACTCTGCTTCTATGGGGCAACAGCACAAGCCCTATGATGGCACAAACTGCGATCTGTTATTCTGCAAGGTACCAGTCAGAGCAGTCACCTGAAGTGTCCAGGGTCAGAATTCACATTAACATTTCTTAAGCACGTTCAGGCACCAGAACACTGAATACTCATACACACATACTGAAAAAAACTTTCCAGCAAGAACTCAAGTTCCCACTAACCCTCAACATTTGAGCTAGAGTGGGGACTTCACAGCAGGCAATTTAAAACAAACCAAAAAAGCCTAGGGAACAAGTTACTATTCAGTTTAACTATATGAACCATTTTCACCATACATACAGGAAGGAGGCAGAAGAACACAAGACAAGAGGGTACTCACACACCTACATACTTTCTCTAAAGTAGAAACTCCATTCTGTTAGGTAAGAAGCTGTACATGTCTGACATACCAACATGAAGATCTGTTTGAAATATAGCTTGATTATCTGCAAACATACTTCATGGGCAATCCCTCTAGAGCTGCTGCCTGGCTAAGAGATAAAGAAATCAAAAAAGGTCCTCTCGGACAAGGCTAGACTTAAGTTATATCAGGCTGTACACTAAACATTAGGCCAAAACTGATTAACCGGTTTTAATGCCTTGATCTCCTCAGGAAGAAGGTCCTGCTGAGCTAAAGTCTAGGTCAATTCATGAGTACATCTGGCCTACATGCCTTCAACTCCCCAAAGAGACTTTCTTCAGGTGAAGCATTTCAATCTGTGCCCTCACACTAAGTCTGACACTTTGCTCATAATGAGTTTGTGTCAAAGACTGTGAGATTCACCAGAGAAACAAGTAGAAACTTCATAGTTCAAACAGTGACCAAGAAATTCTAAACTAAGAAAATAGAGAGGTTTTCTAGATGTACACATACTTCCACCTCACATACCTGGAATTATGAAGTGACACAGCACTAGCAAAAAAAATAATTAAAAAAAGGAAGCAGAGGCTGCCTTTGCTCTTTAACTTGATCTACAAACTGTCCTAGATCTATAGGACTGATGAAAAGAGGAGACGATAGATGTAGAAAGAGTGTTTTAAAACAGTCATTATAGAGATGACAAAAAAGTCATGCTAAACAACAATACATTTTCTGTCCACTAAGACAGTCTTTTACTCCATTGAATCACACTATTACAAATATACAACAAAAATACTGTGTCCTGCAATTTACAACCCTTTTGATGAAAGGCAAAAGGCTTGTAACCTGATTCTAATTGAAAACACTATAGAATATCACTATAAATGCATGTGTAAGTAGATTTTTCATGTTCCATTTTCAGCAACGTGTAACCAAATCATAAGCTATGTAATACCAGTCTAACACCAGCCGAGTAATATAAATGATTAAAACCAGAGTAGCATTTTCGTAATAGTAAGTGTAACAGAAGAGTAATCGAGATAGGCCTCACATAATTTGATCAAAGAGCTACTAAGTACAATATTCCTCTTGTAGCCATCCTTATAATTGCAATACAGACTTCTTTTTTTCTGCATATACATGCATCACAGTCAAATTTTGACTAAACTGTGTTGCCTTAAACACATGTTCCAGAAAGGCTTGCAGTGCTAAAAGCTTTGTGTCCGATTTCACTACAACAGTATGCAGGGGGAGAACAGGAAGAAAGCGCCCATGCATACACACTCAAAAAAAGCTGCGGGTAAGGTAAAAGAACATAGTTCTAGTGTTTGCCCTTAATCCAGCACAACAGAACAGAGAGTTCCTGCTTTCCTGCAATTCCTCTCTGCACTCCAGGCCTTTGAGGGGGAATAGTGTCCCATTTTAACTTCAGTCATTCAGTACTGAGCTCCTCAAATGTAAGAGCTGAAAAGTTTAGTCCAAACCCTATGGTGTTTAAGAGATTAATTTAAAATTTTCTCTAAATTCAAATTAAGACAAAGTAAAAAAAAAACCAACACAGAGACCGTTTATGGGAACATTAATCCTGCAGAGTAAAACTAAGCCAGGCAGCTCCTTATCTTGTTCAGACTGTCCAATGACTAGAAAGCAGTGTACACAGGAAAGCGTAAGCTGCCTGCAAACTGTAGAATTACGCTTTTAAAAAGAGAAATACTACATACCAATGAAAAATACTTTTAGAGCAATAAGTGTAATCATTTAGATTTGTGTTAGAGCTGAAAATTTCTTTAGCCCAACAACTTTAGCTTTGACATTTGACAAGCATTGTGCCTCGTCCCATGGTTGGTCAGCTGAAACATATTACATCCACCTTTCTAACTTTTAAAGTCAGCACAAGTTACTGACTTTTACCATAGACATTATTCCACCCTGCTTTGCACAGACACATTGCTCTACACAGAAGAAAAGACTACTTATCATAATACTTATGCCTGCTTGCGGGTATAAAAATAGCGTAGCCAATTTTTTAAGAACTTCACAGAGAAAGCTAACAACCGTGGTTATCAAAAAAAAAAAAGCTATCCTCAATGGAGAGAGCTTGCCATTCAGCTATATGGCACATGCAATATTAAATTTCATGGTGGTAAATACTGCTAAGATGATGAATTTTAAACAGCATCTGCAAATTCAGGATACAATCACTGCAGCAGACAGAAGTTTAAACCCGTAACACACAACTCTTCAGTAAGTTGTCTTCATATTAACTTCCAAGTTCACTACGGCACCTTAGAAAGAGCAATGTCTTTAATACTTCTTGCTTGAGAGTCAAACAGGATGCTACAGCCCTTCCTCTCAAGACTGAAGTCCATCATGGAAGTTAACTTATTTCTAGGAAAACAACTGAAGACAGTTGTTTTCCTATTTTAGTGCATGATGGCTTTTAATAGGATTCAAACCATTTCAGTCAATCCTCTTTCTCACAGAATGGAAAGAAACACAACTTCACTTTGGAGGACCACCTTTAGCTTTCTGGCTCGTTTTTCACATCAAGTAGAGCTTTTTGGTTTTTTTCCAAAAATTTCAAAATCACTCCCTATAACTGTGTGCAAAGTATACATAGAATCATGGAATGGTTTAGGTTGGAGGGGACCTTAAAGATCATGTAGTTCCAATGCCTCAGCCATGGGCAGGGAACACCTCCAACTAGACCAGGTTGCTCAAAGCCTCGTCCAACCAGGCCTTGAACACCTCCAGGGACAGGGCATCCACAACTTCTCTGAGCAACCTATTCCAATGCCTCACCACCCTCACAGTAAAAGTTTTTTTCCTAATACCTATCCTAAAGTCTTCCAGTGTGAAGCCATTCCCCCTCATCCTATCACTACACGCCCTTGTAAAAAGTCCCTCTCCAGCCTTCTTGTAGGCGCCCTTCAGATACTGGAAGGCCACTATAAGGTGTCCCCGGAGCCTTCTCTTCTCCAGGCTGAACAATCCCAACTCTCTCAGCCTGTCTTCATAGGAGAGGTGCTTCAGCCCTCTGATCATCTTCAAGGCCCTCCTCTGGATCCGCTCCAACAGGTCCATGTCCTTCTTACTTTGGGGGCTCCAGAGCTGGATGCAGTACTCCAGGTGTGGTCTCATAAGAGCAGAGAGAATCACCCCCCTCAACCTGCTGGCCATGCTTCTTTTGATGCGGCCCAGGATACAGCTGGCCTTCTGGGCTGCAAGCACACACTGCCGGCTCATGTTGAGTTTCTCATGCACCAACACCCCCAAGTCCTTCTCCTCAGGGCTGCTCTCAATCCATTCTCCACCCAGCCTGTATTTGTACATGGCGCTGCCCTGGCCCACATGCAGGACCTTGCACTTGGCCTTGTTGAACTTCATGAGGTTTGCACAGGCCCACCTCTCCAGCCTGTCCAGGTCCTTTCGGATGGCATGCCTCCCCTCCAGCATGTCAACTGCTCCACACAGCCTGGTGCCATCAGCAAGCTTGCTGAGGGTGCACTCCATCCCAACATCCATGTCACCAAAGATCTTAAACAGCACCATTCCCAGTACCAACCCCTGAGGAACACTACTTGTCACTGCATGCCACTTGGACGTGGAGCTGTTGACCACAACTCTTTGGGTGCAACCACCTAGCCAGTTTCTTATCTGCCACGTGGTCCACTGGTCAAATCCATGTCTCTCCAATTTAGAGACCAGGATGGCATGCAGAATGGTGTCAAATGCTTTGCACAAATCCAGGTGACATTGTTGATCTCCCCTTATCCACCAACGCTGTAACACTGTCATAGAGGGCCACAAAATTTGTCAGGCATCATTTGCCCTTGGTGAAGCCATGTTGGCTGTCACCAATCACATATGCAGTGTAACAAAACAATTCTGTGAGAACACAGCAGACTTGAGCATCTGCACTTCTTCAATAACTACAGCTGAGCAAATGTCTTAAGTTGGCCTTGTTACTTAAGTAGAATCAAATTTTGTGCACATAATGAGCCTTTATAAGACCAAAGTGGTATGCCAGAACACAGGAATGAACTCTTGTCAAGTGACACACCGAAAATGGTATATAAAAATCAAGAGTGAAATCGAATTAAGACAAGTTCATGCTTCTGAGAACGGCACTGTAAAGAACTTTTACATAGCATCCGTACAGATTAGTACAGTATTATGCAAATAAGAAAAAACACAGGCTTTGGTAGGAATTTTGTCAGGCTCCTAATACACAGTAACTAAATGTAACATGAGTTAACTTTTTAAGCTACATATTGATAGTTTCTATACATTCCCAAAATAGGCAAGTTACCAGAAAAGCTATTAAGTACGAACTAATACAAAGTAGATCCATAGCAATTAATTTATCTTGGCATTAAACAAAAAAAAAAAAAACCCCAAACTTGCTTTCAAAATTTCAGTTTAAATGCTTTTGGTTTTATATTGAAATTGTAATACCTAAATTTGAATGAGAATAACTGGCAGAGGATGAAACAACAGAATTCTACATTAAGCACTGTTAAGACAGTAACACAGCATCAGAGTTTTTAAAATGTCCTTTTGAGGCAGTAGCAGTAATAGGAACAGTTTGCTTCAATACAGACTGCGTCCAATCTCAAATCAAGACACGGGCAGTGGTATTTGGCACCATAAAGCACCTACAAACAGCAAATGCTGTTTCCCATTTACAAGGCTGATGTGGGAGAACTACAAAGAAAACCAACAGGTGAGCTGTCATTACTGTAGAAATGCATCAGAACTCTCAACAAGCTATAGGATTATATCGTGCCTACCACATGAAAGACAGAATTAATGACTATGAGGCATAACTTTCTCCTTATTTAGGTGACAATTTGCTAAAGAGAAACAGCAGTAGAGACTCTGTCTCCTTATTAAGGTCTGCTCTGCTAACCAACTGTCCTGCACTAGAGTGAACATAAGCGGGAACTTGGGTGTGTGCATAAGTAAACATTTTGTCACTGTTATGTACATTTAACATAACTGAAACTAATTGTAAGAAGTCATTCAGCACTCATCACAACAACATAAGATCTTAGGAGGCTAAGCAGAATAAAAGCTCTAACGAACGAAACTAAGAAATGCAAACATATTTCCACAGGAAGGAAAGAAAAAAAAAAATCAGTGAGAGCAAGCAACTTCTTAATAAAGGACCTTTACAGATGCAAGTGTTCTATTAAAGATATATTGGGGAGGTAACGTATGCCAAAACACTTGTAATAACACTTCAATAAAGGAAAACCATTACCTTTTGCTTAGAGCTTTAAGTTAGGTCTTACAAGATCCAGGTTCTAGATAGCTCTGCCAGAGGCTTATTCTTTGAGGCTGAACAGATTCCTGCGCTCCGATAGGGTTACAAACTCATACTTATTTTACAGCTAGCTAAGATTTCAAAAAGAAAAACAAACCAACCAAGCAAATTTGAGTTCTAATATTAGAGGAATGAACACTGGAGATCTGCAATTAAACAAAACAAAAAATCCTCCTGTAACTTACACTCTACAAATGCAAACTCCGGTAAGTTTTGCTAGTTCACACTTTGCCATCAGAACTTGCATAAAGATGAAAACTGAACAAACATACTAGTATGATTTAACCCATATCAGTACTTAAAGCTTCATTCCTGGAACATTTGAGTTTATGATAGTAGCAAGACTGACCCGGGCCTAAAATACCAACAGAGATCCTAGGCGAAAAGATTTTTCCCTCCCTAAAGTAACGTAACATTTCATGGAACATACTCATTCATGACAAGCAACAGGTAAATAAACCTGCCTCCAAAATACTGTATTTCATGAAGAACATTACAACTGCCTGGGGAGTTTCTGAAAACCAGCGATTACAAACTGCTGCAGGCAGTTTGTAAATTCTCTGGTAGGGGATTAGAATGAACAGCTTAAATATATTTAGCTTCCTGGTTTTGTTTTGCTCACCTTGATTTCTTTCATGATGTTCATCCCTTTCACCATCAAAGTATCATTACTCTAATTGAAGATACACATTTAATAATTATTTGTACTCCAAACTTTTCTATTCAGTTTCAGCCATGATAGGCTTACATTTTATCTAAGAAACTGAATTCAACTCCACACACTCCATTCAACATTCCAGGTTACTGCTCAATCAAAACTAATCCTGAGTGAAATTTATTTTAAATTTAGCCATTCTTAAGCAAAGTGTCCATAAGTGCTCTGCATGGGTTCAGGTCAAGTCACCCAAGTTAAGCTGATGCAACTTTCCAAAACATTCAGTGCTGCACCCAAGAGGCTCAGCATCTTTTCCTCAAGGAGGAACCAGTGTACAACCCTAGTCCACGCTTTGCATCAGTAACCACAGGCACATAAAAACACTGCAAAGCTTACTGTGAAGCTCACTACATTGCACAGGATTCTACTAAAATTCAGCCTAAGGAAATCTGAAGATATAGAGAAAAGGAAACCAAAGATCACAGAAGGGAGCAGCAAGAAATTAACTCTAAAAGCCAAGAATAGTAAGACATTGCTTTGCGGCAGGCAAAGCTCACCCTTTGGAAGCCTCACAGTTTCACTGATACCAGAAATTTAGTTTTTGTTTACAAAGTTTATAAAGAATAAGTGGGATGCCCTTGAAACTTAAACATGGCAGTTGCAAGTTAACCTACATAAAACGGGGAAGGTAAGTGAAAGCAACACACCTGCTTTTTTGTTCAGGTACCTTCAAGTGAACAGGACGTTCCCTTTTCTAGGGTTACACATCCGAGAAAAAGTATTTTATCCAGGAAATTAATTAGTTAAATATTGAATACATGCTTTTTTGACGACAAAACTGTCTTGTCAGGGTGAATGCAACGAAGTTTTCCTAAGTAGTTATGCTCAAGAATTATTTTCTTTGAGGATTTAGACCTGAACACTGTTTTATTAAGAACCATTCTATTTGCAGTGACGAACTGAACAGCTTCAAATACTGTGACAAACAATTTTCATTTCTTCATCCATAGAACAAACTGAACTTCAATATTTTTAACAGCATCAGACTGCAAACAAAAAGAGGACCCACACTTGACACTACATATTTTGAAAGGGACCCCACACTTGACACTGCATATTTTGAAAGGGACTTAATACACAGTAAGGCAGGAAGTTTTACTCAGCAACCACAAGCATGACCTCAAGGCACAGTAGTCCCCTTGCATTACAGATACCCTCTAGCTAACATATATGTGGTAAGTAACAGGTTTTCCTGAAGCTGATTTAGTTTTAGTATATAGTTTAGTCCTCTTAAAATTCATATCAACAGCTATAAAATAGATTTTTCAAAACCAGCTATATTGGTAAGAAGTACTTTATTCTACTACACACATCTCCACACAAGAGCTATTGCGGGGAAGAGAAACAGTGATAACATAAGCAAGCATCCTCATACAGGAGACGCTTATGGTTATTAAAGTTCTGGAGCCTTACTAAAACAGTTGGGTTCAGTATAGTTAAGAAAAATCTTTCAAACAGGTGCAGAATGGACAAGACAGAGCTAACTGTGTTACATAAAACTTTTCCATCAGCAGCTCTTCAGCATCTGCTGGGACAGTGGTGCCTGGATGCCTGACATTCTTAGTGTCCGCAGCATCTTCGGGGACACTGGTGTCCATGGTACAAACAATTCTCCCAGCAGACAGAGATCTCACAAGACAGTGGACCTAGTGTTACATTAATCTTCCCAGCATCTGGTTCAGACTACTGCAATACCATATCCATACTAAAAAAAAAGTCACAGCATCTGTATTGTCTATTCACCACAAACAGTATTGAAGAACACTGTAGGCCAACAGCCCAACAAAATCAGAAAAAAATCCAAACAGAAGATGCATGCAATTTTGTTACAAATGTCTGCATTTTCAAAGTCCATTTCTATACTAGGAGACTTAACTGTAATGAGCTACTTCTTAAAAAAAACCCCAAACTTCTTTTACATTCCCTGGTTCTTAAGAAAAGCTACTCATTTTTTAAATCTATCACTTGTTTCTAAGCTTTTGTTTTATTTTGTTAATCCTTAAAAAATCAATACAGTACTTTTCAGTCTTCATACTTTTATTTGGTTTACTAATGCACTGTAAGTAAACAATTCTCTGGTTTTTAGAATGAAGAATACTTGAGATGAAGTCTCTTATTCAGCTGTCCCAGAGACAGGGAGGTACGTATGGGGATTTTTTGTTTTGATTTTTTTAATTTATAAGGAAATCTGAAGTTTTTCACAATACTGCATCTATGATACAATACATTTGATGTCTACTTATTACATTAGGTTTTCAATTCAGGAGAAAACTAGTTTATGAAGACAGGATCGTTAAGCCCTATCATTTTTGTGTTTTACAACATTAAAATTACCAGTCGCTTTTATGATCCAGAAAAATAGATGCCCATCAACATGCCAACAATGGCTCAATATTCAAAATTTAGGGGTACACAAAGTCATTCTAGATTCAGATTACCTATTTAAGGGTAGGAAAAAAACCACATCGTTGCTCTCTTTCTCCATTGTATAAGTTCACTTCAAGGGCAGTACAGAAATCAATCTCATTAGGGGCCTTTATCTACATACTACTGTCATCACCTTACAATTCCACCCAAAGATTTCCCCCCATCACCACTTTGATTTGTCCAAATACCCCTTGTGACTGCACGTACTACAAAGGGTATACTTGAAGAATATTTTTCTGAAGAACAGAGACACAGGTATGTTTCTCTAAAATCAGACATGGATTATAAGTTTTTACTGAACAGCAATGTAAATCATATCCAAAGGTAAAAAAACCCCAAATATATGGAAGCAAGTGCATTGACCTTTCTAGTAAATTAAGCCCTAGATCATTTAAATTAGGTTAAAATAAAAAATAAGTTATTGGTTTCACAGAGAAAACGTATTTAAGGCTATAGTTTCCAAAAACCTGCCCTGTCACATAAGCAAGTAGATTAAATATAATTTAAAAAGCAGTTTGTTTTTTAGGCAAACCATTTAATAAATGCAACTTACAGTGAAGCTTGCCAAAACTCCTGTAAGGCCCGCTGTCTCAGAAAATATCATGTACCTGATCAGCTTATGCTAATATTTCTATGGAACCATTCACCTATATAATTAACTGTGTATAAATTACTAGCTGTTAAGTGGTTTGAAGATAGACAGATACTTGATTTTTTAAGGTCTTGAAAAAAATCAAATAAAAAGATTAGAAATGGATTAAACTGAACAACAGCTAGTCTACATTGTATTCTATGAGTTTTATTATCTGGCCAGAAGATTATGCATTAACTGCTTTTCACAAGGATTTTGAGCTAAATTTAAGCCAGAAACCATGCAACGTTAATAGAAATGTACTCTGCCATGAAGTCGAGAAGTTCAGGTTAGCTGCGCTTCAGGAAGTTTGAGAGCGGCTTCGGCAGAGCAGACATACAGCAACAAAACACCAAACAAACCCTACAGCAACGCACCTTTACAGCACCACTATGATCCTTACAGTAACCCTTCATCTTCCTGAGCTGAAACCAGGCATTTTGAAGACCCCTCCTGTTCAACTAGGTACGTGGTACTGCTCTAAGCACTATGCACACACTGCCCATATCAACAACATACAATTTTACTAGCAGATCCTTAGTCCGCTCCATGTGACTAGCAAATAGTTTGTTCCACGCATTACATATTTGCAAGAGCAATCAATACAGCAAGCGCCCTCCCTAATTAGAGGGACCTCTTCAAGACAAAAATTAAGGCTATTTTACGGGTAAAAAAAAAAAAAATACATACTCTAGAAATGGAAGAGACCACTAGTGCGGGGCTGCTCTTCCCAGCTCACACGTAGAGGTTTTCTGCGAAAGAGGTTCCCTAAGCGCGTTATCTGTGGTGTGCCATGCTGTTAATCCACCTGTGCCGCTCCCAACTTACCTACTCAGCTGTGTACGCAAAAGCTTGCACTGCCGGCAGTTCCTCCTCTAACGGCAGCTGGAAGTCTTTTTTGGGAGCCTCGGGGCTCTTAGGTTTGGGCTTTGCAGTTCCTTATGGCCAGACACTCCCACCACTGAGGTAGCAGCACGCAGAAGCAGCTAGAAAGTTTGCCACTATCTCTACCTTCCCCTGCAATTCGCTCCTCTCACGGCCTCAGACTCTTCTCCTTCCTGGCGACAGGGGCTGACTGGCTTTAAGGGCGTCAGCGGAGGCGACACTTCTCGGAGAGGTTTCCCGCCCGCGGCGCTACCTCAGCAGTGCCGCGGCTGGGAGCGCTGCCCCGCTGGAGGGCGGCTCCGGGGCGGGGGGCGCCGGGGGCAGCGCTCGCTCGGGGCCGCCGCCGCTGCCGTGTTTACCGCCCGTCTCATGCTCGCCGCCGGAGCCGCGGTCCGCCCTGACATCATTCATTCTCTCACACGCGCACCCGCCCACTCCATTTCCAAACAGTGACTCACCCCGGCGCTGCTGCTACTCACGGGCAGGGCCAGAAAAACCGGCAGGACCTCCGCCGAGCCCCCCCCCCCCCTCCCCGCCCGCCGCCGAAGGTGCCGGTTGGCGGCGCGGCCCCGCCCGCTCCCCCCGCCGACCGCCCCACACCGCGCCTCTGCGCGCGCGCGCGGCCGGTCCCCCTCCGCCCGGCGCTGCCGACCGCGCCGCGGACGGCGCCTCCTCCCGCTCCCGGGGGGGGACGGGGGGGACGGCGGCTCTTGGCGGATGCGGAGGTGCCAGTGCCCTTCCACGGCTTGCCGACCCCCCGGCCCCGGCCTGGCCTCCCCTCCCCGCCCGGATCCCATCTGCCGTGCCCACGGCCGCCTTCTCCGCCTCAAACCACACACGCCTCTCCCGGGGGAGGTGGGGGCGGCTCAGCCCCCCCCCCCGCCCGCCGCGGGGGAAGGGTTAAGCTAGCTGGCAAAGCGGGATGCCGACATCCACACGGCGCCCGTGAAGCATTTGTGAAGAGACAAGCGCTGCCCTTCCCGGGAAGCGGCTCGGCCCCGGCCCCCACCCCCGCAGCCAGGCCGGACCCGAGCGGGGAAGGGCTTCTCGGTTTCGCCGGGGGTTTTAATTCCCGAACTCTTCTCCAGTGTTTTACCCCCTATCTCGGACTTAGCTTTACTGGGATGGTTCTTTCGGGGGGGAGTGGAGGGGTAGGTTCCCCCCCATCCCATCCCCCCCTTTGCCTTTTTTTTTTTTTTTCCAAAGAGTTCCCCATCATTATGTAGCACCCAGATTTTGTTGGAAGTCTTCCAGCCTAAGAACCATGTGATCGGCGGGGGGAGGGAGGGAGGGGAAAGAAGGTGTCAACTCATCCACGGGGAAGCTCGCCGGGGCGCAGATACACCTGTCCTGCCCGCAAGCCACACGGCTTCGGCGGCGAGAAGAAAGGAAGGCGACCTGGTTCACAGCCCTGGAGCCAAGGAGGGCACCCGACCCCTATTTGTTACGCCCCTGGAAAGCCCCTTCACCCGGCTATCGGCTATTCTGCTTGGGTTGCTCACACTTTGTTTTTCTCCACAAAAGCCTGGGGGAAGGGAAGGGGGAATCTGCTTTATTCCAGCACGAGGTGGAAACATTTTCTGCACTCTCAGAGTTCTGTGGGACGGGGAAACTCTACCGCGACCCAACAGCGACAGGCAGAGCGCTGGTATAGACAGGACGGCAGGATTTTAAGTTTTCCCCTCCCGCAGGCTTAACACAAACAGTGTGTTATAACCAGATAAAGAACTCGGCTAAGCTACGGCCGTTCCTGTTGCTAGTGAACGCACGTACACACCTGCGGCGCTGAACCAAGGAAATCTGCGTGAACCTCTCAGCACTCCTCGCTGCCTGCTCCGATTCCACACCCCCAACTCCTATAACTGGGTAATGCATTCTTTAAAACAAACCTGAAAAAAAAAAAATGATAGCGGTACTATGGGCAGGGCAAGGTGTTCACTTTTAACTGCTTACAAAGACATACATATGCTTAATTGCACGCACTTAGTTACACACAAGCATTTGCCGAATTGGGTTTTACTTGAAGCCATTATACAAAGAGGATAAAGACTGACGGAGTAACAGTTCAAGAGTAGAAATAGTAATGAGAGTTTTAAAAAAAAAAAAGTATCCATATACATGTAGCAAATGCTAGACAGAGGCCTCCCCCCCCCTTTTATTTTTAATAAAAAAAGGCCATTTAAGGAAGGAAAGTTAAAAGGAAAGAAGGGAAAAGTTACTGGCATTTTTCTAAGTTTTTTAGATACAACACTCATCCAAAACACCATCTTTACTTTTATATATTATTCTTTGAAGCACTGCATTGGAGAAAGCAAAAAATAACAGTACATTAGCTCACTCTGTTCAAGGCTACACTTCACACCCAACCTTACAAGCCCATCCGCACAGGTGAGCTGCTGAAGAAGTGCAGAACTTGGTCACAGAGCTCCTGTTGAGCTCAGAGGTGCATCTGTGAAGAGTAGCTTGCAGGAGATCATCTGTAACTAATTTGGTAACTACTGTTGGCAAGTCTTGCATATCAACAAACTTTTGAGAGCAAGTGGCATGTTTGTGAAGTCACAAAACTTGGCAGAGGAATTAGCAGCACATCTCTTGATCATTACTTGAAACTAGATAATTCCTGTCTGAAAACGACCTTGTGAAGTTTATGAGGGAGAGAACTTAAGACTTGCAGAATGATGACTTATTTTACAAGGAAAAAGAAGCCTCACACAAAATCCCATGGGGAGACCAAGATACAAGTCACATTCCCTCTCACCTCCCAGGGAGGCGGATGGGAGGGAGGGAAGAGAGAAGAGTTTTGAGGAAAAAAATTACTGTTCTTTTCAGCTGGAACAAACCCAGCATCTTTTTCATTACTGTTTATTTTTTTTCCCCTTTCATGAGATCAGCAGGGATATTATTGGAAACAGTAATTCTATAAACGAACACAGCCAGCCTGTGCATTAAAATTCTGACTATTTCCAAAGAGACACCCAGGCAGCTTTCAAAGGCAGCTTCCACCAGAATCCTGCTTAGTTCTGCCATGGGACAGAACTAAAGCTGCAAGATGAGGTTGGGGGGTGGGAAGCAAGAACCATATAGGAATTTCTAGTTCAAGCTGACTTTACAGTTTATAGACAGAGTAAACAGTAGTACAAAAAAAAAAAATAGCCTACTTGTGTAGCTGAGCCATAGCAGACATCGATGCAGAAATTTGATAGGGAAGAACTATATATCTATGCTCAGCCTAAGTAGGTTCAGAACTAATGAGTTGTATAAGAACACGTGTTCTAATGAACTCACACATATTTGTAGCCTTTGTTACAGCTGCGTTAAGGGCACATGAAAACAGACATCGGTATTTTACAGTGAAGCATCCCATACCCCCCCCCCCCCAAGTATAGTCCCTCATAGTTCTTCCTTGCTTTTTCTTCAAGCGCATATAAATCAGAGTAATCCTGCAAACTACTTCTATACAGGCCTAACATTATGTTCTGTACCGTGGTTCTCACAGCAGCCCCGTTATACCTGTGAAGGTGCTAGTTGATACTCCTACCTTGAAATAGATGAAGTAACTCCAGAATGATTTATTATTCTCATCCAATTATGAAAGAATAAAATACACTAAAGCCAAATGTATATAGAATATCAATTCATAAAGATATTCTTCATCAGCACACACTTGCTAAGTACTTAACAGCACCTAACAAAAATAAGTTTCACAATTGGGGGACTAGATGCATTTCAGCAGTGACTTGAATTCTATGTCTCTAGCTAATTATTTTAATCAATTCACTAGCTCTTTTTCATCATCCAAGGGCTTCAGAACAAGGAAAAAAGCTTACCTTATAGGTTCACCATTAATGTCACTATTTTTTGGCAAGTGAACAAGTAGATGAAAAGATAATCCACAAAATAAATTGTAAGACAAGTTTTACCATTACTATTTCATAAGCATCGCAGTTCAAAAACGCACAGTACTGCCCTATTATTTTAAGAGCTCAGACCTCAAGAAACGCATTTATAAATCATCACAGCTAGCATAACCACAAGTTCAGCTGCTCAGATGGCAAGCCTACCTTAACGAGCCCGTAGAAGCTGAACCCAAATAAACACGCAAAGAACACAACCTACTATATAATAATAATATATAACACTAAGCTGTCAAGAGAAGCACTGCTGTACCACGCGTACAAACTCAGAAGACCCCGATGAACGCTACCACTTTGCAAGAAGACCCGCGAGCAAAGAAACCTCGGCGAAGCTCACTAAAGCCAACTGAACCCGCCATCAACCCTCACGAGGGGAAACTCCGGGTGAAGAAAGCCGCCTCCCCCCGACTGCCCGGGGATTACCTGCGGCCTCCTGCTGCGGCCTCCTGCTCCGGCCCGGCGCTCCCAACCCGCCCCGTCCCGTCCCGTCCCGTCCCTGCCGCCCCACTAGCGAGGCGCCGCCGCCGCCCGCCCTTCTCAAGCGTTCAAAGGAGGCGGGAAGCGGCGGCAGGCCAATGGCGGGCGGCGGGGGGGAGAGCCGGGCCGCCGCGCCCCGCGGGTGCCCCGGGGTTCGGGGCCGGCAGGGCCGCCCGGTGCCGGGAGGGAAGGGGTCCCGCCCGCCGGTAGCCGCCGGCGTTGGGCAGGCTGGTCTGAGGGAACAGCCTGTCCAGCCTGGGGCTGCTCGAAGCATCTCTGAAGGGTAGGGCCCTCCTCCAGCTACTCTCCTTCCATGTCCCAGGCTTACAAAACCTGTCGTTATTGTTGCCCGTTTGTCTAAGTACATTATACAGTTTACAGTCCTCAAAAATCGCTATATTAGCTGTTTTCATAACCAAAAAGCTTAGCAGAGATACTAAGTTTTCCAGATTATTTTTCCAAAGGCTTACATGTTATTGGGAACATCCTTGGATAATTTCAGGAAAAAAAATGCAGAAGCTTTGTGGAATTTATGCTCCTTGCTAAAGCTCACGGGAAAGAGAAAAACTGACTTAGACTACCGTGTTTGGTTTTTTGGGTTTTTTTTTGTTTTGTTTTGTTTTTTTTTTAACAAAGCAATAACTGAACAAAAACTTTGCACTTTCTCCTCAATATTTCACTTACATAAGCAGAAAAGGCTGTATCGCAAAGTCAACCTATTTTTTCCTTTGCATACTACTGTGGTGTAGTATGTAGTTGGGGGGGGGCTCTTTGCTTGTTTGGTTTTGGTAATTCTTTTAGCAGTCAAACTACCGGAAATCAGACATGCTTTGGAAGCTGTGGAATAAGAAAACTGGTTCAGTTTCTTTAAACCAGTTTCCCTTACGACTGAAGCCAAAAGTTGATTTTTCTATCTAAAAATACGCACATCCAAAATCACTGACTCCCGCTTCAGAACTTTTCCTATACACAACAGCAGCATTTGAAGAAACGCTTTTTCTTCTATGAAACAAGGCTTTGGAAGAAATCGTAAGAGCACAGGTACTTACTTGACAGAGGCTGTAGGGAGGAAACAGGAGATCAGGGAACAATAAAATTCCAGTTTATCATCTCTATCTGCAAGTTTGAAAATCAAGGTGATTCTAGGAAACTATGTCAAGCAGAAGTATGGGAAATACTGTCAACCTCTTCAGGAAAACAGGTAACATTTTTGGAAACAACTAGTACATCAGAAGAATGATGCCAGGCAGCTGAAAAGGCTTATTAAGGCTTTTCTGTAACATCACAAGAATTTCTGGATATGACATTAAACACATGAAAATTAAAAGACTGCTTAGCTGTAACAATTATCGCAAAGCCAACTGACAGCTGAATTAGCCCATTTTCTTTGCTACTCAACCTTATGTACTTTATCTTCTCTTCATGTTCCTGAATAGTTTTCCTCGCTAACTTCTCTGATCCCATCTTTCCTGGGTA
The DNA here is from genome assembly GCA_017639485.1 of Pluvialis apricaria. Lineage (NCBI taxonomy): Eukaryota > Metazoa > Chordata > Aves > Charadriiformes > Charadriidae > Pluvialis > Pluvialis apricaria. Next base: position 58,703,538 of record CM030010.1, on the reverse strand, counting down.
GCTTTCTTTTCATTTCTCAGCCTTAGGATTTTTGTAGCAGGCCCATCTGATGCAGAATAGTTGTGCCAAAGCTGTGACTGCTAGCAACCGTCCTCTTCAACAAAAAGTTTATGGGTCTTTTCCCCACTAATGCAAAACAAAAAGCCCCTAAATTTTAATACAAACTAACGGTAGCTGAACAGGAGTTACTAGATGATCTCTTTTTTTCTCTGCGTGTGTGTGTGCTTTTTCTATGAAAGAGAATTTTATCTTATTCAGCAGGGAAAGGAGAAAAAAAAATAGAGGAAAAAGGAAGTAAGACTGGAATGTGAATGAGCAATCTAAAACTGGTCAGATTTACCCCTCCTCATTGAAGTTTATGAGCAATATAATTTTTATCTCATTATCTTACATTTTAGGAGTCTATTAGTACGAAGACTTTTTTTTTAGCAAAAATTATTTTTAAACCTAAGCAGCTGACACAATTGCATGAGGGACAGGTGGCCTACTTAAAAAAAAAGTGACTGCTGTTATAATCTGAATGTAAATTCAGTATGAAACATATGGAGAAATCTATCATACTAGGTAACCACCTATCCAACCTGCTGTCCTGGCTTTGGTAGCAGCCAATGCAAGAAGCTTCAGAAGAGTCACAATGCCAATACTGATAAAAGCTGGGAAAGGGACAGAAAAGAGTAAACGATCCTTCTAGTCTAGCTGCTTATCTACTTACCCTTCCAAAGTACTCCCTTTTTGTTTTCTTTCTGGCTAGCATAACAGGAGATGCCTTTTCTCCTTCTAAATAAAAGGACCAGCAACCAACAAGTAGGCCTTAATGAAGTTATGCACTGAACACCAAAAGGTTGCTGCTTTTGGTGCATTTTTTTGGTGTAGGGTGTGATACTCCTCAAATATGTAAGATCTTAATACAATCCCATGCCTATTTCTCCAAGAGTTTTAAAAGGTTCAAGGAAAAATACCGGAAGGTATACAAAATACTTTCAAATGAAATACACTATTACTTTGTGCAAGACTGTAGAATAAAGTCTGACTGTGAAATAATGACTAAAGACATTCTGACAGATATCCTTCAAGCAAGTGAATGAGTCATGAATCTCAGAGATATGAAGAAGCAAAAGACAGAGCTGACTCATACATCAGTTCTGAATTTCAAATATGGCATGCTTCTTTTGATATTCTGTGTATTAGCAGGGCTTTAACATGTCTTCTTTTTCAGAGGACTCAAAAGACAAATGAGTTTGGTGAAAAAATGCATCTAGAGCTCTGTTCCACTGTATTTGAAATGTATACAGAAGAAATTTGGGGCTTATTCTTACATGAAAGCAAAATACTCTGGTTCTACTTATGGAAAGTCATGGCCAAGAGATTTGGTGCAAAGGCCCCAGTTGAGAAAATGTTGATTAATGGATCATTTTTTAGACTGAAAAGCACTTCCTGTGAGTCTTTATGCCAGTTTGTATGTATTGTCACACAGATGTGACTAGATCGCTTCTGATGGCATGAAGCCAAAGTAAAGGCATCTGGGTAGTCTTATGTCCTGCCAAATGGACATTTACTGTCGTAAAAACGTGTTCTAAAGTGTCTTTTCCTTTGATTAATATTTTTTAATTGATTTGGAGGAGGATGCAGAAAGGGTGAGTCATAATACAGGGAGAAGGGTTCTTCCTATAATCTGATGAGAAAAAAGATTAAGATTCTTCTCAAGTCTAGCTTGAGAAGAGGGGCAGATCTCAGAAGAGATGAGGAGTTTTCCATGAAATGTCTCAATGGAAAACACCATAGCATAATCTTGACTTTAGGTACTACAAGTTTATATGTAGGCAGACCTTTGGCATGTCTTCATTGTTAAGAGCTGAGATTCTTGTTCTGCTCTTATAAATAAATCACAAGGAGTTGTAAATATAGATGTCTCCAAGGTTGCACACACTAGGAAAGGCAATAGAAAGTAAGATGGCAATGGAAGAGTATTCTGCAATCTGAAGCTGATGGGAATCTTGTATCTAATACGGATATAAGCAATGCCAATTAATTATGCAGAGCTGAATTGGCATTGTGCCAGTTTGTGGATAGACATAGAAAGCATGAAAGTATGAAAGATCTACAGGGTGATAGGCTTTGAAGAAGGAACTATACTGGAACCAGAAATATGAGGATCCTTAGCTTCCTTTCAGAGTATGAAGAAAGGCAAAGCATATTATGCTCTGACTGGACAGCAGTGCTCCTTTCTGAGTCAGGAATAACTGAGTGACTTGTGGAAACACTACTGATCATGTAATGGCTATGAGAAAGTGCTGGCATCCACAGCCCTGACAACAATATCCCTAGTGAGTTACTGATCAAATGTAATTAATGAAAAGAAGCATTTTTTTAACATGTTTCCCTGAACCAAAAGCAGCCTTTGTTGATCACCTCTTAGAAACAACTCTAGGCAAGCATTTTTCTAGTCCATCTGGAAAACCTGCAGTACCTGTGGTCTTTTCTAACGCAAAAAAAACCCTCTACTGTAAATATCCAGTATGCATTCTCACTCAAATCTCTTATTCCTACTCTGCTCAATAGTTGTATTTTCCAAACATTATTTCATAACTTTGTTAACTTCTTCACAAAAATGTTGAGGAAAAGGCTAATGAGAAGAACAGAAAAATATTGCAACAACAACTATGCTATCATAGGCAGTAGTAGCTAAACTGGATATTGTGGCAACTGGGAGTTAGTTAATTAGGACCTCCTTCTTCTATGCCTTTCTGGTGGGGCCTGGGACAGATGCAGGCTGGGGGTGGCACAATCCATAAGACAGTGGAAAGGTATTTTCACATCACCGAAGAGCTGTAAGTGGAGTCTACGTAATGATTCCTGGACTTCCTGCTGCAGTGATTATGTAAGTTAGTTAAACATTGTATTTAGAGGTCCTGAGATTTTTTAAAATATCTTTTTCAAACCTATTGCTACTTAATTCAAAATGCCTTTCTTCGCATCTTAAGGAATTGTTATTTTGGTGGCATATGGAGACAAGGAGAAAGACAAAGTAGAGACAGTCCCTAGTACACGTGTCCTTGTTTGTGCTTCTGACTACTGTTAGAGACAGAAAGAGGGGAAAACCAGATATTTACAGTAGGCACCAGAACACCTCCTACAGCAAAAAATATCTGCAAGACAAAATCTGGGAAGTAAGGTGGAATACGTGTGTCTTATACTCCTTACATTTCTGGAATCATTTGGGGATTAACTGCCTTTGAACCAGAGAACTCTTGCCTAAGAGATCATGATCTAGCTTACGCTGGGCATCCCGAGAACAGAAGAAGAACTGGAACACACCAGTGGCCAGTGTTAATCACTTCCATTCCACTCTTTTCTTATACATCACTACAGTCCACATGCTGATGCTAACAGGTTTATGACCATGCAAGTCCTTTCACTCCTGGGATAATTTTTGCTTCCTGTATATTTCTCTGAAACAGTTGCAATATTCAAAGGTCACTAGTAGAATTACATTTTAGTCCTTATAATGGATTTATGGAAATTACTGTCTCACATGGTGGAGTTTTTATGCCACTATCTTTTAAAAAATACCAGGCAGACTAGGACATAAATGTGATGCACGCGAATACTGCTGAGTGTGATTGCCCAAAGAGGCTTAAAGGAAAACTGTAGCATGTTCATTGGTTTCCACTTCAGTAACTGGGAGCAAAGTGGACTGCAATTTGCCTACATTTGTTCTACTTAGCTACCTTTTCCTTGTGAGTATCAGAGTTACATCTTGCTTTCTGTCCTAAACTCTTAAGCAGTGCTGCATGCTGCCTGTTAAAAAGTTGTCATTCAGTGCCAGGGTTAGCTGCAAATCAAATCAGGGACTTAATCAGGAAGGAACGGACATCTGGGGGTCACCTAGTGCAACCCCCTCCTCAAAGCCAGGTCAACACTGAATTCAGGCCAGGCTGCCCAGAGCTTTGTTCAGTTGGGTCTTGAAAACCTCTGCAACCTGACAGTGACTCTGGGAAACCTCCTCCAATGCTGAAATATCATCACACTGAAATACGTTTTCTTTATATCCGGCTGGAACTCCCTTTCTCAGTTTCTGATTGCTGTCTCTCATTGTGTTTTCCTGCCCCTCTGTAGCGAGCCTGGCATCGGACTCTTGGCTGGTAACTTTCTCTTAGGCATTAGAAGGCTGCTGCTTGGTCCTCACTAAGGCTTGTCTTCTGACAAATTTATCCTCTGCTCTAATTGACCACCTACTAAATCTGTAAAGTGTTTAGGGAGGTACTGGATTAAAAGTGTTGGTATTAATGTCAATACATGAAGTTTTGCAGGTCACTGATAAAAGCCTAGAATTCCACTGAATTTCTGTATGATAAAATATTCAGAAATATTTTTGTGGACTTTACATTTTTAAGAGAAATCCAGAATAATTTTTTATTTCGGTCCTTAACACCCAAGTAGGTGATAGGTCATAATCACCAGCTCTTTCTTGATATTGATCTAGGAGGGAATTTGCAAAATAAAATGGAAGAAAGCCCTATATCCCTTTTTTCTGTAACTTGGGGTAACATAAAAAATGTTGAGAACAACAACAATTTCTGTTCTGCAAGATTTAAAATTACTACTTAAATTTTTTTTATAAAGAATAGAAGCTGTAGTATAAGAATAATATATTCAGGTATAGTTATAAATATTTCATTTTCACAGTGACTATTCAGTTGTAAAAAACTGTAATTCTTAGTGATGGTAGAATCCAAGCCAGCCATGAATTACCAAACTCAAAGTCTTGAGGCATATACACTATGACTGCTTCTCTTCTGCCTAAATTTACTGTAACTTTCCCTGTTCATTATTATTTTCATCATCCTCCTCTGCTACTCCTTCCCTGTGCTCTGCAAATTGTCTGATGGCTGCAATGTTTTCTGTATATTCTCACTTTCATGCAAGGTTTGTATGACCTGCCTTCTTTTCTTTATATGATTCTCAATGTGATGAAAAGTTAAGACTTTGTTGAAGAATAACAACTTAAACACTTAAGTCAATAAGAAAACAAAGATATGGTTATTTTTACACACTGAAAGGGTGTCTTAAGTGGTAATGTAAGTTTTACATAATTCTAATGTTTTGAATCCTCTATCAAAGATTATATATGTAATGGATATGAAGTTGATTTTTCTAAGCATTTATTATTAGTAATGTAATAGTATTTTTTATCCATATGCCTTTAGAAAGGATTTCCCATTTATCAGATAAAAATAAGATTGTACAGTTGTGGCTTCTCCAAGGTTCAGTTGCACATCAGAAACAGTATGAAGATTCCTGACTTCATCTCACTGATCTATATACTGTAAGCCAATGTCACACTATTTTTTATTGGTGGGAAATCTAGTGTGTCTAGAATAAATAAATCCTGGAAATTTGAAATAAGCCCAGAATTCAAACATATTAGTATTAGGGGGAGTGTCTGTGTGCAGGCTTGCACAGATGCGAGTGAGAAGGAACTTCAGAATCAGAAAGTGCTGGAAAAATCCTTTTAACATGACCGTATTATAACATTGTTCCAAGAACGCTACAGAGGGAAAGAAGGCCACATAAGCCCACAGTGTTATGCTAAACTTTGTTAGCCTGCCAAAAAAAAATAAATCCCAAACTGTATAGAACATAGGGAACACTGTAAATCTAGTGTTTATCTTATGATTTTTAAATAGAAGACTGGAATTCTATTTCCAGCTCTGCATTGTGATGTTGGGCAAGTTGCTTCTAATTATATTTTATGAGTGTTCACTTGTTTTTGACAGCCCAGTTACAAGGGACCTGTGACTAGCCTCCTCTATCAAAGATTTTGATGGGTTGGGACTATGTTTTGAAACCTTCAAATAAGTTTATACATACATTTGGGGAAAAAAAAAACAATTTAATTTTCCTCCCTATTTATCTGTCCATTTTTTAAAATACTTTTGAGATCCTCACCTAAAAGTGAAAACCTGGAAAACTGCGTGTCTGCACTTGTGTTACTGAGTATGGGTGAAAAGCTAAGTTTGTCTGTATTTTATATTTATTGACTTCCCAGGGTTTTGCATGATTATATACTAAATAGGTTGGGGTAATTTTATTTTTTTTTTATACAAGTATATTGCTTCTGTTGTTTTAGTACTGCTAACGTTAGCTCAGCTAAGGTATGGGCCACAGCATCCTAAGCCCTAATGGATGTACATTTGTATTAGCTGCAACCATTTCAGCTTTTCGAAAACCCCTTCTTAATCTACAGAAATTAACTGGGTAAGAGAAACTGCAGGAGCCTCTTTATGTTTCAACAATATATCCCATACAGTTTCTGGAAAAAAAAATAAATCTTGACATCTCTCATACCAAATACAAATAACATCAATAATGGTAGTAGGAAAAATGTGGACTAAAATATGTTTTTTTAACTATTTTAAAATTTCATATGTTTCCACCTGAAAACTTGTATTGTACAGCAGTTGTGTGTATTTCCTAAAATTATGTTGACAGAAGCACTGAAAAAACAGAGATTCACCTTGCTAATGACCTCTGGTTTTGGCAAGATAGTAAGTATGAGGAAAAGAGAAGATCTGTTCTTACCATAAACAGGAAAAGAGGCTTTATAACAGCAGCATTTGCTAGCACCTCTAAAATTAACTCTGGGTCAAGCTTTTCATGATAAATGCCTTTTTTAGAGTTAATACAGAGCAGCTCAGCCTATAAACACATTAAAAAATATATTTCAAACAAGTCAGTCTGGAAACTGAGTTTTAAAATAGTACAAGTGGAAACAAAAACATAAATTTATACTGAGTATCCATTTTCTATTATAAATTTTCTGGCCTACAGTATATCCATCTTTTCCTGTGATTGAAATATAAGGTAATTGAGGGCATAGAGAGTTGACTGTAAATCATAGCCCATCATAAACCATAGGTTTGGTTAGAAGGCACCTCTGGAGGTCAGGCAGTCCATCCCTTTTTCAGAACAGGGCTAAATGTAAAGCTTTATCAGGTTGCTTAGGACTGTCCAGTCAAGTTTTGACTATCTCGAGAGATGTAGATTCCATAGGGTTTGGGTCAAAAAATTCCAGTGCTTAACGTTTTTACCAAGACATTTTTCTCCTTCTATCTATTTCCCTCTTCTGCTTCTAACGATCCCCATTTGTAATCATCACCAGACAATTACAGTGGGAAGGAAAAATTATTTTACAACACCTTCCATAGTATTTTATGCAAACATGTTTTACTAAACATTACAGCAAGCCAGGAATGCATGTTTGCTGAGCAAGTAATAACCCCTCAGACCACATTAACCAATGTCAAATCTCTAGTAACCGTCTGATCAAAACGTTAATCACTTTTGATCATAAATTTGTGTTACAGGATATATAAATATTGTCAAGTAGTTAAAGCTGAGAAAAGAGCTCTGATAGACAATTTTGACATTTAATAACTCATATGCTTTCTTATTAAAATTGAAAATATTTGTTTGGATTCTAAGTTTTCCTGAAGTGGCGTAAACCAAACACCAGAAGAAAACATTAATACATGGGAAAAAAAGAAATGTAAAGAACAGCTAACTGTGTGCACTTTGTATACTTTGCATAACACGTCAAATGCAGATAACATACAGGTAGGGAAAGGTCTCAACTTCTTAAATTGCTCAGTTTTAACAATAATTATTACCTTATCTATATGAACAGTAAGAAGTTTGCTGGGCTTTGTCAAGTTTTCTCAAGTTTTGTAAATTGCTGAAGACGTTCTCATCTCTAAAAACTGGATGCAAGGTTTTTACCCTTAAAATGCTTTTATTCTGAAGAACTAGCAATTTATACCATCAACTAAATTTGATGTTACAGTTTCATTGAAGGGCAAAGCCAATTAAAGAGGTTCTTGCTACCCTCCACCCCCAAACCCCTCCTCCCCTGGTACTAATTTCTACTGAAGGGCTACAATTTAATGCTTCTTTTGCTATGAGGAAAAAAACCCAACTATTTGTGTCTGTACTTTAAATCAGATCAGTGAAATGATCCAAGTTAAAAAAACCCTTTAATCTGGATTAAACCCTTTTAAACTGGATTAAACTCTTAGGAAAAACCCTAAGAGTAGGGTGTATGAAGAACATTATATTCATGTTGTGTTCTCTTTCTGTGAGAGCGATTGATGACAATGGGTAAAAACGAGGCAAGAAAGAAGCTTCTTTCTTTAATAAATTGAAACTACTTTTTGTGCTATCCAAGCCAAATTCACAGCAAGAAGATTCACATTTGCAGAGAACAAGCACCATTATTAATGCCGATGTCTGTTTCCACTTATTTTTTCTAAACTATCAACTTCTTCAGTCGTTAATGCAAGAGTATGAGTGGCTGAATCAACTCCAATTTGTCCCAGAGTGTGGAAACCCTCCTTCTACCCATTGCTTTTGGCCAATGTATGGCAAATGACATGTTGAACTCTTCTGTCCACCTGACCCTCATAAGTAGGTGATCAGGTGCTTTTTCACTGATAGAAACACTGCCACAAATGTATGTCCAGTACTGTTTAGGATGTTATAGCCCACTTCTGAAGCTGAGCTACCACTTGCACTGCATGTTGAAGTATGTGGAAGTTAGCTAAATATTAGAGACGTGTTGTGCCACAGTGGCTAAAAAGCGGGGGTCCTGAGATGCAAATCTGCATGTATTGATATAGAAACAGAAAGTATCATATGTTAGAACAAAATGAGACAATAATTTATAAATAAGGACAAGCATGAAAAGGAAATCAACTATGAAAAGATTAAAATATCACCACAGAACACACACAGCAGAAACCAACTTCAAGACAACTAAAAGACGTATTAGTAGTCTGTGCAAGCATTGTCCACTTGCCTAATAATGATTAAAACATTTTCCTATCTTTCTTTCATGTACCACTGCAATTAGAAAATGTAGGAAATTGTTTATCCCTAATATTCAAGAAAAAATACTCAACAAACTTACATGCATCGAATTTAACTAACCTAGTAGAAGGTGGTTTAGCACACTGCAGCAGTAGAGATATTTAATACATTTTATCACAGCTCAAGTGAAATGTAAGGAACTTCTGGAAGGTCTACCAGACTATGGCAGTGTAAATTCAAGACTTTTCTACTCTTACCATATCTAGTATTTAAAAATATTTACAGTCTTTTTAGTACAAAAAAAAATATGTAGCATTCTTTATTTTGGTGTGGCACATCAGAAGTCATACTTTCTGCTCTGTCCTTAGAATAGGAGTTTCCAGTGGGAATTTCTGTGGTAAGTGCACTGCTCTTGGTCAGCGAGTGATTTCAAATGATGCGGAATCTAATACAGGGACACAAGAGCTGCCACTGCCAGTAGCGGCCTGCTATCACTGCAGCTGTTGCTACAGCTGCTGGTGTCTCTGAACCCCTGACATTGAAAGGGAAGTTAACTAATACCTTCCAAAGCCATGCACTTCTCTGCTAACATTGCAAATGAAACTGAACTATTCCAAGTGAAGAGAAGTGAGGTTGGGCTTTTTAAATTTTTCCCTCCACTGTAGATAATGGGAATGGGGAGAGGCAAAATTGGCAAAGGATTCTGAAGGATATTTTTAAGTTTTAAAGGAAACGGTACAAGTTAGACACATCACTAGATCCTAACAGTAGCTGCCTAGGTTGTAAGACCCTGCACCAGGAGTGCTGAGTCATTCCAGTATTATACAGAATATCCCGGTAAGGGCAGCTGGGTAACATTAGTTTTAATCCAGAATATAAAATGCACTAGAGAATCTCTCAGGAGCAGAGGCAGTAGAGCAATGTGGTTTAAAACACTGATGGCAGCCAAGGTCAAACGAAAGTGTAGGTGCATATTACTTTGTTATTTAAATTTAAACAATAATGGCCAGGCCTGGGGAAGGGTGAGTTTGTATTATACTCCACATAGTCACATATTCGACACTATACAAACTGTGTACCCCAAGGATAGATCCTGTGTTGGTTCATCACTGAAACTTGAAGGCAAGAACTAGTACAACCTGTCAGACTTGGGAGTTTGGCAAAATTTATGTTTTGATTATAAACTAAGCTTAACTTCTAAATATTTATTTTCTCCAAACTTAAAGAAGTTAAAAAAATATATATTTTATGCTATTTTTGGAACGAGGCAAATCTTGACTACGATGTTATCTTGTATTGGTAGGTGGTAAACTCTGCATATACATATTCCAGAAAAAAATGTTGAGGTTTCACAGTAAAAACCATGAATGCTGGGTGTGTGGTAAATGTGATCTATCTTAAGATGATGCTGTTTACAGCAACTAACCACTTACACTGGTTTCTGTCCACTTTTTGAGATTAACCAACTAGATTCCAGTTAGATATTAATGTCAATTAAATTTTCAGGTTATATACTAGGGCATCACTGTATTCTAGGTTCTCGAGAATTCTGTTTATGTGAATTGCTTCAGTTACAAAACCTACGTCTCAAATGTAGAACTTTCAAATCAGATCCAACTCATTCTAGACAGAGCCAGTTATCATCATTCACATCAATATTAATTTTTGAAGGCTAATTATAACAGTATAAAGGCTGATCTATGTACTTTGCAGAACTTAGATGTTCATGGACAAAGGCATTTCTATGCATTTTTCTGCCTATTTGAGAGCCAAATAACTATAGGCCATCTAAATAACCGCATTTCCTGATGTCCAATTTTCTGTCGTGCATAAGTACATAAAAGCATAAATATGAGAAAATATGTATCAAACACCTTGCTACCCCCATTATGGAACCACAGGTTCTAACTATTAGCATATGTACCCAGATTTAAAATAGAAATAAACCTTGAGAAACGAATAGCCATTATTGTTCCCCAAGATGAGCACTGAAAAGCAACTTTTTTCTTGTTGGTATCTGCCTTTGTAATCAGAAGAAAGATAAAAGAACTAAAAATCACGATTAGCTACTGAAATAATGGATAGTTTGTACGATTTAAAGAAAATAATCTGTATTGAATTGGTGCATATGTTTGCAGTTTGTTCTGCGAAAAGAACAGTATGGCATTTTGCAATAGCTGGCGTATACAGTAGTGGGCATGTTTTATATCCATATTGATCCTTTGTGGTGTCTCGTAAAAGAAGCCTGTAAATTATTCATGTCTAAATCAAATTAGATTCTAGAAAAAAACCTTTACTGAAATCCAATTTAAGGGCAGCAGAATTGTAAAGTCAGCCGGCTTAGCTATAGTGATTTCTAACAATCATTCGGTTGCTAATAATACCTCAATCACCATGTAAAAGCCACCCTCAGACACTGAATATAAAAGCAGTGGCGCAGAGCAAGTTTAGATAACAGGCCTCAGAAGGCACCTTAATGGGATATCTCTTTGTCCCGGAAGTGCTAGCCTGCTTATGTTGTTTCAAGGCAGGAAACAAAACCATGCGGATATTAAATGATCAGTCCTAGAGGCTTGAGACTAACATGCTTCAACACATTGAATAGTGTCTTACCACATGTGTATTGCCCTGTGTAGGGGCTGCACTACAAAGCAACTTAGTGAAATGATCCAGGTTTGCAATTTTCCAGCAGAATGGAATCAGGCCTTCAGTGGGCACCCTGAAACAGTACTGGCCAAAGTCACTAGTCTTTTGGGACTCTTCAGTTTAACAGTACAGAAACAAAAATAAGTTTGTAAAGTGATCACCTGAATAATTAGATGAATATGTAAACATTGTTTATAGAAAACATATACATACAAGAACTGGTAATATTCATTGGATAGACTGGTAATTATTATATATATTATAATGTGGGATACTTGAGTACTGGGGAGGGAAAAGGTACTGACAGCTCAAGACTAGGAATAAGCATCTGCTACAGTCTAACATTTTTAACTAAGAGATTACTACACAGATAGTCATAAAGAACGGGTATGGTTTTTCATTTCTTTTTCATTTCATAAGCGCTTCCAAGCCTGTTGTGCAAGGTATTGAGCAGCCAACAGGTACAGCTATGTTGTCTTCTTAGGCTAAGGTCATCCTGAGCGGCATATAGAATAGCTAAGTAGTGTAACTGTTGTAGCACAAGAACTCTGTGCCAGCAAGTTGTCCAAATATTTACTTACCTTTACAGGCAGATTTTACAGCTGACACTGAACTGCTTGCTGCCATGGCTACACTGCTTCCAGTAGCTAAGCTAGTTCATTTGAATCTAGCTTGAGTTTCTCTTCAAAACACTGCAGACATAACTCTGCAGCTCTACAATGTATATGACTTCAGTTACCAATATAGTAATTTTTCTGTTCACTTTCTACAGCATACAAGACATTGGAGGATTAGGTTAAGTATATCACTAAGAAAAAAATCTTATATATAAAGCACAATTACTCCATGACAACTGTAAAGGGATTACATGCTAAAGCATGTAAAACCAGCTGGATTTAAAGGTGTTTCTCAAGATGCCGTAACACCACTAACTTCTCAGGAAACACTCAAGGCATTCTAGGACTTTAATTTGTGCTATGGAGAGTCTATTTGAGAGTTTAGAGTGTGCAAGTAAAACCCGTATTGTTCCTTTTTTTTTCTACTTTCTTGTTATGCATTGCTCCAGATCTAGCATAGCCTTTCCTACTGCTTTAACAAATTACAAATCATGTTACTATAATTAAAGCTGTACAGTTGAATTGGTAAATGGATTAGATGCTGGAAAATTGAGTTCATCTTAGACTGTTTGATTTCAGTTTACTACTCTGTACCAAATCCAGATGTATTTACTTACCCTCCATTTTAGTGAAGCATGTCTGGAAATACCTGTAAAGAGGGAGGAGACCAATAAAATTTATGTTAATAATTACAATATAAAGCCCACTATTTTTCAGTTGCCCCATAAACTCCCATGTAACTTGCCTTTAGATAGATCACAATTATAAAGATAAAAAGAGATCAACCTTATTCAAATAGTTATGGTTTATAATTTCACTTAAATGTCCTATCGCGACCTTCCCTTGGATTGTCTGATTCCACATACTCTTCACTATATACCCCTAAATATTTACATATTAAATATTTATTATTAGTTATTTATACACACACATTCATGCAGCTAACTCTTGAAAGATTAAAGTTGTGCTCCAAAATTGTTAATCTTTATACGAAAGAAATGCAGCCAAGCTGCAGACTATGAAATTAATCTTGTGTGGTTTGGCTTTCTAAAACTTTGGTATTTACTGAAAGTCATGTAGGCTTTCTTTAACCAATCTAAAAAGACAGAAATTAACACATTCTATTCAACAGCAGCTTGGATAAATAATTTCTAACTGTAGAAGAAGAGCAGGCTACTAGCTCAGTTCAGATACATACCCAGCTAAAGTTAAATGAGATTAATCTTACCCTATCAGACAGACTTGGGTTCTCCAAAGAACATGTTAAAGGTAGTTTATTTTCTGTGTCCTGAAAGAGGCAATGAGGTACAGCTTCAATTTTAAATAATCTGTCACTGAAATTAGTAAACAGTAATGAACAATCTCTCATTTCACATTTAGTCTTATTTTTTTTCCTCACAGTCTGTAGTACCCGCTCAGTTTTTCGTATTGGGAGGAGACTCTTACAATCTGGATTGCTGTCAGTGGCATTTTTCAAAGAACCAACATGAACCATTTCTCTTGACTGTTCTTAAAGTGGTGCAGCCTGCACGTACACACCACATAACGTTCTGGCTGCACTGATGATCAAGTCAAGAAGCTTTTAGGCAGGATCAGTGTTTGGGGGAGTATTGCATCTCAAAACCCTACCTTCTTTGGGTATCAATAAAGAACATTGAAAGACATATGGACAATATTGTTCCTGAAGGCTTTCTTTCCACTTCATGGAGGTTTTAGCTTCATTGCTACAGTTACAAAAGTTCAAATATTCCTCAATAATTTTAGGCGGTGAACTGATATGCAGTATTAGTAGCATGCCATAATTCCCTTAAGTCAGTGTTGAGCCTAATACATACACAGTATAGGGAAAGCAATACTATTGGAAAATTCTACTCTGTTCCTTGGAAACTGAGAGCTGAGGTGAGAACTGATTGTGGGTATGATAAATCCTATGGCACATTCACAAGTACCCACACTTATGCTCTTGAGTAATCTCAGTAAATTACTTCAGTAATTGCAGTTGTCTTAGTGGTTTTAACTGGTTTAGTATTACTCCCTCCTTGTCTAAAATTACAGAAGAGACAAATTGTGTACTCTTTGCTAGCTGCAACTTTCCATTGCAGAAACACTAAATTTCAGGTTAGCTTGCCTATAAATACCTCCTTTTAAAAAATGGTTGTAGCATATTCACGAAACTTACACTTTCCATCTCCAGTTATCTCACGGCATAAGCACGTATCTATCAATGCTGGTACACAGCTATGCATATAGCACTAGGATTTGAATAATTTTTAGATGCATAATACAAATTTTAGATGCATAGACAAGTGAGTAACTGTCAGAAGTGTTTAAAATGAGGCAACGTAGCTTCTATTAATATTAGGAAGAACTTATTATATAGTACTGTAGAATTACTTGCACTAAGAATCCCATCCAATGCATAGTAGTCATCTGACACTTGAAATTTACTGTTAATGTGTTTCTGTAGACACAAAGGTTCAAACAGGCATCACAAGGTCTGTGGTTTCTCCTGTAATTAAAAATATTTTCATTTAGTGGCAAAATATTTTTGTTCTTGTTCCAAGAACACACCACTGCAATCCAGTGTTTAAACCAAATGTTTTCTTTTAGCTTTCCTCAAATCCTTAGCTGCCAAACTACACATGACTTCAGTGGATTCTACTCAAGCTTTCCCATATAAACCGAATGGCTTTCTTATAAACGTAGCAAAGGAGAGAAGCTGGTTACATGGTTAGTATCAAGTCCACTCCTATTGGAAAAGTTTATCATTTGTTCCTCAGAAATAAGCATCCTGATCCTTCAGCCAGCACCTGGCTGAGATAATTCAGATCCATTAAGGTGTTTCCATAAACTTCAGTAGACCAAAGTATACGAGAAGAGATCTGAGATTTAACTCATACTAAATAGGCTGATGATGCTCTAAAGTGAAATCACAATGTAGGATGTCTATCTGAAGGAAGAGCACAATCTGCCGTAGGTTGGGGACATCACAGAGAACTGCAAATGAGATACATTTTGGAAAAAACAGATTAAAACACAAAGTAGGCGGTGCAACCTGACAAATTCCTAACGTAAAAAAAAATAATCTGTTCTTCAGATATAATTCTGTCAGCTGCAATAATAGAATCTGGTTTTGGAAGGCATGAGGCGCTATAATCCAGACGATAGAGAATTTAAATAGGGAAAGGAAATCTTCCTAATCCTCAGTATTGCTTTATTACATCATTTGGTTAAATTAGATCATCTGTACCAACTGCTGCCTTCATTGCGCTCCCAAATGGGAACAAATGCTGCTACTAATCTGTCTTTTTGTGTTTTGTTTTGTTTTGTTTATTTAATGGGATCCAAGGTAAAAATTACTTTCAAAAAAGTTTCTTGCTGGAATCATAGGAAAAACATTCAGTGGGAGGAAAATAATTAAGGACAAAATAGGTGTATCAGATCAAAGGCTTCCTCCTCCCAGCCCCCAAAATAGATTAAAAGCAGATCTTGATTTTATCATGCAAGTACAAGTCAAAGATACATTGTTAGCATGAATTTGCTTTCGTTTAATGTTGTTGTAATACAAATAACTGGAAAATACAACTCCCCTTAATATTATGTTTTTCTATATAGCAAACAAATGGATTTAGAAACTGGGTGAGGGAGTGGTAGGTGGCTAATTAAATACATCGAAACCCCAGTGTTTTGTCATATAACAAACTATAATAGCACTTCAAAGTTTTGGACAGATTTCCATATATTATTGGTTTAGGGTGTAGCTGTGTGGAAAATTGTAAACGCTGTCTTTCGGTATTTACTTTACAACCCTTTGTAATCTTCAGCTATATTTGTAGCCCAAAGCGGGAAGAAATTAGAGAGGCCTGTCTGAGCATCCTTTGTAATCAAATGCTTTTCCCATTTCTTCTTAAAATAAAAAGCACAGCCTGCCCGTTTGGCTGCCCGAGGAGGCCACCCGAAGAGTTTACAAGTCACGACCTCGCAGTGAAACGTTTCTGTGGCAAAGCGCAAGTTGCAGGAACGCACGAGGAGGAGTCATGGATAAACTTGCCGGTTTTTTGCGGGGAGAAGGGGGCTGCTTTGGTTTGAAGTGGCGGGTTTAACTAGAAACAAGAGGGAGAGGGTGAGGTGTTCCCGCCCGGGGACAACATAGGAGCGACAGAGGAGTTCCTCCCGAGGCGCGGGGATTGCCACTCACCATCCCCACGGCCCGCTCCCGCCCACACCCGGGCAGAGCTCTCAGGCCGCCGGCAAGGCCGTGGCGGCCCCAAGGCCCCTCTGCCGCGGCCGCTGCTCTCCGCCCGGGCTGTGGCCGGGAAGGGGCCCCGCGGCGCCGGCTGCCGCCCCAACGGCCGCCGCGGCCCCGCCGTGCCCTCTGCTGCCCCCCGCGCGCCGCCCAACGGCCGCCGGGGCCTCCGCTGGCGGCAGCCCACGATTTCTGCTCGCCAAAGAGCAACCTTGCCGCCGTTACCCCCGCGCCCGGACTACCTCCGAGGGCTCCCGCGCTCGCCCCGGCGCAGGGGCCGGTGGCAAGAGGCGTCTGGCCTGCGGCCGGGGCGGGGGCGGGGGGGCGAGGCCTGACCGGCAGGCGGGCGGGCGGAAAGACGCGGCGGCAGGCCCCAGGGCCCCGAAGGCGAGAGCTGCCCCCCTCGGAGCCGCTGCGGACGGCTCTGGCCCGAGGCAGGTACCGGCCCAAACTGAGGAAGGCGAAGCAAATAAGACGTTGCTAAGGGAGGAAAGACCTTGGGCCATCAAGGAAAACAAATGTGCCAGCCTGTGGACAGCAAGAAGACACGAGGCAGGAACCTAACTCGGGAAAACCGGGGCATTCCTTTAAAACTGCAAGGTTGCTGGTTGTTCCAGAGCGTTGGAAATAAGAAGTACGTGTCCTTTAGGTGAACTTAGCTCATTATAATGTGGAAACCACACCTCCAAATCTTAAGCCATACGCCTCCCAGATGAGATCCCTACTCACTGAGCATGAGTAGTTATTTATGGATGTAATATGCCTTTAATTCGAAGCAAGACTACAAGTGGCCAACAGGCGCTTATTGTGAAATCATGACCCGCCAATGATAAGTATAGTATGCCAATTTTTGTAAAATATAAAAGCTTGCAATGTATAAGCCAAGTTGTGCTAGCTTTGTGGAGTTTCCACCTAGCACCCATCTCTGCGCAGATGTCAAATAAACAGCTCTCTCGCCTCTGTGCATATCAGCTTCCTGCACACTGGATTAAAAGAACCCAGATTTGGGACAATAAAATGAGTCCCAAATGCATACCCTGGGATCACCTGTGCTGGGCAGACAGAGAAAAGACCATTCGAGGGGAGTTTGCTCCAGTGAGGGCACGGCTATTGCAAGGGAATGAATCCGGTTACCAGCAGTGATAGAGGCAGTGCAACTGTGGCAGTCGGTTATAACCAGAGATGAGCATCCAGCCAAATGAGGGCACCAAAATGCAGAACCCAAGACAGGGTGTGAAAAATTGGCTATGAGTTACTTTATTTAGACTTTTGAAAATCGTTTCCATCATAAATAAGGTGGTCCAAGAACTGCTTTTAGGTTTTCATGTTCCCCTGTTGTTTACAAGATGCTCAAGGCAAGGTTTATAAAAAGCATTGTTTTTTTATTGGACTAACTGCTCTTTTTGGCAAAAACAGCTAAGCTTTAGGGCAAACAAAACCTTCAGGTTTGTGCAGCTGTGTCATAGGTACATAAATTACAGGATCTCCTTTCCATTCTGCCAAACACTCTTGGACTAAGACTTGAAAGCTATTGCTACATAGGGAATATCCCTGGGGAGAAAAGTGCAGTTTTTTTGGGGTATACAGCAGCTTTACCAAAAGAGGTCCTGGCTCTGCACTATCAGTATAGTGAAAACAGGCCCTCATTTGCTGTAACAGAAACAAAAGTCGAACTGCTCAGAGAGGACACAAATCTATCTCCTGCATCACCTTTGGAAACATCCCAGAACTGTAGTTGTAAGAGCAGCTGGGTATGCTGTAAAAGAAACAGAATAGTAATGTTTTCCAAAAATTCAAGTAAGAGAGTTTGCCATATTGCCAGCTAACCTAGGTCCAGGTGATCAGATCACAGCTGCATTTCATTTAAATTTTGTTCCTTTATATTTGGACTGAAATCTTCTTGTTGCCTTTTGCTTCCTTCATTGTTTAAGCCTTCTCATCTGCTTTTTTCTAAATAGAACACAGAATCAGAAAAAATTTCATGGAGTATGGAGTCTCGTTCCTTCCTGCAGCAGTTAAACAGATCATATAATCCCATTTGTAAATTTATTAAGCTTTCATCTTAAAATGGGTTTGGCGTTTTTGCCTCCATACTCGTATTGGGAAGCTTTATGTCCCTGACAGTTGGAAACTTTTCTAATCTCCATGATAAATTTTCATGGCAATTTACTCAGGTGATCTTTTGCCGATACTGAATTCTACTAAGCATCTTTCCTTTCGGTGTTTCTCTTACTGTCCTTTATCCCCAGTCTCTTTGGAGAGCAACTATAAACCTTTTCTCAGATTTTCTTTAAATAAGGAAATAAGGTAATAAGCTAAATAAGGTAAATACTGTCAATTTCCTCTATCAAGATTGTCACCCATTTTACATTACTTCAGAAAAGGTCATAACAAATTCTTACATAATAGGTTGTACACTTGCCTGTCTGTAGGAAAACTGTGGGGAGGGTTTCATCGCTTCGTCTCCCCAGTAGTACATAGTTCTGCTGCAACAGATGAATATATTAGGTTTTTTTACCCATGTCTTTTCTAAACTATGAACTATTTGCTGGTAATAGAAAATTCCTGTTATTATTTCCAAAGTGTACAACCTTGCACTTTGTACATTTTAACCTCATCCCCTTTCAGTAACTGAAGTTCAATGACCTTTATGATATTCCAAGCCTTTTCTAGTTTGACACTGCCTCCAGACTTTGTCATCAGAAAATGTCATAAGCACGCACTTACGCTGTACCAAAATTAGCTATGATACTATACGCTATTTTTAGTCTCCAAACTAATCCTGGAGAATTCTGCTGGTAACTTTCCTCCAAACATACACTTCCCCTTTCAATGCAACAGGTTGAATCTTTGTATATTTGCCCTGGTAGTGAAGATAGTACAATCCATCCAACACCAAGGAATTTGTGTTTTTCTCTGTAATTTTGAGCTGATTCCAATTCATTTCCTACGTCTAAATTCTTATTTTCTCTCACAGTGAAGCCTTTTTCCCATTGTGGGCTAATTTTTGATGGGCTAATGTATAAATGGTTTAATAAGGCACATCAAAATTAGGCTTATTTGGCTTATTTTAACTAGAAAAAAGGAAGTTTTTATCTGAAAAAAGGCAGCTAGGTAGATTTCATATAATCTGCTTCACATAAAATGATTGTTTACTCAAATTTCCATTTACCTTGATGTGTTAATTGTTCTTTCCTATGCTGTGTGTTTTAAAACCTTGTAGTCAGTTTAATAGGGTTGTAGTTTACTTGGTTACTTCCTCTTTTCTCCCCATACTCTATTTGCTAATCTTTAGTAATATGATACAATACTTACCTTGTTCGCTTAATTAACTAGCCCTCTGCTTTTCAGTTCAACATTTCAGGCAAAGTAACAGATTTTTTTAAATTTTATCATTCTAAAATTAAGCTTGGTAAGGACTACTGTGGTATTAGGAGCAGAACTGAGGTGCCTAAAGCAACAACTATACAGGACTCATTTGGCTATCTGCCTAATGGTCAGCAAATCCACAGGGGTTGTATCTAAGCTAGGGAATAAAAGGAGGCGCTTCACTGTAACTGTATCTCATTTAAGTTAATTGCTGAAATGCCTGTTTTTCCTTGTCTTGGTTATTAGAAGTCACTGTGATTTACCATAACAACTAGTAATCAGTTTGGTCTGAATCATTCTTCTCTGTCATATGCTATGTTCTTAAAAAGTGATACTTTTTACAGTTGTTTATATAATCTTGATGACCTCAGATATATTTCCTAAGTAACGCATGATGTTTTTCCCTGTATCTACACCAAAACAGGAAAGATGCATCAACTGTACAGTATTCTGACTGACCAGCATTCTGGAGAATCTTGTCAGAATTTGCAAAGGGCACAAGCACAAACAAAGATCAGGGTATTCCCATAAGGAACGGTACAAAACCTACTGGATAACAGATATTTGAAATTGAGTTTTTCCATGTTGGCAGAGCACTGCAGAGCTGAAATCTCTAAGGCATCTTAAACTGTTGTCCTTATACCCTTTATTTTAATGTGAAAAATAAAACTTCTGGTTTAGATCCTTGCAACATCCATCTCAAACTTACTTAAAAAATGCCATTCCAGGATGAAACAATAATTTCATTGTTTGCCCAATGCTGTAGAATGGGATCATGAAGGAGAATTGCAAAAATTTCAAGAAGGAGTCTGAACTCCTGCTCCTTGTGTAGGGAACTTGATTTTACTTTGCAACATGTGCTGTAAATGAAGCCATTTAGCATACCCAGTAATGACTCCAGAGAAATCTGATTTTTGATTAGTAAAGAAAGTACTTCAACTTAGAATTTCTGTAAAGCACGGGTTTAAAGTTTGACCATTTATCTGGAAATATGGAAGGCCTTCATATTTCCCACTCTCCCATATTTGTCTGTTGTACTCTCTTAGCACTCATAGTACAAAGCCTTGGCCACAGGTACTTTGGAGCTGTTTGTCCTGAAGACAGAGCATCTGAAAAGAAAGCTCCACTGGTCCGGTACCTTCCTTTTTTGATGGTGGTATTCAAGGAGATGCAGAAGCTTATTCTACATCTTTGAAAACAGTGTCTCCTGATTGTTGGTTTTTTTTGGTTAATGTCCTCCTGAAATGTAAATAGGTAGTCAATGTGTACCATGTCTGCTATTTTAGGGACATGCCTGTTAAGATGAAGGCCTCTGCTTGCCTAGGCATCAGATTGATCAAAAGGGCCAGAAGCCTGTGGGTTTCCTTGTTGCCAAAAAGTGCATTCTGCTTCAAAGTTTTTTTAAACCGCAATGAATGAAGGGCTTCAAATGTGAGCTCTGAAGTGAGAGACTACAGATTCTGAAGAGAGACCAGTCTTGATATATCACAAGGGTTGCTGTAAATGTTAGGTCTACAACAGAGCCTTTCAAGCCAGTGGCCTGAAAATTGCAGTCTTAGATGGAAAGGGTGAGGCTGACGTGAGGAGCAAAGGAAATTATCCAAACCTTCCAAATAGTATAGATGCTGACATGCATGGAGTGTGGAGGAGTGTGCTTGCGTTACTTTGTATGGGCACTGTTGATTCGATGTTTCCTTCAGTCGGAAGATGCATCACTGTGTCATCTCAGAACAAGATGGTTGCTCTTTTTATCCTTTGAGCTGAAAAGCTTATGCAGTATGAAGCCATGGAAAAACACCTGCTGGATCTCAATTACATTTTCTGAGTAAATAACATGAAAAGTTTGCATTGTTTAAAGTGCAGGGGAAAAGTCTGTGAAAAGTTTGCTTGCGTTCTAGATGTCGAACAAATTGTTCTTCTGTATGAAAGATCTGGCAGCCAACACTGTGGCTTGAGCCCTCTCATGACATAGTATCTGTAGAGAAGAAATCACTGGGTTTATAGTTTGGTTTAATACAAAGGTTCAGGTTCTACACTTCCCTGATATACACAAACAGACACAGAGATTGTTTAAAAGACAAGTGTGGAAGTTGCTTATCTTGGTTTTCTCTTTTTTTCTCCTGTTTTTGACATGTTGGCCTGTCTCTTCTTAGTTATATCTCTGGGAAATTTCCCAAGCAACCTATGAAATTCTCTGAGAAGAATGTGTTCTCTAAGCTAAAAAAGATACCTTAAACTGTACTTCTACAATTTCAAATTACACAGGAAGATTATGGAGGACATACTCATATGTCAGATCAGAATAAAACTTTATAGGCTGCTGTGTAAATATACACAGAGTGGTTCTTGATGTGGTTTCCCACAATAGTTGCTCTAGGCTTTCATCTGGTGCAATTTTCACTGAGTGCCATAATGACAGGTTCCACAAAGCCTCCCCCTCCCCCCCATTCATTTTTAGCTCTACCAAACCAAAACAGAAAAAATCAGAAGAGAACAGCCAGTAGCTAAAGCCAGACTCAGAAACAAGAACTTCTGCTGGTAAATCCTGTCTCCACACTCTGGGGACTGGTCACTATAACTCTGCTGAAAAACTGTACGTATAGACAAATATTTAGAATGCAAGTGGATGGACATGGTTCCAGGCACATGAGGCAAGGTGAATGTGAGTGGCAGCAAGAAATGAAGTAATTTTATGGTACAGGTCAGTGTAACCAGATCAAACGGACTGAGCACAAAGGCTCAGGATCACGTGGAGTTACCCCCACAGCAGGTAGCCAGCTGTTCATGTGCAGCTTTGAAACCATGTTCTGGATGAAGTCAAGTGAAAACTTCACCAACCTAAGGGACTAAAATCAATGTGAGTTGAAATGAAGTCTAATGAGTTTGCTGTGAAGAGACTGTCCCTAAATCAAAGAATTTTAATAAAGCAGTAAAGATGCTTTAAATGTTAAAGAGAAACTTAATATGCAAAATTAAAAGGATTCCGTTAGAAGGAACTTCATTTCCATCTCTCTCTGAGCTGTATTTTTCGTTAATTGGAGGAGTTTGAAACCATAAATACTAAAATACACAACAAATAACTTTATTTCCTGTCATGACCCTTCCCCTGATCATTGCAGGCTACCCTTCTATGACAAAATTCTACATAACAACCCCCCCCACCCAAAAAGTTTGTTGAAATATGGATAAAATAGTCCTTATTCTAGTAATAGGACCATGCTTTTCACTCTGCTCCACTGCTCAGCTCCTACAGAGAGGGAGTTTAGTGCTGCCTTACCTCAAGGTAGCCAATGTAATTATTTAAGTAAATTAGTGAAGTCAGAGCTCTATGTAGAAGGATTTTGGCTTAGAATCTAACCAACTAAATCCTCATCCTTCTTCCCCTCTGTACTGTAGATTGACTTTAGGTAGCACTCTGTTGATTGACTGCCTATTGAGGTATATAGATTGTGGTAAGCTAAACCTGGATGTAACCATTTCTTCTAGTCAAAACAACCATCGTGTTTATTACCCTAAATCATCAGTGAATATGTAAACACTGGAAGCATTGCAGTGATGTTTATGGAGCACTGACATTTGTCTCTAAAATTTACTCAGGAAGAACAATTTTCTTGAAAGGATGACTCTATGCCTGCATTTCAAGTAATTTCATCTTGAACATCTGCTTTGATTTCCAGACTAACAGAAGATTGAAATGGGAGGCTTTGTATAAAGGAAAATTGGGATATGAATACGGTGATGATTCTGCCAGAGGTACACCTTGCTTTACAAATTCAAAGCTTTCTTTGTTTTCTACCTCATTTAACTTCTTCCGCTCTGTTTCTTTGTCCTTCCTATTCAGATGTTCTCTTTTTTCAAATTACTGTGAGCTTTATTTTTCATTCTCTCATAACATCTTGAAAGATGATTCTGCAGCACAATTTTCTAGAGAACAAAAGCACACTGTTGAAACATTCTTTTTCCTGCATGGCTCTATTTTATATCATTACAATCCAACTCTGAGTAATACTGTTAATATGAAAAATTATTCATCACAATAATGAATCTCCTAAGATTTCTCTAATTACTTTTAGACATTCTCTTGAACATTACTTGAGTTCTTTGTATGAATTAACATGTAAATGAATATATATTTAACCATGGATTTTAAAGGCCATATACAGACATAACTGTTACAAGGATTTACAAATGCCGAACAAACTGCAACCACATCTGTCATGACCAAATGAAACACAATGTAATACATGAGTTAATGCTGCCACAAACCAGGTCAGTCTGCCCCTTGGACACTTACCAGATTATGCTGTTTGCTCCCAGTCCACTGGGCCTGGTATGTGTTAAGCTTCTGGAGTCTGAAGAGACTCCAGGTGCTTCGTTTGTGTTTGAATTGTGAGGTGCAAACTTTAATGCTCCCTTCTGAAACTGAACATACAGTTCAACAAACTACCTCCTGTGCCTGTTGTTGACTCTTCAGGCTCCTTTGGTTTTTAAGCACACTTTCAAGAAGAATTCGATTTGCATGGGCATTTTGGGCTATGTTTTAGTTCTTTGGGCATACATAGATGTGAAGGCAAAGACTTAGTGAGTGGCGAAAGAACTAAAATATGATCTGTCTTTACTTGCAGGGTAGCAGATTTATTGGTTAGAAAACAGTATCTATATGGAATGTGCTTTTTTCTTTCAAATCACTAGCAGTCTATCTCTTCAATGTGACAGGACTCCTTTCTGCAGTTGCTCTATCTGCTTTGGGTGAAAATGACCAGTAGATTAGTTCTTATTAAGTTCCCAGCCCCTCTTCCATAAGACTTCTTTGTCTTTGTCATCGCCTTCTGGAACCAGGTGATATGTAGCTTAAATGCCCCATCCTTTTCTCCTGTTGCAGACTAGAAAGTTTGTGTTGCAATACAAGCATCTTCTTGTCCAAAAGATAATAGCCCAAATGTTAAGAACTTATGCCAACTTCTCTTGCAATTCTGCTTCAAAATGCAGGTAAAGAAATGACATATGGGCTTATAAGCGATATTTTAAGTCCAAGGCAAACACAGTTCATAACCAGCCAGATTACTTAAATCCTTATAATAGGTACATGAGTACAAATGTGTTCCACATGGACACAGTATATTCATGACAATGTTTAACAGTCATCCAATTTGTGTGATTGGATTCTACATTAAATGAACCATTTGATATTGGGGAGAAAGCCTGATATGATTGGAAGTGTTTATGGCAGAAAGACATTACAACAAAGAAAGATTCATGATAAGGACACATGCATACAGTGCTCATGAAGTAATGATTCATTCTTACTAAGACATTTTACAGGCTGACATTTCAGAAAAACTTTCCCGCCAGATACAGAGCTGCTCTCCTAGTTTCTTTGCCTCCTTTTCTCTCTCCATTTTTCACATGATAATGAAAGGACCTCTTTTTACTCTTCTCCCACCTCAATATGTCCTGTTCTGAAGGCCTCCAAGGCATCATACTTGGGGCTATGTTTTTAAGGATTTCTTCCCCCAGTTCAAAATTGAAGCTTTGCTGAACAGACAGGTACCAGCCTGGAAACATTATCTGAAGTTACTGAGCAGACTGTCAGATTCTGGATGCAATCCCAACTGGTCTGCGCACTGAAGAGCTTCCCCAAGAGATTGTGCAGTCTCTTTCAGACAGCAACAATGATTCCAGACCTTTTTCCAGGCGTGACCTTTGTGATCTTTTAGTTCTATGGTTAGGGACCGCTAGTGACTCAAAGGATTACTCCAATGAGATTGCAAAGTTGAAAAGGTTTGAAAGGTCTATGTTTCAGAGACCTTTATAAAACTCTCCCTCCCATTTTTTACGTTGCTTATAGTCATAAGAGAGAACTTTTGAGGAGACAGATAGGAGTCGAGGTGACTAAATAAATGGATCTGACCAAACTGACTGTGCCCACGGGAAAGAATAGTTAAACTGTCAGCAGTTTTTAGTTGTTTTTCTCCTATTTCAATTTTGCTGGTGTGTTTGTCAGCATAGCGAAGAGCATTGTTCTCAGACATCAAAAGGAATGAAAGGAAATAAACGATTACTCTAGCATTTAGAGGTTGATCCTGTTAGCTACTGGGCTGAAAGCCTCTTAAAAAGGGCTAAAACCTTCAGCTCCTTTTGATTTGATTAAGTGCACTGATCATCTGTTCTAACTTAAGTCAGTGAGAGATCTGGGAAAAACACTTCACAGGCTGTTCTCTGTATCATTTGTTCTCTTACCAAAGCCACAGTAAAGTCAGGCTGAGACGAGAATCTGTCCGAGGCGCTGAAGTGAGAGGTTGTTACTTGGGAACCAAGTTAGCTGTTAGTTAAGTAACCAACCAACCATTGCTGCTGCCACTACAAACCAGAAGGGGGCCACAGGAAGCGAGCAGTTCTTTGCGTGAAGTATCACCAAGACAGCTCACAACCCATCCCATTGCAGATTAAAGCAGTTATTCTGGGAAAATACGAATTCTAAGTTCCTTAGAGATGTCTTTAAGAAAGTCTTTCAATTAAAGCTACTTCAGACTTGCACATCTCGCAAATAATTCCAAATTTTTAACCTTTAGGAAAATGTCTGTAGTTTGATTAAATATTTCAGATTAGAGTTTCCCCTGTTCTTGAGTCATTGGATTTAAGCACTTTATAAATGGAACTAGAAATGTGTTTTGAGTCTGTGTTAGCTTTAGCCAAGGGGTGTTCTCCACCAAAATACATTTTATATTTCTATACTAGTAAATGACACCATGGTAGAATAACTTTATTTAACATATATGACATAGTAATATTTAGTATATATAAAAAGTCTTTGGTTTCAAAGCATTTTCCTCAAATTAAGTAGCTAAATAAAAAGAATGATTATTCATATGTTACAGAATGGGAAATTAAAAAACAGAATGAGAAACCAAAAATCTTTGGAGTCAAGTAGTAGTTTTGTAGACTTATTCCAAGTACTTGTTTTTCATGGATGGTTAGCATCTACATAGCTTTAGTAGTTCTGGGTATTCCTCCAAAACTTATGTCAAAAGGTCTGACACTGAACAACAAATAATGGAGGCATAATGTATAAATTACTTTTCCCCTTCCAGTATGCATTTCATGATCCTTGTCCTGTTTTCTAACAAGCAAACCATACTCTTCTGGAAGCCTTTAATGTACTTTTTCAGTGGTGATTCCTGTGAAGCTACCTTTCAAAGTTTAGTCATTCTGTGATAACTCACCAATCTATCGTTTAGTATCCATGTGTACAACACTTGTAGCTTGTAACATTTTCATATAGAATGTTTTTTTCCATCTTTTAAAGTTGTTGTGGGCAACGTTCTATTTATGAATTATCTTGGAACGTGCTATTTCTATTTAGAAAAAAATACAGCTTGAAATTCTGTGTATTTGCCAAAACTGCTAAGGACGACTAAAGTAACTTTTCTTAAAATTTCTTTATAAGAAATATTTCCTGGGGTAAACACTTACATTCTCAAAATGTGCCATGGTTTTATTGGAACGGAATGGAACGGAACGGAACGGAATAGAATAGAATATTTCAATTGGAAGGGACCTACAATGATCATCTAGTCCTACTGCCTGACCACT
The DNA here is from genome assembly GCA_017639485.1 of Pluvialis apricaria. Taxonomy (NCBI): domain Eukaryota; kingdom Metazoa; phylum Chordata; class Aves; order Charadriiformes; family Charadriidae; genus Pluvialis; species Pluvialis apricaria. Next base: position 58,676,202 of record CM030010.1, on the reverse strand, counting down.
TCAGGGCTGACCAAAAGTTAAAGCATGTTGTTAAGGGCATTGTCCAAATGCCTCTTAAACACTGACAGGCCTGGGGCATCGACCACCTCTCTAGGAAGCCTGTTCCAGTGTCTGACCACCCTCTCAGTAAAGAAATGCTTCCTAATGTCCAGTCTGAATCTTCCCTGATGCAGCTTTGAGCCATCCCCATGTGTCCTGTCACTGGATACCAGGGAGAAGAGATCAGCACCTCACTCTCCACTTCCCCTCCTCAGGAAGCTGTAGAGAGCAATGAGATCGCCCCTCAGCCTCCTTTTCTCCAAACTAGACAAGCCAAAAGTCCTCAGCTGCTCCTCACAGGACATTCCTTCTAGCGCTTTCACCAGCTTTATTGCTCTCCTCTGGATGTATTCAAGGACCTTTACATCCTTCTTAAATTGTAGGGCCCAGAACTGCACACAGTACTCAAGGTGAGGCTGCACCAACGCTGAACAGAGCGGGATAATCACCTCTTTTGAATGGCTGGTTATACCGTCTTTGATGCACCCAGGACGTGATTTGCCCTCTTGGCTGCCAGGGTACACTGCTGACTCATGTTGAGCCTGCTGTCGACCAGCGCCCCCAGATCCCTTTCTGCAGGGCTGCTCTCCAGCCACTCCTCTCCCAATTTATACTTGCACCTGGCATTACTCCACCCTAGGTGCAGAAGCTGGCATTAGGTCTTGTTAAATTTCATCCCATTAATCAAAGCAAACAGATAGTCAGGCTGCTACAGTTGTTTCCAACAGGTGGGTATGCCTGTGACACAACCCTCTATTTAGCTGTCCAAAAATCTTTTCAAGATGAGAGAGGTATTTTTCTCCTAAATGGGTTATTCTTAGGAGGTGGATTTGCATGTTGAGAGCAACAAATTATTGAAAAGCACTGTAGTGGCTCACTTTCCATTTGCAACAAATCAAATGACTGAAGAAGAAATAGTATTACAAATATTTCTGAGAAAGGGCTTTCCTCATTAAAGAAAATTTGTGTTCTGATGACAAAAACTATTATTAAGCTAAATGATGTATGTAGTGAGTAGCAAACAGAAAGGGGTAGAATAGTTGTAGCTGGTGACAAAGCAACTCAATAGCACAGTGACATTAGAAATTACTTTGCAAATCTTTATGTACAGTATATTTAGTTTAGTTGAAAACCAGCTCCTCTCTTGGAAGGAACTTCCCTTTCAGCAGTTGTGATTTGGCAAAAACAGTCCTAGGGACATTATGTCCTGGGATTGTTGACAAGCATGAAAGTCCTCTGTATGTCCTCATCCCTAAGAAAACAGAGTGTTAGTTCACATTCACTTTCTTTCTCAGCTTGTCTGTCCTACTAGGATCATAGCTAAGAGAAGCTGGTCCTTCTTTGGCTTTAGGGTAAGAACTGCTGCTTATATCTTTATCTGCTCATGGCAGGGGGGTTGGAACTAGTTGATCTTTAAGGTCCCTTCCAACCCAAAACATTCTATGATTCTATGATCTTTTCCTCACCTGACAGGAGCTGTAACTGCTTGTCCTTCTCCCAGTTTTCTTCTCTGTCTTCCTGCCTGATAACCTTCTTCCGTTCCATTCCAAATCCCAGAGATCCCACCAGGTTTAGCTTATTTACAAGGTTGCCACAAGATTTCTTTTCCCACATAATGTCACATCCAGAGCTGTGGAAAAAGAAAGGAAAAAAATACACGTGTTGAACAAAGACTTTAATAGGAATAGAGAAATCACCTTTAAAGTTATCCTGTCTTTAGTTTTGCTTCACTAGAGATTCCTCTGTCTAGAGTTTATCAGTCTTGCTCCTGATGCTTAAATAAACAATACACCTGTCCTTGTATCTGTCAAAGACTGATACAAGAAGGTGAAATTGTATAGTACCTAAATTTAAAATAAAAAAAGTTATATGGAAAATAGGCATTTGTCATAAATATTTTTTAAGTTTTGAACATTGGAATTAGGACCAGATATTTTTTAAGGGTATTAATTACCTAAAGACACAGAAAAGCACGCAGCAAAGTATTCAAGCTTTTAGGTATATGTCTAGTTCTATTAACTATGTCTAGTTAAATTAACTAGCACTCCTAAAAATTTCAGCAGTCACCTAGGTCTACCTACAATCACTGTGTACCTATAGAGCACACGGATAGTCAATTATCTTCAGAAATCCAGTACTTAGCTTTCTAGTAAAGTTAACTTATTATGCTGTGAATTACAAAGAACAAAACAAAACAAACAAACCTCAAACCAGATAATCAGCAAACCGAAAGGTGAGAAGCTGAATTATTTCTTATTCATTGAATGACCTCTAGTGGTCATCACAGCTTTACAGCAGTTGAAATGCCGGCGCTCGGAACATTCTAGAGGAGATGTGCATTTTTTGCAAAATATGGAGCATGACGATCAACTTTTTCAAAACTGTGCACTATGCACTTTTGCTCTACATCTGCAAGGCTTCCTTCTTTCACTATTAAAATCATATTTTATTTCACTTGACAAAGTGAGCACCTTTGTGAACTGTGCAGGGGCTTTAAGCCAGAATTCTAGTATCTGTACTGTCCCTTGCTGTCTCTCTTTGCTAGCCAGCACCTCCCTCAATCTACCTCTCTTGAACTTTGCCAGAGGCAGCCTTCCATCGGACAGCACAGCATTGCTGTCTATCCTGTTACCTTGTATGACATCTGTTCAGCTTCTCATAACATCATTGTATTACCTGGAACAGGCCACCAACCATCATCTCTCACTGCTGGCCAAAAGAGACCGCTTCATTCTGAACACTGACGGCACATGAAGTGAGTTTATCTGTCTAAAGAGCAAACTCAGCAGATGGAATACGGGCAACATAATTGGGAAGAGAGCTCTAATCCTCAGTATTGTGGAACATGAAAAGAAATCTGAGTTGAACATTCAGCAGTATGTCAGAAAACAAATGGTATTCTCATCACCCAGGGTTTTTATTAGCATTTCTGCTGATCTTTCTGTGGCTTCTTTAAAAAGCTAGGCCAGATTGTTCTTCTGCTGGACATACATACCAGTCCACATATTAAAGAATTTATTAAAAGCTTTTGTTAAATACCAGAAATAGCTCCTCTATTCCCATCTTTCTCAAATATGGGAGTTATACAGGACTTCCTGCGTTTGTGTATTTTGTATGTAGATGAGTATGCAAATGCAAGCTGCATTACAGGTGAAGTATCCATATGCTAATTTCATTAATCTCAGGTAGCTTTTGGCGGTCATCTTTTCCGCTACACAAACCTGGTGACAGAAGAAAAGCAGCACCTCCAACAGAAGACCACTGAATAAGGAATTTATGGTTAAGAATCATTAAAGATTGCTTCATGGTCCTACTTCCAGTGTCAAAAAACACTTGAGAAGAGCTCAAACAAAATGCTTAATCTGTTTAAATGGCATTCTGAAGTTCTCACTTACCAGAATGGTGTCAAAAGGAGAATGATTTATGTGAGAAATAAAGTTTGGAAACAATCCTGACAGAACAGTGATGAGCATTTTCTATGTAGGCAGCATCATCTACATTGAAGATGACATCTTTCTCAAAAAAAAAAAAAGCAAAACTGCAGACAGCCTGCATGACTACCTGAGTTACACTGCTGTGGGTATTTTTCAAGAAAAAAAAAAAGAATAGATGCATCTTTACATGACCATGACATGTCATCAGAATTTGATCAGAATGCTTACCAGAGGAGCAATTGCAGTATTAAAGGAATTTCTACCCTAACTTCTCATTTTACTGAAAGTGACTACAGTAGGTGGATTCTAGAGAATGTTTCATTAATACTGTTTTTCTTCCTAAAAATAAGAGAACATGCATCTTAAGGATAATATTTATAGGTAAGGCATTTCTGAGTTTTTGTATCGGTCATATACAAGTAGATGGTCAGTCTTTAACAGCAGAATACTTTGACTCTAATCTGTAGTCAAGTCTAATTCAGACATTCCTTTTATGTTATAATTGATGTCTGGAAGCTACTCAAAATAATCTTGTCTATTTTTGAACATTCTAAAGCTTGATTTAGCTCTCTTGTTTCAATTGACGTCTTGGGACAGATTGCCTGGTGAAACACTGTATTAAAAAGTAAATATCAGACCATAATTTTTTAATAATACGATTAAATGTTTTTTCTTTTAAAAACTAATTTGCCACATGCAAATTTGTACATTTCTTTGGAACATAACCTAAGATTAAATCTTCTTATCTTTTTCCCAATGTGGTCAAGAGCTCAGATTTTACTGGAGATTGAAACTGTACGGTACCATGTATCTCTCTGTTTGATTATGTTAAATAATGCACATTGGGACTCTTACAATGTGTTTGGGATTGATTTGTATTAGATAGTATAACTGGCTATGCAGAAGCTAGCTCAGTAGAGAATTATTGTTGATGGCATTATCCCTATGTAGAATTGAAAGGATTTCCCTATGAGTTGGTCTGGTCAGCATTTCCATAGGTAGAATTTGCTCTGGGCTGTCAGTCCTTCTTCAGTGGTATTATGTGGGTGTAGGCTGCTTTGTCTAAAATTTCATCTGTGCTGAAAGCCTGTTTTTCTCAACCTTCAAATCAGAATCCAACACAGTTTCTTTAACTAGTCCCCGTGCTGCCTATAAAGATTCTAGTAATTCCTTTTTAACAAATACCTCCATTTTTATGTAATTTCCCTTTTTGAAATTAAGCACAACCACAGTGGATGTTTTGGTTTTGTTGCTCCAGCAGGAACATTAAATTCAAATTTATTATGGTAATTTTACAGAGTAGCTCCTTGACAGAAGTATTTGGCATCACAATCAACTCAAGAATGCTAAATCCTGGTGGTTCTTCTAGAGGTAGAGTAGGTCTTCTTTTTGGGGGCTCAGACTAGCCAAAGATTTAGCTCATAATATTATTTCTGCAGTTATTCTCTTACCAGACTTTAACATTTAGTTAGGGCACAGGCATACAGCACATTAGCTCCATAGAGAAGGGTTGCAAGAGCACCTGCTGTCATGAGAACAGTTTTTGATCTCAGGTTGGAAGCAGATTAAGAAAGAACAGCAATTCATCAGAGATTGTTTATTGATTTGAATTTCACTAAGGGCTCCCACAGAAATTTGCTTTTCAAGTTCAGAAGACACCTGGCTTGGATATCTAAATCAATCCATCATTAAAGATTTCAGGAAAGTGGAATTGGAACCTACCCCACGCAGAACTTACACATAACCTTACAAAGAATTCATAGGCTGTTCATTTTTCCAAAACCTTTGTACAAATTAATGTATCTTTGCTTCCTATGTTTAAAGAATTCTCATCTCCCTTTTTAATAGTTTAAGGAGGCTAAGATGTTAGAGAGGAAAAATGCATCGGCAGTTCTGGATGGACTTACATGTCAAACTTCTGAACACCAAAAATAAACTTGAAACACTGAAACAGCATCACCAAGAACTGATGAAGTATGACCTATGCTTGTGACATTAGCCTTTGTAAAATATGTAAATGTTGGTTATTGCTGGATATACCTCATCTACACATGTGACTTTATGATAGAGTTAATATTTTACTATACTATATATGCATACCTAGGTATACATTATTTTAGAATGTTAGTGTAATCATAAAAGGTGATCTGTTTTAGGAACTGCTGTTCAGAAATGTTTTTTTTATCACCTCTAAGATTATGTAATCTATCTGACCACCAGTGTCTATATTTGCAGTCACACTTCAGATTTCACTAGTATATCGTCCATTCATCGGGTTTTTTGCAACATTTTTGAAAGGAATCATGCAGCTCCCTGCCTTCAGTCTGTTTGTGCAGTATTGTGCGTACATCTTGATTAATACAACTGCATTTTCTTCTCTTGTGATTTTCCAAACCATAACTACTGTTGCCTAAAAGTTCACCTGTGCTCAAAACCTCGATTTCTGAACCTTCAAATCAGAATCCAACACAGTTTCTCTAGCAACCAGGTGGCAAAAAAATCCCATGATGGGATGGAACTCCTTGCTGGCAAACAGCTGAACAAGGCTAAACAGCAGACCGTTTAAAAAAATCCAATGTGCCTTGCTCCCAGTCAACGAGTGAGTATTACAGGGGAGCCTAATGTACCCGTAAGAAGTCACTTGCGGAGTTAAGTGGGCTGCCTGTGTTTTTGGATTTCATTTACAACTCTTGCACACTACTGCCTTCCTGCTATTGTCTCTCAGACTGCAGAATGAACACTACCAATCTATACCAATACAGTTAGAATAAAGTAACAGTAGAATTTTAGAAAGAATGTGATCGCAAGTATAGAATTACTCTTAAGCCACGCAAAACAATGTTGTGCAAAGCACAGTTAACCAAGCGTGCCCTAGACGCAACTCAATAGTCAACAGGGGGAAGCCCTGATCCCACCGTTCAACGGCAGTACGCTGGTTCTCTTTCCGTGCTTGGCAGAGCATTTTGTGAGAGATTTTGCTAATCAAAATCCAGGCTCTGCCTCTGTCACTGTCATGGTCAGAATGTCTGTATACAGCCAGGGACCATCTGTTGAACAGTTACTTGCAGGGCAGCATGCTGTACAACCTTGTCATTCAAGCCAAGCCTAAATAAGTAACTGCAATTGTTGTATTTCTTAGTTATGTTGTATTAATTCTATCTGACACTTCAAAGTGCCTGAGAGCACTTCTAATTATTTTTCCTGATTTCAGAGAGGTCATGTACCTTGCATAAAGATTTTAAGCTTTTAATCTGAATTTAAAAATATGCTTTAAAACCAACACCTTAGTACCTTTGGAAGGATGTCTTTCTGATACAGCAGGAGTAAACTTTCATCCACAAAGAGGGCCTTTTTAATTCCTGTTTAAACTGTCAGAGAACAAATAATCTACAGACAGATTGTAAATGGGCTAATATTTTTACAGCAAATGCAACTCTGTTAGTACAGCACCATTTCCGCCTTAAGGTCAGCACTTAAGTGCTAAAGCAATTATTTTCTCAAAGTAATATAAATGGACTAGTATTTATACAGCAAATGTAACTCCTGTTAGTATGGCATCATCTCCGCCTTAAGATTAGCACCCAAGCGCTAAAGCAGTTCCTTTCTGGAAGTAAAAATCCAAGAACTTCTGGTTCTAAATCCACAGTAAGAGACATTTCCTAGAATGCAGCACAGGATTAGCTCTGTTTGCTGGGGAAATCCTTGTACAGTGGGAGATTTAATCGAAACAATCCTTGCCTTCCAAGTCACTCGTGACGACATTGCCACTGGTGCCCCGCTCCACTGCTTCTCGGAGTGTCATCACCTCCAAGCCAAAGCTTTGAAGCAAGCCTTAAAGGCAGGGCAAGGAGTGCTCTGCTTTGGCTATGTCTTTAGCTCGCAAAAAGATGAAGACAGAAAACTGAGACAGCCACTTCGCCCCCCCCTCCCCAAGTTTTACTGACGGCCTCAGGGGCACAACAGCCTCCCCTCCACCTCTGCGGGCCTACTGGAGAAGGTGGGGAGCTTCTGGGTTACTGGTGCCAGCTGAGCCGTCCTGGCAGTAGAAGCGGGCAAACGGCCTCTCGTCGCTGCCGCCGTCCTCGTTTCCAAGCCAGCAGGACCGGCGGTGCAATCGCAAAGCATCGCACGCAAGAGACGGTACCTCCGTAACACCGCGCAAGCGTTACGCTGCAGCGCGGAGCCGGGGGGTGCAATAAAGCCAGCCGCCTCGGCAGGCGCCGGGCCGGGCCCGGCGGGCGGGGGCGGTCCCCGCCGCCCACCAGGGGCAGCAGCGGGCGGGTCTGGCGGCGGCGGAAGTGGCCGCCGTCCACCCTGGCGCGCGTCACGGCGCCGCGCACGCGCGTGGCGTGGCGTGGCTCGGCTCCTCTCCCCCCCCCCCCTTCTCCCCCGCTTTCCCTCCCTCCCTCCCCCCGGGCCGCGGCTCCTCCCTGCACCACGTTTGGTGGAGCCGCGGGCGGGGACGCGCACACGGTACGGCTCGGCCCTCCGGCGGCTTCATCCGCGTCAAGCATCAGTGGGGAAGGCGCGTCCTCCTCCTCCTCCTCCTTCCTTCTTCTCCGTCTTCCTCCTGTCGCTGCCGCCGTGGCCATGGAGCTGCCCGAGAGCCAGTGCAAGAAAGTCAAGCTGAGCAACAGGGTGCCGAGCTGGGTGAGCGGGCGGGGAGCGGCGCGGCTGTGGGCAGACGGGCGGGGGCGAGCGGAGACGGGAGGGGAAGGAAGGAAGGAAGGATGGGTCAGGAAGGAAGGAAGGATCAGGCAGAAGCGGCCGAGCCCCGTGGTGATGTGGCAGTGGGCGGCAGCGGGAGCCGGCACGGGGGGCTCCCTGCGCCGCTCCCCGCCGCCCGCCCCGGGGCGGGGAGGGATGCGGGGCGGAGGGCACGCGCGGGCGGCGGTTGCTGCGCGCGGGGCGCCGCGAGCCGGGACGGTTAACGGGACTGCCGCGCGGGCTCCCTGAGGGGAGCGTCGCCAGGGAGCCCGGCGGGAGCGGCCCTGGCGGGAGGCGGGGGGGGGCGGCTGCGCCCCGACCCCGGCGGGCTGGTTTTCCGTCGGTGCCCTGGGGAAGGCTGGGGCTGCCTGTGGGGAAGGGCAGGAAGCCCCCTCCGGAGAGGACCGGGGGTCTGGGGGTTCCGTCTCTGCCTCTTCTGTCGTGAGCCCTCAGCTTCCAGCGTTTTGGAAGAAGGAAGGCTTAAGAATGCGATGTACAATGTGGCCATTCATAAACGTGGGTTGGCCAAAGACTGAGGTTCTTTGTACAGTGGGTGTTATGTGGAAAACTGTCGAGACAGGGCTTAAAAAAAATCTAACCAAAGCCTTCATTCTTGTTCCTAAAGATGGGGCAAGATCGGTTTACAGCGAAGACCAAAATGCAGCTATTTAGAAGGTACATTGCAGGCCTTTGCTGAGAACATTTGATACTTTTGATGATGCCAGACAGGTGGAAAAAAAAAAGAAAGTATGATTTCTTTCAAGCAACGCTGAGCTGAAGCAGATGAGAGATAAGATCCAGAAAGCATTTGCTATCAAAGTAACAGTGTAAAACAGTCTTTGAAGTCTTGCTGTGGGTAGTACAGGCCACAACTTATTAAAATGACATCTCTTAAAGGAGAAGAAAAGTCTCATGGTTGCCTCAAAAATGGGGAGGTACTTGTACTAAGAGGTGTTCAGTAGATGTTGTGCCCTTCCAGGCCTCTTTCACTATGTACAAGTTCAAACTTGTTTATATAACAGAGTAATTGGTAAGTTACATTCTTTCAATTTCTATGAGGAAAAGGCAAAATCGAATGTTACGAAGACAGTGAAATAGATCACCTCTGGGTGGGGGTAACAAAGTGTGTTCAAAAGTTAGTCTGTATCATTTAATTTGTCAGGAGCGAAGCCAAGATGGATTTGTCCAAACCAGGGAAATCATACGTTAAAAAAATGTTAACTGACATTAACTGTTTGCTGAGTTCGGTTGAGGTTAGCAACCCCCTATATGTTACGTGGCAAGCAGAGGAAGAAGTCTTCCGCTTCTCCCTTTTTCTTCAGAAGACCTCAGCTGAAATGCTCTTTATAACCCAATAAGCTTCACCAGGAAAAAAAATGCTGCTGATTCACATGCTCCACAGCCAGATGTTCTGGCACTGCTGACTCTGTGTCTGTTCAGCTGAGAGCAAAGTCAAAGCAACCTATTATACCCCAATGGAATCGGCAGCCCCCAGGAGAGTAGGCAGAGCCTTGTCTTCCAGACTTTCTCTGGGCATCCAGCACTATGCAAAATACACCCGTGTCTGTGCCAAGCCCACCTATGAGCACAGCAAACTCCAAGTTACAGAGCAGCACACAACTTAGCCACAAATACTGCCGTTACACAAGCTTGATTGGAAGACTTAATGAATGCTTTCTTTAGTGTAGCTCGAATTCCTGACACAAGTGAGGTGTTGCATCGTTTTGCAGGTAACTGCTGACAAGAACTTGCTCCAATTCTGGTTTCTGAGAGCATATTCAACAGAGGTATTTCTGGCTTCGTTTTTGTCCATTCCCTCTGATGCCAGCCAGTGACTTCACTCTGGCATTGGTGAATAAGCTGTGTCTGCTTTTGATCATACTGTTACTGCAGCAGGTGGCAAGTGAAGATACGCTTGTTATAGTACAGTTATCACTGAATTGGTTGTGCCCACAGAAGGTTCTGGCTGCTTTCTGCTGCTGTGATTTTTGAAACTGTCTCAGTATTAGAATATCTGGCAAAGATGAGCTAGTCTGTGTAAGTGGCAGGAGAGGATACATTTGGCAGATTGGGTGGTGCTATGTGCAAAGGTGTTTAGATGCCTTATTGTATCAGTATCACTGTGGCAAACTGTGTTCCAGATGGCAGCTGTGAAGATAAAAGTAAGAAATTTTGTTGTAAGTGGGAGAAAATATAATGCTGTAGGCTATGAAAGAATATGGTTTGGTGAATTGTTATTTTTTTAATAACTGTAAAACATCTTATTGTTCAGATACCATTTCTGTGCTTACCCTTCTTTCCCAAGCACAGTTGTCCAAATAAAAGCACAAATTTTCAAAACACAATTTGAGAAAGTAGCTATTGGAAGGTATTCTGGCAGATCTTTTGGTGAACAGGTCCTGAAACCTCATCTTAAATATGCAAACAAAGAGACTCTCAGGTGAAGTGCCATTGTTTTAGCATCCATGGTAGTAGAATTTTTATGTTGGAACTATGCCTGTTCTTGCTTGTGTTTGTATGTAGGCAAAGAAAATGGGCAGTGTTCAGTCTGCTTGAGAGCAAAGAGCACTTTGGCTATTGAGGAGAACAGTTTGGAGGGAAAAAGAAACCTATCATTTGGTAGTCAGTGCTGAAGAATAAATGCCATAAAAATGTGTTGTTATCAGGGTATTCCTGGCTTATAAGAGGTAAGCAAGTTAGCAAATGGCCTAGAAAATATCTGAGATTGACTGGGAAATGGGAAAGGCACTAATGAGAAGACCACATTTCAGAGGTGATGCTGGATGTGTTGCTATTGTTAGCTTATGGGAGCTGTTAGCTTGGGGAATCAATACTGTCACCTTAGAGCAAGAGAATATGGAATTAGTCGCAGCTTCTTGAGTATACATGGTTTGCATAGAAACCATGCCTGTTCTTTACACAGTTATTTCCTAATGCTTCCAATCTCAAAGCTCTCTCAAGTTGGTGCTGTAGCTTGGGGAGTCTCTGCTTGCTATTGAAAGCTTTATTTCCTACCTCAGAGATCTTGCTTTGTGAAAAGTGAAAATTTGATGTAAAGTGACTGTAGAAGCACCATGTTTCATTGTTGCTCTGAAGTAATGAAGAACAAATTCAGTTTGTGCCAGTGTTGTGGTCTGTCTGTTAACTATGAAACAATTAATCAATAATCTTTTCTTTCTGCTGTCTTTTTATCTTGGTGTTGCAACTTGGGTTTGCTCTTCATCTGGATGTCTGATCTGAGTTCTTACATGAAAGGTGTTTGGCACTGATAGTAAGATTTGGCTTTGGCGAAAAAAAATTATAGTTGCAACTGGGCAAAACGTTAAGTGTAAGATAAGAAAAAAAAAATGGGTCAAGTCTATTGCAGGAAATATTTACGTAGAGAAATTGACAGGGTTAGTATTTCCTTTTGGTCCTCATCTTTTTTCTTTCTTCTGTTCCCATAGTTCTTAGATGTCTGTATTTGTTCCCTGGTCAACTACCTGCAAAACTAAAAGGTTACCTTTATGACCAAAAAAGTAAGCTGTGGAGTCATCCTTCCTTGCTCTCTTACCATTACAGCTCTTCAGTGCACGTCTGTGAAAGGCTTGTTACTTTAATACTCCTATTTTTTTTATCTTCAGTACAAAGTTATTAGCCTATTATGGCTCTTTAGATTTCATGTGAGGAACAAACTAGCATAGTGGGGGAGAAGAAAGGAAGGATATGTCAGCCTTCTCACCTGACATTAGTGTTAAAATGAGACACAGTGGACTGAAGCATTATTTCTATTTAACATGGTAAGAGGGAAAATAATAAAATGCAGTATTTGTATAAGTAGTGCGGAAGCACTTAATGTGTAACACAGGGTGGAAGAAATATTTTTGTGGGCAAGTCAGAGAGGAAATTTCCAACGGTTATTAAAAAAAAAAAAAGGCAGATAAATAGACTTTTGAGGTTAATGCCCTTTTTTTATTAGACCTTTTACAAAAATGTAGTGTGTCTTTTCAGTAGCGACTATTATAGTGAATGTAATTAGGCTAAGAAGTTTAAAACAGCTTTTTTAAAGAGTAATTGCCCATCACAATTTTTCTGTTACTCATTGTCTTATATTTCATTTGACACTGATAATATGGATCTCCAAGGTGAGGGATGCTTTGATTCAGTGTAAAAGGAAATGGCTGATCTTTATTTCTGCTATCATTTTGGATGGCTATTTAACTTCATCAATTGATACTCATCAAATTTTACGTGCAGGAATTTGAAGACTGGCTAAATAATTTAAGAGCATGGCCCAATGTGAGCCACTGATTTCTACTGCTGAGTATTTTTCTGTGCCACATCAATATTTGTAGTAAGTGTATGTATCGGGGATAGTAATTAAAAGCTTATGTTGTTCATGTTCAGTTTTTTTGGTTGGTGGTGGTAGTGAAACATCTAGTAGCAAAACGGACTTGATTAGGAAACATTGCTAGTTCATTTTTTTTTTTTGTTTAGCAAGAGAGAATGACTTGCTAAATTATTAACTCTTTAGAGGTCTTCTATAAAAAGCTGTTTTCTGTTGAAAGATAATGAGGATTTTGCTACTACTTTGCCCAAGAGTAGTGCTGAGCTGTCTTGTTTGTGTGCATGCACACATAAACAAAATGTGGGGTTGCTGGGGACAGGTGTGGTTTGAACGCATGCAGGCTGTTTGGGCACTTTATCCTTTAGTCTGAGATGGCTGTTTCAGAAGTACAGGTGGGTTATTGTCCCACCACTGAGCTTGCTGGCTGCTCTGTTGCACTTGCGTGCCTTGTACTCTAGCAATCTGTTGGCCTTCCGGTTGCTGTGATTTGCCATCTCTGCTAATTCATTACTTGATACTTTTTTGGTTTTGCTTTTTTAAAGTTGTGTCTTTTTCATCATTTTAAGAATCCTTCTTGCCTGTTTCCTCAGGGTTTCATGTGTTTCGTAAGCCTAGTGCAATACCCTGAACTGCAGTTTTGCTAGTTCTGGAAAACAAAGAAAACTGACATAACTTACTGAATACGGACTGGAAGAAATCTTCTTGGATGAAATATCTGACCTCCAAAGTATTTGAGTCTGATAATAGACTGATTGCCAGGAATCAAAAGCAAAGCATGTGTGTTTTAATGTTTTAATATAAAAGAGCTTACTGAGACAGTGGCATGGGAGCTGTGCTTTGAGACTGTCTTCTGTTTATCCAGTGCCTGGTACAATACAGTACAACTAGAATTAATGAGAAAGAATGTTGCAGTTAATGTACTAGTTTGAATTGCTGCATACGTTCATTACGCACAGTACATCTTTCTTTTAATTGATGGCTAAGTACTTAAATTCTTTTTGGTGTTTTTAATTCCACTATTTATATGTTTGCTCGCTGAGATGTTCAATTTATATACTGCATAATTGTTTCTACAATAAGAAGAAAGACTTTTTTTTTTTTTTTTGACTCCCTGACTTCTGTTTTTAGTTAGCTGTATTGCACTGACTTTGTGTGCAAACCAGCTTTGTTTTAGGAGATAAATTATTTGGAGATAACACAATTGGCAAGTATAACTTCATTTTGCATGACCTGTTTGCAGGTGGTGGTTTCTTATGGGTTGGTATTCAGTCTTCATCTAATTTTAGATGCTGGACTGTCACCATTGAATTACAGAATTGTTGTATTTAAAAACTTGAACATCTGTTCCTACCTTGAGTTTCTGTTTGTATTAACTATGACCCCAGCTGTGTATAGAGGTGGGGACATACAATCACACAAATTCATAAATTCTAATTAAGTTATAGATAAGCTTTTGAAGTGTTATTCTACAGAAGAATGATGCAGCAGCAGTTCCTGAAGCCACAAGTAGATGCCATTTTTCTGTTAACCCTACTTTATGGTGTCTCTCTCTAAAACTATGAACAGCTCTCTGTTAGTACTCCATAGACGAACATACTCCCTTCTCTCTTTTTTATTAAATGTCAGAAGTGCTTTCCTTTCCAGTTAGCACTGATTCAATGATGAAAGAGAAGATAGTGTAAATATTCTGCCATATGTTTGTAAGCAAGAGAAGTCAAAGCAGCATTACATACACCACTAATCCCTACCTTGCTCCCTCCTGGCTTTTTTTTTTTAAGCCTTCTCTTCTGTTTGATTGTTCATGCTCTGTCTGGTTATCTATGGTCTCTATCTTTTATGAACAAAGTTCGTATAACTAGATACCATTAAAGCCTAAGGGAATGCTGGGGCTGATACTCCTATGGATTCCCTCGCCTTAGATTGTGAAATGTCTTTGACAGCACTGTCATTTTACTTAATATATTCATACAACAGCTTATTATGATGAATAAATAGTTTAAAGTCTGTAACCAGCTTTGTTTTAATCAAAATTATATTTCAAAAATCCCATCTTTTTAAGTAAATTCTTTAATAAGATGCTTAGAAATAGTACTTTCTTTAAACAGTTAGAATATGTGATAACTGTCTCAATTCTGGAGACTGAAAATATCATAGGTAAAGGCAGAGTGGTTGGGACATATGTCTGCTGAACTGAAAGCTGTACCAGACATATAGTTTGCAATGAAAAGACTTCTTAAGAGTTAAAAATGAGCCAATGTTTGGCTGTTTTAGGACAGAAACCTTTAGCTCAGAGAGAGAGAATCCATTTGGTCTTTTTAGATTTAAATGACTTGAATAGAAGTCAACTGTAGCAGACCTAGCAGTTCATCTCTATTTTTATAGTTGATTTTTCTTAAACAAGTTGTATTTGAAGGTGCTAGTTGACTAACCTGGCAATCCCAAGGTTCACAGAAGGAGCACAAGGGTTGTGGTTTGCTATGGGTGTCTTTTCTGATTTCCTTTGTGTTCTCTGATCTATGCTGCAGCTGATGGATTTGGTATTGTTTTTACTTCCATTGTTCTGTCTTTAATTCTTCCTTTGTGCCTGTGAATAAGTTTTAGTATGCTTTACCAGCTCACCCTTTCAGAAGTTGAAGACCTAATCAACTACTTCTTTTACAGGGAATGCAGAGGGCAACCAATGTTACCTACCAAGCTCATCATGTCAGCAGGAATAAGAGAGGCCAAGTGGTAGGAACAAGAAGTGGTTTTCGTGGATGCACAGTCTGGTTAACAGGTAAAATCACGGATTTCTGAAGATGCTTTTATTTTAGTTACGTTTCTGAAAAGCTACTTATCTGTAGCTCATTTTTTCATGCAAAGTTGAATGTTGGAATGGAATCTGAGACCTTGATGCAATTTTATTGCTATTGTTAGGTAGACTAGCAAGAAATTGCTCTGGGACAGATAGTAACTTGAGAATGTAGTTTGTTTAGTGCTCTAGGACCATTGTTTATTTGGCACTGTCTGCTGCTTAATTCCAGTTTAATTTTGGAGTGTATGGGGTTTTTTTGTGTTTTAACAAATTCTGGCTCTTTTTACTGTCCGTTTTACCTATTAACAAATGAAACCTAACTTTTTTTTTTTCTGAAGTCTGTGCTTCTGAAACTTTTCTGTAAAGGTCTCTTCTCTTTGGAATGTTCTTGTCTCCTTGGGTTGAAATAACATTTCAACATAAACCTGCCTTTGGACAGCAGTTGCATGTTGAGGCAATGCATACTGGGAGTTATTTTTTAAATCATTGCAGTGTAATTGTTTTGATTGTAAAAAGAGGGGATAAGTAAATTCTGAAAGACAGCTTTGTTTCATAACAGTGATGGGGATTTTTTTTGTTTGTCCTTCAAAGTTCCCAGAAGCTTTAACACATTTCCTTAGGAGGCTTTTTTCAGTTTTAACTGAAAAAAAAAAAACCCAACCCCACCAAAATGTGTTATTTAATTAGTTTTTAAACGATTTAGAGCATTGTTACATTGTGATACAAAAGATCTTCACAGAGTATTAGAGAAACTTAATGCTCTAAGTAAAATTTGTTTCCATTAGTGTTAATGAATGTGTGTGAAAGGTAAAGCAATAGTTGATAACAAATTGCTGAGAGCCATTCCAAACAGATTTGATACAGTAGCTTGCTGTCATATATTTCTTTGGTAAAAGAATGGAGCCCTTTCTCTCCCTATTTCTGTCGCGTAGCTCCAGCCTGTCTCTTAATGCTCAAATGATCTGGTATGCTGCCTCTCTGTTTCTCCTGGTAATTCATTAACATCCTTTTGAAAAAAGTTGCGATAAAAATGTTTACTCGGTTGTAATATACGGCAACATTTTCCGGTCATCATCCTATTTAAACAAATGTAATCTTAATGCCTAATTTCCTTCTTTTTCAGGAGGAAGAAGGGTGGTGGTAGAATACAGAAAAGAGGGTAGGCTGTAAGGTACTAAGAAGAGTGTGTCGGGGAAGCTAGGTTCTTGAAGATGTTTAAGCACTGTTGCTAGGTAGTGAAATGGGGTGTAGGTATTGAAGTAAGCAATACTACCCGTTCTAGAACGGTGTAAACATAAGTCTTCAAAACTCTGCTAGGTTTTAGTATAAAAGCTGAAACAGTGGTATATTCCCTTTAAGATTCTCTCAGCTCTTTGGCACTCATGGGGTGAGAGTGTACAGAAAGTTATTTCAGAGATCACTTTTCATTGTTACGCTAAGATTTATTTGTGAGCTTAATTCTAATGAATGTCTTGTGCTGTCAAATCAGAGGGTCCTAGTAAAAAAAAAACCTGAGGAATATATCAAAAGTATGGAAAAGCATTACTTTCATGTGTAAAATAATATGTAATTTTGAGAGTGTAAGTTATTTTGAAGACTTCTCAGCTCAAAAGCTGTTTTAAAAATTCATTCATATATAACCTTAACCTTTGCATTTCATTACACGGAGACAAATGATGTATGAAAGGCTAGAGCATTTGAGTGAATTGCAAGCTAGATGTGGGGACAAAAATGGCAAAGACTGCTTCAATGAGAAGTAAATAATGAAGTTGCTGAAATTTTAATTTGGATTGCCATGCTTATCTTCTAGGTTGGGGGTGTATTTAATTGCTACCAAAAGAAGACTGTTCTGTTTTCAGCCTTGCTTTCCTTCTCTTGCCTTGGACAAGCTGTAGTGCTTGCCTAGCCCAACCTTGAGCTGATTCAGCTTGCTAAATCATCGGTGAACTTAACACAGCCTCCTCATACACACAAAGAAAAAAAATAAAGGAAAAAAAAAATCTCAAACTTGAGTTGGCACCAGAGGTAGTGGAATAATAGAGGCAGGATGGTGTGAGTGGAGAGAGGGGAGAGCAAGAGAGCAGGACCTCCCTTTCTGGAAGCTGGTTCTGGCCTAAGTCATAACATTCAGTCTCATCACGTATAGCTGTTGCTCTTTTCAACGTAGACAGGTAAGTATTGACACAAGAAACCAGAGTTGTCCAAGAAAATGTAGGTAATTTATTTATAAATGATGATAGGTCATTATTCACAACTCTGCAATTTTTTTAGCTTTGAGTATGAGCCAAACCATACTGAAATCTGTTAGATGGATGCGGGGGCTTTTCTTGTGAGAGAGGTGTTGGCTTAAGTTCTTATGTAGGTTTTGTCCTGGGATACACGTATTCTTATGTTTTCAATAGACTGCTCTGCATCTTCTGGATATTAAGTTGAGTGAAGGAGGAACAAATGCAATGACTCCTTTAAGTTACCCTAAACTATTGCAGGTGTCAAGGTTTCGTTAGAACATGCTTGTTAGCATGATTGTCATCCTTTGCTGTAAAGGTCTTAGAAGTAACAACAAACTGCTGTTTTATGTGATTTTTTTGCTTTCTCTGAAAGCTAGAATAAATCGTAACCACCACTAATAAAGATCAAAACATTTTTCTTCACCCACTTTTTTTTTTTTAGACTATCATTACCCTTTTTTTTTTTTTTCTCCTTACTCAAAGGATTAAAATTGTCTTATGAAGCTTCGAGTTTGTGTCCCATTTAGGAATTGATTGCTCTGTATAAGCTGAAGCATGTGCTCCGTATAAACTCCTGCAATCTAGTCTGGAAAATTTTTTAAATACATTTCCAACTTAAAGCAAACAGTAGACTTTTTAGTGCCAGCAAGACTTCTCGATTGTTTAAAGGTTTATTGCCGAAGATCTGAACTGGACCAAAGTTTAAAATGAAAATTGTCTTTGCTTGTTGCTAACAGATTCTGGTTAGTGGAGCATGACTGCTGTGTGTGAGTCTTGAGTGAGAGAGTTTTGTCGTGTCTGCAGTGTCTAATTCAGTGTAGTTATTCTGCAAGGAGTAAGAACAGAGTTGGATTTGGTCTGATCCCATTTCTTTTGTTGACTGAAATTCAATTCAGTGTGAGATCTTCCTCTTCTGATGTAAATATAACATCTTAACTCTGTGTTAGAGTTTCTGAATTTAGTTTGCTCAGGTAGTAACCACCCCCAGCAGCATCACTGGGGAAACGTGCACCACATCTATAAGCAGCAGCAGCTCTCAAGGCCAAAACACTTTTCTCTGCTTCTAATTGCACACTTAACTTTCTGCCTTATTCTCCCTACATCTGCTGTCTGTTTAAAAGGCACTTGGCTTATATTGCAGGTAAGCATCTCCAAAAGCCATTGCTGCTGATGCCTGTCACTGTAGATTTTTCATACTAGTAGTAGTACCTGTATTACAATTTGCCCTAACTTATTTCTATGCTTATAATTTATATTTATATTATTGAATATTGTAGGTCTATCTGGTGCTGGGAAGACTACAGTGAGCATGGCGCTGGAGGAGTATTTAGTATGCCATGGCATTCCGTGCTACACATTGGATGGTGACAATATTCGTCAGGGCCTTAATAAGAATCTGGGTTTTACACCAGAAGATAGAGAAGAAAATGTCCGTCGTATTGCTGAGGTTGCTAAACTGTTCGCAGATGCTGGTTTGGTGTGCATTACTAGTTTCATCTCTCCTTATACTCAGGTAAATGTGAAAACCCTCTTGATAAAGTGTAGGGAAAATACAAAATGAAAAACATCACTCAACATTTTAGTTATAGGAATCCCTTGCTGAACTTAGCCAGAATCAAATACTTGCTTGTTTTTTTTAATGACATTTGTGCTTTCTAGAGATGATTACTCAAATTTCAGAAACATTAATCTTAAATATAAAAAAGGTTTACATTAGTCCTATAACTGCAACTGTCCTTCAGTCTATTAGGCAGAATTATTAACCTAATTTTAGGAACAAACCCAAATGATACTCCAAGAAAGAGTCTTAATGTTACGATATTTTGTTTGATCCATGTAGATTCCAGTACTTTATAAGTATGAAGACTAGGTATACACTTAACTTGAAGACTCAGTTAAATTGTTTTTCAAAGCAACTTTTCCTTCAGTGAATGAATGGCATAAGCGATATTTTGCCAAGTGGCTTAAGGGAAAAATGTTTAATTTCCCGTAGTTCTTTTTACTTCATTTCATGCTGTGTATACAACGTGAAATTAGATAATACTGAAAATTAATCTAAATCCATGTTCACATTGTTTTATGAAGACTTTTTTCATCTCTGTATGAGAACATGGATGGGAGAGACAAAAAGGGTGTGTGAACACCAAGTGTCTTGAAGAATGACCCGGGGGCTGTAGATCAGACATTTCACAGCCTGAGAAGGTGTTATTTCTCTGGTTATAGTGGTGCAGTTCTGATAACAGCTTGGGGAAATCAAGATCCTGCAGTAAACCAGAAGTCTTTAGATATGAGGAAACATAACTGTATTTAGTAAGACATGGTTTTAGTGGATTTTTGGAAAGTTTTTTTTTGTTCTCTAAATGAAATTCACCAATTGTTTCAATGCTTGGCAAGCCATACAAATAAAATAATATTTGGACCATACAAGTCTTGTCAGATGAAAAAATATAGATAAATCTGGTGCTCTGGAGAGAAGGGTGGTCATATCAGGAGCAGCAGGTAATACCTCCTCTGACTTTAGTGAGCTAGGCAGAAGTAAGCCCTAAGATAGGGGCAGGTATAGAAAATTCTGCACTCTATGCCTGGATTTCCTTTTTTTTTTTTTTTTTTTATAAATCAGGTTAATGTAAAATATCTCATATCTTCATGTCAGGTTTTACAATGTAATGAACTGTAGCCAAACAGATGTAGCTTTCAGGGCATCATGATTTGGTCAAATCATGTTTCTTTTTTCAAACTTTGAAAACTTGTTTACATTTTACAATCAGCTTTTTTAAAAATGAACTTTGAAAGCATAAAGACAATAACAATATGTGGGTGCAATCTTTTAGGTTTTTTTCTGTTTTCTTTCAGGATCGTAATAATGCCAGACGAATTCATGAAGGGGCAAGTTTGCCTTTTTTTGAAGTATTTGTGGATGCTCCATTGCATGTCTGTGAGCAGAGAGATGTTAAAGGACTATATAAGAAAGCCAGGGCTGGAGAAATTAAAGGTGAACCTAGAAGTAGTCCTATCCTTTCTACATAAGTGAAATGTTAGTGTAATTTGGCTCCACATGAGTGGATGTGCTCAAATGTATGAATGTACCACCCTTAAAAGCAGCAAGGACTGGGTACAGGACCAAGCAGAAAATTTGGATTGACTTCTAGCTCATGAAACAGACTGGTTAAATGCATGGGACAGTAAAACGGCAAAACTGGCTATCCTCACGTGGAAAAACCTTGAGCAGATGACATAGTTTCTATTGCAAGCTCTTATGATTGAGGGTTAGTCTATCTCCATTGTGTGTCCATTGACTAGTTAAAAAGGAGCCTGATTCTCTCTAAAGTCTATAAAGAATTGCATTGATAAGAGTTACTAACTTCTTCCAAAAAGTAAAGCATGGTCACCACCTTTCTGTAAAGACCACTAAGACCACTTCTGAAGAGACAAACTTTTATTTTGAAATTAGGGTTCTGTGCTAGTGCCCATGAAAATGATTTCCTATCCCCAGCCTCAGATCAAGATTTAAGTACAGCCTGCAATAAAAAAAGCTTAAATATGTGATCACTCATTGCAAGTATCGTTTCAAGTGCTTCTTTTCTCTGTGTTATATTATGGTTTGCAGAGGTTGACCATAGTGCTTTTTACCTATATTAAGAAGCAGAGCAGTTTTTTGAAGTAATTGCTTTCAGGGGCTGAGTTTGCAGATGCTGTAATGATGAACTCACCATTAATCAAAAATGATATAAAATTCGAGAAATCCAAGACATTCCACATGACTGGTTGCTTGATACTTCCAGTACTACCAAATATATCATATGTAGACCACTAATAAATAATGCTGAACTAAGGTTTGCTCAGAATCAAAAGAAGATGGCTTGAGATGGCATGATACAAAGATACAGTTCTGTACAGAATTCTTATTTGTGCTGTAGAACTTCCTTAATATCTTGTTAATTTTACAAGCCCCGTAATGGAATTGTGTTACTTTAGAAGTGGTAGTGAGGTGTACAGTGCCTGAGTAAGTTACATCCACTGCTAGACCCGCTTGTATCTTATGGCATATCTGATATATGAAGGATGAAAATTAAATGAACTTGCCTGTTCACGAGGAATGTCAGCAACTGTTGTCTTTTTCTCTGGCAATGGTAATGGGACACTTTCTTTGCTCCTATTCCCACTCCTCCAGTAATCAGATATTTATAAAGTACACAGGTTTTGGAACAGATACCAGCCTTTCTTTATCACATGGGGTACTACAAAAATGTATATTTTTCTTAGGTGGGGAGTTAAGCTACTAATTTTGAGAGTATTTTAAGTCTGAAGTGAAAAACTCGAGTTCTAATGTTTGCGTTTCTGATTGTAGAGGATGCAGATGTTTAGTTGCTGTAGCCCAGCTGGTTTTTCTCCTGCAGATCTGACTTGTAGTGCTTACATGCTTTGCCTTTGGGCTTGATTTTCGCTTCTTGTTTATGCATGGTTAGTCAGAATCTCCTCTGTTTCAAAGCAGATTGCTAGCAAAGTAGGCCAGAGAAAGTGTCACTGGTAGCTTGTACAGCTATGACAATAGTTATTACAACTATAATAAACACACACATCTACCTTAGGTTAACAGCTATCTTAAGATGGGTATATTAGCTAAACTAATGTAATAGGTGTTGGGATTTCTTACTCTTCAGAGTACTGCTTGGTGGTGTAGGTAAATTTACATGTATACTGGTCATTCAAGGTCAGGCTTTGTGTTCAAAAAAGACCCCACAACAATCACAGCTAGTAATGAAGGACAGCTGATGGATGACTAACTCTGGGTTGATGTCCACAGTTCTTCTGCCAGTGGTCCTTTTCTTTATTCACAGTATAAATCAAATAACTTCAACAAAAATGTGCTATGTGTGTGCTGCAGAATGCTAAAGTTTGATGCAGTCATGTAATAGGATTAGCAGATGGTCTGATCAAGAAAGAAACTGTTGATTTCCCTAAGAAATCCTTAAGGAAGCTAAAACTCTGGGCTCTTGCCTGTTGTGTTGGTTTATATTTAGAAAACTGAACAATGGTAAAATGCAGTCATCTTTTGGAAAAAGTCACTTAAGATTTTTGTCTTATGTTGTGTAGGTTTTACTGGGATTGACTCTGAGTATGAAAAACCAGAAGCCCCAGAGCTTGTGCTGAAAACTGATTCCTGTGATGTGAATGATTGTATACAACAAGTTGTGGAACTACTTCAAGAGAGGGTGAGCAGAAATGCAGATATAGCTTCGTAATTTTCAAAGCATTTGTGCCTGCAATCTGAATGTATGTGCTGGGAAAAGCCGAGACAGTTTTTAAGAGTTAAAGGCTTATGCATCTTTAAATTCTAGCTTTTAAACTTGTCGTATTGTGTGTTTCATTTTTAAACCTAAACATTGCAACAACATTGATCTCTAAGTGAAATAAGATTTGGACAAGTGGAAAATTAATTTATATTATCATAATTGGTAACTGGAAAGGAGAGGTGACTGTGTCAGTTGTTACAGAACCGACAATGAATGCTGACTTTAAAATGGGGTGCTAGTATTTGTAAGAGTCTGAAATTTTTTACTTTGTCTCTATAGCGTACAAGTTAATATATACTGCAGATTTGAAGAGACAGGAATGCACTTACACAGTAATTTGAGCTGGCTTAAATAGGCGCTGCTGTGGTTGTGTCTAGTGTCCCTTGTTTCCACTGGTTTTATTGCACTAGTAAAAGTGGTCCTGCAATTGTGTAATAACCAGTTCGGGAAGCTGATCATCTTGACATGGCTGAGTTGAGTTAATGGTTCGTAGCTTTTGAAAAGGTGTGTCTCTTTTGTCGTTCATGTCTGCAATCTACACTCTCCCTTTTGAAGCCTCTGGGCTTCTTCCTGTTGTCTGATAAGTGGATTCAGCTCATGACCCAACCTGAAAAACAAACAAACAAAACCTACAAAGAAACAAACAAACAAAAAACCCCAACAAACCACCCACTGAAAACAAAACAAAGACAAAAAACTCCAAACCTCACTAAAAATGAAGGCAGCCATGAGATAGCTTTATCCTCTTAAAACCACACCCCGGAATTTTTTAATCTTCATGTAGAAGAAATGTATCTCCTTACATCCTTATCTACAGTCAGTGGGTAGTGGGATGACATTTCAGACAATTATTTTAGTTCAGATACTCTAGCAGACAATTATTCATGTCTTTTTGTGAGGTGGATGTTCTGGAAATTTAGGGTGTAGGCAGTAGCTTGAGTAAAGCTCCACCAAGTGTTGAAGTTGGTACAAGCAAAGACCCCATTGTGTAGCCACCATAGAGTTAATTTTAACGCTCTGTGCCAGTACAACTCTGGAGAGATTTAGTCTCTTGTATCTAAATTTTCAAGAAAACTCTGTTAATAGATCACTGCTTGCTCAAGGTTGCTCAGGAGATAAGACAGGGCCCCACAGCAGAATTCTAGATTTTTACCCTAATGCTCATCTGAATATTTTTTGGAAGAAACAAGGAGAGAGCTATGTAAGAGTCCTACCTATGGGAGGTGGCAGTTCTTGACTATGGGTGGCCTTGCGCCTCCTGCTCAGAAGAACAATTTAGTATGTTTCATAATTGTGGAAACCAATGTCACTGGGGATGACTATCTTGGCACAAAAGTCTTGCATTAGTACACTTGGTACACAGTGCTGAATGCTGGCTCCTGACCTAGTCAGCTTTGCCCTGTCCTTTGCCTAAGGCACATTTATTTTAGCTCTTTTTTTTTCCCTTTCTTTGTAGACAACACTTTCATGAATGCCAAGATGTCTTACTTTAATGAGACACAATGAAACCAAGGCATGGCTGAACAGGCATGTCTTATTCTCATGCCATATTAATACAGTGATATCTTGAGAATATAATTTCTGTGGGTTTCCTCTAGTTGTGCTCTTCTTTAATAATCCCTTGTGATTAGTAAAGAAAAAGACCATAGGCCAGCAGTGTCAAAAATAATTTGGGATGTTTTTTGTTTCAGTATCTGTGGAAAAACTTTGGCAAGAAGTCCACTCAAAGTATTGGTAATCCTTGAATTTCAAGGACTGTTTTTATACTAATTCAGACAATAATGGCAGTAAAGAGAAGACAGGTAAAACTGTATAAATATGCAGTCAGATAGAGATAGACAGATATGCACACACGTATATTTATTAAACAAGAATTTGAAACGTTGTTCTTTTACATGTAGTGAAATTATTTGTTTTTTTGAATTTTTCATTATATTTGAAAAGAACTCTGAAACAAATTTATCAGGTCTTTTCCAGAAACATGTTCAATCCTCTGGTTAGGCAGCAGTCATCCAGTTAGATCTGCTGACTGATGGGTTTGTATGAGTATTTCCTAGGTGTTTTCAGTCAAGATGATTTAGGTTGATATAGATGTACTATGTAAGCTAAACATGACTTATTTTGACCAAAACAAATGTGTGAAGGGCATCTTTATGCATTTGAGACAAATAACAGTGAATGGCTGGGGTCAGAAGTTCCTCTTGTGCCAACAAGAGGAGGAGTGTTTCTATGGCTTAAGTGCATTTAAAGTGTGATAGAACACAACTGACAGGCAGAGAAGAGGCCCTCAGTCCAGAAAATTGTACATCTCTCTCTTAAGATCGTGGCTGTCATTGCACTTTTCAGATTTCCCTGTACTTAAAGTACTGACAAACTTCCCTGCAAGCTGTAGGTACCAAAACTTCAGTGATTACTATAGTCAAACAAATAATTCTCTGTTTTTTCCATATATAATTAAGTGGCCTCACACCTCAATTAATGTGAACTTATAAGACTAGTCATTCAGTGATGTAAGTTGGATGTCGCTTGCAAATGCCCATCTACTGGAAACTTGCCTGAAGACCCTTTCTTTACAGACTGTTGAGGATGTTAGCATCAGCAAAGAACCTGCCACCGCAGTCTGAAGAGGCACATTCCCATAAAGCATCTAGTTGATTTTTTAATTATTTTCCCATTATTTATATGAATGCATTGAGAAATAATAGATGTTGAGAAATATTGTGTAACTTGTCCTTTGGTAGAATGAACCTTTGAGTAAAGTTACTACCTTAAAGTGGTCACTAGATGGCTTGCTAGCCTAGCATTTTCCTAAAATTCATACAGTTTGAAGACTTACGGCTTCTGCTTGCTGCTGGCTGGGTTTTTTTTTTTCTCAGTCTAAGATGTTTTAAATACCATTTTTGTCTGCAAGGGAGTCTAGGTTTACTAATCCTACAAATTTTCTAAATGTCTGACAGTGTTGCTAGAACTGTCTTCAAGCTATTTATATCCTTAATAATGATGTAGGTTGTTGACAGAAACTGCAATGTGAAACCTTTGTTTTTTCCATTGTTTTGCCCATTAGTGGGACTCTAAAAACAGGATAATATTTGAAGAGACCTATTTGATAGGCACGTTTATTTTAAGCTTTTGATGGTTTGTAAAATTAGAACATTCTAGCATAGTAATGAACTAGGGTCCAGTGGGGTCCTTCTGTGAAGCAGCATGATGTGTACTCAATAATTATACTTTGCTTGTAAGGTCTGCTGTTCTTTACAGCAGGCAATACACTTACTCGATTCTGGGCTTATTCCTGTGGCAGGAGTCTGCTGCAGCCCTCCTGGGCTGTAACGCTGCTGCTGAGGCAGAGAAAACATTAAGGCAGGTTTTGCCTAACTCAATATTTCATAAAATCAGCTTCCCAAATGATGTCTGATATGTAGTGGACTGAGCTTTTCCTTATAAAACATAATTTCTAAGTGCTAGTTTAATTTGTTTTCCTTTTATTTGTCTTTGGAGATGTGAATTATGTAGCAGCCAGTAAGACTTACCACATCTTTACTCCCACAGTCATTTTATCTCCCACTTGCATTCATCATGCTGCTCCCTTTGTTTGATTTTCCATGGACGTAGTGCCTAACATCTGATAAACGCTTGAATAAATGCTTTAAAATGGTTGGGCAAACTTTGTGTTTTCTGCTAGCATACCTGTTTAGTCTGGGCTGCATATACTGGAAAAATGATGATAACGTCTTTATTCTTGTTATAGGTCTGTATATACTTTGCTGTAAGGGTGAGCTTTTTTTCTCAAAAAGTAAAGTGTTACTTTACAAAAGTTACCAAAACTCTGAAAAACCTGTTTTAAAAAGAACGGTCATCTGCTTTTCACTGATTTTTTGCTGCTGAATATCACTGGAACATTTAACTGAGTTTTGACATTTTATACCATCCTTTGTCAGAGGAGACTCTTTAAAGCTTTATCATTATGTCCTTCTCCCTCTTTTTAATTTTTTTAATTATGTTTTTATCCCTATATTCCTATCTTATGAGAAGTTTAATGTCTCGAGCATCGTGGAGTGAGAATGTCTTGTTTAAAACACATAGAAGAAAACTGATGTTATTTCAAATAAAAAATTGATATTCTCTGGTATTCTGGTTATAAAACTAGATTTCAGTTCATTGCATGTATATGTGTACAGATGGCCTCACATTTAAATGTTCTAAGTGTTAGTATATAGATTAGGACAGTGGTGTTATTAGCTGTAAGTAACACATTTAATTTGTACTTCTGTATTAGTCACTTCCAGTTGAGAGTGTTTTCTACCTCCATGTTACCACTTCTAATGTATGTTGTATAGCAAATGACTTAAATTTATAAATGCTCAGTCTCTAAAACTTTTTTTTACTTCTTTAGCAAGTATAAAGTCATTATAAAGGCATTAGTAAGTCATAAAAACCGCACTTAGTTCAGTAGTTAAATATTTACTAGGTACATGTTCTATGGGGTACTTAAGGTTTAGAAAAAAAATCTCTTGTCAGTGTGTTTCACTTCAGTTACTCAAGCCAGCAGCTTGGCTAGCAATATATCATAATCCTGGAACAGTGCTGGTTTTCAAATGAGTAAAAATTGCTTAATGAATAAACTCTTGCTACAGAGTAGTGCACATTAGAAATTTACTTCCTGACTATGTGTTCGGTGTCCAAGAACCATTCTGTGCAAACATTAAGTTCTGTTTATTCATTTTATACAGGACATTGTACCAGTGGATGCCTCTTATGAGGTGAAAGAGCTTTATGTGCCAGAAAACAAGCTACAGTTGGCCAAAACTGATGCTGAGTCTCTGTTAACCTTGGAGATAAATAAGGTATTGTGTGTTCAGTTGTCTCATTGCTGAAGTTGAAAGACAGTCTGCTCAGCGGAAGCAGGTATAGTCAAAATACCTGTACTGGTTACAGAACGTATCTCAATACACTGTTTCCCTCTCTTCTTGAGAGAAATCACAGTATCTGTGTTTTCTTTGATCACTTAGTAGAGATAACAATTGAATCTTTGTAATTTCATAAATAATGTCTGGTATACTGTTACTTAGTTTATCCCAAGTCCGGAGATTAAATTCACAGTGATTCCCTCCCACGCTTTTGCCCCCATCCCCATCCATGGACTAAGCCATGCCTGGCACGTCTTGTATGAGTAGTTGTTTCTAGAAGAATTACTAACTTTTTGGTTTTAGTTTACTTATACAAACCATTTTATTTTTGAATTGTAATGACCAAGAAATATGAAGGAAATCAGTTACTGCTTCTTGTTTCTCCTTGGTGGTAACCTTCAGCTGAACGATAGTAACCTTACATACCAGGCTCAAACAGTTGTAAATTTAAGTCTACAGAGAGGGCATCAGATCTACTTTATTGTTTGTTTGTTTTTCTTCTGGTTAGAACATATTCATGCTAATTTTCTGGCTTCCAGCAGAGAAAATGTGGAAAAGCATGGATCAACTTGATCAACTCTGTTCTTATTTTGGTT
Organism: Pluvialis apricaria; assembly: GCA_017639485.1. Classification (NCBI taxonomy): domain Eukaryota; kingdom Metazoa; phylum Chordata; class Aves; order Charadriiformes; family Charadriidae; genus Pluvialis; species Pluvialis apricaria. The sequence goes on along the minus strand of CM030010.1, from coordinate 58,647,876 downwards.
AAATGCATTATCTTCCAACTCAGACAAAGCTGCTTCTGGCTGTGTTTGTATTTTACCTCATCTTCTTTTTCTGAAAAACTAGGCCTAAGCACAGATACAATGCATAAGTTTTTTCATGGGCTTTTTGACAGTATTACTAGAACTTAAAGCTAAGCATTTGATCTAGGAGCTGAGTAAGCTCAGTTGAGCATCTGCAGTGAGTAACTTGACTTTGAAGGACTGTGATGACATCCTAAGCACTGCATTAAATAGTTTTAAAATTTGCCTAGTCTTCTACTACTAATAAATTTTAATACTTCCTTTCATTGCATCTTACTAGATTCCTTTCACATACGTGTCTGTAAAACTATTTATTGCTTTGGTGAGGAATAAATATTTAAGGTTAAATTGTTAAATTTCTGTAGTGTCCCATTCTAAATTGTTCCCTGTCTAGAAAAACAAATCCTTTCCCTCTACGCCCTCAACCAGTGGTTTGTTAAATATCAGGCAAATATATAACATACCCTTGGGAAGAAAATGTGTGTTGTACTTGCCTCAGCATAGATTAGCAGCGTAATAAAATTAGTCACATTCTTTGCAAAAGAGACTTGCACAAGCAAAGTCTGTCCTTGTCAAAGACTTGACCAAGCCTTAGTAATACACTTGCAGAAATAATAGAGGCCACACACTAAGTCATAGTTTGACTGTTTAAGTGCTAAGGAAGGAAATTCTCTGTGAGCTGATATCTCTTAAACTAAAATAAGTACTAGACCCAAGAGAATTTTACTTCTGGACTGTCTTGATAGTTTCTGCAATAAAAATTTACTTTCTAAACTGTTTTAAAATTAGACCTCTTAATATCATCCCCATAATTCTGATATTTTTGTAGTAATTCTATGTGTTGTTTTTCTTATTTTTTTCTTTTTTTAACCTTTTGGTTATCTTGCTTTGTTAAAAAAAATAAATGCAAGTGGGACTCTAATTCTGTTAAGTTGAATTTTATCAAACATTTACAAATGAAGTTTGCTGTTGTGTGGTTTTTCTTGTTTGTTGGTTTGGTTTTTTAACACATGGAATTTTGATCTACTGTAAGGATTGGAAAATAGCCAAAAATATGAACACCAGGGAACAAGTTTTTCCCTTTTTTCTTACATGCAGAAACTTTGAATTCTTTGACTAAAAACTGTAATACTGAGAAATCTTCCATTTATACTGTCCTGAATTTTATGGGTACATCATGATCAATTGTGATTAATACCTGATGTCAGTCATTAAGCAACAACTTTTATCTGCTCTATTTCTCCATTTCTTTACAAGGTGGATATGCAATGGGTGCAAGTGCTAGCAGAAGGTTGGGCAACACCCCTGAATGGCTTTATGAGAGAGAGAGAATACCTACAGTGCCTTCACTTTGACTGTCTCCTCGATGGTAAGGTAAAACTTGCCATTTGTAAAACTGAGCAAACTAAAATACTTCTAAAATATTGCTGATGCTTTGCTTCTTAGTGGTAGTGTGGTAGCACATTATCATGCTTGTGCACAAACTGGGGTAAGAGAATAGGATATTATAATCATCAGTTTTAAACTTCATGGTATTATTCTTTTTATACCTACCATAGTGTTACAGTTTGAACATCTTGTCCTTTTGCCTTTACAAATTAGATTTTCCAAATGTTTTACTTTTTGAAAAACATTTAAACCTAAAATACATACTTCTAATTTGTTTTGAAGAAATTGGTTTTAGAATTCAGAATTGCAATTTAGTTGCTGTTTAGCTCTGTGTGCCAAAAGATTTGTTCAATAATAGTAATCAAGTAAAGGACAACAAACTGACTTGAGTGCTGCAGCTATTGCAAGTATGAAATCAGAATTTGAGGAGGTAGCTTGAGTATGGACAATTGTCAAGTGTAATTGAATTACTATGACTTAGTAATTATCCTGTGATGATTTAAACAAATATATTTTATTTTGCATTACCAATTGGCTAAGAGCAAGCATTAGTTAAGGTAGTCAACAAGTGATAACATCCTCACGTTTTGAAATTTGATTGTGATCCTTTGTCATTTCTCTTTGAAGGCTCTGTTTTGCTGCAGCCTTTTAGGTTTTTTTGCACCCACTCTATCAGAGAGGCATAGTAAAAATTCCTATCTCCCCACTTCCTTCTGCATTATCTTCTCTTACTGGAGACCAAATAGCAGGGGAAAAAAATGTCACTTGTTTTTCAACTCTATAATCCAGACATCTGTTGTCCCTCTTATATTTTCTAGTTCCCTTTTCTGTAAGTCTCTCGGATACTATCTTAGGCAACATAATGCCATCCTGTTATTTTGCAGTATCTAGGGTTTGCAGTATCATTTGGGACTGCTAGTTTTGTTTCCATTTCATTTGCCTTCTGTGTGTCAGTCCAGGTGAAACGTACCCTGCAGATGGCATGCTATGCATTTGACTGCTAAAATAGCTTGTAGCTCCTTATTCTGCCCCGTACTCTTCTGTAAATCAGAATTTGTATAAGGTTTTTAAGACCATGTATAAGTGAGTGTTTCAGATATGGCAACATTACAAGTTTTTAAACTTCTTTTGCAATTGTTTTTAGTACCTCACATATGTTGCAAAAACTGAGTAATGAAAACAATTGAATTGCTTATTGATGGAAACTATTTTCAGTCCTAAGCTTGAATAGAACAGTTATGTTCCTCTAGATGCTACCATATTTCCTCTTCTTGGGTATCTACTGCAACACTTATATATGAGAACCTTTTTAGAAAAATGTGATTTTCTTAAAGCTGCCTTGCTACTTGAAGCAGTGGCAACGGTTAAGTCAAAGCAACAACCTGAAAGTTTCCTCTCTGCTTGGTATGTTAGTTTTGGAGTCTCACAGCAGCAGTCATTTTCCAGGGTTTTGATTTTGAAGAGAGGGAAATTGTTTAATAGCTGAAATGCATCTCATCCTTTGGGCTCTAAATGCAATGTTCGTATTGTCTGACTTCTACATTATGGAGATCAGTGCAGGTGTGTTGATATTCTGACTTCAAAGCTTGAGTTATCTGAAATAGTCTCAAGCTGACACCGTGCTCATCTGTGACTTAACAAAACTCACTCCACTACCTTGCCTCAGTTTCTCATTTGTACAGTGGCTGAAAACAGATGTCAAAGATACTGTCTATATTTTTTTTTTTTGGTCAGTGACAAAATTTTAATAATCAACAGGTTTGAGATCTCATCACAGTTTGAAATATTTATTTACTTGTTCACAAAGCAAAAGGATTTTTTTAATGATCAAGTTGGGGTGCATATCACCTTCTCTGTGACTGTTGCCAAGCTCAATTTTATGACCTAGTTGCTTTGAAAATAACACTGAGCACTAAGACTGAACATAAGAGGAAAATGTGCAGCATGCTTTTCATTTTGCATTATGAAGGAAGGGGCACCCGTTTTCCTCTTAAACTTTTCATCCAGCTTCATAATTTTTAACATCCTATCACACTTAAGGCAAAATTGAGAGGTTATAAAAAATGTATTGCTCAAATAATTGGGAAAACAGCCTTATTTACGGTCCTGCCCCCACTAAAGCCAACAGCAAAACCCCCATTAACTTCATGGCTTTTCTCCTGGAGACCACCCAAAAGTTTTGCACTCTTTTGGCAAGTGTATGCTCATTAGAATTCAAGCCTTTGTATGACACTTGCAGTATTTGCTCCACTGGGTTTCTCAAATCTCAGTCTTGTGGTCAAGAAAAACAAGACTTCCAGCATCTAGCAGTGAAGTAAATGCTTAAAAATGAGAACCACACACAACCTTAAAATTCAGATATATTGGTTTAGTTTTAGAAGTAAAGTAGTTGGTAAGCTTTCAGTTGAACAAACTGCAAAATGTCTGCCTGACTCAACATATTTTTCTGGAATACATATGCTTGAATCTGAATACTGTTTTAAGTAAACAGCAGAAGTCACCTTTTGAAATATTTGAATTATATATGCTAACTGCCTGTGTACATTTAGCTGCTTTTATCGCATTGAACTTTTCTTATGGACCGAGAGTCCACAAGGCTACTGAGTGCTATTTCTTTTTTACTCATTATCCACTCCAATAGCAATCTTGCCTAATATTTTAGATGATCTGTTTAAAAATGTGAATTGTGTGCTTCTGCTTACTATATAGCTTCTTGAACAAGATATTCGAGATCCCAAAAATGTGATATCCCCACAGTCTAAATACTTGTGTGCAGCTATAAGTACTTGCTGTTTTCAGTACTGTCTTTGCTCTTCCTCAAATCTCAGTGCTTGCACAGTTTTATAGCACACGTATCTTATGCAAGAGTTCATTCTAAAAGTTGCTTGTAATCCCAGTTAAAATAAGTACTTGAACTACCTGTTGTGTGATACACTTACAGCCTGGACTGTAACTTGTTAGGGAGGGTAGATTTTCATAACACCATTGATGACCATTACTAAAGATAAGGGCTTTTTTTTTTCTTTGCTCTGCAGGGGGAGTTATTAATCTGTCAGTGCCTATAGTGCTAACAGCTACTCAAGAAGACAAAGAAAGACTGGACGGATGTACAGCAATTGCACTGGTGTATGAAGGTCGCCGCGTAGCCATTCTTCGTAATCCTGAATTTTATGAGCACAGGAAAGAGGAACGCTGTGCTAGGCAATGGGGAACGACATGCAAAGAACATCCCTATATCAAGGTGTGTGTTTAAAAGATAAAAATCTAGTCCTATTAGCTGTATTGTTTGTGGAGCAGTGAATTAAGTGAAGCTGATGGCTGGTGTACTTTGACAGTAAAACTACTTTGAGAACTAATTAAACATTTGAGCAGAAACAAAGGTGACTTTCTTTGTTCTATGCAGCTGTTGAATAGTCTGCACTTAGTGTGAAAATCTAATGTCAATATGTACACATGAAATGAATTTAGAATGTACTATAGAATCTGTGCTACAGAAGAGGAAACTTTGCCCTCTAGTGTGCCTAGGAAGCACATCCCTCTGTGTAGCCAGATGAATCATCAAAGCTCCTTAATCAGCGGATATAGGCATTGTGAAGGCAAGAAAACTTCTCACGTGCTCCACATGTAGGAAGAATAGAACTGCCTGGTTTAGATGCTTTTTTGGTTTTGCAAGCTGATGTAAACGTTCATCTTAGCTCTGCAGAGTCAAAATATGTTTCTTTCCCCATTTGTCTCTATAGTATCTTTTTGTTTACAGATATGCCTTAAAAATGAAATCAAACAAACCTCAAATTATGAGCTTGTGCTTAAAAAGGGAAAACCTTTGATGTGTTCTAAAAGTATATGTGTGACTAATAGTTATACATATGGGAAAACTATGTATTTTTTGACTTCTTTATTTTATTAATGTGTAATCAATTTTTTTATTAATGTGTAATGTCATCCTTTTACTGACTGAAGTTGTGTTCAGGAGTATATCTGAAAAAGGATATCTCCTGCTAGATAAAAGTAAGAGTATTCTGGAAGACTTTTGAAGTCCTTGACGTGTTCTGTCCTGATGAATGTAAGATTACCCCTTAATTGAAAACAACACAAATTTAAGAAATTCTGAGAAAATCGCATGCAGACAAGACTTGAATGACTAATTAAAGAATGATATGGCTGAAACTAATATAGAAGATTGATACTTGCTTCTGTAGCTTGCATCAATGGTGAGGAGCTGTGTTCTTATGTCTGTACTGGGGTGTAGAGTAGTATCATGACAGCACATGAATCTGGTGGCCCTTCTAAATCAATCAGAAATCTTTGAATGCCTGAGTGCTACTGTAGTGCAGAGTTTTCTCATCTTTATATCTTTATCACGCCTTCCCCCCACCTTGGTAAGATGTCAAAGTCTGGCATTTTCTTTGGGAGGGGGATGGTGACTGCAGCATCATTCAATTCCAGCAGGTTGTTTATCTCAAAAATAAATTGAAAAATCCACACTTTTAATATCTTGGCTTGTGGCTTTAAAAAAAAAATCTTTATTTTGAAAGAAAGGCGTATGCCTACTGAAGATTTGTGCATCTCCTGCACCGTGGTATAACATACCTGGACCATGTTCCAGTGATTTTTTTTTTTCTTGAACATTGGTGCTTGAATTGAGACTATCAAATAAAATTAACCCAGAACTCTTCCCTTGGTAAAGATGTGCCCCCATTGCAATGTTGTAGATGCTCAGGAGAAGCTCACAACCAATCCTAACAAGGGTTTTCCTTTCTTTTCTTAGATGGTTATGGAACAAGGGAACTGGCTTGTAGGTGGAGATCTACAGGTCCTTGATCGTATTTATTGGAATGATGGACTAGATCAATACCGTCTCACTCCAGCTGAACTAAGGCAGAAATTCAAGGAAATGAATGCTGGTGAGTGAATTTTTCTTCTTCTGTTTCTTCCTGCAAAGATTTATGTAAATGTCTGCTGCCTAAGTACCACAGGGGCTAGCATTGTTTCAAGGATGAAGATTTTGAATGCTCTCTTAGGTGGCATTCTTTGCCTTTTACTGGTATTAATTTTTGTGATCTCAGGCATTGCATTGCCTAAATACACGAGAGAAGCAGGTAGTGCCTGAGGTTCTGAATTTTATCTTTCCATGCACACTAGACATGTTACTAATGCAAGAAAAGATAATATAAATTTGGCAGAATGTGATTTAAAAATTATCAGGTTCAGCTAAAACCTCAGAGGTATGGTTAAGTGCTGAAAGCTCTTCTATTTTTAATTCTGTTCCATGCTGCTTCTGGGGAGCAAAGCTTATGACAGTAATGTGAGTAGATTGGTGCAAAGTGGGATGTATCACACTTAAAAATTGTGAACTGGCTGCTGGCTTTATATTGCAGAAGAAACAAAGCAGTGTTTCTCAGTAAAGCAGTTGTGTTAGGCAGATAAACAAGAGGCTGAGTAATGTTGTAAAGCAGAGAAAAATCAAACGTGCTGCCTTGTGGCAGCGACTGGCAGGCTGCTGCTAAGCACTTCTAAGTTCAAGGGAAGAGATTAACATCAGGAATGCAAACAGAGATTGGTCCTGAGCTCCTCTCTTTTTTCAGTGTGGTCAGTATTTCCAGGATTTGCAGGTTTGAGATACAAGTCTTTGTTTTAGCTAGCCCCTAAATAAATATGTTTGATACCTGAAAAAACCTGTTCTCTACATTTCATTAGTTCCTTATTGGGAAACTTCTCAATTATGGTGATTTTGCTGTCTTGCAGGGTTCCTTAGTTCATCTTGATTTGCAGAAGGGAGAAATCCTGGTTGTGTCAGGGTTTTTTGTTGAAGGGTTTGTAATACTTTGGGATAGCAGTTAGCCGTGCTTTGTTCTTATCATGCATAAACTCTACTAAGCTGTTTAGGTGAAGGAAACTTATTAAGGCACATTAAATCCCCTTTTATTTGTTTTGTTGCAAACATGCCCATTTGTTTTCCTGATAACGCGTTGAGCCTTTAAGACAGATAGCATAACTTGATTTCCTCTTACAGTTTAACTTCATGGTATATGCTCATGCAAGTGAAAAATCCAAAGAGAAGATTATAGCTATTGGAGAAACTAGAGTAATTCTGTGGAAATTTCAAATATGAAGGAAGCAGATTTATGGTTTTTTAGTATGCTTCTTTTTTATTAGTTTTACTTATTTAGTATAATAGTTTTATAATAATTCATAATCTGTTAATTACCTGTGACTACTGCTATTATGCTTGTTTAATAGATAGAGTTCAGAGGAAAGATTGAAGATTTTTTTTCTATAGTTGTACAACTCCTGGTAAAATAACTTGCTTTCCTTATATCTTTTATCTTTCTTTTTTTTTTTGCCATAGATGCTGTCTTTGCATTCCAATTACGCAACCCGGTGCACAATGGACATGCTCTTTTAATGCAGGATACTCACAAACAGCTTTTGGAACGTGGCTACCGGCGCCCAGTTTTACTCTTGCATCCACTTGGAGGCTGGACAAAGGAGGATGATGTTCCTCTCATGTGGCGCATGAAGCAACATGCTGCAGTACTGGAGGAGGGAATCTTGAATCCAGAAACTACAGTGGTGGCTATATTCCCTTCCCCCATGATGTATGCTGGACCAACTGAGGTAAATACATCAAAAGTTTAAAACAAAACACTGAAATATTTCGTGCTGTGCCTGATGTTTGTGTGTTGTGGGTTTTTTTAATGGAGAGGGGAGACTAATTTTCCTTGTTAAACCAGACTGTAAAGACTCCCTCTGTCATCAACAAAAACATTCTCCTATGAAGAAAGTTGTGTTGGAGGATTTTGCTGGAAATGGTGGGAGACAATATTGGGTTTATGGGCTCCTTTCTTTACAGTTATAAGTGTATGATAGTGAATTAATTTTTCCTCCTTTTTTATGGTATTTTTCAGAAGGAATTATGAGATCTGTTAACATGCCAAATATTGTCCTGAATGTTAAAATACTTAAGTTTTATGACTGTTCAGCAAAAAGTTTGTATGTTGGAGTGCTATGCATAAATTAGAAAAAAGAAAGTCTTTGTTTATTTTTGGCAAACTTAGTTCAGAGAGAATTGTTTCAAGGCTTTTGTATGAAATAATTCTTTGGCAACACTTTATTTAGAAGCCAGGTCTTGGGTTGGAATCCCTAGAGGTCTGTGGGAAGTGGCAGAGAGAATAAATGCTCTCATTTGAGGCCAATTCCTTTAGGGGATATCGGCTCTCCATCTCATTACAGCCCCCCCCCAAGTCACAGGGAACTCAGATTCTGACCAGGGGGTAAACTCTGTGGTAGCTTTTTGATAGATAAGAGATCTCACCGGTGGAATTAAATTTGACAGGTGTCGCATATTTTCTGCTGGCCCGTTGACTGATCAAACAGAGCTTGCACTGCCTTTCAATCCAGAGAAAAAACTGTAGTCCAGATCTAGTTGTGGCATGTAAGTGAGTTACTGTAGGGAATCTTGTACTGTTCCCCATAGACCTTTTGTGAGAAGTAACAGAAATCTTCTACTTCAGTCTTGTATTCGTGAGCATATGTGGAGGAACAAAATCCACAATCCTAATTCTGAACAGAATTAAGAGTTTTCTCCTAATCTATATGGCATTTCCAGTGGCCTAAGAGTACAGACTGACAATAATGTTTGTAGCCAAGTAGTAAGACACTCTTCCTCTAATCTTTTTCCATAGGCCATTTAAAAGACATTGGTACCAGATTTGCTTCTGTAGCACAAGTGCTTTACAGAACAACAAGCAGCTGTTACTATGGTTATCTACAGGGTGGATGTGGCTTTCCTGTCTGCAAAGTTTTTAATGGACATGTTTCATAAGCATCAATTTTGCATTTTTGTATTTTTAACATTCCTGATAATTACCTTTGGGGGGAAAAAAACCCCACCAGTTCTATAAGGGAAAATTCTGTATCAAAATGCAATAAATTCACTATCTTAGGAAAGTAAGTATGTTTTGAAGTAGTATGGGTGTATAGAAATGGTACAAGAGCTGCTAGTTCTAGGTCTCAAACATGTGGCTTACATTGTTCTAAATTGTATTAGTCAAATAGCTTCAGTTATTCAAAATGGAGTTCTTGCTTGCTGTTACTCAAATGACAACATGAAGTTTAAATTTCCTAACTATACTTTCAGAAAATACGCTGCTAGCTGCTGTGGTATGCTGGAATTTCATGTATATGGTCCACTTTGTGCTTGTAACTGTGGTGGGTTGACCCTGGCTGGATGCCAGGTACCCACCAAAGCTGCTCTGTAACTCCCCCTCCTCAACTGGACAGGGGAGAGAAAATGTAACAAAAGGCTCATGGGTGGAGATAAGGACAAGGAGAGATCACTCAGCAATTACTGTCATGGGCAAACCAGACTTGAATTGGGGAAAGCTAATTTAATTTACCAATCAAATCAGAGTAGGATAATGAGAAATAAAAACTAAATCTTAAAACACCTTCCCCCCACCCCTCCCTTCTTCCTGGGCTCAACTTCACTCCCCATTTCTCTACCTCTTCCCCTTAGGCAGCACAGGGGGACAGGGAATAGGGGTTGCAGTCAGTTCATCACACATTGTCTCTTCTGCTCCTCCCTCCTCAGGGGGAGGGCTCCTCACAGTCTTCCTCTGCTCCAGTGTGGGGTCCCTCCTATGGGAGACAGTGGTCCATGAACTTCTCCAATGTGAGTCCTTCCCACAGGCTACAGTTCCTAATGAACTGTACCGGCATGGGTGCTTTCAATGGGATGCAGTCCTTCAGGAACAGACTGCTTCAGTGTGGGTCACTTACAGGGTCACAAGTCCTGCCAGCAAACCTGCTCCCACATGGGCTCCTTTCTCCATAGGGCCACAGGTCCTGCCAGGAGCCTGCTCCAGAGCGGGCTTCCCACAGGGTCACAGCCTTCTTCGGGCATCCACCTGCTCCAGTGTGGGGTCCTCCACAGGCTGTAGGTGGATATCTGCTCTGCTGTTAACCTCCATGGGCTGCAGGGTGACAGCCTGCCTCACCATGGTCTTCACCATGGGCTGCAGGGGAATCTCTGCTCCAGCTCCTGGAGGACCTTCTCCCCCTCCTTCTTCACTGACCTTGGTGTCTGCAGACTTGTTTCACATATTCTGACTCCTTTTTCCAGCTGCAGTTGCCATTGCACAGCTTTTTTTTTTTTTTTTTTCTCTTCTTAAATATGTTATCATAGAGATGCTACTACTGTTGCTGGTGGGCTTGGGCTTGGCCAGCTGTAGGTCCATCTTGGAGCTGGCTGGCATTGGCTGTATCAGACATAGGGAAAGCTTCTAGCAGCTTCTCACAGAAGCCACCCCTGTAATCCCCCACCACCAAAACCTTGCTACACAAACCCAATATGTAAATATTAATATACACTAATAGTGTTAATATACATTAATATTCATACTAAAGTTATTAGCATATCTATGCACCCACATGCTTCCATAGCACCCTATATGCTTGAATAGCAGTGGAATTTGTCATGTGTAATGTCTGGCTGTGGTCAAGATGAAAACTGATACCAACGGTACCCTTGTAACTTGTGACTGGTTCCTAATTTCATTATCTGACTACTGATTTACAGAACTCTGTCCATATTGACTGCAAAACTTCCTCCTTGAGTGGTTTCTATAACTATTAGTTGTAGAACTAGTGAGGAACTAAGTTAGTTACTACGTTGAGAAATCACTTTTGAGCTTCTTACCTAAAGCTTATTAACAGAACAGCATGCACAGTGACTAAAATATGAAACACTGATTTTGTTTTACATAAAGATTTGCAGTAGGTGGATGCGAATTTTAATTTGTAATGGAAGGAATATTTATCCATCACACTGGCCATTTAATTCAAGGTAGTGGCAGCAACTTTTGTCCTATGATTTGTGTTTTTTTCCCTCCTGCCTCCCCTTCTTTTTTTTTTCCATTTAGCGCTTGACAAATGTTTTGACAGATGTTTATTACTGTTCAACTTGTGAAGCTATTTTACACTATGTAGTTGCTGTGTAGGCCCTTTCATTTATGTGAAGGTAAGGCTGCATGTATAAGAAACTACAGTTATATATTTGCTGTATTTTTTTAAGCTCTTCTTTGAGTATCCTTTGGCAGATACTAAGCTATGTAGATGATATGTCAATCCTTTTAGGGGAATATTTCCCAATTTGACAACATATTGACATTTCCTGAAGTGGTGTGTCTTTGTTGCCTAAAGTAATGTAATAGTTACTTTACTTTTCCTGTACTGTACAGTTAATTTGCTATTGAAAATATTACATATGAAAATGAAGAAAATTCACCAACAGTCCTATAACATAAGTCTAAAAACTGTCATAAGTGTAATGTATCTAACAGCCTAGGATCTAGTAAATACTGCAGTCTTTGTGAGGGAAAAAAAAAATCCTTTCACCATATTTACTAAAAGAGATGCATTTCTAAATAATGTGAAAGAATTTTTTAGTTGTAGGGTGTGGATGATTGAATAGTCTGTGCAGATTTTCCTTTGAAGTATCTTGTTTGTTTCTTTTTTTTACCTTCAGTAGTAAATGAAGGAAAAAAAGTAAAAGTTGTTAGTTATGAAACCACTCATTTTGAAATGCACAGCGAAGTAATGTAGGAAAGCTGTTTGTCAATATTTACAATACTTCAAATATTAGGTGGAAGGGAGTTGGTGCCTCCAAGCAAAAATTCAGCAAAGCTGAAGTTTCTGATTTTGACATTGGTTCCTCCCCAGTTCATATAGATGTGTTTAAATCAAATAATTTCAAAACTATCAGGGAAAAAGTGACTAAATATTTATCAATACTAGAGTTGCTTTATCAGTTTTCATCCTGGAAACTTGTGGTATTAATAGGCAGTCTTAGTGTTCTGAAAGCCTATTCCAAGCATTCAGGTCCAGTTTTTACCTGTTTATATGTCCTTTGGGTCTTGACATTGACGCACACTAACTGCTAAAGTTCTGCCTTAAACAACATCCATGCACCCCATGAAAATGTTGAGTATGGGTAATTTTTCTTTTCAAATGTGTAGATAGGCTACTTGAACAGTGTTCACAAGTGATCTAATCAACCTATCTTGTCTTTCTTACAATGAGATGTTTGGCAGCTATCTATTGGTCAGGGTGTCTTTTTAGAGAAATTACTGTGATTAAAATAGAGCAATATATGGCTAGATCCCACTAAGCTTCCCAAAGGAGTTGGTTTTGCATTAATCTTTTTTATATAAAAGGAAAGGGATGGAGGGTGACAACATCAGGAGGAAGTGAGCTTAGGAATGGATGGGCTCCACCTTTCTTGTCCTGATTATGCTGTTCCAAACCCTGTGCTAAAGTAACTTTTTAAGCATCCTAATTTGCAAATGAAATAGGAGTAGTATATCTTAGCTGTAACTTTGGTGGTGATTCACATAATTGATTCTTTGTTTTGTTGTGGCTCCATAGTAAAAATCATGTGTGATTAGGGAAAAAGCGGTAATTATACAACGCATGCACATTTCAAGGGTCATATTTTTGACTGTTTTTCCCTGTCTCTGTTCTAGGTTCAGTGGCATTGTAGATCACGGATGGTTGCAGGAGCTAACTTCTACATTGTAGGGAGAGATCCAGCAGGGATGCCGCACCCTGACACTGGGAAAGATCTGTATGAACCAACCCACGGTGCCAAAGTGTTGACAATGGCTCCAGGCCTCCGAGCACTGGAAATTGTACCCTTCAGAGTTGCAGCTTATAATAAAAAAAAGAAGTGCATGGATTATTATGACTCTGATCAGTAAGTTGTATTTTTGTTTTAAGACTTTTTGAGCAGTAACTGCCTTCTACCCCCCACCCATATAAAAAAAATGTTTTAAATTAAAATTCATGTTGCTCAAAGATGGCAGTGTTTAGATGTGCTTTTAGATCATGAATGTAAGTTGACTTCAGCATGATTTGGGTACGGTTTCACAGCACAACTAACCCATTCCAATTTTAGCTGCCACTGGAAGCTTCCCTTTTCCTTTCAGGTACTTGAGTACTGGAAAGCTTCCCTTTTCCTTCCGGGTACTTGAGTTTCTTTAATTCTGAAGTATGTTGGCACAGATTGTTAAATCTGCAGAAAAATATTACTATTTATTATAATAGTACGATTAGCTTTCTGCCAGTTTATCTTTCTAGATATGCTTCTCAGGTGTCAGGTATGCATCAGATATAGTGGAAGAGAAACAATGAGAGAACACAGCAGGCAGAAGATACAGGACAAGAGAGGGTGACAAATATCTAATTGCTGTGTTTAACAATGATGAAAAAATGATGTCCTAAGTCCATTGCATGTCCCAGGGTTTTCAGTTGGTTTTGTTTGTTTTTGGGTTGGGTTTTTTTTTTCAATCAATCCAGTTACAGGACAGGTAATTTCACCTTCTGCATGTTCCAATATTATTTTTCAGTCACGCGGCATAGAGGAGTCCAAACCTCACTGTATGTGTTGCTGTGATGCCAATGAGTGGGACTAGGAAGATGACTCGTCATTTTAATTTAAACCTCTTTATTCAGATTACTGAACTGTACTTCTATTTTACATCAAACTGCAGTGGAAGTTAGTACTAGAATACAAACTGTCAAGCAACATGTTTTTCTAAAAACTTACATTTTTTTGTATTCTTACTGTTTCCTGCTACTTCTAACTGAAGAACTGTATCTATATAGCACGGTTCATCTTTGAAAGCATGAACTCAGCATGGGATGGATTGACCTGTAAAAATGAACCCATCTCTTGTGCTTCAGCTGCTTATGCTGCAGTTACACTGAGTATAAAAGTCTCCAGGGATGTCACTGTGGCTTGTGACAATCAACCACCAAGTTTTATTGAGCAGCTTGTGTCTTTCTTACCATTAATCATGTTTATTAGTAGGTAGTGCGCTGGCTTAACCTTGATTGTAAGTTATATAACTGCTTTATATTTGAGCAGTAAATTTCAACCACCTGAATTAGTCTGCTTTTATTTTTAAAAGCCGCAAAGTGTTATTGTCTCTTATATAACTAAATATAACTTTATGGTATGTTCTTCTGTTGTTTGGAAATCATAAGCAGCATGATAAAGGCAAATGTGTTGAAGCCTGACAAGTATTGAAATAATTTCACTGTGTATTACTCTACAATGTCCATATGTGTTTAGAAATTTGATGATTTGCTACATTGCAGATGTTTTAAAATTGAAGCTAATCAGGAAGGCTTATTTAGCAGTTGTAGTTTGCTGATGTTGTTTTTCCTTCCTCCTCCATCCCATATAGGCAGCATTCCAATGTAAGGTTTTCCTTAGTGCCATGAAGCTTCTCTTTGGATGGCATTGCAGCAGTTTGTGGTTTTTGTTTTTGTTGTGTTTTTTTTTTTCTTCTCAAGTGAAGCTATGGACAGTAGCATCAGATCAGACTTATACCCCAATACATGGTATTTACATTAGGAGGGGTAAAATTAGTGGGAAGGATACTCCTAGTGTATTAGATGTGTGAGAGTCTTTTCTTAAACTTATTGCCTCTTACCTAGCTGTTGAACACTTCTACATTTGTGCCTTTCATTATTTGAGATGCATCTAGAAGTCCTCATTGCTGTGCACGGTAACTAGATTGTGATGTAAATATTGCTAGTTTTATGCAAACCTGTATACATTATAACAAAAGATTCAAAAGGCTGTCGTAGTAGATACTATAGGTATTTGTCCTTTTTGTTGTCCAAGTAATTCGGCAAGTTTTAGAAAATAAAGACACAAAGATTAAAGTGAAATAGTGATACTGGTGTGTCACTTCTTAATAATTTGGAATAGAAGGGGAGTAGCAATGTGAGAGTCCAGAATTCCCATTGGACGGAACAGAAAATCTTTGGAGAAGAATATTAATTCTGTGGTCATCGATACTGTACTCTTAGCAGGATAGATTTGATTTAGATCAAGGAGAGTAAAATTGTACCTCTGTCATTAGTCAGAGCAAATGATAAAAAAAAAATAATCTCTGTGGTAACAGGTTTTGCCTATTGTCGCAGACTGCATTATGTGCACCCTATTATCCTTTCATCATGCCTATGGGGCACCCTTTGGTTTGAGGCATTATTTTTTTTTTTCCTGTTTCTGTCACTGTCCAGGAAAAAAGACCATGCTGCTATTATATGCAGTTTTGCCCTGCTGCTGTCAGAATGTAAGACCGTTTGTCCTGTCCTTCCCTAGATACTGTTTGTAAACTACAGTGTGGATTGGAGTGTGGCAGCAATCCTCTAGATGGCAATGTGGACACATGCAGACTCCCTCAAGAGAGAGCCGTTATTGCTCCAGCTTGCCATAGACAGGACACTGTGGTAGGCTCCAGACAGAGTTAGAGCTTGGGTGGGTGCAGCTGGCTGCATTTCAAGATAGTCTGTGTAAAGCTGAAAATGTGGCAGGCTCCTGGACCATGTGGTGTTTGATTCTGTAAGGAGGATGGTAGGGAACAGAGGATTGTCTGGAAATACGAGGATCAGTAGTGGTCAAAGAACCTTCAGTGTGAACAGTGACATTTGTGGAAATCTTTCCTGAGCTCACCAGTTACCTGGTGAAAAACACAGCATGAAAATGTGGGGAAGAGGGTTGTATGCATAGAAGCATCGCTCTGACTTGTTTTGGAAATGGGTAACTTGATTTCTGTTGCACCTTTCTCAGTTCTTGGCGGCTTGGAGACTTGACAGCCAACTAAGCAATTAAAGAATTTACATCACTAATGGATGCATGGAAGGTTATGGCAAGTGGGTTTCCCTTGGATTGAGCTGTAGCTGAGCTGTGTGTCTTAGCTGCGGGAATTAGTTTTTCTCTCCTGGATTGGTCATCTCTTCTATTCTTTCAGGCCTCCTGGACTCCTGTATCTGGGAAGGTGCTTGTGAGAGGCCATAATGGACACCGTCTGCTGTCTTGGGTGTCTCTTTAATTTGGCTGAGTTGGACACACACCTGGCTTGGCAGCAAAGATATGCAGAGATTATTGCAGTTGGGCTCTTTGCTGATCTTAGTGAATTATCTTTCTCCTTGTGAAGGCAATACCAAGCCATGGGGACACTGGAGGATGAATCTTTGGCTGGTGGGGAAAGGTTACCAAAAGCTTGATCCAGAATGATGTCTGACAAGCTGGGGCTGCAGCATTAGAAGTAGCAGAGAGTTGTTTTGCTTGTGACATCTCTAAACATCCATGCTCAACTTTAATGACAAAGGTGTAACACTTGCTGATAGAGTTCCATGTGTGCATGTGGGGGTACCTTTTCATATGCTAGGTTGGTACTGGTCAGCTACCTACCATAAGACACTGGGCAACTATGTGATACTGCCTCCCACTGCCCTGCATTCAAATTAGTAACAAAAGCCCTTACTTCTCAGATGTGCTGCCCGTGATTCTAAGGGATCATTTTTTGTAAGGTCTTGAGCTCCCAAAGGTGTCCATGCAAGTGCAGTTTTGTGGAGTTGTTAGAGAAGTTAAGTTTGTTTCTCACTTCCACTAGTATCTTTCAGAAGGCATGTGGCCCTTGGGGTTTCAGTAGACCTGGTGTCTCTGCTTGGGAACAGTCTGGAGAACATGACTGTTAACTTTGAGTGTCAGGGCCTCATGCTGCTGGCTGACAGTGTTGAGCTGCTGTGGTGCTGTGTTGGAGCAGAAGTCACTTAGTAGCAGGTGTACCTATATGTACCCCTGAGGGTACAGAGGTACCCTCTAAGAAGGCAGAGATACCCTGGTTGCATTCAGGGATAATCATGGAGCACTGTGTATGATGAAAGGGAGTAAGAAAAGACTGATGTAAAGGCCTTTATACTAGCTGCACAACAACTGTAGTTGCAGAGTGGTCCACAAACTTGTAAATTGTTTGACTAAAGTTACCCTTTAAAATATTAAGACCTGTGAACAACCAGTGACTTGAAACTATAGTTGTATTTTACCTCATGAAGCCATCACAATTTTTAATTTGTTTCTTGAACATCTTAGCGTTACATTTAGCACCTCATGAAACCACAGTCTTAAAACATATTTTTGAAAAAGGTATATTTAAGCCTAAGATTTAGGAAAGGGATTTGAGGAATGCATTTGAAGAGATGGTTAGCAGCACAGGTAGAGCTAACTTCATGTTATGCCCTTTGGTTAAAAAAAGGATAATAAAAAAAAAATAAATTCCCTTTTTATTGTTGCTGAAGTCAGATAGCAAGCCTAATCTGAATTTCTGTGGGAAGCTAGATTACTTCCACTTGCACAGAATTCTGAAGAAATAATACAGAAACTACTATGAATATTGGTACAGTCCTTTGGTTATCATAGTTTTTATCCTTTTAGATTTCATAGAATTTTGGATCAATAATTGAATATGTCCAAACGTGTTTTGGAAAATTTTATAGGAAAAATTCTAGTTACAATGGAGAAATTCCGAATTAATGTCTGATCTGTGAACTGATATTAGATTGAAGTGTAAAGAAAAAAACAACCGAAGAAACAAGGAACCAACAAAAACCACCACCACTCCCCAAAAAATCCCTACCCAATGCTGAAATCCCTTCAGAAAAACAGTTAGTGTGTTTCTTCAGCCAAAAAGGCCTCTCAGTTACCACAGACAAGTGTAATTTGGGATTGGTGGCTTAATAATAGTAGTTGTTTGGGTGAGCAGAGATTCCCAATTCTTTACAGAAGATCAGTCCTATAAAATGCAGCCACAGACTGCTGCCGAGAGGAAAAAACTCAATTAAGAAAGGAAATTAGTCTGGCAATTAAAAAAACCACAGCAGTGCCTGGAAAAATAGATTTTTTTTTAATTTTTTTTTTGTCCTGGAAGAAAACTAATGAGGTTATTTTGACTAAAAGGAACCCATACGTAAGGTTACCAGAGCAGACTATTCATGCTTTCTGTAAAATGTGAATTGAAGCATGGGTATCTGTGAAAAGGAGACTTTTTTTAAAGATAACTTTATATAGTTTATTCCCAGGACCTTTAATAGGATTGTCATGGCTAATACTATCAAGCCATACTTACAGGACAGCTGTTCCAACTAAGTACATACTGTTTCCAAATTTGTTTGGTGTGATACCTGATTTTTAAAGTGATAGTAAGAGGCTGAGGTAGGCACGCTTGTTTGCCCTCCTTAATTTAGCTATGTGAAATATGGTTTCTCAATTAACATTAGCACATAATTTAAGATACATCGAAATGCTGCAGCAGCTCAGAAGGCTTAAACCCTCCTGCCAGTCAGGAAGGAATTTAATTCACAGCAGGTAAAGGATTTACTTTGCATATGTTGTTATTAATCACATTATTATGTTCTACTTTCACAAAGAGTTTGTTCATGGCCAGTTGGGTTTTGAACCTAGCTGATACTAGCTGGTTCATTCAGCATTGTGGGGGATTCCCAAGGCGTAACATAAACTGACATAACAAAGACTTGACACTGTAAAGCACAACATTCTGTTCATGTAGGAGTTATCATCTAAGTCATGACTTGATGCTGCAAAAGCAAATTTAAATTCAGTGAAAATCCTCCTGAAAAGTGTTGTAAGGTTAGATTTCACTTCATTGAAACATCCTGTTCAGGAAGCATGAAGTTGGAGAATGAGAATAGTTAAAAGGAGTGAACCCCAGATAAGGAGGCTGTGAATTGTCCTAGGGATTAATTGGAGCTAAAGATTACCAGTTGAGTAGAACACAGCAGTTGTTTTGAAGCCAGACCAGGGTAAGTCATGTTATTATTTTATTTTCATACGTTTGTTTCCAAACCCCAGATTTTTATGAGTAAGCAAAACTATGAATGAGTCTTGTATTTAAGAGTAACTTCTTGAGACCACCAAACATTGCCCTACACAGAGAATGGGAATTCTAAGATCATTTGCACAGTGCCAGACACCCTAAACAGAAGGTTGTGGTTCCCAAGATTATGACTGATCTTTAGTGCTCCCAAGGGAAAAATCAATTGCATAATATATTTTATACTTAGATTAAACATGTAGGGAATAATTGGTGAGGTAGAAAAAATGTTCTCCTTAGTCACTGTATTAAGGTGTTTACGCCTCACAGATACGGCAGTTTCCTGTAGGACTGTGGACATCTTCATGCAGTTGTTTCTCACTTGCAAACTGGTGATGACTTTGTCCTTTCACAAGAACTGTAAGGTCTTTGAAATCTTAGCCTCACACACTGCTCTTAGAGTGTTTGAGCTCATAACAAAGCATAAAGATCTGTCATTGTTGCTGGGGCCACTTGTGGTATTATAGTAAAATAACTACTGATTGCACAAAAAAAGGGAAATCCATTTAACAGGTTAAAACAGTAGTCTTTGTAAATGAAAGAAAGGAAAGAACTGGTATATGAATTATTAATCTTGTGTGCATGGTTTGTAGTGTCTTATTGAAGCAAACATATGATGTATCTAAATTTATTGTCTTAGAACCTTTATTTCACTTGTAGGGCACAGGTGGAAGTTGAGCGTTTTTTCTGAAAACTTAAGAGGCAGGAGGGGGTAAAACAGCTAAATTTTTTTTTTTAATGCTCGAACTTTAGTATTGCTACCACACTGTGGAGAAAACCACACATGGAGAAACTTTATAGCACTTGCTTTACTATTCTCTTCCTGATCATCTGAAGACTTAGTATTTTTTCACTAGAATTAACCAGGCTTATCACTTCCCCACGTATATTTTATAGAAACAGTTTTTTGCAAAGAACCCAAGTTACCTTCAAGCAGTGTTAGTGAGAACAGTAGGCATCTCTCTGCCAAAGAACAAAATAGAGAGCAATAAGAAAAAAGCATGTATGGCAGTGTTGCTGTGTAAATGTGTACGATCCAAACCAAAAAGTTATGGGGCTAGTGGTTTTACGGAAGGGAACTGTGGAATGCTTTCTGCATCTTGCTAACTTCCATACCCTGCTGAGCATAGCTCAGCACTTAGAGCCAAGTTCTGCCCTCTGATGCACACACTTGGCTCTTCTTTCTGTCTAAGGCGTGTGCATCTGAGATCAATATTTGGCTTTTATTTCAAACAGACAAGTAAAGAATGAGTAATACATACATGTTGCAAATTGAGCAAATGGCATAAGTAGAAGTGCATGTTTAATTTAAGAATAAATAATTTTTCCTTTGGAGCATTTGGTAGAACTCTGACAGTCTTGTCTTGCTTTTACTGTTTCAGTCCTGTGAGGAGTAAGATGTTAACTTGTGGAGCTTTTGCTGCTTATGACTAGATACCTGAGAAGTTAATTTAAATTGCCATGTTAACAATGATAAACAATCCTGATCTGGGTTCATTTGTGCATTTGTCCAACTGAATTCTGGTTGTTTGTTTTTTTTTTTTTAGGGGAAGGCATTCTTATTATTCCCCTGCTTTTTTTTGTTTTATTTTGAACTGTATGTGCCACATTACTGATATGCATATATATGTATATGTGTGCTCAGTGGCTTGCAATGCCCCAGCTGCAGCAGCTGTGGAGCTCTCTCCTGGGCTCTGAGGCTTTTACTTTTTCTGTTCTGCAAACTGTCCTTCACTAAGATTTCACGCAATGTTGTTTTTTCACAATCTCTAGTGGCACTGCAATGACCTCCTTCAACCAGCACATAGGGCTGGTCTGCTGCCATGGCAGGGCAAGGTGCAAAATAGGCTGCTGTTGCTTGGCAGAGGGCTGAGGCAGGAGGGGAGATGGATCTCTCTCAACATCAGTTCTCTGTTTCCTCATAGAGAGCAAGCCAAGCTGAAGCACAGACTCAATTCAGTCCACGGGATATCAGTTCGACCATGCTACTAAACCTCAGGAGTTACCTAAGCTGAATATTGTAGAGGGTGTATATACTAAAGATTTACTGGCATTGCTGGCCAAATGTCTGGAAATGACAGTTGCTTATACAGCATCATACTCCCAAGAAGAAATTTTTAAAGTATCAAGAAAGCAGAAGGAATATGAGCAACTTTGCCTGCTTTTAAAATATGCTCTTTTCCCCCCCTCTCCTTTCTCCTCTCCCTCTTCTCCTTTGCCCCCACTCCTACCCTCTCAGCCATGAAGACTTTGAATTTATATCGGGGACCCGCATGCGCAAGCTGGCTCGAGAAGGACAAAACCCACCGGAAGGCTTCATGGCTCCTAAGGCTTGGACTGTGCTGACAGAATACTACAAATCCTTGGAGAAGGCTTAGGCCTCTTATTAACTGCAGATCAACCTTTGACGCCTGATTTATTTACGAGAAGGGGACCACACAGTCACCGTTCATGTTGCTTTGTTGTGGTGTCTGTCAGGAAGTTCTTCGCTGAAAACAGACTCTTTTCTCCCTAACTTAGCATCATTCTTTGCCTGTCCTTATGGGTTCTATTATGTCCTGGCACCTAACTAGCTGCTGGGTTTAATGTCTTCTCTTTTATTACAGTTAATATTCTTGCAGTAGGATTTTTAACTCTTGTCTTTTTTTATATTTTATTGCCTCTGTCCTATGAGTTCTGCAGCTGTTAAATAGATGCAGCTTTTTTCCTATGTTATTTAAACTGCTGGGTAGTGTCTGGTTTTAGTAGTTTGTAGGAGAAAATGTAATGGTTAGACCCTTAACTATGGATAGATTATCTACAAATCAAAAAATTAAATAAGTTTTAAAACATCCGTAAAAGTGTTGTCATCTTTATCTCATCGTCATCTCCAGAAGCACTTAACATTAATTTCTCACTATATGTAATCAAAAAGCAGACTTCTTTTAATGTAGTATAATTGATTAAACTTTTTTTGCTTTCTTTGTTTAGTTTTGGAGTTCATTGAGTTGTCCAGTGATTCTCTTCTGCTGTGGA
This sequence comes from Pluvialis apricaria, assembly GCA_017639485.1. Classification (NCBI taxonomy): domain Eukaryota; kingdom Metazoa; phylum Chordata; class Aves; order Charadriiformes; family Charadriidae; genus Pluvialis; species Pluvialis apricaria. The sequence goes on along the minus strand of CM030010.1, from coordinate 58,625,686 downwards.
CCTGTAGAGATGGCCAAGTAATGAATAAAAGAAAATATCTAGTTTTCACTTTGATAACTACTCCAGTTTTTTTATATATGCTTGTTGCCATAGGGGTCAGTAGGGAACGTTTTATTTTGTTTGATATAACTTGCCAGTTTTTGGTTCCAGATATACTTGTTCAGTCTACTACAACTTGAAAAAAAAAAAAAAACAAACCAAAAAACCGGCAGGCCAACCTTGAATTCATCTTTAATTATTGCAAGAAAAATAAAAAAAATCCTTAGATCTTGGCATTTCCTGTGGTACAAATGCTTAGTCCTGAGGTTAATTTTCTGGCTATTTTTCAAGGTCTCCAAAGAGTAATCTCCTTCTCTTGGTTCAGCTTCGCTTGGTTGGAAAGACAAAGCATATGTTCTTCAGGATTTTTGAAGAATCCTAGAAGTTGGCTAATTCAGTATGTGAAACATTAACTGCCAAAGGAAACATAAAAAATGAAAAGTAAAACACTTCTTTGTGTAAAGTAACACTGACCTATTGGGATCTTTTCAAGCATTTGCAGGTAATCAGTGAACAGTCATAACCCCTCTTAGCCTGTTAGCTAGAAACTGTCTCATATCCTCCTAACAGAAACTTACTTTTCTGTTGCTAAATAATGTGTATAGGAGGAACCAGCTCAAAATTGTTTTTTGAATGTTGATACTGACTTACTGCTGAGCCTGAATGAAGCTTATGTTCATCTAGATTTTTTTAGATGGGGGGAAGGTTGTGATGAGGGGACACATGTAATGAACAGAACAAATGCCACTTGCAATCTTTGTTTAATTGTTCGCAGTAGAATTTAAGACAAATGCTTTGAGAATTACTTCCTTCTGTGTTCTTCCTCTGTCTCTTTTGAAGAGGTGTAGAAAGTATCTTTTAATGTGATTCTTACCTCTGATAGAAAGTAAGGCAGAATCAGGAAAAGACAAGAGGCATGTTTATTAGTGAACCACAACAATTACTTGAGACTGTGTTTTGGTAGTGTAAAGCTTACTACTTCAGAATTGCTGAACAGATTTTCTTCAAACTTGGCTTTCTTTTTAGATTGTATCAATATGTAGGATGTGCAAAATCCAGAAGAAAGAGTCAGTTCATCTGTATGCAGCTGTTCATGCAAAACTTCAAGTTTAACTATGAAGGTGAACAAGAGTTATCAGCTGCTAAAATGGGATTTACTGTTGGAAGTTGGAGTTTGGAATCTTTGCTGTCAGATTTGATTCTTCTGCTAGGTATGATGAAAGATAATAAAAATATTTTGGCAGAATAGCAAACACAGGTGAAAGTCTACAGAAGTTAATGTTTAAAAAATGCTACGTGTGCTATATGAAGTCCGGAAAATAAGTGGTAGTGATAAGCATGAATGTGAATCATCCTGTAAAGTTAATTTAGAAGCAGGAATGCCTTCAAGCAAATTAATACAGTGATAACAAGCATATCTAGTTTTCATACTCGTCTGATTTGATGCTGTGGCCCTTTGCTTAGAGAGCTTCTGGAAAGCATTCCTTGCAAGGCTCTGTATTAAAGAAGCTTTCAGGTTTATTCTAACTTTAAGCCAACAGCCACAGCATTCACAGCATAATGCTGATTAAGAACAGGAGCATCTGGTCGATTTGTGGGCAGGACTGGCTCTATACAGTATTTTCCTGTATCATATGAGTTTTCACTGTAGAGTTCAAATTTTTCCTCTTGTCTGCAGCTGCCTTGTTTAAGGAAGCCATTCTTACAGGAAAGACATTATTTTTTTGCCAGTGTCTCTCTTTCTTTAGCTTTTCTCTGCCTTATCTCAGTGGGTAGCAGTGTCAGTTGGCCAGTCCTAATATTCTGTTTTTAACAGTAGGTTCAACTTCATTAAAGGTGCTATGGCATTTGAGGGTCTTCTGAGACAACAGTTGGGTGTCTTCCAGGAGACAGCAACAGGACTAATGAGGTAATGGTTGTTGCACCCAACACGTGTCTTTCCACGCCTGCTCGGTCACCAAAGAGCAATGACCTCAGGAACACGCCATACAAAAGTAATAATACTCTTGAACTATGTGATGGATATGAGAACAAGCAGGACCTAACTTTCCAGCTGGGAAAATAAAAAGCTACATTGTCTCATTTCTTCAGTTCCTAAAACAAATCTTTTTACTGGAAAAATACTGATATGTACATGAATCGTGAATATAAGCAGTTATATAGATGTGTTCTTTTCTTATGAAGAAGAGAAAAATCAAACTTTCAAGTATGCTCTTTTTCTAAAGGTCATTTTGCTTTAACAATCAAGAGGAGTTTTACTCTGTTCATTAAGATGAAAAATTTCAAAAAGTGTTCCCCCTGCCGCCCACCTTCTGTCTCTACATTGATCTACCTTATGAATGGTTCTTTACCTGCTATTCTTGCACAGGATAAATTATAGCTATTGTCCTCTGCTTTTTTTATGGTCTCAGGATGACTATTCGCTTCTAGGTGATCACTCTGATGTATTGGGCATGTGATGTATGAAAGTAATAACACCCTCGATCTGTACAGCTGATACAAGCACAATTGGGACCCAGCTTTCCAAAATACAAGGATTAATGAGGTAGATTGGTGATTACCAAACCCTGATCCTTGGGGTTAAATCAATGGTACAAAATTACTACCTCTCCTAGGTGAAATGATTAATTCCAGATGACTTTGATACCTGCAATACCTATGAGCAACTTAAGAAAAAGGCAAGTTTTTTGTAAAGAACCTCATGGCTGAGAATTCTGTTCTCCTATATGAGCTGCCATATGCCTGTTTTTGGCTAACATGAATATTCAAGGTAACTTTTCAAAAAAGTATCTACAGGTTTGGATGGAAAAATAGTAGATGAATTCTGAGAATGCTGACTTCTGTCTGATTTTTTTTTTCTTTCAATAGGGGATCTGAGCACTAACAACTCAGTAATGCATCAGAGATGTAAAATGGAAAATGTAGACTAGGTCACGGGGTTTTTTTTAGATGCAGTTTGGAGCTAACGAAGCTTCTACATCTGGAATAATTCAGTAGAAATCAGGGGATGGGGGGAAATTAGTGGATATCTTGATGTGGTGGTGATCATGGTGATGGAAATATAACAGGGCTACCATGAGCTGTGTAGCCAACACTGTAATTGGCTTGAGTTTGGACCTCCCTTGCATTTCATATTTCCTTAATTTCAAAAAGTTCCACAGGTGGGTCACACAGAGGGTTAAACTTACTGCCTTTCCATGCTACAAAAAGAATAAAAGTTACTTTGAGCATCCTGACCAAATACTAACAGAGTAGTCCGGATCCTTTTCCCTTCCTGATGGATTAAAGGTGCTAATCAATGTATTGCTTCCTTTCCCTGTAAATGCTGACAGCTTCAAAAATAAGTGTGTGCGACTTTCATTATTTACACACGTGGCATCCCTTGTATCTCTGGTCATGAACCTTTAAGCTTTTGCACTAGGCCCTGTAGGAACACAAAAAACTTTCATCTCTGCTCACCTGTGAGTCAGAAGATAAGTTTACTGCATCTATGGCACCAACTCCAAAGACAGGGAAAGGGAAAACTACTCCTTCACTTAAGATGGGAAAATCCACAGGAAAGAATTAGATGGAAAATGAATCTTCATTTAACTTAACAGGCATGTCTATTTATCCATTTATAGGAACAGTATTTACTGTGGTGGTTGAACACTCGTAAGAAATGTGTAGGAATGGAATTCTGCTCCTCAAACCTGACACGAATCCTTTACCACCACTTCTAAAATAATAGGGACTTCAGCCTGGAGTGAGTTGGACGAATTAAATAGTAGAATGAAAGCAACTGGTAGCTCAGAATTAGTATTTTGTGGTTCTTTATGATTGGTATCGGAAACTTGCTTACCAAAACTCCCGATTTTGATGCTGTTCAAGAGAAGAATGACACTAGTTCCATTTTTTTCATGTTTAGAGTTTTTTTACAAGATGGAGCTGAGAAGCTAGATTGTCAAGGGTAAATATAAAGCCTTCAATGGCCAACTTGTTGGATATGAGAGTTCCTTGCCAGCAGCCAAACAGGTGTTGAGTAAACATGTGATTTAAAGGAAGACTGTGCTGAGGTTTCTGCTCGGTTGTGATGTTTTACCTTGAAGAAAGCCTGAGGGCTAGAATAGCAGGGCCTTTTTTAAGTTTGCTTTCTCATTTCAGAAAATACTTTTTGATTATGAATATAGCTGGATTTTTACTAGGCTTTTGAAGTGTCCATTGAAAGGTTTTCTTTGTGTCTCCTGCAAACTTTATATCTGCTTTTGTGGTATTAGGATTTTTTTTAACCTGTATCCCTTTTCATTATTTAGTCTTTATTAAAATCACTTTTTTCTTCTTTATGGGAGGGTATGTATGTGCATGAGCCAGAATCATGCCTTCAACATTTCCAGAGCTGTTTGCCCTAGAAACCTCATCTTGATATCATTTTGAAGTTGAATGGGGAAGGCAACTAAACTGAAAGCTAGAAAACACTGCTTTAAAGCAACATCTGGAATTCTTAGACAGTAAATGGCTCCAACTTAAAACAGAGAATACAGAGATTTTATATGCCATAAAACTCTAGGAGCCTTGGATTCAGTATAAGGACTGTCACCTGACCTTCATGTCAAAATCCATCTACACAATGCTTTGAAGTATGATTGTAGACAGAATGCTACCTGTCTATGTATAAAAGGAGGGGAAAAAAAAATTCAGTTTCAGTATAAACTTCAGTGGGGTGGAAATAGTGCCCAAATCTTGCTTTTATCCTCTGGAAACAAAGTTGTTTTGTCTGTGGAGTCCTACACTCATCCCTCTAAATTGCGTCGTATGAGAACAATACAAACATTTTGGCCATATTCACTTATTTTCATCTCATAACAGCAGTTATGATTGCAAGTAAAAGATTTTAGTTTTTGCTGAGCACCTGCAGATCTCCAGACTTTCCACCCAGATGACCTGTGCCTGAATTTTTGTGGTCTAAATCAATTATTTCTGTAATGATTGATAGTAAAGTTTGTTGCAAGAATTGTGATGAGACAGATGAGACACACCAGTATCCATGTGTTAATATTCCCTGAATATCATTGGTGCATTTTAGGTATTACGGAAGATGACATTTTGTTCAGGAGGACAAACCCACTCCTCTAACATGGAAACATTTCCCTGATTTCAGGAGTGCTCCTCAGAGAAAGAGAAAATGTTTAGGCTTCTGTACTTAATTTGATTTCATCAACAGCTTTCTCAAAGGCTTCAGTGGAAGCAGGAAAGACTCCTTAACCCTTAAACATTGGGTTCAAATGGGTTGCCTGCTGTAAAATGGAAAACTGTGGCTGGATAGTCCAGAGAAGCTTTTCTGCAGGATTGTTCATGTGTCATTGAGTTCTGCCTTGTTTATAGTTCATCTACCACCTGTGAAAAACAATATTTTGATCATTTGATTCAATTGTTTCCAGATAATGAATACAATCATGAGACAAGATCATGTTTAAGCATAACTTTCCACTAGGAAAAGTTTAGCAGTATTATACTTTATATTTAAACTAGGATACAGTCCAAAAGATCCAGTGTTATATGAGAAAAAATTTCCTATCGTTCTATGTGACAGCAGAGCAATAAACGTGCCATCAGAGTCAACATCAGAAGTACAGTGCAAAATGCTAAGTATTATTGACACTTCTTCATTAGAGACAGTTATAAATAACTCCTTTTTTCATTATTTCTTCAAGGAAAAATACGGCTTCTTTCTGAAAACTGAAAATCTGTTTCCCTTACTTGGTAGTTAGAGACACTCAGAATGGCAGTCATTCTTCATAGTTTTTACTGTTTTGCTGTAAGTATTTTTAAATACATGCACACTTCTGAAGTCCACAATGAAATGGCTTTGCAAAGAACATTAAATTTAAGTTTTTCTTTGTAACCTTTCTTGCTATTTTACTTAGAGTAGTTTGGTCATTTTTCCCTCTGTACAAAGAAAAAAAGGGTGTCATAAAGGTCAATCTTATGTAGAGATTGGGTACAGAATTTTCATCAACTATTAAAAACTATAGCTGGTTTCCTTTTCATACAAGCTTCTGGTTCAGGGATGTCCTTCATGTGTATTGTCAGAATTTCTTGTCAAATACTTCATGTGCTGGAGAAAAGTGTATTTAAAGATGGTGAGTTGATGGCGGAGAATTCCAGGACAGCCTCATTCAAGCACGAACAATAGAAGACCACATCTTGTAATATGTAATTCTTTCAAAAGAATATTGTGCCTTTTCTATAGTCATAGTTGGGATATAAATGCAAATTCAAAGCAGCATGTTCTGTCTGAAAGATGTACAGAAAGAAATTAACATTCTTCAGTCAGTGGTTTTCTGTTAAAAAAAACCACTTTCTTTTCACGCTTTTAATGTACTTGAAAAATGAAACCTAAACGTCCTGATCTTTCAATTTCCATATTTAAAGATGTGTTGATGGGGGACCGACATGTTTTCTCTCTCTTATTCAAACAGTTGCATTGTCTTCAGTTTGAGGATTTGCTGAATATTGGCAATGAACTGAAAATCGTGGTCTATCAAGACCTAGTCCTACACTATCAATCTACCTAATCAGTCTATCAATCCTACACTAGTTTCAAACAAGCAAGCTCATCTTTTCATTTAGGCATACTTAATTGATGTTTTTTACCTGTATGTAACATGCAACAACTCTTAATTTCAGGTTTTTCTACATAACCATGTAACTAATGAAAGAAAATTCAGTCTCTTTACTCATTCTTAGTTTGATTATTATCCTACATGTGTCTGTAGATCTTGAAACTAATGCTAAGGAAGTAGGTGCCTTTCCACGCTGATTTTGTGATGTTAACTCTGAAAGACATCATTGATGTTCATTAATGTGAACTTGAAGAAAGGTCTGGCTGCCTGTGGAGAAATGAATCTGATTGTATTGAAAGCCTGCAGAGCGTGTGCTAACTCTCCTCTCTTTAAGTCTGTGCCTGAATGTTGGAATACACAGAGCTTTTATTTTGACAGAAAAGGGGTAAGTCACTGTTTTCTTAAATGGGATGCAATGGGGGTTTCCAAAGATATAGACTTATGTTAACTAGTAAAATAAAGACAAAAATATAAACTAGGAGCTTTTTAGCCAGTGGCTTCCAAAATGATCACTACAAATTACAGGCGGCCTGCCCACTAAAACCCAGAGATTTTTGCCTGTGTGTATATTCCCAGAGAGACTACCACTAATGTGAAGGGTCCCAGCATTGAAGAGGATTTTATGCAGTATGAACTTATGATGCGTTTCATGGTTCCTGCGGAATTTTCAGTGTCTGCTCAATCTACATGTGCAATTTTAATAAAATACGTGCTTATAGCACATTCTGCTCTTGTATCTTTTTCTTCCTTTTCTTATAAAACACTCTGTTATTGTTTCAGGATGAAAATTTTCTAGACGTGCATGTGTCAAGGGAAGCACTGCAGTTTACAAGGAAACTCATGCAGTTTACAGTTTCATCAGTCAGCTGTGAAAACTATGAGAGAAGGGGCTGAGTGTTCTGTGACAATGGAGTTTCTGATTTTGGTCAGGGCTAGTATAGAAGGAGCCTACCATCTTCTTTTTGTTTGCAGACTACTACAGGTGTGTAGGTTTTTGTTTTTTTTCCTTTGGTTATTTTTTTGTTTTAGTAAGCATTAGTCAGCCTGTAATCTTGTTCTTGTTTAGTTATGAGGTTCCTTTAATGGCAGTCTGTGAGCCTTTCTGGGAAATGCAGCTCACAAGTTTAAAACTATTGCTCTAGAATAGCAGTTAAAAAGTTTTCATGAATTTCGCTTATATAAAATTACAAAGTACAGAAGCATTTAAAGAAACAAGAATCAAAGGAAAGAATGAAAGAAGATTATAAATGGAACAGGCAGTATTTGAGAGGTTAGCATGTTCCCATTCAGGACAAAATCCATTTTACATCCACCATGTACCAGAAAGTTGCTGGTATGTATTGTCTGTCTGGGTTTGTACGTTACTGCAAATGCAGGTAAGAACCCAGTGAAAGCTAAGACAACAGCTCCAAACCAAGCAAGGCTTAAAAGGCAAACTTCTGACGGAAAGATGACTCTTGCCCCTTCAGTTAAAGAAGCAGAGCAAAATAAGAACTGAGACTCTGAACTTTGGGACTGGATCTCTTGTACATGAGATACGGACTAGGAGCCAAGACAAATACCACTGCTTTGTCTGGGGGAATGTTCATCTAGAATAGTCTTCTTGTCGTGGTTTAGGCCCTCAAACCAGGACACTTGTGTACACAAAATGTTAAGCCTTGTCAGTGTAATAAGAAATGGTGTAGAATACTAATGTTCTTCCACTTTTCTCATTAGAAAAGCAAGCACTGTGTGCCATGTTGTTGCTGCCTTAACCTTGGCTGCTTTGGGATTATTTGTCTTGGGCCTGATGGCCTTGGCCTTTCATACTTAGGGTTCACGTGGACTTTGGCTATCTTTGTGGGGCTCCAGCAGCTGGTTCTCTTTGGACTCTTAAGCTGCTTTCTCACTGTGGCAGATGCTGGATCTCTCTCACAGACAGATTTTTTGGGTTTCCTGACCGTGCTTTTCAGTGAGCTTTGCTATTTTTACTGTCTCTGGAGCATGTTTTTGTGGTCTGTGGTTTTGGGGATGTGTTGGGTTTTTTTTGTTTGGTGGTTTTTTTTTTTTTTTTTGCTCCCCCCTTATATTTATGGAGCTGAAAGCAACAGTTCCTGTAGTATGAACCAAAGTGTCCTAGTTTGCCATCTCTCTATGCTTCTGCTGCTGCTTTTCATGTCACAGCTTCCAGTCAACAGCCTGCTTGCTGAGAAACAGAGCAAGCTTTGATATTGTGCAAGCACTGTCCAGCAATAGCCCAAACATCGGTGTGTTACCAATACTGTTTTAGTCACAAATCCAAAACGCGGTGCCATATGGGCTGCTGTAAAGAAAGTTAACTCCATCACAACAAAACCTAGTAACCCTTTGCTTCTTAACTAGAGCTGTGAAGGCTGGAGCAGGTGCAGCTCTAGAAATCCTGAGATTTTTCCATACTGGGCAGAAAATGCTCTTCTGATGTAGCCAGAGAGATGGTAAAGATAGTTGCAATTGCTTGTGACTGCTCTACTGTCATATGCTTCTATCTCTGCTTGTTTATGCTTCTATCTATGGAACACCACATGGCAATGTAAGTGTAAAGCCTGCTGAAAGAATTTGTGCCAGATCTGGAAGTAGAGCACTGCAATTATTTGTAGGAAGGTTTTTATTCTTGCCGTGATACTTTGTTAGTACAACAATCACAATGGTTTCTGCTCAAAAATGAGGAAAAACAGTATGAGCTTAAGTGACATGGAAGTAACTGAAATTCTGAACTGAAATGAAGAAAGTGAAGAGCTCTGAATTACCCTTTTCTCTTACTGTTTCTTAATAATACATACTTCATCTTTTGACCTCATCTCTGCATTGTTCTATATTTTGTTTTCTCTAATGCTTCCATGATGAGCAATATGGATCAGAGAGATTAGACCTTGTTTACTACTAATCTGACATAAAGGTCATGATTCTTCAGTATTTCAAGGTAAAAAGGTAAATAATGATGGTAATGAGGCAAGCCTCCTTGTTTGAAGTATGACACAATTAAGTTGCGTCTGGTAGCGCTTCATTTGCAAAATGTTCACGGAACTGTTCTAACACCATCCATGGTGCTGATGCACAAACTGGGAAATAATCAAAAAGGAATATTTGTTACAGGCTTCACTGGAAACAAAGAGCAAAAGAGAAGCCCACTCTTCTCCAAGTAGAAACATACCAATCCTGCAATGAATAGGGGAGATGAGGGAACATTAAAACTTCAAATCAGCACAGATGAAATACTAAAGGAATTTAGTGATTTCACTAATGTTGATCCTAAGAATGTTTCCTTACTAAAGAGCTAGTTGCATAAAAGCTGCAAGATTAACCTTCTTCAAAGTACTGAATATCAGCATTTCTTGCTTTCAAACTGACTTTCAGTTATTCAAGAGCTGCTAAATTTGCTTTAATCGATAACACTTTTTAATTGTAGGAGGACAGAAAAGTGCACTTGGAAAGTGGTAAATTTCTTGATGTTTTAGATTTTTTTTGCTTGTCTCTGGTACCATGAGTGTTTTCAACTGAGCCTGAAAATATAAAGCTGAATCTGCAGCTTGATGGTTGTTAGACATGAGCATGTCTATGAGCTCTGTCACAGCCTCTCTGTGGACCTGTTTACCTTGCATTAATTAGAAGATGTCATTCCCAATGGGATAATAGCAGATCTGCCCTTATTGCTCATGATCTGGGATTAATTTAATGGGTGCAGTGCAAAATGCTATGTAGATTTCTGTGAGAACAGGCTGTTATGGGAACAGCTGTTTTAGCATGTTCTTGCCTTGGTAGGCTTTCAAGCCACTTGGACCTTCTTTCTGCAGCAGTCAGTGCTGGCAGATGCCCTCTTATGTTCAGAGGTGAATCTTGTCCCTGGAAAAGTAATTTTGTAAGTGCAAAAAAAGGGCATTGCGGTTTCACTGCAGGAGTCAGTACTTGATCTTTTCCTGACACTGCTGAACAGGCCTTGCTGTCTTGTATATGAGAATGACTCAATTGGAAGACTGGAATATTGTTGAGAACTTCAGCAGTTGCTGAGGGATTTCTTTTCCCTTTCTGTCCTATTTGGTAAAATTGAACAGTCGCTGTAAACATGCATAGAAGAATAAAAATCTTCCCTTTGCAGAGTTCTGCTGAACAAGCAGGACTGTATTGGTCTTCTTCGGAATTAAATACCAGCCAGACCTGCTGTTCATATGTGACACGCTTATTTGCATTTGCTCTGATCTTTTGCCCAAATAAAAAAGCAGGAACTGAATAGGATTTAATTATGGGCTTATTTAAGCTTTCTTTTATGCAGACAGTTGTGGAGTGTATATTTATCTGAGTAGAACTCTAGAAACATGGTCCTTTCTGCTCTCCATTTTCTTTTTTTTAATAAAGAGCTATCTAGCTACTAGTGTTTGGTTTGTTGGTTTTTTGTTTCATTTCCTTCTGATGGAAGCTTACATTTAGTGTAATGACATCAGGCTAAATCTGTCATGAAGGAAATAAAGAATGAAACTATTAATTTTTCTGTCACTGTAAGTCCTAAGCAAAAATATTTGCATTTTTGTTTCTGGGGTATGTGGTATGTAGTTTTATGGGGTTCTGTTTCATGGTAAGGAATTTTTATTCATCAGAGTGTGGGGGTCATAAAATGAGACTAGATGTGTCTTTCTACTGTTTGATAGGGCTTTTCATTGCTTCTCAGAAGAACCTGCCAAATCTAACTTCTATCACTTGAGTTTTTGGTTTCTCTGGATTTATACTAAATGATACTTACCTTATCACCCATAAACAAAACTGTTTTACTTGTGGCTTAACCAGTTCAATTAATATCAAAACCAGACATAAATCTTCAGCCATCTTCAGAAACAATTTTTTTTTTAAACTAAATTTGCATTCATTTTTCATGTTGTTATGATTTTCTAGTGCACATTTCCCAGTAAATGAGAAACGCTACCCTGTTTCCACAGGACAAGTTGCCTGATGGGTTGTGAGAGACTGGAAGGTCAAATAATTGTCTCAAAGCTTGCTTGTGCGTATCTTGCAAGGTGCAAACTACCAGTAGCAGCGGACCATTCTTTTATCAGACGCCCCCAAAACCCATACCTGTCTGGGCCGGGCTGGCAGCCCGCCAAGGTCTTTTCCTGTTTATAAAAAGACCATGGAAACAAGCTGTGGGCACCCACCACTGAAGACTGAGGACCAACGGGACACTGCTGGATCCATGGTGGTGACTATCCTTTGCGTATCTTTCTGAATGCTTGCTTAGTTTCCTTCTAATATTTCCTGGCTTTCCTATGGCTCCATTCCTCTGTACCTATTCAATAAAAACGGTCTGATTGGCAGCATTTGACCTCGTTTGCATCTCAATCTCATTCTTGGTATCATTACAAACCTCTGTTGAGCCTGAAATCGGACTGGGACTTGTCATGGGTGAACAAGGTGTACTTAGTATGGTGAAATCGTGTTACTAGATGACTTTTATCCTAAACTATGATCAAGAGGTGAGTTTGTTACTGATCCTTTCTGGCTTGCAGAATTAGTTCTGTAGACTTCTAGTGCGAAGTGTTATTTAAGTACGAATCACATAATAAGAAATACAAGAGAGCTTTTTTTAAAAAAACCTTTGCCTGTCATATACAGATTTTTTTGATAACGAAGTGACGATTGGGAGGCATATTTTTTTTCTTCAATGTTGTTCACATGCAAGAGATAACTAAAGTATTTGTGTTTGTATATACACGTGTATAGAGAGATACGTGAAAAGAGAGAAAGTATCTTAACCACAACATATGTTTCTGTTGAGTTTCATCTCTTTTCTTCAGTGACAAAGCCACATGATTATCCCTGTTGGGATTGCAGGGTAATACAGATATGGAAGAATGAGCTGGATGCCATATTGCTTAATCAGCTAAGTGGTTGGTTAGTCTGGTTATTTTGTGCAGAGGACAGCTGGGTAGCCTCTGGTAGAAATAATACAACATGATTTTTCAGACCCTGTCATTCTTTCTCTGATGGCAGTTGGGAAAAAGATACGTGCTATACAACTAAGCTTTGTGAATTGAAAGTCAATAGTATGGAAGTCAGTGATGAAAAGCAAACGGTATCTTTTTCAGTGTTGGAATGTTTCTTGGAGATTAAGAAATATACAGAAGTATACAGAATATTATTTTAAGCACTTTCTTGTTACTCACTTCAGCTGTCGAAGTTACCTAGGCAAACCTCCTACGCCTCTTAATATTACTGTTAGAGAACAAAGTCAACATGTAACACGTAAGGGAAGCTTTTTAGAATTTAAGGTAGTGTCCTCCCTGCTCGGAGAAGCACACTCAGTGTGGTTTTGCAATACTTTGTTTTAACTTAATGGTGCGTGTACAATGGCGAAGAAAGAATAGATAATATCACAGAGAAAAGTTTTCCTGTTAAGCCAGAGGTAAAGAGACTTTCACTGCTGTTAGATTTTATTACTGTTCAGGATTTCATAACAGCCATTTTATATTCAAGCAAAGCTCTTAAAATTTTTTTCTCTTGTAATACATAAAACAGAAAAATGGTTTGAATTAGCTTGATATTCATGGAGAGTATAGTAAGGAAAAAGTCTGCTGTTAACTTTCATTTAATCACTTGGTAAAATTCAGTTTGGTGTCATTTTAAGAGATTAATTCTACTCTATAAGACTGAGGAGTTCTGTGAGAATTAACTTTCCAAGTAGGTGTAGCTTTGTCCCACACTTAAGTATATTTTTTCTATTTAAGCCAATGGCAAATCTTGAAGGCATCATGTCCTTGATGATACAAGGGTGTTTTTCTCTGTGTCCAGTTTCTTAATTAAGTTGCAGCACAAATGAAAGCTCAAGATTTTGTGGGACTTGTTTGTCCTCTTTTCTTGTGCCTGTGTTGGCTACATTAATAAGAAAATGTTTCATACCTGAAAGCAGTAGTAAAGGAGAAAATGGGGGACTCATATGAAGGAAAATTCACAAACGTATGCATTTCTGCAACAAAAAAAAAGCCTGTTCTATTACTATGTAAGAGAAATGTCATGAATTAAAAATAATCCATTAACTGAATTGGCAGATCATCCTGGAAAGAAAAGGGTCATGTAGGATAGTCTGTAACCTCTGGAAAAACAAATCAAGATAGTTTCATGGAATTAGCTCAGCTTAGGATCCTAATAGTACCCCTGGATAAATACATCCATGACTCTTTTCCGTCTTCTTTTGTTGTTACTCTTCTGTCAACCCCATTTCCCTCTCTATTTTAGTCGTCTTGTATTTTGTTCTGATGTGTCCTATGATTCTGTGTTTGGGGCTATTGTGGTTAAGAGATACGAAACCTGTTATTGTGCACAAACTTAGTATTTGCCAAAGTAAAGTCTTCTGCACTTGATTATGTGCTAGCATTAATGCCCATTATTTTATTTAATACTTTAGATTATTAGAACATGTCATTTCAATACATTATTTTTGCAGCTATCTCATCCCCATTTTATTTTTTGTCTATATGTTAAACTTTGGGACTAGATAATCTCAGAGAAAACCTTATTTGTTCAGCAATGATAGCAACAGAACACTTAAGCATGACTAACGGTTGTTAGAAGGGAGCCAATGTTTTTCTAGTTAAGTGCAATGGTAAAATCCATCCCTGTACGGAAGGCTAATAAGAACTTGCTTACCGCTTGATCAGAAAATCCACACTCATGGAAACAGGTGTTGCTCAGCTGACTTCATCAGAGCAATGCAAATGTACACATTTGGACTTGGCTCGGAAACTTGAAGTGATACAGCTCCTTGAAGGTTCAAGTGGAGAACAGGCCTTTTAGCTTGGTCTTTGCACAAGAGTGAATTTTACCCTGGGTATATGGATTATCCTACATAAAAGGCCTTCATCAGTTTTTACCATATGGTTAAAACACATCTACATATTTTTACTGTTACCTCCAGGCACTGTGAAGCAGCTGGTACTAATGAATAAAAATAGCCAGCAAAATCATGGCATGTGGTTGCTAGAAGGAGCAATTTATAGCCAGGAATCTTGTAGATTACTAGAAAGAAGACAAAAAGAACAACCCCAAAACACATGACCTCTGAAAGCATGTATGAACTCTAAGTTTCATCTGTATTTTGGGCACCTGTACTGCTCAAGGCAACAGAATATGGAACTGATTAGAAGATATTAATTCTATTGCTATTGCTAAAAATTATAAGGAACGGAATCAGAGACAGTGTGGTGTTGTGGGTTCCTTTTCTAAACACAATTGCTGTAGTTTGTCTTATAGTTGATTATAGTATCAAGATACTTGTAGCTTCGTGGAGAACTTTGGAAGAGATTAGGTGATTTTTTGAGTCTTGGAATAAATGAAATATAACTTGCAAGGTGAGCCTTGGAAGGTGGTCTTACTGTAATGTGAAACTATGAGCTCTAGTAATTTATTTTATAGCCCTGGTTTAGATTTTTACCTTCTAAAAAATAAAGCTGACCTTCCTTCTACACAGAGCAATGACAAAATGCAAGATTCTTATTTTTCAGAAAATAACTCTTAGTGTTTCATAATTGATAGTTACCAAGCTCAGTGGATGAATGGCAAACTTCCTTTAAACCTTCACTGAGGCTCATCTTACATTTTTTTTCTGTTTAGCTGGGTGTTTTTTTGTTGTTGTTGGGTTTGTGTTTTTTTTTTTTTTAATGTAGCCAGTGAATTCATCATTTATTTGTCATAAGAGCTGTGGTTCAAATAGTGGGAAGATCAATAGAGCATGCAAATTCTGTAGATTGCAAGCACTAAAAGGGATTATGGCGTTGTAGTGAGAAAAACGTCAAAACTTTATTTGCAGCAAGACTATAATGTCTACTGCTGTTCTTAATTTTTATAAACAGGGAACAGGAGCAGCAGTATGAAGGGGTGTGGGATTCTGTTGTTCTACAGAACTGGGGAGACTGGCATCAGTTTCTACCTTAGGTTAGTGCAGGAGGGAAGAATATGAAAAAAATCAGAATAAGATCAACATAAATTTAGAACTGGAAAACATTTTACAGAAAGACATTTGAAATTCTCCATCATTCATTCAATTCACTCAAAAAGAAACTGAGAAGAGCTCAAGTTAGGTTAAAGTTGGGGAGGAACAGACATCCTTGATATAAAGAGAGACACAGCAACAGCGTTTCAAAACTTGTCAAAGAAATTCAAATGAGAAATAAGGATGTATTTTGTAGCGAGCATGATTACCAGTTGGAACAAATTACCTAGAGATGTGGTGGTTTCTCTTTTTCTTGTTTCACAGAGAAGGCCACATGCCTTTGAAAGGTGTTGTAGACAAAACTGGGCACGATGTAGGAGTATCCAGGTGAAATACTGTAGGTAAGAGGAGAAGCTATACAAAGGTACACAGTTGATCCACAGGAAGGTCCCTTGACAGAATATAATCATCTGTACTATAATTTGTCTTGAATGAGAAATTCCAAGATTGCATATGTCACTCTGACTGCAGTGACAAAGTGAATGTCACTTGCAGAAGCATTCAGCTGTGACCAAATTCTTCTTCCTTATAAGGTTGAGGGGAACATAAGCAGGCTAATGATGTCAAAAGAGGAACAACGTATTTCCTGATTATGCTGCTCGAAGGATCTATGAACTCCAGAAAAGCTGTCAGGGGTAAATGCCTGGTGGTTTTGTGGCTTCATTACAGAAAAACTCTTGGAATATGGAAATCATAAACATCAGGCAGGGAATTCTAGTGAAAACTTGTTTTGTGATTAAAACTGCTAAACTCCTTTAACTTCTTTCAAAAGGCAATGCTGCTCACTATTGTTAAGTTTAAATTTTTGTTTACCCACCATTGTTCATAATGGCTTATTAAAAGTTTGAAAATGTATATTATTAACCAGTATTATCCATTATGCATTTCTGTTTGGCAAGTGTGAAATGCACAGGTGTGGGTGGTCCTGATACACCACTTTGGCTTTGTGTCTGAAAGCTGATCACCCACATTTTTTGCTGATTTCCAGTGACCAGTGTCAGCAACGATTTGCTGTGAATGTCAGCTGAGCAAGAGTACCTAGGAGAGGCATACCTTGATTTCAGAAAAAAATGGGTACAGATGGAAGTTACTTTTAGCTTAGACGTTTACCTAATCCTAACAGAAGATGTAATTGCAAAGAAAGAAAACAATTACTTTAGGACAATTAATCTTTCTTGTAACAAGATATTAATACAAGCCTTAAATGAAAAATAGTTCACTGTAGTTTATAAAGATGGAAATAAACATCTGTGGTAGTGAGGGACTTTAAATCCTCTTAAACAGAAGTGTTTGTACACAGAATTGTTGCATTTTTGCTAGGCAAATTCAATTTCTAAGCTCCCACATGTGAAGCATTTCTAATTTTACCCAGCTGAAATTTAGCATGCTAGCTGCCTGCCCTGATTGCTGTGGTTTTTGTTGCTGGGAGAGGGCTGGAACTCTTAATTTTTGGAAAATTCTTGCTCGTAAATTGCAAATTATTCTTCATTGCGGTCGGAAAAAAACCAAACCAATCCTTGTGTGTTTTATATCAAGTAGTGTGACTCTCCCCTGTAACATATTCTTCTTACTGATGTTTTTAAGTGGAACTGCTGCATGACAACTTGTACAACTTGTAGCATACAAAGTGTCTTCAAGAGGAAAGTGCTGGTTCACTCACAGAGGTCAATGGTGCAAACTCACAAAATGGTAGTGGAAAGCAGTGATGTTAGCACAGAGAGAGCAAGCTGCCCCCTGGAAACTGCTTGTGTGTGCAAGTTCTTACTTCTACTGCCTCATGGTAAGTTCTCTGTCAAAAGGAGTTACCTAAGTTAAGTGTGCTTATCTGTGGTTCTTTCGGTGTAGCAGGCTTGCTGTAACCACACAGCCCAGCCCCTACCAAAGTAACTTTGTTATCTGGTGGTAGAAAAATGTGTAGAAAGTAAAGAACTTTTAAATAAAAACTCTGGACCCTAGGTACTCTATTATGTCAGTGTGATGTTATTGTTTGTTACAAAGACTTGTAAACAGTATAAAGTAGGTGCGAGTAGACAGAGATGGGGAATAAAATAACACCCGTCCCTGCCATGGTCAGAATACCTTTCCTATTTGATTGAAGCAAAAACTTTTTTTTGCACTGCAAGCACTGCTTACAAGGAATTGAAGTATTTCTATTGCTCACCTAATGCTGTACTTTGAATAAATCCTCAGTTACAACCCTTTATCAAAATCCGGAGAGTTCTGACGTAGGGTTTTGGATGTCACCATTAGTGCTACTAATAGGCCCAAAGAGGAAAGGTGAGGGGTAGTGCATTCCAAAAACACCCAAGTTTGAAGGTGGCCATTTTTCAGATGGTTTCAAGGCTTTGTGTTGTATTTGTATCCGGGCATACAGAAGCACTCGTAATCACAGGGTTGCCATTTGAAGAGTGGATCATTAGCTGGCTAAAAATGAAATACATATAAAATTGCATTGATGTCCATATCGAATGGATGTATGTATCACATCATTGCCTACTATATAGTTGTCTTGCACACAAATTGATATCAACTGTCCTGTATAGAATACTATAGTTGCTTAAATGTACTGTTAATTCTGAGAAACAAATTTATTTTGCTACAGAATATTCTATGCCATCTTAGAAATGTAGAGTATTAGGATACATCTAAAAATCTCTACGTTAGAAAATCTGAAAAAAGAAAATTAAATAAAATCTCTCTAAAAATTGCTATAAAACCATGGATAAACTATTGTATACTTTTGAAGTACATGAACTTAATATCCCTCTATCTCTGTATTTGATATACTGGAAAGTCCGTTCAGAGTGTATGGGATATTACACCTATTCATGCTTTTAAATTGACACCTGAAGATAACATTTTCAAATCTTATGGTACAAAATGTGCTGTTATTACATCAAATTGTTGATGATGATAAGAATTATAGAGATCTCAATGGCTGTTTTATTGCTGGCATACATTGCACATGCCTGCTGAAATGAACACTTTGTATTTGAGTTAACTGGGAAGCAGTCTTCCAAAGACAGTACAGCCTTTCAGTATCAAGGAAGAAGAAAACATTGACAGATAAGAAAATATAATGGTAATAAGGCATACTGTGATGAAAAACAAATGCTGAGTACATTTGGAGTCCTGTCTTCAGATTTATAAACTTTTTAAATTACTCTCTCTACTTGAAAGAAAACTGTACTGTCATTTACCCCGAGAGCAAGGTCTGAGGAGGTGATTTGATTAATCTTGATAAGTAATGTTAGATACAGTTGTGGGAGGAGGTCAGAGATTTACCTGATCACCACCTGGATCCATTAGTTTTACTACAAATAGCATAGTATTGTTTGTTAGTTAACTCTGAGAGAACTTATTTCTTCTATAACATGCAAAATTAAATAAGCAAATGAAATAACGTAGTCTTCTCTGATAAAGAAATCTCATACAATTAAAATGTTTAAAAAATACGTTGTAAAGGCTGCTTAAATCTTTTAATGAATAATAGAGACTTTTTTTTTTTTAAAGTGTGTGTGTGTGATAAGGACAACATAATCCTTCCCCCAGAAGACCTTTCTTTCAAACTAATTTCTTCATACATTCTGTGTCTTGGTATTATGTAAGCTGAGTCCTCTGGCCATAATGACTATTGGTTAGCTGACCTTTTTAAACAACAGTTTAAATAGTTTGGTTTCAGCCCAAAGTTTTTTGTAAAGGAAACAAATTAAATTGTTGCTTTTTATTTATTACTCACATTGAGTCAAATAATTTTTCCATAAAAATTACATTTTTAAGACATGACATTGAACTGAAAAGTAAAGATACCCGATTCATTATTAATCATGCAAGGTTATGGTAGAATAGCCACAATAACACATGCAAGAGTGCTATAATTGTAGTTTTTATATTATAAGTGAATTTACAAGACTCTGAATCTTTGCCCAATCACCTTTTCACAATTTAAGACCAAATCCAAGCTCTTCAGGAAGAGAATCAATGGACTTCTAAGACCCTAGTAAAGTAAAACACTAGGATCTTTCACCAGAATGCCTACTTAAAATAATTAATGTTAGCTTCTTTTTTTTTTTTTTTTTTTTTTTGCTTTAGGATTAATTGACAACTATGCCAAAAAGGACCTGGGATTCCTAGGAGACAAGGAGGACATGAGGCAAGTGTGGCCATGCATTGGCAAGCCCAGGGGAGGGCCACCAGGATCATCAGAGGACTGGAGCACATGAAGCACAAGAGGAAGGTGAGAGAGCTGGCTTTGTTCAACCTTTGAGAAGGCTAAAGGGAGACCTTATGCCTGTCTACAGCTATCCAGTGGGAGGGTTTAAAAAAAGACGCAGACAGACACTTCTTGGAGGTCCATAGCAAGAAATAAGAGGCAACAGACACAAGTGGCAATAAATGAAATTGTTAGTTATTAGAAAAAAACCATATTCACAGCAAGGGTAGTCAAATAATAGAAAAAGTTGCCCAGAGAGGAGGTTAAATCTCCATCCTTGGCGGTGGTTCAATACTCAACTGGACAAGGTCCTGAGTAACCTGCTTTGAACAGGGGGTTGAATCAGATGAGCTCCAGAGGTCCCTTCTAACCTAAATTATTCCATGAATCCTGTGGGAGAAAAGGGAAGAATAAAAGGTTTTATTTAGAAAAAAAAATACTTTAAAAAAATCTTAATGCTCTAACAAAAATTGCTTGTTGTGATGTTAAAACTGACCTGTGGAAGAAAATATGGACACTTTGAGGGGCATGCTTTGGAATAAAAATACTTGCTTCTGTTCTAACAAAGCTAGATGTATGATATTTCCCCCTGTCTTACAAGACGACAAAATTATTTATCTTTGTACTGTATCACCTTCCTCAGCTGTAGAAGAACATCCGTTCCATGGGAGCTACCATCTCTTTGTTAATCTGTATCTTCAGGTGGCAAAAAAAGGGGGATAAAAAAGAAAGGAAAAGGTAAATTTAGGAAAAACTAAGGAAAAGTACTTTCTTCTCAATTGTTTTCTCACTGTAGTCTTTCTTTCACATTAAGGAAGAAAGTTATCCTTGCAAAGGGTAAGAAAAGGCTTTGAGACCAAAGATCGCTCAGTATTAGCATGCCTTAGACCTCCTATGAGTTCTATAAAATGGACTGAAATGCTTTTAAGCTCAAGGCTAGGTTTTACTACAATAAAAAAATAGAATAATTAACTTTTTGAGTAAAGTACATTAAAAGTGATTGATAGGGAGAGGCATGACAGATTTGAAGATTTCCCCTACACCCACTCCCTCCCAATTCTCCTGCCTGCTCTATTTTTGCATGCTTGTCCTTACCATTGTCAATTCAGTGACCCTGTCCTCTGTATGAAGCTTTCTGCTGCAACTCTTCCACCTGTTGCATCTTGTAATCCCTCTGGCTTTCTTCCATCAATCTTGCCTTGTGTCTGCCAAGCACGGTCTTTTACACCCCTCTCCAAGTTGTCCACCTAATTTCTTAGAGGAGCAATGAAATGTAAATAAATAAATAAATAAATCATCTTGTCAATCAAGAGGGCACTGTACAGTTGTCATGAAGAGGGAAAATGGACACTAAACTATCGTCTTTATTTGTGGGCAGGAGGAGCC
Source organism: Pluvialis apricaria (assembly GCA_017639485.1). Lineage (NCBI taxonomy): Eukaryota > Metazoa > Chordata > Aves > Charadriiformes > Charadriidae > Pluvialis > Pluvialis apricaria. Next base: position 58,604,457 of record CM030010.1, on the reverse strand, counting down.
TGGATTTGAGGAGGATTTACTTTGGCTGTTGGACAGCTGAGTTTCTGCACCTGTAAGTAAAAATGTAGTGAATATTTTGCTACTTGTTTTCCACTATAAACTAATTGTATTCAGGAAGGGAAAGAAGAGAAGTAACTCCTTTCACCTATATTCCTATTTTTACAGGAAAGAGAACATAAGGTGTATTTTGTACCAGAGCCCTACTGTGTAGAACAACTGTATGTGCAGTGTTTTATTATTTCATTTTTCTCTTGGCCTTTTTTATGATTCTATTGTTTCCAGATGTGCCCATTCCAAGTAAATATCTACCAACTTTCCTTGGAAGAGTTAGAAACCACTAATGAGCTGTTACATAGCAGCTGTGTCAGACTACTACCTGTTTTCAACCAAATTATTGGCTCTTCCTGTTGCATTTCTTAAGAGTGTCTGATCCAAAGGAGCACTGGATATTTTTGATTTCAGATGAACTCAAGGATGGCTAAAGCACTCAATATCATGCAGAATCAGCTTTATGAAGATATCCAAGATGGACCTTTGCTAACATGTCTTCAAAATTTCAATTACAGACACATTAGTTACACAAAACATCCAAAGGCTTAGGTCTTGTGCCAGTTCATAGAATCACAGAATCATAGAATGGTTTAGGTTGGAAAGCACCTTAATGATCATGTAGTTCCAACCTCCCTGCCACGGGCAGGGACACCTCCCACCAGACCAGGTTGCTCAAAGCCCCACCCAACCTGGCCTTGAACACTTCCAGGGATGGGGCACCCACAACTTCCCTGGGCAATTTGTTCCAGTGCCTCACCACCCTCATAGTGAATTTTTTTTTCCTAATATCTGTTCTAAATCTAACGTCTTCCAGTTTGAAGCCATTACCCCTCATGCTATCACTACATGCCCTTGTAAAAAGTCCCTCTCCAGCTTTCTTGTAGGCCCCATTTAGGTACTGGAAGGCTGCAATAAGGTCTCCCCAGAGCCTTCTCTTCTCCAGAGTGAACAACCCCAACTATCTCAGCCTGTCCTCATAGGAGAGGTGCTCCAGTCCTCTGATGATCTTCATGACCCTCCTCTGGATCCGCTCCAACAGGTCCAGGTCCTTCATGTGCTGAGGACTCCAGAGCTGGATGCAGTACTCCAGGTGGGGTCTCATGAGAGCAGAGGGGCAGAATCACCTCCCTCGACCTGCTGGCCACACTTCTTTTGATGCAGCCCAGGATGCAGTTGGCTTTCTGGGCTGCAAGTGCACACTGTCGACTCATGTTGAGCTTCTCATCCACCAGCACCCCCAAGTCCTTCTCCTCAGGGCTGCTCTCAATCCATTCATGTTATAGAACAATAGGCAAAATCAGAAAGATCACATCCTAGGATGACTGCGCTGGGTTAGGTTGTGGGTTTTTTTTCCACTTATTTCTGTTGCTTTAAATGTCATAATCGGTCTCCTTGTTGGGCCGACTTTGACTAACTGCTGTCATGCATATGCTCTTTTCACTGCACTTTCTTCTTCTTGTCCCACAGACAGCTCAACAAGTTGCATGCCAGAAGCTTGATGGGAGCTGGAAAGAGCATGAAAGTGTCCTTCCTGGCTTTATTTCAATATCTTTGCCAGATCCTGATGTTGGGTGGAACCTGGAAAGTATTCACACAGAAAAACAATTAAGAAAAATACCATGAACAGTATTAATTTGGTTTTTAATGTGAATTTATCTGACTCATTTAAACAATATTTATTTCAAAGACTTGGAAACACTTTTTTTTTTTTTAAATTAGCAATGAAAATGTACTAGCTCTTTTTTGTAGGTACTAAGTGAGCTGGATGAAGAGTAAAAACTTTGATTCCTTAAGTTCTGAAAGACAAAATTAGCTTCACATTAATGAAATTCGTCCTATGTTGTACATATGGTGCATTCTTGTTGCTTATAATAATGACTATATAGTATAATAAACTATATAAAGATAATTTTTCTGTAGCAGGCTATGGTTCAATAAATGCCTCATGTATATTGATATAGGTGAATTTGTAAGTTCCAAAGGAAATCAAACAACTTTAACTACTTCAACTCAGATTGACCAGAATGGATGAATAATGCATCTGGATACATTGGAGACTGTAGAAGCAGAGCTACTATAATTTAAAATAGGTATAGAATTTGTCATTGTAGGGCTTGAGCTTCTGCAGATGTTCATCTGCATTTGTCTCTTTGAAACAGTTTTGTCAGTATTCCCTCCAGCTCTAGCTCTTCAGCCATTAGTTTTCTTAACTTCAAATATGCCGTGTTTGCCTTACAAAAAAGCACCTCCCACCAGTTTTCTCACCTTTTAGGCAAACAACAATGTTGAGCAACAGTAATGCTTTTTGATTCCCTTATTCGATTTTGATCATGGTGAATGTAATTCTCTATTAGTTGGAGAATTGAAGATTGAATTTTGGTCAAGAAGGCTTGCCTTGAAACAGGAGCAGCATGGCTGAGTAACACTTCAATCATGGAGAAAGAACATAATAAAAATGTCAATAGGTAATCAGATATAACGCTTATTGCAGTAGTGCTACATGCAGTTGTATGTACCTTTCCAAAATTTTCTGGTTTTGTTATGAAAAGCATAGACTTGCATTGCAGTGCAGAGATTGGGAATTCTGAGAGAAAGCAGGCTTCAGTACCAGACTGTCAGAGAATTTCCTCTCTTGGCAGCAGTCATATTATCCAGATTCCAACTTCTAAATGTGACCAGGTGAACTAGAAATATTGTCTCTTCAGGAATGGGAATGTAAGATTCCGTATTTCTACTCTTTTTTCAGAAAGGAGTGAATCCTTTCTAGAAAAGGTAGACCTGCTTGTTAATTTTTTTCAGACAAGTATGTTGTAGAAGCATGAAGTCCAAGTGTAATCTCATCACTTCCTCTGTCTTAGCATGTATCTGGTCATTAATTTATTTTCTTTAACTATAATTACTTGCTTCTTTACTGCATTGTTTGACTAAACGTAGTCAAGTGGGGCCTAAACTTTCCTCTGTGGCAGCTACACATTTAGGCTTATGCTGAAATATTTATGAGCTTGGGCCTTAAAAAAAGAAAAAAAAAAGGGGGGGGGGCAAGGTCAAAATTGAACCTATCTTAAAACTTAGAGAAACATTCAGTGAATTTGCAAAATAATTTTACTCTTGGTATTTGGCTGTTGCTTCCTTATTTTGAGTATTCTGATACACCATGTCCATTACCTTTCTGGTTGAATTTTGGCTGAGTGAGCCACAGTGTAAATTGTATAATGAATTGAAACCACCTGTTCAGCATTTGGCATCTTTAAAGGAAGGCAAAACTAAATTCATGTGACATATGAAGACTGAGAATATAGCACTTCAACTGTCAGTTGTTCTGGCATTAAGTAAGGAACCAACGAGAACAGGTTGGGAATGCTGTTGCAAACAATTTTAATCACCGTTTTACTGAGAGGAAATCACAGAGACTGAAAGCATGCTGCTGGTGGACAAGGATTTAAGTGTAGAAGTTATGCTCATAAACTTTTCAATATAGCTTAAAGGTAAGAAAGCTAACGGCAAAGGGGAAGTGTAAATAATTTCCTGAGCAGTGAGGTACAGATTGATGTCAACAAGCTTTTCAGGTAAGTGCTGATAAATAATTCCAAATTAAGTAATTAAGCTTATCTGGCAAAATCTCTCACTTGTTCCACAGTGAGTCTCAGGAAGACAATGATCAAACCATTTGCTTTTGCATTTTGCAAGGAAACCTATTCATCCCAAACCCCTTCAAGTCAATGGAGAGATTATTTTTCTACTAATAGCAAGACATTGTCATCATCAATTGCACTGAGTATCCTGTTACATTGCAAGTGATATGGAGGATTATTACATGAGTAAAAGGATAGAATTTAATAAGTCAGATATAGTTCATAAAGTTATTGTCCAAGTTATAGTTACAGGAGATTTTGTGCAACTGGCACAATGTATATTGATAAATTAGTAACCCATTTGTTGGACAATGAGCATTAAACCCTGGTGAATAGTTTGCATCAAGTGCCTGAATGGTTTGTTTTTTTTCTGTGTAATGTCTGTGAATGTCTTGTGTTTACCAGAACTGGTCCTTCTACAGCGGTTTATTTGTTTGATGTGGGAATACTTGGTGATAACAAGTATTTGTTATTTGTAGCATAGGAAATAAGAAGTCTGGAACTGGCTTGCTGTAGCTTTTAATGCCTGAAACCTTCCAGATCAGATGTATTAGTTAAAAAACAAATTGACAGTTCCCACCCACCCCATTAAGTCCCCCTCTCCCAAACCAATCAAAAGCCTCAAAATAGTCCCAAACCTTTTGACTGCAACTGCTTCAAGGGGAAAAAAAGTACATCTATGTCCTAGCACTCCTGTTTCATTCTTGTCTCAGTGTTCTGGGTACGCTGTTCTTATTCTAAATATAGTAAATCCAATCCCCAAAAGAAGGGATCTCTTATGATTAAGAGCTAGGCTGGAGCTTGAAACAAATGTATTTGGCTTTGCTGCCTCTTTCCCATGTGACCTGGAGCAAGGCACTGTGGCCAGATGTTCAGAGGTACCTAGCTGAGTGAGATGCAGCTGTCCCACAGGATGGAGAGTTCATGCTGCTCCGTCCTACCACAGCTATTGCTTTTGCCTTGTTGATGAATCCACCCCTCAGGCATCCATCTCCTACTGGTTTCATTGCTTCTACCCTTGCATTATCTGGCTGATGATCCTCTATCTAGAAGGAATTTTTTCCTCTGTATTAAATGCTAAGTTTTCTGTGTAAGTGCAACCCCATTTTCTTGTAGCTGCTAGTAAATGCTGTAATACAAATAATCATCACTTAGTGTGGTTGAATTAAAAGACATATCTGTCAAAGTTGATGCAGAGAATAAATACCTATACTATTCCTGCCTCCTCAATGGATAATTTTTAACTCTTCTAGACTCTATTTCATTAAATATACAGGATTATCAAGTGTGAACTAGTGATGAATAGTATATCGGTACCACAGTAGTATTGTGGCTTTAGTGTAGTAGCTGTGTAACATTACAGTGCTTACAAACACATTTTGCTTTCTAGAGCTTGATTTGGCCCTATTGTGCCCCTGTTCATCTCTGTGCTCATACCCAAACCCTGCCAAAACTATGTGTGTTGATACTTCACACATTTCTTTCTACGTCTACAGTTGGCATTGCTCCTGCCTCTTTGGCAAGGACTTGGAGCAGAGCTACTGTGTTGGTGTGGTCAATGCATTTCTGCTGGCGGGAGTTGTGTTGATGTAGGAGGTTGCATATGCCTAAGGAACACAGGCTCGGCTCCCCCTGCCATCTTGAACTGCACCCTTCAGAGGGAGTGAGGTTCCTTAGGGACAGTTTTGGGCAACAGACATGGGACTAGGCAGTATAGAGAAAAAAGAAGTTCCCTAATACACCTGAAGCACTACTAATCCTGCCTTGGAAAGGTTTAAGAGGGATGGAAAACTGTGGTATTGGTGTCAAAACAAGATTTTGGTGGTATCTTGCCTATCTTCAAAAATACATTTTGAATTTATTGGAGGCTTTCCACTGACAGTAGTTGGTTGTTGGTTTATCAGCATCAATATAAATTTAATTAGCAGCGCTGTTGTTGTTTTTTAGAAATTTCAAGCTCCTTAGTGAATATATTCCCCACCTAATTTCCCATCTTGTTCTATCTAGTGGACATTATAAGCCAATGGCATGTAAAATTACACTATTAGATCAAACCCATTGTTAGAGTATCATTGTATGTATCAGGTATATTTACTCCGGTATTGCTTATATCTTGCTTCCTAATATATGTATTTATTGAGAAGATCTAATGAAAAATATTAGCCTGTAATCAGTGTACCCAAATGCAGGCAGTTTTCAAACTGTCTTTCAAACAGGGGTCTTCACTGGCTCGCATTGAAATATGGGGCTACTGGGGCTACATTCGCTCTTGTTTAAGCAGAGTCAAATCATAAACAACATTATGCAAATTCAGAGAGATCTTCAACAGTGTCGCTGTGTAGCAATACAATGCAGATGACCAGAGCAAAACTAAAACCCTGCCACACAAACATATTTAAGAGTAGTAAACAGTTCTTAGTATGCTTCTTCAGTGTTCCTTAACAGTAGAAGTAAATGAGCAGGAAATAGAGGAAAAGACATGATTAACTGATGCTATGTATCAAACAATTGAAGGTCAGAAGAGATCCCAGATACTTTGGTTTCTAATTTGTTGGCCTAATAATCACTAATTTATAGTATTAATAAATGACATGAAAAGCAGATATCATTTAATAATCAGAAAATTAATCAGATGTTAAAAAGCTGTTCAGAAAATTTACTATCTGCAGCCCCAGAAAGCCATAGTATTGTCAGAGTTTGAGACAAAGCAGATAATAATCCCCACTAGTTTTTAACTTGATATGGATCCTAAGACCAGTAATAAACCAAATCCTGAACTGCTTTCTCAGGCAAAACTTCCACTCAAGTTTCTCTGAGTGAAGACATCCTTTGTCTCTAAGTGATCTCTTTTGTGATTAAACTCAACATTAGAAATCTCTTCCCCTAGTCTGTGATGTTGACTTCAGAGTTGGTTCTAACAGTTTTTCCTTTTAGTAATTTGTCTGCAACAGCATGGCAGCTTCTGATGGATAATTCATAGTATTCATGAAAGATTATAGCAATGGATGAACCTCACTGAAGTGTTTTGAATCATTGGTGATTCAGAAAATAAACATTTTTTTTCATTCAGTACAGATCCAAACTCTTGGAGTAAACAGTGCTCTTTTTGTTGGAATAGACTTTGCATAAAGACACTCAACTAGCCAACAGTGCAACAAAATTGTATGTTTAAATAAATTCAAAGTCAATTGTTTGAGTTTTAAAAATATTGTAAAAATAATCTGTGGCAAAAAAAAAATGCATTCAGCTGTATCACAAGAACAATTTGCCAAACAATCAGCTGAAGCAGGAGGTTCCAATTTTGCAGAGCTTTAGGGACTCCTGGCAGAGAGGAAAACCATGTTATATACATGCTGACAAGTACAAGATAAGCAAGCTTTCCACTCGCTGCAATCTTGTTGGTTTAATTACCCTCCAGTGCCTATTTGTGATAGCCCCTTGGGAAGTCAGTACTGAGGATACAAGTTTAACTCAGATTCTGCTTGTTATCAAGTAATTGCACATTTTGGCAGAAGACATAGGGCCTGGCTTAAAAGAGGTGAAAACTACCACAGCAGTAAAACTCAACAGAAACATCTCTCTTTAAATCAGTTTCGAAACCTATGATCAACAAAATTCCAAAACCAAAATATCTCTTTGCAAAGTGAGTCAAAGCTACTTAAGTGTTAAACAATGGCATGTCATTTGCATAATAGATAACCAACTGCAAAGCTTCTCACTCTCTGCTTTAATATACATAAATACACTGGAAGGGATCTAAAGTATGGCTTGAAATGTGCAATTTTCTGTTAACATAGCCTAATTTCTCCTTGATGTCATGTGAAATTGAGGCAGATTCTTAACATATTGATGATTTTCTTTTTTTTGCTCTTCCAATGATGAAGTCATATGAGGAAATGCTACCTGTCATCTGGTAAAGTAGTTATAATTTCCTACTCTTGGATATAAAGTAGTTGATCTTGTTACACAAATAAAAACCAGCCTAATTGCTTTGTGATATGCTAATAGTGTAGAGGTTTGCCCTTGAGGGTGGTGCTCTATTCACATTCTATTCACATTAATAGTACATAACTCTTTTCTTTCTGACTTTCAAAAGTGCTTCTGATATTTCAGTTCAAATTTCCAAGTTTTCACTGTCAATATTTGAAAATACCTTTTAATTATACCCTACTTTTAATATTTAGCACTCTGATTTTTTTGATTAGCCTCAAATTATTTGTAATTCTCATGTTTGAATTTCTTTCACATTTCATTGTATTTTTCTAGTAGTGTAACTGTAAAGGGCACAGTATAAGAGCACATTGTTAACAGCTGTGAATTTATACATAATTAACAGCAGAGGACCACCTCTTTGGTCCATGGCATGATGTAACTTTAAGCCATGCTTTCCTGATTTCCTGTCAGAGAAAGAAGACTTTGGGGACTGGACTCAGGCTGTTTGTTTGGGGTTTTTTGTTTGGTTGTTTTTTACACAACTCCTAATACAGTAGGGCCATGTTGTCAGCAGGTCTTCTGGGCACTGTTGCAATATAGATACAAAATAACATTAACTCTCTTTGACAATGCATTCTTCTTCCAGTTGACTATTGGTGTTATCAATTATTTCTTCTCTAATTGTACTGTGTTAGCTTCCATCCCCATTCGCCCTTCCATATTTATTTCATCATTTACAACCCTGCTAGGTCTTCTGTGATTTATTTCTCTGTTGTTAATGAAGTTCAGAATATGTCCCAGATTAATATAATATTTCATTTTTAAAATCTGTTGTTGTTAGCAAGTTCAAATACAAATAGATTATTAAATATAAAAATGAGATATAAACCATTCTTATCCGCTGCAATACTTTATGTGGTTGTGTTTTATATTTTTCTTCTGCTTCCTTGAAAACTTCTGATTACAGTCATAGAGACTTGCTTAAGATGTCATTTGGATTGGTGGTTATGTGCCTGAGAGTAACATTGCTTTCTTAATATGGAAGAAGCTACATCAAATCCATACCGGTGAAGTCTGTGCCAGGCAAGTTGTACAGGACAAAATTTTTCTTGCCGTGGTCCCAGAGCCAATTACTTTTATTACTCAACAGGATTAGTGAATTTTCATCATTTGCTGTAAACCATAATTTAACATACTATGAAGATACTGCCTGTGAAGATATTGAAGTTGAGAAATGCTAACAGCTGAAAGCATACTCTGGAACAGTGTCCCCAGCTGCTTGCTGTGTTCTTGTACTGTTCCCTCGTCATGTGTCTAACCACTTTTGGGGAAAGGGTGTGGGGCTCAATGGACTGTTGATGTGACCTCATATGGCTGCTGCTTTCACATTCTATCAGTGTCATAAATTTTCTGCATCTGCATATCTGTGCAAAGGACGGAGAGGAGGAGGAGTTTAAGAGATAGTATAGGCAATTTTCCCAACAACATACTTTTCTTAGCTTGCATCAAAGTTTATGCAAAACAAAGGGATAAAAGCAAGAAAGAAAATAGAAATGAGGGTATAGAAGCTTCCATAATGAAAGAAAAGTGAAACTCAGATCTTGATGAACTGAAGGAAGGAGAATTAGACTATATCTTTCCCAGAGTTCTGAAAAAGCTTATATTAAAACTTTAGGTATAATACCAAGTATTTTTAGTATGTCTGTCTAGTCAGCTTGTCCCTCAAGAGTATCTCAGACATTATGCATATTTAAGGCAAGGCAGGAAGGAAACTTGGGATGATGATGACCTTCATTGCAACGGTATTCAGGACTTTGGAACAAATTTCAAATGAAAGGATAATTTGAGATAAGTGGAGTATGGAAATAAGTACAAAATAGGATTACTAAATGGAGGTCACAGCCAACTAACCTGATAGTGCTTTTTTGAAATTATAATAACTGCTAACGCTACACACTTGGATCACAATAATGATCTTCCTGAAGTCAAATACTGAAATTAAGTAGACACCAGACTGAGTTGGATCAGCTCCAGAGCTTGTTTGACAATGATCATGCAGTTCTTTCTGTTTGTCATTAACAAAAATAAAGTTGTCAGGACAGTATGCTCTTTTGCTGCTGTTGGTTTCGTTGGCTTTCCAGTGTTATGCTAATAAAATCTTTTGTCAGCAGATGCAAATGAGACCTCTTTTAGCCACAGCAAAACTTTTTAACAAAACCTTTTTTCTTTTTCCATGCAGAGGTACATTTTTTTAAGTGCTGAATGGAAACCACATGAAGAAGGCAGATATAAATGTTCTTCATGCAAATCTGCAATGCTGTTTTTGCTGGCTTTTTCCCCCCCCTGCTTTCATGTCCAGCCAGGTATCTCCTATTAATGTAAGACTCTAACCTTCTACAGATTCCTAGAAAACTCAGATGGGGACTGAAGGATAAAAAGTTTGATATTGTAATTTGACTAAGGTCAGTTGGAAAGAAAATTCAAGTAAATCTAAACAAAATAAAGGCTATTCCTGCACTAAAGATCCAAACTTAATTGCTTAGGTACTTATTAAATGCCCTGAGACAGGCTTGGAAGATTATTTTTTGTGTTAAGGAAACAAACAAAAATTTTCTGCTTTACATGAATAATGACATCTATTTTATTATGTCCATAAAGACACAGTATTACTGATATTTTAGACTGAAAAATCTATTGAACAAGAGGAAATTATGGCTGTGTAGCTGTCACAGGCTGCCAGGGATTCTCCATTAGCTGGAGTAGTAAAGGCTTGTGCTTTGAAGAGGGTTTTATGTACTATTACCATTTCCTCATGAAGTTCTTAGTTGTAACTCATTTATTTCAATAAATAAGTTTACCAACATGAGTTCAGTATAATATGTAGAAAACTGTCATAAATACCCTGTTCTTCAAATGAAGGCACAGTAAAAAAGAAAAATAATTCTTCTTAAATGTCAGAAACTGACCTGACGAGAATAAACATGTAAAATGAAGAGCTGCACTGCAGTCACTCCTGCTTCCTTCTCTTTATTCAGGCAGGGAAAGAAAGAAACCATCTTATCTCCCTTTCCTTTGATTGTCTTTGTAATCTGTGCTACACACTGAAAGCACTGGGTGTATACTTTGGAAGACCACCAGAATTACGTGAACGTATTTTTGGTCACAGAGTATGAAATTAACAGGTAACAAGCTCAAAAGACAGAGAAGCTGAAAAGTGGCAAGAATTGCCACTAAACCTGTTTGAATGCACTGACATAATGGCATATCCTAACACAAGTTAGGCCATAGGTTGGAAAAAAAATGATGCCAAACAGTGCATATGATCTGCAACCTACTAACTTTTTATATTTTATGTTGGAAAATCTCTCCACTCTAGAGACTAAAAATTAATGTAAAAAATAGGAATGTCTATGTTAAACCCCAGACAATTTATCATTGCTTAATTAGGATGTTCTTTGTTGGTACATCTTTAATCAGAAATGGGACCTCTATTCTTATTTCCTTTGCTCTCTTGATGTCAGAAATAAGTCCTTTTAGGAAAAAATAAAATTTAAAAGTAAATCCTGCAGTAGGAGAAGCCTTTTGTGTTCCTTAAGTTTCTTACGTTTTAAGTACTATGGGAAATGCTTTTCATTAGATGAAGAATAAAAGAAGCAAATGTTATTCTGCATGCCCATATTTGGCATTTGATAATAAGCAGCCAAAAAGTCAATGTGACCCATATGTCCAAACATTATGCTGCTGGGCATATTTTCTCTGATGTACTGCAAACGAGATCATGCATTGTATAGCTTGCATATGCATTCTGTCATATTTGCCTTTGCAGAAAATTATAAAAGAATATTTTGCAGAGTAATGTAATCGGTTTTTCTTCTTTATTAGTCTTTTGCGTGGAGGGTGGAGGTAATGTGATTGGTCCCCTTCCTTAAAGCCACTGTCAGCAAGATGGATGAGAAGTGATCGTTGTGAATTATTATCTTGTTTCATATTCTAGACCACTTGTGAAAATGGAAGCAAATGGTGGATAGCAGAATGGGTGTTCTAAGTGTGGCAGTGTCTGTGATGTGACACAACACAAGAGTTTTCCTCTTAGTCATTGTCTTTGTCATGACTGTTTCTCAGGAAGATCTCACTTCTTAAAAGAGCTTGCTGATACCTGCTTGCAGAAAAAGTTTGAGCCTTCAAACTGAAGGAGAAAACGAGGGAATTTCTAGGTGGGTTGCTTGATACAAGCATCTTTTATTTCATCTTGGTAGCTGTTCCCTTGTAGTCCAGCTGTGCTCAACAGTTATAGTGCCAGTGATACTATGATTCATATCTCATCATGGCTTAGTACTAAAGGTAAATTGTACTCACCTAAAAATCACCTTTCGTTTGAGAGAAGGAAATAATTTTTTTGAGTATTCCAATTGGAAATATTATGTTTTTCTGTGATAACTCTAAACAATAAAGCAATCACTGAGGTGGAGATGCAGGGAAAGGTTGCCTGTTTTTCTGTAACCTGTGTGCTGCTAAGCTGAAGTTTTCTTTTATTCATTATCCAAGTGTCATAGCTGAAATTTGCTTGAGACAGGGAACTTGTTTTCTGTTTCACAAATGCATATGAAATGCACCTGTTTGCAGAAACTGTGGCCATTTTTTTCTCAAATGTGACAAATGACTTTGTACACTGTGTTGTTTTCAGGGATCTTACTTTTTGCTATTCCATTAGTGAGGTTTTAATCTAGTTCAAGATTAGATTATTTAGGGACTAAGGAAATAGTTTTTCTGTGGCTGTTTGTATTTTCTTTTCATATTGGAAGTCATAAAGTTTACTTACTATTTTTGATGGCTTGGATAATAAATAGAGCCTCTGTGACAACCAGGTGATCAGGCCCAGTCAGCATGGGTTTATGAAAGGCAGATCCTGCTTGACTAACCTGATCTCTTTCTATGACCCCCCTAGTGGATGAAGGAAAGGCTATGGACGTTGTCTACCTAGACTTCAGTAAAACTTTTGATGCAGTTTTCCACAGCATTCTCCTGGAGAAACTGGCTTCTCGTGGCTTGGATGGGCATACTCGTTGCTGGGTAAAAAAACTGGCTGGATGGCCGGGCTCAAAGGGTGGTGGTGAATGGAGTTAAATCCAGTTGGCAGCCGGTCACAAGTGGTGTTGCCTAGGGCTCAGTACTTGGGCCAGTTCTGTTTAATATTTTTATAAATGATCTGGATGAGGGGATGGAGAGCAGCCTCAGTAAGTTTGCAGATGACGCCAAGTTGAGTGGGAACGTTTTCCTGCTTGAGGATAGGAAGGTTCTACAGATGGATCTGGACAGGCTGGATCGGGGAGCCGAGGCCAACTGTATGAGATTCAACAAAGCGAAGTGCTGGGTCCTGCGCTTGGGTGAGAACAAGCCCATGCAGCACTACGGGCTTGGGGAAGAGTGGTTGGAAAGCTGCCTGGCAGAAGAGGACCTGCAGGTGTTGGTCAATAGCCAGCCGAATACGAGGTAGCACTGTGGCCAAGGTGGCCAATAGCATCCTGGCTTGTATCAGGAATAGTGTGGTCAGTGTGGCCAAAATAGCGTGACCAGCAGGACAAGGGTGGTGATCTCAGGACGTGAAGTCCAGTACTCAGCACTGGTGAGGCTGCATGTCAAATACTGTGTCCAGTTTTGGGCCCCTCACTACAAGAAAGACATTGAGGTGCTGGACCATGTCAAAAGAAGGGCAATGAAGCTTGTGAAGTGTCTAAAGACCAAGGTTTAGGAGGAGTGGCTGAGGGAACTGGAGTTGTTTAGTCTGGAGAAAAGGAGCCTCAGGGGTGATTTTATCACTCTTTACAACTACCTGAAAGGAGGTTGTAGCAAGGTGGGGGTCGGTCTCTTCTCCCAAGTAACAAGTGATAAGACAAGAGGAAATGGCCTCATGTTGTGCCAAGGGAGGTTTAGATTGGATATTAGGAAAAATTTCTTCACCAAAAGGGTTGTCAAGCATTGGAACAGGCTGCCCAGGGAAGTGGTGGAGTCACCATCCCTGGAGGTGTTTAAAAGACATAGATGTGGTGCTTAGGAACATGATTTAGTGGTGGACTTGCTAATGTTAGGTTAACAGTTGGACTTGATGATCTTAAGGGTCTTTTCCAAGCTAAATGATTCTATGACTAGATATAGGCATCTAATTAAGAGGCTTAGTTTAATTTAATTTAATTTTACTCAGTGGAGTAAAAAAATGAAACCTTTTAATTAGGTGCTCTAACAGGGATTTGAACAAACAGCTTTTTTCATTCCTTATCAAATTTGATGGATATTGTTGAATTTTGACTTCTGGCAATTTGCGTTATTTCACAAATGTATACAGATGTGTGCCTATACATCTGTGTATATAAGCTGTCCCCAGTGTAATCTCTTACAGTTTTGCAAAAGTTAAACATGAGAATCCCCCATCAGGGTCAGGGATGGGGAGGATCGAAGGTCAGTCAGTCATTCACATAGTCAGCAGCTTTCAAATGCACACTGAGAAAAGCTGAGTTGGATGGAGTGAGATCTCAAGGGACAGTGGCTAGAAATACTGTATGATGAGCTAAAATTGGCCAAAAGTCTCGATGCATCTTTTAGCTGTGTTCTGCTTTGGACTAGGAAGGAAAAATGCTGCTTTCAGTTTTACTTATGCTTTTACGAACAATTTTGAAAAATGTAGAGAAACCACAGATACCAAAAGTGGATGAGGTGCTCCCTTGTGCTTTGTTGCATGCAGAGATGAGATTCTGTCTTGTCTCCCACTTGCATTCCCTTCTTTATACATCTGAAAGTCATGACAGCCTCTTACATCACAGCATAGCTGTGAGAAGTTGGTTTTCATTAATTGCCTTGGCTCCTGATTGTTGGTCCCTGTTTTGGAGGTATGGCCTGAATGTCATGTTCCCACATGCATTACTTTTATATTTCACAGAACTGAAATTAATATCATCTGAAAGGGTGCAGGTTACTAGGAAATTCAGATCAGTTTGTGTTAAACACCTGTCTTCCTTGTTATTGCTGTATTTTACCGTATCTACTGTCATCATCTTTAAGGACTTCTAGAGGGTATAGACAATGATCATTTGAGTGAAACTTAATACTGTAGAACCCACAAGAAATAATGCCATTTGATATTTTTCCTAATACCGACTCTTTACACTTTGTTTTTAAGCCATCTAAGGTGCATTTCACTTCTTCATGATTTAAACTGAATGCGATGTGGAATGAAGTCAGAGATATTGTAAAAGTCTGTATCTGTTACATCCATGCAGTTTCTTTTTTCCCTTAAGAAGTCAAGTGTCTTTGAGAGTATTGCTTTCTAAAACAGTATCAATTGGCATTTGTTACCTTCATAAGTTGCTAGTTCAGTAGCTATCAACTAGTACACAAGTGTCTAAAGACAGTCTGCAAAGACAGACTAAGAGGAAAAAAGCACTTTTTTGGAGGGCTTAGATTCACTCTCAAGGAGTCTGAGGTCCATTGCAAAATGCGTATGGATATGGAAATTAGAAAAGGCAGAGGACTACTGTTTAGCTCAGTATTAAGTTAATTCCACGTAAGGTTTTTCTTAATTATGCCCTGGAGTGCCATCAAGCTATGTGGCCTACTGATACTTTGCTGTCTTCTGTATACCACATAGCAAATGGAGTTTTTTTGGCACTTACTGAGATTTCAAGATTAATTAAAAAAAATTATATCATTTTACCATCTATTGAAGGGCTCATCAGAATTCTTTTTTTCATTTTTAATTCGTAATTGTTTCTTCACATTATCCTTGCTTTCTGAAGTATGGGATGATAAAATGTTTCTGACTAGTAGAATAGAACACTGCATTCAATGGAATGGAAAAATAGCTGAGTTGGAGTACTGCTTATTTTACATTTTAAATTAGACACAGATCATATAGAATGCATAACTAATCCAAATGGTGCAGATTCATTTGTATCTATAAATATCCTTGAAAAACAGATATGTTCCCACTTTTATTTGGATAGTCAGCATGACCTGGACAGGCTGGAGGATTGGGAGGAGGGAAACCTCATGAAGTTCAACAAGGGCATGTGTAGGGTACTGCATCCAGGGAGGGATAACCCCACGCATCAGTACAGGTTAGGGGCTGACCTGCTGTAGAGCAGCTCTGTGGAAAGGGACCTGGGAGTCCTGGTGGACAACAGGAGGACCATGAGCCAGCAATGTGCCCTGGTGGCCAAGAAGGCCAATGGCATCCTGGGGTGCATCAAGAAGAGTGTGGCCAGCAGGTCGAGGGAGGTCATCCTCCCCCTCTGCTCTGCCCTGGTGAGGCCACATCTGGAGTACTGTGCCCAGTTCTGGGCTCCCCGGTTCAAGAAGGATGGGAAAGTGCTGGAGAGGGTCCAACATAGGGCTATTAGGATGATTAGGGGATTGGAGCATCTTTCTTATGAGGAAAGGATGAGGGACTTGGGTCTTTTTAGTCTGGAGAAAAGAAGACTGAGGGGGGATCTTATCAATACTTATAAGTACCTGAAGGGAGGGTGCCAGGTAGATGGGAATACTCTTTTTTCAGTGGTGCCCAGTGACAGGACAAGAGGTAATGGGCACAAACTTGAGCATAGGAAGTTCCATCTTAACATCTTAAAGGAACTTCTTGACTTTGAGGGTGGCAGAGCACTGGCACAGGCTGCCCAGAGAGGTTGTGGAGTCTCCAACTCTGGAGACATTCAAAAGCCGCCTGGACACCATCCTGTACAGCCTTCTCTAGGTGTCCCTGCTGTGGCAGGGACTTGGACTAGATGATGTTCAGAGGTCCCTCCCAATCCTGACCATTCTGTGATTCTGTGTGATCTCTTTATGGAGCCTTGTGTTTCTCCATTATAAAAAACCCTAATTTGTATAGAATGAGGGTGTTTTTCCTTTGTGCTAACCACAATAAAACTGGAAGGAGATCTACTCTTATTGAAACTGTTTCAGGCAGAACAATTTATTGCAACCACAAAATTACTATTGGTGCACCAGTTATAAGGAGTGAAATTTTAGAGACATCTCCTGGGCTTTTTCACCAGCCACAGAGTTCAGGAGGAGTGTAATGTAATGCTTTCATTTATTTTGGAGGAGCAAGAGAAAATGAGGATAAGTTTTATTATCGTCATTGATCATATAAGAAGTTGAGAAAAAGCTATGCTCAACCTATAAATTGTTGAATTTTGCTTTCACAGGATGAAGTGCAATCAGAAATTGTCTTTATTTAGATGCTGTTCATGGATACCTCCGTAAAATAATGCAAGCACCTTCCAATATTTGTTTTTATTTATTGTATATTTAATTTTGCTGAAGAATTAATGCAAGGTAATTCCTTTGAAAGGAAGTGTTTGTGAAATCTGCATAAAGTTAATGTGAGGTAACGATAATTGCGCTATGTTCCTTTCACAATAAGGTTCAGTCTCCCAGTTGTTTTTTTTTATGGTCCAGTGACTATCTCCTATTTTTTTTAGGTCTAAACTAGTCTCAGTTGCTTTCAGTCCACTTTTACTGTACATGCAACACCTCAGGGTCAAACCAATCACTACCACAAACTTCAGTGTGAGTGAAATGTGTTTTTGTATCTGCAGTTATGACATTCTTTCCCACAATCTGCTTCCACTTTCTTTAACAATAGCCTCCATGTCTGATCTAATAAACTAACACAAAAAAATAAGTCAGCTTCTGAGCCATGAGTACTTTAAATGATAAAGAAATCTCTACCTCACTTTTTATAAAGACTTTTTTTTTTTTAGAGCCTTTCAGAGCTTTATGCATTTACTTACTGTAAAAATATTCTCCTCAACTACAGTTACTTTAATCATGTTGGTTGGAAATGGAAAGAAAGTAACAAACCCCAGACTGCTAGCACTTTAAATAAGCAAGCAGTGAGCAATTAGAACAAGATCACAGGAAAAATGAGGAATTCTGTAGCTCAAACTATTACAGTTTTTATAAAAACAGATTTATGCAATTCTTGGTCAGTGTAAGCTGATGCTTTGAAGTCAACAGATCTAGACCGTTTAACTTAATACAGGAGTAGGAAATTATTGCTTTCTATATATGAAGTGTCATTTTTTTAAGACGTAAACCAACATAAACCCACAAAACACACAAAAAAAACCCTATCCTGAAAGAGCTCCCCCTCATTCCGCTTTAAATTGCTGGTTTACCTCTGAACTGTTCTTCAGGCCCATGTCATCTATTGGCTGCTCTCTACCTGCCTGCACTGTGAGAACAAGCTTACGGGTGGTCTCTGACCCAAACACGTGTGCATGACTCCCAGTCTTGCTACCCACATCACTCCACAAACTGCCCCGTCAACAGCAGGGAACAGACAAACTACCACCTCTGGTGGTTCCAGGTGCACCTTGCTCTCACATGCAAGAGGGAAGTTGGTGGGAGGACAATTTTAGTGCTTTTGGGTGGTAACTATCCTACCATGCTTTAAGCCAATGTGTTTCGGCGTGGATGTGTTTCCTAATTAGCTGAAATCCTCTTTTCTTCCCTATCCTTATTCTCAAAAGCCAAGGTAAAAGTGTGGTGGTTAGTAGATGAAAGACAACATGATTGGCTTAGTGAGTTAATTAGTAGCTATACGCCCTTCTGGGGTCTTGTTCTCGTTTTGAGATGAGTAACTTGATGGATATTCAGCTGTGCTTTCCGCATGCCAGATCAGGCTTCCCTGTGATCCGTGTCCTACTTACTCATCACATTTTGCTTTGTGTTTATGTGTGTAACATTCCTTGCTGAAGCTGTGTAGTATCATGTCCCACATGTCAGCCAGAACGTTGTTCTCAGTGTGGGAAAATAGTGGCAAATGAAAAGATTGTTGTTGGATTTTTATTTTTTTTTCACTGAATGTTCATTTCATTGAATGAAAGCTGAGAAACCCGAGTTAAATGGTATGTTACTACTAGGCTATGGGTTTACCCTGTTTCCATAAAACTGCTGTTTGCGATGTGATATGAGCCATTGTTCAGCTCTTGTGACAGACAGGGAGATAAAAGGTAAGGCTGTCATCCTCCTTCCGTCCCCTAGATGCAGTGTGTTACAGAGACAAATGCACATAAGGGGAAGATTTTTGACCACGAGCGAGGAGTATTTCAATGTAATTTAGAGTTCATCAAATCTGACAAAACTGTGTAGGCCTGTAGAACTAAAGTGAGTGCAGCTGTGTTCTTTGCATTGTACTTTATGTTGTATTTCATGGGTAGCCATAACTATAGGTTATAAAGCTTGTTTAATTTATACTGGCAACACTGAGTGTCTAAGAAATAATGGTACAGTGGTGATGTGTGAATCTCAAAACATTTAGAGGTTTGTTCTAGTTTGGATAGCAGTAAAAAGTGCAGATGCTGATCTGAGCCTATTGGAGCTCTCAAAATGGGCTGGGGACCCCAGTAGAGAAGAAGTCTCCTAAGTTTTTTGGCCACTGCAAGAATTAATTTTGAACTGGATGAAGCAGTGCCCAAGGCAGCTGAAACCAAATGGTAGCAATCAGCAGCAAAGACAGCCAGAGAGAAATGCAAAAGCTACACAAGTAATGTAGCCAGTTTCATTTCAATTTAATTCTGGCATGTTTTTTCTTATTGGCTCTGAAATCTCTTGGCATGTATATCAAGATATCCAAGCAGTTTGAGCAGAGATTACTCTTCATCTATTTGAAAATGCTTTATGCATGCATAAGGAAGTTCAGCAGAAACTATTGTCTTCAAACTGTAAGTCCAGTGTCAAATTCTAGTCTTTTCCCATCCATACTTGTTCCACCAGAGCAAGCCTGCCTCCAAACGTCGTGCTCGCTTCAATGTCTGAAAGCACTGAAGGAGAGTAACCTGCTGTCCAGTGTGGAAGTCAGGTGCTGGGGTAGAGAGTTGTCTTGTCTGTATAGCAAAAGGAGTTGGCATAAAAGGTTTGAGACAGAGGAACAGTGAAATTACAGGATCAGAGATAACGAGCTTAACTACAAATTTCCAGATTTTCTGATATTTAAGGGATGTGTATTTTAAAGGACAGTCCTCAGCTTTAATTCTGTTTTATCTAAGTATTTTTATGAAGAAATGCCTTTATCTTTACTAAAATGGCTAAAATGACTGAATAGTTTGCACTTTTAGGTGTTGTGAGACCTCCATTGCATCAGAAGTTCACCTGAGACTTACAGCTCTCCAGAAGGCTGTCGAGAGTGGTGGTGTCCCATGAGGCACCATGTATAGTTCTCAGAAGCCTGCAGACTTATAACCAGCATGAGCAAAAAAAGTTTTGGAGGCCTCACAGAAGTTTATCAGCTTTGCTGGCATGACCTGTGGAGCCTGCAACTTCTGTGAGCATGTCTCATTCCTAATTAATGAGGCTTTAAACTTTTTGGCAAAACCTGTGCTTAAAAAAAGCCTAAACCAGATTGCATATAGTCAGAAATCAGAGTCTCTAAAGCAACCACCCATCGAAGTAACCCTTTTTGTTTCTATGACACTTAAGGAAATCTGTGTTATTTAGATATGGTAGGTTCTTGATAAAGAAAATTAAGAAACCAGATTGCATATAGTCAGAAACCAGAGTCTCTAAAGCAACCACCCATTGAAGTAACCCTTTTTGTTTCTATGACACTTAAGGAAATCTGTGTTACTTAGATATGGTAGGTTCTTGATAAAGAAAATTAGGACCAGGAGTTCATTAGAAATCAGATTTGTCAATATTTATTCCTGTATAACTCTTGCTGGCAAAATTCTTTGGCCTAAAAATTCTGCTGTTAATCCCTGATTGAATTAGATATATTTTTAAGTGTCAAGTAAATTGATCAACCTTCCTTGTTTTTTTGTTTGTTTTTTTTTTTTTTACAGAACTTTAAAAACTGCCAGATGCTGCTGGCAAGTGGTGCTTTATGAGGGTTCTTGTCAATAGACTGAGGCCTGGTAGAAATGCAAGGGCAAGGAGGTTATTTTTGGAATGTGCAATGTGATGTTTTGTCTTGCACGTTTATTTTAAAAGAGGCAAGGGACTGTGAAGGCATTTTAAGTTTTAACCTCTTTCCCCTGATAGTTTTGGGTTGTTGTGTTTAGGGGAAAAATTATTTGTGTGTTTTTTGAGAAAAGGACTGATGATTGTCTAAAACTTGTCAGAATTGGTAGTCTTCAGCTCTACAAACCACATGACATTGGATAGTCTGGAGGAAGGTAACAGGTCTATAGGGCAGCAGTATTACTTCTGTGTGTCTATAGTTTAAGAAAATATTCTCCCTATCAGACCTTCCTAGTTGGCACTGAAGTTGTTGGCAGTAGTGGTTGATGCTCATTGGGAAAGAAGAGTTTGTGTCTATGGATCCACATCCTTCTGATCACACCCACTGTTCAGAGAATACCAAACATGTAGGAGGTGCCCTGCCACTTTGTAAGAAAACTACAGAAATTGGGCTAATTGCTCAGACTTCATGCAGTAAATTTAGTTTTGGTCACTTGAACTGCCTGTGATTCTTGGGGGAAGAAAAAAATCCGTGACAGGTTTACAAGCTGAGCTGCTGGTTATATGCTATAATTTACTGCCATAACAAAAAGTTAACATCTCACTTGCCTGAAGTTAGGCCCCTAAATATACAAGCAAAAGTATTTTTTCAAAGATGCTGAATGTCCAAATTGTTCCCATGATTTAAGTGATGCAGGAGTTGAGCTGCAGCTGTACAGACCCAACACAATTTTTTTTGTAAGCAAACATGTCCTCGAAGATAAAATGTAGTCAGGTAAAACACAAAAATGAAAAATTTACATAAGGCATGACAAAGACTGTAATTTTTGTCAGTTATGTCAGGGAAGATCTTGACTCCTGTGCTAATCATTTCATGTATATCCAAATTATTCTTTTTGTTGGAAATAGCCCTTCGCACCCGTTGAGGGCTGGTTTGCATAGAAAGTTTTAAATTTCTGCAGTTCTTTAGTGTTTAAATAGCAGAGAGGAGGGAAGAAAGAGAGAAAGA
The DNA here is from genome assembly GCA_017639485.1 of Pluvialis apricaria. Lineage (NCBI taxonomy): Eukaryota > Metazoa > Chordata > Aves > Charadriiformes > Charadriidae > Pluvialis > Pluvialis apricaria. The sequence continues at coordinate 58,582,881 of CM030010.1, read as the reverse complement.
GTATAATTTTCAAACAGCACCCCCAACTCTAAACTTTCAGATTTTTCAGTGTCTCATAATTAAAAAATGGTTTGTCTGATTATTTTGCAATAAATATCCTCCTCTGGGTATGGTCTAGACAGGAGAAGGTATTTTAAATCAAAAGGCGCCTTTCCTTCCCTCTGTTACAGGAATTCAATATTGGGATTATAGTTTAAAGGAAACTCTTACCTTTTGACTATGGAATTATTGGCATGACCTCATTACAGTGTGTTGGAAAGGGGTTTTACTAGTTGTTATGTTCAGGAATTTTTCTGGCCCGCTCCACTTTAGGGGAGGAAGTCAGGTTGCTCAGGAAACCTGATGACTTCAGTGCAGAAGCTGGCTGGGAAAGTCCCAATCCACATGCATGAACAGTAAAGGATGCAAATGAGACATTCCAAGGAGGAGTGATAAGTTTGGCAGTATTCATGTGGCTAGTCTCAGTGAAGGGAAACAGACATCAGAAAGCTAGAACTACTTTATTTAATCATGATGAATCTCAAATAAGAATCTTCTAGTTCCATTAACTTAAATGCATTAAAAAAAATTAATATGATGTTTTGTATAGATACCTTTTGACAATATAAATCCAGCATCTACATTTCAGCTATTTAATCGCTTTATGTATTTAGCTGAGTGATAGTACATATAGAAAAATTAATCTGTGTTAGGTTAAAAAGGGGAAAGGTGTTCCTAACCTCATTCTCGATGGTGTAAACTGGCATAGTTTAATGAGGGCAAGGGAGTTATCCAAGGGATTAAATTAGGCTCTGCATACAGAAAAACAGAGAGGCAAACCTGTAACATGAATTTCAAAGCTATGCTTGAGAACATCATTAACATGCACCTGCACAAACAAGAGTTTTTATTTCCAAGTGACTTGTTTTATGTCCACTAGCTGTTTGTAGTGTTTGTCCACTCACCAGTGTACCTCTGTTGGGAGAGGGCACAAAATTTCCTCTGAAGCTCTTCCAGAAAGCTGATCTGTATTTCTGAAAATGAGATCCTGCCACCCTTGGGGGAAGATGAATTGTTTACCATCAGTAAAGCAAAAAATACCATATCTTAGTTAAGAAATAGCACTGGTGGTATTTTCTTTCACTTCATAGCTACCAGCACTATCTAGTTGTGGTTTACTAATTTGTCTTTATTGCAATGTGGCTGTGCTGTGCCTATCTACTCTACATACAAAGTATATCTCGATTTAAAGCTGATTTTTTTTGTTTTCTTTTTGTCTGGGGTTTGATATACTTTACTTTGCATGGGAATATGGTTTGAAAGGGAGAACAAATGCAATTTTATGAGAATCTCTGGTCTCAGATTGGAAACCAGAATCATCTCTGCACTGCAGACTGACAGCTCATTTCTTTCTCTTTAAGTTCCAACAACTATGTAACAATTTCAAATTAAAGCTCAATTCAAATCCAGGTCACTAGAAATAAACAGCTACCATTTTAGTAAAAATGTACTCACTGTCTATTTATCTATTACATCAAAAAAAAGCAATTTAGGTCCAGTTTTTTATTTTTAGTTGCTCCTATTCAGCCTGGAGAAGAGAACACTCCGGGGAGACCTTATAGCAGCCTTCCAGTAGCTAAAGGGGGCCTACAGGAAGGGTGGGGAGGGACCCTTTATCAGGGAGTGTAGTGATAGGATGAGGGGTAATGGCTAATCACTTTAAACAATCTCTGGTTGCTATAGCCAAAGAAGATTCTGAATCATACAGATTTAAATGTTTAAGCAAATCAGTGACATTATTAATTCATAAATGCCTTGTTAGCAAGCTGGAGAAAGAATATTTATTTTACCACGTATAACTGAAGTATACAGATGGATATGTGAATTCTACTGAAGTATGAACCTCATCTGAGCTGAGGTTTAGGATTTTTTGTTTATCATGTGTCAGCATATTCTAGAACAATTTCAGGTAGTTCACAAATAACTAAAGTAGTAGTAGTAGTTAGGCATCCTTTCAAAGGGTTATATTCTGATTACGTGTTTAATAATAAGGATTTTGAAATCATATACTGTTCAAACCTATGTCTGTTCAAGGCCAGCACTGTAAAATTCTGCTTTTATTATATCTTGCCTTCACTAAAATTTTGCTCAAGTACAGAATAATATGATAGAAATATATCAGTTATGATATCAACCATGTCCATGAAGCATGATGTAAATTCTTGTATTTGTCTTTAGAAAGGCAATGGGCGGATAGGACTTTGCATACACATCTTATGAGAATGGTTGTTAGCAGCTGCTGAATGAGAATATGCTGAGTGCAAGTAATTGCCATTATGGGTAGAACTAAACTTTGGATTTGGAGACATCTATTTTCTAAGTATTGACTTCTAAATCATTAAAATTACTACAAGTTTTCTCTGAAGATCTTTATGGATAATAAAGCTCTAGAGAAGAAATAGAACATACTGAACAGGCAATTAAAACTACATTGTTATTATCTAAAATCACTGGGCACAGTTGTGTTAGTATGAGGTGGTGATTTGAGACTGTACAAACAAGATGAATAGGTAGACATTTACTGAAAACAGGAGTTAAAACTGGAGCATGTACAGTTACATACTCTTCTTTTTCACATTATTTTTAGGAGAGGAATATGCCTGGCTGTAGCTTTTGAAAACAAAACAAAAGGCTGATACTATAAAGTATGTTTGTCCGGTAGATATATCTGTGACTAGAAGGGAGAGGTAAGACTAGCCACAAGCAGCTGTATTAACTGAATTGTAACGTGCTTTTGATCAAATACCCATAAATTTTCATTGTATTCATGGGCAATCGTATTTTGTCTTGCATGAACGTGAAGCCTTCATGTACCTGAGGTTAGGGAAATGGGATTTCTGTCCCACATTATTTTTGGCCATTGCCACCCACAGTGCACTGCTGCATAAATGAAGTCTAAACAGGAATACCCCAAAGTTTTGATGAGTCCATTTAATAAATCATATACAAAGGAAAAAAAAAATGCCCTTAAGCCAAAGGGAAGTGATAGAGTGCAGTATGTGGGTTCATCTGGTCACAGTCATGTAAAAATGTGTTTACTCTTCATTTTACATACCCTCAATGTGTTGATATGACATCATTCCCTATAAAGCTAGGAATACTGTGTACACACAACCATGAGTTTGTATGAGATGTAGTGAATATCCCATGAGAGAGGGAACAAGACATAATTTAAAGTTGGAACCTGGAGTGATTTATGAAGGTCATTGTCTTACTGATTCAGATACTTTCCATATGTTGTTGTAGAAACCCCTTTTTGTATTGTACTTGTAAAACATGTGTAGCAAATTAGTTTCTATACAAGTTTCCTCCTTTAAAATGTTTTGGTTTTAAAATATTGATGTGTTTTTTATCTCCAATCTGTGATATCCCACAGTATTTTTATTGAAAGAACACTTTAAGCTGAAAGATATTGAGATGACTTTGCTGAAGTTTGGTGTGGTTGATAATAAACCTGGAAGTGCTTTTGATGCTAAAACATCCTATTGCACTGGATTTATGGCTTGACTTCTGTATCATGCTTAGCTGATACAGACTACGCCCTCTATCATGCTTAAATCCCTGAAGGTACTGACTTAGTATAGGAGGAACAGGAGAATTTTTCTTTTACCAGCTGTAGCACATTATAATTCTATATCATTTTATTTCAGAAATTATTTGAAGATGGAACTAGTTACATTACAATTATGTTATGGGAACATGATTACTAAAAATACATTACTTTTTGGGGCATTAAAAGACTCAATTTAATTTACTATAATATACAAAATACTTTTATTGCAGGGAGACTTTGTATCGCTGGTTGCTTAGTAAGTGAACAGACATTTATTAATCAAATAAATCAACACCACCCATGGCAACTTGCCCCAGAAGTACCTGCTGAGGAAAGATGGATGAACAAAGCATGAGGAAAAAATTATCTGGTCCGTGCTGTGCCTTTCTGCTTGCAATTTTCTAGAATTTATTCATTTTTCAGCATTATTCACCAAACAATGTCTGCGGAGTAATTTGGCTTGTAGCTTATTCGGAAGCAATTTGTAGTAAGTATTTAAAATATACTTCAAATGAAGATTTTTTTGTCATTAATATGGGGGTCAGTTTTCGTTCTTTGTGTATGATCCCTTACTAAAAAAGTCCATGGATCACAAATGAGGCTCCTAAATGTTACTGTGATGCAAATTAATAATAGCATGAATCATGATATTCCTATAGCTTGAATTTAGACCCTCCCTAATGATGCCCGCAGACCTTAGTGGTATTCAGAACAAACCTTAAAATACATTTTTCAGCACAGACATTTGGGACTGCCACTATAAAACACATACTGTACTCTTTTTTTAGAAATACTTGTTTCGGTGGCTGTGTCTGCTGTTAAACTTTTTTCTAGGGTATTCGTGGAAAGGATGTTCTTCAGTGCTGAAGAACAGTAACTGTAATTCAGTTCCTTGATTAAATGAATCAAAAATAAGCATGTAACTTGAGCAACAATTGCATTTCTTGGTTTATTCCTTTCCTTGGAGTGCACCCCAAGGAGTGAAGCCGCTGAGCATGCAGAAGGCTAGGCTGAGCTTGCTGGTGAATAGCACAGTAGCAGGCCTTTGGATGTCCTTTATTGTATCCTGCGCACTCGTAATGTACCAGTGCCCCATTGTTCTCCAGGCTTCCATGCTGTGTAAGCTTGCTGCTGGGAGGGGAGAACAAATGTGGCTGTAAAACTTTAACATCTGCTGTAGCCATGAGTGGTCTGTTGGATGAGCTCTCTAGCAGGTAGGACAGCTGGTTCCTCGGGTCTGCTATCATTAGCCAGAGCCACTGCTGCTCACCCCCTGAGGACTGTTAATGTATCTTTTTGGTCTTGAGAAAAGTTCGTCAGCCAAAATAAGTACTTTCCTCATAGCCTAAAGGGAAGGACAAACAACTCTTTCCAAGGCAACTGTGGAGGCAGCTTCTATATGCACAGGATATGAGGCCAATTTGCTGGGCAGGTTTGTGTTACTAATTTTCATTTTTATGTTTTCACAGAATGAATTTTATCTGTGGACAGGGGACTGAAACAAAGTGTATGTTATTTTTATGCTCTCAGAAGAAGATCTGAGGTGAAAACGAGAAGTGAGGGGATAGAGTGCTGGCTCTGAGTGCGAATTGTTTTTATGCTATGGTCGTTTCTTATTGTATTACCCTTGCCTACAGGGAAGCAGTAATGAGTCAGTGTTTGTGCTCAGGCACTAGCCTGCTGACCATAGATTAAAGAATTATGAGCATGTCAGTTGGCAAGTTCAAAATGAGTCCATAGTTGCCTCTTCCAGGTTTTTCTTGGTGCTTAAAACAATTTATCGTTAGCTGCTTTCTGCTGCTTGTAGAACCACTGGAAACCCCATCCCAGCAACTGCTTATTATCTCTTATGTCAATCAGTTTCATCTCTCACTGGGCGATATGGCTAATTAGAGAAACGGGAACTTACACATCAAAGCCCTGGGAGAGCCTCTTCCAAGCAGAGTCCTTCCTAGGCAAGGACTGCTCTTCTTCTCATCACTAGTTTGGCCTTTCCTTATGCCTGATGCTTCTCTGTTTCAACAAGCTCTGTATAACTCTCCTCTTTTTCATTGACGCACATGGGCATAATTTTTTCTGACTCTGTAATGAGTCTTCTTCATTGGGTTCATTCAGGTTCTCAGCAGAAATGAGAGTGGAAACCAAATGCATCCTCAGCATGGAATAATTCCTATTGTCTCAGCTGAAAAGATGAGTAATTTATTTTTCTTGGTGGTGTTCTGTTCACTCGTGAAACTGGTAGTCCAGCCTGAGGCGTGATAGCCAGGGTTGAATATTAGAGTTTTTTTATCCAGAAACAGAGTTTTTGTATAAGTGGTGTAAAGCAGTTTTGTTTGTCTCCAAGGACTGCAATGTGTGGAAGATATATAATTTATCTTTTCTTGGCTCGTGTATCATCAAGTGTTTACTAGATTCTGGTTTCATAATCTTTGTTAGCTGCAATAGTATGGGGAAAGAAACAAACAGCTAAAATTTCAGATCTACAGCAGGCTTTGTGGCTTTATAGCTCTGACACTTAAGGGGGAAAACCACCGTTCTTTGAATACCTTTACATTGACGTTTTGTTCATAGAATGATAAAATAATTTAAGTTGTACCAGCCCGTAGGACGTCATCTTTTCTAACTCCATGCTTATACAGCTATTCCTATTCAGAAAGGAAAGTTGCATTTCAACTTGCCCCTCATCCGCAGCAGGTGGCGCTGGAATCCCTGAAATGCACCATTTACCATGCGCGAAGGTGGTTGTACACCTTAGGTTCTGCCTAAGCCGTGAAAGATGGCCCTGGTAACATCAGTGTCTTCTAATACGAGTGGTTTAAAAGCGGAGTGATACCCACGAAACAGGAGCGATGGGGAATAAATAATAAGAAAAAAGGAAGTTTTGGAATCAGTGACCAGGTTGGGTATAAGGACTATTAATAATTTCCTTGGAATGGCTATGATCCAGGAAAGTATGTGAGTACTGTTCTTAATGTTCTATTCTTAGCAGGAAGCACTTTCCAGAACTGGAAGCTACATCCCTAACAAATGCGTTCAAATATAACAGAAACTTATACCAATATGAATGAAATCAGCACAAGGAAATAACTAGCTTATGGACAAGTAGAAACAGCCAGTGGTTTTTACACAAAAAATATTACTGAATTACAGTCTGATTTTTGGTGCTTTTTATCTTTTTTCAGGAAAGGTGTTTCAGTTCTCTTGTGCCAAGCACAACAGAATTTCAGTTAAGAACGTGCTGCTAAATTTTCAGTTTAACCTAGCAAAAGCATGACTTCATTTTATCCTATTTAACAGAAGGCAAGGATTTTGGCAGTGATTTTATACTGAATGCCTACTGTAGTGAGTAAAACAGAGTTAGGCAACTCTGATATTCAGGGCCATAATGTATGATTTGGAGCCTTAATACTGCAGACCTGATAGGCCTTGGGCCTCTGTGCAATTAATGCAGAAAGATGCAATTCTTCAGGCACAGGACACTGTGCATCATGAATGCATATTTCAGAAGCATTTTTTTGTACTTTTCTGTTCTCTGAACTAGCAGCCACTGCCTCCCAGTGCTTGATAATCCCTCCCATCTTGATAATCCTTCCCATCTTTTTATAAAGGTGCTCTGTTTCTTTCCAATACAGTAACTAGTGGGAAGGAGTAAATGCTAATAGAGAGGACCTAGGAGAATGAAATTAGACATTTCAATGAAAAAGGGTGAATGGGAAGTAAGATCTATCTTTCTGGGTCTAAAAAAAATAACTTGCAAGCAGAGTCAATAACAAAAACACTGACAGGATGGGATTTCAAGTAGTATTAGATTGTTATGGGGCCATCAAAGGTCCCTTCTGTTGCTGTTCTGCCTGAGTCCTTAAAAAGCCCCTGTAATCATGCTTCACCCTGTGGCCTTGGAAACTGCGAAGGCTGTAAGTGCTATGAAGATACTAAAGATGAAGCGACTCCTATGTCATTAGCCATAATACCTAGTGGGATTCCAGCTAGACCATAAGTAGTGCATTAAGGCAGGATTATTCTTACAAATTGAAAGAAAGAATTACACCTAACCATGTTTTGTGAGTGTCTGTATGAGGACATATTGTTTTGTGTTTCAAAGAGATTTTTGCCTGTGGTTTACCTGTGATTTCTGTCACTAGTGCTGGTTTCTAGTCCTTTAATCAAGACACCAGAAAACAGGAGAAACACGTAGTAGAAACATGCTGAGTACTAAGAGAGTTTCTACTGATGGGTGACAGAACTGAATTCAGGCAAGAGTCTGACTGCTAGGCTGCCTGTCTGCCAGAATCTTTCTTCTTTTCTCGTAGCATTGTGTCATTACTTCTGCACAGGAGCCATTTATGACCATTATGCACTCATCTTCATAAAGTCTGCTTTTTTTTTCCAGAAAGATATCTATATGGTCAGTCACGTTCACAATATTTAATTTGTCTGGCACTTCTGGTCTGCGTACTTTTAGTCTGGAAGCACACAACTATACATTGGTATCTAGCTTTGAAGTACTTGTCCCCTGTGTACTGTCTCATGATCTGGAATGGAAACAACCTGGTATCATGACATTAGACATTCTACTTGAGGGGACATGATCTGAATCCCAATTTCCTGGCTGCGTTGTGGGCCAAATATAGGTTAATGAACCTGCCAGTCCATTGAAAACAAGTTATTACTTATAATTTTCTTTTCAGAGGAAAAGGAATTAATAACCTCTGCTTTTGCTTTTCTATGTTCTAGAAAATGCACTTAATACCTTTGCCTAGCCTTCCCTTGTTGGTAAATACTGGGTGGGCTTGATTCTCCCTTGTTTTCCATTCTGTTTAGATATTACCCCTTGTTCTAGGAAGATGTAATATGTTAACATGTCAGGAACAGTGGCATTTAAAATCTATTTGTCAAAAGAATAACTAACGGAAGGATCATATCTATTAACTTCGCTCAAAGTTCCTGCACAAAAGAGGCTTGACCTAGAGCCATAATATTGCATTAATTTTGTAAATATAATTACAGAATATGCAATCCTCAAAACTAAGTAGTATATGACATGGTATATGACCTGCTCTAGATGAACCTGCTTTGGCAGGGGGTTGGACTAGATGATCGCTAACCCTTCCAACCCCTACCATTCTGTGATTCTGTGATACGTCCTATCACTGAAAGGGTATGGAGTTAAAAAACCCAAACATCTGCGGCCATTGTTTGTTATCAGTATACATCACCAGTCAAGAATGGCTTCGACATACAGAAGGTTCTAAAAATAAGTATTAATAAATTACAACTTAAATATAAAGCCTGTACCAAGGAACAAATAGTATGCTATGGTGTACAGTTGAAACTTTGAGTCTACCACAAATCCCAGAAGCACGCATTCCCAAAACAAATGCTTTCCAGCAAATACCAAACAAAAATAACTTTTCAACAGAAGATGTCTCTGGAGTGTAGAAAAATACCAGCCCTCTTAGGACAGTCATGCAGGAGAAAGTTAGTAAATAGTCATCATAAACTCCAGCTTCTTCTGTGGACTCGGCCAATAACCATCGTGCCTGGGTGGTGGCAAGAAGAACAAGATTATTTTCATCTTCTCTATGTGACAAATTCCTCTGTTCTCCAGATTAAATGAAATAAAGCCCTTTACTGCATCTGGTGTAATAAAGTTATAGTATTACCCTCTTCTAGTCCAGATGAGGCAATCATAAATGAACACTTTTTCCTTACAGCTGCTGCTGCTGCTTCTTTTGATCAAAATTGCTCTGTGTTCTTAGTGACTGTAAATCTGAAGGAGGAAGTATTTTTAGGAGACGGAATAGACATGCATCACCCTCTTTGGTAAGCATTCAAGGCTTTTTGTACTCTGGGGACTGCAAAAAAAAACTCTGCATATTTCAAGATCTCAGATGTTGTTCTTTATTAAAGGGATTTTCCACAGCAAAATCTCCAAGCATATAATGGATATTATTCAGCCCAAATGAATTCATAATTAAGAGTTCAAACAAAGCAAAATCTGGGATTTTTTGAGAATCTTAATAGATCTCACATTACTAGGCTGTTACCAGCCCAATCCAGAAGGGAATGAATAATGCTTAAACCATTAATCCATCAGGGTATTTGAGGAAATGGAAAGCATCCATCCTATCTAAGAAATCAATTCCACAAAAATTGTTCCATTGTCAAACAGTCTGGGAAAGCAAGTCCATTGATTTGTTGGGGTTTTTTAAGCTAGCAGGGTTTTATCAAGACAGCTTCTTTAACTGTGTGATATTACGTACGTTATTTCAACATAAATTGACCTAGAACATTCAGATAGGGTGTATTCAGGGCAAGTGCTGGCACAGAGGCTGCATTCCCAGATTAGTACATTCTTACTTCTAAATAACTGCTGGCCACGATCCTTTCTTCTTACTACCTGCTGCAATAACACCTCAAGATATTTATCTGGGTCTCTGCCATCTCAGAACAACAAGGATTCTGGGTAGATGCTATGGCTGAATGAAGGTAGAATCACAACTTGGCAGCAACCTGGAAAGAGGAAGATGAGAAGACTTAGTGCTCCATATTACCTCATGGATTCATATTGGGTAGCTTGGATTTCAGAAAGTCCCAACCCAGAAGGAAATTTTAGAATATTTTAGAACATTAAACCATATATTTTAACCAATATTTTAGAATATTAAACCATATCTCTGGTTTATCACAGGAGATATACTTCACCCAAATTTTCAAGACCAACCACTGTGTATAAAGCATTTCAGACTGAGCAGGAGATTAACTCAAGGCAGAAAAGGGCAATATTTGAGGCTCTTGTAGTGACAGGAACCAAAGAACTGATCAGTATAGAACTGATCTGTGAGGTAGAAGGATGTCTCCCACAGAATCTTTCATAGTCCAAGTTGGGAAAAAATGGTTTTATGACATCAGACCTGGTGATCTCCCTGGTCCCAAGAATTCAATTGTTATAAATTTCCTTCTGAACCTGTGGAAGCAGGTGTGCTTCACACCTTTGCCATGTGCCCATCAGCTTCCTTGGCTATTGCTGGTCACTAGAGAATTCTTTTTCCGCATATGATAAGTTGGGATACCAACTCTACAATCAGTCTGTAAAGATCCTATTCTGTTACAGCCTACTAGTTTTTGGGCAGCCTAGGATGATGTGGAGGGCAGCTGAACACTTGTTAATAGAATCATAGAATTGTCTAGGTTGGAAAAGACCTTTAAGATCATCAGGTCCAACTGTTAACCTAGCACTGCCAAGTCCATCACTAAACCATGTCCCTAACCACCCCATCTACACACTTTTAAACACCTCCAGGGATAGTGACTCCACCACTTCCCTGGGCAGCCTGTTCCAATGCTTGACAACCCTTTTGGTGAAGAAATTTTTCCTAATATCCAAACTAAACCACCTCTGGTGTAACTTGAGGCCGTTTCCTCTTGTCCTGTTGCCTGTTACTTGGGAGAAGAGACCAACACCAAACTTGCTACAACCTCCTTTCAGGTAGTTGTAGAGAGTGATAAGGTCTCCCTTCAGCCTCCTGTTCTCCAGCCTCTCTCTTCTCCAGTTCCCTCGGCCACTCCTTGTAAGACTTGTTCTCCAGACTTCTCACCAGCTTCGTTGCCCTTCTTTTGACATGGTCCAGCACCTCAATGTCTTTCTTGTAGTGAGGGGCCCAAAACCGAACACAGTATTTGACATGCAGCCTCACCAGTGCTGAGTACAGGCGGATGATCACTTCCCCAGTCCTGCTGGATGCACTATTCTTGATACAAGCCAGGATGTTATAGGCCGCCTTGGCCACAGTGCTACCTCGTATTCGGCTGGCTATTGACCAACACCCGCAGGTCCTCTTCTGCCAGGCAGCTTTCCAACCACTCTTCCCCAAGCCTGTAGTGCTGCACAGACTTGTTCTCACCCAAGTGCAGGACCCAGCACTTCGCTTTGTTGAATCTCATACAGTTGGCCTCGGCTCCCCGATCCAGCCTGTCCAGATCCATCTGTAGAACCTTCCTATCCTCAAGCAGGAAAACGTTCCCACTCAACTTGGCGTCATCTGCAAACTTACTGAGGCTGCTCTCCATCCCCTCATCCAGATCATTTATAAAAATATTAAACAGAACTGGCCCAAGTACTGAGCCCTAGGCAACACCACTTGTGACCGGCTGCCAACTGGATTTAACTCCAATCACCACCACCCTTTGAGCCCGGCCATCCAGCCAGTTTTTTTTACCCAGCAACGGGTATGCCCATCCAAGCCACGAGAAGCCAGTTTCTCCAGGAGAATGCTGTGGAAAACTGCATCAAAAGTTTTACTGAAGTCTAGGTAGACAACGTCCATAGCCTTTCCTTCATCCACTAGGGGGGTCATAGAAAGAGATCAGGTTAGTCAAGCAGGATCTGCCTTTCATAAACCCATGCTGACTGAGCCTGATCACCTGGTTGTCCTGTACATGCCATGTGATGGGACTCAAAAGGGTATGTTCTGCAACCTTCCCCAGCACCAAGGTCACACTGACAGGCCTGTAGTTTCCCAGATCCTCCTTCTGGCCCTTCTTGTAGATGGGCATCACGTTTGCTAACCTCCAGTCAACTGGGACCTCCCCAGTTAGCCAGGACTGCTGATTAATGATGGGAAGCAGCTTGGTGAGCACCACCAGCTCCCTCAGTACCCTTGGGTGGATCCTATCCAGCCCCATAGCCCTGTGTGTGTCTAAGTGGTGTAGCAGGTCCCTCACCATTTCCCCTTGGATTATGGAGGCTTCATTCTGCTCCCCATCCCTGTCTTCCAGCTCAGGTGGCTGGGTACCTGGGGAACAACTGGTCTTACTACTATAGACTGAGGCAAAGTAGGCCTTAAGTATCTCATTGTTTTCCTCATCCTTTGTCACCATGTTTCCCCCCACGTCCAATAACGGATGGAGACTCTCCTTAGCCCTCCTTTTGTTGTTAATGTATTTAAAGAAGCATTTTTTTATTGTTTTAGGTCTTACTTCACCCAGTTTCACGTATGCCGTACTATTGGTTGAAGAATAAATGTTTATTATCCCATTACCTTTAACTCAAACTATGATATAGTAATATGCAACCAGAATATTTGAAAGAGAGACAACACAGGTGAAGATTTTTATAAAAAATGTAGGCTAAGGAATGTAAGAAAATCTCAGGCATTTTGTACCAAAGTAAAACTATAAAGCGCTTGATTTGAACAGATTGATGTAGGTAGTCAGCAATTCTCTTTCCCTTGATTTTGTGCATCTCAGGTTGAGCTTCTCAAGCAAGCAACGTTTCCTGGTGAAAGAGTTGAGGTTTCATAGCTAATCTTTTTTCTCAAAGTCATTTGGACACATTACATCATGTAAATTCAGTCTTCTATCTCATCTCTCTCAGCAAGGTAATTGTCTCTAACTTATTCAGAAGGCAGCTTTGCAATTCCTCCCATTAAAGTCAGTTCCATTTCTTTGGAGGTGTGACTGCCACTTTGACAGGCTCTGCATCTCTTTCTGTACATGACTGGTCTGCATAATATTCTCCGATTATGATTCTCCTTTCCCTTCTTTCACTTAGTGTGTTACATTTTAGTATAAAGTGTTTTCATCTGGCTGCGACATAATAATCAGGCACTTAGATGATGAAGGGTTTGGGAGGACTGGCAGCCAGTATTTTTCCTGAAAAGGCACAGTAACAGAAAGTGAGACTAGCGATGTACTTAAGAGTATTCCCTGTTCACCTCAGGGAATCAGGTTTACCTTATCCAGTGTCTTGTCTCTGGCAATATTCCATATCCAGTGCTTCAGAAGAAAATGGAAAAAACCCGTATGGTATGGAATATCTAGCTAAATATATGTTTATATCACTGAGTAACTTAGGACAGTGAAGCTATAGATTCATTGAAGGTCATAAAAGGGGAAGGCTGTGGAGTGCTCACCTGGGATGGGAGTCTAGAGAAACAGAAGGTGAGATAAATGTTTCTGGAGAAATCTGGGTACTGAGAAGCCTCAAACTTAAAAGGAAGACTCAGGACTTGGTCTAATGCCTCTCAATGGAATGTTCCAACTGGCCTACTGCAATCCTTGTCACCTGGGAGACAGCACTTTTCATCTTTTAATAGAACTTTTAAAGAAGTTGAGTAAAATAATCGGTAATCTCATCAATAGGAGCCTTTGAAGGGTTATCTTCCTGCTAGTTTTCTTTTGAACTTCAAGACCTTGAAAGATTCTGGCTTTGCTGAAGCTAATACTGAATCTTGAGCTGAGTTAACACCAAACCAATTCTTTGTCATGATCAAAAGTGGGTGACAGTCCTGCTCCTGTTGCATTATTAAATCTATACCTGGAAGAATGTATAACATAAGGAAATGAAGGCTCCTATGTCATGTTGGAAATTGTTCTTCAGCTGTGGTTGTCCTTCTGGCTTTGTCCATGACATCAGAAGCTCCTGCTGAGCAGCACTATAGTCCAAGGAATAAGGCACAGTCTTAGACTCCAGACAGTTAGAGTCTTGAGTGACCAACTCACCCATTTAAGCAAGGCAGGATTTCTGTGCATGTGGTTCATTACATGCACTGTTGCCAGACGTACTTCGTATTCGTTGCTAGCAGGTTCTTCCTTTGACAAGCCAGGCAGAATCAGTTTTGATTCTGTTTTACAGTGAGAAAATTAATGCCTCTCCAAAGGCCAGGGCTGTTTGGAGTCTAGGCCCTGGCAGTGGCTGGATCCAGATCTGCATTGCAGGTAATTCTGCTGAGCTCTATGGAACAATGGTTATAAAAAGGGGTGTAAAGTAAAAGAGGAATCAAGATATGTCCATTTAGATAAGCCAATAAAATATTTCACTGAAGTGATTAAGTACATTTTTTTTTAAAGCAGAATGGATGCTTATTCTCTTGTCCCATTTTCTTCATCTTTGCTTTGGAGGCCATAAGGAGTTTATTCACTGTATATGGTAGCTACAGAGTAAACCAAAATTTCCATGTTTCATTGATTGTCCTCTGGAGGAGCATTGTCATACTATAAAATTCCGATGATTTTTCCAACTACATCAGGGTAACAAAGATGATTAGGGCATTGGAGCATCTTTCTTATGAGGAAAGGCTGAGGCACTTGGGTCTTTTCAGTCTAGAGAACAGACGACTGAGGGGGGGGGGGGATCTTATCGATACTTATAAATACTTAAAGGGAGGGTGCCAGGTAGATGGGAACAGTCTTTTTTCAGTGGTGCCCAGTGATAGGGCAAGAGGTAATGGGCACAAACTTGAGCATAGGAAGTTCCATCTTAACACGAGGAGGAACTTCTTTACTCTGAGGGTGGCAGAGCACTGGCACAGGCTGCCCAGAGAGGTTGTGGAGTCTCCCACACTGGAGACATTCAAAACCCGCCTGGATGCCGTCCTGTGCACCGTGCTGTAGGTGTCCCTGCTGTGGCAGGGGGGTCGGACTAGATGATGTTCAGAGATCCCTCCCAAACCCTGACCATTCTGTGCTTCTGTGATTAGTAAACCTGCAATGAAAAGGGAAAAAAACCCTCTCAAAGTTTTTTTTTTATTAGAGACCTATAATGATAGAAGGTAAAATCTGTGTATTTTAGATGGGAACCGGCTTTCTAATTCCAAGGTCGAAAAAAACAGCTGACTCCTTTGTGGTTTTCAGGGTTAGAGGTTTTAGCCTTGGGATTCAAACAACTGCAAAAAGTTCATTTCATTCCAAATTTTACTCCTTTTTAAAATTCAGATGAGTCTTGTGTATCTGGATGGTTTTATACTTAGATATACTATTACAAGAGGGATAAAACAGCTTATTTCATATGAAAGCTATCTTTTTGATCCATTTCTACTGTATTTAACCTGCTGCAAGATGTTTTAGCTCAAAATAATGGAACAAGATGATTAATTTATTTTTGTTTTGTTTACCAACAGGATAAAGTCTAGGTTAAGCCATAGTTAGCAAGAAATGCACTTAAATATATGAATGTAAATTCTTTTCTGTGTCCAGTATCACAAACTTACTTAAGTGTAAGGAAAGGCTATGCAAAGAAGAGACTAGAGTAGAAATAGTACATCAATGTATTTAAATCACTTATGGTACCTTTCTATTTTGCCATCCCTTCCTCTCAATCTAGTGTCCATTGAGAAACTATTCTGTGGAAATCTTGAAGAACATACGTTACTATCAATATATTCAATGTTGTGTGTATCATCTCGTTTATAAGTTTCATGTCACAACTTTTGTGCCCAAAGTAAAATGTATACACACCAGATTTGCAGGATCATAGGCTTTTATGACTGTCTTTGATCCACTGAACACTCCAGTAGCTCCTGCAGAAAGAATGTATTTGGTGGCAAAGCCATATTTTATATATGCAGAAGGTGGAAAGCTGACCTAAAATGATAACTGACAATAATTTTCAGCATTTTCAGTCCATTCAAATTATTTAATCTTAGTGCAATTTTAAGCTATGACAATCATTTTGTCTTAATATCTTTTCTCTCCTGCCTTGAAAATGGACTTGTGTACAAGAAGGCACAATAAGTAATAAAATAGCTAAATGTTTATGATTGCATAGTTGCATCCTATGTGTTTCCAGCTTATTTATTGAAGGAATAACTAGCTTTAAAGCAAAATGATGTGCTAGTGATTCCTACTAGCACTTGTGGATAGCTATAACTATCAACAATATTATTTTCTTTTTCAAATTGTATACCTGACATTTGATATGCATATCAATACTTTTACTTTTTTGTATACAAAACCACCAGCTAACTATTTCAAATTGGGTCTGTTCCAGTTTCACTGTAAAAAAATTTCCATATTCTGTAATTGGTGTATTGTATTCTAAAACAACCCACCTCCTTCCCAAGCAACAGAACCTCTTAAGAATTGTTTAGCTATGGATTTTGTTTTAGTATCTCATCTATCTCATATTGTCAATTTGAAAACCATGCTGTTGGTTTTTTACCCCTATGGTTTTACACTTAACCTCTAGTGATTAGATCTATTTCATAATAAGTCCTATGTCTAGAATGCCAAGGAGTTTCCTCCCTTTTCTTTGATCAGGAGTGATTTATATCTGTGCTTTTCAGGGAGCAGAGTTAAAGCTATACCTTCCTTTCCCTGTGTTCCAGAAACTAGCAAATTTCTACTTGTTTCTACTCCAACATTGTTCAGGTTTAGATACTCTTAAAAACATGTATGATGGCACAGTTCACAAATTATGGAATAGTTTTGTGGATAGTTATGTCATAAAAGGCAAATATTTAACCCATACTCAGTTTTCACTGTTTTTTTTTTAGGGTCTTCAGTAGAGCAGAAGAGGAAAAACACTTGTTGAAAATGACAGTTTGATTATAAGAAAGAAAAACTGATCTGAAGACTCAGGGCAGGTGGACCAGGAACTAAGTTTGTCTTGTTCAAAGCATTTACTAGATTTTAGGATTATGGTGACTATGTGTCAGTTGTGACTAATGAATATAGTAAACTGGACGTAAGTGGAGGTATGTGTATTTGCTTTGTTGCATCTGATATGAATACATGTTTTTATTTATGGACATGTGTGCAGATTATGGAAAGAAATAATAATATAGCTGCCTTACTATACGAGATGTAAACTTTGGACATTGAAGGAATGAGGCAAAAATGATTATGTTGTCTGTGCGTTACACGGACTGTACTGTAAGACTGATTCTACATATTGGAAAAGCGTAGGCATCTGTAGCTGATGAAGTTTTACATTTTGCTATGATATTTGTAAAGAGTGTAAAATAAAAAGTTTAAACAATTCAGATTAAATTAATCAAAAAAAGTCAAAATCCCTAAAGGAAGTTTTTTCATAATAGTCAATGCAATAAAGATTTCAGGCAAAACATCTACAATTGGCTGCAACATCAAATTATAATTGAACAAATCATCCTGCAAAATGCATTGTTAAAAGTCTACTTTGAGACAGCATAACATTATGTGAAGGCTACTTATTTTTTCTCCTCAAAATAGAGGAGGAACTCCTGCTGCTAGTATAAAACAGTCCTTTGTCTGGTTCAGGCAGAATGTCACTGAAAAGATGGAAAGCCCAAAGTCAGCTCAGATCAGCAGCAATTTTGTGCACCTATGTGGTGTCCTATGTTAATATTAATGATCTGTAGCTAAATGACTTTGCGTCCTGGGAAACTGGGCTAGGAGGACAGTTAAAATTAATGGTAATGTCTGCACAAAAATGGTTTTGGGGAAATCGTTAAGGATGACTGATGACATTGGAACCATAGAAAGAAGATAATGAGTCCTTTCATAGTGAGCAGTTGTGTATCTATAAGGGCCTAACTTGCCTTCACTGCTTAATATGAAAGTATTGCTCAAGTGTTTGTGTGTTTGGTTGTTTTTTTTTTCCCCAGAAATGGCATTTGAGGAAGAATGTGCCCTGTTTTACTGTTACAGTGTTTCAAATGAAGGAAATTACAATCAGTGTGATCTGCAAGGCAAAGTCATCCTAGGTGTTAACTGCGACTCGACAAATTAAATTCTTATGTCAGAAGAGCCTTCAGGATAAGGGGATGTTTATTGCTTGCGAATGGCCATATAAAACTGAATATGTAGGCTGATGTAAGAAAGTTTAGCCTGTGAGAAAAGAGAATCATTTTTCCATTGCACTCCTGGTGATGTTTCAATGGTCTAATCTAAGGATTATTACTGCAGAAGGAGGAAAACTTGACCTCTTTCAAGCATCTTTAATTTTAATTTCTTCCTATCTTTGTTGCATTGCTTTGCATTTCTGCACGCTTGTTAATAATCTTTTCCTTTATTCTAGAGCATCTGGCTGAGTCCTGGAGATGCTACTACACTAATAGGTAGTCAGACATACATCAGGGAGAAGTTTTTCCCTTTGATTTTGTGAGGCAGCAAATGATGAGGTAGGCAGTGGTTTACATGAGGACAATACTGCTGAAGGCAGCAGATGGAGGCAGAGTGCAATAAAAATCCTATTATGTTGTTATGTCTCCAGCCCAGGGGCACCCCTGGCTATTTGGTGCAGGCACACTGCTGTACGCTTTGCAGAAAAAAAATGAAGTTTGTCCCAGTGGCCAAAGACAAATGGAAGACCGGAGTTGAAGTGTTTTTCTTGGATAAAGAAAAAGGATGGCCTCTGAGTTGGCCTGAGGTACCTGCTGTCTACACATGCCTCTCAGAAGTACATACAGAGAAAACAGGAATTTGGTGAAAGCAAGAGATGGCTGGGGTAGTAAAAAGTTCATGGCACAGCTGCCTTCTTTCCTGTGGCTTGACTGTGGAAGGACAAGCTGGCTGCTGCATCTGTGGGAGGATTTCTGGGGTATTGGCAGTTACTGGGAACATTGCTGGGACACATGATCCCGCGCATAAAACCAAGGAAAGTATAGGGTAATCTGTGCGATACATGTATTTAGAAAATGTTATCTTATATATGTTAAAACACGTATTTGAAAATGCCTTGTAGATGTCTTCATAGACTTTACCCTGATTTTGCAGGTGAAAGAAGAGAGGTTTGGAGCAATTCAAATATAATTTTTTCTTGTCAAAACATCTAAAGAGCAAAGGAAACAGAGGGTTTCTCAGACTAGCCAGACGAGGAAGAGTTGTCATCATTCTCCTTTTGCCAAATAGCTCACAGGGTAAGGAATGCTTTGAAGATATTTTCTCCTGCAAATGTGATGTAACCAGCAAGCTGAAGTAGGCTGACCAGATTACAAACAAACAGCTCTGAGAAACTGTCAAGGTTTCTGGAGTGTAGGAGTAGCATGATACCTCCCAGCAGGTAATGCTGGAGAGATTACCCTTCTGCACTGATTTGCTTAACCCTTCTGCTCAATCTTCTGCCACTGTTGGGAATGAGTAACTCCCAGGACTTGCAGGTTTGGGTCAGGAAAAAGGGGAAAGGGGGAAAATGCCCTAGTCTGAACATAAAAAAACCGTCTAAAATGTTTGCAGGACAGCCACCAATGCCCTGTGGGGCACCTTTCGGGTAAGGCTGGAGAGGTTTCAGCTGGGGAGGGGGGAACCAGGTGTTCCTCATCTCCTTTCATGGCTTTCAGCTGCAAGTCACTGCAGCTAGCAGTGCAGTGTGGGAGGTTGGGCTGTGAGGAGAAGCTTCACGTTCACGCTGGGACAGGTCTGTTGGTTTTTACTTTTGCTTTGGTTTACTTCCCCTGTAGTTCCTGTGGGGTGGTGGAAAGGTGGCTGTCTGTCTTTGTACCATGGAACTGAATTAAGAAGCCATACTTAAGACTTGCTGCAGCAGGACAGCACAAGAAGGGGCTCAAGTCTGGCCTAAACCTGGGTTTTGCTATATATTTCTGAGGTTCAAGTTCTGTTCTCTCACATCTGTGTAAATTATTTGGGCCTTTCCAGTGTTTGGATATAACGCAGAGGGGAAGTTAGCCAGACATTACATTTTATTTCCCTTCTAACCCCATGTTTTGTCATTTTTTAAGTGATTGACTGGAAGGAGTTTAAAGAGGATGCATTACTGTTTAACTGTGCTGCAACAAATAATTGATGTTTTTAAAGTTTTCTTTCATTCAGGCTGGTCTGGAGCTCTCTAGCATAGTTTATTTTTGATTATAGAAATTCATTTCAGTTAAATCATTCCTTTATCAGCAGGATCTGCCCGCATTTGGTTAGGCTAAATAGCTCTAGAAACCACAGTGTTTTTTCCAATTGCTTTGAATCAAAGTTGCATTAAGAAAAAAAACTTTTGCTGCAATTGAGCTGGATCTCATTAACACAGAAAAATTATATTAAGGAGTCTTTAATGTGTAGCTGTGATGCTGTGCTAGTCATAGCCTCAGCTCAGTTTTGAGAAAAGACTCACGATTCTCTAATTTTTTCACTTGTATTTTGTGTGTACCCATGACCTGGAAGCTTCTACCCGTCCTTTACTTTTGTCCCTCTCTTGGTCACCAGTGTCTATTAGTTCTTCTGGTGCTTTACGATGCCTTATCTTTTGGCAGGTGAAGCTAACAGGTCAGAAATGAAAAAAGTCTGTCTTATTTTGTCAAAAGCTGCATTTATTTTGTTGATACATCTGCTTTTACTGGATAGCTTCATACTGCTACACAAGACACATTACGTTTGTTTTATGAATCCTTCACTGAGCTCATCTGATCTTATTTGTAATGATCTGTGCCACCAAACATTATGGGGGGTCTGGGAAGGAGGGGGAAGTTGCACAGTTGTAAAACAGGGGTGGCCTTTAGGTTTTTTGATACTTCATGGGACTGGAGATTATATACTATATCTATTGAAATGATTCCTCCTCCTTATTTTGTACCACTGGTTCCTGTCTAGCCAACGAATAAATTGGCTAAACAACTGAATTAATACACTGTACCAATGCTGAAAAACTTATTCCAGGTGAGAAAGAAATTGCATTTAATGTGCTTGGGACTGAATCTGTAATGTATTAGTATATCAGTAGATTGAATTCAGGAACTCATTATTCAAAACTATTGATAAAAACTTCAAGTTCACTTGTCCTTATGGACTTCTGTGTCGGCATAAATAAACCTTATAGTGCTGAACTACTGAGTTTGTTGCCCAGAGAGAGGGAAACTTTAGATGGAAATATTCAAAAGAACTTGCTTTTTAAAGATGTACTATATTGTATATTGCTAGGTACAGTCCTCTTATGTCTGATTACTCCTTTTAATGTAGATTTCAGGTTGGGACAAGGAATAAGAATCATCATGCTGTATACTTCACGCTGAGACTTCATATTTTGCAGGCGCTGGCCCTGCCTTGGGTTAACAGTGTAATGTGGACTGTTACTCTGGAGATAAATTCTACCCTCTTGCAAAGCAGTCCTATATCATGTTGGCCCGATGTATTACTGTGTAAGAAATACATAAAGTGCAATTTTCTCCTGGGTAGTGTTAGCATTTCTAAGAGATGTTCAGTTCAGGTGTAGGAAGCAGAAATCCTCATGTTCAAGGAAAAGAACTGGAGTGTGGGAAAGTTTCTTGTGCCCACCAGCACACAAAGGGTGTGTTGTGATTTTACTGTGAGTTGATTGAATCAGCAGCTTTTCACAGGTGAGCCAGATCTGAGTAAATGGACTGGCTGTTTCAAGAACACACATGGCACCTGTAAAGCATTGCTCTTAAGTTTTTATCCTTTGTTAAAAAGATCAAACTGACTATTTCTTAGTTTTAATGTAAATATACCTCTATTTTCTTTGTTTGCACAAAGTTCATGTCAGTTTCAGAACCTCTATCCATATTGCTGCACATCAGAACTCTGAATCCTTCTGTTCCCTGCACCCACTTCCCCAAATGAAGCATCTGGATCCAGATTTGGATCTGAAACTACATGGATCAGTCATATATTTGAACCCTAAATCCATATATATATATATATATATATATATATAAACAGGTGTGTGTTTGTGTATTTATGAGTTTATGTGGTTCTATACAGACACATACAAGTCTTAAATTCTCGGATGAAAACCAAAAATAATCTACATCTTCAGCTAGAGTTGGGTGTGCCCTGCTGTGATCAGAGGAATGATTATAGCTCATGATATGTCTAAACTGTCCAATTAAAACTGGTATGTACGCGCACAGCAGTAGGTCTGCAGCAGAGTAGACTTTAGCTACTGAATATATGGTGGGGTTTTGTCAGTCTGCTGAACTAGTATGCTTTGCTACCCTGGCTAGGGTAGAGCTGGCTGCTTCAGGTACATCTAAAACACATCTGTCACAGCACGGTATTGGCATGTCATTTTGAATTTTCTGTTATAAACCCTTAATATTGTATTAATCCTTACAACACTGAAGACTAGGCTCGCCCTTCAGATTTAGTGCTTTTTATGTTGTTCCCCCCACGAATAATTTGATCTGCCTTCCAGATGTTTGCTCTTCCTCTACCTCATGAATATCTGTTACTATGTGATCTACCTTTAAGATACTAGATCTCACTTCTGTGGTGCTGATCCTCTCCTTCAGCTCTCTCCATCACACAGTCCTTTAGTGCTGGCACATATGTCATCGGTTTCTTATGTGTCAAACATGTGGAAATCACCTGAAGTAGTTAGGATTAAGTGCTTTGACCAAAAGGAATAAATTTCTTTGTTTGATGTTGTTTGTTGCTTCTCATAACCAATGGTCTCCTATCTATGCAAATAATCTTCAAGGACAGTTTTGAACAAGTTCTAGTTATGGAGTTAACATCAGATTTTTGCAGCTATCTTGGATTATCTTTCTTCCTTGCATTTTTTTATCTCTACTCTCAAACACAGCCCATCAAGAATTAAACATGCTCAAAGGGGGGAAGAACATATTAATAAGGAAAGATAAAAGTGATTAAACTTTTAAGAAGTTAAGAGAAGTTTGGCTGTACAGTTCCAAGACAGACCAAGGCTTCGTATTTGTTACATGAAAATTCCAGAGAGGGTGAAGAACTCAGACTTGGAAAAAATGGAACCGTAACTGGGAATAGTGGAATTGAAAAATTCTACCTAAAACATCTGGGGGAAGAAAAAGTCCTAATGGTGAGATATATTATATTGTGGAATAGTTTCTCCTGATTAAACCCTGCCATTTGAGGTTTTCCTTTTTTTAAAATAGTGGTTTTAAAAAATAGAATGTGTATGGAAGAAATCTGGCACAATCGGGGATAGGTTGACCTGAGTTCTAACCTACTCTGGAATATTATAATATGTTTACAAAATCAGCAGTTGAATAAAATATTGTTGTGATTTATTTTATGACTTAATTTGTAGATTTTTAGGAGTTCCAGGTTGCATCAAGCCTGCATAATGCTCAAGCACAGACAGCCTCTTTTGCACAAGGGATGTGACTTATGCAGATATGCCTGAACTGGGTCTGAATAAAGCAGCTTTATACCAGAAATGCTGTATCTGCATGCACACTGCATCCTGCTGTCCAAGCTAACACATCCTGCCTCCCAGGGTGTCCCGGTTAAATTGGGCAGTTGTGAGCTTGTGTTGGTACGCTGGTGGCCTTCCCAAGATGGGTCAGGAATACATGTGTTTGTTTGTATAAATCGGTGGCCTGAGATGATGCTCTGAGTTATGCCCACTTGTGATGGCTGCAAGTTAACACGATAACACATGTTATCGGTTTGATAAACCGATCAGTGAATTAAACTAATTGAAAGAAAATTTCTCAGGTCTGATACAGAAGAATGCCTCCCTAAAATTTCATACCCTGCATCTAAAAGAAGGTATTTGTTCCCCAAAAGTGACTGTTTCAAATACTTTAACATCCTTTTCCTTAGGCCATGTACTGGTTCTCTTTTAAGTACCTGAAGGTATATTTGGACATGCATATAGATAGATGTTTCTTGAAAGTAATGAAGAAAAAAAGAAAATCGTCAAGTATTAAGTTTCTGCCTTTCAGAAAGCCATAACAGGGGCCCAGTTATGCAGCCTTGTAGAGAGAAATTGCTGATTGCCTTTATCCAGAACACCCTAGGCCTTATGCCTCCTGGTTTTAGCACTGTCTTTTACGTTGCTGGTCCTTTATGTTTACTCTGTCAAGGTTTAAAAAAGAAAAAAAGACATTATTTTGTGTCTCAAATGGGATGCTTAAAACAATAAGAAGAAATTTTATTTTCCTGATATTTTTTGTATACTATCAGTCTTTTCTTTGCCATGCTTTTAGATGTATAGTTGAACAAAGTTCCCTTCTTATTTGTCATGGAAAGAAGCTTGGTGCCACTGTTCAGTTTTGCTTGCCATCATTCTCATAGTGAATATGCAGTTATTTATACATGTAATTGCTTTGCAAATCTAGTTCATGAGAGTTCACTAGTTATACGCATTCAGTTGTTAAAACTGCCGGTGTTATTTTTCAGAATGTTAGCTCCAATGCTTGAGCTGGGAACATATGTTCAATATCTGCTTTAATGTTATTGGTGAAGGTTAGCTTAACCCATGGCATCCACCAACAATAATACACTAATGTATTCTCTACAAAGGACTTTTGTTCTGGCTATCTGACTTGTCTTTTCTGAAGAGCTAAGCACCTCACAGATATTTACTACGGATCTGGATTCTGAAGTGAGAACTAGTTTCTGCATTTTAACAAGAAAGCTTTATTTCCATTTAAAAAAAAAAAAAGTCGTCACTTGCAGTTAAACATCAGTAGAATGATCTTTCTGAAGATTTGGTTCAGGAAAACAAAAGGAAAATAAGTAACTGTCATGGCAATAATAGGACTGATTTTTATAGTAAGGAAGAAATAGTTTCTGTGTCCACATTCTGTGGGCTATATATATATTTTTCCTCTCACAGGCATGACTCTCATGCTACATACCGTAAGCAGTCCAACCTCACCAACAAACCACATTTTGGGATTGATCCTTCTGGAAGGAAGGAGTTCCTTCTCCAGTGTCATGCACAATAGGAGCAGTGGAATAAAGCACACTGCTTTCCAGCTGAAATTGACATATCTTCCTCAAAAATCCTCTTATTTTCCTTTGGACTCCCATGAAAGTCAAGTTTATAGAATAATGAACTCCAGGAAGGAGCTGGAGCTCATTTACTGTTTGAATAGTATAAAATCTTTCATAGCAGGTTGACATTTTTCAGTGTGCAGCAAAATGGAGCTTGTGTAAAACTGCTTTTTTATAAATAATTCAGTTTGTTACCACGAGAAGAAGAGATTAATTTACAAATTGTTCATCTTTCCTGTTCACAATTCCAGAACTGCTAGTCCACTTGTCTCTAGCTACTGTGTGCAAGTACTGTGCAGGCTGCCAGGAAGAGAAACATAATGAAATATTGTGTCCTTCAATTAACAATGGCAGATCAAATGGAAAGTATTACTAAGAAAACATTTCCCAGCCATTCTTCTCCAGAACACACAAGTGCAAGTAGGAACAAAAACAGAGACATCCTCTCTGCTGCCTGTTGTAGGGCACAGTTATTTGAAACAACCTGCTTAGGGTAAGAAATAATCCTGACAAAATTTAGTCCACTGTTATGAAATGCAAAGCAGCCAGCCTGGAACTTTTTGGTTCCCAATGATTTATTAATTAACATGTGGCCTTTAGTGTGTTTATCCTCCAAAGCGTGCCTAGAGATAATGAGGTGCTATTTTTGATACTTAACCTGATTAAGAGAGTGAAGAGGTGCAGAGAGGTCATAAAAGACTAGGAGAGCAGGGAGTGGGACGAAAGGAATTCCAAGGGTGGTAGCTCAGAGCGATATCTGTTTCATTCCTTGGCTGTCTTCGCTTTCTTCCTGTAGGAGAAAGTGACGGCACAGATGAGGTGGGGACTTGGGTACCCTACACTTAGCTAAAGCTGCAGATTTTTGTAATCCATAACTAACTTGGAAAAATGAACCTGCAGTGTGTGGAGTAATGGGCCTGTTTCTTCTAGGACGGTGAACTGATAGCAATGTTACACGTGGTACTTTAGGATAGATCTTTCCAGAAGTCCTCTCTCTTGATATAGCTTGGATCCTATATATAGTATTCTGTGGTAGCTCTTATAATAATGCAGGAGGCAATATGGAATGCTATAAAAACAAACTCGGAAAGTTATACTCAATAATTTTTAAGTGCCAAATTAATACCTGCAGGCTTCATAGGCTGTCATAGGGGCACATTAAGGCTTCTTCATCTGAAGGGAAGGTTAGTCAAAGGATTGTAGCACAGTGATACAAAGGCTGTTCAGCTTCAGAGCCAGGAGAAGACCTTTTCTGCTTCCTGGATTCTCTTCTAGACACTGTTTCCTCTTGCATAAAATATAGCAGTGTTAGTTTGTACACTTTGAATACAATTTGCTTGAACATGGTCTTAAGGAAGGAAGTGAAGATTTTATGTCATGAGACGAAAATCAAGAGCATAAACTTCTGCTGCTGTAACCATTCACTCAGGAGTTGCTCTGCTCCCCTTCCCATTTCTAAGTTTGCATGCCTTTCATCTCATTCCAGCTTTCAGGGTGGTGGTCTGTCCTCTTCCTTCTGATTCCCTCCTCTCTGCTGGAATTGAAGCTGTAGCAGAAAAAAGAGTCTGAATATGCAGTGGGAGGAATCTCGAATTTGTAAAAAAGAACAACTCATTGCCTTTTTCATTTTGTTCTTTCTTATTGTAGCTGCCTACTTCAGAACTTTCAAACATGAGTGCAGACAGTTTTGGGATGACATTTTTGTTCCATGGTTGCGTACATGAAACTTGGCATATTTGGTATTATACTCTGTACGGAGCCCAAATGAAAAACATGGAAGTAATGCTTCATGTAATTTAAGAGTATGATGGTGGTCTGTGAGAAGTTTTGGAAACATAAGTGGTCAATTCCTATGTTTCACATCTCTAAAAGCTAGAGCTAAGCAATCTTTCCCACTGTCGTATTTAGCTCTTGTTTCTCCTTGTGGATTTTCTCTGATCAGAGTGTGATTTGCTTGATTTGAATTTTAAAATTAATGAGATGACCTTTTTTAGGTTGGGTAGCTTTGGGCAGTTGTATGAGCCTACAAAAAAATCCGATAGGTAGAAAAGGTAACTAAGAATGTTTTTGCAGATGAAAATTTATATCTGTGAATATCTGTGTGCAACAAAAAATAGCATGACAAATGAAATCAAAACAGTGGCCACAAGAGGTTTTAAAACAAAATTGTACCAGAATCTTGTCTTCTATAGTTTGATTAAATCACTTACCCTTAGTTAAAAAAAAAATAAAATTTAGTATTACATCATTTCATGAAATAAGAAGAATCCATTTGCATTTCTAAGAAAATATTTTAATCTGCAGTACAGAAAATGACCAGGTTTACTGTCTGTTTAGTTGAAAAGAAGTAATCTGTTCATAACTCTCTTTTTCTAAGGCTCCCTGGGTCAAATGACCTAGATTACTCAATTGACTAGATCCATAACTACCTCTAATTGTTTGTGTTATTCCTTTGTCTAATTCTTGTTATTGTGTTAGATTAACTGATGTTCCAGTTTGAATACCACCCCAAATGTGTGGAAATTGCAATATCTCATTTTTTTTAAATGGTCTCTTATCTCTTAGCACCATGATGGTTGCATACCTTTACTCCTCAAATGCTTTTATTAGTCTACAGCAAACAGCTTACAAACGGGATACATCTTAGATACATTTTAAAATATCTGGAAGTACATAATTTTTATTAGTGCCACTGGCAATTAAAACTAGTAATGATTCATCAAAAAATTTTTGGCAAAATAAAGACATTGCGATGGCTTAACTCCAAAAGTTTTCGTTGTCCTTGCAGCCATTGTTTTCCTCCAGTTCCTTTTTTTCAAAGAACATTCTATCTGCAAATATGACACTTGAAAATTCAGGAGGAAGTGACACTTCACTTAATAAGAATGTCTCTGCTTTTCCATTAATAAATGTTATATTGTCTTCAGAACAAAATCTGCTTGGATGAATATGTATCAGAGCATATGATTAATGACAAGCCAGGAACAAATGTGGGTGCTTCCCTGAATGTGGGGAATGAGTCTAATGCACTTATCTGATGTTTTCCTCCTCTTTATCTCCTGGGACTCGAATATTATTGTTCACAAATCTTTGTTCTTCTATTTGGTTATTGCAACAGTGATTGTTCAGCAATTGAACTGGGGATTGTTTATCTTATGCACAGCTGGGTTGTTTATGATTACTTTAGGGAAACTTGTTGAAAGTCTTGTGGGTTTTCTAGTCTTGTCATGATTCTGGGAATACTCCTATGAATGGGCTCCAGATGCCCAAGGACTCCAGCTAGAGCTCTTCAGCGGGGCAGGATTGCTCCTTGGGTACCAGGCTCTGCACAGAAGAGGCTTGACTGGTGATAGCAGAACCACTTCTTTCTAGTAGTCTTGCTGGTGTGGAAGTATGATATGTTTGGGCAAAATGAGATGTGGTGGGCAAAATGAGATGTGGTGGAAACAGAGAAATATCAAGTTCCGGCAAGACCCTAGTCTGAGTGTGCCACGAGGATCTTGAGAGTACCAGCTAGGTCATGCACTAATGGACAAGCAAGGGGCTTAGTTTTTATTGTTGGTCTTTCTGTAGTCTGTTGCTGTCAATGCCAATAAAATAAATATTACTTATATGTTAATGTTATTATTAGGATTGGTGTGCTTCAAACTGTATTACTTGTTCAGGCTATATTGCCCATGATGAAATCCATGCTCACTGTATTTACATTTAAACATTTTCTCTATCACAGCATTGTAGAAAGCAGGGCTAGAAAGCATCTTGAGCTGTAACCCAGTTATTCTTGCATCCCAAAACAAGGGATCAATACCTGGCTCCGAGCCTGGTATTACTGGCAGAATTTTGGGTTTTTTGATCATGGGTCAGTCTACATGGCACCAGGCCTGCTGGCGACAGACTGGGTACACCTGTCTCAAAGGGGAAAAAGGAACTGTGCACAGGAGTTAGCAGTGCTCATTGAAAGAGCTTTAAATTGGATTTAAAGGGGGAAAGGGATAGAACCAGGCTCACTAGAGATAAGCCTGGTGGTGGCATGTCGATGTTTGAGGGGTGGTGTGCTAATGAGGTCCTTTGGTCAGCCATCTCTGTGGAGCTAGGGGATGGAGATCCATGCAGCAGCAAAGATGCGAGGGGTATTGACATGTTAGAAATCATGGAAGTGCCTGAGAATGGTCTTCTAGGAATTAGGACCGCTCTCCCCAAAATAGCCCAATTGAAGGATCAATAGCCCAACTGAAATGCATCTACACCAATGCACACAGCATGGGCAACAAACAGGAGGAGCTGGAAGCCACTGTGTAGCAGGAAAACTCTGATATAGTTGCCATCACAGAAACAAGGTGGGATGGCTCATGTAACTGGAGCACTGAAATGGATGGCTATAAACTCTTCAGAAGGAATAGGCAAGGAAGGAGAGGCATTGAGGTAGCCCTCTATGTTAGGGAGTGTTTTGATTGTCTAGAGCTTAATGATGGTGATGAGAGGGTTGAGTGTTTATGAATAAGAATCAGGGGCAAGGCCAACAAGCCAGATATCATGGTGGGAGTCTGTTATAGACGACCCAACCAGGATGAAGAGGCAGAAAAAATATTCTAGAAGCATCTGGGAGAAGTTTCACAATAGCTAGGCCTTGTTCTCATGGAGGACTTCAATTTACCAGATGTCTGCTGGGAATACAATACTAGAGGGAGGAAGCAGTCTAGGAGATTGCTGGAATGTGTGGAAGATAACTTCCTGATGCAATTGGTGAGTGAGCCAACAAGGGAAGGCAACCCACTGGACCTGTTTGTGAAAAGAGAAGGACTTGTAGGTAATGTGGTGGTTGGAGGCCATCTTGGGCGTAGTGATCATGAAATGATAGAGTTTTTGATTCTTGGAGAAGTAAGGAAGGGGTCAGCAGAACTGCTACCTTGGACTTCCAGAGGGAGACTGGTTGACAGAGTCCCTTGGGAGGCAGAAGGGCAAAGGAGTCCAGGACGACTGGACATTATTCAAAAAGGAAATCTTAAAGATGCAGGACCAGGCGGTCCTTGTGTGCTGAAAGATGAGCAGGCAGGGAACAAGACAGGCCAGGCTGAAAAGAGAGCTTTGTCTGGAGCTCACGAAAAAAAGGAGAGTTTATGACCTTTGGAAGAAGGGGCAGGCAGCTCAGAAGGACTACAAGAATGTTGAGAGGTTATGCAGGGAGAAAATTGGAAAGGGCCAAAGCCCAACTAGAACTTAATCTGGCTATTGCCATAAAGACAATAAAAATGTTTCTATAAATACATTAACAAAAGGAGGGCTAAGGAGAATCTCCATCCTTTATTGGATGCTGGGGGGGGGGGGGGGGGGGGGGGAACACAGTGACAAAGGATGAGGAAAACAATGAAGTACTTAGTGCCTTCTTTGCCTCAGTCTTTAGTAGTAAGACCAGTTGTTCTCCAGGTACCCAGCCACCTGAGCTGGAAGACAAGGATAGGGAGCAGAATGAAGCCTCCATAATCCAAGGGGAAATGGTGAGGGACCTGCTATACCAATTAGACACACACAGGTCTATGGGGCTGGATGGGATCCACCCAAGGGTACTGAGGGAGCTGGTGGTGCTTACCAAGCTGCTTCCCATCATTAATCAGCAGTCCTGGCTAACTGGGGAGGTCCCAGTTGACTGGAGGTTAGCAAATGTGATGCCCATCTACAAGAAGGGCCAGAAGGAGGATCTGGGGAACTACAGGCCTGTCAGTGTGACCTTGGTGCTGGGGAAGGTTGTAGAACATATCCTTTTGAGTCCCATCCTGTGGTATGTACAGGACAACCAGGTGATCAGGCTCAGTCAGCATGGGTTTATGAAAGGCAGGTCCTGCTTGACTAACCTGATTTCCTTCTATGACCCCCTTAGTGGATGGGGGACCTTGGTTCTGGGGAAGGTTGTGGAGCAGATCCTCTTGAGTGCCATCGCACTGCACGTACAGGACAACTTAAACGATTCTATGATTCTAAGGTTAGCTATACCTAAAACGCTTGTTATAGATTCAGCCAGTTCTTCAAAACCTCCAGGTATGGAAATTGTACAACTGTTTCAAACAGTCTGTTTCAGTTGTATGTACTATCCTTCTGGCTCACGCAAAAAAAACCAACCCTCATGGGTCAGGTAGTGTTCACAAACTATAGATACCAGTGACCTTTCTTATTCTGGTCTCCACTCATGAGAATTCAAATTTCAATTGTTCTGATAAATTACGGTGTAGAGCAGGATTTTTCTCTTTAGGCATGAGTTTTTCCATTGGAAAAGCTTCCCATATTTTGAAAGGCATTGATGCAATTGTCAGCATAGGTAATGCTGAGCTAAATTCACTTCTTGATGAACTTGCTTCATACTAATACCTATATTATCCTCTCTGATTCAGCTTTCAGACATGTTTGTGACCGAAAGTCTCAATTGCATCTACTATATGAACTTGGATCTCCAGCTGTATAGCTCAGTATATGTTTTCCTTAGAATATACTGTTGAGATGCTTGTGAAAAATAGGATAATTAAGGATTGTAGGAATTGGGACAAATAATGATAGAAAACTATAAAGGAAATATTGTACAAACTACTGAGCTTTTACATTGTTCTATATTGGGTGGCTTGTGCCGATGTGCATTTGGGTTTGAACAGTTAGTGTTTAATGAAGACAGAAATTATTCAATCAGCATATTTCCACAAGAAATTTTTATTATATGTAAAACATATGTCAGGGTAAAAAAAAAAAAAAAAAAAAATTTTTTTCGTGTGGCCACAGATAGGGCAGTGAACTAGAGTCCTACAGGATACAAACTCCATAATTTTCTATTTTCTTATTATTTCTGACTTGTTGGTCTTCTGTATTATATAATGTGGCAAAAAAAGAAGAAAACATGGAACCACCAATCTTCTGTGTTCCTGCACCAAATTCATCAGGTGAAAATGTTTGGATCATTATAAAAATTTATTAGGCTCTGTCATTCTGTCAGCGTGGTACTGAGAAACAGCTCTTTTTGCAAGAAAGATTGCAAGAAAGGTCTGAAGGTGCTCCATGTAAAGACTGAATGAAGGAGACAGTACTGGAAATGCTTATCTGAGTATATTGGTTGATCATATCTTTAGCTGTATTGTCTTTGTCCAGCACGGCAGTGTTTGACCACAGATAACAACATGCTGCTTTAGCCATTTTAGAATAATCTGAAGGGAAGCGGTACAATAAATTGGAAACAGAGCTATAGCAAGAAATGTTTAGCCATTGAATGCTTTGTGTAGCAGAGTCAAGTCAGGTATATGACACAGTGACATTTTTGTTTCAGCTGGAAAAGGAAACAATACCTGGAAACCAAGTGATTGATGGTGGTGAGTTATCTTTTTTTATATCTTTGTCTGTAATGAAAGTGTTTCTTTGCCTTTTTGCTTCTTTGACATGAGTTTTGCATTGCAAATTTATTTTGAAACAATTTCATCAAGGGTATCATTCTGGATGGAAGCCTCTTCCACCAGATTGACATCAATTATGTCTAAAAAGCGTGAATACATTGTATAATCTCTGGTGTTTTCTAGCAGGGTACTGCACACTATTTTGTTAAATTGCACAACTAAGAAGCAGTCCAGGTTGTGTTAAATACAAAATGTATGACCAGTTGAAAGGTCCATAAGGAGGTGATCAGGTTGAGAACAGAAGAGGTGAGAATGCGGCTTGAGTGTACAAACTGTCCAGGCCTACTTTCCCAGCTATGTGAAGTGCATATCAAATATCCCAAAGCAGCAATGGATTTTGCTCTTTCTGTCAGGTGTCTCTCTTCCTGCTAAAAGTGCTTGAGTGTTGGAGTTTGGCATCTTTTGGCACAGATTCAGACGTGCTGCAGATTTTTCTTTAATTCTGGCAGAGGCAGACTACTCGAGCGAAGACTTTCAGAAATAATTTGGATTGTTACTCTGCTTTGTAAACTGGGTTTGATGCTAGTTTGAGCAAGGGGTGTGGATGTTCAGGTTTGTTTTTTTCTTGATTGATTTCTCATGCATGCTTTAAGTATGTCAGTCAACCATTTTCAATAATTTGTCATCT
Organism: Pluvialis apricaria; assembly: GCA_017639485.1. NCBI lineage: Eukaryota > Metazoa > Chordata > Aves > Charadriiformes > Charadriidae > Pluvialis > Pluvialis apricaria. The sequence goes on along the minus strand of CM030010.1, from coordinate 58,549,811 downwards.
TTGAAAGTTGCGACTTAAAATAGTACTTTCTAATGAATTGATTCTGCTGTTACACTAACACACAAGGTTAGTTCACACTAGCCATGCAATGAAAGTAGCCATAATTTTGAATCCTCAGTAACATTTGTTCCAAAAATAAAAAAAAATTGTAACTCAGTAATATCACAGGGCTGCTATTTAAAAAAAAAAAAAAGTATGGTATCTATTTAGAGCTTAAATACCAGAGACAAGTCAATTGAGTGAGCTCTCTAGGGGCACCTTTGCTAGAATCTAAGTCCCTAGAGAAGTTGTTCAACAAAGCTCTGTATTGCAGCATCTTTCTTAAAGGAGGTTCTCCTTATTCAGGGCAAATCTGACCCTGAAGTCAGTGAGAAATTTGCCTTAGGGAGAAAATACAGGGTTACAAATCTATATGCATGGCACTTGAATAATTTTCAAGCCTCAGATTCTCCCTGATAGCTTGTGCTGTCACACCCTGTGTTGCATTAATAAGTACATCTGTTATGGAATAACTTTCTTCTGTTCTGATAAACCACCATAATTTTTTTTTTCTGTCATTTTTAGTGTGTGAAATTACTATTCCTGTGTTTCATAATAGGAAAAGTAGTGACAGTACGGTGCACTTTATGGATTGCTAATATTCATTGAAATGTCCATATTTTTGGGAAGTTGTCTAAGGGTACAAAAACCTGGTCTTCTTTACAAAAGAAATCCTGACAATCATTTAATTTCAAGATGTCTGAACATTCTGTGACAAATACATTATTAGAGAAGAAGAAAATAAAAATCTTGTGTATATTGCAAAGTGTTGGAGAAACTACAAACTGATTTTTGGCTTTTGCTGCTTAGGCTCACATCTGGTCAAATGTATTGGAAAAATCATTGTAAAGCTAAACTTTATGATTTGTTCATATTTAAGTTCTGAAATAAATGGCCTTATTTTGGACAGTGCTGTGCCTGTAGCAGTAACATTTCCTTGAAATAGAGCTGCTTAGTTAGTCTCTGTTAATGAGGAATGACGAGGGGAAAAATAAGAAAACAAGCAGTTAGGGGGAGGGCAGAAACAGGACATAGCACAAGAAGCGGAAGTCACAGGACATCACAAGCCTAGTTGGGTGAGCTCAAGGAAAGGGTAGAAAACTGAGACTTTACTGATATTTCCATAATTATGTGAGATTGATAAAATGGAGCTCAGGATCAAAGCATCAGCAATATATCTTGTAAACCTAAACCTGTTGTCTTGCTTGATTACGTTTTTAGACTAGTCCAGATTGTTATTGAGTAGCTCAGGTAAAATTGAATGCGGTCTTGCACCATGTCTAGGCATTTATCTAACTGAGTGCATTCTCTTCAGCTTATCTTCTTGGGCAGCTTAGGCTTGTTTTTCTTATGTTTACATTTTTCAGTAGTTTCATTTATTGATTTGTAGAATAGCTTACCTGTACGTCAGATGACTGACCACCTCACATAGGAAATAACACAGGTAGAATCTGATTTTAGCAATCTACCCAAGTAATGTGTTTGCAAAGTTCTCACTGTTAATCTTATTCTGTATCATTGACTTCTTTAGGATACAAAGCAGCACGTGTACTGTTCTGAAGTGTATCTGCTTGAGGTTTTCATTTTACTAAGTTCAATAGCATTTATGGCTCTGTAAATTCCACTAGTTGGCTATATCCTTTTCTTTTACACATCTTTCCTATGAACTTTGAGAGAGCTCACAGTTCTGGTAAGTCAGGACTGTATCAGGCACTTCATCATGCACAGAGAGTTTAGAAAATTCTCATGTATGATGGCTCTTCTAATTATACACAATTTTTGGGCACTGTCTTGACTGCAGTACAGTTGCAAAAATTAGTTGCAAACAAAAAGTTTGTCTGTTTTTGAGAGCATATTGAAATAGTATGCATGGTTATAGGAGTGATCACTAACGATGACTCCATAAAATTTTGGCTCCAGCTAGAATTGGTACATCCTCTGTAAAATTCTGGCTCCCGCCAGCCTGGTATTTTGTGAGAACTGGTGTTAGCTGCTGGAGTGAGACATACAGATCCCTCACTTTCTCCTAAGCTTTTCCTCAAATGTTTGTAAAACTAGCTGTTGCAATAATACACACACAGTTATTTCACAGTTATCAAATTCAACCCAGAACTCTCATTGATCACCACCTATGGATATAGCAGGGAGTGCAACGTAGGGCTCATTTTGATCTTTGTACAAGGCATTTATTGCATGGTGGGCCATGACTCTAAAGGGTAGTCTCAGCATTAGTTCTTTCGGTTTCTTTTTCTCAACTCTAAGAATATTTCCTTATTTTACACCTCCTAGATATTAGATCAGAACCCCTTTTTTGAGGAGTTTTGTCAGGTAACAGCAGCTGAGGAACAAGTGGGTCTTCCCTGTTTTTACTGGATTTCACGTCATTCATCATTTCCCATTGAATGTGTGTGTCTGTATTTTTCCTGTATCTTTGAACATGCAATTTCAGCTGAATGTGTTTTACATAATTTATTAGCCCGATTCTTTGTTTAGTTGCCCTGTCGCAGAGGGTCTGCAAACACAATGGTAATGGCTCCTGAGGAATTTCTTTGATGATGGAATAATTCCCGAGTGACACAAACCATTCTCTTTCATCCCTCGAGAGCTGCTAGTCTGTGCGTTTCCAGTACAAAAGGAACACAGTTCTATTAATTCTGTGATTCAGCTAGTCTGTTTTCTGGAGGAACTTTATTCCATGGCAGATTTCTTCTTTTAATCAGAAATTTGCAACCCAGACATAGAAGAGGATTAAATGACTGTCCTTCCCTTTCCTTTTACACCTCCTAATGGATTTATATTCAGTGTAGTAGGCTGACCATATGTTTTTCCAATTGAATTTGATGACAGAGATCAGCAGGCAGAGTGTAGTGGTACCATTTAGAGTGGTAAAAAGAAGAGATGAAGAAAACCTGAAACATGTATGAAATTCAGGCATGAATGGAGGAATTAATGAACCTGATAAAATACTGAGTATTTCCTGTTCTCCAAAGAATTATGACGTGGTGTAGCTGCATTCACTATATGTATTAATAGCTTGTGTTGATTGGTTTAGAGACATCAAGATGTCACTATAGACAGTTTAGTGTGCAGCTGTGTATGAATATGTAAGCTATACACCAGAATGTATGAGGGTGAAGGATCATATGGAAAATATTAAACGCCTTTATAGAAACCTACTATGCTGTATGATTTAGAATAGTGCTTTCTGCTAGTTATCCTGTGAAAACTTACTCATGCAAATAAAAGAAATGGAAATGAAAATGAAAAGGCTAGCATTGTTTGCCTTAGACAAGAGGGAAAGAGCTGAAAAAAACCCCAAACAATAAAAAAAGGTTTCAGAGAGGGTAGTGCAACAAGGACACATTAATGAAATTTCAAGGAAGCAAATTCAAAACTGATGGAAATAAATACCAAGAGAATGTGTGGTTGGACTGGGAACTCCACCATAAGAGGTCATGGAAGGCGGGATGTTTTATACAGATAAAAAAATTACTTAGAATTATCTGAACTGATTTTACTAACTGTAAAAGTTCTGTTCCCCATTCCAGAGATTATTTACAATTTTGGATGAAATAGTAAACGGATGAAAAAATCCTGGGAGCATGAACCTTGACCAGGACACAGCACTGCTATCTATATTCCTAGCTGTTGTTTTTTCTTTTTGTATGCCAGCTTTCTGGATGCATGCTTTACTAGACAGAGGTCCAGCTTCAAAACGATGATTGGATGGCACTTTTTCTCCCAGTGGCTCCCAACATAGGTGTTAAGACACTTTGCTGGGAGGTGGGGAGTGTAAGTTTGAATCCTCTTAGTCTGAGTGGATTTAAGGAAGGTTTCCCCACTCTCCTGTTAACTGCTTTAACCTCCTTGCCCTTTTACAGTAGGCAGGTAACACTCTTTTATAGAAACTACTTCTAATCCGTTAAATTCTCTGAAACAGTCTCTTTTGCAGTAAGAGTGGGCTTTAGGTTTTGTGGGTGAAAGGCCTCTCTACTCTTGATTCAGATATCTGAGTCCAAGAGAGGAAGAAAAAATTTTAGATTGTAAGCAATCAGTCCTGCATAACTCCTAAGTTTGGATTCTGTTTTAGGGATGAGACAGAAAGGAGCAGATGCTGCAGTATGTGGGTTTCAAAAGCCTTTATCAGAACTGGTCCATCTCGTGGGCAGACTGTTATCCCATATGTACTTTCCTGAGGGCTTTGGACGGCTCTGCTCTATCAGGTGCTGGTGACTGTAAATGTTACGATACCGATCTTCTAGATTTTGAGACTGATCCTTCATTCCAAAGTCACATGCCAAGTATATACTGCAGTATAACTAATTTAGTGTTTTGATGTACATATGCTATGACACTAAAACCACATGTGAAACCGAAGTCATAAACCAATCGTTTCTGAATCAGAAGGTGAAATCCTTGATATGAGATCTGATTGAACTTTCAGTGTACTTACTGGCAGTCTTTCATTGATTTCAGAGATAGTTGCAGAACCTAAATCTACAGGAGTAAGAAAAATTACATTTTCCTAGAAGATTTATTTATTTTTTAAAGTTAGCTCTAAGCTATGGAAATTATAACTCCTAGCTATAAAATACCTCCAATCAAACACTTCAGTTTAAAACAGTGATGTCTGTTATATAATGACCTTCCTCCCTGAGCTGACAATTTTCTTGTATAACAATATTCCTTAATGGCCAGGGCTGTCCTTTAAGCACAAATACAGACTAAAGACAGAGGAAAAAAAAATAGCCAAATAGCAGATTTATCAAACAGCAATGTGGATAAAACAAAAGTTTCATTTGGGAGTTTGCACATTTCTACAGCCTCAGGGCTGCAGTGTACATTCCTTTCAACACTGTTAATGTGAAAGATAGCATTGACATAGTGTTATTGGTACAACAATATAACTGTTACACAGTCATGTATGATAACACATAATCTTAGGATCACATTCCTGTGAAGAAACGAAATGCAAAACTTGGGATATTTTGTTTGGACAATGCTGTTGCACATTATACATCAAATTTCTCATATAGACTTATGTGTCTATCTGTGCTCACCCAAGATTAGCCATATGTTGTCAGCCTCTGCACTTTGTCTGGTAAAACGCACGTTGTAGATTTGTCTAAAGCAGTGTGGGTAAGCTTGTGTCCAAGATTTGTAGTCAGACTTCAGAGTTTCTAATTGTTCACCAGCTCAGCAGGAAATCAAGTGGGAAAAAAAGCCCAAGCTAAAATTTTACTCTTTGGTACAGAATATTCAGAGAGTAATGCTTTCTTTTAGATTAGCTTATTATCCAGTTAATTTTTGCTTTGTTTTTCAAATTTAAATGTTAATGAAGAAAGTGGTATGTTCCAAGATGAGAAAAGTGGAGCAGGGGTTGTACTTTTTAAAATTTAATAATTTCTGACCAACAGTCCTCATTCTTCCCCATCTCCCCTAAAAAAGCCCGAGTCAGCTGTTTTTCACTTTTTGTCTGTATTCCAGTTTTCATCAGTGTCAGTGCTTTGTTTCTGGTTTTGGTTGTGTTTTTTTGTTTGTTTGTTTTTTTAACATTGGCATAGTAGCTCATTCAGTAGGTAGCAAGGCAAAAAAACATCAAAATCTCAAATATATAAAATGATATAAACTTGGCACATGAAAAGAATGTTGACAATAAGAAAATCATCTCATTTCAGAAGGAGGAAGAACAAGAGTTATTTAGCAATTTATTTTTATTGTTCTTTTTAAGCAATCAGCTGCATCTGGATCCTAAAAGGAACCAGTTCCTTTATAAACAATAGGACATGGCGTTTACAAAGACCTAGGTGTAACTAGTACGTCATAACTGGTACTTAGCTCTTGCTTTTCTCATTTATTTTTAATCATTACTTCATAAGGTGGATTATGAGGTGTAGTTTACCACTCAAATCATATGTTTCCCAGTCTCTTCTTCTTCAAATTTTCTCTCAGCACCAAAAGAAGTGGTGGTGGACTGTATGGTCTTTGTCATTCAGAGCATATTGCTTTGTCTGCCTTATGTTCCTTATAAAACGTTTAATCTGTTTTACACTTCATTCTCCACTCCTATTAATCTTCATAAAAGTGGGCTCTGCCCCAAATAGTTTTCCCACTGTTCCAGAAAAAAAAAAAAGAGCTTTTTTTTCTTGGGTTGCCTTTTTTTCCCCTAGGAGAAAAAAGCAGGAATATCACATTTCCACAGATTTGTATTTTTAGGGGATTTTTTTTGAAAAGCACAGAAATTTTTGTTTCAGAGTCTCCTTTTACTGAAATTTATACACTGTCAATACTGAAGCACTCTAGAGATGGTGAGAATATATGTATGTAGTCATACATTTTGACGATTACATTAATATTGTTGAGCACCCATGTAATTCTTAACTGGTAACAAGGGGTGTGTGTGCTGTTCCATTTTTTCATGGTATTACCTACATATACCTACGTACCATTACCTACATACTGATATTTTTGGCCCAACCCTGTTCCACCAATTTAAATCATTACTTGGCCAGGTATTGAGAGAATAGGAAGACACTTAAGACCGTTTGTCAGAGATATTTTAATTTCACCTATAGGAAGCACATGTGCCATACAGCATTGTCCACACATTATTCATATTATTTAAAAGTAGCAGGCTCATTATAGTTCCAATACATTGTAAATGCTGGAAATATGTTTTTAATATACAACAATAATATATTACATTAAAAATACATATTTCTTCCACATGCATATTTGAGGAGCTGAATGGACACTCTATACATCAGGATTTATCACTGTCCGCATTCCAGTGTCACATCGTGGCACATATGCCTGATTTGGCTGTTTCATATAGCTATACTATGCTGAAACTGAGCGAGGTGCATACATATCTAGTTTGATGTCTCACTGACATTAATGCAGGTGTGTACCTACAGAAATGTACCTGTTTCTACTTAGCAGACTGTTGTGCAGCCTACCTTAAAAACATTCTGCATGTATGTATTTTGCCTGTATGCATACAGCCTGATTTTTCAGCATTCCCTTTGGAATCTGGTCCTTAAGGACTTTTTGCTTAAAGCATATACAAATGTTCCCTTGTTCTGTAAAATGGAGGAAGAAGCTGAAAAGGCACAATAGGTCAGTTTACCCTGAGCCTTTCAAGAGTTTTGTCAAGAGAAGGGTGGTCCATTTGTAGCAAATAATATGTGCAAATGTTGCCCTTTTTCAGTTTGCAGTGCAAGACTTAGATTTTTATGAATTTGTTCCTTGTTTTGAAATAGCTGAGAGAACATTACAAGCAAAAGCTTTTGGCTTGTTAGTTGTTAGCAAATAATTTATTTAAATTGTCTTTCACTATTCATTATTTGTGAATTGGTGTTAATTTATGCCCACATGGATAAAGCTTCCATAAACTTTGGGAGGGAAACCAATGACATTTCCTAAGGGTGTGCAAGCATTTCTGGACTGAACTTTCCCACATTACGATTTTGATAACTTTGCCGAATATGTGTGTAGCTAGTATATTGTTGTTGACTTCATGAGACTTCTTAACTTTTTAAAAATCTCTTTCAAACATGTTTCTGATGCTGCTGACCAGGACTTCACCACATTCCTTGCAGACCAGGGATACCTTGTGGAAGTTAGTTGTTGAGATGGAAGTAGCTTGTGACAATGGGCTGAGAGGTTTTTTCTTCCTATCTGCAGGCAGGAGATTTGAAGTAGTGGAAAATTAATAAAGGCAGAACAAAGAAGCCAGATGTTGTAAGAGGGACTAGAGGAGATTCAAAAAATACTTTCAGCAGGAGGAGAGAAGATACAGTCATGCTTATATGATGGGAGGTGGTTTTGTTGACCAAGGTCAAAGACTGTGAGATAAGCTGGGCTGCAACAGTGCTCTTTATCTGAGGACAAATCCCAAAGTGTTTGATACACTTTCACATCCTCTAGGGACTTGCTCAAAAATACTGCAGCATAGTAAGTAAAGACAAACGGCATTTGAATCCTGTGTGAAGCCAGTTTGTACGTCTGGCTGGTTACGCATGCAATGTCCTCCAAAGAACTAAATGGCCCAGTGGAAAATTATTCAGATTCTCCCACAGGCACAGGGTTCTGGAAGAAAGTTCACTAAAATTATGAGGTTATCTCAAGGACCTTCCTCAGATGAGATCTCCGAAAAGAATCTACGCCACAGAAATGTTTGTCATTTAGTAAGGACTAGAGTTTTGCCCACAGCTTAGCTTTGCCATACTGCTTAATATCACAAATATGTTTCTACACCTTCATTCGCTCTTCATATTTCCTAATTTGAATCACTTATGGTGGAGAACATTACTTTGAATGTGTACTGTGCCCACAGGAGTTTAGAGGAAGGCTGCAATACGGGAGCCTGTCAAAGCCTAGGTACTCTTGCAGCCTTGTTTCTTTAATGCCTTATTTTTTTTTAAGGAATTCAAGTATCAGTTTCCATTGTAGCTGCTGCTGTTCATACGTGCAATATGTTCATATTGAGCTATTTATATTATGATGGAGAAGTCATAATTCTGTGAGCCTATGAGCTCCACATTCCTCAAGATAGGAGAGATTCAGGTTGTGCTTTTCCCAGAGGTACTGAACTTCCTTTGGCTTTCTGGACTTTTCTTTAGCAGTTGTTAATACCTAGTCAAATGATTTATCTGGTTTCTCTGCAGACAACTTCTGGTCAGCCTCCCTTATTGCATGTCTTTTATGGGGCTTCTTGTAGGCTAAAGAAAATGTAGTTGTGTGACCAATTTTTGACCTGTATTAGTCTCTTTGGGAGCTGTATGCAACCTGGTGACCTGTCTCACATCATGTAGGTTGTAGCATTGTCAATTCTACATTACTTTTTATAGAAAAATGCTTACATTCAGAACATAGCAAGAGATCAGCACAGTATGACTAAGATCTTCCACCTCCAGCCCAAGGTGAAAATAGGGCTAGAACTGTGGAAGAGACTGTTTTCATACTATTGTCTGCTTAAGCAAACTGTTTCATCTCTGAACAGAGTATTAATTTTAGATCATTCTTTAGGGATGACAACGTAGTTTTGGAATTACAAACAGATAATGTTTCCTCTAGGCCCTGCAGATCTTGGAAGACATTTTATTTTGAGATATTAAACTAATCCTGTCAGAGTAATCCATGTCTATAGGCCAAACCTTTTCATCAGGTGGATAGAATTTGCTTGTATAAGTAACTTGTGAATAATTTGCTTTTCTAGACATTTCCAAAATAAGATAGCTTCAGAAACTTCTGAGATTAACCCAGTAAAAATTTTCAAATGAGTAACAGTTGTGAGAATGCTTTTAGAAGACTGAAAGATCAATATAATGGCACATCTTTACCATCTCTCAGATATAATCGCTACTGTATTTAGCAAGTGAATGAATCTGGGCTAAATCATGCCCTGTTAAAGTTGTAGTGTCCATGAGACTTCTGTGGATTTCTACAGATTGTAATGTGAAAATAATTTTTGCCAGCTGATATGAATGTATTGAACTTTGGGAATTAATTAACGTATTGAACTGTGTGAATGCTCTACAATTTACATGGGAGAGAATTGTTTTTTAATCAATGAATGATTTTCTCATCCACCTTGCAGAAGATGCAAATATTTTTTCAGGTGTTTATTTGGGCTTTGATGTGAAAAAGGAAAGATACTTTTAAGAACTGTTCACCTTTTTATACCAATTGGGTATATTTACTGTGTGATACTTTTCTTTATAATAAACAATACATCCTGACACTAATCTTATGTGTTAAACTATTTAATACTCTAACCAGCTTAAAAAGGTCTCTGTCACTTGAAAGGAAACCTGGAAAAAGAATTCAGTTCAGCAATAATATTTTGAATTCTCCTTTCTCTTACAAAAGTCATATTTAGATGTATATAAGAGCTTCTAGTTTAACTGCATGTGTCCTATTGCTTTATGGTTTCCTTCAAAGTAGTGCTTTTCCATTTGTGATGTCCAAAGGGTATTGAAGGAACACAAGATACCCTAAGGGTGAATGAGCAACAGAAACTAACAATTCAATTCAAACAGCTGGGAAAGCCAGATTTTTTAGAAAAGGGCTAGTTTCTTTCCTCTCTTGTAAGTGAGTCTTGAGGAGTTTGGGTGTTTTTAAAAGAGTAAGGGACTGTGCACTCTTGAGAGGAGCTCTAAATCAATATAGTTTTTATATTTTTATTATGCTTGCTAGTGTATTTATCAGCCTTCCAGTGACCAGCCCCTTCTGTTTTTGGTCTCATGTCCCTGCCAGACCCCTAATAATCTGTGGAGAAGGGAGTGAGGAGAAAACCCAAGGCTAGTATTTTTGTGCTTTTACAAAATGATTACAAACAAGAAGGCCATAGTTCAAAGAGCATTCAGTAGATGTAGAACATAAGCTTGAGATGTTTCAGTTCAAAAATCATTGCTTATTCATACATGCACAATGAAGGTATTCAGCAAAATTGGTTTTGAAAACGTACAGTTATTATCCTGTTTTCTTTCTCTGGTGAGCTAGAAAGCAAACTATGAAAATAGAGTATTTAGTCGGTGATACACAAGGATTTTCTGTGTTTAGAAATTACTGTGGTGCCAGTGAGAGTCCCAGAAAGCTTCTCTGTAACATTTAGCATTTGACAAACACTACCTTTTCCAAGCTTCCTCTGGAAACCTGAGCTGTGAGGGGCATACAAATAATTTAGGCTCCAGCCCCTTTCAAATGCTTGTCTTCTGACTGTGGAGTTCTCTAATAGCAAAGTTGAAAAAAATACCTGTGAAACTCTTAAGCGAAGGATAGGGACATCATATACTTTAAACAATAGAAAGAGAAGCATGAAACATTTACACAGTTAATAGGAACAGCATCAATTGTTTTAACAAGAATAAAATATGTAAGGAATTGAATAGTTTTGTTTTATGACAAAGGATAAAGGCAACAACAACCTCATCATTTACCAATGTAGCAGTCTGAGACACACTTTTTGCCCAGCTTGTTGGATGGGTCCAGCATCCTGCTCCTGACTATGCAGCTGTAAGAATGTATATTAGTTTGGTAATTTGTATATGGAATGTAGTATGAATTTGCTCTCAGCCCATTTTGTGCTAGGTCTTTGAGTCCACCAAACTATGCCACAAGAAAGTTAACCTTCAGATAACTATTACTTTGAGTGACAAGGTAGGGTTGTTCTGAATTGAAGGGGCTATACACTGAGCTCTAGCCAGTTCCCTAAGCCATTCAATCACTAATATAATTAATGAAAGAAGTTCTGAAATTATGCTAATTTCTGGAAGTTAATAGGAGATGGGGTTGCCAACACATCACTGTAGAAGATGAAGAGTGTTCAGAGGACTTCTTTTCTGTTAACCCCATGTTGCCTGCAGTTAACAAAATGGCTGCTTCTAAACTTGTGGACTGACATCCTAGCAGTAAAAAATCACATCTACCATTCCTGTTGGGTTAATGACAGGTATACTAGTTTGTGCTTATTAAAGAATCCACTACTGTGATATGTGTAGTGTTAACAAGCTTATTTTAATATATATATAAAACTGTAATATAAGACATAAACACTCAGTAAAACAGTTACCATATTTTGCGGAGGACAACATAAACCTACATAAAAAATAGAGGGGTTTATTCCAATGATTTTTCGTTATTTTGTTTGTATTAAAACTGATGTATGTTAAATACAGAAAACTTCTTTCCTTCTCTCCCATGCCCAGGACTGGGGCTTGGAATAACTAAATTTAGTTTCCTGTCTTTCTTGGTAATTCTTGTTAAAATGAGATTATGGGGAAATCACATTCCACAGCCTTTTCTTAATTGCAAAGGAATAATAATTGGGGCAAAATGCTCTCTAAAAAGTGTGGGCCCAGTTTTTAAAATACTTTTATGTGAAATATTGGTCTTTTGGTTTGTGATCTGTAGCTTATAGGTTCTGTATTAAACTGGTGGCTTGAACTGATTTTTGCCTAGAAATTTGTGGATAGATACTGACTTAAATTTAGTTAGTCCCCTCAGCTAGCATAAAAAATGGTATGAGTTCAGATACAATCTTTGTATTTTTGTGTATATTCACCTTTAAATAATGCTTGAATATGTGATAAAGGAAATGAGAGGAGAAGCTGGAAACAAACTATCACTTCTCTCATTCTCAGGGCATGTGAGTTAGGTAAAAGTGAAAACGGAAGAGATTCACCTTAGAGAATCTGATTAAAAGGTCTGGTTTAGATTGCTGTGTAAGCAGGAAATGATGAATCTTGGCAGAGTTTCCACTGAAACAAAGCAGTGAAGAAAGCTGATGCTTTGGATAGACAGGAGAAAAAGAGGACCCAGAAAATAGGAAATTGCAGACATATTTCATTTTGGCAGAGCCTGAGAAATTGGTTATCATTGCCACCACTGTATGAACAGTTACTTATTATCCGTTCTGAAGAAAAACAGGAGAGGGTTAATTCTCTAACCAACTGGCTGAAAATCAGTGACTCGGGGATTGAGTGTTGGCATAAAATATAGCTAGACTGCTTGTCCTCTCTCTGAAGGAACAATTTTAAGGGGAAAATCACACACTTGTTATTCGAAGTAAAAGGCTCAGCATGCCCATTGGGGTTACAGTAGACAAGTTTAGCAGCCGATATGCCAGTCCAAGGTAATCATCATCCTTACCACTGAAGGGACACTCAGAATGAAACATAAGCTTTAAAATTTATTAACGGTTAATTAATTTCTCTTGTTCTCTCTGCTTTTAAGAAAAAATGAGGTGATATGCAGATTATTCTTTTGATTGTTATATAGTGTTGTGTTGCTGTAAATTAAGGAAATTCTAGACTTTCTCAAAATAAAGGATAGTCAGTGACTCCCCATAACTTCAAGCCAGCTCCGGTGCTTGCCGAAACCAAAGGAAGAACAGTAAATGGTGGGAGATGGCAGAGTTATAGTACTCTAAGAATATTTATTTTCTGTTCTTATATTATCACGTGTGAAGATTCAAACTGTTTATATTCAAAATCAGCTGATGAGCAACGTTGCTAATCTGCTGTTAGAACAGCAAGCTCCTTGCCCAAAGACCTGATGCAAACTGAGGCACACTTGAAATGTACCTGAAAATACAGCTGTAAAATATGAATTCTTGATCTTGATGACATTTGCTACTGGTAAGAGCTCTGCTTCCACATGCTATGCTTATTTCATAATTTGTTTCTCAGTGTGATCTTGTCTGAAGCGCTTCTTTTAATATATACTAGATGAAAATGGCTTGATTTTATTGATTATTTCACACTCCTTGTGCAAAAATGCAACAATTTTAGCGCTTGTTTGACACATTTGAACTAAAATATCCTTGCTTTATATAGGAGACAGTATTTTCAGTGAAATATCTTATGTCCAGGATCTATGATTTCCTTCCTGCTTGCCAGGGATGACATTTGTTGACATTCGCGCTTTGTGGAAACCACAATCTTTCATCTTTCTATGAAATACTAGGATGAATGGTTCTACTGCTTTATGCAGGAGTGCTGGCTTGGTATAAATCTCTGAAATGTACAGAACCTCCTTTTATGTTTTCTTGGTGAACTGTATTTGTAGCTTTAGATTAGCACTGCATTAAGTAGTCTTGTAAAATGCAATTACAGTTTTTGCAATTGCAATTACAGCAAGGTTTTAAAGGAATCACAAATACAACAAAAATTTATATTCTTACTGAATGCTGTGTTGGAATTTTCCTAGTAAATCGTAAACGTGGTGTGTGCATGAGCTGGAAATGAAACTTAAAATATATGCTGGAAATTTTAGAGTGGAGGAATTGGGATTTTTGATGCATGAGAGGTGAACACTGAATGAACCTTGGGAAAGTCCCATCTTCATCAGCAGTCTCTCAAATGTTAAATACTCATCCGTTACCCTAGATGCAATTGCTCTGCAGATCTGCAGAATAGATCTGAACGAACTCCTAACAGTCTCTTTGCTTTCTTGTGAGGCAGTGGAAAGAAAATGCATGAAGAAGAAAGTAAGAGAAGTTGTGTGAATGTTTGGTGTGAGCCGTAAGGTGAACCAAAGAGTCCAAAGGAGCTCGGACTTCCTGAGTGTGAATCTAAAACGTACTTGGTATCTGGTCAGCTAACATACCTGGCGCCTGTCCCCAAAGCCAGACCGAGCTCTGTAACCCTACTGCCGCCTTCCAGTCTGGGTCTTGTTTGTAAAAGTATTTTGGTCAAATTATCTTTTTGCTAGAAAACCTCTGCCTTTCAGAAATGCGGAGGACAAATGTAAAGCTTTCCACCTGAAGGACATGAGTTTGTGGTTTATCCAGTCAAAACCCAGCTTTCATAGGAAACTGGTATATTACTTTACTGCCTAGAGCAATCTTTGGTTGTGTCAGCATCACAAATGACCAAAATATTTTTAGCAATGGAGTTACCAATTTTTTCATTCCTTCCTGTTCATATTTTATGAAAAATTTCATGCTGAAAACTGAGAAACTTACTGCTCATGTGTTAGCCTTTTCACCCACCCCTGCACTGGCCAGTATGACCCCCGTAAAGGGAAAAGTTGCTTCTGCCTAGTCCAAAGCTCTCTCTGTGGCTAACCACCAGCCTTCGTATCTTTCTCTCCCCACCCAAAGTTCTCACACAACAGGAATGTTTCGTGTAGTCACAACATGAGTCTGGCAAGCTTTAATGAGGCATTTAACTTTTTTCTTCTTCTGAATTGTTCTTGCCTGTTTCTGTACAGTAACTGTGATTTGCTAAAACTTAGCGAGGCTATGAGAGGAGTTTTCTCCTCTTATTTGAAATCTTTGAATTGGTGTCATTTTAATAGGAGTTTTAGAGGGCCTAGCCTTGAACATCGCGATGCTTTGGAGCAATTGATCACTGTATTCCCACTATTGTCTTAACGGTGTTGCCTTGAGCTCTGTTACAACAGAATCCAACTGGCTCTTTAAAAAAAAAAAAGTTCTTAAATTCAAATGAAACCATGCCAGCTCTTTGCAAGCCTCTCAAGGGTTTTATGACTTTATGTAGAACCTTTAAACTGTGTCTTTGAGAAGCAGCTGCATTTGCCACACTTAGAAATCATTCCTATAATTTCTCTACTCATGCCAAGCTAAAATAAAACACCTCTGGTGCTCCTTCTGAAACTTTCCGCTCCGGATAAGGCCAATAAGTATTTTTGGAAATGTTTCTTAGAAAGGTTGGTATAATTAGGCTTGCTTTCTTTTCTCCTCTCTGTTTATTTGTTTGGCAAAAGAACGTTTTTCTACATTGATCTGAAAGGGCAATATTCCATCTGGCCTCAGACTCTGCATTCACCCCTTTCATCAGTCTGGTCTTGAGAAACTGTCTTGTACTGAATGTGAAAAATGAGCCTAATTCATTTCTCTGCTTATAAATAGCTACTTTCCAAGTACTGAGTTGTAGTGCATGTACTTGTATAGCAGGTACTTGCTTGAGAAACAGATTTATTACCAACCCTTCTTTTACAAACTCTTGTTGTTACCCTTTTTTGCTGGTTATGCGTAACATTAGGGTAGCTGAGCTTTGCACGTGGTGGTATGAGCATGGGTCTTGATGCAAGTTCAGCTAGTGCCAACTGAGAGTCCTTTTAGTGCCACTTCTGCTCTGGCTGAAGTAAAAAGGGAGAGTGAGAATGCTCCAGCCAATACAAGAGGGCATATATTACATCACGGTTTCCCATGAAGAGACTCTCAGAGCTAAAGTCTTCAGAAAGCATAGGCTTTGGGTAATGGCAATGAATCCTTGTGACTAAAAAAAGTCAAACTCTGCCTGCTGGGCTGCTCTTGCTCTGTGGTTTCTGTACCTTGTCCAGAGCTGGCTTTTGTGCAAGCCAGGCTATGCCTCACAAAGTGCTGCGTGTTCTGTATCAGAAGATCATGTCATGGTCCTGGCTGGGTTTCCCTAAGGTGATGCAGTAGTGTTATATACTATTAGTATAAACAAATGACTGCAGATTTTTCTTTCACCCAAAAATTAGGTGAGAAAAATAGACAAATTGACAATCAGACTTTGTTTACTTCTGGTGACCTGGGTAATACATTGGCCTTCTGCATGCCTGGGAGGTTTCCGTATTCTTCACATTTTCATTGAGCACTTGTACTTTGCACTGTTTTATATAACTATTTTGTTTTCTTCCATGCCTTTCCCAGAATAACTTTTTAAAATAAAGGACTAAATGATTGGGATAGTCAGGGAAATAGTATTACAGCAATGTTGCTGAAAGAGTAGATTAGTGCCTGATAGGAGAAGTCAGTGCATTTCTCGCCTAGCTTTGATTTCTCTACTTCAAAGTTGCTTCTGTTACCTCTATTTTGGAAATGAGACTGGCTAGCCAATTCTTTCCTCCCCACCTAGACAGAGAGATGAAAACAAAGAAAGGAAAATCTAGTGAGAAAAGTAGAGGCTGAACAGTAGATGAAATACTATTGAAATATTAAAGGGCTTTGCACCGAACTTGAAAGTTGCCTGAACTCAAGTCTCCAGGCAAAAGGTTCTCCAGAAATGGCATTTTGGAGAGTAAATGAGAATTACTTGCCTTATTTCAGTTTTCCTGGAAAAATGTATGGAAAGAGGTTGTCATTCATATTTTGTATCCAAGTAACTGCTTTTCCATATATGTTTAATTCCAACAATTTGAAATAGTTCCACTTTGTAGGAGCAGCAAAGGAAATTCAGACCTTTGATTTGATGTCTTCATGCAGATAAAAGTGTATAATGTTAGTTACCTAAGTCTGAATATTTTGGATCAAGGATTTGATCTGTGAAATCTGAGATTGAATCCCAGTGTTTTGGCAGACATCAGAAAATTTTCAAACTAAAAAACCGAAGTTTATTCTACTTCCCAAGCAACACAGAGCCTCTTAAGCAACTGCATCAAACTCTCTTATTTTTCTGTCCCTCTCTGCAACTTCAAGAATTCTTCACTGCCATTTTCTCCCCCTTGTCAACTGCACTGTTTTCTCCTGTCTTCCCTTTCTCCAGTTTCTCATTCATGCCCTGCTCGTGTTCACTAGAATGCATTGTAATGTGTGCAGTGAGCAGGAGATGTGGCATTGACCAGTTGTGCAACACTGGAGAGTGGAAACAGCCAGAAAGACTTGACAGTTCAGTTTGCTTGTCTTTGCAGAACTAAGTGATATTATAATGAATAGTGCAAGTCACTCATGTAAGCATTTGGGCTTGTTTTTCTGAAATTGCACTACCATTGGTGAGCAGTAAGTTCTTACAAAACTGAATTCCGCCTTTATTTTTCCAGGTCTGTCTTTGCTTACCCTGTGCAGTAACATCGCCTTCTTACACATTAGTCTTACCTAGTTTATACTGAGAGAGAATTAATAATACCATGACTTACCTGTATTCTTTGAAGTGCCACAATTAAAAAAAAATTAAACAACCAATGGCTCTGATTTTTGTTAGCATTTGGATGGTTGAAGTCATGCTCAAGATTTGATAACTCCTATAAATCTTATTGAGTTAAGTCTCTTTGACTTATTTACCTTTGTAGTTGTGGCTTTGTTCTTTTCTTTGGTGAGCTATTTTCTACATCATGCACTAGTTTTGGCACATGAATCCATTCAAAGAAGATACTCTATGTTATGACTACAGCAGCTGCTCTGCAGATACCTATTTGTCCTGGCCAAAGTGAAATCACCAGTCGTGAGTGAGTAGCATCAAATCTGGTTGGTTTATAGACAACATGAAGCTCTTTCATATTCAGTGGTCATATGCATGATTGATAGACCTCATTATTTTTAAAGAACTATTGCACTGTAATGTTTCCAGATGTTCTCCAATAGAAGCTTGTGTTATTACTACAGGGAAGTATCAATCAGTAAATAACCTATGTCACTCGTTGCCCTTCTATGCAATCACAGTGTTCTGATCTTGTGGTTTGGCTTCATTTACAAAGGAATCGTCAATTCAAATAGATTATCGTTCTGTATGTTACACTGCAGACCAGCAGAGGGACAGTTTGAGTGCGTGATAGGATCAACCTCCTATGAACCAAGTAGAGTCAACTGTGATCAATATTCAGGTGAAAAGTCATCAAGGAAAACTCAAATGCTGCAAAAAATGTTTCTAGTGAATCGGTAGAGGACTTTAGACTGCCTATTATTCAACTTTTGCCCCACTGTTATGCCAGAAGGCACTCTGCTGTCTTCCTTTCATGAAGCAACTGTAGTGCTTGTAACTAGAGGATGCAAGTTTGTTTGCAGTAGCCTTTCTTATTTACTAAAGCTGGCTTCAAAACGATGATACTAATTGTAATACGATAGCCAGACAGTTCTGGTGTAAGTCAGGAAAAAGCATAGATGCATTGATTCTTAGTGTGAAAATCAGAGGCTTGGAGGGGTTTTACTGTTTGTGGGCCCTCCCAAATTAATATAGACTTCTAGGTTGCAATTAATTGAAATAAATCCAACTGTTGCTTTGCAAATTCTTGTTTAAGAGCGTATAAAAAACTGTAACACCAAACCTGTAAAAACTGTAAGACTAAACCTAAATGACTTTGTCCAAATTAATTCAAAATAAGGATTGGTCACCCGTGCCGGTTTTATACCAAATTCTGTGACGTTTAGTGACACTGGCTTTTAACCCTTAGTCTTTAGAGTGTTTTTTTAAAAGGACAATTCAAGATATGTTATATGAAAAATTCAGTCTGTAGCATAAATAAAAATGCCACTTGCATTTTTCAGTTATCTTCAGGTTCAGAACCTAGAAAGAGAAAAATAAATTAAATATGCTATGGTGAAAAATTAGCTTCACTTTACTAGTCACATAGTTTGTAGGACCTGGACCATGAACTTGCAGCCCGTGGAAAATTCTGCCCACAGAAATTGTGTGCAGGGGAGGGATCTGCATGGGTTCACAAAGCTTACTGATGGAGATGTTTGCAGGCTTCATCTGTTCTGGTGGTTCAGTGCCAGTTTTAATAGTTGCCATCCTCTACAAGGCATAACGCGGCACGAGTAACCATTGCTGGTAATATCAATGTTACCTATGATGGGATGCTTTGAAGTCTTTGTTTACCACTTGGCTGTGTCTGGGATTTGCTCAGATTTCAGTTACTCTTAGCAGTATAAAGGGTAAACAAGCATGTGCATTCAGTATCTCTGGAGTCATGACGTGAGACACAAGTATTAATTTGTCATGAGGCAAATAACTTTTCCAGAAACTTTGCATTTGTTCTGAATCTGGATTATGGATTGGACTGCTTTACCATCAATGCATCGCTATTGGATAGGGACAACCCAAAGTAAATAGTATTTGACAGCTATTAAGAGTGGTTGTAAAAGAGATGCTTTGAGTAAATAGATTATTATGTTACTATTGAGGGTCTCTAACCCAAGGAATCTGTAGTTGCAATTGCTAATCTGGATGAAATAAATAGAAAATTCAATGTAGAACAACAGTGAAGCTTTTTTTTTTTAAGCAGCAATTTTTTATGTGTGGATGTTTTTTTTTTTTAAGTTGCGTGTTTTTATTTTCATACTTAATAATGTATGCTTAGCAACTTCTTTTGTGTATTGGTCTTGTATATATTTCTTTAACATTGCTATCATAACTTTACTTGCTAGCACAGTTTCTGACTAGAAACAACCTTTTTGATAATTTTCTTTTTTTAATGCAGTTTTTGTGACATTTCCAAGTGTCTGAAATTAATACAGTTATTGTATTTACATGGGATTTTGGAAGGTTCATTTTCAATATTAATCTGTCTTCCTTTATAATATCAAACATATCTGTACTTTGGAGGATGCTGACAAGCAGAAGAATGACATACTCGATCTAGTATCTAGGTGGAATGAATATAGATTGCATCCACAAACAAATAAACTCAGATGGGTTTCAGTACAAGGGCTAAAGGTTATATACTTGTAGTTGGGGGATGACATACCCTAAATCCATTTAAAAACTATACTGGTGGGACAAGGGAGAAAGTAGAATACTTGGTCTTCCAGAACTGATTTACCCTATTTCTCCTAAAGCTTAATGTTTTTCTATAAAACCAATTAAATTTACTGTTGTCTCTGGGCCGTTGATGGTATCACTTGCAGGTTCCTGCATGTGCTAAGCCCTTTTGACTGACAAGATGTTATCCTGATTCATTCAGTGGACAAAACGACTCTCCTGTCTTATCCGTACCTCACCAATTTTTGTCAGCTTGTCATTGCAGTTGGGTGTCAAATGTAGCACTTGTTACGTGAAGTTTTCACAGAGGTATGAGAGTTGTTGTTGCACATGCTGGGGATGATGAATTAATGTGGGAGTGCTTGGTTATTTGGGCCATGTAAAGTATGAGTGTGCAAAATTCTTCATTGCTTTTTACTGTTTACCTGAAAGGAGGTCAACTTCTTTTGTGTAGGAAAACAACTGGGACAAGAAGAATGTGGCTTGAAACATACAAATCTGAAATGGTTGAGGTGACCTTACCTACAAGACATCTGTCTGCATCATAGAAACACTAGAACATCTGGAGTGCTTGTTTTGCTGAATGTGGCTAACTTTAGGAAAATTGAAAGATGTTGCAAAGGCTGAACTCAATAAGAAGAATTTTCATTAACAGTAATCCCTGAACAAATATTTGTATATGGGCACAAACTACTTGAAACTCCATATAAATGTTCCTTTTCATTAGACCTTTTCCTTTTCATATTTCCTTTGAAGTTTCTTAATAAGTTTAGAACTTTGTTCCCTCTGAGCCAACTAGGGGCAAATGCTTTCATTTACATTGATTTACTAATATTACTTTGAACAAAACTGATACATTATGTTTCTTTTGCAAGAAGCCTTTTCCTATGGTACTTCACTACTTCCAGTATGGCTGGAAGCCAAAAATTAAAGATGTGTGTGTATGCACACACACAAACAGCCCAATTAACGATTCAAATATGTCAGAACCTCACAATGCTTTAGCTTGACAAAAATACTGCGGGCTGTTTCTCAGAATTAATATAGATTTATAAAGTGCTTTTGTTTTACCTAAGTTAATTCACATTTCTGTAAGGAATCTCTTTGTTGTAGCCCTGCACTGTGTTATCAGCCCTCACTTACCCCTTGTGAAGGTTTTTTCTGTTTGTTGAATTTTCTCCGTGGTTGTTTTCAGAAAGCAAAGAATTTTAACTTTCCTACCACTAGAACCTCGCTGGTTCTGTCCCTGGTTTTCTTAACTATCTTTCCTTTTCTGTATTAACTTCTGTATTCCCATCTTGTCACAATCTCTTTGGTCCTTGGCAGTGGCAATATCTTTTCTTTCAGGCATGCTGACCTCTCCCGTTCCCTTTGAAGCACTTATGATCATATCCAAGAGCTGCATTCCAGCTGTGGCGCCTTCTGAGGTACTGAATATATTAAGATAAAAAGAAATAAGCTCAGCTATATTAATAAGAAGTTTAAATGTTTATGCAGGCATAAGCTTTGAGAAATTAGATACCCAAAAATAAGGCTTTAATAGGAATGATGAAGTAACTAAACTGAAAGTCCAAAGAATTATGCTCTTCTTCAGCATGTTCTGGTACAGTCAGTGGTTGTATAACATTTATTACTACTGTAACTATTTTGATATCTAGATGAAGGCTACTTTTCTTAAAGAACGTAACAGGAAAAAATTTCAGGTTCTTTAAAAATGCTTTGTCTTATTAAGTTCAGTGAAGTAATTGCAACTAACATCTATTCTCATACCTCATTTCTCTTATGATTCAGTAAAAAAACCTATGTGGGAGCAACTTTCTGTATAATCATAAAACAAATGCAAGGGGAACTTTTTTTTCCACTTTGACAATTACAAAGATTTTTCTCTGTTCAGAATTGTATCTGGCTGCAAAATTGATATAGATAGGAGACCAAGGAGGAGTGAAAACGAGGAGTGATTTAAATAAGATGGCAAATCAAATTTTAGGGTGCCCAGTATAGGGTCAAACATGTAATTGGTAAGCATTATAAAGGATCAAACTGATCCAGAATAATTTTTCTAGTTGAAATGTGCTTGGAGAGTGTAACTTTGCCCTGGTGGGTTTCATTTTCTGGCAGAATAGGTGAGATCACAGAGATCGTGGGTTCTTTGGGCCTGTTATTACTGACTCGTTGAGTTCTACTTGTGTGTTCAGAGAGAGAGAGAGATGTAAAACTGCCTGTGGCCCCATTTTTTCTGCGGTGTCCTGGATGGCTAAGGGAAGGCTCACAAAAACTCTTCCTCCAGTACGCTGTAGCACTCAAGACTTTCTCAGAGCCGTGTACAAACCAGTGATTTCTTTCTACAGCATGGATAAACAGCACAAACAATGAGGAGTGCTTCTGCACTACGGCTGACTTTACCTTCTTTGGCCAACTGAGAAGGTATCATCCTTAAGCACATATTTGCTGTACCGTATTAAATCAGTCAGAGAAGGTGTTTTTTCTGACTCACGGCAGAGGAAAGCTATATATACCTGAAACTCCAGTTTGGGGATAATCTTGTTTGAAGACAACACAATCAACTCATATCCTTAAAGTTATGCGCATGTTTAAGTGCCTCTGTGAAGTGCAAACTGTCAGTATTTCTAGAAACATTTAGTTGGAACAGTTCTCACATCGCTGGTGTTCAGTTTCTGTACTGAAAATTGGAACTGTTGTATTTTCATCATGGCAGGAATGAACAAAAAACAGAAATAGAGACTCCTCTGAAATTAGTTCAGAGGTGATATGCAGAGCAGTGGGACTTGCCAAAGTTGTATTCCAACTCTATTTACTTGAGGGAAGATCATTGTCACTGTTGATACTCAGGAAAAGAAAAACATATCTGTTTATAGTTACTTAATTAGATTTTATTTTTCCCAAAATAATTTTTCTGGGAGGTCAGGGAGTGAGAGGGTAAGAACACTTCCTTCTGTAGAATGATCATAGATATACAAGCAACAGGTGAAATTCCTGTTGTGTATAGGCCAGTATGTACCTATGTGTCACGTTAGCTTCAGGTAAACCCTGTTTTGGGGATATGAGCAATATAATGAATATTCACATAAATGGAGCATGAGCAAACAGACCATGGAAGTAAGAAGACAACGTTAAACTTAATGAGAAATAGGTTTGCATGTCACAAAACAAGTTTGTATGGTTTTTGTCTAAGGGATGTATAAGTAACTTGGGGTTTTTATTCTCTTTTGGCCACAAAGGACTTTTTTTTTTTTTTTTTTTAACGTGCTATGCAAGAATGAAGACCTTAGACTTCAGATGTTGCCTTCTTTATTTCATTAATGTTAATACAGGAAATCAAAAAAGATCACAAAAACACTATGTCTCATTATCAGGATGTTTCTTTTGATTTTGAACATGCCAGCAAAGAATGCTTGATCCAGCAACATCAAAAGATGAAACCATTTGTGCTTAGTTGGTTTGCCTTAGATATTTTTTTCTTCAAGACAGAAGGTTTAGCTTTTTTTCCTAAACTCCAAAGCATGAGACTGTAAGTGTACATCTCTTATTGCATCTGTATTTTATGGGAATATCTTAGTCGAAGCACAACAGATGGACTCATTTTAGCCAAGGTTCAGAATCTTCAAATGTTATAGTATTAATATGTGGATACATAGGCGTATACTTTTATTACTGAGAGGCAGAGACTGTTGATTTTAGTGCTTCTACACTGAGGAAAAATAGCCAACAGCAGAAGGCTTGCAGCATTAATTTTTTTTTTGGTTTTTTTTTGTAATAACAAAAATTACTACATAAGGAATAGTTGCTGAATCAATTATTGACTATTTTTATATAGCTACTGTATTAAAAATTTTATCCAACTGACCATACACGTTCCTTAAAATTGTTTTGGTGATTTTAGCTGTGCAGAAGTTGTCAAAAATTCCTTATTGGGTTTCAGCCAATGCACACTCTACTGCATTAAAACATAGAAGAAAATGTTATAAATAACACATTTTAAATTACAGCAATGCCTATGTTTTACTTCAGACCAGAAGCCAATGGCTGTGTTTCAAGTTTTCAGAGAGCAGTCCTGATATTACCGTAGATGAAATATACTAGGTTTTTGCGTAGGTGGCATAACAGATCCGAGAAGTTCCGTTGTATGGATTTCATTGATGGCTTGCAGTGAATTTGTTTCTTAGAAATGAGCTGATACAGTTCGGTAACTTTAACTGTCCACACTGTATTAAAAGTTGCACTGTGGGCTAAGTGTATGGCATATACACAGGCAGTAGAGTCTTACTGCTAAAATATATATTTATCACACTGTAATAATATCAAAATGATTGGAATTTTTGTTTGCATGGTTTTGGCCCTTGATAAGGCTTAAAACCCATCTGATGGGATTACTGTAGCTAACTTCAAGGCAGTGACAGCTAAATGGTATAGGGAGACACCTGAGAGGAAGTTAAGCATGATGAAGTGTTGTTTTGCTTATTTTGCCAGTTTGGAAGATATATATTTCACCTCTTGAAAGTTTTCACATAATATTCCACATTTGATGACAAATCCAAGGTGACAGTTGGAAGGCTCTTTCTATTGTTTCCTGCTTTCCAGTATGCTTCGGGTTGGACCAAGGTTGTAATGAATTCCAGAAAACCAAGAGAATTTCCATCATGCACAATATCAAAATGTGGATCTGTACTTAACAAGAAATGCAATAATGGAGTAGTCTACGGGACTGGAGAGCATGGGGGATTTGTAATAGGATATGGACCCTCTTGTTCACCTTTCAAAATTTAGACTGGGTGAACTGGAGCTAATAGGTTTTCCCGTTAGTCAGCTCCTGGGTGGCCTTTGTGAGAAGAGAGTTGCAATGAGCAAACACCCAGGTTGAGGGATGGAGTATCTAGGTGATCTGAGAGACATGCTGCGTGCTCTTCCATAAGTGGACCAGCGTGGTTTTGTAGGAACTGGTACTACTCTACTACACCCCTCTCTGCCAGAAATGGGTGTGTGAGGAAACAGCCAACCTTCTTGTCTCTCATACAGCTTGTGCAGGGCTGGCTACAGGTGCAGACAAGGCAGACAGAGGGATGACTTCCAGCAGCTCCAGTGTGTCTCTTTTGCCTGCTCCACGCCTATGGAAACCCTGAGGGTGATGCCAGAGCATGTAGGAGGCAGCTGGAAGTAGGGGTATGGAAGGAGCAGCACTTCCTTGGTGTAGCAGTCAGGTACAGCTTCCTGTGGAAGCAGCACCTGCCATCTCAGCTCTCCAGACGGTCTTTGTCTCAAATTCCCCCTGTGTCCCCACTGTCCCTCTCTTTTTTTGCTTTTCTCATCAGTGCTTTCTGTACTGATCATTTGCCTTACCTCTAAGTAAATACCATTTCAAAATATCGAAATGGGATGCCTCTCAGGCTCTGAAATAATGTTTATTCTGTCTCACAGTTAAGTTGCCTCCTGAGAAGAAAGTAGGCCATCATTTTAATACAGCAGTACTGTAGAGTACAATTCAAAATATTTATTAATTGGTTGATAATGTTAAAAATTTGGGCCAGCATTTTTACACATCAGGTGTGTGTATTAGCTTTCCCAATTCTGTTGTGAAGTAGCTGAAGATTTTCACCTCAGTACATGGTCTATATCCCTCAGGATGTGCATTTGCAGTCTTTCTGTTCAGGGAGCAACAAAAGAATGGTTTTCAGGCCATTTTTAATTCCTCTAATGAAAATTATTTACAGAAACTGTGTGAATTACTCAAAGCAAAGTCTAAAATAGTAATGCTGTAATGTGCTACAGTGCGAAAGTTGAGGTAAATTTGTCTACACTGTGAATTTGAAGCATGGGACTGACTCCAGGAGGAGCAGTATAGGCGAATGCTACCAACTAAGTATCTTACTAGGGACTTGGGACCTGAAAGCAACGTGGTCTTGTTATCGTACTGTACTGGTATGTTTGAATTGTCAATAGAATTCCTTTTTTTTCTGGGATTGTCCTCTGGCTTTAACTGTACTTTTCTGAAGCCAGCTCTGTTGCAGGGAGCTTGGGAACTTTTGCACAGTGCTTTCATGGGGACACCCTAAGCTAAAAACACCCCCAACATTTTAGTTCATGCTTTTCTGAGTGATCTTGGATTACTCTGTGATTCTACATGATACGGTATTATATTCACATGATTAGGTGGCTTGGACATTCAGCTACGCAAGATCTGATGTCTTGGCATTTTCAATTTATAAGGTTTAAACTGTGATTTGAAACATTTTGAGGGGGCTGAAGGAAGGTGTGTGTGTGTGTGTGAAGTAATAAAGTCACTTCTGCAAAGAAATGACCAAAGAAAATGTTTTCCTGAGTCTGTAGGCTGTCTTGCACACACTTGTGATTGCTAAGAGTCGAACAGATCTCGCCATAATCTTAAGATAGAAATAGTTATTAATTAGATTTTACTGTTTATACATTGCACATTTTCTTCATTTTTTTTTTTTCACCCAAAATGTCTTGTTAAGAAGCAGTAAACATAAGTTGGGGTCGCAAGCTTGTTATATTTTGGCAGTGGATAGCAGTGTGAGAGCAAATTTGAAAGAAAGTGTTAAGCTTTAAAGGTCTGCATTTTGACAAGCTGTTATCTTTTATCCTTCCAGCACAAATCTTTATGCTGACTTCTCTTGTATCCCTCCATTCCCTGGGGGAACTTGGGTTCACTCGCATGTTGCTGGACAAGAGACAAAGAAGATCTGTTCAACACATGTAGAACAGATGCTCAGGGGAGGAGGGGGGATTTTTCCAGCGCAGTTACTGTAATATCCATTGCTGCTGCCTTGCTCCCTGTGTAAGTGCTGCTGGCCTCTGCAGAACTAGTCTTGGGGATTTTCCCATCTTGGAGACAGCCCACCCAAGAGCTGCCCTTGCAGATATTTGCATATCAAAAATACTCTTGTAGGGTGTCACCTGCTTCCGCACTGAGAGCACTTTTTAAGAAGGAAGAATAAAATAGATTGAAATGCTGAATGGCTCGCTTCTCAAAGACACAGCTTAGGGTATGCAAGAATAGGGGGTCAGGAAAGAATACGTGCTACTCGTGGACACTCATAGCAATGGTGATCAACAAGCAGGCATCCTTTATTTCATGCTCTGCGGTTGAGCAAGTTGTGGACAGCAGGAGGTGAGGAGGTATTATGAGTCATGTACTCATCTGAGGTGTGTAGGTATGTAATAGAGTCGGTATATAATGTAGGCAGATGGAGCTAAAAATATAGCTATTTAAGAAATACAGTAATCTCTTAGGGAAGTACTTGATCCTGGGAAGTGTGGAAAGGCACTGTGATTGATGCTATGAGAGAGGAAAGGCAAATGATCGTTGTAATTTGTGTGGCACCTTTTTTGCAGATCTTTAAAGAACTTTTCCACCATGGTGGTCAAACACAGGTTGAATTGATTGCAGTGACTTCAGTCCTTGCAATAACAGCAGTGAAGATGCACAAGACACACAGAAATTACTCTGAGTCATTAAACATCAGCCAGTTATGCTGCATTTTTATTCTGTTCTTTTCAACAGCACATGGGAGCACAGAAAAAATGGATGCGGGACAGAATTTGCCCTTCTTAATTAGTATGCATATTTAGATTCCAGTCCAGCCTAGCTAAAGCAGCAAATACACATTCTGCTACAGCTCACCAGAAGATCAAAAATGAAGTAAAAATGAAAATAGTCTACTGCTATACATCACTGTTCCCCAGGCTCTGCAATTGCTTGTTCCGTTGGTCAGATGCAATCACACTTAAAAACAGCCGTATACTAAGCTGCTACAGAGTTGTATGACTACTGAATGGCTTTATCATAGTGCAATATGACTCAGTTACTGCTTGCATAAATCGAACTTTGGGACCTCCAATTAGAATGGGGAATTAGGGACTTGCAAAGTGCTTTTTCAGGTAGGACAAATATTTCAGGTAAGGAAATACTTGCAGGCAAAGTTCCCGGGACAGAGGTGTTTCCCCAAACACAGAAAATAAGTAAAAAAAAAAAAAAAAAAGGCATCTGGCCTTGACAAAAAACAGAAATGTCATCGTGATATGCAGCAACCTGGCAAAACCAGGGAGCATGAAACCTTACCACCCAGCCTGGAAATTGGTCCAGGCTGCTTCTCCTCCCTCTGAGGAAAGCTGCACACAGCTGTATTTTTATATGTGTACAAATATATACAATAGGTTAATGAGTCTATTTTGTTCTCAAGAAATGATGGAACGATCTGCTCAGTAGTGTGCTTTGGCTCTCTTAGATCATTTGGGTTTGTGAATGTCCTGGGACGATTGAGATGTAGACTAAGGCAGATGAAGCATTGCCTTGACTTTATTAGTTGCAGCATATGATTTTGTTTAGGTGTTTAAGACTGGAAAAAAAGCATTCAGAGTGCTTTCCAGGTAGGCAATGTCTTCCTACATGCAGAATATCTCAGCTGTCTCTAAAGAATTGCTTGTAATTTCTCCCTCACTAGTCCTGCTGTTTTACAGTAGTTTGCTATGCAATGTTGACTAAGGAGAATAAATGACGTGCTCAATAGTTGTATTCATTTCCCTCTGAGATATTCTGAAAGATAATGTCGGATTCTTGCTCCTCTACCTCTATTCTTATTTGCTACCTGATTCTGTCTTGGTACAATCAAAGTTGCTATGGGAGGCGATGACTTCTGCAAAGTAGGTACAATCTGGCCATCTCTTTCCAGCAGGCTGGAAGGGGTGTTTGCTGGGGTATGCTTTGAGGTGGAATATCATACCCTTGCGTTGGATTAATGATTGCAGCTTCCTAACTGATGTACTAGAGCATCAAAGTGCTCTCAGTTCAGAATGAAAATTGGGGTCGAAAGTTTTGCAAACGAGCAAGCTGGCAGTGCTGTCAGATCTCAGGTTAAAATTGTAGCAGCAGTATGCACAGTTTTTTACTTTTTGTGGAAAAAAATATAATGCAGCCTGTAGCCAGCTAGGCCACAGCCATTTGGGGTCATCAATAACAGTGCAAAGTTTTCAAGAAATAGGATATATTCTGGTTTTTTGTTCAAGTGATTGAGGGCATTAAATGTGATGCTGAATGGAATGTCAAAATATTCACTTATTTCATATAAAATGCTTTAAAACTGCTAGGCTCAGGACAGCTGAGTTGTAGTTTATTAAGATATTCTGATGTACCCCATAAATGTGAACTCCCTTTACACAAATACAGTGATCAAAAAACGAACCAGAATTTGCTTTGAGTGCTAAGCATCTTTACCAACCTTGATAATTTTCACTTGCTTTAGGTGAAATTGTTTACCTTCTTTATTACTGAACTTGCCAGCAGTTAAATTAGGTTTTTTATGACCTTTCCTAAAAAGTTTACAAAAATGGGATTGTAAATGGAGCTGGTAACAAGCAAAAAAATCCCAATAACCCACATCAGGAAAAAAAGCTGTAATGTAACAATCACCTCAAAGTTTAGTAAAATGAAATGGTGGGAAACGCAAATTTTGTAGAACATAAAGGATCTTTATGGCATGGAAATGTGTACATGTCTGAGTTGGGGGTTTTCTGGAACATATTTTCATAAAATCAATAACATGGTCAAGTGGCTTTACTCTTATGGTTTCCTGGGGCTATTGCTATTTTATAGAGATTAGTCACTTGATGTCCCAAGTTTCTTATTTTTATTATTCACATTTTACACTGTACTTTAGACTAAACTACCCCTTGCCAGTTTTAGAAGACACTCTCTTTACTGTCTTGCTACTACCTTATGCTATTACTGCATTAGATATCATGGTGAGTTTAATTTTTGAGAACAATAACCTGCAAATGCAGGGTTTTCTTTTTATTAGTCTGGCCTCCTGTTTGAACGAATGTTCAGTTGCTGACTTTTTTTTTTATACAGTAGAATCACAGTGCTTATTAGTTGTGCAGTCTGCTTTCAAAATAAAAGTTACTTTAGACACAGAACCTGCCTTTGAATCCTTGAACTGGCAAGTAAAGCACTTGCCCAGTTTTAATCACATCAGCTGGATTTCAGCCGAATCTCTCACTGCTTAAAGTTCCTGTGTTTAAGCATCTCAGTTGTGATTCCAGGATCAACTTAATATGGTCCAGAATGGCCCTGCATTTAAGTACCATCTAGTTTTGGTTAGAAGGGATCATTTGGACCTTCTGTCCCTTCAGCTGCCTTTCTGAGGGTATGATGTTCCTAGTTTGTCTAATGCAATGAAAATAGGCAAGTCACACAGCTGTGGTTCATATAGAAGGATGCTGCATTGCCAATACTTTTACAGGATGGGTTTTGAACTTCTTGTTAGTCTAAGCCTCTCTCCTTTTTCCTGTGCTCCTGGGGTTGGATATTAATATATATTAAAATTTAGGAGTTACTTTAAAAGTTATTTTTGAGTATGATGTGAATACATATTCCTTAGAGGAGACTTGGCATTCTCATGCCTTTGGTATTACAACTTTGTTTATGTTGCCTAAAAAAAAAGGAAGAAAAAAAGGTTCATCTGGCCCTGAAATTCCAGATGCCTGAGATTAAAAGAAAGGACTGGGTTATCCCATAATCTATACTGGCACTGTAGCTGCTAAGTAATTTAATGTGAATGCTGTGGAAATGATGATGTATGCCATCAATTGCTGTGAACACAGCTGTGTTTCATCAATCTCTGTTTCCCATAATGAGACAGAGAACTATCAATGACTTTTACACATTTGATGTCAGCATTTGGGTAGGTCTGAGGTTTAATTATTTTATGGAGTTTTGTTTCAGTCATCTTGGGTCCTCCCGTTTCTTATTGTTTTTATTCAGTAGCAAGTGAGGCATCATTATTCTAATAGCTAACAAAGGGAAATCTCAAATGAGAAAAATCTGCTTTGTTCATGGGAACTGAGATAGAAAGCGACAATATCCCACTTTTAGACTGACTTTGCTGTTCTGTCATTTATCAGATGACAGTTAAATCAGTTCCCTTCCTGGCTGACAAAATATCCCAAGTCTGGGGTGCTCAGCCATTGCACCCTTCCAGACGAATATTTGCTTGGCTGTGGATTCCCACTTCTCTAAGTTTTTTTTCCTCTCTCTGCTGCTTCTCTTGTCCTAAGAGATGTTTCTTTATTTCCATCTCTTTTTGCCTTGACAGCATATTAAATTAATTTCCATTAATAACTTTCCTTTCCCCTATCAAAATTCTCCTAATCCTTACCTCAAGCTGTGGGGAGAAGTTCCCTCAAGCTTCAGCTCACTGACAGATAATAGTCCCAGTGGCAAGGCTCTCATGCTGCTGCACTAAATTGATAGAAAAACCTGAAATGATGTGGTTCTGGGGTTGCTATATTGTGTGTTTCAAAGTCACAGAGCCAAAAGTGGGTTTTGATTTACTGTGACTTAATTCAGTCATGATGTAGGGCGAAAGCCTTGATCCAAATCATTGTAAGGCATGGATACTCTACTACCCTGTTCCGATGTTACTGGTTTTATGTAGGAGCTGTTACCAGGTTGTAGTACATATGCAATGTACTATGAAGTGTTCTAGGAGAACTCTTGTTATCTAGATCATGTGGTGACTTATCTTTGCTGGATGATTTAGACCATTTTATATACTTATATATATCGTCTTATTATAGACTAGCGCTGTTTATATTTATCAGCTTCTCATACATAAGGAAATAAAACTATCATACACTTCTCATAACACCTTTGCAATGCGTATAATGAATAAAACAATTTCAACTCAAGTCAAACATGCCCATCTTGTGTTCTATTTATGTCTACCTATCAAAGGGAAAAGTAGGTATGTTCATTTGCACTTCATCGTGTTTTGGCTTCATATTAGACTGCGTAAGCAATGTGGAATCTCCACAGGTAAGAGAAAAGGTGTAAACTGTGCACATAAATTTGTTCTCAGTTTAATATTAAAGATCCCTATCTGGAGCTGCCTTTTCAGGGAAAAAAATTTTAGTATCAGGCTACGTTTAGATATATTTAACACCAGCGCATGTAGAAAAAAATTTAGTTCTGCTATCTTGGTGATAATTTTTAATACTGATTCTGCTGACAGTTTCTGCCTCTGTTTTTTGATCACTTCTACCTTAATTTCTCTCCCTCTTAGTCCGGAAGTGCCTATTTTTGTCTACTATTTAAGTGAAGAGTGCTTTTTATTTATAAGAACATTATGCTGGATATTAGGCTGTATTGTTTAGGTTTTCACCAGGACATACTAATGTACAGTACTGGTGGGACGGTACAATGTGTACAAACATAGTTTGGTTTTGAATCTAATCATGAATTATCTAAGTAAGCATCATAATGTGGGTGACTTTGCAAAGCACATGATTTTGGACAGTTGTGATGTTATATTTTAGCACATTGGTGAAATGTATGAGGTCAGAGGTGGTTTTTTAGTAATAGCATCACATTTTGTAGCATGAATTATAAACTTGAAAAGAGGCTAAAAAGTCAGTAAACATTATGTGTCCTAGTATGCTTTTGGTTTAGTATCTCTTTTTTTTTTTTAAAAAAAAAAGGTATTGCTGGGCTTCAGTCCAAATACTAGGTAGAATTTTATCAAGCTCTTTGTAAATATGTGCCTCAGAAATAATTACTTCTGCTTGTCTTTTGCTAGAGCATAGATATATGTCTCCCCAAGTAAGCTCAGAAAGAGACATAGAAATC
This sequence comes from Pluvialis apricaria, assembly GCA_017639485.1. Lineage (NCBI taxonomy): Eukaryota > Metazoa > Chordata > Aves > Charadriiformes > Charadriidae > Pluvialis > Pluvialis apricaria. The sequence continues at coordinate 58,517,201 of CM030010.1, read as the reverse complement.
TCTGTAATATACTAGGATTTGACTTGCAAGGAGAAGTGAGTTATTAAAAGAAATAGAAGAAAAATGAAAGAAAACCTATGCCTTTAATGAACAGAAAAAAGGAGAAAAGAGAACGTTGATTTAATCTATTGATTTGCTGTGAAGTAAAAGAACAGATGTTTTCTGTTAGGTCCCTGGATAAAATTCAGTAGGCGCCACTAATACTTATGGACTGGTGACTTCTGATAAGATTGAAAATTGATGTCTGTTCTATTGTTACCAAATGCATATGGCAGGTCACGCTGCTGTAGGTGACTCATTTCAGAGTACTTTAATACAGAAACTGTGTTTCATTTTCCTAGACTGAGACAAAAACAAGAAATGTTTTGCCAACTATTTTCAGCTCCAAAGACATGTCAGCCATGAAGGGTTTAATGCTTATGGTAGCCAGTGGAACACATAGAGCTCCTTTGTTGTAGGTCTTGCATCCCTTTGGATGTCTAGAAAAAGGGTAGATTATCTTGATTTGCCTTACTTCTATTTGTCAGTCATCTCTTTGAATGACTAATTCAATAATTATCTACAGAGGTGCTCAGGGAGATGTGATTAAACTGTAGAGGTGTTGGAAGCAAGTAATTTCAACATTGGCCCAGTTTATCTGACCGCCTCTCCTTTGACCGATCCAAACATTAAACAGACCACATTTAATGGAAGTTCAAAGGCTTCCCAAAAAGGTTCAGGAGGGGAAAAAAACAACCCTAAGTTTCTTGCTTGTCTTCTTGGAAACGACTTGAAGTAACATAATTCTGGAATTCAGATTGTCCCCTGATGCTTTTTGAGAGGCCTGAGCAAAGTTTGCTGAGGTCAGCGTAGAGGCTTCCAGGTCTCTCATCAGCTTTCAGGCAAGGAGAGCAGAAAATCCATGCAGAATGCCCCATGAATGCAAATGAAGCACACACGTGATGCATATGTTTATACACACATATGTCCACTTACCTATATATACATACATACAGAAGGAATTTGAATTCTTGCTTTGAACATGAAATCCGCCTCAGATACTGCACTACTAGGCAGGATCTTTCTACGAGGTGACTGGAGTCTTTTCTTCACACTTTTCTTACAAGGAAGACTAGAAGGCCTTCCTTCTCAGCCTTCCTGAGATTTTTGGTGTGGGGCTTTTATGTATTTAAATACATTCACATGCACACACCCACCATATTTGCTGTCTTGCCTTGCTGCTGTTCCTGTACCTCCTGGAAGGTGCTATAAACTGCATAGGGAAGGATTTAAAATGACAAAAATACAGGTTTGAAACCTGTCTTTTCTTGATGAAGTGACTTCTAAGCATGCACTTGGATTTGTTTAGATTTGCAGTAGCTTTTTTTTTTGCAGTAGCAGGTAATTGCATACAGTGTGTGGTGTCCTAAAAGGACAGAGAATTCATTGTGGCAGAAAGTCATTGTGACAACTATGGGACTCACCTGCAAGGCGTGGGCTATAAAATGCGGTATTTAGACTCCAGCCTGGGGCAGATTAGTTCCTTCTTATGGGTGAAATTTGTGGAGAATCCAGAAAACCTATAAAAGGCTCTAAGGCTCTTAATGAGAGACTTATGTAGCATAAAATGACATAAAAAGACTTGAAGAAAGCAAGAATTTGAGAAAGAGCATGGCATAGTTTTGATGTGATGTCTTAGGTATGAGCTAGTCAGTATTGTTTATAAATCTCCCTTTTGTGATGCATCAGGTCAAAAATTATATTGACCTCCAGAACATTGCTTACTACTAAAAATGAGTCTCAAATATAACCCAGCTGATGTGTAATAGACATTACAGACTTGGAGTGAAGTCAGGTGAATGGAAACGTAATTTAACTTTCCAAGTTTCTTTTACTTTCAAAGTATTTTAAATGTCTGATTGTAACAGATTCTGTGCAGAGTAGTTGACTCTCAGCTGTTAAGCAGATCCAAATCTCTAAAGAGGTTTTCCTGAGAGGAAAAACAAAAGTCAGTGAGAACTGGGCAATGTTCCCTATTTTTCTTGAGAATGCTATAGGATTTTTAGCTGCTGTATGATCAACTTTACTTAGAGACATCTGTAACCTCCTACAGATTCTAATCGCTGTCTTGTGTCAGTATTACATGTAATCCCATGCTCAAATTTAAGCTATTCCGTTGTTCTGTTGAAGTCACTGAAATTAGCAAATGGAGAAGGAATTATTCACATGCTCAATTTCATACCAAGTATTCATAAATTTTGAAGGCCAAAAGTTATTAAAATCATCTAGTCAGGATCTTTGTGCAATTCAAGCTGTAGATCATTAATCCATGTTTTCTACAGTCCTTCAGGAGCTGTCTGGGATGGAATATGCATTTTTGAAGGATATCCAATCTTGAATTAAAGGCTTCAAGTGATGGACAGTCAATGATAGCTGTGTATTGGCTGGTTGAATGGTTAACCTTCACTCAGAAAAAATACAGTTCTGATTTCCATTTTGAATTTTTCCAGATTCAGCCACTCGATATTGTATTTTATTTGCTTGGCTTCAAGAGCCTTTATCGGTGTCCTCTTTTTCTTCTCAGGCAGGCATGCAAGGACATCAATCTACTCCTCTCTAATCTTTCTTTTGAAGAAAGCAAATGAACTGAATTTAAGTGAAACCTTGAGTGATTCTTGTACTTGTTTTGATAGCCCTTTCCGATTTTTGTTATGCTTCAAATGTGTTTACTCACTCTTCTAAATTGGGAGCAATGTGCCTTGTCTGGAGAGACAGCTTTCTGATGAGCAACAATGCGTGACACTCAGAAGCATGAGCAGTTTGGTTCAGATAAGGACATGAAACTCCAGACTCATAAAAAAGCCTCATTCCAAATTCCTCATGCTATTTCAAATATGCAGTATCTGTCTAGACTGCACGAGAAAAGCTCCCTGATGTTGCAGCAGAGATGCAATAGAAGATACAGAAATGGACATCAAAATATATGGGAATAGTTGCACACACAGACCCTGTACTTCTTTTTAACAAGGAGAGTAGGCCCTACTGTGTAAGGTGTAAGTCCTGTTGACATCCATGTACGCTAACAGCATTTGAGACCACATAATGTCTTGCAAGGCTGCACCCTATGCTGACAGAAGATTGAAATAGAAAGGAAGAGTTGTTCTAAGTGCTGGCTAGGAATTCGTTGAAAAGACACATACTAATCTGTGACCACTTATTTACAGCCTAAATCTGTGTCAACAAAATAGCTTTATACTGGTGATATGAAGTCAGCCAAATGGCTTTGGTCTAAAACAAATCTAGGACAAATTGTAGCGTTATCCAAATTCCAGCATCCAGTTTTCCACATGCAGAAGCCCTGTCCGCCTGTACTATCTTTTCCCCTGCAGTTCAGGTCAACCATTCATGTCAGATTTGCACTAGAAACTTGGTGAACTGACTCAAGTTTCCTGCCAGGAATATAAACATATTATCATGAGGGCGTTGCAAGGCTGTTGATATAGCTGATGGTCACAATCAGAGGCTTGATCATCTTTCCACTGGGTATCAATTCATGCAGATGCTACCACCTTTAAAGAAATAATCGTATTTATGTTTCCTGCTATGCATCTAGGAAGGTAGAGCTGTGATTCGCCCGGCTGCCACCAGATGCCAGTGTTTACTGTACACAAGTACGAGTGCACCCAGGCCAGCAGCGTGGCAGTAAAACACCCAAGCTCCCACAGGAGGTTCATGGTGTTAAAAAATTGGTTCCTCTTCTTTTGGGTGAGGATTTGGACCTACTGTGGTGATCAAGCTGAGATCTTCTGATAATATGCGGGATAATAGTAGCCTCCCTCTGATGTGTAGCAGGTAGCATCCCTCTGCCCTTCTGCAGAGTGGAAAAATTTGAGAGCTACACCCTCGTCAAATGAAGTCAATGAGGGCCACTGGTAATGTCAGGATCCTGGCTGCTTCCCCAGTGCAGCAAAAGGTTTGGGGAGAGTTGGAGGTGGTGTCTGGCACGCTGATCCCTTGACTGATAGGCCAGAGTAAGGTAATCCAGACCCAATGAGAGACGTGCAAGAGCTGTAAGAGAGCTTTGCAGTCCTAAAAGTGCCAAAATTCAAACAAAGCCACGGGCTTGTACAATGCATTCCTATTTAAAGAACTAAAAACCAAAAAATAAAATAAAATTGCAGAATGAAAGCACTATTTGGGAAATTAAGGGTCAGTACCCCGTAAGATAAAGGTGTTTGGTTTCTTTGAGTGAAGTAAAATTGTAAATTTGGTGTCCAAATAAGTATTTATGGGGAAAGAAAGGTATAAATGTAGTAAATGTCAATTACTTTTAGCTTGTGTACTTGAAAGGTGTTATGTTTTATTCATGAGGAGTGTATGTGTCTGGCTTTGCAGGGCTCTGCTCCCACAAGCCAGTTTGGGAACATGTACGTTGAATTTCAACATAAGATGTGGAGCCAACAGTTGAAGTTTGGACTTTCATATTTCCCTTATTTTATAGTTGAATAATTCATACCATTGTTTCAGCAAAATCCTTGCTCTAGGAATCCTTTAAATGATAAAATGTAATTTATGATGACTTGTACTTCTAATCAAGGAAAAATAAGCACTAGTACTTAACCATGGAGGTGGTTAACTTACTATTTGTTTTAGAAAAATATGTTAATACCTGTTTTTCATTGTGACCTAGCGAAAAATCTATTTCTATTGAGAAGAAAGACATTTCACATTTAAATTGTAGTAACCTGTGGGCATGCATTTTTCTCAAAGGTTTTCATCCATCTTTTTACCCCTTAATCTATTCCTGTATTTTTTGGTAGGCATATTCCATGCAAAGTTAGATGCAGATATAGCTGTACAGCTCCTCTGCGTATGAGCCTTGGGCATTTTAAAAAATTTAAAAAATCACTGTGTTTTTGGTTAAGATCATTACCGGAAATAATATAGATTAAAAAATCAGAATATAGTTGTGTTGTTGCAGCACAAAGCAGAGAAAGAAGGGATTTTCTTCTTTATTCTCCCTGAACGCTAATAATATGAAATATGCAAAGTCCTGGCTCAGGGTAGGTACCTCTGCAACAAGTTACCCTTGTCGGCAGGAGGGGAAAAAAGAAAAAAAAAAAGACAGTTATGGTTATAAAACATTCATAGAAAGCATGCAGGCTATGTGTAGAAGACCCAATTTTATTCAGTTCTTCTCCCATAAGTAATCCAGTCCGGTATAAAATGTTACATGATATTTCATGTTGTGATGCTTCAAAGTTGTTCACATAGGAATGGTGTAGGATGGAAGTAGCTGCAGCAGTAGCTGCAGCCGGGTGGGAGCATTATCATAGATGAATTTTACACAGGCATTCTCCTGACACCCGCTACCCTTCAGAACAAATATCCACAGAGCCAAGCTTTCAAAAACAGCTCAAAATTATTATTGATTGATTTATAGATCTGGCTTAAGGGCATATTGAATATTTGTCTTACAGTTTTTATTCTGAAAGCAAATTAAGCCTAATTTTAAAACCTACAGATACTTTCCAAATGTCATATTGAATCAATTGTAATTAGCCATAAAATCTTATGCAGAGAACATCCGTAGATTTGCTTTCAGTTTGCTAATGTGAACCAGCACAATGTTTGGTTTAAGCTGCTTAATCCACTTAATGAAAAATAATAAGTAAAAGGGAGAGCTGACTATTCTGATACATTTCTTGTCATTGATTGTGATGGATTAAAACCGGGAACTACTGGCTGTCCCTGAGTATCACCCTCTCAGGAGCCATTTATTTGCCCTGGTCTTTGAGCTCTTAGTAAACAAGATGATACATTCTTTTCTAATATGCACTTTAAATTAGTTACAGCTCACACTTGGAAAAGGAATATTTGCAACTGAACTTTGTTTTCTCATTTCTTTTACTGATTTGTGAGGCTTTGATTGAAGACTTCCATCTTCTGCTTTTTGCTTTAGCAATGGTAATTAACATTTGTATGTGATTAATGCAGTGGTCAATCCAAAGGACGGTGGTAAGTAGAATAACTAGATTAACGTCTGTTCACAGAGACCAGGTAATCTGCAAGAAAAAGCACCATTAGAAAAAGAATTAGGATCAATTGTCATTCTGGTGGAGATTTCTAAAGGATATCTTCTGCAGGTGGTCAGACCTTTGGGAAGGGGCTTTTCATATGAGAGTGAAGGCAGTAACTAGGGTCGGTCCGTGTTGATGCACGTGGCTAGCAACTGGCTTTGTCATCCTGAGCTGAAGCTACTGATCCAAGTTACCGTTCTTATGCTCTCCTATTGCTACTGCACAGAGCTTTGAAGTGTCACAACTTGAAATACCCTGAACCTTTCCTATGCCAGCCCAGATTACTTACGGGAAAGGGATCAAATAAAAAGAATATAGATACTGCAGTTACCAACACTGACATCATTGCTGGTCCCTTTTCAATTCCTCTGTCAGCTTTGATTCTACTCCTTTGCTTTATTATTTGGAAACGATATTAAATGATGATGAGGCAGCATATATTTCAAGTCATCAAAGCCCTGTCAGTCACTCTTAGGTAATCAAACCTTTCTTTGGGGTACCTGACATTAACTGTTCACAATATGGTGCCTGACCACGGTTTGGAAGCTATTTCAATACTGCTGCATTCCTGCTCTCTGGAGTTGGGCATGTTGCAATATCTTTTATTCCCCTCTCATAACTGGATTGTGAACTGGGTTTTTACAGCTGTAGGATACTTTGTGTGCCTGAACAGAATCTTAATATTGGTGTGTTCTTGTGGTGGTGCAACCCTCCCTTCTCCCCTTTCAGGCCACTTGGTATTTGGCATGATTTTGTCCCAACTTGGGCCACATAATAATCATAGAATCATAAAATGGTTTAGGTTGGAAGGGACCTTGAAGATCATCGAGTTCCAACCCCCCTGCCATAGGCAGGGACACCTCCCACTAGACCAGGTTGCCCAAGGCCACGTCCAGCCTGGCCTTGAACACCTCCAGGGACGGGGCTTCAACAACCTCTCTGGGCAACCTGTTCCAGTGCCTCACCACCCTTAAAGTGAAAAACTTCTTCCTAATGTTTAATCTAAACCTGCCCTCTTCCAGCTTAAAGCCGTTCCCCCTCGTCCTATCACTACATGCCCTAGTAAAAAGTCCTCCCCCAGCTCTCCTGTAGGCCCCCTTTAGGTACTGGAAAGCCGCAATAAGATCTCCCCAGAGCCTTCTCTTCTCCAGGCTGAACAGCCCCAACTCTTTCAGCCTCTCCTCATAGGAGAGGTGCTCCAGCTCTCGGATCATCCTCGTGGCTCTCCTCTGGACACGCTCCAGCAGGTCCATGTCCTTCTTATGTTGGGGACTCCAGAGCTGGATGCAGTACTCCAGGTGGGGTCTCACGAGAGCGGAGTAGAGGGGGCAGAATCACCTCCCTTGACCTGCTGGCCACACTTCTTTTGATGCAGCCCAGGATACGGTTGGCCTTCTGGGCTGCGATTGCACATTGCTGGCTCATGTCGAGCTTCTCATCAATCAGCACCCCCAGGTCCTTCTCCACAGGGCTGCTCTCCAGCCATTCTCCGCCGAGCCTGTATTTGTGCTTGGGATTGCCCCGACCCAGATGTAGGACCTTGCACTTGGCCTTGTTGAACTGCATGAGGTTGGCTTGGGCCCACCTCTCCAGCCTGTCCAGGTCCCTCTGGATGGCATCCCTCCCCTCCAGCGTGTCTGCCTCGCCAAACAGCTTGGTATCATCAGCAAACTTGCTGAGGGTGCACTCTACCCCACTGTCCATGTCGCTAACAAAGATGTTGAATAGTACAGGCCCCAGTACCGACCCCTGAGGAACGCCACTCATCACTGCTCTCCACTTTGACACCAAGCCGTTGACCGCAACTCTTTGAGTGCGACCGTCCAGCCAGTTCTTTATCCACCGAGTGGTCCATTTATCGAATCCATGTCTCTTCAATTTAGAGACCAGGATATCGTGTGGGACAGTGTCAAACGCTTTGACAGGTAGATGACATCAGTAGATCTTCCCTTGTCCACTGCCGCTGTAACCCCTTCGTAGAAGGCCACCAAATTTGTCAGGCATGACTTGCCCTTGGTGAAGCCATGTTGGCTCTTGCCAATCACCTCCTTGTTTTCTATGTGTCTCAGCAGAGTTTCCGGGAGGATCTGCTCTATGATCTTGCCAGGCACAGAGGTGAGACTGACTGGCCTGTAGTTCCCCGAGTCTTCCTTTTTTTCCTTTTTTAAAAATGAGGGTTATGTTTCCCCTTTTCCAGTAGGCAGGAACCTCGCCAGACTGCCATGACTTCTCAAATATGATGGCTAGTGGCTTAGCGATTTGATCTGCCAGTTCCCTCAGGACCCGCGGATGTATCTCATCAGGTCCCATGGACTTGTGCACCTTCAGGTTCCTCAGGTGGTCTCTCACTTTATCTTCATCTACAGTGGGCAGTGCTCCGTTTTCCCAATCCTCTCCTTTGCAATCTGCGTCTTGGGCAGTGCGGCTGCTGTCCTTGTCTGTGAAGACTGAGGCAAAAAAGTCATTGAGTACCTCAGCTCTGTCTCTGTCCCGGGTAACCAGTTCTTGCGCTTCCTTCCGGAGAGGGCCTACATTTTCCCTAGTCTTTCTTTTCTCACTGACATACCTATAGAAGGATTTTTTGTTTGTCTTAATGTCCCTGGCCAGATTTAGTTCTAGCTGGGCTTTAGCTTGTCTAACTTGCTCTCTGGCTGCTCGAACGATTCCTCTGTAATCCTCCCAGACTACCCGCCCCTGTCTCCACTCCCTGTAGGCCTCCTTTTTTCTTTTGGTCAGTTCCAGGAGCTCCTTGTTCATCCACGCAGGCCTCCTGGCTTTTCTGCCTGCCTTCCTCTTTGTAGGAATGCATTGCTGCTGTGCTTGGAGGAGGTGGTCCTTGAACATTAACCAACTTTCTTGGACCCCTCTTCCTTCCAGCGCTTCATCCCATGGCACCATATCAAGCAGATTCTTCAAGAGGCCAAAGTCGGCTCTCCTGAAGTCCAGGGTCGTCAGCCTGCTGTGCACCTTCCTCGTTGCCTTGAGGATTTCAAACTCGACCATTTCATGGTCACTACAGCCCAGGCTACCCTTGAGTTTGACCCTGTCAACCAGCCCTTCCTTGTTGGTAAGAACAAGGTCCAGCATGGCTCCTCTCCTCGTTGGCTCCTCGACCACTTGGAGAAGGAAGTTGTCCTCAATGCAATCCAGGAACCTCCCGGATTGCCTGTGCCTGGCTGTGTTACCCTTCCAACTGATGTCAGGGTGGTTGAAGTCACCCATGAGAACCAAGGTCTGTGAATGTAATGCCACCCCTATCTGTCTATAGAGGGCTTCATCCGCTTGGTCTTCTTGGTCGGGTGGCCTGTAGCATACCCCCACTGTAACGTCCCCTGCTCCCGATTTCCCTGTAATCTTGACCCATAGGCTCTCAGTTGGCTCGGTATCCTCCCCCAGGTTGAGCTCCATGCATTCCAGCTGCTCATCAACATATAAGGCAACCCCGCCTCCTCGTTTTCCTTGCCTGTCTCTCCTGAAGAGCCTGTACCCTTTCATGCCGACGCTCCAGTCATAGGAGTCATCCCACCAAGTTTCTACGATGCCGATGAGATCGTAGCCTTGGAGGCGTGTACACATCTCTAATTCCTCCTGTTTGTTCCCCATGCTCCGCGCATTTGTGTAGAGGCACTTCAGCCGTGTCTTCACTGAGGCCGATTTGGTTGGTGCAGCTGTAATTACTTTGTGCTGCTCTCCAGGCAGCATTCCTTTGCCCTGTATTAACAGTGCCTCCTCATTGGTTCCCATTGGTCCAGGAGCTCCTAGCTCATCTACGTGAGGATTTGAGCATACTGCAGCGTAGCCAGCACATCTTGGAGCTAATGGCTGCAGGCCCTCACCAGCACCCTGTTCCCCTTTCCTTGATGTAACATCCCTTGGCTGGTCATGGGCAATCCTGATAATACCCCCTTCCCCCATCGAATCTAGTTTAAAGCCCTGTTAACGAGCCCTGCCAATTTTTGGGTGAAAACCCTTCTCCCTCTTTGAGTGAGCCAGCCCCCATCTGATGCCAGCAGGCCTGATGCCGCATAGGTCATTCCATTGTTAAAAAACCCAAAGTTGTGGCATTGACACCAGCCACGGAGCCATGTATTAAGAGATTGAGCTCGTCTGTTCCTTTCAATGTCATTGCCTGCAACAGGAAGTAGGGATGAAAAAATACAATGGACCAGAACGTAACATAATGGTCTAACGTGAAAGAAAGAAAAGGTGGACAGCAATGGGCCAGAACAGGATAATGTGCCTGGGCCCCGTGGCTCCTACCATTTGAAGATGACTATAATCGATCACTCCTGACAATGTATGGATCGTGGCCACAGATTGGGGGAATACCAAGACTCCAGGATCTAGCAAGTTCTGGGCTTGTGTAACTGTTGGAAAGTACTGGAATATTCCATTGTCTGAGCTGGGCTGGAGTGGAAAAATACCTGACAAAAGTCAATTATCTCGTATCCTATAAGTAATGATTCTAGTAAAAACCCTTCAAGCTCCTCTGGATTGCAGCAGGTTGTGGCCAATATCTCCCCTGAATTGGGACACAGCTTAGGCTGTGACACCTCAAGGACTAGAGAACCAGGGCGAGAGAATCCCTCTCGAGCCTCAACTACTGCCCGTTGAGGAATGCCGATGTATTGAGAGTATTTACCCTAAAGTCGGGAAAGGGAAATTCTGACTATAGGCTAGTCTCTCTTCCATCCACCTCTCCACCTATGTGTTTGTGATATACACAAACACATTATGGACGCTTTATGGATGTGGGTGTTCTTCCATCTGTCCATGCACACGTAGGTGTTAAAAGTGGTACCTGTTGGCTCATTAGAGTCACCTGCTATTAAAAAATTCCTGATTCCAGCAACCAGAAACCTCTGTGTGTGTGTGTGTGTGTGTGCGTGCTTACATGCCTTGCTTATGTGTATATGTATTAATTTGAGATCTGTGCTTTTACCCATATGTGTATGTATTGACCTGGAATACCTTATAGTAAGTTAGTGTGAATCTTGCCAGCTTCGAATCTGTAATTTTGATTTAACTGCTGTTCAATTATTTTGTTAAGTCACTTTGTAAACCTCTAAAACGGTTAATGATTAAGTGCTGCTGAAATTCAACTTCTTGATCTACCTTAAATCACTAATAAATTTTGAATTTCTATTAAATCATAACCATGTCAAATATTTCCATCTGCGACAGTTCTTCTTCAGAGTGAAGGGTGTCGTGGCTTTAAGTTTCCAAATTTAAATCTCATAGAAGCTGAGGTATAAGAGGTTCAGCAATTCGGATAATCCTCCAGGTTCTCACCTGCAGTTTACACTTAATCGAAGTTGCACTTCTTGCACAGTAGAAGGATATCTGATGATTACAGCAAGTTTAAGAAAAAACATTACAGAAGGAGACATATATGCTTTGCACCCCTTTATCCGTAGTAAGGGTGCAGATGTCTGTTAGAGCAAATTGATAAATGGATTTCCATTCACATAAGTTTGCAATAGAGTTAGTGGGTAGCAACTCTGATAATTTTTGCTGGGAACATTTATTACACTACCTCTCATAGATGCCTCTGCCTTCCCTTCAAACATACTTCGAGCTGGGCAAGAATATTTTTTAAGACCTGAGATAAAAATTGATTAAAAAACAATAGCACGAAACAGAGATTCTGTAGCTCTTTTTGTAAAATTCGGATGTAATAGCAGATACCAAGTTAAGAAATGATAGGGTTTTAAATGAAAAACTACGTCTTTTGATTATTGCTGAACCAGTAGTACTGTTTTTTGGATATAAACAGTAGGAAAAATGGTTATTATGTTTCTTAAATCATACCACACCTGACTTGCTGATCTGTATGCAGCACTGGAAGAATATAGGAGAATGAGTCAGTCGAGGTACATTCACATTATATCATCTATTCAGTTTAAGACTTTAAGATTTTGTTTAGCTTTTCCCTACTCACCTAGCCATATTTTTGATTGTGAAGCACGTTCTTCCTTACGTCTATAAAACTGGCTTTGATTGGTGATTTCTTTAATGACTGTTACACTACCTCCTATGCCAGTCTCTTAGCAGAAAGCAAGAAAACCTCAACAAATATGCTATATAAACTCCTTTATTAAGAAATAAGACACTTTTATTCAGAAATATCTGTCCCAAGGGAGATTTTAATCAAGATAACAAAAAGCATGAAGAGAAATTGATTTTGGGAACTAAGTGCAAATTTTGTCTGCAACTAGTTTTGAATACTTTGGGAACATGTTGCCTCAGAAATCACCTCATTCCTTCAGTGGAGTGACCGTGTTTGTTGCGTATGTCTGAAAAGACCAAAAGCTATTTTGGATGTGGAGCGCAGGAGTGCAGAGATCATCACACCCGTCAGCACCAGGTTCTTGTTTTATGTTACAGCTATGTAATGTTTAAATAAAAATAAATTAAGTGTTAAGTAGAAAGCTTTCCTGCCTTAGTGCAAACAGCAACATACTCCTGGCATGACAATATAGCAGTTGTTTGCTCTGTGCTGGAGATGATCTCATAGTTGATTTAATCAAAAAGGGACATACTCTGTTAGAGGGCCATAGCTATGGAAATTGAATCTTTTATCGTTTTGCCAAGAACTTTCTTTGTCCTTTGGGTCACATTGGAAAGCTCATTTTGTTGCGCCGGGGTTTTCTGAGTGAGAAATCACACAAAATTTTGATTGTGGAGCCTCAGAAGGCTTTTCTCATGCAGGCTGGGATGCATTAAAGAAATGAGTGGACTAATGTCATATCATACATGCCTACTTTCTCCATTGGCTGTCTGTGCTTTTTTTCCCCCCTTTCCCCATTATTTTTTTAACATTTACTCAAAATTCATAAAATGGAACAAGCAGCTGTGCTGCTTCATACAGTGTATGTTGGAGTATATACTAGAGTATATTTTGATACGGAGTACATCTGGAGTATGTTTTGATAGATGAGACAAATATTGTATTTATGTGGTTTAAATACTATTGCTTTTCTTCAAAGAGTTAACAAGTGCTCAGTAGATTTTATTATTATTCTTTTAATATTGGAAAACCACTAAGGAATCCACAAAGTCAAAAGCTTGCTTGTAAAGATCTCTAGTTCCTTTACTCGTGTGCTTGTAACTCACAAATACTGTGTGTTTTTAGAACAACTGCTGTTAATGAGCAGGCTTTTCCCATCAGTTATGAATGGCATATTGAAACATGAAAGATACAGTGTAGTTGCATCAGTTTTATTCATTCTTATAATTTTTTTTTATACTGCACTTTTCAAGGAATTTTCTGTTTCTATATTTTCTAAGAAACAGATTACATTCTATTAAGAAAAAGGCCATTATTGCCTTTTTGAGATGAAAAGGGAAAGATGCCTGAGGTGTCTGATGTGGAAACCTCTATCATACTGTGTTATCTGGATATACGAATGGAAAGTCAGTGTGATCCAGCAGTTATTACTAAAGAAATTAGAGAGACAGGAAAGGAAGAATCCTTCTGACCACTGCCAGGTGCAGTCTTGGTACCTAACACATATAGCAGGAATTAGAAGCATCCACAGGTGTTATAGAAAATCCCATCATTTGAGTCCTAATCTTATTTGTATTGTGTTCAAGAGCAAAACTCCAACAGATTTTAAAGGTACCATATCAGAGTCTTATTTCATAGCCTGTGGGGATGAATCCTCTTACTTAAACCAGTTTTTACACATTTCTATGTATGACCTCAAATCTCCCTACATGACTTTATAGAACAACAAAATATGGTATTTATTGTGCAAATGGCAATGTAAGGCAACACACTGTAAAAGTAATCTATATGAAATGTTTTATTTTGCTAGGATATGCAGTTCACTTCAGTTTGGTGTTATAAGAGTCACACAGCAATTCAGCAGATTTATGGCTTCACTGAAAACTGTGATGACATACCCTTGCACTACTTAGTTCTCAGTGCAACATCTGGGCCTGTGTCCAACACTTGATAACCAAGTCATCCACAAAGTGATACAAAGCCCATTTTGATTTACTGCAAGAGGATATTCTTCTGTCAATTAGGATAAGTTAAAGGTCCATAGGTGCTTGATCCAGCCAGACACTTACGTGTGCTCTTATCTCTGAGCGTGCAGCCTGGGCAAGCCCCATACTTCCTTGCAGTTCCACTGACATCCATGGGATTTGGCACTGGTGCACATCTTCAAAGCTTATTTGTGCTTTCAGGAGGTGTAAATTAAAAACAGCCATTCAAACAAACCATGCTCAATTCCAGTTTCATGAGCCACACCTCATCTTTATTCTCTGTTTCTTCCTATGTGTTGCCTGTATGTCGTGATAGCAATGGACTATAGTTCACTCTGAGAGAGTTGGCAGTATAGTTACATCTCTTGGGCATACTTTTTCCCCAAAATGACATGCTAGGAATGTATTAATATCTCTTTGATAGGCCAGAGGAATGTGGAATGTGCATACTGACAGGGTGTTTGGAGCCAAGTGGGGAGGGCAAGTTAGGAGAGAGGCTGGGCAGATGGAAACCCTCCTTCCTGCAGGAGGTAGGAGTGGTGGAATGTGGTGTGCCATGTTTTCATACCAAGCATCTTCTCTGTTTTGCTAGTAGCCTCCCTACACAATGTTATATCATCTGTTCCCAACCCTTCACCACCACCATTCTCTTTCGTGTGACCTTGGGGCAATCCTGGGTAAAATGTAACTGGAACTGGATGATGTGGTTTCTTCCTGAACCTGCAAGACATAAAAACAAGCTTAAAAACAAGGAAGTGAGAAAGAGAACACGGAGATCTAGTTTATGCCTGTTTTATTCATATAATTTTAGCTGTTTTTTATGCTTTCACATTTGCGTTTCTCTAGTTCTGCTTGAAGCCCCATGGGTTGTTACAAGTTCTCACTAATTAAAAATATGATATATTTTTCTGGCAATTCTTTTTAGGCTCCTTACATTGTGTGGTCTAACTGTGGGTAGACTTTATCAGCTGTATGTTCTTTCATGTGCCTTCTATTTCTGGTAAATGAAAAAACGGCATATTAATATGCATTTTGTACTCTTTAGTCACAATTCCGTGTGGCTGCTGTTTTGTTTTGTTTTTCTTTTTTAAAAAAATGGATTATTTCTCAATGTTGTCAGTATTGTTATGGAAAATAATTGTTGTCTTCATTGTCCTTGTAGCCCTTTTCCTCTTAGAGCATTTATTTAATTCCCTGGATAGTGTTATAATTCAAGCCATTATTAAAAATACTGGAAATACCTAGCTGAGGACAGGCTCCTTGGGAATGTCTCTATATATACACACATATGTGTGTATTTCCAGTTAGTGAGCCATTAATAAGAACTTCTTGAATAGAGTGTTTCATCTAGTCTGTGTCTCCCTTGGTGGCTTATGAAAATGTCAAAGGAGACAGCATTAGAAGACTTGCTCTGCTCAAACTGTATGACATTTATTGCATCTCTACTGTCCACTAGGCATGTATCCTGTTACTGGAGAGCAGATTGGTTTGATGTGACTTGTACTTATCTTTTAATCTAATTTGATTTATTTCTGTAAAATGCTAACCTTTCCATTCAGTAACATTACACTCCTCCTTTCTCCAGTTCATGTTAAGCCTTCTGCTTAAAACTTCCCATCTCTCAGTATTTGTTTTAGCTTTCAGCGCTTGCTTTGCATTCCTGTTCAAGTAATATTCTTCTTATCATATTTCTGGGTTGTGGGTTTTTTTTGTTTGTTTGTTTGTTTTTGGTAGGGATTGACTTTGTCTCATGTTAGTATGTTGAAAGCATTTATTACTTGCAGAGTTATACTAGAATATGAGTTTCAGCTCTTTGTGAGGGGACCTCAGTACGATATACCTTCATCTTTGTTCTAGACCCTAAAAAAGGACAAAACTCTCAAAATTTAAAGCTATACATGTGATATTTGATCTTGCTGGAGAGTATCCTTGTTATTATTTAATGTCTTTATCAGTAATAATCAGTAATAATTCAAAGCCTGAAGTTCTTGCCTAACGTAGGCAGAATCCCACTAGTGTTCTTGGGAATTTTGCCTTCAAAAATGAACAGGCAATTAATGTCAGGATTTCTGTCTTGAGACAGTAGCTGAATGACCACTTGGGCAGAGTGCTATTCAGGTTGTCAACCCCAAGTTTCTCTCCCCACCCAAGTCAGAGAGCTGTCTGCAATTACTGCTACTTAAAGGGCTTGGCCAACTGTGGGATTCTGAACACTCAAAAATCCCATTAATTTGAGAGGGAATTGTCGCTTTCGGCTTTTCTCTGGACAAGGCTGTATATGCTTCTAGCTGGATTGCTCCAGAGACCTGGCAAACAGTCTGGAGGGCATTTTCCTAGGCTGTTACACAACATTTTGCTCACAAATATGCAGAATATTCCCAAAGGACTAAATGTTGTTGGTAACATGACACACCCTCCCACCCACCCCTGCAGAATAATGTCTATTAAACCCTTTTTAATTTGTTACGGTATTATAGATCCTGAATAGCGCATATTCACAAAACTGTTGTGAAGCCACTGTCCTATCCCATTTCTCCCTAAGAGGCCTTTGATGATCTTGGTCCTATTCCGTGGCTCACCAGTGTTATTCAAGTCATTATTTAGGCTTTGCAAAACCTGCCCTCAGGCTCCCAACTTCTTTGAACATCCCTCAGCTTTTCCAGTCTTGGAGTCCTTTCTTCATACTCTGTACCATGGAAGACTGTTGTGAAACACATTTTCTGCATTCTTGCCCCTTCGAGGGCTTCCATATTGAAATGTTCTCCAAACCGCTTTGTTTGAGTATAAAGCTCAAAACTTCTGAAAGCTCTGAATTTATAGACTCAAAGGGAAAACCAAGTAAGACCTTAAAGGGGATCATCCTCTGCAGAGTTTTTGAAACAGCAGGCTTTTGAGATGGTTTAGTAATAAAATAGATTTTCAGTTAAATGATTGTTTTAAATGAAGTATACGTCTCTTGTGACAATTGCAATAATTCATTGAAAAATAGTATGCTTCCAATGTCGTCTTATTTTAGGCTTTTAGACAAATGTATTTGAAGATATTTGTGAGAAAAATTGACATTCTGCACAGTTTCTACTTTTTTGATCAGCCCTAGTATTGAGGTCTTGGTAAGAGTGAGAAAGAAAAAAAAAGAGTGGCATTTTAGAGATAAATTCCGTTACCCAATTTATTTATTTTTTTTTTCAGTGGGAAAGGAGGTGAGGCAATGGATGGTTAGGAAGAAGAGCTTGCAATTTGACTTTTTTCAGCCACAGAAGGCTGAAACGTGAGGGACCCATCTTCAGCTGGAAAGCTTGTTAAAAAGACCAGAGCTTAGCTTAATTGGAAGAAAGACTGGAGTACTGCATTAGCTCTTCAGTGGTAAAAATACAGTATGTTTCGTGTTTATCCTTAGTGTTTATTTTCTCCTCTGCATTTCCCTCCCTTCACAAACCAAAACTAAATACAGTGGATGAAAGCAGAATTTACCTTTAAAATCTGATTTGATGGAAGGATCTTCTGAATGAAAAACATTGAGGGTGTTGGTCCCTTTCTCTCTACATATTTAGTGGTACAGGATGCATGAGCATAAATGCTGGGCAGCTGGGAGCTGTTTGTGTTTGGAGAACTGGAAGCTCTTTGAAAACTGCAGGAGTAGATATGTTTCTGAAGTTTTATTTCATTGTTTAGCTTTCTGTCATCCAGAAGTGCAGTGTTTACTTAAACGTTATACAAGCTCAGTGTTGTAAATTAACAAGTACTGTTGTAAATTAGGAGTCTTGGCTTTAAACTGTTGGACTTAATGTTGTAATTGAAAACAGCTCTACAACGCTCAGCTGTTGAGTTCTAACTTTATAGAAATACCTTGGTTTCAGAATGTGACATTCTCAGGCAGTTCTGGAAGTGCGGTGAGCTAAGCCTGAGGTGTATATTTGCATTTTTATGATCAAATGAAACCTGCCACATAAATCTGAGAAATCCATGCAATCCAGGTTTTGATGCTAGCAATGCATTCCCTCTTTTTGGGGCATAGCTCGTGTATATCTCCTATATAAGGTCTCATTATTAAATGTGTGCACAGACCCAAGAATTAAGTTCTAATCTACATGATGTAATTAAGACTGCTTTTTCTTTCTGAAGGAAAATTTGTCATGCTGGCATTCATATTTCAGATCATATTTCTCCATCATGCTGCATGAAAACACAGTCACAATAAGAATTGGAAGCTCAAATCAAGATACAGGAAAATGTTGGGGTAAGGTGCCCCAAATGAGAGTTAAGCTACCCCAAAAAGATGTGTTTTGCAGATGACATGTGATGGAGTAGAAGGAACACGAATAAGTCAGGACACTAACACTGTTTCAAAGAGTACAACTGCAGGCAGAATCAAATAGATAAGAAGAAGCAAAACAAAGCATAAAACTGAAAAATAATCTGGGAATATCTTAATAGGTAGGAAAGACTTCAATGTGCACTCTTCATGCAATGGTCTCTGTTCTCGCTTCCATTTATAAAAGAATGTATACATTTTACCCATAGCTGATGGAGGTATTTATTTAAGAGAATAGCAGAGCATGAACAATGGGAGCAGAAATGATTGAGCAGTAATAGGACAGAGATTTATCATATGGAGATGCCTGCTGCAGATTAGGCTAGGTGTTTTCTGTAAAGAAAGGAGATTTCAAGTAAGAGAGATAAGTTAGAGGTTGCTTTAAATAATGTTGCCTCAGTGATGGTTTTCCATGCTGAACTCATCACCAAAGAAGCAGGAAAAGAATTAATCAGTTAAAAAGGCAAAACCCCTCTCCTAAAAGGTCACTGAGGTAGGTAAAAAGTGTTCATAGGTGGATCCTGTCAGGAAGGAGCTCCTGTAGACATCAGATTTGGTGAGGGTTAATAGTCAACAGTTAATGAGATTTTAATTCATCACTTCAGTGAATGGAATTCAAATTTTCCCTTGTCAATTCTCCAGTCTACAGCTGAGAGTAATCCTCTCATCTCAGGCATTAAGCATGAGGCATCACTTGATATTTCAAAAAGTAAACAAATGTGTTCCTTGTTTCTCTCCCTATTATGCTACAGTGTTAGATTTTGAGGTTACTGAGTTTGGGGAGGGATGGTAGGAAAGGAACATGCTGTGTGTTGCTTTTTTTGGTTAAAGGGATGGCTCATGCATTTTACCTCCAATTCCTGAAGAGCTGAGTTCCCACAGTTGAGTACATCCTGTCATTAGCTGGGGCTAAGCCCTGGGCAAAATTGCTGGTAATTGCTAATGTTGCAATTTCACAAATCATGAGACAAATCTAGCTCCGGCCTTATATATATCAGAGAGGGTTGCAATGATTTGGAAGTGAACTGCATTCAAAATCCAGAGGAAGGTAACAAAGGGAGAGCAATGGGAGAAAAGAATGGAAGAAACAACATGGGGATGATAAATTCCTTTTCTCCCCTCTCCCCAGTATTCTCCAATCAGTATCCGGTCCTGCATGGAAGTTTTTACTGTCCTGTAGTACAGAGTTCAGGTGGTATGCTAAGTAACACAAAGCTCAGCTGCTGTGCTGTGTTGTCTGTCTTGAAATGCAAATATTTCTGCTTTTTCAAGATAACAAAGACATGCCCATACTGAGCATTAGTAGGTAACAGAAACCAAGGCACATATATCAGCAAGTTTTGATCTCAAGCATGGCTAACTAGGAGTCCTTCTGTATGTTGCAAATGTGTGCAACAATTCATTTTTGTTTTCTTTTCTTATATATAAAATTACAGCGGCAGTTGCTGTGCTGTTTATCTGTTTGTACATTAAAAAACAACCAGTTTACCTACATGCATGGTAGAACATGCCATGTGGTGTCACTTCTGGATTTCCTCATCCCGGTTAGGAAAGATGGTACGTTCCCCAGCTGCCTCCTGCTTTTCTCTCAACAATAGCACTCAGCTCCCATCCTATACCTTGGAGCCCGATGTGGCTGAGGCCAAAACCACAAAGGGTGATTTTGCAGCTTGGAATTTCCCCATGGCTATTGTGTCCATCCTCCTAAGTATAGCAGAAGAAAAGTGTTTTTCTCTGCAATTGCTTTTGGTAAGGGCTGATTTTAAATGGTGAACACTGCTGCTGTAAACTCAGCTTCATGACTTTGAAATGATGCCCCATGATTTGGTTGATGAGCAACTTCGCACTGCTTTGGCTTTTTCCGAGAGGTTTTTGTGTCACATGTATTCAGGAGACTAAGATGATCTGTGTGAGCTGCTGTATGCTATCCTTCAGTTTTCCATGGCAAATAAAGTGTTTGTTAAACCACAAGTGCCTCTGTTAGAACGAAGTCATGCGTGGAGTTATGAGGCACTATTTACATGACTTCTTAATGCGAATGAAACTATTGGTGACTCTATTCCAATACCAAATAAAGTCAAGACCTTTCAAATATTAGTCTTTGCATAGAAACAGACCTTTTTACATTAGATTGTAGAGACTTCAGTGTTAGATTCTTGCAAATAAGAAGGAAAAAGCATTTTAAAGAAGCTTAGAAGAAACCTGCACCTTTTTTTCCAGCCTCTTTTTAAATAGGCTTCTTACTAAGAGAAATAGTATAATTCTTGGCCTCATTAGAAGGAAGTCTAGTCAAGTACTATTTTAGTAGCCAAGTAAAAAAGAAAAAGAAGGTTAATGCTCAGTATAATAATGCGCTTACTGTTGGTGAAATTGTTCCTTCATTACAGCAGGCTCCAAAATTGTTCATAATTCTAACCTGGCAAATACTAGCACTCAGGTATGATCAGTTCTGGTGCAAGTCTAACATACCTTAAGAAATGCATTTGAACCCTTTCCCTGCCTTTTTTTCTTTCTGTAATGGATTCAGTGTAATGTTAGTCTATACATGCAGCTGTGACTAGGATCTGATATAGCAAAGTATGCAATCAGGCTTAATCAGAGTTGCTACCAGGGTGAGGAACCGTCACTGACCATCACCTCTTGACGTCAGAGCTGTGAATTTTTATCTTTCAAGGTATCTTGAGCGATTCCTAAACAGCGCTAAACACCAGCCCTTCACAGCACTCCCAGCTCTGCTCTCAGTGGTATTAATGGGACTTGATTTACCAATGGAAAACAAGTATTAATGTTGCTGGGAGCCTGTGATTGCAGACAGCCTTCCCTGTGCCATCCATTGGTTGTCCTTCTGACTTCCAGTCCCATGCTAGCCCACAGAACTGCTGATGCTGCTGTCGTGTGGCATGGCAAATGGGATCACTGGCCCGCTCTGGGTTAAAGTAACCCTTTCGGCTTTCATGTATGTAAGATTATTTTTGTAAACGTTTGTGTATGTTTATGTTTGTGTAAGATTAATTCTTTCCTCTGGTTTTTCACATGGCCTTATGGATAGCTGAGACAGCTCAGCTGAGAGGTGGCATCAGAAGAAGGGAGCAAGAGGAAAGAGTTGCCTAAGGTGGTCCTGATGCTAACAAATGAAAGGCTGGAACTGGAGCTTTGGTGTATAGGTCTGTAGCACGCTGGCTTTGGTGGCAAAGCCAATTTCCTTGTTCCTGCTTTGTCCCACCAACATTCAGCGACTTCCCCTATCTCATGTGCAATCTGCTTATGTCCTAGGGTTAGTAATGACATTGCTACTGTGCTTGTGGACTTTAAAGTAGAGCATATAAGACACGTAAAATTGGTCTACATTCTTTCTATATATGAATTCCCTGTCTTAAGCAAAACTCTTGTAAGTATTGGAATTTGAGGGGAAAAATACTAGAACTTCCTGGATGTTATGTGTCTAGCAGTCATCTTTCTGGCTCTATTTATTTTACATGTCGATGATTTTACATAAGAAACTAGAAAACAAATGCATGCTTTGTCTGCACTAAGGAGAGCAGCAGAACCTACCTGAGCTATAAGCAGCAGTCTAGTCATCGCTGTGTGGACCCCTTCAAGAACTGATATACCCTGCACTGCCCCAAGAAATTTGCGCTCTCCTGCCTACGCCCTATGCTTAGCTTATACTAAAGGACTAAATATTGACCTTATCCATTTCCGCTCTTTGTTGGACTTTGTTTGTGGCTCAGAAACAGCACGTGGAGGGTGGAGGAGCTTACAGTTCTTCACACTTGTATTAGCCATTGGCTCTAGATCAAGAACTATGTGAGCAACATTTATTAAGTATGATTAATTGCAGACCTGTAAGTTCACATTGCTTCCACTGATATTTTTCCACTTAAACTCTCAATTCTCCCTCTTGTGACCTCAAAATGGTGATTTATTGCAATCTGCTAGCATTTGAACATTTCTGATGTAACGGACAGAGATCTGTGAATGTCCAGGGCCTAGATGATCTCAACCCAGGTCAGCAGATCCCAGTCTCCCAGATCCTTTAATGTGAACTTTAGGGACTATTTTTACAAGAGGGACCGTTCAGTTCAGTGAAAGCCGACTCTATTTTCATGGTTACAGGCTGGGATTTGTGCCTTTATTGAGCTGCGTAGCAAGCAGGGTGTGTGGAAACTCCCACTGAATAAGCCAGAGGAAAGGACGAGGGAGGCCTCCACTCCAGCACACAGGATGCTGATCTGGCACAGTCAGTTCTCTCTCCTGTGCCTATTTTATAATAACCTGAACCATATTATGCCTGGTGATTTGTTAAATTTGCATTCAAATTTGAGTCGAAACCTGAAACTGTGGCCAGGCTAAAATCATCTGGAGTTTTGCTTTTGACTTCAAAGGGCCACACTTTTTAGCCAGGTCTACAATTGCATGAGTGATTTGAAGGAACACTTTTTCAGCTCCTCTGCAGAGACAGGTCTATTTGATGTACAGCTCACTCCCATGGCAGCAGAATCTTTTCTGTATGAGATTTCTGTGCTCCTCCTGCTTATTCCTTCTCCTGAAGTCATAAATCTCTGTTTAGGGCACCAAAATCCTTCTCCACAACAGCTGGTATTGATTTTAAAGATGCTCCAGGTAAAGAAAAAAAAATAAGTGAAAGGAATATAATTCCTGTTGGCAGGCATTTTTCCCTAGATATTAAAAAAAGAGAAGTGGATCTTTTCTCTCTGTCATGCTTGTTTGTTAGAAGAAAAAGCATGCAAGAAATCTCACTCCCATCCCCAGAGCAATGACCAGAGACACTTGACATCACCACTCCATCCTACGGTGCAAAAGCCCCTCTGGGGAACGTAGGAGAACTGTAGAAAAATGTAGCAGGAGAGGGATGCAGGACTCCTGTAAGGAATGATAGGGTAGATCCCTTTTTATGTATGTTTTAAAAGTCACAGTAACTTTTAGAACAATATGGTCTCCCTGCAATCTCTGTGGCTGAAATTCCTAACTGTGCAAACAGGCAGGATACTTAACAACGTTTCTTCTTCCTTCTTCCACTCCCCAGATTGTTCTGGAGGCCCTGGCTGTTCTCTTAGCTCAAATAATGTTTGACAGTTCAGTAATAAGACAAAAGACAACCTTCTTTTTTTTGTCTTTTTTAATCCAGATAATTTAATACAATAAAGAAGCAGAGACATCAAAGCAAAGAAACTATATACATTGTACAAAGTATTGGGAATCTGTTCTCTTTTCAGAATTTTGACATGTGCTATGTAGTGTGGTTACAGCTATTAAGAAAATACAGACATCTTTCCATGCAGTCCTCTTGCTATTTAAAACAATCATGTGAAATCTGTTTTGATGCTGCACAGAGACACATAGCTTTATTGCTGGCTTTCAGTGAAGGTGGGTAGAATATGTTGGCCTTGTACTTCATTAGAGCAAGAGCAGGGCAGTTAATTCTGAATGAGAGACATAGATTAGATTTATGACACAGTGCAAGTTTTGTGTATGTAGACTGCTTTCTTGTTCCGTCTTCAGAGCTCTGCTTAACTTCTTTTGAAGCATGTTTGATAACCGTTTATTGCCTGGGAGGGTGTTTTCAGAGTCTTTCCTCTCCTACACCATAAGACTTAGGTAGTACTGCTGTTGAGACCTAATAGGGACATGCACAGGATCTGCCATTATGATCTCTCTTATCTAGAGGGCAGCGTGTGAGCCTGTGCCACCATCATCTTTAATCAGCACAACAGTTCCTGAAAGAGTTAGTGGAGGGGACAAAGGTTCTAATACTGCTCTTAATTTTTCAGAAAGTATCTCTTTTACGGACCAGGTGATAGTCCATAAGACACCCAAACCCCTATCTACCTTCAAGCAGTTAAAATACATATGGACTTGACCGCAGCGGGCAACATAATTTAGCCATCTCAGGAGGAGAGGGTGAGCTGTAAGTCTTCTGCTGGGACTCTAAATGTAACCTCACTATTGCTCTCCTCCAATGTGTTTATGTCAGAACTGTGGAAAGACCTTCTTGAAGGCAGGGTGAGCTGCAGGGGCTCAGTAGCTCTGAAACCTATGTGCACAATTCTTTAAGTCGGGGCACGGACAAAATACCGTGGTCATACAGAGAAAAGTGTCTAGCTTGGTTTTTTTGAAAGTTAAGTCCAAATTATCTTAGTTACCAAGAAGATTATGCTTACTGGGCTAAGGGTATTTTGATAATTATCATCCCTAAAAGTGTTTTACAACAGATGGTGCTACCAGATTACTAAACATTAAATTAATGAGAATGGCTGGGGCACAAGGTTTTAGATGGAAGAGAGATGAATGCTAGTTGCTGTGCTGTTTTATTTAGCAGTTTATAAATGAATTATTTTGCCATATTATGTTCCCTGATTGCGGGTTTAGGTGAGATTATTGTCCTGAGTAAAGCCTTATTACCACAGGAAGAATATTTTCATATAGAGTTAATAAGGAGAAAGCAACAAATTCCAAAGCTCTGTTTCTCACTTACATGGGAAGGTGAGACAGCAAGACTGATTTTAAAAATAAATACATATTTGTAAAAATGATGTGTGCATACACCAGGTCAAGGCTCTCTTGGCAAGACTTCCAAATGCATGGTTATCTTGGGATCATAAACTTTCTAGTTTGGTAGGGATACCTGGTAGGTAGGGAAATACAGCAAACCACTCTCAATGCAAAAGAGATGGTCTTTGTTCCTCCCAAGTACAAATGTAGTTGTACCTCCCCCGACAGGTTCTGATCTCTAATTCTTTGGAAGCTTTGGAAATAAACATTCATCCATTATGAAGGCTTCTGATATGAATAGTAAAACTTTGTGGATTTTTTTCCTTTGGTTATGACCCATGATAGGCTACACAAAGAAAGGAAACCATATTTGGTAAGAATCAGGCTTTGTTGCTAACAAATAGATTTTATTCATATAAATAATGTACTTTATTGCTATAAACTATGGGCTAAAGAGCCAGGCTAGACATTGGCTAAAGAGATAGGCATCCACCAATGACAAAACTGAACCAGACCAAAGGGATATAAGCAAAGGAATGGGGTTGTTTTCATCTTGAATCTTTAGATGGATTCCTGAGATTATTTAGTGCTTTTTTAGCCACTAAAGTTCCCACTGGAGTCTGATTTGTCTTGATCTGGTCCAGTCCAGGCATTGTTACTTAATCTTTTACATATTCCAAGATGTCACTTGGATTACTAACCAGAGTGTTATGTTGTCAGCCATAATTTCCTCTGGAATAACTACCTTGCTGCATCCAGATAACCATCTTCATATGAAGATAATTTGTTGTTGCCCAACATGGACAAATTCCAACTACTATTCCAGTTGGGATGACGAAGTTTTCACACAGCAGTAGTAACTCCTACGTAAACTCCTACGTAGAGGAGATAAACTTACATTAAAAACATATTTATAATCTGTAGCTGTTCCCTATGGAAAGGGGATTTTAGGACTTACAGGTCTCTTTAGGTAGGTGAGCCCATAAAATTAGGGTGAAATATGTTTAAGCCACCAGCTAAGTGCATAGCTGAACCTAGCATAGCTGAAGAAGGACTTAATGGAAGTGTACGGGTCAGGAGTTATTGGCTGGAAAATATGCCCAAGCCTAAAAAATGGAAAATACATTTGCTATTCTGCTTTTTGGTATCAAAGCTGATAGTATGGCAAAGTAGTGAGTGACAATCACTTGTACTGCATAACTTGAATACAACAGTTCCTCATTTGTCACAAAAAAATTCAATTAACATTTCAAAGAGGCATTTTATACTTTTCAGATGAGACTGACATTCCAAGTGTAATATTTAATCTGTATGTCAGCAGCTAATTTTCCTGATGTATTATGTCATTTTCTGAGCATATCTAGAGAAGTGGGATTAATACTAAACTTCTCTCTACTTTTTTTGTGTTGTTGTTGCTTTCAGAATAATTATAGTGCAATTTTTATTAATTATGGAGAATGATAATCATTATCATAAAATAGGAATCACATGTTCTGTGCATCTGTAACTTGTATGAAGTGAATAGGATGCTTCATTATTACCATTGGCAATAGCAACAGCAATTATTCTTTTCATATGAATCAGGCTTTGTTAGTATCAGGCCAAATACTATGTATTATGACAGAATAAATCTCTTTAAGGATGTGGGTAATGATGCACTGGGGGGGGGGGGCACAAATAAGCAACAAGAACTGTGGCAAGCTTTGAGTAATCTTGTGTTTGAATCCAAACCTGTAAAGCTTTAAGCATATGTTAAACTTTACTCGTGTGAACGGTGAAGCTGTTAAGACCTGAATTATCTAGCCAGAATTAGAGTGGCGCTTTAAAGCGGGAGCTGCCAGCCTCTGGCATGGAAGGCACAGGTGGCCTGTAGAACATCTTGATGTATTTGATAAGATCCCAGAGAAGAGGAAGGCTAAATATCCACCATCTAAGCATTAGCATGGTATAAACCTGTGGCAAGCACTGTTTCATCAGCACTAGTGGTGCTCCGTTTCCAAATGGCTACTGCCTAAAAGCGGACAGATGGTCCCGTCCCAAAGGGTGTGCTACAAAGATCCTTGCCCCCAGGGCCTTATGCTAGGAGACGTTCAGTGATGTGCCTCAGTCCACTTCACTCAGTGGTGTAGGTAAAGAGAGCTTATTTCCAAAAACACAGAAAAGCATATCTAAGCCATAACAGTACTGTGTGTACGAGTATGATTATTACAGCTTCTGAATCAGTAACATCCTGTGCATTTGTTTCTCAGGTTAGGAATGTTTTTTCCCCAAGCAATATGAAAACTCTTATGAAAATGTTCTTGATACACTGAGCGTTTGATACATAGCTGGAGCAACAGGACTTCTGTAGTTCCAAAGTCTAGCTTTGCTTTAAATGTTGCTCACTGGACTAAGTATTTGTGTTCCCTAATTCTGGACATTTTGTTTCCTGTCCTCAAAACAGGGACTCACAGAGAACTGCATGATTCAGAAGCTCGAAACACGTTGAATAACTTTGAGAGAAAAATAGCACATGGTAGTGTAAAGAAGCATCTCTTAAATGAGGTGACAATTCACGTAGAAAGATGCAGTTGCTGTGTAGCTCACTAGAGGGCATGTGACCGTATTTTATAATGCCGAAGATAAAGAAATTCTGATTTAAGGGGGGGAGGTATACATCAGATATACCTACATTGCAAATAGGAAATGTTAGACTTGCCCACTTACTTCTATTGCTCATTTGAGTATACTGTTTGGAAACGAAGTTTAGATTAGTGTGCATATAGTGCCTTTTCTTTACCAGGGAACTGAGGCACAAGCCTGCTCTGCAGTTTACTCTGAATTCATTTTATCCACTTCTTTGTACTTATAGTTTTTTCTTAATGTTTCTCCAGAAAAAAATGTAGATATCTTACTGATCCCTTCTTATGGAAGCTGCCAGAATAAGCAGCTCAGATATTTACTATAAATATTTCAGAATATCTAGCATTTCTATTTGTAACCACTTAATCTTGTACACATGTTATAGGAAATCAATTTTTAAAAACAATTATTTTAGATTTAAGTTTTCTGTAGGCAATAGAACCTCGAGGACCTGGTTATTTTTAATATATAAACTATTCCCCTACCTTGGAGCTTTAAAATATAGTGGCATCCGGGTCAGTTGTTTTCATCTGCTGTATAAACAACCCCTAAATCTCCTGAATTTCCGAAGTATTTCCAGTTGCTTTCAATTTTGGCGTTAAAAAAAGCATAATTGAAATAAGTCTAGCAAAACCGCTTTCCCCTTCATTTTTCTGTCATGTCTCTTATTATGCCTGAGCACAAAGACATTTATGGCATTTACAACTGTAACAACTTTGTATTTGCTGAACTGAGAGGACACAGGTATAGTACTGACTGGTTAAGAATAGACGATGAACGAAATATGGCAGAAGACATTGCTTTGGGAGTCCTGGGCCAAATTCTGGACTTCTTCACTTAGGTTTTGCTTTAGTTCAAGCTCGTACTGGTGCAAACAGAACTCGGTTGAGCAGTACTCCATATTTTCCCAAAGCATCATTCTTCATCACCTCCTAGCTCCAAGAGCTACATCTAAAAGGGAACAAAAAAGAAAAAAAAATTCCAGAAATTCTCTTGGACTTGGCAGTGAAGAGCCCTGCGGAGGGGACTCCATAACTTCATTGTTTGCTGAGGTTGTTTGTTGCATCTCCCATCCATGTATAAAGAGGCAAGAAGAGAAATGTTTGTGTGGTCCATGAGTGGCTGCTGAAACCTGCCAGCTCCTCTGTGGCATGCAATTCCGTTGAAACGCATCTGCTAAATTTTTCTGCCTGACCTTGTCACTGATTTTTGCATCGCCCTCTCTCAGTTTTTCATTTGTGTGCTCCCGGTACCAGTGTCTGGTCAGCATCTGGCCCCACCTGAGCTTCTACAGATCTTCACCTTGCTCCCCACCCCTGACGTGTGCACTCTTACCTCTCTGAGCGTGCTCCTCTGCTCAGCCACTGAGTCACCCTGGGTGCGCCTTCCCACAGCTCACAGGGCTTTTCTCTCCTGCAGT
Organism: Pluvialis apricaria; assembly: GCA_017639485.1. Classification (NCBI taxonomy): domain Eukaryota; kingdom Metazoa; phylum Chordata; class Aves; order Charadriiformes; family Charadriidae; genus Pluvialis; species Pluvialis apricaria. The sequence continues at coordinate 58,488,280 of CM030010.1, read as the reverse complement.
GTTCCTATTCCCTTAGTTAACTGATAACTGTATGTTTTATGGGGGAAATACCATAGTGTATCTGTGCAGAGAATATTAAAAACAGAGGGGAGATAAAAGGCTGCGCTTTGGACATGTAATAGCTAAAAATTAGAATAGAATAGAATAGAATAGAATAGAATCCTTAATGATTCCTCGAGGTTCTCTTTTGCAAAGAGCCTATAAAAAGCCTCTGAAAGATGATATGCCTGAAGCAGAGGGGAGACTAGGTAACGCTATGTCTTTAATTCTAGTGCAAAAAGATGTAAAACATAAGGATATGAAAATTAAACAGCAGCGGCTATATACTCCTCCCATACCCTTCGTATCCATTTTAAACGGTCTCCTGGTCACCTGTGGTGATGTCTGCACTGCAGGCTGCCATCCAGCGTGCAGAGGTGGCTTTGAAACAGCGAGCCCGAGGGTCAGCCTGGTGCTGGTAGCAATCTAGGTGGGGCAGCTGTCAGCCCAGGGCAAGCCACAAAACCACTTGAATAGCAGGACAGGTTAACCTGATGTTTTCTGCAGCCAGCACCCGGCCAACTTGCTTAAATATAGCTCTGGTAGCTTGATAAGGCACTCACCTGTGTTTGCGTAGTCACATCCACCATCTGGGGAAGGGATGGGGAGCTGGCTGGCGCTGCCAGGTGACATAGCAACAGCACAACAGCAACATGAAATAAAACTCTGCTCTGGGAGATGGGGACAGTTGTCGCAAGAGCCTCTGTGAAGCTCATTTGTCATGTGACAAAAGTCCCTGAGTACATTCTCTATCTCATCTGCAGTAAAACAGAAAACAGCTGGGGTTAAGCTGACGCACTTCAAAATTGTACTTTAAGTCAAATAGTTACATTAATGCAGGACTGATACCAACCCTCCCCCTCAATTACCTTACATTCTGACTTGGTAAACACAACAAACGTAACTCTGTCCAGCCGTAATTAGAAGGAAAAAAAAAAAAAAGGCAGCTGGCTCTTTACTGAAGAAAAACAAACTCAATGTATCAAACTAGCAAGAAACATTTTTTTTCAATATTGTTTCCCTTATTAAAGAAGCAGCCCATTCTGCATCTGCCATGAAGATTTGGATGGTGGGTTGAGATCACACTGAAAGTCAGGGTGGCCTACATCAGAAAAGTTGCATTTCACAGAACATTTGCTATTGATATGTTGGGAAAGTGTCAGACTTGTGGGAGGACTGGAGAGTATTTGCATGATACATTAATAAGAAACAGTTTAGCATACTAGATTACTAAAACGTGGTTAATTTTGAAGCCAAAGCCCACACATTCTTAACTTTGTTTCCCAGCTGAAGAGCCAATATACTCGTGTATTGTACAGGAACCGGAGCGTTATTCTTTGAAAGCAAACCCAGTGTCTAGAAAACCCAAAACTGAGCTAACAGCACAGCATATAGGCATCACACAGGATGTTATTTTAAGCTGTAACGGAGAAATGTCAGTATACTTGATATCTTTATTTGCAGCACGTGTGTTTTGAGAAAGCAGGTTACATACGTTCTTGCTTTACAAGTCCTGCGAAACTGAGATAGTTTCATTTGTCTTGGGAAGCTCAGTATCTGACAGACTGACAGGAGGTCTATTCAACAATTCTGAGAGGTTTTAAAAGATGCAGGGACATACACTCCTCTTCTTCAGTTTTGAGAGGGAGCTGTTTTTTAAGACTGCTCTCCTCATCCCAGGAGCATTTTAAAAAACAACTTAATTTCTGAAATGCAGAGTTTAACTGAGTTTAATTCAGTTTGCTGTAGAACATCCCTACCTACTGTGCCTGTCTTCTGGAAGCATTAATCATCTTCCCCACCTGGAAAAGAACACTGGACCTATAGGAATGTGTGTCCCCTAGAGCTAATTTTAAACATAGTATTGACAAAGTAGTCCTATTTTCTAAGATCATATGAAGAATTAGAACTAGAGTAGTTTAAGTATATTCTCAGTTTAATCAACCCAAAAAATAATACAACCTCCAAGTCGAAACCAGGCGTGGCATCCATGTTGCGGTGGAGTGAAAAACCTATCAAATGTTGCTGTAATTAATTGGCTGGTCATCTGTAAATTCAATGTGTATAATATTGAAGTTAGAGTGAGAGAGAGTGTATAAGTGAGTTTCTAATAGTCTTGATCTTTTTTTTTTTTTTGGAAGGGAATTTTCTGTCTTTGATAATGAATGCATAGTAACAGGCAGTGGCTTTCACTGAAGCAGCAGAGCTCCACCTCCCAGCCCCTTTGGGTTGGGCACTTGCCTTACAGTTAATCTCACTGTTGCTCAAGTGAGAAATTCGACTTGTAGATGGTGTCCTCTGAAAAGGGCCCTAGATTCTCACTCCTTCTATTTATTTTTTTTTTCTTTTTCTGAAAAATACCTGGCTCTGGTAGTAACCACCTGCATTGCTTTGATGGTTTGTTACTGACAATGTGGGTTGTGTGGTAACAAATCAAAAGAATAGTCTCTTAGCCCTTAACTGGGTCGCAAAATACAATGCAATTTGGGAGGGTGTTATTTCCACAAAGATACTCCCTGCTCCTGCCCCAGCGATACTGAGCTGATGATCATCTGTAAACCAGTGTGGACAGAGATAACAAAAAAGACGTGTAGTTAGACAATATGTATGTTAAAAAATTAATAAAACATGTTGTAACAATAAACCCATATTAATTTCCCTTTATCATAAAGTCATAGAATGGTTTAGGTTGGAAGGGAACTTAAAGATCATCTAGTTCCAACCCCCCTGCCATGGGGGTTGATAACTTATAGAATCCCTGTGAAGAATCTCCTCTCGCTCAGAGTTTTAGATAAAATATTACAGTTTTATCACAACAGTATGTTTGTGATGCATGGGGATGTAGTTATATGAGATTTTTTCAGTAAATTTATACAGAATTTAAAAATGAATATCAGAATTGATGCTTTGCTGTTTCAATATTGCAGACTATTTACTGTTATTTTGTGAAAAATTCCTGACTAAGACAGACTAAGATTTAGCATGTATCAGTAACAACTCATTTTCATTTAGTATGTAAAACTGGGAAGATTGCACGACCCAGACATAAAGTATGGGGTAGAAGTGCAGTATTCTTTGCACGTTGACAATCAGAGCCAACTCTAGGCAGATACATAGAAGTAAAAAATTTGAGATTTTAAAATACCAATTAAAAGTCCAAAATTAATAAGAATTATCAATTGAATAGTGAATGAAAAAAAGAGTCAATGTAGTAAGTTGCAGGTTTGAAACCTTGGGTTAAAACATATTAAAAAAATAACCATAAAACATTCCTAGATTGTTAGCTGGTTTACTTCTTCCTGTTGACTCTCTTAGTACTTGTTCCCTTTCCCTATTAGATTTTGCTCTCTTCCTCATGAATTCCACTGTTTTAATAACTTAATCATTCATCCTCTCACTACTGGTACTTTATACAATTTTGAGGTGGCTAGTAGCGCCTTTTGTTGCAGTCAAGTACTTCTATGGGGATTGAAAATCTGTCATTACTGAACTGGGCAACATAAGTGATTTCAGTACCGACTCTGTCAGGAGACAAGTTAATATTTTGGACTAATGCTTCAAGCCTCTAGGGAAGCCTAAAAGATCTAGCCTGGGCTGAAAGAATCAGAAACATGAAATGAGAATCATTCTAAAACCTAACATTTCCATGTTTCCATTAATTCATTATGTTTTTCTTTGAAAAAAAATGGAAAATCAAATTCAAAGATCAAAGGCCACATAGCTTTCTACACACAAACTAGCATTTCATCTAGATTATACATGTAAATAAAGTTGCAGCTTGCTCCTAAGACATAAAAAGCAAAGGTCAGATGATGGAAATAAAGGGAAAAACATGTAAGTCTGTTTGTTCTGCATTTCTTGGCAGCCAATACATTCAGTATTCTGGTACTTGTTATGCAGAAAAATAGAGCTGCCTATTGTGGATAACAGCAAAAAAGGCAAAGGACCAGTTCTGTTCCTCTTGTAACTCCATCGGTGTCAATGGACTTAAACCAGGAATTCATTTGGCAGGGGTCTTTGAGTCATCACTTGAGGTTCAAGTGCTAACTTCTTCCCAGAAAAATTATGCTGAGTAAGGCTGGCAAAAAGAGCCAATTAACTCTTTCAGCTGGAAAAATCTGGGCCAGAGAAGGCCCTGGAGCATGGTGCTAGGAAGAGCCAAGCTTTGGGAAGGAAGCTTATGCTGAGGTTTACATAGTTATTGTCTTTGAATTACCATAGGCCACAGTAGGGCTGAGTTACCAAATGCCAGAATGGGAGTAAATTTAGATGCTCCCTGGGGTATTTGCGTTTTGAGCAGTGAAGCAAGCTCGCTTCTCTCTATCTCACTGGCTGCACACCAAAGAGAAGAGGCTCCCCTTCCTTCCCCGTCTGATCTTGTTTGTTGTCATCTTATGCTGAGAGAAAAATGGGTAAACGACCGCAACCAGGGAATGGAGTGTAAACATATATGCACGAGAGGAAAACTGCAACATGTTGTTCTCACCTGTAACTATTGAGCTTCACAGTTGTTCTCCATCACCTGTGCAACTAGCCAGGAATGCAGCCTGCATGGTTTATTGAATGGCTATCCTAATTTTACCCTATTCTGAGATTTTAGGAGGGGAAAAAAAAGTCCCATAATTCCGGATTTTGCTGCTGCTTTATTTAGCAGCCATAGAGACAGTGTTTTTAGAACAGTATGCATTGAACCTCTTTTTTTTCTGTCTACTTTCAACAACAGATGGAGCAAAGAGGTATGGGGTATCTTTGGTGCTAGCCTGAGGTTCTTTTTCTCTGCTATGCAAGAAGGGGATACTAATTTGTTCTTTTCACGCTTTTGTGAAAATTGCATAGGGAATGTTATTTTTCTTCTTTCACAACAAATATCATGTCCTCTGCAAAGCATACCTTTGTAGGTGGTCAGGAAGCAGCCATTAAGTTGCCTTTTCAACAGGAAAACTGTTTCAATTGAAACAAATCAGAATTTTTAAAAATCCCAGAAATGCAATCCATTTGCAAAACAATTTTCCAAATTTTTTTTCCAAAATTACTTTTTATTTAGACATTTACTCTATTTATATACTGCCAATTATTGCAAGCATATTGGAATGAGCAGACTAAGTTGATCAGGAATGACCTTTAAAATATTATTTCATCAAGAAGAGAAGTGAGATGTCCCTTACTAAGGACAATTATTTATAAAGTCTCTTTGTTTTTTTTTTTTAGAACACAACGCAATTGAAGAGGCAGCTTGTAAGTGATCAAATGCAGATTCTTATTTTATCAAATGCAGTCATATTAGCCTGTTAGGACAGATTTTGACTCTATTTAATGAACTAACCATTCAGCATAAATTCTTATTGCGGATAAGGAATTTTTGCCATGTCATATTATATCCTGATTCTACAGCAATATAATTTGCTAAAAAAACCCCCACCCTGCATGGGGGCTTATGTTCTAGAAGACTTATCTCTTTATCTTCTGGTTTTCTTAAACAAAGACGGGGAGTAAAATTGAGCAATCACACAGAGAAGGAAGCAACCTCCGTAACTCCCTTTTTTTGCAAAGCAGAGACTCTACTCTTTCTTAGAGTGGGGTATTTATTACAGCCTGTAGATACATCGTCCTAGCTCCAAAAACATTTGTTTAAGGTAGGTGTGCAAGCCAAAGCAAATGATTGAAAATATTTTTACATTTGCTGTTTTATACAGTCTTCAGATGTGACTGTATTTATCAGAAAACACAAGATAAATGTAATAAACAGCAATCAGCTTTTTCAGTACTTATTATAGCTAAGGTTGCACAATGGTTTCCATTCTAACTCCCTTTTCAGCCTCATAATTTTCTGCTGCTTTCATTCCTGAGAAGGGAATTTTCCTTACGGTTATTTTTCTTTGGAAAGTTTGAGTAACTTGGCTCCAATATTGCCAAGAATATTGCAAAGAAAATGGGTGTATGTAGACTTGCTAATTATAAGTATTTTTATTGTTTGAATGACTCTTCAACATATGCAGCTGGGGGAGGGAGGCTGAAATTTCAGCTATTTCCATATCAAGTCAGACGCCTTTCTGGGCTACTGTGAATTTGTGTTTTGGTTTGTGCGTTGTGATCCTCTGGAGAACCACGTGCTGTGCATACACAGCCTAGCTCGCATACATCTTCCTTGCGGCGCTTTGTGCTGGGACCAGCAGCAGTCCTGCACGTGGACACGGGAGGAGGAGGACAAAACACCGTCTGGCCATTGCTGCCCCTCTCGCTCTGCACTTGTGGCTCACTCCTGACGGCAAGACCAGAGGGTTTAACTTGTGGCCTCCTGGGCATGAGACCCACACCTTTGCTGCGTTTTGCTGAAAACTTTCCATTTGGAAAGTACTTCTTTCTCTGAATGCTGAAACGTATACCGCTTTGAGAGCGCGTGGTCAGGCTGAGTTCAGTTCAGTGACACAGTGAAGATGTTTTAGAGAAAATGCTGATGTGTCTTAAAATAATTTAAATTGACTGGTTATTACGTTTGGCTTTTGAAGCAATGTTTGTCGACAGTTATTAATTTTGGTGGGCTGGGAGTGTTTCCCTTTTCTTTTGTTGTCCTCCCAATAAATCAGTGATTCCCACTCCGAAGAGTTAATGGTTGTCAGAGGGGCTGACTCAAATCCTGAACTGTGAGCAACCAAGCCAGTCGCAGCACACTGTGTCGTTAATTAACTGTGACACCATCCTGGACTGTTTTAATCAGGAAAATGAGTTATTTATGAGGAATAACAGTAACATTCAGTACTTGTCTCTTTGGAAAAAAAAAATCAGCAGGAGAAAAATCATAAATATGGATTTCAAAACAGGTTTATTGCATCATTTGTCTTCCTGCTTATGAGGAGCATGGCATTAGGAATTAGACCCAAAAATACAGAAATCAAAGGATATGGTATTTCTTCTCCTGTTCCCGTGACCGGGGTTGCACGCTGCGAGCCTGCCTCTCTCTGGGCTGCGGTCATGCCTCCTGCTCCAGCTGCAGTCGGGGCTGCCCGTCGCGGCTCAGCCGGGCCAGGCAGCAATTACACCAGCGGCTGCGCTTGCTGACAGTTTTGGGGAGAGGTGAACTGGGACCTCTTGCTGTGGCTGGGCTAGATGGGCGCCACGTCAGCGCGGGGTTCCTCTGCAGCCTGTGTCAACCCCCTGTCAGGGGTTGTTGGTGGCGGTAGCCCAGCGAGCGCAGCGCTGGCTCGCTGGAGTTGCTGGGTATGCCAGCAGTGCCGAGGAGCAACGCCGAGTCGCTGCTGCCAGCACCTTGCTATGCCATCCCCACACTGCGCTGGCAGCGTGTCCCACAGCACAGAGCGGTCAGGGGTGAAGGCTGAGGAGGAGGAAGAGCTTTACCCGCCTGGCAGCCTGTGCCAGCGGCTGCAGAAGGGGCTCCCTGGCACTTTTGGGTCACAGGGGTAGGGCTGTGGCTTTCACACATCCTCTGTCAAGAGGGAAGCAAGAGGAGGAGTGCGCCAGCTTTTGGGGCAGTAGTCACACCTGTGGTCTTCAATGCTGGTAGAAACACAGCATAAGCTCTAATGAGTGGTTCCCCTGATGCTAATATAGAAATATACCCTGTGCAGAAGAGTTTTGTGGTGGCCATAGACTGCGTTAGCGTGGATTTCTGGAGCTGACACCTGCCTAACATGCTTTTGGGTATCGCACGCCCCAACCTGTCCTCTGGGTGCTTTGCTGGGGCTGCAGTCCCAGGACATGAAGCACTTGGTGGAAATGCTGGAGTGAGGGGATTCCCTTGCTCTTTGTCCCCATCCTACAACCAGTGCCTGCACTCTCTTGCCCTTGTACTGCCATGTAAAGCCTTCTCTCTGATGGTGGGGGGAATTAGTTAAGGGGCTTTGGGTTGTAAGATGAATACAAAAATGGTGAAAAAGGAAAGAAACAAACCCAAAATGTGTCCCCATAGAGAGCTGAAGGACAGAGGGGAGGAAGGAACTCCTTAAATGTGCTTTTTTTAAAAGAAGATATTCTGTTGTTGAGCTGCAACCTTAGCAAAACTAGGTATTGTTTGATGGTCCTGATTGAATTTTTTAGTCAAAAAATTAAATAAAAGACAGAGCAGGCCCCAGGGGCAGTGCTACAGGAGATTTGGCCATATCCAAGTTGTGAGAGTTGCTGTAAGGGGCAATGGAAATTCAGTGCAGCTGGTGAACTTAAAAAATAATAACAAAAAACAATACACCTCTGTGTTATAGAATGTCTTTTATACAACAAGTATCCCAAAGTGCTTTATATAGAATTAAAAACAGATTTAATTTGAAGAACAGGTAATTTTGTTTATTTAAGGGAAAGAAAAACATAGGACATTAGACTGGACTAAAGCTGGTACAAATCAAAACCGGTTCAACTGAAGTCAAGTATCTTAAAATAGAGATGTTGTAAAATACATAGGATTATAATCTGGCCCATAATATTTTGCATTTACAGTATGTAATTTTGGCCCTTTGGAGGAGGTCAGGTAAAGGATCTCTCAATTTTCATTGTATTTTTTTTTTGTCCTTAAATTGAATGTGTTCATTTTTTGTGTTCCTTTGTGTCTTGTTTTTGTCTTGATTTCTGGTAGACTCTGGCTTTTCCAAACACTTCCTCTTTAAAAAAGTTTCAGAGACAAAAGGTGAAAAAAGAGCAAGAAGACAAAAAGAACAGTTACTCTTCCATACCTTTCCTGCCCCCATAAAATCCCATCTCCTCAAAGACAAATGAAAAAAGATCTACAACGAATCTAATGAAACTCCCTGGCAAAGAATATAATGGGGGAGTTCATACAGAAAAATAAAGAGATAGTAGAAAGGCAATTAAAATATTGGTATTTTTCAATGAAAATACTAACAAATTGAATTTTTTTTTTTTTTTTTGCCAATTTTTATGTTGGCAAGGATAAGTAGTGAAACTGGAAAAATTCTACAAAAACCTTTGTTTGTTTAAGGCCACTCATTTTTTTTTAATCAAATTTATAAACAAGTGTAATTAAAAGAACTACCAAAGCATTTGTAAAACAGAAATATGTGTTTGGAACATTTAAACTGCCAACATTTATTCAGGGTATGAATACCTGATTTAGAAATAAATACAAGCTTTACTCTCTTGTGTGTCTCCTCTTATGGGTGCAAATAAGACAAAAGAAAAACCTACTTTTTTTACACAAAGCATGCTAATTTAGGCCCAAAGAGATATAAATGCATATTTCTGTATTGAAAGATACATATTTCAAACATTAAACAACAACCGAGTACTTGCGGCTCGCTGCTGGAGTTCTCAGTGTTGCAGCTGGAGGTCTCACTGGTGTTCAATGAACATTTGCCCTTGTGGCTGTTGAGCTTTGCCTGCGCGGGTTGTAACCAGCACAGCCTCTCCTTCTGCCTATGGAAAGCTGCAGGAGGGATTAGCAGTTAAAGCTGAGCATGGGGGTCCTCAAACAATCTGCCTCCCGAGTTAGGGCATAAGTGCCACCTCTGGAGGATCCTGGGAAGATTTGTGGTTATAGATGCAATGGTCAGGAGCAGGTTTGGTCTCTGCAATATGGTACTTGGGATGGTCAGTAGAAATCTCTTACCGTGTTATATAGCATTTGCCACTGACCGCTGTTTTTCAAGGTAATGCTTCTTCTATTATTCTGTATGGTTAGCTGCAAAACATCGTTTTGGGCAAAAGTCTACATTGCTCTGAAATGTTTGACTAACCACACACACAAAGTATGTGGGTCTTATCTTCTCCAAGCTGGGCACCCAAACTTAGCAGTGGACTTAGTGGTAAACTCTCTTTCTGCCTGATCTTCAGCAGTGCAACAGCCCCTCCTTAGTGCACTTTATGCACTTAACCACTGGGTTTTGTAGTTGGTTCGTCTGTTAGACCCTCATGGCACTTACATGTTTTAGAAGTTCTTGGTGTCTCTCAAAACCTAGGTTGTAGTGGCACAGTCATAAATCCAAAAAACAGAGATGCTTCCTGGTATTTTTGCCTCTGTACCATCTTCTTTGAGTAGATAATGTGAAATAAATCTGTCTTTAAAGGACATAAGTGTTACTGCAGTGAGGAGCGTAGGAAATCTGCACCTAGGTTTGGACGTCTGTATTTGATCAGTTTGAAGTACACAAGGTGTGGGCTGAATGCTACTTAAAAGTGGAAAAAAAACCCCAACCAAATAGCTTGTTTCTTTACAAGTATATCTATGTATCATGCTTTTGTTAAGAAAAAAACCAAAACTCCTCCCCAACACAGGTTTAGTGTTCTGTCCATCTACTTCTGATTTCTTCGGTCTTGAGTGGCGTGTTGGTCTGGCAGCAGTTGCCCTGCAGTGAAGTGGGTTGTTGCTTCCTCTGGAGGGAACCATCTGTCAGAGTAGCAAAGCAAAACCTGTTTCCATTTCCTCAGAGATGCTCCAAACTGTCTTCCCTTCAGAGCAGTGATTTAGAAGATAGGTCTTGCCCTTTGGAAAGACACCCACTTCCATTCCCACTAAATTTAAAGTAATGTCTGGAAACTTAGTTGAATCCAGCTGACTGACGAACTTCATATTTAGCTGAATGCGGACCGATTTGAAAAATTGAGTTTGGGCACCTGTTCTTAAATATGTGAAAAGCTTTGAGCATTCCTCCCTAGTTTTCTTGAAATTTTTAGAGGTTATGAATATATGGGGACTTTGTTATTTACGTCAAAGGACTTGGAATGTGGCTTGCTTTTTCCATTTATCAATTTAAGTAAAAAATTTAATAATACATTCATAGATATATATTTAATTTAGATAGTCTACTTACAGTCTGGTCCTTTAGGTCCTGTGTGCCTCTCTTCAATACCACATGTCCATTTATTTCAAGAAGAGCTGAATGATACTTGCATGAGGTCACTATATTGTGTTTTTTATTGTCATGGATTCTCTTTGCGTGTCTCATCAGTTTATTTTGTTCTCTTTGTAATCCTCTCTTATTCAAAGCAACTCTCGTGGAGAATACTCTGGCAATGACCTAGAAATTTCTGTTCCTTCCTGTGTAAGAGAAACACAGGTGGATATTTTTTGTGTTCTTTTTTAAAAAAGAGTATCTGTCACAGCTGAATACTAACACAATACGCCAGCTTATAGCCCTCAGTGAAGCAAAACACAAGTGCGCGGAGGTATTTCTTGAGTGCACACAAGAGATAACATCCAAAAAAGTTATAATTTGAGTGGGGTTGCTATTGCTGTCACCAAAGTTAACAAACAAGTTAGTAGGTTCAGAGCCCAGTGAAATATACCATAAATTCTGCATTGAATAAAGCATTTTGGAGAAGGGGGCTGTTTGAATTGTGAATTAACACAGCCTCCCATATGTTTTGATCAATAGCCCAGACCCACCTATAATTTTATCAAATGTCTTAGGGGTGAGAAAAATGACATTTTACTTGTCCAATTTTTGTGGTAATCTTGCAAAACCTACTGACTTGATATTTTGATGAATTTGGTACTGTCCATGAAGCAGGACAGATCAGAGCTGAGGCTCCATGGTGGCATATATGGAGAACAGCAGGAAAAGAGATGTGAATTGTAACTGAAGTGTTCTCCGCAGTGTATTTATCCCCAGCAAGAAAACAAAACGTGACTAGGGCAGTCCACGGTAATAGGAGGAGGAAATGCAGGATTGACTTGTTATTAGAAATCAGGGAGCCGTTATCAGTTTGTGTGTCCCCATCTCAGCTTGATCCTGCAGCAAGGGGTGGGTGGACATCAGCACTCCTGTGCTTGTGCGCGAGGCTGCCTATGCACGTGTGTACATACACTGCATATGTACATCTGAGCACATTGCATGTTTCTCTGGGGCTGTGATTTTACCCATTTCGTGTGCGTGTGTGTAGTATTTATATGGTGCTCTGCCAACTTTCTATGAAATTATTTGTTAGAGCTTTTCCTGTGGCCCTGATGGCCATTTGCTTCTGGGTTTGGGAGGGGTGAAACACCAGGAGGGCTGGGTGTCCAAAACAATCAAAAAGCACTGCCTTTTATCAGTCTCTTGTGAAATTGCAGATTGCTTTCTGATCTTTTAGAAACATTTCCTTACAAATGTCTTCAGGAATTGTCAGGGATGAAGAATTTATTTAAGGCTGCATAAAGATGGAAAAAGGAAATGCTGTGAAGAAGGCAAACATTGGGGTTTTCTTCGGTTTTGGGTTTTTTTTTCCTTAAACTAATTTTCTAAAATCAAGTGCTAATAAAACTGCTTCCACCTTCAAAACCAGTAAATGTGAGCGCATATGAAGCCTGAGTCAGAGCAAATGCCATGCTCCCTAGAACATTTTAAAATGCAGTTGTGGGGTTTGATATGTCATTTCAGTTGTTACTTTAAAAAAAAAAAAAATCAACCTTCCCTATGAGAGGGGATTGAATCCTCCCAAACAATTCTAAGGTTTGAGCTGTGGAAAAAGATTTAAATCTAATCTACTCCTTACATGATGCTCTGTGTTAACACAACACAAGCCCTAACACTTGGACGCACTGCTAGCATTCATGTGTCGATAGATAGACAGTATTTAAAAAAAACTTACCCAAGGTGGTGTGGCTCATGGAGTACTACCTGCTCAGATCTCCGATGCTCCAGGAGGGCTTCTGCTCACCGGGAGCAGGAACATTGGGGGCCAAAAGAGTGCCCCACTCCTCCCTGGTATTTCTTGCCTTAGCAACCTCCTTTTGCGCAGCTGTTAATTTAGAAGAAATGAAATTTCAGGTGTGCGTTTCTCCTTCAACCCTACCGCCGTGTAAAGAGGTAGAGTAACTGGAAAGGATTGATAGGTTAGAGGAGGGGACACCTCAGGGGAGGCAAAAACTCTGTACTGTTCCCAGCCAAGGTAGTGTTCGTACATGCATACGTGGGACAGCAAGACAGCTGCTCCTCTCAACCTCTTTTGTTCCCTCCACCCCACTTTCAGGGGGGAAAGGGGAAAGAGGAGGGCTTGTAGCTGCTCCAGTGTGGTACACAAGCGCCCCGTGGTGATCTCTGCACTAAATCTTTTGCAGGTAACAGGGAAGAGAGAAGAGCTGGGTTTATCCCAGTTCTCCTAATTTTGCGCTCGGTGTCCCTGTTTACCTTCCTTTTCCTGAAACACGGTGGTCTGGCGCTGTGGCAGGGAGATGCGAGTGCCTTGGAGGCTGTGGGTGTGGTTCGTAGCACCTGGGTGTTTCACAGCAAGCAGGTGTGTGCTCATGCCAAGGAAACGGAGACGATGAATACAAAACCAGTCTCTCGGGGTGCTAGTGGCACTGGGGAGTGTCACGTTTAGGAGTGGTGCGGTGCAGCATTAGCGGCTGGACATGTTCTGTACCAAGGCAGTGGACTTCGCAGGCTCGGGTGGCAGCGTGACACGCGTGGCCGGGGCCGTGCGTGGCCGTGGCTCCCCTCTCTGCCCCCGGCCGGGAGAGAGGGGGAACCCGCCCGGCTGGGGAGAGGGCGGCCTCCGGGGAGGTGGGAGCCGGGGGGGGGGGACGGAGCGGGCGAGAGTCGCTGCGCGGCGCGTCCCAGCGCTGGGCTGGGGGCGGAGGGGAGGGACAGCCGCTGCCGGCGGCTATAATAACGGGGCGGGGGGGGGGGGGGGGGGGGGGGGGGAGCAGCGGGAGGCTGCCGGAGCCCTGCGAGGGGGGAATAGCGCAGGGAGCCCGGCGGGGGGGTGTGCCACTCCGTGTCCCGGAGCTGCCGCCGCGGGTGGGGGCAGCCCCGGGGCTCCCCCCGCCCTGCCCGCCCCGCCGCCGGGCGCCCACAGCCCCTCGCCCCGCACCGGCCGCGCTGGAGGAGGAGGAGGAGGAGGAAGAGAAGGAGGAGGGGGAAGAAACCGGGCGCTTTCACTCCTGCTGGCTGCAGAGGCTGAGGCGAAAGACAGAAAAAGGAGGAGGGGAATAAAAAGTAAAGAGAGGGGGGAGAGAGAGAGTGAAAGAAAACTAAGCCCAGCTTTTGCCGGTGCTGCTTGGATTGGATCTGGTTTGAGTTTCCTCTCTGCTGGCTTGTGCAGCAAGAGAGGAGGAGTGGGGGGAAGTAACTCGCTCACTCACTCTTCCTCTGAAGCTCAAGCAAACGTGCTGGTGACTGCACTGGTGGGGAGCTGCCCTGGGTGCAGTTGCCTTGCAGCTTATTGCGCTCAGTCACTAAAGAATTGCCTGGACTTCTCGAGGACCTGGAGGAAAAAGCCATCGCTTCACAGACCCGATAGTTGCTCAGTGCCTATAGACTTGACACAGTTTTTTTACCTAGGGGATTCTTTTTTATTATTATTTTTCTCCCGTGTTTCTCAGAACAGCAGTTCCTTGAGTGTGTGGCATTGAAATCCATTGCTTTGTTAACAACTTTGGGAGATATTTTGAAAAACTTTTTTTTCCTCTCTTTTCTTTGCCTTAAAAAAAAATAAAAGGAAAAAAAGATAATCCTTTTGGGGGGAGGGGAGATGATCGTGCTGATGTGGAATAAGTGCTGCTGCTGTCTCCTCTTACTAGCCGCGGTCCTGATGGTGGAGAGCTCCCAGCTAGACAGCTCCAGCTCCAAGGTGAACTCCATCAAGTCCACCCTGATGGGGGAGGCTCCAACTCAGGCAACCAACAGATCTGCAGGCATCCACCAGGGACTGACGCTTGCTAGCAGTAAGAAGGGCAAAGTGCTAGAGCAGATGGGAAAACCTCCCAAGCACTATCACCGGCAAGGAGAGGTAGGACATCGCTTCGTTGCTTGAGTGTCTGTCCGCCTGCATGCTATATGCAAATAATTGCTAGTCCTCCCCTCACATTGTTTCCAAAGCTTTACTGTGTTAAATTAATTAATTTGCTTCATTGGGGTTGTCTGGGACACCATCATCTTATAATTGATGTTAAGAGCTGTGCAAGTGGGAGTTAGAAGGTTTTAAACCTTTCATTTTTCTCTGTAGGATTAATAACTAATAGAAGAAAGAGTAATCTAAAAAAATATCCTCTTCAGCATTTCTTTGTTTGACTCCTTCAAAGTGCTGCTAGGAGTAGAGGAAGAAATTTCTTGTTAACTCTCAGAAGCTAAATGAATTGAATTTGAATAGGTGAGGAAAATTTGAGCATGAAGTAAAAACTGTGTTTACAATGTTAAAAATCACACCTAGCAAGTTGATCTCTGATATCTTTCTCCATCATGAGAATAAAAATCATGCTGTCCCAGTGCTATAGTTTAGGGCACATTCATTTGCTTAATATGACAGAAAATAAATTCTAGGTTTCTTGTCCAGAATACACTCCAGTGGTTGCGGAAGTTTTCTTTGGTTATGTCTGTTTGAGATAAGCGGGGAGTAACAGCTCTGAATGTGAAGTTTGAGTGTAAGGAAGAAGAGGTTATAGAAACTTTATGAAAAAAAGACCCTGACTTGCTTATGCAGTCGTCTTTCCTCTCTGTCCTGCTTGGAAACTTGGAAGTCTGATAGAAAATTACCTTCGTTCAATTGTCTTTGTGGTAAACTATAAAGCAGCATTTTAAGCCATGAGTTCTCTACTGCCCTATCAAGTCTCAACTTGGATTGTATGAATGTTGCGCATTGGGGTGTTGAAGAAGGTAGACTTCTTCAGAAAATACAGATTTTATTCTATTGGGTATTATTAGTACCTCCAAATACAGCTGCTTTTCAT
Organism: Pluvialis apricaria; assembly: GCA_017639485.1. Lineage (NCBI taxonomy): Eukaryota > Metazoa > Chordata > Aves > Charadriiformes > Charadriidae > Pluvialis > Pluvialis apricaria. The sequence goes on along the minus strand of CM030010.1, from coordinate 58,472,631 downwards.
AAGCATCAAACAGGGTATAGCAGCAAGGGAGCTGCCAACATTCAGCACTAAAAAGGCAAAATACGCAGTGCCTGAAGGGTCTGTATCTTGCCTACATTTTCCTTAGATCAACAGAGAAGATGCAAATTCAAGCAACCCGCTGACCTTACTGAAGTGGTTCACAGCAGCTTCCTAATAATTGAATGTTAGCATTTGGTTTTGTATGCAGGCACAGTTATTAACAGTGGTGGTAGTTTTGATTTTTGCATGTGAGATATTGGTTTCTAAACTCCTTCAAGCTTTCTTTCCCTAGCCACTCAATTGTTTTACGATTTACCCAGATCACCTCTCCTTACTTCTGAGCGAAATTTAGTAACAGATGCTGTGCTGAAGTTTTATATTACTAAAGCACTGTGCTCTTTCCTAGTGCACATTGTAATAATTACTATGTTAAATCACCTTGAGGAAATACAGGAGCATGATAAGCTTTCTTATGTGTTCTCCTTGGGTTTTCTTTTGTTTTCTGCGTATTCACAAAAAGTCGGTATATAGGACCTATTTTCTCACTGAGTGTTATCTCAGTCTCATGAGTTTCAGTGAGAATACTTTGGGGCTGCGCTGTACAACCTCAAACACTGTATGTAATCTTTCCCTTTTGGGGAAGTCTTGACGCCTTTCCCTATGTACAACATCCTTAGCACTTCAATGTGTAGTCAGCACAATGTTGAGAATGATTGATTATAATTCACCTGGTTCCTGGAAAACAAGTTGAACTGCCCACCAGTTGCTTTTGCAAGATTTGCCCCTTACTTGTCAACCTGGATTGTTTGCTGGGAACTTCTAGTTACTGGCATGAACTGGTAAGGTATGCTTCAAGTCAAAGACAGCACTGCAAGTATCTGTAATGATAGAAGAGGTGGCACGCACATTAAGGTGTTCTGTTTGTAGGACAAGCAAAGACCCCTGGAGAGACAGTGACTTTGGCTCCCAGGAGCAAAGCCTGACCTCCCGTCAAGGGCTGTTGGTGCTGATTTCACCCTCTCTCCCTGGGACTCCATCCCTGGCTCCCGCACCATGTCACGCAGATGTAGTCCGTGAAAATGACTCAGATTTGCTACCAATAATTTTAGATGTTACTTTTGGCCATCTGCAGGAAGCAACACAATTAACACAGAATTGCAGTAAAAAGAAGAAAGGGGAAAAAAAAGTTACTTTTGTGGTAATGCTTCATCTTTGGCAATACTTCCAGTTGCAGGTTTGGTAAGCTGCTGCGTTTTTTAACAGTGGTGTCACACATCTCAACCAATTAACACATGACATTTTCATAATTTTTTTAAAAGTACTCTCTCATCAGGTTATTGCTTGATTTGTTTAGATTATGGGACTTTGTGCTGAAGTTTTGCATGCCATTTACTAAAAGAACAGGCCTATGCTTTTCTTTCTAAAACAATCTATTGCATTAGTGGACTTTATAATGTGTCAACAGTAGGGGTACCTTTTATATCTTGGTAACATTAAATGGTGAGTTGAGTGTCCTGTTTACAACTAGGAAATAGTCTTAGTAAGGACCATTGATATACAGCTTAAAGGAAAACTAATAGAATTTTGCTGTTGCAGTTGTGACAGCTCTGGGCTGTGCATTCAACTCTCTGCAGATACACATAGTGGAAATCAGAGAACTCTTACCAAAACTGACGAAAGGACCATCAGCCAGCAACCTATTTACTTATTCAGCTTGGTATACTAATGTACTTTCAGAACATTTCTTTAATATGTTAATGTAACGTTTTCAATTATGTTAATTCTCAGGACTAGGAGCAACTTGGGAGTCTTTAATCAGCAGTAAATCAACGGATACAATAGTTCATGGCTTATCTGGAGTGTTGATGTACTTCAGCTGGTAATCAGTGCTTCTGCCCAGAAAGGGAAGATTCAGCGCTTCTTTGTCAGGCAAAGTTCCAGTTCAGATTAATGAAAATACTCGCATGAGCAAAGCAAGCTGACCCAGCTTGCTGCAGGGACTGGAGGGGCAAACGTGGATTTTAGTAAGACTTACATTTTTATGTCTTTCTGAGGAATATTATTTATTTTCTGTTCCTATTCCCTTTACTGCCTTGGATCAGCAGCGAATGAGAAGCACTGACGTGCTAAATCGGTAAGATTTCACTGACTTCACTGTTCTTCCCTGTCACTGCTGTTTTCCCCTTTCTGCAAACTGTTAATGTTTTTCCGATTTCACAGAGAATCGGAAAATATCTACAGCATTTGCACAAGGGAAAAATATGCTTAGAAACAGCAACGTACAGTGCACGTTAGACTACATTACTTTTTGGGGGGTCAGTACTACATACTGTCTGCCATCAATTTCGTTTCAAAACTTGATCTAGAAAAATGGCTTCTAGGAACAGTAGCCTCTCTAGGAAATTGTTCCGGACATATCATCTCTCTAAATAAATACAATGCAGTGAATAGAGTCCTAAATGAAAAAGGCCAGATTAGCAGTGATGGTGGGTTAAGTTTTCTGCATGTTAGATACGCCTTCCACTGTGTTAGGGCCAGATCTCCTGTGTGGCGGCTCTTGCTCAACTATAGGGATGCAACTTGAAAGGGAAAATCCCATGTATTATAGCTGTGATTGAAAGGCATAGCTGTTCCATAGAATCCTGGATGATGGTATCGTAGCTTCTTTAATTCACTATCTTTTTTTTTTTTTGACTTCTTGCCTCTGGATTATAGTCCCCTCTCTTCTCTGAGGCTTGTCCCCTCTGTCAGGTGCTGGGGTTTGCACTCCTTCATGTTCAACGGCCTTTAATGATCTGGTAGGCTGAGACCTACCAAAATTTATTTCCAGCCATTTTCCTTCTTTAATCTGTGGGCGCTATTATCTTCTGCCCTTTCCAAGTCCTGGCTACGAGCCATTGTTTCGGCTCTTTCCCCAGCAAGTCGTGTCTTTCTTTCCCTTTGCTGCTGCGTAGCCGGTTGGGTTTGTGCTTCCCACTGGGACCGTCCCTCCCACTTCCCCCACACACATGATGGGAGCAGCAGCAACGAAGGGAAGAACTGGGACAGCCAAGAGGGGACCGGCACAACTGTGGGGCTGAATTAAGAGATAATGCGGTCTGGAAAAGGGAGAGAGGAGTGAAAAGCTGGGACAAGTTTTAACACTGCAGGGGCACGATAGACAGATATCAGCTAAGCCGTTGTATTCCAAACGTACTCAGTGTAATTTTAAAAATGTACTTTTTTTTAAAACTCTATCACAGCTTGAGCTAAGAGGCTTGAGACCACAGAAGCCAAACCAGAAAGTCATTAACGCAAATGGCTAAGTTGACACTGATCTCATACCTATCTGTGCATGGACATACATGTGTTTCTTGAACAGGACATAGTTACCCACAAGGACTTGCTAGAAAATGCTTGGATGATGCTTTGTAGCAAGTAAAACAGCATGAGATGTAGTAATTGACTGCAGTGCCCTGAGAATGTTACAATAAAATGTACCAAAGACACCAAAAATGTAACCACAATATCTTGAATAGCTAGTAACCGAGACAGTATAAACTATTTCTTCATGGGATTAAAAATACATTAATTGCAATACTTAGAAATTACATCCAGCAATTGCTTGCCTTTTTTTTTTTTTTTTTAAGATAAAAAAATAAATACCAAATTGCTAAATCTGCAGAGGTCACCAGAGAACGTATTCTTTGCTCTTGCTGTTTGCTCTTAGGAATCTGGGAGACATACTGGTTTACTGGCAGCAGTCTTGCTAAATAGCTGAATGGCTTGTCTCTTGATTGCAAAAATGGGATGCAGAGTATTATCTCCTTCCTGGGTCATGCTTCGTGTCCCCTTCAATTTGTTATTATTATTTGACTTGTTAATATAGAGCAAAAGCTCCTATAAAGTGGCTTTACTACAACTATTTCCTATTAATGTTGTAACAATGCCTAGAAAACTTCCAGGACGGATGTGCTATTGGGTGTGCAAATACTTAGGAAGAGTTAGTTTCTGTCTGTCAGAGTCTAAGGACAACACAAAAGATGATGAAGCATGGTTACATTTCGCTCTCAGAAAAATGAGTCTGATTAACTCATTATGTTTGATTAACTGATGCTTTGCAGATGCAAATATAGCGCAAGTTTAATTTTGATTTTAATTATCTCAACACCGGATGTATCTTGCAAGAGCTTCATATCTCATGGTTTGTCAGTTGAGCCTTTGGTCCTTTTACAGTTGTACTTACAAATGCCTCACCCTGAAAATGTCGTTCAGGAGGAATTTAACTCCGCAAAGGAGGAGCCCCATAAAGCTCCTGCTTCTGTTTGTTTTTCAAGCGTTGCTTTCCTCTTTGGGTTTTGTGTGGATGAGAGTTTTTTTTTTTAAGTGTATCCAAAAAAGTTTTACATATATGTAAAAATGTTAATTTGGAGAAGACCTTCAAAGCAGAGACCTTCCCTTCCCGCTTGGCTTTGCAGAGAGTCCCTGCCAAGCTCATGCAACCCCCACATGCACACGTTGGTCGTGGCTGGTAAGAGTGCAATGGCCCAGACTTGGAGATGGCAGCCCCCACTTGGCCTATCGTTGGCAGATGGCTCATCACCATGTCCTGCCACAGTGCTGGGCAGCTTTGTGTCAGTGTTGGCACTGCAGTCATGAGATATTTATGACAGATCTGAGAAGCTGACGTTTGTATGACGCTACAGAAATGGGGAAAAAAAAACAGAAGCCACCTCTCTGCTTTTCCTGCATTGGTAAAACTCCAAGTGTATTTAGATTTATTTATTTATTTTAGAGAACTGAGGATAATTCTTTGGAAATCTCTCTCTTTCAGTGCTATGTTCTAGGCTGTGTTTCTGGTACCTTTAGGTTGAAACCAGCTTCCATAATCTTCATATCCGTGGATGTGAAAGGCCCATACAAAAGTGAAAGAAGATCAGAAGGTTTTTTACTTCTTTAAAATTAATTTTACCTGCAAAAAATCTTTATTTTCATTAGAGAACATGAACATTCATCTCTTCTTTTTTTGATCAAGTATAGGAGGTGTAATTACCATATGTGTCCCCAAACCATCACTTCTTCAGTATAGTTTTTTCCCTTTTTGATTGAAGGGCAGATTTATTTTAATGGAACACTTCATGAGCACAAGGCAATTTTCAAATTGCAATGAAATGTGAAAATAGGTGAATTTGTGATATTCCAAGCTCATTGCAGAATCCTTTGCTCTAGAATGAGCTACGGAAAGTAGTGTTAGAGAGAGAGATGGTGTAAAAGGATTCATATGGTCATAATAAGTGACCAAAGCACAGCAGTTTACAAATACAATAATGAGTTTTGTTCATCTTAGTTACAGTTTTCTTGGGATTGGCCCCAAGTCCATCTATGATTTATACATGCGTGTTCAAACTTGAGTTATGAAAATGAATGGATATAAACACACAGTGGGAACGTGGAATTCACTCATATTGCCGCTATTTTGTTCTTACTAAAGGAAAGACAGGGGTAATGCTCCAAAAAAGAAAAAAAAGTTTGAGTTGTTGGTTTTTTTTCCCCCTCAAAGCGCATAAGTACACGGTTCAGCCCCTTGGGACTTTCTTAAAGCTAAGCTTTGATATGATTGAATTTTCATATGCACAGTAATGAATCTTGGAGACATGCATGTTGCACATGTGTAGTGCAAATGGCACTGGTTTAGCATTTTTAGCAGAGAGCGAAGGTGGACTGTTCTGCACATGCTCGGGAATGAGGTGTTGCTTCACTCTACGAGCCCTCGGCCTCATTCTCTGTGCATCATGTAAGTGTGAACCAGGCTGTGCATGCTTTTAAAAGCATACTTATCGGTCCAGTGAATGAGAGGACAGGGTTCAGTTCTACGCATTTTGGCAGCTTGCATTGAGGGAAGCAGTGATTTGCTGTCAGTGTGATCTCTTCCCTGCAAGTCTGAAATGCGTAAAGCGGAGATCTCTTAAAAGGCACTGCAAACAGAGTATGTTTATGTTGCAGCAGGAAACTTTTATTCTTGGAATCTCATTCTTAACTAGAGCGGCATCAGGGAAAGTAACGCATCTGATGGGGGGGAAAAGCTCCTTTGTTTTGCCTTTTGCACAGAGCAGGGTAACTGCCAGAATTGTTCCTTTTGCTATGTGTTCGTACAGAAAACTGTGCACCTATTCCTGACAGCTTGTAAAGATCCTAAAGCTGGACATTTTGCTGTAAAACCAGGTCTCTGGAAAGGAGGGGAGAGAACTGTATGTAAAACCATTAACAGAAATGCAAAATGCTAACCCAAGTAATAAAAAAAAAAAAAAGAAAAAAAGATACTGACAGATGTGCTACCATCTTGTATTTAACCTTTTTGATTTCATATTACTTTGTCCCCTCCTTTTTAGTCTTTTTTTTTTTTTTTTTACAGGAAAACTCTAGTGTTTCATGAAGTATAGCCACGGTAGTCTGGATGGCCAGTGTCACATATTCGTGTCAAGTCAAAAGAAGCCATAGAAATCTAGGTCCTGTGTTTAACTGGGGTTTGAGTCCCATCTCAAATAACTTAGGTTGTTTTCTGAAGTGAATACTGAAAACAGATTTTGGGCTTCCCAATGCTGCAAGTTCTAAGGAAGACTCCACCCACCACCCACTCTTACAGCTAGATTTACTACTGTGCCTGAGTGCTTTCCCTGATTTTCTTACTGTAGGTGTGTTCACGTGGGTATAACACAGAGGTACTTTGGCTTATATGGTGCCTGTTCAGGGGGAGTTTTTAAAGGGCATGGGTTTAAAAGGAGAAAAGCCTCTGTCCGATATGACATAGATCTGCAAGCAAGAGATGCTATTAGGGAGCTTTGGGCTTGGCAGACAGTTTGTCTTCCCAGCGTACCTTCAGTAGCAGCTGAGTGAAAAATGGCGAAATGAAGCTTCTGTTGGCTTGACCTGGTAGGGCTAGTACAGACTGCAGAACTTGCCATATTTCTTTGTTTTCTCTCTTTTGGTTTGAAAATGGGAGAGCAGAGCCTGCCTCCCATCCAGTTCATTGTGAATTTCCTGGGAGACTCAGGATCCTGTTTTCTATCTTAAAAAAGAAAAGTTTGTGTTTCTCTCTGTCTTGTGGGGCATTAGCTTGTCCAGGACACAGAGACTGAACTGCAAGTTTCCTACTTCTCCTCTTTGGTAGGAGGAGGAGGTGGATACTTACTTTCTTTTTCAATCATCTCCACTGTCATTCTTTGGGTGGGAGGAAAGGAGAGAGGAGATGTCAAATGGCCACCTCCTCTTTTAGAGTTAGACGGGACAATGTCATTCTATACGAAAGAAAGAGTTACAAATTGTGATTAAATAGTTGACATGTAGCTTTCACATAGAGAGACATCATATGGTGAGTAACGTGAAGGGATAATAATAATGGAAGAAGCAGAAGGGAAGAAAAAGCTGGCTACTATCCTGTGTATGCATCAGGGAAGAGGGTGACCATTTGGCAGGCTAGAGAAGGTGGCATGGCTGGTGTGTTATCTGATGATAGATTCATGAGTGTTTACGGAGATAAACCTCCTGGCATCATTATTCTTCTCTTTGCGGGACAATTATCTCATTAACTCCCTGAGATGATGGGAGCCACCAAGTAAATGTGAAGACTATTTCATGTATTTAGCATAGCCTGGAAGTTTTACCAGGCTTGTCATTCTTAAATTTTAAATTTCAGTTTGTCATCCACTCAGGTAGTAATAATGATACTATCTGACCCACATAACCAACCACATGCCATAACGGGTGAGCTGAACACCACGGAGTTGCCCAGCGAGACTGGAAGTTGTTCTTCTCAGTTCCTGTTACTTCCAACAAAGCTAAATTTTCAATGTATATTATTGATAATAATACTAAGTAATGTATATTATTCATAACCAACTCCTGTGATGGGGAGAGAGAATGGGTGTGGGTCGGAACTGAAGAATGAAAATCCTGGGAGCCGTGGGAGGACCAGGAAATCAGGAGATTGCCATGCTTTCTCCATACCTTCTCCAAGGTGGAGCCAAGTGTTGATGCTACCTCCTGTGTCATCTTAGGAGCAATGAGAAAAACTGCCTATCAAAAGTTAGGCTTAAAAGTCTACTTTTGGTGGAGGGCCTAAACTGCTTAGCTGTATAAAATGTTTTTGTAATTATTTGAATAAATACAGGGCTTTAAAAATGCTCTTCAGGAATGCTTGTAAACTTCTGTGCTTGGTTTTGTCCTTGTTGCTATCTTCCAGACATCCCACTCCTCGCCAAGGAAATGGCTTTTTAACAAGAAGAATCCTCTGGAAATTACTTTCTGAGGGGGTCCTTGCCACAGCAGCTGCAACAAATTGCAACTGTACTTCAGTCCCAATTGTTTTTTATTGCTAAAAGGATAAGTGACCAAGTGAATGCTTGTATTATAGCTTCGCGACAATTTATTAAGTATCAAATTGTAGTGTGTGGTGTTGTCTAACCAGAAGATTAAGGTTTTCTCTGTGGAGGGGAACTTCTCTCAGACTTTGTACCAGTGCTTAAGCTGAAAGAGGCTGGGAAAGACTTGCCGATCCCAAACTGTCCTGTGGTTAGGCCGACTTAAGGTTTTCCTTCCACTGAGACCTCAGCTCTGGGGCCGGGGCTGGGGCCTGGCCAGTGATGTTAGTGTGAGCAGAGTATAACCGGCACAAGGCAGCCGAAAAGAGAAGTCACGGCACGGTAGTCTAATGCGTGCTGATCCGCTCCCTGCTGTGTAAACAAGTCTCCGGGGGGCATTTTCTGAGCAAGTTGGTTTTGAGTAGCAGCATAGCTTTAGCATAGCTCAGATTATGCTAACTGTGAAGCATTTTTGGCATGATTTTCCAAATAAGCAACACGGAGTCCAGGGAGGTCAAGGAAGGATGGAGCAAAACCTTGAGATGATACAGGCTACTTCCTTGTGTCGTTGAGCAGGGTTTGGCAGCTGGAAAGGAGTCACAGGTCTGCCTGCCTTCTCCTCAGCCGCTCTGCTTCAACTCCGGGGCCAGCAGGGAGGACCAGGAAGACTCTGTTCCTTCATTTCTCTGGGGAAGTGACTAGAATGGGAAAGAAGATGCATCTGTTACTACGTGGGAAATAGGAGATTCTAGGTTTTGGTATTGCACAAATATATAAAATGTGCTAGATAGTGCAAAATTCTGTAAGGATTTCAGAGGTGGGAACTCAGGCTTTCTTAGCCTATGTGTTTGTCTATATACGTATGAAAATCTTGGTTTAAGGATTATCTAAACAACAGTGGTAGACAGATAAATCATAAATTAAAATGCATTATTATTGTTGTTATCATTATTGAAAAATGCAAGAGCTTTTTTTATCTTTGGATTTCACTGGAAGTGTAGAAGAAACAACTGGCTGGAGTGCTGAAGTGGGATGGTTATCAGGTGGTTGGAAGAATGAATTTGAAAGTCAAAGTTTTATGTTTAGCTTTTCCCCACTTGCTTTCCTGATTTGCCGAACTAGGAAGCACGTATTTGGCCCTGTGCTTGACATGGATTTTGGATGGCTTTGTTAAAAAACATTTTAATGTGTTTGAAGACCTTCGTGCACGGAGATGCCTGATAGGCAGAAGATGTTAATTTGAAATGCAATGTCTGTTATTGGTGCACTTCAATGAACTCAGGTTATAGAGGGTTTAAATACCGGACAGCAAAACTAGAGACACTCCTCAGTTCCTGGGAAGGCAGATTCCAGCGAACTTTGTGGGTCAGGTTCTCTCCTTCCCCAGGTATGCTGGCCTTACTGTCACTGCTGTAGGTTTGGGATTTGGGTTTGGTTTTGTTCATTACAGTTGCAAGGATGGTGCTTTTTCTTTAACACTGTCCTCTTAAGTTATCAATGAAGAATAGATAAGAGAGTCTTTATTACAGGCACACATGTGCACCGCAGGTGTGAAGGGAACTCTTAAACTGTTTACGGGTGCACAAAGCCCTACGAACAAAGAGGGCAGAAAAGAATGTTGTCATTTTAAGGAAAAATATGTTTTAAGGCCCTGTTAAAAATAAAGCCAAAAAGGAATAGCAAATGGGCTGCAGATTGTCTGTGTAACAGAGATTAGCACTGTGAAAATCTTTCATTTTTCTGAATAGGCATGTACCACAGACAGGCCCGGCTAGCCGAGATACCATTCAACACTGGAGGGGGTATCCACTTTTAGGCTCTTGTCTCAGTGAGTTACCCACAAAATCCACCTCCAATAGGAACAAACAGATGAAGAGTAGGATAGCACTGTCTTAGCTCTGTTTTAAAGGTTTTAGATGAATAGAAGCCAATACATATGCTGTATGAACAAGTATGATAGTGGCATATGAGTTCCAGGTCTGGGGTGCAGTTGTCAATCTTGAATATGGTGTGACTGAAGTCTATTTTACAGCTAAAGAGTCAGAACAGAAGTGTCAAGGATGGGGAAAACGAGACAAACCCTGTTATCTTCTATAACAGCCACGGGATGATATCTTCACTTGTTCAGGAACAGCTTTCAGGTCCACTGAGGGATACGTCTGTAATGGTGGTGACAATTTAGTACCCAAAGAAGTGATGTAACTCACTCCCCTCCAGCACTGTTTCCAGCAGATGCACCAAAAAACCGTGGCCACAGATACAAGTTCATGCTGCCCAGAAATGCCACGCTTCGGCTCCGTACTCTGCAAAATGTGCTGCCTCATTGTCTGTCTTACGAGGTGCCACATGCTTCTGCGCAGAAAGCCATGTCAAAGGTTGGGCCCTGTTTATAGGTAGGATGAATTGGAAAGGTATTTATGTACATAAGTTCCTGAATATTTTCAGTGGGAATTAGGCTCTGCCTGCCTTTAGGGAGCAGGATTGTGGCCTTTTCCACGCAGAGAGAACTTCATCTCAGAGGAAATAGTCCGGCTGAGACTCCCTTGCTGCAAAGCAAGCTCAGGGAGAAGGAGGCCTCCTGTCTTCCATCACCTATATAAGATAGTCTGAATTTGGTCATCAGAATAATGTGTTATAATTATTATTACAGAAAAAGTTGAATCAGAATAATTTACGCTGTTCCCTCGATGAAATAATGATATGAAAGATTGGTGACAAATCTCTGTCTGAACTACCAGACACAGTTCCTGTGGCCCTTCTCTATGGATTTTAGTCTCCATCCAGAGTAACCCTTTTCTTAAAGTAGGGTAATTTTTTTTCAGTGTAAAACTGGACAAGGATGCAGAGATGTTGCAAGCAGAGCTGTAGCGTTTCTCTTTAATGAGCTTCTTCCTGACCCACCCTATGTAAAGCAGTTGACACATCATGTGTTGTGCAGCTGGGATGGCTACCCTGGCACACGTATCTGACACATGAACATATTGACTTTGGCCTTTTGGAAGCACTGGACCCATGCTGTTCTCCAGAGATGTGTCTAAGTCATTTCCCAGATACTGTGGATATAGCGGTGGTAGGAGCAAAAGCTGAAGTGGAATTCACTAATTCAGATTTAGCTGATTCTGTGAAAACTGATTGCACAACAGAGACTGACACTCAGTTTCTGGATTTGATTTCCTCTCTTTCCCTGGTTTGACCTCCAGTGCTCCTTCTGGCTATTGGTCTGTATTCTGGTCTCAAGTTGTAGAGTTTGTGTGTGGCTGGGTTTTTTGTGTGTTTGGGGTTTGGGGGGGGGGTAGTTGTTTGGTTTTTTTTTTAAACACAAGATTTTTGAGATATAGCCCTTCAAATTTGAATTTTACCCCTTGACCGAAGGGCAGACCAGTTTCTGTAAGACATCAGCTGGAGGGTTTGAAGAGCTGCTTAGATGTTGCAGGGCTGAATTTCAGCCCGGGTGATCCACGCTGCTGAAATAGCATGAGCAGCCAAGAGCAGCCATGAACACGGTTCATGCGCTGGTGGTAGTACAACACATGTCTGTGTTACCGCAGGACAGGGAGCTCTGGTGCTGTTGACTTCACTGGAAGTCTTTATGCTTGTATGCTGGGAAAACTTTGACCACTTGTTAGTAAAATTTCACATTGCTTTTACTTTTGATCCCCTTCTGTCCTAAATGACCCTATTGGCAGGAAATTAATTTAACCAGTAGCTACTAGAAGACATTTTGTGAACATTTGCTTCTTCTAAAGTTTATTTTCACAGTATGTTTCACCTGAATATTTTCCAGAACAAAAAACCTCAAACGCTCTGCTGTCCTGATAACATGTGCGAGGCTGAGGCTTCCTTCTTCCTTCCAGCCCACCTCACAAAACACTCCCTTAATACTCAGCCTTAATCATATTTGTATAGATAATATTAAGGTTAATGTTTCAAAAAAGCACTCTCTTACCAGACTAATGACAGATCAAAATCAAATTGCACCATTTCTGGTAAGTAATTTACCACTGCTCTTCAAATACTTGTGTGAATGGAGCTATGGCTCAAGTACAGGAAGTTTAAAGAAGCTGAATTGTCAAGGGATAACCCATTTCATAACTGATTAGAACGGCTAATAACTGATCAGTAGACAGGAAAAATAAGTCAGACTAAATGACCAGCTTTCACAATGCAGGGAGACTATAAGCAAAATTTCAGACAAATCTTTGAGACTTATGTTGTTCAACTTATTGGTAAATTGTCTGGAAAATGGGGGATTAGTGAGGCTCAGAAGTTTTTAATGAAATGTATTCAGACCAGTAACAAATTAAATGGACCACAAAGAGTTGCAGCAAATTTCAGTAGACTGAGCATCTGAGAAGTAAAACCCACAGGTAAAATTCCATTTCTATAGGTGTAAAGCAATGTGCATGGCATAATGTCACAGCAGCTAGGCACATGCAGTGGTAACTACTGCTAAATTAGAGTCACTTTAGCTATCAGTTAATGTTGAAGCAGCAGCAGAGAGACAGAAAAATAATAAAAAAAAAAGCGCCAAGCAGACTATCAGGAACCGAGAGCAAAACAGAGGGTGTTTTTATACTATTTTTAAGTTAGTGGTGCTGCTCATCCTGAATAACTTTTAAAAGGATAGAAGCAGTCTGGATTAGATGGGGGAAGAGGACAGCAGGGATGATCAGAGAAGCAGAACTGCTTTAACACAGCAGAAATTAAATAGGACACAATGCCCCAGTTTGGAAAAGGGGTGCCTGTGGGAGAACAGGACAGAAAGATATAAAATAATGAAGGGTGAGGAAAAGGTGAGTCGGGAGCAATCACTCAGTATTTGCCCTAGAAGAAGAGCCAAGAGCAGACAGTGTGAAATTATCAGACAGCCAGAAACTAGTTTTTCATATTGTATAGCTCATTGCCACATGATGCTGTGGGAGCCATATGGAACTGCTCAAACGGAGATGAGACAGACGCAGAGACGAGAGTTTGCACTGGTAGGTACTAAACAGTGGTAAAACTTCCAGCTTCAGATGTGTCTAAGCTGCTGTTTGCTGAAGCTGGGAGAATTTATCGAGGAGAAATGAGAAATCCTTCTGTACTTGCCTATTTTCTTACTCCTTGGAGTATTTGCAACTAGCAGGAAAACTGGCCTGACCGCTTTGCTCTGATGCATTATGGCAACGTTTATGTACATATGTAGTTTATCAATAATACATTATTTTTATCAACATAATAAATCACTATCGATTTATATTTTATCATATCATAAATAACCCAGCTTGTTACCTCAATTTATCATGAAACTTAAGCATATGTGGTTAAATGCAAACATTTGTGGTGTTAACCTCAGTTAGGATTTGCATATATAAATATTAGGCAAATATTTAAATATTTTGCTGGGTTCTATTGATCTTTCGATCTACGACAGTGGACACTGATTTTCATATTCTCCCCAATGCCCATTGAAATCAATGTGAATATTCCCACGAACTTCAGAGTGGGTTTGTTATCCAGAGCGACTTCTAGGCAAAATCTCCAAAGAAATTGCTGCAGCAAATGGAAAACATGACTATAATGAAAAGGAAATGGAAAAACGAAGAAATAGACAAAGAGGCTTAGGACAGATTTACAAAGTATGTAGCACGCACAAGTCGGGGGAGACTTTTCAAAGAACTTTGCTACTATTTAGTCAGCTACAGAAGGAAATACTTTGAAAAAAGGGTCAGATTTTCAAGTCATCACTCAGAATGAAGGTTTTTGGTTTTGGGGGTCTTTTTGCTTTTCTTTGTTACTTCGTCAAGCTTTTTTTTTGCTCCTAAGTAAATTCTTCCCTCCCAAATTATTATTATACATAGGGCTTAGTATCTTCATACTTTATAGAAACTTCATAAATACATACTGTAATTTTGTAGTGGACTTCTATGGTACATTCTGTATAACTCAGTGAAGTGACTTCAACTTACCTTCTGAATCCACCTTTTTTCTGCTCAGACCTCTCAGCCCTTCTGTATGCACAACTGTCTTTGAAGGCAGAATTCACCATAGACAAGGTCGGCAAACTTGGACCCAACATCAGAGTAAGTGTCACTTGCTCGCGAGCTCATAGCAGAAGCAGTCAATGCTTCCTCCTGCCTCTTGGTGAAGTATGTTCTAAGCTGATGAAAATACACAACCCTGGAAGAAAAAAGTGAGATTTTTCTCCTTTAAATATACTCTGTATTTCAGTGATGCATTAATAGAATACTTTACTAGTGCCAATTATGCTTATCACTTCTGCTGTTAGAACAACCTTACAGCTTTTTGAAAAGTCTAACATTTCCAAAGTTGATACAGTTTTGATGGAAACTACTCTCACACCAGGGAAGTTATCAGGGTTGGTTAGCTTCATCTACAAGTATATGCAGACATCTGAGAACAAAGAGCACTCAGAATTACAGTCAAACAACCCAAGAATCTCCTACTTTATCTTTCAAATCTATTTGACCAGAGATTTTAGGGAGCCTAAATAAAAGTCAGAGTGTTACAAGTGCTGGGAGGGTGTCTTTCCTCAGGTCTCCCTCCACATCAGGCAAAAGTGGGAATTTGCAGTCTACAAATATTGTGTTCCCTCTGCTGCTTCCCCTAGCTGCAGTCTCCCATTACCAGTTCTGATTTAATTAATATCATTAGTATTAAAAATATTTAAAAGCCCTCTTTTGATCTCCTCTTCCACCTGTAAGCTCCCAACCAGTTACGAGCCATGGTTAACACATATGTTTAAAATACTTTGACATTCAAACCTGGATTCCAACCACCCAGGCTCAGTAAAGGGCCTGGCACAGCCGCTGCCTCTCCACTGCACCGGAGAGTGAGAAGTGACGCCTTGTGATTAGTTGATTGACATGATGAGTCTTGTAACATTTATGTCTAATGCAGTACATGATTGTTGATAGATGTGACCTAGTCCAGTCTGCTCCCTTCTTTAAAGCAGAAATGTAAAGCAACTTGCTATCCTGAACTTGACTTGTTAAAATCTCTGATTTTGACACCATTTTTACTGGGAGAAAAATACCAACTAATGGTGTATATGTGTTTATACTGCTGGTTTTGTACATACAGCACAGTGGTTATTTAAGCATGTCATTTTTAATGGGCATGTGATATAGTATTTACAAGGGCCACAATTGCATATTTGGTGTTTTAGGTTTTTTTGAGGCTAATGTGGGGCTGTCAGGTCCCTTTTACAGTTTTAGGTATGTAGCCTGATTTTTCAAAGTGGGCTTCCAGCTTACTTACAGGTTGCAGCTGAAAGGTACTGGGTGCTTAGTCACTTTTGAAAATCAGCCACTTATCTACATGTCTAGAGAAAGCCTGGGTCACAGCTCCACTCCATTGTCTCTCTCAGTTCTCATTCCAGCACTTAAAAAAATTAATCAAAATCTCCAAATTCTTCCCTCATGTCCTTCCCTCAAGACTTTGGTATTATGACTTTTTTTTCTAGGTATTAGACATCTAATAAAAAAGAATGTATCTCCTCATTGTTCACGAACAGAGAAGTTTCCAGTCTTTCTAGCCTGCGCACTGTCAGCCGCCCAAGCCAATAGAGGTCTGCATGACATGGTAATAAAAACATTGGTTTGCTACTTGCATCTCGATGCCGCAGCGTTGCTGATAGAAATGAACTGGTGAGATCAATATAGATTCTCTTTTTTTGGAAATTTGTTTTGCAATGACATTTCTTTGCTTAAAAAAAGACAATTTAGAAATTGTTATGATGCAGAATTTGAAATGGGAAGTAGGCACTAAAATTCCCTGGATTTGGAGCAGAATCCCTCCTTGCCTTTTCTCAAAGATCCAGGCTTAGCTAAGCCTCTTCTTATGGTTGAGCAAGACTGCCTACATAGTTAAAATATTTCTTACTGCCTTCAAAGCATTGTATTACCTGCAAAGCATTGTATTATTAGTATTAAAGGGTGTGTAAGCAGAAGTTAAACTGAAGTAGAAGAACCGAGTTATTCAAACAATGCTAAATGCACAAAGTATTGGAGAAAGAGTGGAGATTACCTTCCCAAGATGGTCCACTGTTACGTGGGTGAAATTAAAGTGAATGCAGTGAAATTTGCTCCATGAGCCATATTCAATAGATAAACGTCTCATTCAAAAGCATAAAGGGAACCACTTGATTCACCCATGGGTGAAAGCTATCATTTTTAGTCATTTGGTCTGCTGATTCATCAGTTATGCTAAACTTTTATGGCATTAATTCCAAAAATTTGTCATTGTATGCCATTTGAATTTCCCCATTTATCTGGAAATGCTCCTCTCGGAAACAACTGTATGATATTTTAAGAAACTCAAAACATTTAGAAGATAACTTAAATCCAAACATTTACACTATGGGAAGCAGAGTATTTTCAGAGAAGGAAGACACATGCAATTAATACAGAATGTATTAAATGTCATAAAGTTTAATAGGAAGTACACAGCTGGAACCTTATACTGTTTCAATCAATATTTCCTTAAACAGTAGTTTTTCTAAATTTGCCTTAGAAATACTTGCTTTAAAAAGATGCACACCTAACATATTTTCTACTTTTAGAACTCCATTTTTGACAGAGTATTCTGGTTCCAGAATTCCTGGAAACATCAGAACTTAGTGAGTGCTTTTAGTACTTAAGAGGAAACAGAAAAAAACGTAATGGAAACTGCAAGATTTGCCTGGGACCGCTCCATTTTCCAATAAAAAATCTTGGAATAAAAATTTCTTTTTTTCTTTTTAATCCTTCAATGAAAAAAATGTGCTGTACAGATTCTAAGCAGAAAAATATCACAATTTATTGCAGATAGGAAAAGTGTTTGCTTGTGAACTTGCATTTGCTCTTGAATCGTCAGGTTACTGCTGCATTCCTATTCCTTCCTGCTAGGCTTTCATGCTCGCTCATCCATCGCTGTGATATTATATTGTTCAATTTAGTAAGCTCTTGAGTGTATAGAAGTCTAAGTTCCCAGGACCCTGAATTAGACTGGAACTCAATTCATCTGACAGACCTTTGAAACTGGGGCTGTAATTCCCAGTTCATTTAGATACTTAACGATCATTTAACCTCCTCTCTGTATTTGTACTTGCTGACTCGTTGCTTTTAGGCAGTAGAAGTCAGTCAACCTTCAGATCAGAAGCATGTGGTGCCCCTCCAGCAGACAAACATTTTCCACCAACATTTTGAAGAGAATAAAAATCTAAGTAAATAACCCCCAAGGTTGAAAAGGGCCTATTCACCAAACTTTGGTAAAGTAATTCCACAGGAAAAATAAATGTTCAGCAAAGTGATCTTTCATTTGAAAATTGGATCCAGATTTTACAAACTGAGAAGGGTGAAAAACTGTGTCAAATGCAGGGCAATGTAGTTTGTCTACAAAGTGTGTTGCCACAAGATACTAATGTTCTGCTTATGGAGATGTGCAATCTGGGCAAAAAGTAAACAGTTTGTTTATCAGCAAACTGTTGAAATCACAGTGCCATGAATGCTATCCCTCATGTAATATATACAATTCATGTATATATACAGGTAGTTCAGAATGGTACAATTCAGGACAGATTCATCTGGCAATGCGTCATTTTGAAAATAAAGGTTTCTGTTCTTTGAAGAAAGATGGTAAAATCATTATGTCTGGAAGGCAACAACAATAGAGCACAAAATGAGACTTTTGGGAAAATCAAGCATTCAGTTCCCTGTTTATCTTTTGAGGAAAAGCATTTGCTTCTACCACGGAGCTAAGTTTAGTAGTAAAAGTAGTAGTATGTTATCCAAGCATGGAGGAAAGGAGTGTAAGGACTTAATGGCCAGTTATTCTATTAAAATGCAGTATTATAATTCTGCTGCCCCTTCAAGCAGCCATGCTTATTTGAAATCCAAGGTTCATTTTCTGAAGAGAAAAATCACTCCAAGCTATTATAACTTGGAGAACCTAATTCTCCCCAAGTTGCACTGATTTTGTTTCACCTGTGCAAGTCCTCAGAACTGAAGGGAAATTTCAGCAATACAATACTTGTAAGTCTGTGATACTTGTAAGAGCTAAATCCAAAATCTTTGTGCTCTGGGGTAAGGTGAACTTGTGGTGCAATCGACTTAGCAAGTCAGGCTGTGGAAAAAGTTTTTCAGAAGGTAACTAAAGCATTTCTGCCTTTAAAATCCTTTCAGAATTTTAGCCAAGGACAGAGTTTTAGGGATGGAATAGTAAGGAGAACGTCTCTGGGTTTCTCACTGTAATAGCATATCCTAATTTGGACCTGTATATTATTTTTTGCATTATATCTGACTTACATATCTGCACACACATGCATATATATACTAAGACTATTTATAGTATGTGGATTAAGCAGGAAAGTTATAATTTATTTTCTGGTTGTTACCAATACGCTGACATTATTAGAATTGCTTTTGCAATCTCTAGTACCAGGAAGAGGAAAAATGTCATAAATGTTTTGATAAAGACACAAAACCTTCAGTTCTTGTTAGGGGGAAAAACCTCCTAGAAATCAGGTCTCTTCAAAACTAAATTATTCACAATTCTAAATTTCATTATTCAGTCTTATTCACTTCTCAAAGCATAGCAAATTTCCTTTTCTAAATATCTTTTGAAGATAAGTTTGAAGTTTGGAATTAAAGTAAAGTTGTTGTGAAACAGGTTTCTTTAAAAATGGCATAGTGCACTTTCATGTGTATTGTTTTCCAACATTTAAATTTGGTCAGTTCACAAACAGGATGAGGATGATTTTATCTGTTGGAGATGAAACCTTTCCTGGGATCAGGCTGTGCGCTTTTCCTGGTTCACTCATCACCAGTAATAATACTGCTGTGATGGTCTTTTGGTCAAGAATTTTGCTGGTGATGCACACACTAGAAGAGATTTCCATTATTTAGCTGGATCTAGGTTAACAGGAATGATAAATGGGGGGAACTATTTACTGTATTAAGGTCATTCAGAAACCAGATGATTCTAGATGGATCTGATGGGACAATTTAATGTAATCCCTTACTTCAAGCAACTTCAGCAACCTGATTTCAGGTGGGAAGACTAATTAAGACTAAGAGTTTTTGCAGCGCAAACCTAGGGTTTCTTAGGTTAAAAAACCCCTGTGATAACAGTTGCGTTTTTCATCTTGGAAAACAAAGTTTAAAGAGGAAAAACTTGTTAGCTTGATGCCAAGAAGAAAAAATAGAATTTGCCATCCTCTTTCCCCTAATATTTTTGTCTTTTGCCATCTCTCCCACTTTTGTGGGCCGGGCTTGTCTCATTTCTGTAAGGTAGAGTTCCTTCTGTAGTATCTTCAAAGCAATGGGCACCTTTTAATTTTCTTCTGTTGTAGCCACAGGGCTTCAAGTGGAGAGACACACAGGACTCATTGGAGAACAAGGCATTCTCTCTACATTAAGATTTTGAGGAAAAGCAGAAGCAGTAAAAGAATTTCCTGAGCTCTGTTGAATCACAATATGATTTCTATAGAATTGCAGCTCATGACACTGCCTCCCATTTTACAGGAAAGCTAACACAGGTGAGACTGAAGATGGCTAAAATATATATACTCTGCCTCAAAGCCTGCTAAGTTAGCCTCACTTTGACTTTGACTAAGGTCTCCCAAAAGAAAGAACCACAGTAATAAGAAATGTAACATTGATCTCAGATAGCTATACAAGAAATCTGGAATGTGAAGTAGAATCTAACTGCTTGGTGCAACTTGACGTATTCCTGTAGAAATCAGTGGGAAATTGCCAATTTCCACCAACAGAAAATCTGGCCCTGCAAATAACTTTATCTTCTTTTAATTCCTGTCGTTCCTGAACTACAATGCCACAAAACAAACCTGTATTAATTATTTCCTCATGTAAGTGTGTATCTTGGCCTATCTGACACAGAGCAGTAGTTAGGGATATCAGCCAGCCTTCCACGTCTGGTTTTGTAAAATTGTATGTCAGTTGAAATTGCCACACAAATACACCTTGTCTTTGTCCTACTCCTCAGCTTCGGAGCCAAATTTTAAAACATGACTATAACGCTTGTTTGCTTGTGTTTGCTGTTAGCTGCTAGTGTTTCTGTCTCACGTTCATTATGAGAATGCACTGGGAAACACAGTTGTCAGTTATATAGAATTATTTCTAAACATCTTCCTACTTGGTAAGTTAAGGATGGGGATTTATAAAACAAAGAAATGTCCATTTGACATGTGGTGGTGTGACTTACTGGGTTAAAACTATTTGTGCAGTGTGACATCAGTAGGTTTTCAAACTACATCAAGGAAAAATTTATTGGCACTGCTGTTTCTGTGGCACTGAGAAACAAATAAATAAGTGTAAAGGAAAAACTTTTTAAAGTTCTTCTAGGAGAATTTAAATCCCATATTTTCCAACAATGTGAATACGTCTGCGTTTGAATGCTAAACCAGAAAGGTTTATAGTGCATATGGTACCTATTTGATTTTTTTTTTTTAATGTCTAATTTCTGCCATGGAAATGGAGGCCAGCTTGAGTTATTTATTGTGGGATGCAGAAGGAAATCACGACCCTTTGCAGGGACACGTTAGAATCCCTGCGCCATTCAGGCAGTTTTCTCCTGTCACACCTACTTAAATTTTCAAAAAGACGCTTTAATGTATTGAGTGTGCTCTGGATCATGCTAGTTCCTGAGCGCTTATGACAGCTTTCAGAGATTGCTGGTGGCTCCCAGTAGATTGTAATTCTAGAAACAGGAGCCTGATGCTAAGCATCACCACCTGTTCTCCATTATTTTCCTTCAGAAGAAAACAATGCAGGGATAAGATTACATACTAATGGAACCCATTTTCACAAAATAGGTACATTTGGTCACATGTAATTTGGTGGCCCATAAAAGAAAAAAAGAAAATAGTAAGCTGTTTTCAAAAGGGAGAAGCAAATAAAACTTAAATGAAGAGTTTCCTAACTATGTTAACTAAACCCAATTCTTACATGGCAGGTATACCAATATGCAGTATGTAAGTACATACAGATCCCTTGTTGGAATAGCTGTGCTTTCAATTTGATTTGTTGACATATCCTAAAAGACTTTGGACCTCATTCAGCTCTTTGTAAATCCACTACAGAGCTGGATTTGAACCCTTCTGGCATTTACACTGGAATTCCTATTTCGACTTTGCTTAGAACAATGCCGGTCTTGTCTGTAACTGAGGTTCCTCTGCTGCCTCTCAGTAGAAAACAATTATATATAACATCGTTATAACAATACTTGAAAATGATGTAGTAGTTTGTTACATTCTGTCATCATTTGCCATATGCCAGCATGGTCTCATGTTGTATCTCTGCTATACATTCATGTGACATACATCTAGATAAGTGAAGGAATTTTAAAAATAAGATCATCAATGCATCTGTGTATAGGTTTTAGCATGTGCGTGTGGTATAGGTAGGCAGTAAATTTTTCAAGCATGAAAGTATACGTATGTCTACTCCTCTTTAAATCCTGAACATGGTAGAATTCATATAGAATCTGCCATAGCCTGGCTCATGGTAGTCGCTAGTCCTGGTTGTGGATGCAGACCAGACTTTAAACAGTACCCAAATCTACTTCTTAGCGCTTTTTGTTGCAGTTTTTCCTTTTGCCAATATCTTATTCCCAAGGCTGTTATAAAAAAGCACGTTTTTAAAAAAAAGTTTTTTTCCTGCTTGTGCTGCTCTGAGAGTTCACATCAGAGTGTTGGTAGCCTTTCAGTAGTACTGCTTCTTGCAAACTTTTTGGTAAAAAGTGGTGGGGTTTTTTTTGAAATAACGTTTGTTTTCTGAATTGTGTTAGTTCCTGAATTTTGAAAATGAGATTCAGCAGTTAATTGAAAGGCAGCAAAGGAAGGGTCACTGTACTTTACCCACAGCTGTGCACTTTAGGAGAGCTGAGGTGTTATAAGCAGTGGGTTTTTTTCTGCATGCATGCTTGGGACGTGCCACCTGCCAGTGCAAGCCCCATGCCTGTAGACTTGCAGCTCCAGAGCTCCTGGGGTGGTGGGCACTCTGCTGGGGGACAAGGGTAGATTTGACTCCTCCCAAACAATGGTAAAAGTTTTACCAGTCATTCCAGGCCCCTTTTTTTGGACAAAAGTTAGGTAGGATCTGGAGAACTAAAAGGTTTCTAGTCCAGACTTCCCGTGTGATCGGCGGGAAGGCATCCAGCAGGGACCTGTGGAGAGCAACACCGTGCACTGAAGTTAGAGCTGACAGTACCTGGTAGAGATCTGCCACCCTTCTCAGCTGAGGCTTCACTACAAATCTGCAGGTCTTTTCCATTTTGTCACAAGCAGCCTGGTATTCAAAGTACAGAGCTCCTGTATTCCCTTATTTAGGGCAAAACCTTCAATCAGTAATCCCATCAGAATCGATGGGGTCATGTGTGTACTCGACACTTTGTAGGTACTTAGGTAATTTTCTAGAGTAGGATTGGTGGTGGCTCTATGGAGCAGCCTAAATGTAAGTGCTGTCTTAACCATAAATACCAATGGAGAAAGGCTTAGGATCAAAAAGCCATCATCTGGTTTATTCTCTCAGACATGTTTGTTCTGTAGTATTGAACTGGAATCTTAACTCTGAAATTGGAACAGGTTTTGCTCAGAGGAAGCAGAGAAAGCAGATTTATGGACTGTTCTGCAACTGCTTTTTCTGAATGCAGCAGTGGTTTTTTTAAGTATTTTTAGATTTGCAAGTGTGTCTAATGACTTAAATATTTATAGGCTTGGTTAGTCTACAAAAGCAGATCATTTAAGCCTTGAAAGAGTTTAATTTCAGATGTACGAAATGGATTTTTGAGGACATTGTCAGAGCATGACATTACTCTCTGCATAGATGAGTGGATGTGGTGTTTCAGAAAAATTGACACACACAGTCTTAACTTTTTTGTGAGAAAACCAAATTCTTTGTATGCCTCTTTGAAAAGACTTTGGCCAAGTTGCTCTAAAATAACTTAAAGTGAATGCTTTGACTAACACATAATTTACATTGCATAATATTTTTATGCTGTCAAGTATTGATGACCTGCTCTTCAAATCTTTACTCACGTGCTAAGTCTTTAATTCGTAAATCCATTGTGAAGCCTGGTGAAACCATGGGGTTATATATCACAGGGAGGACTACTGGCATTAGGAAGAGATTGCAAGACCATGCCTTTTTATCCTTTTGATTTCCTAAATAAATTAAAACCTTTGTTCTGATTTTGGCTGGGAAAGTCCCTTTGTTGGCCAGCCACAAAATTTCCATTCATTTGCATCAGGTTTTGGTTTTTTTTCTCACAGAGCAGATAACAGCAGTGCTGGATTGAACATCTAAAGGACTCTGGCAGAGAGGGAGCCTGCACCCGAGCAATGAGCACTGTACAAATAGCTTTGCTGTTATTCATGTAGCTTGCTAATGAAAACAATGATCTGGGAGAGTCATGAACAGAGTTCTGCCTAATGGAGTCTCATTAAAACAACAGTTTGCTGCTTTTCTTTTGAACTTTTCAAAAGTCTTTCTTGACTTACACCCGATAGGAATGATAAGGGTACTACCGCACGTTCCTCAGCAATCTGTAACACACAGAAGTTTTTCCATTCAGATGTGTGCGTATGTGTGTTTACATGAAAGACGGGCCTAAGACACTCATTTCCAAACCAGATGTACTTTGACTTGAAGACTTTAAGATAATTAACTTGAATTTTTTGGTGTATGGTAAACAACTGTGGCTTAGCCGTGAGTAAAAAGAAGCTGACACTGAAAAGAAATGAGGAAAGAAGGTCGGCAAAGGTTTGTATAAATAGCTGGAAGAGGTGCTGGGGAGGATCCAGGCAGTTTTATTTTGCTCCTACCAT
The DNA here is from genome assembly GCA_017639485.1 of Pluvialis apricaria. Taxonomy (NCBI): domain Eukaryota; kingdom Metazoa; phylum Chordata; class Aves; order Charadriiformes; family Charadriidae; genus Pluvialis; species Pluvialis apricaria. Next base: position 58,448,469 of record CM030010.1, on the reverse strand, counting down.
GCAGTCCCTACTGGCTATCACTCTACAAACAGCTGCGTTTTCTTGGTGTGACAGATTGTAGCACCACTGCTAATGCTGACATTTGTCAGTGCCTCCAATTTTGCTTCATTGGGTTTTATAATGAAGACTTAAAAATACAGGAAAGGAATAGCAGGGTCAATGATTGCGAAGGGATGTGTGTAGACAGACTTTGTCCTCTGTTTAAAGAAAAATAGCCTAACTGTATTATCATGTGCTTCTTCCTTTATTTTTCCAGGTCTCATGATCAAGCGTGATAAATCTTGTTAGTGCAAGATGAGAAAAAATGAGAAGGTTTGTAGAGGGATGTTTTGGAGCAGAGTGATTATGTTCTCTCAGAATGTGCTAGAAAAATGTTAAAAAAGTAGTGTAGTTGTATTTGCACGGTCAGTTAATACTCAGAAGTATACAGATGCCTGATGAGCAGTACTTTTATGATACTGCTTAATGAGGGCGTACTCTCAGTATCAAAACTGGTATCAGTGGTCCCAATGCTCTTTTACACATTCAACCTGTAGGCTTCAGCATCATTGCATTGGTTTAATTGAGAAAAAAATCTCTTCTATTGACTACGCCTGGATAAAGGTACTCAAATTAGATGAAATCTTTGTAAGTACACTATGTGCTATTTAAAAATTAAGCTAAGTATTAAGTAATTTATATGCACTATTGTTGCAGCTCAAGATAGCCTGATACCTTCAAACCAAAAATTTTGACTGATCATTTTGATTATACTGATGAAAACGTATATCTTTCCTTTCCTCTGTACAATATACATCCTAATTGTTAAGCCTTAAAGGTAGAGCACTGGCCTTTGGTCCAAGTCCTGAAGCATCATATTTAGATGAGGTTCTTCTGTTGATTAAAATGTGAACAGTGCACCAAGGGGACCAAATGCAGGTTTTCCGGAATAAACCCAGTGTTTGCTATGCACTGTGCCTATATATGTCCCCAAAAAATTAATATGTAGCAGCATAGTTCTAGTATGGCCTCAGAGAGCCCAGGCTTTGGAGTGGGCTTTGTGTTCAGAGCAGCAGGTTCCCACAGCAAGAACTGGGACTCTCTAGCAGCTCTTCCTTCCCCTGCAGGCGTTGGGGACGGAGTGAGTTGTTTC